>OY977935.1:8904887-10165244 GCA_963854355.1 Epinotia brunnichana | reverse complement strand
GTCCATATAAGAAAGAAAAAATGGTATAAATCTTTTATATTCAGTAAATATGTACTAAATAAAGCTTAATAATAACACAAACAGTATGGAATAAATAAAGCTTAAATAAATATATATATATAAACTAGCTGTTGTCCGCGACTTCGTCCACGTATAACATGTTATCGTCTAAATGTTTGTTTAAGAAATTTAAATGTTTGTTAAATAATAAAAAACATTGAAATTAGTTTTGTACAGTCAGCATCAGATAGTTAGTAGCAGCCTAGGTAACCAAATATATCGCAACACGTCTTTATTACTGTAGGTGTAAGGATGTGTTACGATATATTTGGCTAATTTGGCTGCTACTAACTATATGACGCTGACTGTACCTAGTCTTTTAGTAAACAGTCTAAAACCGAAGAAACAAATCTCTCTTTATTTCAAAATGTCTTGCTCTCTATACAAACTTAGAAACCTCTTTGAACTCTCATAGTAAATAGTCTGAAACCGAAGTTACAAATTTCTAACTTTAAAAATGTCTTGCTCTCTATACATAATTCGAACCCCCTTTTAACCTTCTTAAGTGATTAATAATTAAAAAACCGAAGTTACAAATCCCTTACTTTAAAAATGTCTTGCTCTCCATACAAACTAGAAGAACTGTATATCCTAGAAGAAGGTATTTTTGTCAAGACCAATCCAAGCATGTTCAGTAACGTTTCAGAAGGCCGCAGATTTCCGACACGTAAATAATACAAACAAAAATTGAAAACTTTGCAGGGTAGCAACAACACAGCGTTAATCAGAGGTGGAATCTTGGGAATGGCACCAAACATTTTCAATAAAATTCCAGACCGAATTAAACACTGGATATTAATAAATTTAAAAGATTCAGATTTGTTTATTATCATAATTTTACAATTGAAATCATAGTACAATGAATATACAGATAAAAATGTGTTAAAATTATGACTTGTCAGTTACAACAACCAACAATACTTGTAAAAGTTGTAACCTATGTTTAACAAAATAAATTTAATTGAATTGAAAGTACTTAATTTGTATTCTAATAAGTAATCTTTATGCAAAAATTTAAGTCTCTAGCTCTAAAAATAAAGTTCCCCCATACAAACTTTGCACCCCTATTTACCCCCTTTAGGGGTGGAATTTCCAAAAATTCTTCTTAGCGTTGCCTACGTTGTAAAAGGTAGTTCTGGTGAAAATGTTAACTCTCTAGTCTTAGTAGTTTCGGCTGTGCGTTGATGAGTGAGTGAGTGAGTGAGTCATATCAATAACTCTATACCGACAAAAGGTATGTTCACTTAGATAACGTCACATTTATTTGCTTTAGTGGGCTTATTTTTAAAGGGGCGTGGTGGGGGAGGCTTTCTTTGGTAGTTAGTTGGCAGAGTGAGTGCGAGATGTGAAACGGCATACTTTAGTGTTTTGTGCTGGGTATCATGTGCACAAACAGCTGGCAAAGTTTTGCAGCTGTATAGGGGAACACCCTGTAGTACTTTGTACCCGACTGCCTCAGAAGGAAGTTTATGTTTTTCGAGCGTATGTATCATCATATCAGCCGAAAGACGTCCACTGCTGGACATAGGCCTCCCCCAAAGAGTGCCACAATAGCCGGTCCTGCGCCACCCGCATCCAGCGGACTCCCGCGACCTTTACCAGGTCATTAGTCCACCTTGTGGGGGGCCTAACCACGCCGCGCTTTCCGGTACGTGGTTGCCACTCGAGAACCTTTCCGCCCCAACGGCCATCGGTTCTACGTGCAATGTACCCCGCCCACTGATACTTAAGTTTAGCGATTCGGAGGGCTATATCGGTTATCGTGGTTCTGCTGCGGATAGCCTCATTTCTGATGCGATCGCGCAGAGAAACTCCCAGCATAGCCCTCTCCATCGCCCTTTGAGTGACTTTGAGCCTTCTTATGAGGCCTATAGTAAGCGACCACGTTTCCGTTCCATATGTCATCACTGGCAACACACACTGGTCAAAGACTCTCGTCTTGAGACACTGCGGAATATTGGACGAAAAGATGTGCCTTAGCGTATGTATGCATGTATGTCTATGACGAAGATGAGGAAGGGCCGTGGCCTGCTGTTGGTGGAGTGGCAGGATCTTTTTCCGCACTCGTTTTTAATATAATCTACTAAACAGCAAGTAAATATACTTCAGTTCACCAACTCGTTTAGGACTTTAGACTAGGTAGTCGCTATCCGGCGCAATAGCCCTAAATGCTTTTGATATATTTCTGTATGAATAAATAAATCTATTATTCGTACAGTCCATAATTGGTACGATTACTACCCCCCCCAACCATGTGCTCGTGTCCGAATCCGATTTACACCCGACTACTTACTACCTAACAGTTCTAAATACGTATTCAGGATAACTGAAGATTTTTATTGACATTTTGTCAATATGCTCCAGCTACCTATTAATACGTTTTAGGTAAGGATGTAGAAACGCTTTAATGTAGTAAATATCGCATACCTTATATTTGTTATTCTATCATTTCGAATGTGTTCTCCAGCATGTATTAGCGTTTCCTATTCCTTTAAGTATTTTTATTTACCTTGATAACTCGAAATAATTGCTGCAAAAAGGCGTATTTGCGTGCCAGGTAAACATTCACAGGTCCGTCGTCGGCAGTGGCCACGGGCGTACTAAATTGTACTAGCCACCGCGCGTGCACGACGCGGACACCCGGTTTTTCAGACAAATGACCAAATGTATTGAATTATCAAACATATTGAAATTCTAAGAAGCCGGTAGATAGATCTATCAAAAAGCTACCTATCACAACAAATTTCATTGTAATGTTCTAAATAACTTTTGAGATATTTCGAGTTTGGTGGTAAAAAAGCACTGTTTTGAAAGGCAAAATCTATCGAGGTTTTTGTAAGCAATCGTGATTTTACGAAGCACGAACATAGCCAATGAACTGAAAATATACATATCAAAAATTTGGATCTCTAGCAATACTACAAGTATACTAATAATCGGTTTGGAAAAGGCACTTTTTCGATGCGCAGCTGCATACAGCGCCTTAAAGAATGACAATCGGATGTCATTAAAATTTTAAATTTCAAAAATTTAATTTGTCAAAATAAAACAGTAATTGCAATAGAAATTGGAATCTTCTATATTGGGCGGTAGAGGAAAATCGATGAACACCGGCAGCACGCACGAAAAGGTGTGACTTAATTGTCCCGTTCCGCCTGAGCCGAGCGTTCGGCTTTTTTTTTTTTGCTTTTTTTTTTTTATATTTAGAAACAAACGGTCTTAAAATATACAAATTAATTAGCTGGAAGCTATACATTAACAATATCACTAGACCTATATAGTTTCCTTATTGTTATTAAAATTAACATAACTATTTAAATCACGAAGTATAACCGATATCATTACATACAATATATATATTCATTTACATACAATATAAATACATATATTTTTTAACTCTTACCATTATCTAATGTTTTATATTTTTTTATATTACACACTATATAAACATTATTTTAAAAAGGAATAAATTTGTTTTTTAAATGTTACTTGCTTTATGACGTTATCACGTCAAATTATCGTCCGGAAACCGACTTATAGACAACCAATTTTTTAAATGGACTATTTACTTCGATGCCATTCGGCCAACACAAATAATCTCAAGATTCTCAAGTATGCATTGTACGAGTATGTATCATGATTCATGTATTACGATGGCTCATTAAAGCTGGAAACGCACTGACAGCGGTAGCGACGAGCCGCGGTGCGGCGCGGAGGCGGTACCGGTTGTAATGTTCGAGCTAGTCAATATGAAAAGGTCCGCACAGAATACGCGCCGAGCCGCGTCCCGCCGCGGTATTCTGTGCGAACCCTTTCGCATACTTAGTTCGAACATTACAACTGTTACCGCCTCCACACCGCGCCGCGCCGCATCGCCACCGCTTTCAGTGCGTTTCAGCCTTAACTGAAACTTACCAATCTTATTCAGTCCAGGTTCAACGAAGAAGGAGGCGACGAAGAAGCCGTTCATGGTGATCCCAATTATACTGCAGATGAGGGTGAAGATGAGTCGACCGAGTTTGGGCCATTCGTGGGACAGCATAATTGGCGAATATACGCGGGTCGCATTCGACACCACTCGATGCACTTTCGCCATCTATCGATCTGGCACAAAAGCATGGTTGAGTTGAGATGTAGTGGCAATGCGGAATGGATGAAAATTTTAGAATTTTGTGTTTTTGGTGATAGGAATAACCTTCCTTAGCAACAGAAAAAAGTTGCAGATTTTTCAGCTGCGTCAATTATTTTTGAAAAATATAAACAGTTTCCTCACTCACGTTTTGGGTTTAGGACGGCGAATGAGACACTTTCCAAGGAAAGTGTATCATTCGATGGATCAAGATCCATCTCATATTACAAAAAACATTTTAAATATCTGACCCTGCCAATGACAAATATAGCTGCTGCATCTGTCAATATCATTGCCAGTTTACCACGGATTTTTGGACATTTTTTTGTAATATGAGACGGATCAAGCAAAGTGTCTAAACCCAAAACGTAAGTGTGGAAACTGATTATATTTTTCAAAAATAATAGACGCAGCTGAAAAGTCTGCATCTTTTTTCTGGTGCTAAGGAAGGTTATTTCCATTACCAAAAAAATAATCAGGCACTTCTAAAATTTTCATCCATACCCAATTGGGGTCTTATCCTAGCAAAACTGACACCGCGTCGCGACGAGAGGAGAAAATTTACGCTCGCTTTTTATAGTTCGTAAGCCCACTCCACCAGCCTACGTCTCATAACAACACGATAAAATGCATGGCAGCAGGTCGAGAAAGTTGTGCTGAGCTAGAAGATAATCGCACCTAAAATTGGCCGAAATTTCCCTTTACCTACTTCCTACTACCCCCCTTTCGAAATCCAAGTTTAATTTAGTATCGATCGCGCGCCTACCCATATTTCCTCTTAAGTACGTGCGTTTCGTCACAAAACTGACAGTTTGAAACATGATAAGTTAGGCGTAACAACGTTTAAATAATTTTTAATGTGATAATTGGTTCGTACTAACCTGAGAGATACACCAGAGAAAGCACATAGACGACGGTGGAACCACGCGAGCGGTTCAGCTAAAACTTGATATCCTGGCGCAACTGAAACAAAGCAGTACATTAAACAATTGAACGTAGTATCGTTATACTAATCTTTCTCCGCTCCGCTCCGCTCGCTAGGTATGGCCTAGCTAGATCGATTTTCCCTCCCCGTCAGCCCCTAGATTTTTACATATATTTTCTTACTAATTATGTAATTGTATTGTGTGGTAATATGTCAGGAAAAATTCAAAATGAATTATCAATTTTTTTTTTTTTCACTTTTGCATAATGCATTATGTTGTCCGAAAAGTTTCAATCAATCTGTCCTACCTCTATAACCCCTTAACAGGAATAAATTTAATTACCAACAACCCTGTATACATACATACATACATAGATTCACGCCTTTATTCCCAAAAGCGATAGGCATAGCACATGAAACTTATAAGTTTATAACCCTGTATATAACTCAATTTCGTAATTTTGGCGGTTACGTTTACTTCATATTATACAAGTGATGATATCTTCTTCAGCCCACTTTTCTGACATAAGATATACACCATCTAGGTAGGTAGGTATGGCATAGGAAACATATTCTTAGACGAGCTAATTTAAGAGGCTTACAGTACAGCTCCCAATGACCTTCGATCTGTTACTGTCCGTTTTTTCGTGTTTTTTGTGGCTTACCGTATTAACAACAACGAGGTTTACTGAAATAGTGTCCCATATATTTACTTCAAAACTCACCGTTTTCGAGATATACGGCACCAAACTTTAGCAGTTTTAGGCCAAAAAACCAGTTTTTTGGACGTAACTTTTGTGAAAATGAGTTAAAAATAAAAATCTCTCTTAGGTTGTTAGAGACGTCAATAAGGAACAGTTACATGTAAATTTCATATATAAAAGTGCATAAACAGCAAAACTTATATCGAAAACAGAGCTTTTTTGGACTATGTTTGAATAAATCATAAAAAAATATGTATACATCTTTTTCTAAAAAACTCTCTTGCAAAAGTGGATAAAGGATTGAAGAACCGACAAACGTTTGTACCATAAATATAAGTATCTATTGTTATGACGGAGGAATATCAACTCAAAACACATCAAAACTATAGTCAATTAGCGCTTGGAGCCCCTTAAGTTATCTATACTTCTGAAAGATCAAACTATGTATAAGATGCTCCATATCAAAATATTTAGTCAAAAATATTTATGGTATTAGTTTAGGAGGTACAGTCAGCATCAAAAGTAACTACGCAATCGAAGACTTCAAAAGTTCTTAATCCCTTTTAATAAAGACTTTTGGGGTATCGTTTGGGTAGCTACTTTTGATGCTGACGGTACTACAGTCGATATATATGTTAATTCACATGCATATTAGACAATTCGCATTGTACCATCAGATTTTAACCACATTACATCCACACGCGTGTGTGTGTTTGCGTGCGTTCGAGTGTGCGTGCGTGTTTGTATGCTCTGACAACCTATTTTAAGAGGGGTGAGTTGATATATGTAATGAGCACACCAAACAGTACGATTTAATCTCAATGTTATCATGTTCTTAAGTTGAGGCTTTTATTTGTGTCTGGGACAAGGCAGATATCACGAACATGTCTCGACACGTTCTCCCTCGTACCTATCACCTGAATTCTGAAATTTAACACCATCTTCAGCTTTTTGTAACCTAAGTTTAAGTTATTTTGAGGATAAGAACTTGTCTGCGGATTCTCGATCGTGCATACATGAAAATCAGCTATCAGTAAGATTACTATTACGTATGGGGTTTTAAAAACAACTACTAAATAACCCTATGGAAAATCCCTCATAAGGGAAACCGTTTCCGCGGTCCCTGTTTTGGATACAGTTTATTTATGAATTTTTAACGTAAACTAAAGTTTTCGAATTTATTATGACAAAAATCGACAAAAAAACTCCTGCGCTTGTCATTGAACTTTAAAAAGCGAAAAATAATAATAATAATATAGCCTTCAAATGAATAAACAAAATCAGTTTATCGCAGACAATCGTCCATAGTACACAGAAAAAAAATAACAATAATAATGATTAAGAATAAAACTTGCATCATAACAATGACTATGTAAGTCCCGTGTAGAAAGTTAGTTAGCTGCATATTATAAGCTACGAGTATCTCAGCTATTTTCTGTTCCCATCGCGATGGACGGAAGACCACCTTTATTAAAAAATTTCTTTTACATTATTTACTGGTTATTTTTATTTATTTTTCTGTTTCGTTCGTTTGTCCACTGACAAAGGCCTCCTCCAAGTGTCTCTCAACGAAGCGAAAAATACGGCCATATACTCGTATAGGTATATTTGCGGACAGGCTTTCGGGGAAAAATCGGAAATATCTTCCAAAGTCGATTCTCGGCCTCGGTGCGCGAGTCAGATTTGGATTTGCCCGGTCTTTATTTTATTTAAACGGTATTGTGATATTACTTCCTTAATATTTTGACCCAAACATAAACAAGAATAGTCAATGCAAAACTATTCTAATCGTGGAATGTAGGTGTCTCACATTTTTCAAGGAGATAATATTTCGCAATTTAGTTTTCATTTAGTTACATTTAGTTTTGTTAAACTGCAATTTAAAAACATTATTGATACTTAAAATATTTTTTTTAAATTGGTTAATACCGTTTGACATGTATAAGTCGATCGTAAATAGATAGATGTCATATTTTCAGAATAAATATTTGATTTAGATTTTTGAAATAGTTCTCTGTACCTAGAAAAAGTATTTTCTAACAAAGCTTTTATTTAATTTAAGTAAGTACGTCAGTTAATGCTTACATTTTTCCTATTTTGTTACCAATATTTTTAGTAATTTCAAAATATTTTGAGATTTTTCGGAATCTTACAGTAAAAGTAGTATAACTAATTAAACTTAATTATCGAACATGGTAACAACTCAGATACCTACCTAATAACAAACATAGAATTATAAAAAAACCTGACAAAATAAGTAAATATTAAGCACGCCTTAATTCCATTTGAAAAAGAAGTAATCATATTTTGCTGTACCTAATTAATAAATTTAATCAATAAACATAAGTATAATTTAATCAATAAACATAAGTAGTTAATAATTAATAAATAATCATACGACGGGATCATCGTTCACATCTGCATCTGCAGATATGAAGCTAAGTATCCTAGTTTCCAATTAATAAAACATTTTCTCAGTGTTAGTTTTTATTATAAAAATTACAAATTACGTGGTAATAGGTACGATAATGACAACTCATATAATGATTATAAAAACATGTTGTATTTTTAATTTTCAGGTGTTTTGTTACTTGACTTGTTGATTTTATGCATTGCACACCTTTAAATACGCTAATTTTGTTTTATTTTGTAAAATACCAAAATTATTTAAAATTATTCAAATATCCGAATATTTGGATAATAAATATTGAAGTATTCAATTATCCGAATATTAAAAAACTGGGCGGATATTGCAAACCCTAATCACGACGCTAAAAAAATCCTGTGTTTATCAATACAGGAACAATCCGACATTTGTACGAATGTATGTATGTATACATATTTCTTCGCTGATACACGGTTCGGTACGAAATCTGTTAGGCGAATGAATAAGTTAACAATATTTTATCAAATTAGTCAAGACGTGCACAGTTTGGGGAGATCCACTAGTCGTAATGTAGTACTCGTAGTGTATAGTAGTAGGCACGGAACCCTTCGTTGTGCGTGGTCCGACACGCACTTGGCCGCTTTTATTTTTAATTAATCATCATCAGTCATGAACATTATTAATTATTCGGTATAAAGCGTCAAACGATAGGATCCAGGTCCGCATCCGCATCTGCGGATGTGAGCCACGAATTATTCGTATTGACGGACATCAAAAAATCTGTGAAATGATTATAATATTTAATTGCATTTTAAAATAAATTCTTATAATTTTGTCTTAATTAATGAATGAGTAGAAATAATAATATCACGTGGATCACGTCCGCATCTGCATCCGCGGATATGAGCGTCGAATTATCCGTATTCACGGATGTCAAATAATCTGCATCGATTATTTATTTTCCCATACTTATAAGCAGGTATCAGCGTATCCATCTTCTATATATATAAATGCCCATGTCCTGACTGACTTATTCACTCACTGACTTATCAACGCACAGCCGAAACTACTAATCTTAGAGAGTAGATTTTTGCATAGTAGGTTGCTTTTATAATGTGGCTACGGATAAAAAGGGATTAAAATAGGGGTACAAAATTTGTATAGGAGAACCTCTTTTTTGAGCTAGAGACTTAAAACTTTGTAGAAAAACAAGTTATTAAAATACAAATAAAGCAAGTTCAGCGTTTTGGAAAATTCCAACCCTAAGGGGGTAAAATATGGGTGCAAAGTTTGTATGGAAAAACAACTTTTTTTAAATAGATATTTAAAACTGTAGAAAAATTAGTCATTAGAATACAAATAAAGTCCTTTCAGCGTTTTAGAAATTCCACCTCTAAGGGGGTCAAATAGGGGTGCAAAGTTTGTAAATGGGAAACAATATTTTTTCAAATAGAGACTTAAAACTTTGTGGAATGATGAGTCATTAGAATACAAAGAAAGCTCTTTCAGCGTTTTGGAAAATTTCACCCCTAAGGGGGTCAATTAGGGTGCAAAGTTTGTATGGGAAAAGCAACTTTTTGTGAAATAGAGACCTAAAACTTTGTAGAAAGATTATTTATTAGAATACAAATATAGCACTTTCAGCCTTTTGGAAAATTCCATTCCTAAGGTGGTAAAATAGGGGTGCAATTGTATGGGGGAAACAATATTTTTTTAAAAAGAGAGCTAAAACTTTGTGGAAAGATTAGTTATTAGAATACAAAGAAAGTGCTTTCAGCTGTTTGGAAAATTTCACCCCTAAGGGGGTAAAATAGGGTGCAAAGTTTGTATGGGAAAAACAACTTTTTTGAAATAGTAACCTAAAACTTTGTAGAAAGATTAGATATTAGAAAACAAATAGGGCACTTTCAGCATTTTGTAAAATTTGACCAATAAGGCGGTAAAATCGGGTGCAAAGTTTGTATGGGGGAAACATTTTTTTTTTTAATAGAGTCTTAAAACTATGCAGAACAATTTATCATTAGAATACAAATAAAGTACTTTCAGCATTTTGGAAAATTCTACCCCTAAGGGGGTAAAATAGGGTTGCAAAGTTTGTATGGGGGAAACAATATTTTTTTTAATAGAGACATTCATACAAATAAAAACCTTTAAGTGTTTTAGAAAATTACACCCCTAAGGGAGTAAAATAGGGGTGCAAATATGTATGGGGGAAACAATATTTTTTAAATATATACTTAAAACTTTGTAAAAAGATTAGTCATTAGAATACAAATAAAGTAATTTCAGTGTTTTAGAAATCTCTACCCCTAAAGGGGTAAAATAAGGGCGCAAAGTTTGTATGAGGGAAACAATTTTTTTTTAATAGAAACTTAAAACTTTGTAGTAAGATTAGTCATTAGAATACAAAGAAAGTACTTTTAGCGTTTTGGAAAATTTAACCCCGAAGGGGGTAAAATAGGGTGCAAAGTTTGCATGGGTAAAACTCCTTTTTTTGAAATAGAGACCTAAAACTTTGTAGAAAGATTACTTATTAGAACATGAAAAAAACTACATTCAGCGTTTTACAAAAATCGTTCCCTTATGGGAAACAGTTTTTCTGAGCTAGACACTTGAAATTTTGTAGTAAGATTACTTATGTAAATACAAAAAAAGTACTTTCAGCGTTTTGGAAAAACCATCCCTAAGGAGGATAAAAAGCTTTTATTAGGGAAAGTTTATTTTTTTGAGTTAGAGACTTGAAACTTTGTAGAAAAATTATTTATTAATATAGGTACAAGAAAATGACATAAAGCATTTTAGAAAATTCCACCCCTAAAGGGGTTAAAAAGGGGAGCAAGCTTTGCATGGGCAACACTTTTTTTGAGTTACAGACTTAAAACTTTGCAAAAAGATTTCTTATTAGAATACTTAAAAAGAAATTTCAGCGATATAGAAAACTCCACCCCTAAGGGGGTTAACAAGGGGAGCCAGTATTGTGTGGGAAACACTTTTTTTATAACTAGACTTAAAACTATTAAAAAGATAACTTATTAAAATACAAAAAAAGTGCTTTCAGAGTTTTAGAAAATTCCACCCCTAAGGGGGTTTAAAAGGGGGTTCAAATTTTAAATGGAGAGCAAGAAAATTTTAAAGTGTGAGTAAGAGATTTGTAACTTTGGTCTCATTCTGTTCGTTAAAAGAATACAAAACTGATTTCAGAGTTTTTCCCAATTCATCCCCTAAGAGTGTTAAAAGGGGGTTCAAAGTTTGAGTATTTCAAGATATTTTTACCGTATGAGATTTTTAAGTTTGGTTTTAGACTGTTTGTTCACAGACTAGAAAATGAACATAAACGTTTATTCTAATTTATCCCCCAAAAGAGGGTTCAAAGTTTGTATTGAGAGAAATCATTTTCTAAGACGATAAAAAGTTCTACGCGGACGAAGTCACGGCAACAGCTAGTTATACACCATTCGACCCCTATATTTGAAACAATTATTCAAAATCGGGGTTAAGAAATGTATTGGCTAGTTACCTACGCAGCTCTGGGGAAGATGGTCATTCAAAGCCATCATAAAAATGCTGCTACGCGCTACGGCGTAGCACACGTAGCACACGTAGCGTTGCATGGCTTCGAATGGGTTGATGTTATTTATGTGTGCCTAAATTGATTACCTTCGCTCGAATATACTAATACTAACCAATAACTCAAGTGCCCACCGTACCGTACCCATTTAAGAGGGCAATTGTGGGTTGGCAAAGGGGGCGCGGGACTTAGAATTTTTTTGATGGGGGTGGTGTTATTATGACACCTATTTTTATGATGCCATCGTATAGAAGACGCTAAAATAAACATGTTTTGTATGGGCAACTTTTCTCTAAACTTGATAATTACTGAGATAAATGACGGATTGTAGAATAGCGGGCACGGGACTTTTATGCTGCCGAATCACGAGGTTGTGAGTGGTTATACTCTAAGGCAGGACGGTGCAGGTACGACGACGAGCGAAGCGAGGAGGAGTGTTAGGAAGAACTGCGACCCTACAGCGCGCGAGCCGAGCGAGCGAAGCGCCAGAACCGACTTTATACGACAAGTACAACCGTCACAATCTCGTGATTCGGCAGCATAATATGAATGTCAGTTTAGAAAAAAACTCTTTTGTTTACCTTTTCATAACCAGTTATGAAAGAAGGAATAAAAAGTGTTTATTATTAACTAACTTGTGAAAAATAGTTGTGAAGGTGGACTAAACGGTCTAGATAGGTGCGACGACGAGCGAAGTGAGGAGTGAAAAACTGAGAAATTTTCCAAGTCCAAAAACCGGCCACAACCCCCCCCCCCTAACCCCTCTCCCCCCCTAAACCCCCCCCCCCCCCCCAAACACTTACATATGGTTGCGCCCCCTTTGCTATTCGGAGCTACGCGAAGTCGCAACATTCATCGAAAATTTTACAAGTCCCAGATACCTTAAAAAAAACAATAAAAAAAATAAACCCCCCCCCCAACTCCCCCTACTCCCCCCCTTACCCCCCCCCCCCCCCCCCCCCCTTCAAAACACTAACATATGGTTGCGCCTCCTTTGCTACACCCTGACCCAATTGTGTTACTCAAAGCGGACGTCAGTTCGCTACGATTACGTTCTCATAAGCCCCCTGTCAAAAGCGAGCTCCATCGCGGTCAGCCGTCTGTCGCAGAGGTCACAGGCAATTACTTAATCACCCAGTTACGAGGCAACTAATTAATTTGCAGTACCTATACGGATGCATTTTGCATTATGCTCAGGGAAATTATATAAAACACACTCTATGTATATAAATAATTTAATAAAGGTAGTGTACATAGTCCAACCGCTTCTCAGTCCGGGAGCGAGCGTCGTGCGCGAGAGGCAAAGCTTGGCACCCGCACGCCACGTTATCGTCATACCCCTGCACCCACGCGCCGCGCAGGCGAGGACTGAGTTAAGCGGGTCGGACTTTAATAAATGTTAAAAATGAAATTTTGCCAATTTTCATTTATTTTATTAACATCTTATACAAAATAATTACAGTACCTACAAATAACAATATTTTAAAATAAACAGCATTATTGTTGGCATTTCAATTTGTATAAGTAGGTACCACGACCTGCGACCACGTACCGGAAGGCGCAGCGTGGCTAGGCCCCCCACAAGGTGGACTGATGACCTGGTAAAGGTCGCGGGAGTCCGCTGGATGCGGGTGGCGCAGGACCGGTCGTTGTGTCACTCTCTGGGGGAGGCCTATGTCCAGCAGTGGACGTCTTTTGGCTGATATGATGATGATGATGAAGTAGGTACCTGGTGCTCTTTCTTCACATATTCTTGCTTTCCAAGGGCAGAAAGCGCGCGTCCGTCGCTTCAAAGTCTTCAAACGATACCAGTTTCTTGCTTCAGTTACTGACTTCAGTGCAGTGTTGATGATTAATTAATAGGGAACTTGCATCTTTTTTATTTTATTACGAAAATCAAAAGTATAATCCAGCATTAAAACAACTGTAGCAGTAGAACTTTCTTGTGATTTATTTTTCTGATGTTATAATTATGCACTTGAAATCTGCACGCGCCGGCACCCTCCGAAAACGCTCTTTATTAAACTGGCTCATGCTATGACGTCACAACATATATTCTCGGCGCGTTTACTGTGGAGTAAGTCATTAATTTGCAATGTTCTCCGCAACTTTTTTAAGAATAAGAATAAGAATATTTTTATTGTATAACTGTATTTTTATTGTATATTGTATAAGTCTTTACTTGTTACACAAAATATCATTTCTAATTCAATATTATGTGTAACTATCATGTTATTTTATCGAAAAAATAATATATTTTTTTCGTAATTTTAACGTGAGATAAAACTAATACAATCGTTTTTTTTTTGCTTTTTTTTTTCTTCTGTATGATATTTCTACGTATATCCGCATCAATTGAGTGCAATTTAATGATTATCTGTTGTTTAATTTCGTAATTTTAACGATAAACACATAAATAGTGGGATATCCCACCTCACCACGTAGTGGAGTTAGAGGGGATAGCAATGGGGTATATATTGCTCCTCTTCAGCATGATCGCTCCCCACAACCCTGGTTCCACTCCAGGCCACATATTTTTCACCTCTCACTTTTCGAGACTCCACTTTTTTTAACGTTATAATTTGGCTACTCTGTTTTGCCGCAAGATAAGAAAATATGTCTAAAAGTATAATAAAATTACTTTTAGGCCAACCCGAGCCAGAAAATCAAAGTATCAACTAAAAATATTCTCGTCCCATCTGCCCACTCCATCCATACTCACCCCTATTTACAGTACTGCATTTTACGCGAATATTCAATAAATGTTAAATATGTGAAAAAAATAAAAATTGGACGGTGAAATATTCGCTACTTTTCACATCGCGACGTCAAAACCCTGCGAATAAGCTTGTTACACTTTTGAATTTCAAATTGGTAGCTGATTGTGACCAACGTTTATTTTGAAATTTAACTATGACTCGGTGGTTTTAAAGTGGTTTTTTCTGTGACGAATTAAACAATGTACAGCGTTCTGGAAGCAACTTTCTATCTTATTTATCGTAGTCATTTTATGACACGATGATATGTAGTTAACGGCCAGATGTCGGAAGGTGTTTGCGCCTATTTTATAGTCAAATTTAATAGGCTAATTATTCCAGGCGTTTAAAATTTAGCCCGTAAAAAAACATAAGTTTTAAATTAGAAAAAAGCTATGGAATGCCTACTGAATGCTCGTAGATGATTAACCTGTTTTTATTGGGGGCAAAGGGTAAGAACTTATCCTAATTCAATCCGTCAGACTTTGTAGATTTTTTGCTGAAATATCATTCATTTATTTTTTGAATCTACGTAAAATAAAATGGAAACAGGTTTTTAAGGTTTATCGCACTGTATTTACGGTTTATTTCTGAACCATCGTTATTGAACTAATCCAAAAAAAATAAAAAATAATGGTTCTAAAACAAGTATACTGGCCCCGTCGTTTCCGATTTTCCCGCCTAAAAGTTTCACGGAAATTTCTTGACTCATGCAAATACATTCGCAAGTGTCGAAAGTGAACGCAAGTTTTGGGTCAAGGTCGCTCGCAACTGCAGGATGGCAAAAGGATATTTCAATGGAAATCGGAAATATTTGCTTGGAAATTTCACTAATTTACTAAAATAATTAAATATCGTCCCACTGACACTATCCAATTACACACTAGTTTTATGAGACTTCAATATAAAATCTGAAAACAACTTGAATAAAAACAATGTTAAATAAATCATTGGAAAATATAAAACAAAAGTTAAATAAATAGTTGGAATGTTTAAAACAAAAATTCAAAAACCACTCAAAATCCACAAAATGCTTAGAAACAATATTACCTTAATGCCTTGCCGCCTGGAATTTCTGGAGCAGGTTTTCAAGAGTTGCTTCTCCGACCACGACGACCGACCGAATGGCCGCTGCGGCGGCAGCAAGCGTTTATAAACATACGACACCCACCACCAGATGTTGCCGGTGCAATGGGCGGGCTTCTTGAAGTGGCCTTGACCCCAACCTCAACGTCCAGGCTGCATGTAAACATCCACTGCCCCCACAAACATATCTCTAGCCTACTCCCTCCTTACCAGAATTTATTGAGTGCAACAGGGATGCGTTTACATCGCGCCTAACACTGTCAAAATGCACCCGTAATAAACAAACAGCGTATGTAACGGGGATATTACAGGAAATACGGCTTTTTGAATGTTTGAGAATTGGGATCGGCCCATTCGACAGTGGGTGGGATCTGGTGATCCTGAAGGCCTTGGAAACTTCTAGAAACCCGTATGCATTATTGACGTTACAGATTGATGTAATTTTCATCGGAAAGGCGATCTTAAAATTTACGTCGCAGCTTTTAATTATGACTTATTTTTCAGTGTCAGGGTAAATGAGGATTTATTAGCTTAACTCGATTTATTTTTGTATATTACTAGTAAAATGTTACAGAGCTATAAGTAAACGCTTTGTTTGATTTTAGATCAAATAGCGTACCTACAGCGTTTTGTTTTTAAATCAAAACACTACTCTGACAGAACTTACACCAAAACTCAGCCTCTAGTTGAAACAGCGCCTTTGCATAAAGTAAGTACACACCACATATCTATAAATACGCATACGCTTCATTGGTGACCTTGAGAACGCACAATTGTCATGGCCAACGCTGAATATGCGCGGCCTTGCACTGCGCATGACTGAATGTCAAGGTCGTCGTAACTGGTACAACGTGCGCATGGCAACAGGTTTCAAGGTCACCGCATATTTTGCATGTTTGGCGACGAGTTTTTGATTTGTTTATTATTTTCAAACGCTCCGAGCCGAGCCGTTTTGCGTGACTTCAGTAAACATTTTTTTTTTTTCATTTCAAAAAACATGATATCCAAACACGCACTTCCATCTGGCTCACGCTTATGCTCAGTGAGAGGGAGAGAAGACCCCGAACCTACGTCCCCTCCCCTTATTACTTATAAAAACGTATCATCTCCACCATTGATTTAGTATATGTAACTAGATACACAATCAGCCGAAAAAAATGGCAGTCCAAAAGAACCGGCTGATGGAATTGGCCGTCTTTTGCGTTTAGTCTGGTTTCGACCATGAGACTTGTTGGTTGTCAGATATGTCTAAATGTTCAGTCAAAAACTCTGTAAATACCAACAAGAAAATAGATGGGATATATTTATTCCAGTAAGTTCTCTTGATAACATAACAAAATTTGTGTGAACTCGTTGTAATTGAATAGTTTTAAACATGTTTTAAATAATTCGTTTTGTTAGTTCAAATGACATACGTCGCAGAACATATATCTAAGGAGTCGGTATTAGATATTTTTTTTTATGACGTTGTTACCTGGGCTAATATTCAGCGTTTTAAGGCGTTTTTTTCGTCATTGTCGTCTCCAGGAAATACTATTAAAAGAGACGAATATCAGAGTCCACTTTTGATGAAGACGTAAGCCAATACCGGTGCTGAGTCTTTTTTGATTTGAGTTTCCGCGGTATGTTTTACCTCTGCTGAAATAATCTTGAGCCGACAATGACTTTAGAACCTTTGTTGAAAGATTACTTATAACAATACTTACAAATAAAGAACTTTCAGCGTTGTTGAAAATTTCACTCCAAAGGTTGATCAAAATTGGTGAAAATTTGTATGGAGGAAACTTTTTTTTTGAGCTAGAGACTTGTAATTGTGTAGAAAGATTATTTATTAGAATAAAAATATACAGGGTGTCCCAGAAATCGACTTCATGCCGAAAACGGAAGATAGACCGAGTCATAACAGTTATCAGAAAAATACAAAACAAAATCCAACTCATGTTCTTTTAAAATTATGGTCACTATAAAAAAATTAAATTTACGACGATTGACCAATTAATGATTAAATTAATAAAACCAACACGAGTTGGATTTTTTTTTGTATTTTTTATGATAACTGATATGACTTTGGTCTATCATCCGTTTACGGCTTGACGTCGATTTCTGGGACACCCTGTATAGGTAAATTATTTACAGTGGTTTGGAAAATTCCACCCGCTAAGATGTACGCTGCAATGTTTGTATGGGGGAAACTTTTTACTAAGGTAGAAACATAAAACTCTGTAGAAATAAAATACTTGCCTACATATTAAAATACAAAAAAATAACTGCCAGAGTTTTGGAAAATTTCACCCCTTAAGGGGTTATAAAGGGTTGCAAAGTTCGTATGGGAAACAATTTTTTTAGCTAGAGACTTAATAGTTTGTAGAAAAAATACTTGCCTATTACAATAAAAAAAAATAAGTGTTTTATTTTTAATTTTTCCCTGAAAAGCGTTCAAAGTTTGTATGGAGAGCAGGAGAATTTTGAAGTATGAGATTTGTAACTTCGATGTTAGCCTGTTTAGACTACAAAACTTATTTAAGCGTTTTTTGAAATTCATCTCCTAAAGGGGATTATAAGGGTATTCAAAGTTTGTATGGAGAGCAAGACATTTTTAAAGTAAGGGATTTGGAACTTCGGTTTTAGACTGTTTGCTAAACTAAGAATAAGGGGGTTCGAATTCTGCTTCACCGAATTCAAAATATCACGTAACCAAAGCCACCGAACGACGAAGAAACATTTATACAATCTGCCTAAAGGCCGCTAGCCGACGTCCGCTCTCGTCGGTAAGCGCGGTAAGACTGAGACTACTTGCGTGTGCGCCGCGAGGTTCCTGGCGGGATTATTTGTGAAAATTCCAACGCGTTTTCTAAATGTCAGTGAAATCACGCGTTGCCCTCGGACGCGTCGAAAAAACGTTTTTATTCAGTGAGTTTATTTGATAAATTATCGTTATATGAATTAAATAAGGGTCAAACTAATGTTGATTACGTGAACCGGTATAAAAATATAAACAAAAATTCCAATGTCGAGGTGTGATTTTTTGTTTAAACCAACTTGGGTAGCGGACGCTCCCACTGAACGTCAATTTGTGCCCTATGAATTTTTTTCTTCAATCATATGAATATCTACAGAATATCTTAATAGCTGTCCAGGTATCAAAAATGCTGAAGTAGTTGTGTGATTTTATTCAAAAATTGTAAATTACTATTTGAAGAAATTTGGCCCCGGACACGAAAAAGAGCCACTCCGGAGAAATGCCCTGCTACGCGCTACGCTCGTAGCCGATCGGCCCCCGTGGTTTTTCCCGTATGTCTAGGGCGTCTCGAGAGGTTTTGATTTAGAATATAATACAACTGAAAATTAATTGCAGGTTACGAGTATCGATGGTATTTTTATTAAATAGGTTCAACTGAACAACAACTCATACTCGGTTATTTCAACTGACATATTTAACACATTCACGGCCACGCTAATCTTGTAGCGCTACGCCGTAGTCCGTAGCAGATTAAACCTCGAATGTAGCGAAAAACGCTCGTACAATACGATTAAAATCAGTTAACGATTCTGATGTTAGCTACTAGTAGCGCCGCAAAGGTGTTAGAGGGGTCGCGTACTGTAGCGCTCTGACGCATATGTGTCGTTATGGGCACTGAATGGGTTAAGACCATTTTTCCAACACGCGTTTCCAGCAAAATTTAATAAAACAAGCATAAAAAGTTTAAAAAGCTATATCCCGACTACGGAAAAGTAACTAAGAATAATATTTTAATATATTTGAACACGAAATTTTCTTATCTTTCATTTAATACCACACGCTATGATAGCAAAAGTTTATTTTTAAAGTCATTCACTCATTTTTTTTATTTTTCATACAAAAGGTAGCCTATGTAACCTGGAGCATAATTTCGAATCAAATGACACCCCATTTATCAAATCTGACTTAGTATTTTATACGCTACAGCGGACCATACACAAATCTGGGGGCACGGCAGCGCCCCCGCCAAGTCGAGCAAAACAAAGAGGCACGGCCGTACCATCCTTTTCTCGAAGCCATTTAGGCCATTTTCAACATCCTGTAATTTTGTGCTGGCTAAAGCTAGATCCCTGGATTTTCAGGAACATGTAGGGCATTTGAACTTGTAGTTTAAGAACTACTGGCCGTCAAAGTTCGTTAGTTTTGTCACTGACATACTCACTGATAATGATCACGCTAATTCTATTTAAGGTACTTCTAGCAGACCCACAAGCTCTTAATTTCAAACGTAATTAGTTTTTTGCCTAATAATTCATAAAAAACCTAAAAATTTTGCAATTTCAGTCACGTTTCAGATATATACCAACTGTATAAGTAAGTTTGTAATCCTATACAAATACATGCGATTACAGTGTTACTTTTGCAGTTCCTTCCTGCAAAACTATACAAACAAAGTCTACAAAAAGAAATGAGATCCCATAAAAAACATTCCATGTAAAAAATAGGCCAAGTCTCGAAACTCTTTCACTGTAAAAAGTGGTGAGATATTTCGTAGAGCCAAGTCAGGCATTCTTATTAATCTTTTGTGACTTGGCAATCACACTTACATAGTTTTAGGTACCTATGCAAAAACTAGTAAATGCAGTAAAGTTGTGTGATACCCAAGTTGCAGAATTTTATTTAGCAAGCAAATAAATATTAATAAGAATGCCTGACTTGGCTCTACGAAATAACTCGCCTCTTTTTACTGTTAAAGAGTTTCGAGACTTGGCCTTTATTTTACATGGAATGTATTTTATGGGATAAAACATAGACTGCCAAAAACATACCCCTTCGTTTCGGCTCTGCCGTAGTCGGGCAAAAAGACGAGCTTTTACTAGAGCGATTCCTACCTAGAATGATCGTGAAAATGTTCGTAGATTTTAAAACGGCTAATGCTCAATGCAGCACCAAGGTAACCGATATAGCCCTCCGAGTCGCTAAACTTAAGTGGCAGTGGGCGGCGCACATTCCACGTAGAACCGATGGCCATTGGGGCGGAAAGGTTCTCGAGTGGCTGCCACGTACCGGAAGGCGCGGCGTGGGTAGGCCCCCCACAAGGTGGACTGATGACCTGGTAAAGGTCGCGGGAGTCCGCTGGATGCGGGTGGCGCAGGACCGGTCACTTTGGGACTATTTGCGGGAGGCCTATGTGAAATGAAAATGAAAATGAAAATGAAAATGTTTTATTTCATAGATTGCTAGGTTACATTGAAAATAAGGTTGGGTCTTCCTAGTAGGTAAAAAATACCTGTGTCAGGAAGACCCGCTCCTCCATAAAAAAGCAGTTAATGTTAATTTCTTATATGTAGGTAAATATTTATAACATAAAATAAAAACAAAGACGAATTAGGTATCACAGGCATAGTGTCGTGACCCTAAAGTTGAGTGTGTGTGTGTGTGTGTGTGTGTGCGTGTGTGTGTGTGTGTGTGTGTGTGTGTGTGTGCGCGCCTGTGTGTGCGCTTGTGAGTGTGTGTGTTAGTGTGTGCGTGCGTGTGTGTTAGTGTGTGCGTGCGTGTGTGTTGTTTGATAAAGTAGGTATATATTATATATAACATTTTCCATTTTGTTATGTTTTACTAACTATAGAATTAAATTTAGATTAATACAAGATTAAGTAACAGTTCAGTATCTTCATAACTTAGCATCTTTAACCATTCCGTTAGAGACCTCTTACAATTATATTTCTTTTGTTGATAGATATTAATTTTAACATTTATTTTATTATAAAGGTATGCTGCACGTGTCTTATACTGCCTTTTAGCAAACAAAGATCTATATGTTGTAAGTGGGGCAACGGTGTTTTTACGTCTTCTAGTTAGAAGCGTTGGATTAAATTTTAGAGTTTTATGTAACTTCAATGTTGTATGGAGGATATACAGTTTTCGCATTGATAATTGGTCACTAATTTTATACAGTTCATTTGTGGGAAATCTGTATGGCCTCAAGTACATTACCTTTAACAGACACCGTTGCCCTCTTTCAACCTCCAAGAATTTGGATTTAGTTGCTCCACCCCAGACGGTGATACAGTAGGTCATGATGGATTCCGCTAACGATACATATAGTTGGTTAAGTAGTGTCTTGTTTGCAATATGTCGAAGAATTTTAAAGATCCATACCAATTTTCGAATTCTACCATTTACAAATTCAATATGCTGATGCCAAGATAGGCGCTGGTCTAAGATGACACCAAGGTATTTAGTGGAACTAGCCCTCTCAATGTCCTTACAGTTACATAGAAGGCGATCAGTAAGTGAACAGGTGTGTATTTTGAGGTTTAGGTTAGTCTGTGGTTGAGTGCTATTGTACTTGGTAAAACAAATGTAGTTCGTTTTTTTAACGTTTAAAGTGAGGAGGTTGGATTTTAGCCACGAGGATACCCTACCAAGACCCACATTTGCATTCACGAACACCGACTCCCAGGAATCACCCTCAAAGACGATGACAGTGTCATCAGCATAAGACTGGATATTACCGTGGTTTACATTTAGGTTAATTAGATCGTTGATGTAGATTAAAAATAACGTGGGCCCCAAGATACTTCCCTGGGGGACGCCAAAAGTGATGTCAACTTCATTGCTTATGTGGTCTCCCAACTTAGTTTTTTGAGTGCGACCATGTAGATAGTCACTTAGCAATCTCAGTGGGAGTCCCCTAATACCAACGCACTCCATCTTGCGTACGAGTGTGGGGAGAGAGACGGTGTCAAAGGCCTTTTTTAAATCGAGAAACACAGCTAAGCATTTTTTTCCACTTTCTATTTTGTCTATAATTAGGTTTGTGAGTGAAAGAATCGCGTCCTCAGTGGATCTAGATCGCCGAAAGCCAAACTGGAAGTCAGAAATGATGTTAAATTTATCTAAATATGCTATTAGTCTATTATTTATTAGTTTTTCAATTATTTTAGAAATAGCTGGCAGTACTGATATTGGTCTGTAGTTGTTGACGTCGTCTCTCTCACCACTCTTGTACACAGGAGTGACAATAGATTGTTTAAGTGGGCCGGGGAACATTCCTGTGCTGAAGCAAAGATTAGCTAAGTGGCTAATAACAGGAGCAACATGGTTTTTTAGCAGTTTGAGAAATTTGGTTGGTATGTTGTCCCATCCAGGGGCACTTTCCGTTCTTAGGCTCATGACGATGGCACCCACTTCCTGAGGGTCAGTGTCCAGGAGAACAAAGGATGAAGTCGTCCAATGGGGCTGGTCAGTCTTCGTCTCAGTCCAGCATTGGACGTCTTTCGGCTGATATGATGATGATGATGATGAATGCTCAATGTTATGTTACACGTGAATGATCATTGATCAAGTTTATCGCCACCTTAGCCTAGCGGATAGTGGCCCTGCCCGGAAAGCTGACAGTCCTGTATTCAAATGGGGAATGGATGAAAATTTTAGAATTGCCTGATTTTTTTTTGGTGTTAGGAATAACCTTCCTTAACACCAGAAATAAATTGCAGATCTTTCAGGTGCGTCAATCATTTTTGAAAAATATAAACAGTTTCCTCACTTACGTTTTGGGTTTAGGACGGCGAATGAGACATTTTCCTTGATTCGTCTCATATTACAAAAAATATCTTAAAAATCCGTGGTAAACTGACACTGGCAATGATATTGACAGCTGCAGCAGCTATATTTGTCATTGCCAGGGTCAGATATTCAAAACATTTTTTGAAATATGAGACGGATCAAAGAAAGTGTCTCATTCGCCGTCCTAACCCCAAAACGTAAGTGAGGAAACTGTTTATATTTTTCAAAAATAATTGACCCACCTAAAAAGTCTGCAATTTTTTTCTGGTGCTAAGGAAGGTTATTCCTAACACCAAAAAAAAATCAGGCAATTCTAAAATTTTCATCCATTCCCCATTCCCAGTAAGAATCAATTTTTATGTGATGAGCAATGATGTTTGTTCCTGAGTCTTAGACGTATTCTATGTATTCATAATATCGTCGTCCAGTACCCGGGTCATACAGATTGAAGTAAAACAAGTCGTCTTTCCTGTGGTCAATAGAGTCTGTGGTCAATAGAGTGGGCCTCCGTACCTACATAATAAAAAAATATTTGATTGCGAAACGCTGTTTATGCGGATAAAGAGCTACCTGACTGCCGAAGGAGGGTTAAGTTTTTCGAGCATACATTGTGTATGTATGTAAGTATGTATGCATGTGTGTAGGTATGTCTCATTCTTTTACACGCCTTGCAGCCTAAACCGCTTGACGGATTTCCACATATGAGGTGTGGTTGGATTCCTCTTAATCGCAGGAGTGACATAGGCTATAATATTTGTAAAAAAACAATTGAATCTTTCGAAAATATTTTGATATTTCCTGTTGGTTGAACTTTGGCACTTGACTTTGGCAATGTCCACAGAAGACGCAAACCTAAATGTCTATATAACCCACCCCTTATTGCCTTATAGTGTAAAATTGTCCCTTTATTATAAGAATAAGAATAAGTTTATTTTGGAACAACAACAGGCATATAAGGATTAGATCTAAAGAAGGAATCTATTGTTGCTTCAAAAAAGGAGTCCACTCAGCATGAGTCAAGACACACAGTGCAACGACGCTGATTTTCAGTGGGTCCGTTAAACTAAAACTAACTTATTAACCTATATAAGATAATATTCATTTACTAGTTTCCACCTGCGACTGCGTCTGCGTAAACCCGGGATAAAAACTATCCTATATTTTAATCCATGCTAAAACTATCTTCGTGCAAAATTGCATCCAAATCGGTTCAGCCGTTTAAGCGTGATTGAGTAACAAACATCCAGACATCCAAACATTCAAACTTTCACATTTATAATAGTATATAGGCTTTATTTATCTCATTGGAAAGTTGTTAGCCGTGCAAAGCATGGTAAAATAGACATTAAAATGTTGTCTCAATAATGAATTTGTTCAAGGATTCACAGCAAAACCCAAGTAATAAGGCGCGCGGATTAAGCAATAATAGCCTTTATTTCAACGAATTAAGCGCTTTGACGCGCGCCTTATTACTTGGGTATTGGTGTACACAGTCAAGGGCATAAATATATGTACGTTCCCAGAGCTTCAAATATATCTGTACTATCGATTAGTCATAAATATCCATGCGACGATTCGATCTGAAATATGTACACATGCATCGAGTCATTAATATCTGTACGCTGATACGTTCATAAATATCTGTACAATGAAAGACAAACACGCAGCCATGAATATATGTACACATGTTTGTCATATACTTGTGAACAAAGCAGAGGTCGATATTATATACACACTTAAATATCATATATTAAACATACACTTAAATATCGTAATTATGTGGTATGTTATGAGCCTATATGTAGCTTGAAATAAATGGATTTTAATTTTTTTTTTAATTTTTTTTAATATACATGTGAACAAATCAGAAGTCAAAAATATCTATACACGGTCAAGGGTGAACGGATATATACAGTCACCAGCATAAATATATGATTATGGGCAGCGCTGCAAAAAATATCTGATCATCAATTGAATTGAAGTCGTAATTATATATGACGAAACATCGTCGGTAAAAATATGTGATGATTTACAGCCCGCATAATAATAATTTGCCTGTAACAGCATAAATATCGGATCAGACTGAATATAAATATCCGATACTTCACAAAATCTCAGACTATAAAAGCATAACTATTGAATGACATATGGATTGCAAAAACATCTGATACGAATTGTCAGTAAAAGATATCTCAACATTCTGCAAAAATTAACTTTATTAGGTCTGACATATACGGTCGTAATTTGAACAAAGCTCTTTGACGCTTCTCGAAAAGAGTAGTAACCTGTCATTAGATAGCGCCGTCTCACATTATCTAATGAGAGTTTGACAGAATTGATAATAAGTCGAAATTGCCAGATGGGCCTAACATTGCGTTTCTAAGCTCTATATTCATAAGGCGACATTGAATTGATTGACAGCTAGTCCCTAATGTAATTTGGTGCCTAGAATTGTAGCACATATATGGGTATGTATGGTGCAATTTATACTGGGCTTTATATAAATGCAGCTAGTAGTCTAAGAGCTTTGTGGATTACTCCCCAGTAGTAAAAATTACAAAATGGTTTGACTTGCCGTCTTTGATTATGACTTGAACCTGAAATTCGTAAAATTAAACTATACGATTTTTTTTATAAATTTAATTGTTTAATTAATTGCTGGTCGAGAATGTCTAGAGCATTAAATAAAATAAGATTGATGCTTAAAAAACCACCTTGAACATGGTTAGATAAGCTGTGTTTTCACGAGTTTTTTTTTCGAGGCATAGATAAATTTTGGAATTTAAAATCGCTATTCTGGATAACGATATACTTACACCAGCCAAAGTAGATGTAGATTTATTTATATCAAGAAAAAATGATATTTTTAAACGTAAAAGTCGTGGCTGACTGACTGACTGACTCACTTAAATCAACAGCCAGCCCAAACCGTTGAACCTAGAAAACTGATTTTTTCACAATAGGTAGTTTTATATAACAAGTACCCAATAAGAAGGCATTTTTTTGGAAATTCCATCCCTAAAGGGGTTTAATAGGGGTGCAAAGTTAGTATGGGGGAAACTTGTTTTTGAGCTAGAGACTTAAAACTTTGTAGAAAGATTACTTGTAGAAATAAAAATAAACTCCTTTGAGCGTTTTGGAAAATTTCACCCCTAAGGGGGTTAAAAGGGGGTGCAACGTTTGTATAAAGGGATTTTTTTTGCTAGAGACTTGAAACTTTGTAGAAACATTACCTATTGAATACAAAAAAAACTACTTAAAGCAAGATGGAAAAGACCATTCCTAAGGGGGTTAAAAAGGGGTGCAATTTTAGTATGAGGGAAACTTTCTTTTTGAGTTAGAGACTTGAAAGTTTGTAGAAACATTGCTTATTTAAATACAAAAAATGTGCTTTTACTCGTATCTTTTGTTGAAATACATCTCCTAAAGGGGTTATAAGGGGGTTCAAAGTTTGTATGGAGAGCAAGACATTTTTAAAGTAAAGTGTTACTTCGGGTTTAAACTGTTTGTTTAAAGATTAGAAATCTAATTTCAGCGTTTTTTGAAATTCATCGATCAAGTTAAAAGGGTGCTTAAAGTTTATATCGAGAGCAAGATATAAAAAAAATATAAGTGTACAAACGCCAACACAGTTAACTGACCATTCGTGACCCTTATTAGTTTTATAACAATGCATATAAAGTGCACGGGTGGTTAGTTAACTGTGATGGCGATGGTAATACACTCAGTTACTTATCTCAATGGTATATGACGAATAATTGTAGATATGGGCACGGGCTTGACTTTCAGACACATGTACAGTCTGGGGTTGTAACATACGTACATAAATAAGGACATAAATATCTGTACACGCCTTTATGACACTGACAATAGAGATTGCTTACAGATATTTATGTCCTTATTTATGTACGTATCTGTTCACCCTTGACTGTAGGTAGGTATAGAAATTTTTGTCTGGCTTTTTGCTCATAAATGTTTACATTTACAGAAATGTGTCTAGATATTTTTGACTTCTGATTTGTTCACATGTATATGATATTTAAGTGTGTATATAATATCGACCTCTGCTTTGTTCACAAGTATATGACAAACATGTGTACATATATTTATGGCTGCGTGTTTGTCTACATATAATTGTCTTTCATTGTACAGATATTTATGAACGTATCAGCGTCAGATATTAATGACTCGATGCATGTATACATATTTCAGATCGAATCGTCGCATGGATATTTATGACTAATCGATGGTACAGATATATTTGAAGCTCTGGGAACGTACATATATTTATGCCCTTGACTGTACATTTTACTTCCATTTCAGGGAAGTTGCGATATGCGGTTGAATATTTTACTGTCCTTTTAATTCGAGAAAAAAATGCCACCAAACGTCTACCTACCTAATACCTACGTCTCAGCAGCCATGCGACGTAGATTAAAATAACTAAATTTGGGTTAATTTTTTTTGGTTGGTCTGAATTGGATTATAACCAAGGTACGGAGAACTCGTGATTCTGTACATTATTCGGTGAATTATCTATTAGTCCTTCAATTATATTCCATTAAGTAACAGAAAACACGTCTGGAGTTTTTCGTTACTTTGCGGGATTATTAGTACCTACACATTTCACCTACATATTGGAATATTGCATTTTTATTTCATCGAATCACATGCTTACATTTGGGCAGCGACTTAAAATGATGGATATGGTGGGAAATATTTATGAGGAAAATGGATGCACCCATATTTTCACACTTGACTGTACCTAACAACCGGCAACTATTTGCTCCAACATAAACATTCCGCAAATGCTTTGAACTATAGAAATCAATTCCATATATTCATAATCCCATTGTGTGACGCCATGCAGAGGGAACTTTAAGCTTAAAATATTACTCGCCTAGTGCCTGCAATACGGCCACAACTCAAAATTAAAACACATTTGATATGTGGCTCTATTGCAGTGCGATACGGACGCATTTCAAATGTGTTTTAATTTTGAGTTGTGGCCGTATTGCAGGCACTAGGCGTACTGTGCAGTAGTGTACATTTTATTGGTTCGATATTTAATTCAATTAGTTCGATAACAAGTGAAAAGCGGATTATGCATTGGGAATGAATGGAAGAGTGTATTGTTTTAAAACAGTAGATTGTTTTATTTCAAACTAGCTGCCTGCGAGGCTCCGAGTGCGTATTACAAAATTAACAAAAACAAATTTACCGTTTATTTCATAAAAAAGACTTAATTCTACATTATATGGCTACAATCTTTTACTTTTAAGATTTTGAGAGCCATATGGTGTTGGGGGAAGACCACGTTTACAAATAATATTAAACTATTACATATATGTTTTATTTACTTATACATAGGTACTTATCTTATGCTAAAACGCGCAAGAATAGTAGCTATACACAAAAAGGGAAGCAAACTGGAGTTAAATAATTATCGTCCCATCTCGGTACTATCTATTCTAGCCAAAATCTTTGAAAAGTGTATAGCTAATAGATTAGAAGCACATTTCATAAGAAACAATCTTTTTTCTGCACACCAATATGGGTTCAGACGTAATAAAAATACATCTGAGGCAGTGGACAACTTGGTAATCGAGGTATTGCATTGCCTCAATCAAAACTCGAAGTGCGGAGGGGTATTCTGTGATTTAACAAAAGCTTTCGACTTCGTTGATCACAGAATACTACTCGATAAACTAGATTACTATGGAATACGTGGTACGGCACTTGAACTTTTTAAGTCATATCTATGTAACCGATCTCAGTATGTAGAAGTAAAAGACCACATGGAGGACAATGTGGTCAGGTCTGATGACAAATTAATTAAATATGGAGTTCCCCAAGGCTCAGTCCTAGGCCCTCTCCTGTTTATAATATTTATCAACGATTTGCCGAGTTGCATCAGCTGTGGGACGACTTACCTATACGCAGATGACACTAGTATAGTTCTAAATGCTAGTTCTAAAAACGCTTTTAACGAAATAATACAAACATGCTGGACTGAACTGTCTCACTGGTTCACAGCAAATGGATTACGGATGAACAGCAGTAAGTGCTTTTACATGATCTTTCGCCGTTGTAGTAAAAGTCCAGACTTTAAGTGCGACATACCAATTTGCAAATCAAACAGTGTTTGTTTTCTGGGCGTAATTCTAGACCCTTACCTGAGATGGAATATCCAAATTGACAAAGTTAATAGAAAACTGGCTAGTGCCTGTTTTGCATTAAAAAGTTTATCGAAGTATTCTGATAAGATTATACTAAAAAATGTGTACTTTTCCTATTTTGAGAGTATTCTCCGATATTGTATCGAGGTCTGGGGAAACGGAGTCAACATTAATTATGTCCTGTTGAAACAGAAAAAAGCTCTAAGGATCATCGAAGGCTGTTCTTAAGTACCCGTTACGCATAGACATATGTTTATTGAAAATAAAATTCTTACTGTTGTTTCGTTGTATCTTTATCATCTATGTACAGTCGCCATCACATACATCGGAGCAAACAAGCACGTCACAAACATCGGAACACACCTCTATTTTCAAGGCATTAGAGTGCATGTGCCGATATTTTTGAACACCTAGAGTGTACCTATGTTTGTGATGGCGACTGTATCTATATTCATCGAAATAAGAATTTGTATTGTACAGTAGGGCAAAGCCAAGACTACAATTTAAGAAATAATGATAAATTAACACTGACTTTCCCTAATTATGCACATTTTAATAAAAGTTTAGGTAATAATGCAATAAGAGTATATAATAAGTTGACCAAAGATTTAAGGGATTGTGACGATATGAAAATATTTAATAGAAAATGTGAAAGATTACTTTTTAAAAAGGCCATACTACTCCATTGACGAATATTTTGCCGATGCTCTAAATTAACTGAACATTATTGTTATTATAATTTGACTATCTTATTTTGTTTTTAAATAATTTCGGAGCAGTTTCTTACTATTGTTATTTATATTAGTAGTTTTTTTTTATGTTTGATGTACTGTGAATGAATTTATTTTTAATATTATTGTAATGTATATTGTATTAACATGCATGTGAATGTGTTTAACGCAAATAAAGATTTTGACTTTTGACTATCTATTTATTTTATTTTATTTTAATTCCGGTGCTTACAGTAATTCAATTCAACAAAGGACCCAGGCAGAGCCAGGAGATAAAATGTAGCCCATTCTATACTATAGGCCACCATGCATGAATATACGAGTGAAATGACGTGAAGAGAGAAATAAACATCTAAATAAGTTATTATTGTTCTTACATACGTAAACATTTGAATAGTCAGTACCTTCCCATCTAAAAGTCGAACAGAAAATTAATATTCTTCAATCTTCAATGAACTTGATGAAATGAATACATATGAATGACTTTTAGAAAAATGTAAATACTGGCGTAAATACTAAAAATGTAGGCGGTATGTGATATTCGGTGTGGAAATAATCTGGACACTATAGACCTACGTAGAGATGTTACCATAAGGAAGTGTAATTTCGAGCGGAAGACTGTAATTTGAATTTGATATTGATTCAGTGAGGCAAAGGAGTCTCCAACTTTAGATTTTATCTTGTACTTAATTAAGGACGGTTAATTATGAATGATCTAGAAACAGCAACTCACTAAGTATTGGCATCTATTAACATACGAACAATACGGTTTGAGGACGACAACGGCCAATAATTACTCTACACTCATCCATTCGTGAAAGGACAATCAAGTAATCAGTACCTACATTTGAATACCTAGGTATTACCTACTATAATTATGTTCGCACGTCGTCGTACGGGAGTCCGTAGGGGCGGCGTAGGACCGGTCATTGAGGCACTCTTTGGGGGATGTCTATGTCCAGCAGTGGACGTCTTTCGACTGATATGATGATGGTGATGATGACGATGATGATAATTACGTTCAACGCTTGCAAACGAGTAGTCTCGACACCTCCCATTCGGCGGGCGCTCTGTTCGTACGCGTTTCCCTCTACTTAGCGGGAAAACCACGGCGTAGCGCTACGAATTTGTTCGTTGTGAATGTATATGAAGAATATAAAGTACTACGTTTTTTATGGTCGACATCAAAGTTCTTTTTTGCCTAATTATATCCTACCATATACTAGGGATTCCGCCTTCTGTCACTTAAATCGTAGTAGTCCGCAATTTTGATAAGAGCAAATTGGAAAGTTATAATTTACTCTATGTAGTGTAGTGTCTTTGTTTTGTATGTCCCTTTTTTAGACTTAGGATGATTATTTGTATTTTGTATTTTAAATGAATAATTCTAGAAATCAATTGTATATGGACTTAGTCTGAAATAAACGATTTGATTGATTGATAGTATTTTTGAAATTATAAATTGGTGAAAGAATTTAAAAACTGTATGAGAAGTTCCGCAAATTATTATCCCACTGACATACAAACTTGCAACCTATCAATTTCACAGTCTTTTCCTCTTTATAAATTGGTATAGATAGGTACGCGATGAAATACATTTTTAATCGTTATATTTACATAATGAGTAATAAATAATCGTCCAAACCCAAGACAACATTGAACGGCGTAGAAACCAGTTCCATACGACCCTGGGAGACTCCATTACACGAGTTCAAGAAAGGAAATGTTTTGTGAAATTCACACTGATTGTGATTACATACCTGCTAGTATTGAAACGCTGATGGACTACCAGCATAAGGTGGCCCTCCGAATACACAGAACTGTTGCGGAAATCGGGATCATGTGAATCTAGACATCGGTACAAGTCGAGACAGGTTGTGGATCGACTTGGACCGCATTGCAATCTCATCACTGATGTAAAAAGGATAAATCAGAGTTTCCACCGTGTGCATATCCAGACTAATTGTTGTGTTACCTTCATAGGTGCTTTTTATAACGTTGTTTGGTAAATGCGTTTTTACGCACCCTGCCCGGTTGGGGGACCGAGGCTCTAGTATAAGTTTTGTCAATACAATACGTTTTCGAAATCGTTTGCGTTTAGTTTCAATTTGTATGGCAACGCGAACAGCACCTCTGGTGGTAACTATTAGGAACTACGCGTTGCCATACAAATTGAAACTAAACGCAGACGTGTTCGAAAACGTATACGTATCGATAAAACTTATACTAGAGCTACGGACGGGTATGACGGACTAACCGCTGTAAAAACCTTGGACTACAGTCTAAAACCCCAACGAGTGATGGCTCCGCCCTGTTAGAGGAACGCCGCAGGAACGCGTTCAGCGTTCGCCCGCGTGCACCTTCATATGTCCTGCATGTCCTCAATAGTTGTAAAATAGTATTGTATAAGTACGGACGAGTTCGAAAATAAACACGGGCAAAGTCATGAGAAGGTCATACACAAATTTAGGTTCGCATAAACGGCGACTCCTCTAAACCTCTTAAACTATTGACCATAGGAAATACGAATTTTGTTTTAAACACTTAATACCTACATTCGATATTGTTCAACCTCGCAATATCGGGGAGTTTGATGAAATTCGGTACGAATGTTCGTTGGAAGCCATGTGTTCGTCTCCTCTAAAAGTCCCCGGGTCAGGACCTTGTAGAACGGCCGCTATCTTGGGAAATGTACTCCATTCGTAAGAAATTCAGGTTTCGTTCGAAAACTATGTACCTACTCTATGGAAACGTGGTCTGCAGCAACATTAAAGCTGAATAAATTCTGTGTTGGATCATACATGTGAGTTTTTTATTGTTAGCGGCATAAGGTTGCGCAGATATTTTTGAACCTTTAGCCCCGTGCACAATATAAACTAGATACACTTTTTTTGTCTCAATACAATCACGTTTAACGTTCGCTTGTTTCAAAACATTGGTAATCGTAAGTTGCGTAAATTTGAGAGTTCTATATGTATATTTAGGCTGTTAAATTAAAACCACTGACTCATTTACAACTTTTCTTAAATTGTATAGGGCATATGAGAATTGACCGGAACTTAGAGCATTTTTAGGGTTCCGTAGCCAAAATGGCAAAAACTGAACCCTTATAGTTTTGTCATGTCCGTCTGTCCGTCTGTCCGTATGTCACAGGCATTTTACTCGAAAACTATAAAGTGTATTTGAATGAAATTTGGAATATAGGTGTATTTTGTTAGCCGCTACATACTCGTAGTTATGCATTGAAATGACTAAATAAATATTTTTTTCGAGGTGTACTCCATACATGTAACTGCAAGTCAAAAAAATTGTATTATAGTGCTATCTCGCGGGGAAATGAGTAACCATTGACTGAACCAAAAACAGTTCCTGCCTAAGATACGTCCGGACAAGCCAGCATGATTAAATAATTGAACATTATAATATAAGTATGATATAACATGTATCATAAAATGCTATTATACATAGGCTGCATGTTACGGAGATGATTTTGATTTATTTATTTTATTACACAATACAGACTTCATTATAAATTACATTCATGTCAATTTAAAAGAATCCCTGGTGAGAATAATAAGATGGATGTGTGGTGTGACGAGGATGGACAGAATCAGAAATTAGTATATTAGAGGAAGCCTGAAAGTAGCACATCATCGACAAATTGAGACCTCATCGCCTTGCGTGGTATGGGCATATTATGCGGAGGGATGACAGTCATGTGACCAAAAGAGTTTTAGGGTTGAACGTGGATGGAAGAAACGAGGTAGGCCAAGGAAAAGGTGGATGGACTGTGTGAGAGAGGATATGAAGAGGAAGGAAGTAAGTGCCGAGATGACGAGTGACCGGGAGGTATGGAAGAAAAGGACATGCTGCGCCGACCCCAAGTAAATGGGATAAGGGCAAAAAAATTATGATGATACATAGGCTACACCGTCCGTAGCATTAAATAATGAAGCTGTTAAGAGCCCGTTCACAAGGTACTTAAATTCAAAATACAGTGTGTATCTATCGTTAAATTTAAATAATCTCATAATTTACCAGTGGTGCTAGTGAGCACGTGAACGTGCTCTTGATGGAGCCCGCTTGAAAGTAGTAAGACTGCAGCGGATTCTTTTCGAAGCACAGGTCCTTACGGCCTGCAGGTAGGTACTCGTACCAGCGAAGCTGTATTTATACGCGAATTGCAGTTTCCTGTGCGCGTCTTCTGCTTCTCCATGACACGTTAGTCGCAGAGCTGACGCTCCGCGCCGGCGGGGTCGATCTGCCCACGCTAGTTTTTGAAGATTTTAAAAAAGATTTTCTTTTTGAAAGTCTTTTAGATACATTTACTTATGCGAAATGCTCCACTTATACTCCTCTTTGCGGCAACTCTGTAACCACGCGAGGAGGAATACACTGTGTTTGGTAATTACACTAGTGAAGCTGGACTATAATATACCTACTTATTAAACTGTAGGCGTGAGATTTTAATGTAGCCAGAGTCTGAAGCTATAGGTAGGATGCAGCGGAATTAGGGTGAATTGCAACAAAAACGGTGTTCGTTAAAATCAGAATGTATGGAAAATTCGCCATATTTAACGTTGATCGCTCTGTTATTGTAAGGGGGTGCAACCCGCACTTACTGATTACATGACGACGCTAGCAAATTCCTTATTATTTATTTTATTTATATACAATCGTACATTATTTGTATGTACGTATACATGTTTGTTCGATGATATTCGGGTGTAAGCGAATTAATAAGCCAACAATACTCGTATTTTATTGGTCAACGTTCACAGTTTGGAGAGAACCACTAGTCTTACTTAATATAGGTTGTAGTGTACATGGTTAGGCACGGAACCCTTCGTTGTAAGTGGTCCGACACGCACTTGGCCACTTTTTTTCTTTATTCGAATTGAAGTCATATGTCACTGACTGTTACCTTATAAAGTTCGATAGAACGCCAAGTGTTATCCAAAATGTGGGTCGCGATCCCCTGAGGAATCGCGTAGCTTATTGAAGGGAGTCGCAGTACTTCAACTTTAAGTGTCGTTATATTCGATCAAAGTCACCGGTGACTAAAATTATCACCGGTGACTTTTATGTCACCATTTTCCAAAAGCCGGATTTTTGAAAGTCACACATGCAGAAATTTTACAATATCAGTCAGAGACACAGACTAATACAGACCGGCAGTATTAAGCAATACCATGTTTCATACAGTTGTCTCTGTCAATTCTTATGGACAGCTGACATGAGTTAGAATGAGACGAATATTAAGTTATTTTGAGGCTTTACCGAGCTGTCTCCAAATACTGTCAACCGAGGCGTTAAAAAAGTAAACAAAATACCGACCCGTCAAAGTCAATCAACGTCAAATATTAGATTATTGTGAGATTATTTGAAAAATATTTTGTGTTTTGTGTGGCAAAAGTGTAAGATACAATTTATATGAAGTGGCAAAACTGGCAAAATGTCTTGTGTAGTTCCATTTTGCCGGACTTACTCCAGATTAACAAAGAAGACCGGAGAAAAGACTGGTTTTCATCGGTAAGAACCTTTTGCTTATTTTTCAAATATTTCGTGTACATTACGCAATATAATGGTCTGGGATTACAGCAGATGCTGGATATTATCAAATAAGTACTTTTTACATGGTTCCAAGTTGATCTTATTGGGATTTTTGGTAAAAATACAATTGTCGTAAACACGGGTAGTGTTGTAACTAAATTAAAATATATATGTAGATATTTTATCGACATGAATTATTTATGTAGGCGTTTAGACAAAATATTTTGATGTTACACGTAGTTAACTGTTAAGTTCAGGTTTCCGAAAAATAACCTTCAACAAAAATGGATTAATTGAAATGTTTTAAGTTGCGTATTTAATGTCAGGCTTGGACTTTTCTCATTGCTTACATTAGTGACACTCGATGACTTTTAATGTGTTTATCGTTGCCATTATAACTTACTTTAATAACAAAAAGTTTTTTACGTCATACCTGGCCATAAAGTAGGAATTACCGCACGCTATGCGAGCGGAAAACCCCACTTCCTGGCCTGATAGAGACGTAAAATGTTGTACTCACCACGGGCGGTAATAAAGAAAGCCTCAGAGCGCATATTTATCGCCCTTGCCTTCGGCTCGGGCATCAAATACCTGCGATCTGAGACATTCTTTGTTTAACCGCCCTAGGTAAGTAATGTACTAAACCGACTTCAATTCAATACTTCACCAAGGTACAGGAACATTTCCTTTCCACAATACCACATGAACTGCTTTCCGAAAGCAAATGCCCGAGTCACTATTACCCAAATCGTTTCAAGTATGCCTATACAATTTGAAGATATTAGTCGTTTTCTCCAGGATCCCATCATAAGATGAACCACTGGGAAAGGATACCCTTTCTAACAAAAGATATTTTTCCATATTGGTCCACGCGTTGGGATAATCGAGAAACATACATAAAAAATAAAAAAAATCCGACGAATTGGCAACCTCATTTTTTGAAGTCAGTTAAAATTAAATTAGTTCCACTAAAAATCCACAAAATGGCCGGGGTTAAAAAAACTTGTCTCACTACCAATGTATTTTCATAAATTAATTTGTAGCGAATGTCTAAATCTTGAATGCAGTGTATTATTTTCGTAGTACTTAATGGATTTTGTTTTTAATTCGGTAAGTACCATATGAATTTTGTCATAGTATGGATGGGAAGATGGATAGAGTATAGTTACGAGTATCGCACATTACGAATATATTATTAACAGAAATCGATAACTTGTAAGGAAATATCTTTCGCTGCACTAAATCTCAAGCGAGTGAGAGAGTGAATTACATCGTGCGAGCGAGAAAGCGGAGACAATGACGTATGAAGACCTGGCAGATTACGTGTTTCTATCCCTTTCTTACTCGTTGTTCAGTACGTAAGTGTGAAGAGATCGGATGTATAGAAAACGTTCAATTTATTAGGGCCTATCTGCCTTTCTCTGTAATCTGTGGTCAGAGACAATCTTCCCGTTACGTTCCTTTTTACGCAGATGTTATAGTGTTGTCCTTGATACCGGTTTTTATTTTCTCATACTATAACTTAAAATAGATTTATCAAATTGGTCAAACGTAAAACGTAGCGTATCTGCCAGTGACATGTAAACGAAAAACGAAGTTTTGAAAAATTCACTAGAAAACGACGAGCAAAGAGAATATAACAGATTTTATAATTTATAAGAAAAGGTATGTACAGTCACGAGCTTTAATTTAGGACCCATTTCCTTCAAATGTTGTTAGAACATTCACAATGCAATAGGGTCGAAAATTTCAGTTCAATAATAGCGGTGAAGTGTCAAGATAAGACAATTAAATGTCTTATCGAATGGGTCCTTGAATTGATAACCTCTTTGCAAAAAGCTTACCTATATCATTACGGTTCTTTAATAGGGAACATTACTGCAATGTTCTGCCGCCAGAGGCAGCACTAACACTAATAGTAAACCAGTATAGAAATATAGGGATTCACACACACATGCAAAATTGATTGTCAAATGAGTGACAAGGATGCTTGCATAGACAATACCGCAAGTACGAACGAGATACAATGTCAACGCTGCTAGTGTCGCCACCTACGAAGAGTTTTGCGTAATGTTCCCTATTAAGAACATGCGTCAGTGTCAGACAAGAAAATTGAGAAAACTGACATTTTGACGGAATATATTTGCAAATAACAAATAAGTATGGCCGGAGAAGACAGGGCCAAAAAGACGAGTGACAATTACTCGGAAACGACCGTTTTGACTCGTTGCGCCCGGTTGCCCCTAGACATGTGTAAACGTAAGTTGTCTATGGTAAACTTTATGAGTTATGACACTAACTACATAAAAATATTAGCTCTAAACGTCTTCACCTTAGGCGGGTCCCACATTAAATCTCGTGACTGTACCTACATTTGTTAGTGGCATATGTTTTACAAGTATAATTGTATTAACTAATAACTTGGATATTGTTTTACTTGATATTTGTAAGCTTTTTATAAATAATTGTTAGGAATTTATATTGTAAATATTTTTTTATTGTTAGGAGCCGGAATCAACGTCAAATCAACTCTTCAATTAGAGCCCGCACCAACGGTTTCGTAAGCCAATAATATTTTTTAAATTTCGCATTAGACATCGCAAATGCTTGCTCGTGATGAATTATTTCTGCGACGCCTACCGCAGCTGGATTATGTTGACGGTGAGGAACGTCGTCGTCTTCGTCACTGTCCGTGTCCGTCATCCATCGTCATCATAATGTACCCTTCCAGATTTGCCATTTTTTATGTTTTCAATAAATCGTCGCACAAATATCACTATCGAGCCCCGCTGCATGCTATGTGAACTTAGAACTTAATGCAAATCCAGTTTCTTATTGAAAATAGTGCCACCTTCTTGATAGATGGCGAACTCTCTGAAGCTCTAGCGATTGCTAGGCTAGGCTGTCAAGGTATTTCAAAATTCGCCGTATTGTCATAAAACATCAGTAGCCTAGGGGTACAGACGGCGGTATTTGGAGTCGATGAGCCGAGGTTCAAAACCTGCGATCGATGCACTTTTTGTATGTTTTGTACATTCAAAGAAAAGTTTTAAGTATCGCAGAAGAGATGGCGCCTGTATACGCAAGCATTAAATGCCTTCTCAATTTGGTCGAGTAGCCTGTCTATCTTAGTATGTATCACAAAGTACTTTGTTATATACTGAAATAGAGAACAATCTCTGGGCCTAAAAACGGTAACCCTGTAATTGATGCGCCATCTAGAATCGTTAGTTGAAATACTCCACTTCAATGTTAAAACATACAAAAAGTGCGTCGGTCGCAGGGTTTGAACCTCGGCTCATCGACTCCAAATACCTCCGTCTGTACCCCTAGGCTACTGATGTCTTATGACAACACGGCGAATTTTGAAATACCTTGACAGCCTCTAGTTGACATATTATGCTGTCATTACCGCGCAACTAATACTAAGATTGGCCGCCCTGGTATGTATATTGTAGTATTTGCCCCGCTGCTAGTTCTTCCGAAAAACATACTTTGGCACTTTTGGCAGATGTCACATACGCCAACTGTCAAAAACAATCGCATGGTGATTCCAATTACGAGTGGGTAGACTGGGTAGGGGCACTCGTAAATCGATATCATAGGTATGACAAATGTAAGTCACCGATGAGTTTCAAAAATACGAACTTTCGGAAATCACTCACATCAGTGAGAATTAGTCACTTGGTGAGATTCAAAAATCGGCCCCCTGGTACTCAGGGAGTCGCGTCAAGAAAAATGTTGAAAAACACTGCGATAGAACATGGGACCGAAAATTACACAAATAGGATTGGCGAACTCTAATTTTATAATTATAATTACCTACTCCACAAGAAAAAATTCAAAAAATATGCCTTATGACGAAAATCCTATTTAGATATCTCAAAAAATTACGAAGATACAACCGTTTTAATATTGCTAGATGGAGAGAACAAGCGCTTGAGACCCGTGACGTCACGGGTCTCGAGCGTCATAGTAAATGTCAATCGTTTCATGTGTAGTTATGTTTTGCAGAAAAGAGGCAGAGTATGTCCCTCTTAAAACTTTGTGATTATTTATTGTCTTGTATTACTTTTTTTCTCCATGAGACTATACTTTTAATCCTTTTTCGAGAAAATTCAACATTATTGATTATTTTATTTTTTGTCACCATCCCTATTGGCTTGGGCGGGATTTTCCTTAACTTCTCATGTTTAATACATATCTATACTACCTTATATTATTAAGAGGCAAAGTCTGTGAGATAGTAGATTTAAAAACCGGTTAAGAGCGTGTCGGGCCACGCTCTGTGTAGGGTTCCGTAGTTTTTCGTCCGTCACAGTAAGTGTGTGAAATTATTTTGTATTTTTTTTCAAAAACTATTCAACCTATCAAGTTCAAAATAATTTTCCTAGAAAGTTTTTATAAAGTTCTACTTTTGGGATTTTTTTCATATTTTAAAACTTATGGTTCAAAATTTAGAGGGGGGACACATTTTTTTTACTTCTGGAGCGATTATCTCCGAAAATATTAACATTACCAAAAAATGATTCTAGCAAACCCCTATTAATTTTTAAATACCTATCCAACAATATATCACACGTTAGGGTTGAAATGAAAAAAAAAAACACTCCCCACGTTACGTATAGGGGAGGTACCCTAATAAAAAAAAACACTTTTATTTTACCACTTTGTCAGCGTGATTGATATACCATATTAGTACCAAATTTCAGCTTTCTAGTGCTAACGGTTACTGAGATTATCCGCGGACGGACGGACAGACAAAGCGAAACTATAAGGGTTTCTAGTCGACTACGGAACCCTAAAAATGTAAAACTGTATGTAATTGGTAAAGAGAACCGAAAGTAACCTTAACACTGTGTGTCCATGTTAATGTAAAATCTTGTCTATTGAATATTCTAGACAGTATTGTTTATGACGACAAATAATTTCATATAGCTGTCTGTACCTTGGTTAATATTCTGCTTCCTGTTAAAAGGGATGTATGAACATACGAATATCGTTCGTCCGTACTTATTAAGTACCTATATAATACTTTCTTATTAAGTCTTCGACGACCGCTTTACCCTAGTTGGTAGTGACCCTGCCTACGAAGCAAGAGGTACTGGGTTCGAATCCCGGTAAGGGCATTTATTTGTGTGATGAGCACGAATATTTGTTCCTGAGTCATGGATGTTTTCTATGTATATAAGTATTTATTTCTCCATATAAATATCTATATCGTCGTCTAGTACCCATAGTACAAGCTTTGCTTAGTTTGGGAATAGGTTGATTTGTGTAAGATTGTCCGCGAAAAAAAAAAATAAAAAAAAAAACTTTACTCTTTTTAGTCTCACGTCATCCATTTCCATCAGCATTCTTCTATTGTTTGTAATTTTCTTGAATCGAAATCCCATTTGGCGAGGTGTCTTACTTAATGTGAAATCACAGCCTTTTTAAATTCATCGTTTCACGACTTTAGGGCCTGGATCGTAAGAACTAGTTTATAAATCAGATGGAAATTATAAACCATACGTAGTATTACTGCGTAATCAAAGTCATCAAGATTTAGACAGAAACTTTTGCGTGGTCTACCTAACTTAACATTATTTGGATTTGAATTTTTATTTTTCTTGTTATCTTTTTCCGTGTTTATTAGTTTTCTTATTGTTTGCCGAATAATGCCCGTTGCATCTGAAATTCGTTGTTGAACTTTGTCAATATATTAAGAATCATTGCTATTTCCGAATTTGCTATTTTCTGACCCTTATTTTTGGGTAGGTAATTATATGTTAAATATAATTTCCTGAACTGGAGGACCCAAGCGTATTCTTCTATTTTGAGGTTTCGGCATGATAATCCTATCCTATTAAACGAGCAATATTTGTATATATACTATATACTCGTATAAATTTGCAATCACGTTCTCGGAAACGGCTCTAACGATTTCGATGAAATTTGGAATGTAGGTGGTTACGGGGGCGAGAAATCGATCTAGATAGGTGCAATGTCTGGGAAAATTTGTTTTCACCGTATTTTCTTTATTTTCACCCGAGCAGAGCTCGGTCGCCCAGGGACTACAAACGTTATATACGTATACCGTAAATATAACCAAAACGACAGTGTATATTTGAATTGCGTAATAGCCACTCTATATACAGTGTGAGATACAACTTTTGTTATCAGCGTGCAGCGGTCAAACGATGTCGCAGGCAGAGACCGTATTTTGCCAGTTACTGTAAGTGCTACGACGGTTTGGGAGTGGGAAGTTTTTTTGAACAAAAGATGTATCTCAGTCATAAATGTGGTATTTTTTTTGTTAGAAAGCTAATACGGTTTAGAATAAGTCCCTGGGCAACCGAGCTCTGCTCAGGTGAAAATGGAAAAAACGGAGAAAACGAATTTTCCCGGACATGAGACGTATCTAGATCGATTTCCTGCCCCCGTAAACCCCTGTATTCCAAATTTCATCGAAATCGTTAGAGCCGTTTCCGAGAACGTGATTGCAAATATATATATATACAAATATTGCTCGTTTAATAGTATAGGATATGAAATAATAAAAAAAGTTTGGTAAATTGGACATTATATCGAGTTATTTAAAAAAAAAATTAAAAAGTTGGAAAAATAAACACATTTTTATGAAGAACCTCGTAATAATAAATTGGCGGCGTGATCTTTTTCGACAATTATAATTTTAGTGCCTTAGCCTGTGATGATCATTTTTGTTTTTGTTTCGTGTCGATAGGCGGTGTAGTTTAAGAGCAGCAACTTTTTATTAACAACTAGCTGTTGCCCGCGACTTCGTCCGCGTATAACATGTCATCGTCTAAAAGTTTGTTTACGGAATAAATTAAATAAAAAACATTGAAATTAGTTTTGTGCCTAGTCTTTTAGTAAACAGTCTAAAACCGAAGTTACAAATCTCTTACTTTCAAAATGGCTTGCTCTCTATACACACTGGGAACCCCCTTTGAACCCTCATAATAAACAGGCTGAAACCGTAGTTACAAATTTCTTACTTTAAAAATGTCTTGCTCTATCTATACTATACAAACTTCGAACCCCGTTTTAACCTTCTTAGGCGATGAATTAAAAAAAACGCTGAAATAAGTTTTGTAGTATTTTAGCATGTTTGTTTTGTCTAAAACCGAAGTTACAAATCCCGTACTTTAAAAATGTCTTGCTCTCCATACAAACTTTGAATGCCCTTATAATCCCCTTTGAAGAAAGAATTTCAAAAAACGCTGAAATAATTTTGGTAGTCTAAACAGACTAAGATCGAAGTTACAAATCTCATATCTTTTATTTTTTTTATAATTTAATCTTTCTAAAAAGTTTTGAGATTCTAGCTCCAAAAAATCCCCTTTACCAACATTGCACCCCTTTTTCATCCCCTTAGGCGTGGAATTTTCCAAAACGCTAAAAATACTTTATTTGTTTCGTATTATTTGTATCGTAATAAGTAATATTTCTAAAAACTTTTAAGCTTCTATCTCAAAAAGGAGTTTCGCTCATACAAACTTTGTAACCCTTTAGGGGTGAAAATTTTCAAAACTACTTTATTTGTATTATAATAAGTAATCTTTCTACAAAGTTTTAAGTCGCTTGTCTAAAAAATAAAGTTTCCCCCATACAAAATTTACACATCTTTCTAACCCCCTTAGGGGCAGAATTTTCCTAAACGTTGAAAGTACTTTATTTGTATTCTAATGAGTAATCTTTATACAAAGTTTTAAGTCTCTAGCTCAAAAAATCAAGTTTCCCCCATACAAACTTTGCACCCTTATTTAACCCCTTTAGGAGGTATGATTTCCAAAAAATACTTCTTATCCGTTGCCTACGTTGTAAAAGGTAGTTCTGGTGTAAATTTCAACTCTCTAGGCCCAGTAGTTTCGGCTGTGAGTTGATGAGTGAGTGAGTTGAGTCAGTCAGGACAGGCATTTATATTTTTGTTCCCATACATATAATTATTATACTTTTTGCTGTCAATCCGTACTGTTTTTTAGGCTTCCGTACTCAAAGAGTAAAACGGGACCCTATTACTAAGACTTCGCTGTCCGTCCGTCCGTCCGTCTGTCTGTCACCAGGCTGTATCTCAAGAACCGTGATAGCTAGAGAGTTGAAATTTTCACATATTATGTATTTCTGTTGCTGCTATAACAACAAATACTAAAAACAAAATAAAATATATTTTTAAGGGGGGCTCCCATACAACAAAGGTGATTTTTTTGCCGTTTTTATAGATAATGGTACGGAACCCTTCGTGCGCGAGTCCAACTCGCACTTGGCCGGTCTTTTTCTGTAGGTATCTATTTCTTCAAATGACTCATCTTTAATATATATATTAGGTACTCTTTCCGCTTGTCTTCCAAATAGGGGAGTAGACTCGAAATTTATTATTACTTCAAAAGAAAGAAGAAACGAAAAACCCGTTCAAATATCACAAAAAATTACGAAGCTACAACCGTTTTAATATCGCTTATTAGAGTGAGAAAACGATCGGGACCGTAACGTCACGATCCTCGAGCGTCATAGTACCTACTCATAGTAAAAAACAATTGTTTCATATGAAGGTGCGTTTTGCGGAAAAGGGACAGAACATACCCCCTCTTAAAACTTTGGACACTTATAACTTAGTGACTACTTAAATAACCTCTTGTGTTGTTTTTTTCTCCATTTGACTTCATTTTAAGTCCTTTTTCGAGAAAATACCTACAACATTGTGATTATTTTATTTAGTGTCTACAGTGTTTGCATCCCTATTTTCGATCTATCCGACATCCGTATTTTCTTTTAAACCACGAACTTCAGAATTCGAAATATTCGGGTATCTCTATCCCTATCGCACTAACATAACTCGAGTGAGAGGAATGCAGATATACGAACTTCGAGTTTTGGTTTGCTGAATGCGCGAAGAGAGCGCGCGCGTGCCATTAAAAAAAACATTTGTGTTAGGTAGGTACTTATATTGCTCGAATTTGTTGATACATTTAATGAAATTACGCTTTAATACGACATTTGCGCATATAAGTTCTCATATCAGAATCGATTAATTTCTTATGCTTTACCTCTTGGTATGCGTTTCGTGAAGGTCTTTCGGAGACGGGATTTAAATTATTAATAGGTGAAATTAAGGACACAGACTACTAAGAAATACTAACGTATCAGACGCACAACTGTCATACAGCCATTTTAGCCAATAGGGTTCCACTGAAATTGACGAGACCTTTTTTTTTTTTAATTTTGATGCATGTTTTGGCATGAGAACTGAAACGAACAGCCAGTGTATGGCACAGTGGCACAGAGTACCTATTTTTAATGTATTGTAATAGAGATCTATGTCGGCTGCCCAAATGGGTAGGAAGCAGTGTCGCCCTCCTGCAGGAAGGTTTGGAACTATTACGATGTGTATAAATTTATAATCAGCAATGCCCCATTTATGTACAGTAGGCACCGCTCGGCCGAAAAAACTACGGACCAGCCGTAGTTTTTTTTGCCGACCTGTACCTACCTATTCGGGGCAAGTAGATATCCTGCAGGGTGCACCAGTTTTCTAAATAGACATATACATTTTCTAAGTTACAGAACAATTCTAAAAAAAAACTTTAATTAAAAGGTATGTATTTTAATTTTAAAATTATGCAATAAGGATACGAATTCACTCAAAGACTTGGCAAGCTTGCCCGCGAGTCCCGTGACAATAAATTATGTTTACAATATGTAGGTATATCGCTCAAGCACTTTAAATAATCTAATATTATTTAAGACATTTAAGTATAATGGTAACATAATAAAATTTATAAAGAATTATAATTAAACTAAACCTATAATATAAACTAAAACTATAAAAAGTAAATGCCCCCCAGGGGGCCGATTATTGACTTTCGAGCGCTCGAAAATTAAATAAAAGTGAATACGTTTTTAGTGTCAAAATTGCAGGCACTAATTTTCTACCGATATAATTGAATACGAGTGGTCAATGCCACTCGCTTTTCAATTTTCTATCGCTATTTCTAAAGAGCATTTCGTAATTTTTGTCAGTTTTCGAGTGAAAGATTCGAGCGCTCGAAAGTCAAAAATCGGTCCCCAGGTCGCCGTCGTTGGCTATGGTGCCCAGAAGGCTGGCAGCGTTACCTCTTTGGATTGCTAGGCTAATCCTTTGGCCAAAATAGCTGCCAGCCCTCTCCGGATGTTTGGATGAGCCGCTCCAAAAGTTCCTTTTTTTTTTATATTTTTTTTTTATTTATATGTTCAAATTACATCTTACAAAACATTTATATTCTCGCCAAACTGTTACGTTTGATGGCGAGACGCGCTCAGTTTTTATACAACTTAACCTATTAAACTCATCTTATAATAAAGTTTCATGCCTAAAGTAACTAAAGAAAATAAATATACCTATTTCTGCAAGTATACATATATCTACATACCACATACACATCCATATGTGATAAGTCGAGAGTTTGTTCTCGTCTCTTCACACATGCACACGCATATACATATATACATACACACTACACTACACACACACACTTAATTATGACAATCCTTATACAGGGCCTTCACGCCCGGTCCCCACGGCCCCAGGGTTTCCACTCCAAACAGCACTTTAGTTTAACTAAGTATAAAAGCTTAGGATTTATACGTTCACACTATCCTAACTCGTTCACATAAATACATACCTTAGGTAGGTAGGTACCTAAGGCGTCAACTTCCTGCATGGGGACAAATACATATAATATATGAATTATCCCTATTATGAGATCTGATATGGCAGGCTATACTTGCTTGATGAGGCCAAAGTTGCTTTTAAATACTCTATTACACTCTAGGATCACGAGTTGGCCAAAGAATCCTGGTCTGTGTCTTTCTCTTACACCACAAATTTTATCCTACTATTTCCACCCATAATGATTCTCTATCTCTGGAATTCAATTCAATTCAATTCAAGACATTTATTTCGACCAACTGGGATCATAGATAAAGTTAGTTACAGTTCCTTAGCCTAAAGTTAGTAAGTACTATAACCTAATACATATAAAATAAGGACAGTACTTAGTAGGGCTTGACTGTCAGTACGTGGATCATATGGCAGTGATTCACATACTCACAGTCAAACCTCTCCGCAAATGCCCTCAGGATACCACTAGAGCTAGCCCGCACCCTACGCGTCAGGGATGTGCTGCGTATGCAGCGAATGTATGTATACTTTCCTCATAGTTGTATAGAAACAGTCAACTCTGGCATCCGCGAACATCCCGGACGCACTACAGAAACGGGGCAGCCCCAGTAGCACCCTGAAGGCATTGTTGTACTGTACACGTAGGGCGTTGTACTGTTTTTGCGTATAAGAGACCCACAGACTGCTCGTGTAGAGGGTCGTACAGAAGGCTCTGAATAGAGTTAGTTTTACCTCAGCAGAACAACGAGCAAATCTGCGGGCCACCATGTTCGCTCTAACAGACAACGCCCTCCGTTCTCGCTCAATGTCTGCATCGTCCCTCAGGTCAGAGGTTACCACATGTCCCAAGTATCTAAAGGTATCCACCCTTTTTAATGGTGTTCCATATAGACGAATAGGGGGTACAGGTGGCAGATCTTTGCCTCTGACATGAAAGACCATGCATTCACTTTTTTTCTCATTATATTGCAAGCCATGACTAAGGGCAAACTTTTCACAAAGTCCCAATGACTTAGCGAGACCACACGGCGAGGCACTCAGCAGCACCATGTCGTCTGCGTAGCTAATGTTATTGAGACACACATCATCAATGTGGCAGCCGACATGAGTGCAGCTGAGCTCCTCTTTCAGCGCATTGACGTACAGGTTGAAGAGCTTCGGCGAGGTAACTCCCCCCTGCCTCACCCCGCACTCCATCCTGTACGGCTCCGAGTATGCCTTCGACCACCGTACCACGTTCACTTGGTTATGATACCAAAACCTGAAAATATGGTACAGCTCTGTCGTCAAATCGGTACGTCTCAACTTTTCCCACAGAAGATCGTAACTAACAAGATCGAATGCTTTAGTCAGGTCCAAAAAGCACGCATAGATGGCCGTTTTACGTTTCGTGTAGTACTTGACAGTCTGCTTTAGACACAAAATGGCCGTATCTGTCGATAGTGTTCGATATGGCCTTCGAATATTCTAACTCAACACGTTCACGAGTAGGTACACGAAGAGATCAAATACATTAATTAAAACGAAAAAGCTGCGAAACATATCGAAATAGCAAGAGAAATCCGTATTTTTTCTGACTTTTCAATCAAACTTCAAACATTTGAATTAAAATTTCAACTTGACATTTGCATATTTTAATTTTTTTTTTTTTATGTCAAAACATTATATTGGTTAAAACGCTCAAACAAATTCAAAAACAAGCGCCAAGAGTGACAACTCGGACAGCTTGAAGATGGCAGTAGGTGCGGGGGTGAGGGAAGCGCGGTAAATATTGAGTCCTCAGAACAATAACTAAAGCATAGAAACCACGTTAAAATAGGTAACAGAGACGTATACCCGTCCTTTACTTTCTTACTACGTACTAACGCGTCAGAAATAGATGTATATGCATTTGTCATTACTCAATTGTGTAGGTTGTCACAAGTTTTGTCCTTTGCTAGGGATGTACTGTGTCGACTTGTTTATCGATAAATTATACAACCAAACTAAATTGTACTTATTTATTTATAGCTTAATAAGTAATAGATAATTTCGCTCTCGCAAGGAACTCAAAACCTGGGCACTTACCGTTTACCTAGAATCATACAAATTTGGCAAGAAGCCGCACACATAAATATTATTAATTAACTATATCTACGATGATTATTTTCAAATGAATACGACTTTTTTAAATGCGCGTTTTATCTTACAAGTTTACAATGCAAAAATACGATCGTTTATGTCATATATAATAATAAATGCGACTTGCGCACGGACACAATGAAACATCACATATTCCTATGAATTTGTTCGCTGTTCACGCAGGTGCGAAGAAATTCACAGGTATCTGTGACGTCTCATTTCTCCTCTCGTGGAGAATACACTCAATTCCCTCTCATCCATGAGAGCCTGTCCCTGCCCTGCTATCCTGTAACTTGTTTTTACTTCACCTCATCGTTCACCCACAAATAAATCTTGACGCCGCGATTCGTAGTAGGTAACTAGCGTACTAACTTGAATCCTACCAATCAATGAGTCTGTATTAGACAAATATAATGTGGGCAAAGCATCTTCTCTGAGTCGTCTCCATTTGATTTTATCATTAGGTATAAAATAATCCGGAGTGAAGTGTCTTGAACAGACGTGACTACGGATTTTCCATGTTTCTTTTTTTAACATGTAGTAACCATCTTTTTTTATATCTTCATCCTTTGGAAAACTAAAATGAAAAAGTCGAGTTTTTTTTACATAAATACACAAATGCAACAACAGTGAATTGTAAATCTTCAATACTTGGACAGGACAGAATACGGGGACATGGGACAACCAGAAAGCCATTTTGTTGTCATTCTCCAGCAAAATTCGAATTCCTATGTCCCAACACAGATTTTTCTATATACTAATAAATACATCCATGTCGATATGTTATTGTTCCGATATCGATAAAAAATACACATCACTATGTAAATAAACATAACCTCTTGTAATTCACAGAAAATATCTTATTTATATGCCGATTTTGCATAAATAATTGAACATGATGATATTTACATAAACTTCTAATATTGATTATTAATTTTAGCTTAGATCGTTACATTATTAACGTGAAATCTATCCAAACATACCGATGAAAGCTTACTGGTTCCTGGCAATTTTCTTTTCGTCCTGTATGGGACGAGCAGCCTTCAATCGCAGACGACATTTTCTTATTTACAACAATGAACGATCAAAATCATAAATTTAACCATATTTAAACCATTCACGGCGGAATAATATAAAAAATTATTAATTTTATCCGAGAGGGACCGTATGTTTACACCAAATATGAAAGCTACTATGATGCAATGACACCTTTTACCAAACAATGATGACATATTTAATTTTGCTGGATTAAATTACATCCAATTACATCCATTTGACATTTGCCCGAGTTGATTTTAGTGACAACCTACGAAATTTTGAAACAGAATGCGGGTTGTGGTCTCATTCACTCTTAGGCCAACTATAGATTTACGCAACTGAAAAAGATAGCTGTTACCAAGCTCTTATTTTAACGTGGTTTCTATGCTTTAGTTATTGTTCTGAGATTTAGTCAATTGCATTAGCCAATCACGTGCAATCACGTGACCACAATACTAACGCCCGGATATTTTGTTCAAAGATTGCAGGCCGTGATTAAGGAAAAGCAATTCCACCATTTTGACGTTTCACAAAGCTGACAGATGTGGCGGTGATATACTTTAAGAATAATAAATGAAAAATTAATGAAGTCGTATAGTTCGGAAAATTAATTAATTGTCGCAGTCGGATAAAAACTATCCTAAGTTGCAGCTAGAATAATAATGTACCTACAAAAAATGTTTCATATTTTTCCGTTCACGGGATGCTGAGAACATTCGTGACAACCCAAAGCTTAGTTTCAAACTGGCTGATTCTAGAGATTTATTATAAGTGGAGATGGAGATAGTATGGAATTGCGATATAAAAAACAAAAAAATCATAAATAAATACAAAATAGCCCAAAAGTTTTTTAAACGTTTTTTGCGTCGCTAAAATTGGGCGTAGTTTCTATTGCACATTATAAAGACTCGCACTGTATATATAATTATATACCTTCTTGTAACATAAGACAAAAACCCAGTTCCTGGGATTAGATAGCCGAGCCCAGATTAAGGAGATGAGAATAGTGAAGACGTTTTGCGTATTATTAATTTCTATTCTATTCTATTAATTTTGCAGATGACTGTGCGTTGACAAATCTGTGTAACTTTATAATAAGGCGAAAAAATACATGTTTTGACGTCGGCCGTAGCCGTACCTATTGGAGCCCTGTTTTCTGACGTAAATATATTTGAGAGAGCACGGTAACGAACTTTTCCGATAAAACATGATGGAAACTAATTATGCACTACACCGTTGCAACTATGTAGTCAAAATATTACGCCCACACGATAGAATGGGTGTGTTGCAGCGCTTTTGAATATCTAGCTTTAATTTGCTTGCACGTTCCGAAAGTAATAAGCAACAAACAAATTAATAAAGCGTGTGCCGAAGTGCACGTGTTATGTACTCATGTGGGTACTGTATTCAGTTTATATTCACATAACTGCAGAGATTCCGAGTAGGCAGTTAGTTTTGTTGCTGAAATATGTAAGCGATGTTAGGTGTGCTGCGAGTTATTCGTTGGACTAATATAAATTTAATATGAGAAGCTTCATATTATTAACAGCAAGAAAGTAGGTTACCGAGTTTATCTATCCAAATATCATAAACCCTCCATGATGCGTTCAAATACCGCACATTATGACCACCATAAAAACAAACTGTTTTGTTAGAACAGATTTCTTATCTGTGAAAATGTTATTATTGCTTAATAATAACATCGATTTCGATAATATTATGTCATTTAAATTTCGAACATCTCTGAAAAACAAATACAAACAAAAGAAATTTTATTTGACCTCTATTCTAATATCCGTCGAGATGACGTTTAGTTCGAAATGAATCGTCAAGTTACATACAAATTTGACAAATGTCGCACGTAAGTAAGATATCGAACGATATTATGTGAGTTAGTGCTGACTCTGAATTAAAAAAAAAACTATGACAGCTGCCAGAAAACAACGCCGCGATGCCTGTCTTAATGTGCGGCTCCTGAATGCATCATGGAGGCTTATGATATGTGGATAGATAAAGCAGTGTATGTAACTATACATAATTAGGCATTAAAACACTCGTGTGATGTTATTATGCCCTTCATTATGTACAGTCACATAAACTACTATAAACTTAGAGCATTAAACCAACCGGAGACGACACGCGCACACTTTTCTATCTAAAAAAGTCTGCCGTTTTCGGCGCGGGGGACGAGGCAACGCACACAAATCATGTTAACACCAATGCATTTTTCCGATAGTGTCACTACACACGCACACGACAAAATTATCAAACACCAGCATAAACTATACTCACACAAGTACAAACACATACACAGACAACCTGTCCGTGAAAGAGATGACGTCAGCTCGAAGTAAACATCGATAGTGCGAGGAACACGTCGATAATAAATAATAAACTTATCGATATTTCATGTAGGTCCGGAAACGAATGCTCAAAAAAAGGTATAGAGGGAAATGCATGGAACACAATTTTTGACTTCGTAACTTTGTTTGGACTAGTTAGGAGGTAAACATATCAAAAGTCCTTGCCCGTAACCCTTGAGCCGGAGGGGAGGGGGGGGTTTCAAAGTCCCATTATTCGGTTTTTCACCTATATCTCGGAAACTATGCGTCCTAGCGACATAACTATTCTAAACAAAATGAAAGGTGATTAAATTTGCCACAATTTTTATAATATCAAGTTTTTCGATATCTTGTACAGTTTTCGAGATATAAGATATTATACCATCGAGTACTATCGAGCTGATCTGATGATGGAGATGGAAGGCGGCCATAGGATATCATATTGAAATGCCATGATCGGTACTTATTAAAAGGGATTTTTTTTATGCACGTAATATACGATCTTTGGACAGACGGTAAACGGATAACAGGATTTTTTTTCCACATGAATAACTGGCCTGAATTTTGGTTCAGGCAGGACAGGTTAACACTGTACTGTATCTTTTGGAGATAACATAAAACAAGAAACAAATAATAAAAAGCAACTTTTATAAAATAACATTTAAAATGCTGGGAGCAAATAGTGCTAGTCTCGTTTAGGAGTCCACGACACATGATTTCCACAAGCTCGGATACAGACATCCTGGATCATTACATCTTTTGGGAATCTGAAAAATAAATTATAAGAATAACATACTTATAATGTTTATCGACATTTGTTTTTGTGCTGTCCCATCACTAACTTTCCTAGTACAGTGTTGCTAGAGTAACAAATTTAAAATGCATATTTACGGAACAAGTGACGATCGTAAATTCCGTATAATTAATAAAATACAGCCTAAATAAAATATAATATTATATTTAAAACATTAAATAAAAATATTATATGGTGAAAATAAAAGAATAAATGAATTTGCAAACAGTAATCCATCATTAATTAATTAAACATCTACAATTATAAATTTCACGTTATTTATGGTTGGTACCATTTTTATTGGATAAACTGTGTTAATAATAACGAATTTAAAGTAGAACTTATAATTAAACATCTATACAGTCAACTTTAAAAAATACTCAAAAGTAGAGCTAGTACCATTAAGTGGGAACACTGTTAGATTGACAATATTTTTTAGTTTTTTGCAAATTTAATGCATTATTTGATAATATTTAAACGTAATAATACTAACAGATGAAAAGTAACGTTATCCTTTTGTACATTAGATATTTCTGATCTCTTATTATACGAGAACACGTTGCAATTCGGCATTTTTAGCTCAGGTCATTCCGCGCTCACTGCGATTCATTGAATGGCGCGGAGCGCGCGGCAACTAGTTTTATATAACCGCTATGACCGGCGGTCTCGTACCTTTGGCAGAGGGGAACGCCTGGCAATGGCTACTCCGGTTGGTTTAATGCTCTAAGACTATAAAGGTATGTCTAAGCGAGTGGTGCCACGAATATTCAGCTACTATTCGGTATTCGGTCTATTCTGCAACTGTTTTTACTATTACGTGTTCGGTATTCAGTCGAATACCAAATAGCAAATCATGAAAAACATTTGATTTTACAAAGCAATCAAACTGTCTTGACTAAAACATAATATTTTCAAATAGGTGATTTTTTATCAAACTAAACGGTACCATTTCTATTGTTAAAGATATTCCTGGACGAAAAGTTATTTTGTAAGACATTACACGGGATAAGTAACACAATTTTTTGCAACAACCAACAAATATTGCGTGTTTTGTTTGACACGACCTACCCGCAAGCAACGAATACCTGAAATAATCGCAACCTGTCACCCGAGTATTCGGTGGCTGCCGAACACATTCCTTCTTAAGTTATTCCTGAATTATTTTTAGTTATATGATTAATATGACCGATGCAGATAACGTAAAATGCCCCTATTTGCCCCGCCCCAGCCTACGTTTTCTAAAACGAAATCAGAGCCATGCCTACGGTCCTGCGGCTACGAAGCTGGAATGCTACAGTGCTACGAATGCTACGAAGCTATGCAGACTATTATATACGAATCGAATGTAATCCAATGCTATTTACATCATTCAGTTGCTCAAAGTTAAAACAAGTAAGTAAGTAAGTAATTTCTTTTTAAATTATATATGTTGTGTGGATTTTTTTCTCCTTTCACAATCTGCATCATAGATATATAAAGTAAAGATAGGCCCAACCCGCACGAGTAATTCGTCCAATGCGGTGGCCCTAAACTAGCAATGGAGGGCCACCGTGCCTTAGTCTGTGGCAGGACGCCGTACCGTTCAGCTGTCAGAGTGTGTCAGAGCCGGCTGTCTCAAAATGCCCACTTGCGCCGTAAAAGGGTGCAAAAATTACGATACAAAAGTAATTGCTTAGTAACACATTTTCAAAAGAATTACTTGGTTACCTAGCGCCTTTACGTTTTGTTAGTTCGCAACGGCTAGTCAATCAAAAGTAACCTTGTGAGGGCGTCATTCTTATACTGGTGTATGAACCATTGACTATGGACATTGTTTGATAATATATAGCTATACATTTGATTGTTATTGTTTCTTATACGTATCTTCTACTAATGCAGGTAAACAGACGCGTAAGAATAATGAACAAAAGAAAGTTTTTTTTTTGTTCATTATTTTTCAACTTTAACGAGTCGATTCGTCATTCATTGTTTGACGAAGAGACACATAATGTCATGTTTCACTCATGTTATTTGGCTCTTATTCTATCATTTGCCACATTGTAAAGTGGTGTGCAACTAAGAATAAATATTTGTGTTGTAATTATTGTGAGCCTTTGTGGCATAAGTCAAGCGAATTGTTCGGACGGGCGTATCTTTACTTTATAAATCTATGATCTGCATTCGATTTTTGAAAGCGTCACTTCACAATGACGTATTTAGAGTTGGGCTAGCTTAAATCGAGTGACGTAATAAACGATTGTGATTGATGATGGCGAAGAAACTGAATCGATTGTATGCTTGTGTACATTTATAATAGTTTATGTGACTGTACATAATGAAGCTTCATTAAGGGCACTAAACACGAAAGTCGCTCGTTTCATAATAGAATCACACGAGTCGTCGATATCGATGTTATTATGATGTTTCCTCAGAGCAAAGAATAAGGCAGAGGGCCTACCGCGAAAGGCATTCGAAGTTTTTCCTCTCTGCCATACCTGTGCGTTCGTACGTAAGTGCGACAGAGAGGGAAAACTTCGAATGCCGTTCGCGGTAGGCCCTCAGAGGCCGCGTTACGAACTACAAAGTGACGCAACTTTTTTAAACATGTGTGCGTAAGAGTGATACCAGTAGAATGAAAGTATCCCTATAATTTGGGTAATTTGCTTAAGGTCTCTCTATAATGGTTTGTGAAATATTAAATCTAATTTACCTAGTTTGCGATTGTTTAGCAGTAATGTGGGACATAAGGCGAATCCCCATAGCAGTTTGCCATGCAATCCGCCGCGTCATTTCGGCCCGTGCGCAAAGAAAGAAGCACGGCGTACTGCAAAATTATATCCCCATTTCACTCTCTTATAATTTCGTACCGCTCGTGCCGTCCGTGCCTCAGACGTCTGGCGCCAGCTTTTGCAATATTAAGTAATATTTTTGTGATTTTTAAAAGTCAAATATGCTTTTCTAACAATTTTTGTTTGCCGAAACTGACGCATTACAAAATGTTTGATGTTTAAAAATATCGAAAGGTTTGGCGCAGCGGGTGTGGTCACAGCGGACAATATGTTTCGCAAGAGCGCAAAAATCGTAGTGTCATTATTTTAATTCGTGATTTTAACCTAAAACTTTCTGTATATGACTGTTTGTTGCCTAAATAAAATATAAATTGATTCCGTAGTTGGAGTTGGATTTGCGATGGAGGAAATAAAAAGGCCATGTAGAATTTATAATAAAAATGTATGAATAAATACCATTAACGCTCAAGTATAGATACAGATACACATTATTGATTGTAACAAAACCTATTTGCTACACCTGATTTTATTACTACCTAATATAAAGAATAAATCTAATATACGGTCTTCATGTACGGACTGTAATTTGTGTTTTCTAAAAGTGTTTTAGGTTATTATTTCAGTACTTACACATGAAACGTTATTCCGTCCGATTTAGCCTTTGAATTGGTGTTGTTTTTACAACATTTGAAAACGCAGGAGACCATTATTTATTTATTTTGTTGTCATCGAAAACGTGTCAACATGACGGCGTCGTGACACGCACTGAAGAGGTCAGAGGCTTAGTTTTGTCTGTATATGTGTGCGTGAGTGTGTATCTACTTATGAGGCTTAGTTTTGTTTGGCTTCACTAGACTGTTCGTAATGCTCCGTCTGTATTTTTTACTTGGTCTGAGGATGTTTTATACATTTACACAAAACGGCAGTAAGCGGTGTTCGTTAACATCTGAATGTATGGACACTTTGACAAGTTTCTGGCAAGACTGAATGACAGCTGCCGGCGCCTTATTTAACGTTGATCGGTCTGTAATCGTAAGTTGGTGCAACCCGCCCTAAGTGTACCGCCTGAGTGCACGGCACCCTCCGCTACGAGCGAGGCGTCGAGCGTCCACTTAAATTGCATTTGTTTTATATGCACGCTGCACGCCCCGCTCACGGCGGCGCGGGCACTCCGCTACGAGCGAGGCGTCGAGCGTCCACTTAAATTGCATTTGTTTTATATGCACGCTGCACGCCCCGCTCACGGCGGCGCGGGCACTCCGCTACGAGCGAGGCGTCGAGCGTCCACTTAAATTGCATTTGTTTTATATGCACGCTGCACGCCCCGCTCACGGCGGCGCGGGCACTCCGCTACGAGCGAGGCGTCGAGCATCCACTTAAATTGCATTTGTTTTATATGTACGCTGCACGCCCCGCTCACGGCGGCGCGGGCACTCCACTACGAGCGAGGCTTTTTTTTTTTTTTTTTTTTTTTTTTTTTTTTTTTTTTTTTTTTTTTGAACCTGACTGTTGCTATGATAGGACGAACCCAATATAGCAGTCGAACTGCGTGGTTGGAGGGTAGCTTCAAGGGGAACCTCCGGCACGACCACGCGGGAAGGGGTAAACACTGGAATACTCTAAAAGTTTGCGCTCCAGTGAGATTGGTTGAACGGTTTCAACCGAATCTGAGGTGTACGAGCGAGGCGTCGAGCGTCATTTGTTTTATATGCACGCTGCACGCCCCACTCACAGTAGCGCGGGCACTCCGCTACGAGCGGGGCGTGGAGCGTCTATTTAAATTGCATTTGGTTTATAAGGACGCTGCACGCCCCGCTATCACGCGTCCATTAACGCGCGTAAATTGCATTTGGCTCACAGCGGCGCGTTCGTTAGAATCTGCATGTTTGTAAAGTTTGACAAGTTTCTATGAAATGACAGCTGCCGGCGCCATATTAAACGTTGATCGGTCTGTAATCGTAAGTTGGTGCCAACAAGCCCTGAACGAACGGCCATCGTTTTTTCTCGGAGCGGCTTTATGGGGTGACATCATCCGTCAAGATGGTGTTAGGTTATTCACTGCCCAGGGGACCAATCAGCATAATGAGTTGGCCGAATTGCATCAAAGTAGTCCATTCAAAAAGCAACTCTACCGTCCAAGGTAGAAAATTCCAATTCGAATGACAGCTTTACACACTAATTAGATTTCTAAAGCAGCCATTCACGGCCGTTCCAACAAGCTAAATGGAGTAGCGCCGCGCTAAAATCGGTCCATGCATGTCGAACAAGGAGTCCATGTCAATGTCATACACTAGTGCAATGTCAAGGACTAGGGCGTTTATTTATCTTATTTGTTTATTCGTCTCTTGTTAACTAACACATAATCGCAATCGGCCACCTTGAGTCTCCATCATCATACCAGGTGGTGCCATAATATAGCGTTTCCACTGAACTCAGTGGAAACGCTATATTATGGCACTACCTGGTATGATGATGGAGACTTAAGGTGGCCGAAGCAAAGTAACTAGATACGACAACCAACCAATTAGGTAAGCCTAGCTTTGGAACAAACAGTTATTTAAACAAAGGCTGAAAACGGTACTTTTACATAATATTGGCCGGTAACGTGGCCGGGAAGGAGGCAATTGCAGGCTGAGTATTTTGTTTAAACGGACGAGCTTGCGAGTCCGTTTAATTATAATACGAAGCCTGCAATTGCCATTCCGACTGAGGCTAATACAGTGCTTTTCTCAAAAATGGGGGAATAAAAAAGACTAAATTGAAATCAAGCGTTATTATTAAATACAAATTGAGGATACTGCAAATTACATAAAATTAAACGTCATAATTTTTTTTTAAACAAAATCGCAAGTGTATTTTTTCACCGAAAAACGCACTCTTTTTATGACACATACAAAAATGTCGCTTTTGCAACAGAAAAATACGACTTGATTTGGCTGAATACGACCTGTGCTGTCTTTTATATGCCAGTTTCTACTTTTTAAAAAGTTTGGTACTCGACAAATAAAGGAATTCATATGTAACATTCCAGGCGGCCTGCAATGTTTTTTATTTTTTTATTTTGATCTGGCCTTAAACTATACACTTTACCATTCAATATGTAGCGAGTTATGTTCACTTTGCGGGCCATTTTTGAGAAAAATAAATTCAGATGTAGGTATATAAACATTATTTTAAACTTGCACAGCTGTCACGTGACGTGACTAACGAGGACGCACTCAACGGTCTATTGGTGGACTGTACGCTGTTGTAATAAGGTCCACAGAAGGTCGGTGGAGTGTGTCGTCGATCGTACAGTCGCCATCACATACATCGGCAAACAAGCAGCTCACAAACATCGGAACACACCTCTATTTTCAAGGCATTAGGGTGCATGTGCCAATATTTTTGAATACCTAGTGATGGCGACTGTACACTAAGTAAACTAAGTTCAGTGTTATCGAAAGTACAGGTGACCAAGGAGCTGGCAGCTTCCTCGCACAGCGGATTAGTATTGCAATCCAGCGAGGTAATGCTGCCAGCATCTTTGGTACGATGCCACGGGGGTCCTTTTTAGAGATAAGTAGTTTAATATTTTAAGTTAGGTTTAGTTTCTATTATTATTGTTATTGTATATACTTTTATATTCGTTCTCTTTGTATAATAAGTGTTATTTAATTGAGTAATTTAGTAAGTAGTTAGGTATAACAATGTGAGAAAGGAGCGCACATTCGCTGACGAACTGGCCTCAGTTTGGCGAAACAGGAAATAATAAATATATGTACTTACCATTAAGTTATTTTTTGAGAATAAATAAACATAAACTTGTATTGTTTGGGTTTTGTGGAACCCATTCAATAAGTAGTGATGACTGTACAAAAAAAATACAGCCAGCCATTAAAACTGGTACTAAAAATTTAATTGTCAGAATCTTTATATTATTTTTCTCCAATTTAACCTTCGCAAAAAAATACGAAGATGTCAAGGAAACATCAAAACAAAGAGTTTTCTAATGTTTACATGTTAAGTGGCCTTTAAACCTGGCTAAATGCAGTGACTAACTTCACTCACACTCACTGGTTAGAGCGAGATGGTTAATCTCCCCTCCCCGAGTTAGTGCACTGCATTTATTTAGGCACTGAGGCCGCTTTTAATTTTTTTTTTTTTTAATTGAATTGAAAAATAAAATATTTATACATACTTATAATTATCGAACACGCTCACAAAATTTCACGAGTAACGGTTTAAAAATGCGACCTGTAGAGGAGAACAGCCGGACAGCCGTACATCCGGAAATCCGGACATAGGTACCATTTTTTTTATTTCTTTTTATCGTGGAAGAAACCTTCGTACCAGGGGGATGACTGGGTTATGTGGTATTTCTATGCACTAAAAACTCCACGGCGGCCGGCATCCGCGCGCTCATGCGGAGGACTCCATGATCTCATTCTGAACGCACTGGAGCCCTCCTCGCGCCTCGCCACATTTGGCTCGTCCTAGGATGATGATGGTCGCCTTCCCTGGGGTTTTTAGGTGAGTGTCCCGGCCCCCGCCAGAAACACTGCGACCCCGATGACCCCCTTTAGTCGCCTTCTACGACAGGCGGGGGAGACCGTAGACCTATTCTTGTCCGAGCCTAGGTACCTACGAAACAATGTTTGCCCAAGCTGAAACTGAGAATTTAGTTTGCTTCGCTTGGTCGTTCAATAATACCAGTTCTAGTTCTAAGAGACGGACGGAAATAAACATATTTACCTACCTAACACGTAGGACGGAGTCTTAGTAATAAGGTAAGGTATTAAGACCCTTCAATGGCACAAAACTCAAAAAATTCGCCGGCGGAATAGTAGATTGAGCGTTTTTCAAAAAAGTGTACAAAACAACTTTTTTTTCAAAATTCATTTTTTTTTGTTTTCCTTACTCAGTATCTTTGATACTATCGATCCTCATACAAGAAAAAAAGTGTCCTAAATATTCCATTCCAGATCGTCACATTTTTGTATGCAGTCTTTTTTTATTTATATGGTCGTGACGCACTGGAAGAAAAAAATTACATAGTAAAATCTGGGACACTTTTTTTCTTGTATGAGGATCGATAGTATCAACGATTCTGAGTAAGAAAAACCAAAAAATTTCGAATTCTGAAAAAAAAGTAGTTTTGTATACTTTTTTTGAAAAACGCCCGATTGTACAACAAGTGCATAAAACGAGCCAGCGTTTATATATTTATTGGATAAAATGGCTCATTTATGCCCTAGGTATACACACTGCTTTTCACTTCGATTGCGAGAAAATAACAAATATTTGCAAAATTTCATAAAATAATAGCTAATTCCAGCCACTTTACTTTTTAAAGTTTTTATGTTTTATTTTCGACTCGTGATATTAGAGTTGGGTAGGTATTCATATTACAGCCAAGTTATTTAATGGTTCGATACTAATTGATTAAATAATAATTGACTTCTGTTTTATCATAATTTAGTAATAGAAAATACGGAAGTGAAATTTATTAAAGCAAATCAAATAAAATAATTTATTCTACGAAGTTTTATTGTGCGTGTGGCTGTATAGGCCAGATTATCTTAGTCTTTAATACAATAAAAGTGGCATTTTGTGCAGCATACATCCAGCACAAAGGCAATTTTTGCAAGCATGAGAAGTGATAAATACATTTTACGAAATGTTATACCCTAGTGCAGCGGTGAATCTATTTTTATCCTCCTGGGCTGTGTTCGGCATTGGCGCTCAGTATTACCCTGCACTTGGTCAATACATGGCAGGCAGGTTAATTTTATTAGTTAATAAAAACATAGTATTGAATATTTTTTTCGTATTTATTGAACACGGTGTAAATTTTGAAAGTATAAAATTACAAAATTTCGTACGAAACAACCGATTTATAGTCAAATTGCTTGGGCAAAAATTCGCATTTTTTTATGTGGTTTCGTTTGTTTAGAAATTATTGCATTTACCTTAATCTTAAAAACGTTAAGTAAGCGATTGATTTTTTACGTTCGCTCGATTAGAAAATATTAGATAAGGCATAAAATTAAGCATTTATTTAGCAAAAATAATCAAAAATATTTCGCTCTGCAAAGCACATCATTCAACTTGCGTAAAGCATTATTTCGTTAAGTCAGAAAGTTACCAAGTCGCCGTAACTTTTTTGCCAAGTTTATGGTTAATTTATGAGTATGTTCATGGTCAAATGCCGCAATAATCCATGGTATGATTTTACATTTGCCATGAAAAATAAATACCATAAATAAAGATCTTAAATACTCGTAGTTAACCTCAAAAACATTCTCGTCCTAACCTAAACGAGACAAAAAAAACACGTTCCCACTTACTTGATTTGTAGTTGGATGGTACCGACGGACTCTTTTATAACCAGAAACATTTATAAAAATACACTTTTATATTCACAAAACCACTTAAAACATTATAAAACAGTCCAATAGGACACCACAATAAACCAGTTTAAAAACAACACGTTGTATAATAACACCGTCGGTAAATGTATCAAAAATTTGTGCGGTAGGCGAACAACACCGTTTATTAAATGTATCAAAAAAATATTATAAGGCTATTTTTGTGTGAAATTCTTGGCTTTGGGACACTTTGGGTGTTGGGTGTTAGGCATGCGCGAAGGATGAAAACTTGATGACTGCGCAAGTAGTGAGCCGTGCTCGCTTGAAACGGCACCATTTTGTATCGATCAGCGGGGAAATTTGGAACTAAAATCCTCCATTTGAGCCCGCCCTGCGCCGCATAGACGCCAGCGACGCCGCCAGCCGCAGAACTAGCCTGGTTTACTTAAAACAAAGCCACTGTTTATTTACCAGCCGCTAAATTATTCTATCGATTTGTATCGACGTTTTCCTTACACATAAGACCTACATTCGCGTGATTTTCGGTTACTTAAGTTGAGCACTAGCAAAGATAAGATTGTACAAACTGCCAATTTTCATTTGAAGTAAATGAGCGCTTAATGAGTTTTGACGTGCTGTAAGAATGTGTTGTTCTACGTGGCTACGTTTGACAGTGCCTGTGGGATGATAGGATAACCGTCTGGTGGAACATTTTAATGGATAACGGCTATATCGGGCCGACGGATTCGGTCAGGATACGAGAACAACAATGTTCTATTGATAGGATACTTGCTTGCGCTTTTAAACCTACTTAATGTTTTTTTTATTATGCAATATCTATCCTTACTTTCGAAATTCGAGGAACTGTAAACTTTTATCTCGAATTCTCGTCTATTTTTCAGTCGAAATATTCTATTAAACTAAATAACAACGAAGTTCAACTGCTTCTTTAGTGGGATTTAGTTACTGTTTTAGTTTACTTAATGTAACTATTAAATTAATATTTCGTTTTCTCAAATGATTTGATGAACGGTGCAGGCTGAAAAACAGCCCTGTAGTAGGTGTTTGACACGTAAGCATTGCTGAGCCAGTGACCAGTTCACTTCCGCAGAGACACACTTGTTTCATGTTTTATGCGTTTTTCGTGTCCAGGCCCCGTAGCATGGATGGCGTTATCACGCGATAAGTGATAGGATAAGCGCGTCGTCTCATTCTATCGAACGGTGTCAGCCAGGGACGGCAGCTCTATCCTATCACGCGATAAGTGATAGGATAAGCGCGTCGTCTCATTCTATCGAACGGTGTCAGCCAGGGACGGATGCTCTATCCTGTCACTTATCGCGTGATAAGGCCATCCATGCTACGGGGCCCGGTGTTTGTGAATAAATGTATCTTTATTTTTTTCTTTCATTTGTACATCAATGGTCCAAATAATTAGGAAGTCCATGCAGGGGCCAATTTCACAATTGACAATCTCTAAACTGGCACAACTGGCTCTCGACCAATCACGACTGGCCCTGAGGGCCTACCGCGAAAGGCATTCGAAGTTTTCCCTCTCTGTCATATCTGTGAGTTCGTACGTAAGTGCGACAGAGAGGTCGAACTTCGAATGCCGTTCGCGGTAGGCCCTCTGGCCAGTCTGTCGGGTTTAGACGAGCGAACGAAGTGAACGAAGTTCTCCGTTTCATTTTGAGCAAAATATGTCCGATGTCCGGCTGATCTCCTCTACAGAGGGGTAATCACGTAACGTTTCGAACGCGCGTTAGGACAATGAAACTGGCATTTGTCCATATAAATATTGTCGTTTAGACCTACCTAACGTACCTACGTAGAATGCGTTACGTAATCGACCTGCAGGTTCCATTTCTCAACTGGCTCTTGTGAAATTTTGTGGACAGGTTGATAATTATACAGTTTGTTACAAAAATACCCGTATAGCGGAAAGGGGGTTAAATGGTCCCTTATAAAGAGTCAATTTACAAAATTTTAAAACCGTAGTACTTATCGCAGTATGACTTAGACGCAGTATCAATAAAAAAAGAATTGGAACATTTTTTACGGGGTGTTTTGTAACACGTTGTACGTATGTAGGTATAGTATTTTTTTAGTCGATTTAGTTATTGGAAAATTTCGTATCTTATCTGAAAAAGAGACCCTTGAGTTCTACAGCACACACAGCCAACTAGTCTATTTTTTACCTAGTTGATCTCAAGGTTCACTTTGTTATCATGCACGTTAGACTGTAGGTAATTAAATTAGTAAATATGGAACTTTAGTTTCACTGAACACAATATGTATAGCGAAAACGCGTTTGCATTAAGTTAATAAGGGTTCAAAGCACTCCTTGCACTTTAATAACGAACAACTAAAGCCTGATTACAAAACGTCGTATATCATTGAGAAGCACGTATGGACATTTTTAATATCCATGCGAGCCACTTTGTGCACTAGGTATAAACTATGGGCAGTCTAATTAGGAATATACGGTGCTTGCGAAACGGGACTGTTTGATGTTCCTCGATATAATTTTGGATATTTGTTATAATTTTGTTATTGTAAGATGTTGTGTCTGTGTGTTTGTAGCAAACACATGAATGTTTTATCTATATCTAGCTATCGATTTAATTTCTGATTTTCACCCACATACTACTTATACATGGACGTGTTTTTAACCGACTTCAAAAAAGGAGGAGGTTCTCAATGCGTCGGAATATTTTTTTTTTTTTCAAACCACATGCTCGACAATGCCGAATTATAGGTCATGTAAACCCTACCGAAAGCAAGACATTAAATCCCTTGGTATTAGCCGGGTTATAATGTTGTACTGAATTTCATTATAACCCGCTGGTTAATAATATGATTTCACTTTTCATAATTCTTATTACTATATGCATAAAGTTTAATTTTGCTAAACACAATTTGTCCTAGGCCATGGCCTACTTGATTTGACAAAATAAATGAAGTTTGCCTCCGTGTGCACCCCGGTCCGGAGGAGCGCGGTGGTCGAAATTCGAATTTCGAATCTAGGACCACGGCTTGTGCTTTCGAATTTGGAACGCCGCGCGCCTTCATTTGTTCACGCGTGACGAACAAATCGAGTTCTTGTAGGTGCCTATAGAAGATTTAATTTCAAAAATAATATTGAAAATGTCGAGTGATGAAAGTGTTTTGACTCCTGAGTTTATCAAATTAGATGCCATAGGCATTGTCAACAATCTGCTGCCAGAGAAGTCAAAGGAAAAATACCTAAAAGCCTACAACGATTTTGACAAATAAAAACATTACCTTATCTTTCCATAATTGGACTAACGTGTCTAATGTTACTATGTACTTTTAATTTGCTAAATAAACATTATTTATCTACTGAGCCTGTTTTTTTGTCTCGCATAAGGTGTGAAAAGTAGAGTATACACCTCGGGGATAAGACTGTTTTAATCTTGGGCGGTTGAACCCCTCACTGCACTCAGGACTCAGTCTTAATTCCCTCGCTTCGCTCAGGAATTAACTTATAACTTCCTCGCTACGCTCAGGAGTTAAATTATGAGTCCTTCGTTACGTTCGGGATTCAATTCGCTCCCGTGACATAAAACAGTGCTTTATCCCCTTGGTGTATAATCTACTATTATGTATGTTCCCCGATTAGGTACTCGAAGACGCCTGGGAGCGATTTGAAAAAATCTTTTTTTGTTTGAAAAGGTATCCTTCCCTGGCAGCCATCAGGTCAGGATCTCGTAATGGGCTCCTGGACAAATCAAGGGAACTCTTCAAATTTTATAGGCACTTTTGAAACGGAGTAACCTACCCACTGAATTGAGTCGGTTAAAACTTTGTTTTTAAAGTACCAACTTATTATAGCCATATCATAACATAACAGACGTTCTAACAACCCGTTCTGTCGGATGTATTGTAAGCTGCCTAAGAACCCTAACCTAATGATATAATAATACATATGAAAATAAATAGCAATTCATAAAAAATACAGGGAGTAGCGAAATTGCACTGGGACTACGAGAAACAAGTCTCCCTCGTGGTTCACGAGGAAATGGTGTTTCGCCGCCACCTGACGCGCGTACAATGCGTTACGTAATCGACCAGTCCATGTCCGAGCGTATAGGCTCGTGCCGGAGTTTGCACGGTCTAGGTACTGTGAATCTTTAATGCACGCATGCACTCCAAGTGAATGATTGGCGCAGTATTTAGCACTAGGTATTTAGCAATATGTATATCGCATGACAATGCAATATTATGATCACATGGAGCTGATCTGATGCTGGAGCTGGAAGGTGGCCATAGGAACTCCGCAATAAAACGACACAACCCCATCGAGTTTGGGCTCGTTAGAATCGTCTCAATGAGTAGTTGATGACGGTATGCAGAAAAGTACAGTCGGCAATAAAAGCTTGTACCAAAAATGAAACTTTTGACAGAAACTTGTTTTTTAAGTAACGTGATGGCACCAGTAATGGATACTTTAAGGAGTTCGTGTATTTTAATTAACAATAAAATAATAATGTTTGTACTTGAAACAATAATTATGAGTAAAAACTAGTTATAAAATATATCCGTAAGAAATTAAATATTTGCTTTTTGCTAATTGAAGCGACATAGATTAAGAGAAAAATTGGAATAAGCAAAAATATGTCAAAGCTCCAGTTATGGTTACCTACTCAATCTCCAGTAATGGATACTTCTCGAGACCCAGTAATGGATAGACCCCAGTAATGGATACCCCAGTAATGGGCACTAGGATAACGCAATGTTTTCGTACTTATACTTAGGTCGTTTTTTATTCTGGCTTATATTTTACGGGACAGTACAGGATACGAAGATATCGTGTATTTTTACAATTACAAACTTTTATTACAAGCTTTTATTTGCTTTCACCTGTCCCGTTGTCTGTCTGTAATCAAATCTTGCAAGTTAAATTTGACCCACTGGCCGGTTTCCGATTGAGCTGAAATGTTGCATGCATACGTATATCGCATGACAATGCAATATTATGATGACATGGAGCTGATCTGATGCTGGAGCTGGAAGGTGGCCATAGGAACTCCGCAATAAAACGACACAACCCCATCGAGTTTGGGCTCGTTAGAATCGTCTCAATGAGTAGTTGATGATGGTATGCAGAAAAGTACAGTCGGCAATTAAAGCTTAGGTATGTACCAAAAATGTTGGGCGGTTATTACCGCGAAATACGATGGCCCATCATACAGGACAGGACGCAACTAGGCGTTAAAAGGAGAAAGACATATGTACTTTCATCTTATTCTACCGCCTATTGTGTAGAGCTAGCTTATATACACGTCCTGAAAGGCTAGCACAAGACCGCGTGCGGGGTGTTTCGCGCCGAGGCAGTCTATCCGCCTCTTTCTAAGTGTTCTATTTAGAAACAGACGGATAGATCTCGATCTTGTGCCAGCTGTGCAGATGTCCGAGCACGGAAGACATCGTCCAGAGGGCCTACCGCGAAAGGCATTCGAAGTTTCCCCTCTCTGTCGTACTTACGAGTTCGTACGTATAAGTGCGACAGAGAGGGAAAACTTCGAATGCCGTTCGCGGTAGGCCCTACTTGTCAGAACTTGTCAGATTGGATCTGAATTTGAGCAGTTGGACGTCATTCATATTTTTGTTCCTAGTTGCGCTACACTGGATGAAAGTAGGATAGACACTGTGTATGGTTCAGTGTTGCCATATTAGAAAAAATAGTTTCTAGTCTTTATTTTCAACGGTCAAAGAAAAAAAGAAACCATTACTGGCTCCATTCCATAACTGGTGCCACCACGTTAAGTGGTTAATTTGTCACATAGGGCATTTCCCAAACAATAATACACATATGTAGTTAAGGACTTTCATTTCATTTCAAAATTAAACTCGTTCCACTACGTCACGAAAGTAAGTAAAGTGGCCCATACATTATTGTTTAGGTAATTTACTTGGAATAAAGGAATACAAGTTCCGAAGTTAAAGCTTAGTTATTTAAACATAGGTACCTAAGTGCAGTCAGCATCATACACGTGCAGTGTGAAAAGTGTACATATACATGTACTATGTATTATGAGTATCTACTTCTATACGTACACCTACCTACTTTCAGAATTTCAAGTCAGTCACGGAAAGTGACGGTAGGTGAAAATCGCAAAATAAGGTAGGGTAGACTGGGTACGATTGAACCAATATTTCGTATATCGTCCGTAGTTTTGCTTTCTAAGGGTTCCGTACTCAAAGAGTAAAACGGGACCCTATTACTAAGACTCCGCTGTCCGTCCGTCCGTCTGTCTGTCACCAGGCTGTATCTCACTGATACCGTGATAGTTCCAGCTGAAAGCTAGAATTTTGGGTCCAGGTGTTTTAGTTTTAGTGGTAGATCAAATTGAAAAAAAAAACGATTTGTATCTTCTGTCCCCAACCCAGGGGTGGTTAAAACAATGACAAAATATAATACTTTTATGTATTATATTCATAATTTTTATGAGATTACGTATAATAAAAAAAAGATATGGTTATGGATTTTTCTATTTAGGTCCTGGGTTCGAACCCCGGTAAGGGCATACATTTGTGTGATGAGCACGAATATTTGTTCCTGAGTCAGGGATGTTTTCTATGTATTTAAGTATTTATTTATCTATATTAGTATGTTTATCATAGTCAAGTACCCATAGTACAAGCTTTGCTTAGTTTGAGACTAGGTCGATTTGTTTTATTTATTTTATTTAGGAACTGTATTTAATCAGCTTGCGTTTTTGCGCTTACAAGTTAACTCTAACGTATATTATTAGTCATTTGACACCTTATTTAAGTAAGTTAACTAAACCAAAACAAAAATAAACTGTTTGCATTTTAAACGTAACAATACTTATTAAAAATACATGGAAATAAACTAAAAAAAAAATTCCTTTTACTTTCATTAGTCAATGTCAAAAAAATACAAGCAAATCACTCTGTTTCAACCGTCCCGTTTCAACCGTCCCCACCTCCTACTTTCGGAAAAAGCCGTTGTAGTAATAATGAGAATAATGATAACAGTAAAACTAGACACGCTGACATGATCCACAAGCTTTACTTCAAACATAAAAACACACTCAATACTCTCACTTAAATAGAAACCAGAATCATTGAAAAACTCTTTCTACAAACAAATTACGCGCGCAGGAAGCAACGTCACGATGTTTTTCGTGTACAAACCGATCGTCCGCTTCTTTCCCCCCCTTGGTCCCCTCGCCGTCCCGCCAACGATTTGCGAGATATTTGCGTTGTTTCAACCATACCAACCGTACCCAGTCTACCCTACCTAACCGTCCCATGAATTAAAAGACCTTTTGAAAACCTCAAAGTGACCTAGTAGTATTTACCTATTTCCCAAATATAAATATTTTATGCATAATAAGGTCCGGAAAATATAAATATTTTATGTATGTACCTAAGTATAAAAAAGGTTCTCAAATATAAATATTTCATGTAGGTAAGTATATAAAGGTAAAGCCCGGCAAGCCGCTATTTGATCCGGAGATAGTGTCGCTGTGTACGTGGCTATATAGAGTCCAATATAAACTTAATTGTCGGGCTGTACAAGGAAAGTCCGTCTAAAAAGAAAGAAAGAAATAAACATTTATTCGAGACAAACAACTCACAGCGTTTGTCTACACGTTATAACTTTTGAATTTGAATATGTACGAAATCCGCGACCGCCAATTAAAATAGATTTTGAAGCAGTTTGCGAGCAAAATGAAGAAACTCTGTAGGTAATTAAAGAGTCAGAGCTATTTGGTTTTGTAGATATGAGTTGGGCCGTTTCTGCCTTCAAAAATTGGAAAGTCCGTCTGCTATGAGCCAAGGCAAGCCCGTCAGATACCGCCGATTTGTCTTTAGGCAGTAGTTACCAATAGGGAACATTACGCAAAACTCTTCGTAGGTGGCGACACTAGCAGCGTTGACATTGTATCTCGTTCCCACTTGCAGTAATGTCTATGCAAGCATCCTTGTCACTCATTTGACAACCAATTGTACATGTGTGTGTGAATCCCTATATTCCTATACTGGTTTACTATTAGTGGTAGTGCTGCCTCTGGCGGCAGAACATTGCAGTAATGTTCCCTATTAACTGTTGTGCCGGACTAAATTTTATCCTAATATCGTAGGTACTGCTCATTTGTAAGGGTATAAACAATCATTTTTCCAACGTTACTTATACGTAATGTATGTAATGTCCTTTTTTATCCGACTATGGCAGAGCCGAAAGGGAGGGATATGATTTTAGCAGTCTATGCTTGTATATTTACGTGTGTTCCACTGTAGCGTTAAGAACCTGAACTGATTTTGATAAATAAGGTGTCAATCCTCAGTTATTCCGAATGAAAAAAAAACCCGACTGCCGAAAAGTAAGTAACTAAGTACTTAACTGTTATTCTTTTCAGTTGATTTTCTGTAGTCGGGTTGTAGTTTTATTGAACTGGCTTGTTTGTTTTTGATTGTTGATTATATTCTAAAATTGGTTTACAACCCCATCTTTGTGACATAATATGCCGATCTTGCCCTCAAATTATAAAAATAACATTTATCAATTCTGAATTTAAACTCTATTTAGGTTTAACTCACTTCAATGACGTGAATTATTGAAATAGAAATAACTTTATTTTGCATGAAATATGCTACAAAAGGTGGTCAGACAATATTATAAATAACACATATTTCACCAGCATCTGGCATGCAAAAAAAACTAAAAAAACTAAGTTTATACAATCATAGTCAAGGCCTTTTAATTATCGCCTAACTACGTCTAAAGATGAAGAATAGAAGGGCCTTTATACGAGCCATGCTTTTAATTTCCCTTTAAACATTTTCAAAGGCAACTGTTTGATGCTATCATCCAGTCTATTATAGATTTTTATGCTCATACAAAAAGTGTTTCTCTTTCATACAAAGCTGTTCGTCTGCAAGGTATTGCTAGCCTATCAGGGTACCTTGCATTAAAATTACATACATTTTTATTCTATAGATTAACTTGTTTTCGAACGTATTAGCGACTTTAATGGTCGTTAATCAAATCCATTTAGACGGACTTGCCTTCAACTACACGGGAAGACCATCTAGACGCCAAGTAAAAAAAAACATGTTATTTCGCATAATTCGTATTTAAATGCTGGAGCGCTTGATTTTAAATGGTCAAGTACAAAGATCCATTATATTTATGCCATCACAGTCCAGACGTTAATTTAACCTAGTTAGAATAATTTACAGTAGGTAGAACAGTTATTAGATCACACCAAAGTTAACTATGAAATAAGTATTACTCTCTCCAACATTCTTCTTACCAACATTGACCTTAATATTGATTTTTCCTTTAAATCTACAGAAATTTGTCATAAAATTCAACAATTTTTGGCTACCCATTTTGTACTTAACAATTAAGCTAGTGGCGACATCTATGCATTGAAGATAGGAACGTGGAATCCACCGCGCATGCGTGCATGTACCCTACATGACAAGTACGAATCGTATTTATCTTTTAAGTTGTGTGTAGTCAGGGGATGGTTCAGAAACTACAACATTTTTTTTGCTATTTACTAACGACTCCGGCAAGGATTGTGCAGATTAATAGTATTTAACAGACGATCGAATGATGCGGTGGACCGAGAGGGACATAACCACAGGTGTATGAATATAAGGAGATCGGACATGGCGGCCGATTTGTATAGAGTGAGCCTGTCGCAAGTACATTAACCCACACAATGCCCAAGTAATTGACAAGACAAAGCACGCACACATTTAAAACACACACACTTGTATACCTACATGCTTATTTGACAATAAACGCGCATCATATCAGGCATTTTGGGAAAAAACGTAATATTCTCTGCGATCAGCACGCGTGCACAGTATGGCAGTGTATGCCCGTTGAGCATACAGCTGCGACACGGCCGCCGGCGGCTTGTCCTCTCTCTAGTATTCTGTACTCTGAGGACATAACTATCTGAAAGAATAAGAGACAAGACGTTTCTCTTATTCTTTCAGATAGTTGTGTCCCTCTCGGTCCACCGCACCGTTCGATCATCTGTTAATACTATATGTAAGATCATTTTCTATAGTCCGTGCTAGAAAAATCGTCTGTGTTTGATGCAAGTCGGACATTCCAATGATATTACTGAATGAATGATGTGCGTGTGCGTGTGTGATGATTCTGTCGGAGGTGGCACTAAGTATCCGACAAGCGTATACACAAAAGTTCGTCCACGATTAGGCAATCACTTTCAATAAAATTCCTCCTTCCTTCTTTCCTTGTCTACCTGTTAAATCCTTGCGGGATTATGTGTAAACTGCTTTATTCCAAAAGCTGACCTATTACAAAATTAACTTTGATTAATATTGCTACAGACATTCATAAAATTGGCTTGCTAGACTACACTTAAGCTCAACGCACACGTTAGAAGTAAACAGGCCTAGCAAAGAGAATATAAATAAGAGACGGGACTTCGAACAAGGTTTTGGATGACAGTAACATTGTCATTTGATTTTGACATGACAACTCATTCGAACTTTAGCTAGTTTGAAATACCACAATACCAATAAAAATAAACGCTAGTACGGAAGTAGTCTTACCAACCTAACGAACGAGGACGATAGTAGGGTTGTAGTACTTAACGTTATCGATATCGATAAATTATGATTAGGGATGTCGTTGGGCCCACTGCATGAACAGAAAATTGCTTTACAAAATCTAAAGCTAATCCGATTTAGGTATGAAATAATGAAAGAAGAACAAATATTTCATACAGTTTATTTCACACTTATTTCCAAATCACAGTATATTTACAAAAATTCACCAATCTGCACACATATCTTTGCGGGTCGCAATGAATTCTTCTCGAACTAAGAAACCTCGCGCTTGTAGGTTTTATCCAAGTACCAACCGTTGTTTATCATAAGTAAATCAATATTGGCGCTTGATATTTCGTTATTAATACTTACGTGTTTTATTTTAAGATAATTATTAATTTTATTTCGTCAAAAGCATTGTTTGTTTGACACACACATGTTTTCTCGTGAAGTTATAATATCCATGGTAACCGGCCAAAGTCACCATGATAAAATGACAGACAGAGAAAGAACGGAAGTAGGAGATAGCATGAGTCCGCCATAGCAATAGCACAGATAGAAAACATTTGATCTGAATTTGAGCAGAGATATATAGATATATTTTAGTTTTATTTAGATGTATTTTAGTTTTAGTTAAGTTTAATTATAGTGGTGTATTTATTAAAAACATAATAAATTGATTATTTGAGCAGTTGGACGTCATTCATATTTTTGTTCCTAGTTGCTATTTTTTACGTGACGTTTCAGTAACCAATCGTGCTAGCCGGCCAAGTATGTTCAAGTTCTCGTTGAACCAAAATTCTCTGTGTTAAAAATTCGGAACGCTCCCACAAAATCATTTGGCACTCGATGTAGTATAGATAGGAAAAACACAGTTGCTGTCGACTGTCATTGTCATCAACTTGTCAATACAATTTCAATTAGCAATCAGTCCAGAGTCGGAACGGTTTATAGATGTAGTGCTCAAAATTTTATTGTTTTCAAATATTTCTGTATAATAATGTCGCTGGAAACTAGTGCGATACATTCGGGCCGGTGTGGGGCAAACTAGGTGCATCTTCATCGTGAAATATATACTACATTTCTGTAGCTAAATAACCTGGTACGTAGCACTGCTTGTTATTTAGTTACTGAAAAAAATTGCCTCGACCTTGGTCGTGGACATGTAGTGCAAGCGAGGGGATCAATTGGTTGAGTATTATTCATGTCCCTGCCATTTTTTACTCAATAATAGACTAGCCTAGCGCTCACGGAACGCGGGCGACGCGGCGGCTAGGCAATTTTTTTTATTGCTTTTCTTAACGCCGAATGTAGTTCGCACCGGTAAGTTTTTAATTGTCGTGTATGTTTAAAGCTTTTGAAGGCGCACTATGCAATGCAGATGTAAATTTCAACTACTGAGCAATTCATGATATCGTGGACTGTAGGTTCAATTAAGGTAAGGGACAAAATGTGATTTTTCAGGAGAGCACATCAAAGTTTTTTTTTTTTCGGACTAAATCAATCATAACTCCTTTTATATTTGACCTTTTTTGGGTCTGATTTTACAAATATACTTAGATTTTAGTGTAAGTTCCGTCTTTATATATTTTTTTAATGAATAGGCTATTTTAGAAAATATATGGTGTTTACATCCACGCATTTCATGTATAACATCCCGATTAAATCACGATTCTTTCTTAGTCTCAGCCGTTACACCAATTTGCCTATGTGTTGCATTGAAGACAGTATCATTCCTTACATCAATATCTCTCTGTGTTTTTAAAAATTAAAAGAGTGTACCTTAATCAAATTAGTTTCGCAAAGGTACATACAACATTTTTAATCTGCTTACTTAATTTTCTCTGTTACATCATTATTGAGGCCCCAATGAGGCCTCACAAAAATCTGTGGTGTAAGGGACATTGTCATCAAGATATAATTCTTTTATACATATACATGAATCAAAGAGTGGAAAATTCTAAACTACTTAACTTATTTTGGCCATTTTGCCCGTTACCTTGATTGAACCTACGGTTGACAATATGTTTCTGCCCATAATACATTTTTGGTATGAGCTTTTATTACTGATCAGTGGCGAAGCGCCCAAACTAGCCGATTCAGACCCTCTTGCCTAAATTTTTTCCATCTAGGCAAGCCTATAGCCTCCTAGCACCCATGGGCCTACTGGAAGGACATATTCTCTTAAAGGAATTTAAACAATTTTGGGTTGGAATAGAGTTGCATTTGTTTTGTTTTGGTCTTCTCTTGAAACAAAAGAAATTCAACTCTATTTCTTTTATTAGTTTGATTAAAATTTCAATGTCATTATATGTTGTATGTGGGTGCCACGAGGATAGTTATGATGCTCTCATATTTATAACCTCTTTTATACTTTTCTTGCACCGGATTACCCATCGAAAATTTTCATGCACCACCACTACTTTTTGTGCATATTCATTAGTCGGGCAGACTGCTGGAAGATATTCCTGACACACATACAGACGGACCCACAGCGGAGGCTTAGTAACGGGTTCCGTTTGGTATCCCTTAGGAATTCAACCCTAAAAACATCTAGTTGAATATGTATATTTAGACACCAAGTTTGTGATTCTAAGTGATTTAGAACTCGAGATATTCAAATTATACCTATAATTCAAAATGACCGCCATGAAAAAAAAGATGGATGACAGAGGAGTTGGTACCTATCAAAAAGGGTCTAGCAGGCTAAGCTAACAAGAGTGGCCCCCGCAAGGGATTTGGTTGTAATTTGAGGTGCAGTACTGGCAGGACCTAAGAACACTGTATGAGTAATATCAGCCTTCGATCTTCTTTTGTTTCAGACTTATTAACGAAAATGTCAAAAAATCAAGGTAATTATTAAAATGTTATTTTAGCTAAACCAAGCAAGCGAGAGTATTATATAAACCCCATTTTATGCTCCTTCATTCTGAATTTATTTGGTAACTCTCGCTTGCCTAGTTTAGCTAAAATAGCAGTTTAAAAATTACCTTGATTTCTTGACATTTTCGTGAATAAGTCTGAAACAAAAGAAGATCGAAGGCTGATATTACGCATACAGTGTTCTTAGGTCCTGCCATTACTACACCTCAAATTACAACCAAATCCCTTGCGGGGGCCACTCTTGTTAGCTTAGCCTTCTAGACCCTTTAAAGCTATGTACCTAACTAGTACCTGCGCTACTAGCGTGTCCACCTTATCACGTGAAAATGCCCCACTGTAACTAGTCAATGAGAGGGTTCTAATAAGTCCAAACACAACGGATTCATCTTGGATAGGCAGTTTAGGAGATGTTACTTATGACCATACGTCGTTCTCGCGGGGGCAAAAAAGATTTGACAGTACAGAAAGATTATGACAAACAAGCAATAACAGACGTGAAACTCATTTAATGAGGAACATTTATGCCTACGAGTTTAAAATTTGTCAACATGATTACTAACATCCGACCTAGATACTTGACTTGAGTACCAATACATAATTAAATAGATTAAATATGCAGTCGCAATGCAAACTCATTTGTCACTATTCCTGTTTGACATAGTCATTTATTTCTATCTTTCAGCGAAAGTTTAGACATCGTTCAAAAAACATACAAGCATACGAGTATATCGAAATTAAATTTTAGTGCAAATGGAAAAAAAATATTTAAAAAGCTAAACAAATTTTGGAGAAAAATACTGGATTTGGCCTAATAAAAAAAAAAAAAATACAAGGGAAGGAAATAATAGGTACTTGAATCATCGTTACGAGTTTGTCACACTACGAAGCTTCTAGCGAAAACTCTCCAGATGTGAAGGACTTCTTAGATGCTTAGTATTTGTAGGCAGAATATGTTCGTTTCTACCAAATAGACGTTCTGTTATGTGTGTTCTTTATCTGATTTGTTATTGCTCCCGCGATAACGACGTATGCTTATGATGTCCCTTTTGTCTTCATCATCATATCAGCTTAGTGTTGCCATAATATGATGTTGTAATCACAAAGACAAACTGTTTCGACAGTTTTGTGAGATCCAGTTAATGTAGCCATGTTTATATACTCTGTTTATTAAATAAAATAAAATAATAATATTACATTGTCACCAAATTAAAATAATTATGCCAAACTTTAGCTGCTTTCGTGTTATATTATTATTACTAGCTCCCCGCGCGGCTCCGCCCGCGTGTTGCAAACGAACGCAGGCACACCCGCGGGATAAAATAATAGCCTATAACCATCCAGAAAGTTCATTCTACATGCATTCTATCTCATTTTCTCTAAACATCCGCGTGTGTAGAATGTAAAAAAATAGACGTTATACAACCAATTATAAGAAATCTATCCCATTCATCCAGAGATTCTACTTCGACCTAGAAATGAAAATTAAAAATAAAAACCAAAAAGGTGAAATTCTTTTTTGCGACGCGTCTATTCACATTTAAGAGCTAATGAAGTCGGATTAATATGCGCCTTCAATTGCCACATAATGCCACGTTAAACGATGAACTGGGTATAGTTTTTTTTATAGGAATTAATTTCCCTTTTCCATCCCGTGTGGTGTCGGGTTAGAATAGCACCACCCCCTTTCTTCCCGTGGGTGTCGTAAGAGTCGACTATGGGAACAGGATTGAAGTGTGTTGTGGGCGATGGGCTAGCAACCTATCACTGTGACATCACATTTTGTCGATCTTTTATACCCACATTTATGCTAAAAGTGGCACTGGAACACAAGTTTCGTGTGCTCTGCCTACCCCTTTTAGGGATAAAGGCGTGATTGATTGTATGTATGTAATTTCCCTTTTCCATTTGTGACAAAGATCACACAAACTTTAAAAATTATATTTGAAAATATATTGAAAATCGGCACAGGGGACATCTCGTCTCGCATTTGTCATGAATGTCATTACATTCATGACAAATGCGAGACGAGATGTCCCCTGTATACAAGCAAAAAAGGTCGAAAAGCACACTCTGAAGCCTTCGTCAAAATATCAACACAAGCGTCTTAGGTCAGTAACAGTAAATACTGTGTGTCACGTACCACATTCTCCCGTAAATGAGCCATCAAATTACAAATACAAAAGCTGTTCATTGCAACCTAAACGAAATATTCATAAACATTCTTCGACATTCATTTTGCAAGTGAAATAAAGTTCCTCGTGCTCCATGCCAAACAAATAATACTCGTACGAAGTTCAAAGCCATACAAAGTCTTGTGACACAACACAACCGACCACATATCTATCTGCCTGTGGCGAAATAAGCAAAACAATTGAATGATTTACCTCAGATTTCTTTTATTTTCTACATTTTTTTTTAAATTTTCAGACCTTTATACTGTCAATTGTTATTTCGAAAGCCGAACCGTGGGTTCACACCGTGTAGGCTCGGTCAAGAACCGCAAAGCGTATAAAGGGGGCCATCGGGGTCGCCCGTGCTGTTTGTAGCGAGCCATCTTGGCTAAGCACCAAGATTATATTATTTGAATTTTTATAAGCTTTTTGACACAATTAAAATAAGGTTTAATCCTATGCTAGGTATGCGTCATCTTCTTCTCTTATTTAAGAGCTAAGCTCTTGTCGGTGTAGCTCAAAGTAGGCACTCCATCTACTCCGATCCCACGCAACCTCTTTGACATCTCGATACGACTTAACATCAACTCTCTTTTTGAGTTGCTCTATGTAGTTTATTCTAGGTATTCGTCTCCCTCGCTTCCCTTCTATCTTTCCTACATTTTCATGTATTTCGTTGTCGTGTCGTATGAGGTGCCCTATCATCTTCCCTCTTCTATTTTCTAAGTTTCTCACTAACTTCCTGGTTTGTCCCACTCTATTCAGCACTTCTTCATTGGTTACTCTCTCTCTCTGCCGCAAATTTTGTCCATTCGCCTCCAACAACACATCTTTTTGGGTCAAAGTCCATGTTTCACTTCCGTACAATTGTTATGCTCCATATGTATGATTTAATAAATACATGCGTTATAGCACGACTTAAATAAATGCGCATTGGTCTGGTCTAAGGTCGAGTGTATGGTCTATTTGTCGCTTTTCGGGTACGAAGTCATACAAAACACATTTGTTTTTTGTTATATTATTTTGTAAAATACGCCGCTTCATTATTTCGTCGTCATAAGTTTTCCTGATTTTGAAGAATTCACCTTCACTATCCTGTCTATTGGTTCTCAAGTTCACAGAAAGCAAGACAATACATCGAAGTGTAGGTCCTAAAGTAAAAGTTGAGCTCACACAATTCACACTATCTCTTCTATCAATTTTCAGAGGCGTAAATCAAGATGACGTTCGCGGCGCAGGTGGCGGACCTGATGAGCGCCCTCACGATCATCTCGTGCTCGTTTATGAAGGTGCCTCAGATCCAGCAAGTGAGGCAAACTAAGAAGGCAGATGGACTGTATTGGCAGGCCATGCTCACGGAGATAGCCAGGTCAGTGTTTAGGACTTGATAAGCCTCACGATTCCTCTTCTCTCTCTGTCTCTGTCGACGTTTTCCTCTTCTGAAAGAGGAAAACCTTCGACACATGTGTACTCCCAGTCATTACATATGGTTGTGAAACCTGGGCCCTCACCAAACAACACAGAACAACTGGAACGCTGTCAAAGAGCCATAGAGAGGAGAATTACAGGAATAAGGAAACAAGAAAAAAATTGAATTAGCAAAATAAGAGAAATAACCACAGTTGCGGACATAACTACTAGAATAGCACAACAAAAGTGGAGATGTACAGGCCACATAATCCGAGACCCACGTGATAAATGGAGCAAAATAGTCTCTGACTGGTACCCCAGAGATGGAAAGCGAAGTAGAGGACGCCAGCGAATAAGATGGGAAGACGACCTTAAACTCACAGCTGGTAACCTCTGGAGAAGAGTAAGCACAAGACAGAACTCAATGGAAGATGTTGGAGGAGGCCTATGCCAAGAGGCACACTGAACTACGGGACATTATATATGTAACTACCTACTCAAAATCAAATGTCTAGACAAACCTTAGTAGTTCAGGACAAAAGCGCTTATTATTATTTTAAGCCTCGCGATTATCTAGTGGTTTTATGAACGTGCCTCAAATTTAGCGCATGAGGCGCGCTAAGAACTCGGAGGGTTATACTTGCAGGCTATGCTCACGGAGATAGCGGGGTGAGTGTGTTTCCCCTCTGGGACTTGATCAGCCTCATGATTATCTCGTGTACATTCGTGAAGGTGCCTCAGATCCAGTAAGTGAGGCAGACTAAGAAGGTGGATATGGCTATGCTATGCAGAGAGAAGGAGGGGGGGGGGGATCTCGCCAAAATACAATTAATCTCCAGTCATCGAACCTGTATTAAAATGGTTAATACGAGTAGAAACATTTGACGACCGCTTTAGCCTGGTTGGTCCTGGGTTCGAATCCCGGTAAGTTGTGTAGTGAACTTGAATATTTGTTGCTGAGTCATGGATGTTTTCTATGTATTTAAGTAAGTATTTATTTATCTGTGTAATATGTTTATCGTCGTCTAGTACCCAACACCCATAGTACCTACAAGCTTTGCTTAGTTTGGGACTAGGTCGATTTGTGTAAGATTCATCATCATCATATCAGCCGAAAGACGTCCAATGCTGGACATAGGCCTCCCCCAAGGAGTGCCATAGTGACCGGTCCTGCGCCACCCGCATCCAGCGGACTCCCGCGACCTTTACCAGGTCATCAGACCTCCTTGTGGGGGGCCTACCCACGCCGCGCCTTCCGGTACGTGGTCGCCATTCGAGAACCTTTCCGCCCCAACGGCTATCAGTTCTACAAGATGGGCCAAAAGAAATCACCCTATTGGATGATGCTCTCATTTTTGCAAATGGTCGTCAATGTCAAATCTGTTTTGACATTTGTGGACTAGACAGATGCAGAATACAAGTGAACAAGCCATGGAGCGATACACTCCCCAAGAACGCGGCGAAGGCGGCGTTTCCGGGTCGCCTCATCTCTCGTTTTGGCGATTTGCACTGGTCCGCAAGATCGTCCGATTTAAGCGTTCCAGACTTTTTTTGTGGGGTTTTTTGAAGTCTCGTGTTTACGTGAACAAGCCCGAGACTCTGGAAGCCTTCAAGGACAACATTCGACACGAGTGCGAGAATCTGTCGCCCGAAGTTCTCGCCGAAGTGATGAAAAATGCCATAAAACGAACCCGTATGACAATCAATTGTGACGGTGCCCATTTGACCGATATAATCTTCTCGACTTGACCAATAAAATTCTAAAGGCTAAAATTATATTTATTTATACTAGAGGATATACGTAAAGCTCTAAAATTAGTTTCAAAGGGATGTTTTATGAGTACTTAAGGATGCATCTTTTTTAATTCGTATACACGACAATTCACGGAAATTCCTACGGTTCGAATTCAATAACACGATGTACGAATTTGAGTACTATTTACACCGTTTGTGTTCACGAAAATATAATAAAAAAACAGAATCGAAGTTTTTCATTTAGAAAAAAAAAGAGAGCCAAACAACATCGAATGACTTCTTTTGGCCCACCTTGTACTTGCAATGTGCCCCGCCCACTGCCACTTAAGTTTAGCGATTCGGAGGGCTGTATGTCTAAGATTGTCCACAAATATTTATTAAATTAATTTGTCCATAGCTTCAGCACAATGACCCTATACAACTTCACCAACGGCTACTCCATCATGACGTACATGGAGTACCCCCTCATCCTCCTCCAGGCCTACGTGCTGCTGTACTACACGCTCCTGTACAAGAAGAAACTTGGTCATCCGCTGGTGACCTTCGCCGCTGTGGTGTATGTGATGGTTGTCACAGGTTTCGCTGTGGGTATATTGCCTAAGTGCGTACTGTCGTATCTTGTGGTGAGTTATTTTTTTTACAAGCTTTTATTTAGCTCACCCCGTTTGATTTTTTTTTCTTTATTCTTGGGTCAAATTTAGAAATTGAAATTTGACCCACTTCCCGGTTTCCGATTGAGCTTAAATGTTGTATGCATATGTATATCGCATGACAATGCAATATTATGATGACACGGAGCTGATCTGATGCTGGAGCTGGAAGGTGGCCATAGGAACTCCGCAATAAAACGACACAACCCCATCGAGTCTGGGCTCGTTAGAATCGTCTTAATGAGTAGTTGATGATGGTATGCAGAAAAGAACAGTCGGCATTAAAAGCTTGTACCAAAAATGTTTTTTTTTGACAGAAACTTGTTTTTAATGGATCTAGTGATGGCATTGGACTGTTAGTTAATAGATAAGCGAATATTCTAATGCCTCCGATTTATCGATGAACTTTTTTTTTCTGACAAAGATAATCGATTCTTTTATTCATGGAAAGGGATTGTAGTACAGATTTTGAGTTATTACAAGCTTTTTTTTATTAATTTGAATTGTTAGTTAATCTTCAAAATTTTCAAATCTTATTCGGCCACTTGCCGGTATTCGATTGACCGGAAAATTTGGTCATACTTAAGTTTGTTCAGTGATGACCTAATATGTATTATTGGCGTCGCCGAGTTGATCTGTTAGAGACAGAAGGTGACCATACTTACCCTTACAATTTTGACCGGAAGTGAAGGATTCTCAAACTTTCGGCCAATTTTAGGTGCGATAATCGTCTGATTCTTGCTCAGCACAACTTTCTCGACCTGCTGCCATACATTTTATTGTGTTGTCATGAGAAGTAGTCGTATTGGGAGTGGGCTTACGATCTATTTAGGATGCTAGATGGAAAAAAAGAGCGAGTAGAAAAATTTTCGTACAAAATCTCAAAACCCTTCATAAAAAAAACTATTCTATTTATAGCAACAAAAACTAGTTTTCGACCTAGATATAGTGGATCTCATTGTGTTTAAAAAGTTTAATGTTATTCCAGTATGCCGTTTTAAAATGAGAACCAAACTACGTTTGTATGGAGGTGGTAAGAGAGTTGACTTGAGTCGATCGTTCCGGGGACTCATAATTTAATTTTGACTAGTTGTAGGTTTATGTTTATTTGCACACAATTTAATTATTGTTTGTAGGGTTCGAATCCCAGTCAGGGCATTTATTTGTGTGTTTATCACGAATATTTGTTCCTGAGTTATGGATGTTATATATGTAGGTATATAAGTATCTATATGTATTGTATCTATTATATATATCATCGCCTAGTACCCACAACACAAGCCTTATCTTATCTTATCTTATCTTATCTAGGTGAGGGCCCTTTCGGATGCACTTCGACCCAGTGGGATCTTTTGTGCATTTGCTCTCTCCTTTATACCTGCTCCACAAGCCTTACTGAGCTTACCGTGGGCCTAGGTTGATTTGTGTAAGATTGTCCCGTAATATTTATTTATTTATTTATTTATTGTAAATTTTAACACACTGATATTGTAATGTAACGTATTGCATCAACTTGAATCTGGCATATGGTAATATTAACGTAGCGAAACAATTGCGATTTAAAGTACAATATTAAACATTTTAACACAGTCACGGCATATCAGTTTCGGTATGTCGTTTTTATTACTCCCGGCTTCACCGTATAAGATAAGAGATTTTGTAGGTATAATACGTTGAAAAATTCTTAAACAAATAAAGATAAAAAAAAACGGCCAAGTGCGAGTCGGACTCGCGCACGAAGGGTTCCGTACCATTATCTATAAAAACGACAAAAAAAACACGTTTGTGGTATGGGAGCCTCCTGTAGTCTAGTTGGGTAGTGATCTTGCCTACCAAGGTCCCGGGTTCGAATCCTGGTAAGGGCATTTATTTGTGTGATGAGCACAAATAATTGGTTCTGAGTCATGGATGTTTTCTATGTATTTAAGTATTTATTTATATAAGTATGTTTATCGTCGTCTAGTACCCATAGTACAAGCTTTGCTTAGTTTTTGGGACTAAGCCGATTTGTGTATGATTGTAAAAGAAAAAAAAATCTGTTTTTTAGTATTTGTTGTTATAGCGGCAACAGAAATACATCATCTGTGAAAATTTCAACTGTCTAGCTATCACGTTTGTTGAGATACAGCTTGGTGACAGACGGACAGACAGACAGACAGACATACAGACAGACGGACAGCGGAGTCTTTAGTAATAGGGTCTCGTTTTACTCTGAGTACGGAACCCTAAAAATTACGTTGTTGGTGCACTCACAGTGACGGCACTAGTTCCTTCTTTCATAAATGTCAAAAAACTGTCCAAGAGTGTGTTGAACCACAATGAAGAGCTCCGTAAAATAAGATCGATGTAACATAATCCTTTTATAATGATTTCTCTTTTTTTACCCATCTGCCGCAGGAGGGTTATGTTTTTCGAGCATATACTATTCTATTTCACGCACTTCAGTCCAAACGGTTTAATGGATTTTGGCATATAAGGTTTCATTGGATTCCTCATAATCGTGAGAGTGACATAGGCGTATAATATTTGAAAAAAAAAGCAGTTGGGTTTTTTTAAAAATCATTTGATTTCGCTTGTTACAAGCTTTTATTTATCTTGCGCTGTTCGTACGTTAGGTAAGTGAATATGTACTCGTAGTACATACGTCAACAGTTGTAAAGCATTTTTCAGCCTCTTTCTGGTTTTCGATTAACCGGAATTTTAGAGCATATTAGGTACGTAGATATGTAAGTTCAGTGACGATGCAATTTTATGGCACTACCATGCATGTCTGATGATGGAGACAGACGGTGGCTATACGAACTCCTAGATTACACAAGGTAAACCCGCCGGGTTGGGGCTCATTCTAACACTCTCCACGAGTATGCGGTGACAGTGCCAAAAAAAGCAAAGTCTAATTACCTTGTACAATTTTTTTGACTAGGTATTATACATTTTATTGTTGGAATTACATTTTTTATTTTTTAAAGTAGGGTAAATCGCCAGTAACTGATCACTGTTCATTAACTGGCCACCTCATACTAAAAATGAACTCTATTCACCTAGAATAGAATGCATTTTAGTATAAGGTTTTAATTACCGGCCACCCTTCACTAACTGGCCACGTTATACTAAATGTAATTATATTATAGGTGAATAAAGTTCATTTTTAGTATGAGGAAGCCAGTTACTGGCGATGTACCAGATACAAGATAATATATACATTCATTAAATTAAATGAAAACTAAGTTTTTTTTGTAATACAATAACGTTGGCAAACAACCTTACGGCCTGCCTGATGTTAAGCTGGTACCGTAGCCTATGGACACTTGTGACTCCAGAAGAATCACAAGCGCGTTGCCGACCCTTTATTCACTTGAGGATTCGCTGTGTTGGCAGATAGAGACGTGCAGGTCCCTCACTCCCAACACAGCGCACCCTAGGGAGCTCTGGCTAGGAGTTAAATCTAAAGAAGGCCCTCGAGGCATTGTACCGAGGATGCTGGCAGCATTTCCTCGCTGAATAGGGAACATTACGCAAAACTCTTCGTAGGTGGCGACACTAGCAGCGTTGACATTGTATCTCGTTCCCACTTGAGGTATTGTCTATGCAAGCATCCTTGTCACTCATTTGCAGTGATCGGATCTAGGATGCAATTTGGGGTGAACGACCTCAAACGTTATGCTTATCGTGGATGTGTCTCGGATTTCCCGGGATTTTGGGAAATGGGCAACTGTTAATTAAAAAAATACGTTACTTAATATTTGCACACTTAAAGAACACTAGAATTGTCTAATAATGGGTATTTATAACTGAAATTATTATTATTTGTCGATATGTTGAGAATATGATAAGCAGGGCTCGATTTGAATGACAATGTCAGTCAAGACATTATACTGCTCATTTCAAGTGGCCTTTCATTTAATAAGGTGGTTGTTAAAGAGGTTGTTGATAAGTGGTAATTGTTTACGAAAATACTATTTGAAGGCATTCTATGTGCGGTGCAGTGTAACGTACGTTATTAGCACTAAAAGTTCGAGCTCTGGTGATAAGATTAACAAAACAGTGATACTAATAACTAATAACAATTATTACTTTTACTTGTATACCCTGGTAAACATATAATAATAATAAAAATACACAAAAGATAAGACATACAAGTTACGTTCAGTTCTTCTATGCAGTAGGTACTGTAAACTTTTTTGTTGTTATTACATTTTTTGTTAATTTTATACTATAAACTACTTAAAAGTAAAAGTCACGGGCTTGTAAGTCCATCTTAATATTACGGACTTAAACCCCGGGAAATTGCATCCTAGATCCGATCACTGCTCATTTGGCAATCAATTGTGCATGTGTGTGTGAATACCTATATTCCTATACTGGTTTACTATTAGTGGTAGTGCTGCCTCTGGCGGCAGAACATTGCAGTAATGTGCCCTATTGCAATGCTGATGCGTTGCGCGAGAAACCCGCCAGCTCTTCAGTCACCAGTTACATCAACCAGACGTTTCGCGATTTCCGCAAATATTATTGGTTAGGCTTGGATTATTTATTTATCGTACACCCCAGGCCAAAAGTACGGAAACAAAGTTATTTCTTTGATAGTTCGTGTTTCCATTATTATTAATGTGTTTTAGTAATCAAAAACTTACCTCAAATTAATCAAAATAAACCCAAAGTGTAAAAACAACCCTAATATCTTGAAAACTAAGTAAACTACTCAACCTCTTTAATTGCCTTTCTACAAAATGTGTTGCTTTTTGTATTTTTGTAAGAATTTAATGTCATATACTTTAAATATTATTGCGGCCTCCGTAGCCCAGTGGGTAGTGACTCTGCCTACGAAGCTGGAGGTCCCGGGTTCGAATCCCGGTCAGGGCATTTATTTGTGTGTTTATATCACGAATATTTGTTCCTGAGTTATGGATGTTATATATGTATATAAGTATCTATATGTATTTATCTATTATATATATCATCGCCTAGTACCCACAACACAAGCCTTACTGAGCTTACCGTGGGCCTAGGTTGATTTGTGTAAGATTGTCCCATAATATTTATTTATTTATTTAAATATGTTCTATTATCATAAATTATTGTTTTCGTAAATTGTTGTATATATTTGTTTATTTTAAATAAATACTGTTTTCGTGTGAAAATATACACTTGTTTCCATACTTCTGGCCTAGAGTTTATGTCATTTTAGTCACTGGTACGAGTATATAAAAGATGTTTGTATGTATTCCAGCCATTGTGTACCCCGTTGAGCGGCTTCGCCAAAGTGATGTACATCTACGGGATCATAGTCGACTGCAACGCTGACGCCATCTCACTGACCACATGGTCGATCTCCATCGGCACCAACTTGGGTAAGTGCTGCCCTCACATTTAATTGAACGAGCGAGCGAAGTTCTCCGTTTCAGGTTGGGCCAAAATTATTTCATATGTCCGGATGCCCGGCTGTACTCTACTGGTCGCATTTTTCAACCGATTCTGGTGAAATTTTGTCAGCTGGTTCAATAGGTAATTATATACTTCAGATTTTTTTTACAAGCTTTTATTTAGCTCACCCCGTTTGTTTTTTATTCTTGGGTCAAATTTAGTAATTGAAATTTCACCCACTTCCCGGTTTCCGATTGAGCTGAAATTTTGCATGCATATGTATATCGCATGACAATGCAATATTATTATGACACGGAGCTGATCTGATGCTGGAGCTGGAAGGTGGCCATAGGAACTCCGCAATAAAACGACACAACCCCATCGAGTCTGGGCTCGTTAGAATCGTCTTAATGAGTAGTTGATGATGGTATGCAGTTGAGCAAACATAGAAAATTCCAACGATTTTTTTTAAGTCGTTTGATATTGGCAACCATGCCCGCTGTAAAGTTTCGAGATTACGTCAATGCTATCTCGAGTGTACAAACAGATAAAACTAAACGTCAAGATTAATCAAGGTCATCAGCCACATACTGAATCATTGTTTTATGAGGAGGCAAACAAGCACTACGCAAACATTGCGCAAATCGCACGCTTGTTCAGCTGATAACCGGTGTTTACCATTATACTGTATTCACGTTTGACAATGAATTATGATTATAATCGCCATTGTGACATTGTTTATGAAATATCTAAAGTCACTTTTATGGACATGGTGTAACACGCTCACACATCATCATCATCTCTATACAACTATGGATGCAATAAATGATATTGATTGATTGATTGATCATCATCATATCAGCCGAAAGACGTCCACTGCTGGACATAGGCGTCCCCCAAAGAGTGCCAAAAAACGCTTACACATAGTCATATGTAATCTTTTTACAAGCTTTATATTAACTTGCACTGTTCGTATGTATGTAATTATGTAAGTATGTAAATATGTAAGTATGTAAATATGTAAGTAAGTATGTAAGTTGTCCGTCAAAATTTGCAATCCATGTTTCAGTCACTTCCCGTCATCCAATTGAGCAAGCATATGTATATCGTATGACAATGCAATATTATGATGACTTGGAGCTGATCTGATGCTGGAGCTGTAAGGTGGCTATAGGAACTCCGCAATAAAACGACACAACCCCATCGAGTTTTAGCTCGTTAGAATCGTCTCAATGAGTACTTGATGATGGTATGCAGTAAAGTACAGTCGGCAGTAAAAGCTTGTACCAAAAATTAAATTTTTGACAGAAACTTATTTCCGAGCACTGACTGTGTATATGTCACCGTTAGATTGTGAAAACCGTCAGTTTATAAACTTACCCGTTATATTGTAAACTGACGGAATATTGTGAACTGCCAAAATAATTCATAATTTTACGCATTCATTTTCGTACTGCGACGGTGGCAAAAAAGCATACTGATGGTAAGCAGACATCGTAGCCTATGGACTCTGGCGACGCCCGCAGAATCACAAGCTCGGACAGTCAAGTGCAAATATACGTAATTTATTGATTTAGGCGTTAATTTGCGGATGTCCATGATATGTTACGAGAACAATATTCCTTTGCTATTCCGCTAAAAAACGTGCTGGAATAATGAAAAAACCTCGACACGTGTTTCGCCTCTCTACGAGGCATCATCAGGAGATGCTGGCAGGAGATGTTGCTTGCGCCACGTCCACTGACATATTGACAACTTTTTATCAATACCTAGTTGCAGCATACTTAGTACAACAATTTGCGGTTACATTTAACATTTAAATGCTATGGCTTAGTCTTTTCTTTGTGTCTAAAGGTCACAGCTAATAACAGCCGCTAACTAAAAAAACACTGACTCAGTGGACGTGGCGCAAGCAACATCTCCTGCCAGCACCTCCTGATGATGCCTCGTAAAGAGGCGAAACACGTGTCGAGGTTTTTTCATTATTCCAACACGTTTTTTAGCGGAATAGCAAAGGAATATTGTTCTCGTAGCAAAAATATGTATCGATTTAATCCGCTCATAAATACGTACCGAAATCTTAATCCGCCGACATAAGAGCCATCGGACATCTTAATATATATATATTATATATATATATATATATATATTTTTTTTTTTGGACAATCTTACACAAATCAACCTAGTCCCAAACTAAGCAAAGCTTGTACTATGGGTACTAGACGACGATATATACATACTTATATAGAGAAATAAATACTTAAATACATAGAAAACATCCATGACTCAGGAACAAATATTCGTGCACATCACACAAATAAATGCCCTTACCGGGATTCGAACCCAGGACCTCTTGCTTCATAGGCAGGGTCACTACCAACTAGGCTAAAGCGGTCGTCAAAACATCTTTATGAGGAAGTTGTATGCACCCATACTTTTACACTTGGACAACGCAACATTATTGGTGTGTGCATTCGCTGACATCTAGAGGAAAATGTAGGGTGCCTCATTCTGAACACAGCGCTTATGAGAGCGACGACTTTCGATCAAATTAGGGCCAATAACTCCGTAGTTATTGGTTACTCTACCTCATTATTGGTATAGATTAAATTCAAAGAATTTGTACTAAAGCATAGAAACCACGTTAAAATAAGAGCTTGGTAACAGCTATCTTATTCACTTGCGTAAATCTATAGTTGGCCTAAGAGGGAATGAGACTACAATCCCTATTCAGTTTCACATTTTCGTAGGTTGTCACTAAAATCAACTCGGGCAAATGTCAAATGGATGTAATTGGATGTAATTTAATCCAGCAAAATGCAATATGTCATCATTGTTTGGTAGAAGGTGTCATTACCTTACAACTTGACTTGGTCGTATCATATTACTTCCAAAACATCGCGGCTCCTGTGTGTGAAAATAATTTATTTTGGTGTTATTCCACCGAGAATGTTTGAAAAAATGTATTGTTCATGTTTGCGAGACTTGATTGTTTCCTGTGATAAAATGTATTGTGCCATTGAAGGCTGTAAATCCCATACAAGAGGGACATAAATAAACCATGGAGTAGTTTGCTTGTATTGGTAAGTTTCTATAGATTTTGATTTTATTCATGGAAGGAGCTCACCTAAAATTAATAATAGTAATTGGTAATTTATGTAAATATCATTATCTGTTCAATTAAAACCAGATTGTGCATGAAAATAAGACTTTTTCGGATAAGTAGAAGAGGTTATGTTTTTCCCATAGTGATGTAGTTTTTTTTATCGACCTCGGCACAATAACTTATCGACATAATAATAATAACTCAACTTTTTGATTTTAGATTTCCAAAGGACGAATATGTTAAAAGGAATGGATACCACACGTGTAAGAAGGAGAATCTGACATGGAAAAGCAGTCATTTTTATTTCAAACACGTCACCAGATTATTTGTACCAAATGTAAATTTAAATGGAAGCGACTGGAAGCAGACAGATCTTTCACAAAATTGAATAGAAACGTGTGCCTTAAGAAAAATAAGAAGTTTTAGCTATAACTATCTTATTGAAGGCGGATTAAGTTTGACTAAATAAAAAATGGTCTTAATATAAAATTATTCTTTCATTTCCCATAAGTAGTAGCGTCCAGGCAGTCCTGCATGACGTACTGCAAATGAGTGCGATATTATAAGATAGATTGTGACAGGGATATGAATGACCTTGGTTTTGCAGGACGCCACGCATCCAGGTTGACAAAAGCTACTTTGGTTTTTGCTACTACAGTAGAGTCTCATCAGTCCGTCACTCCAATAGCCGGCTATGTCGATTAATCCGGCACACTCCACCCGCACCTCCTTCACCGGCCTTTACTTCTCTTTCTCTAGCTAGACGCTTGCTCTCTTTTTATTAGTTATGACATTTCTATTCAATCCACTAATCCAAACAAAATTCCGGGATTTTCTAGTTTTTAATAATGCCGGGTTAGTTAGACTCTACTTTTCTTTTTGCCTCCTCCATAAACATATTTTTTTCACACAGTGAATGTGAATTATTAAAATCTAAATTTATAATTTGGTTGACTAATTTATCGATATAAACAGTCGACACTGTACATCCCCAGCGCAGGAACAAACTTGTGACAACCTTCCAAATTAAGGAATAACAAATGCATATACATCTCTTTCTGACGCGTTAGTACGTCGTACGAATGTAGGGGAAAGGTATACGTATCTGCTACCTATTTTAACCTTAGGGGCTTGATTAAATTAATCATCAATATGACGACCGCTTTAGCCTAGTTGGTAGTGACCCTGCATACGAAGCTAGAGGTCCCGGGTTCGAATCCCGGTAAAGGCATTTATTTGTGTGATGAGCACGAATATTTGTTCCTGAGTCATGGATATTTTCTATGTATTTAAGTATTTATTTATGTATTTAAGTATTAATTATTATAAATACATAGATAAGTATGTTTATCTTCGTCTAGTACCCGTAGTACAAGCTTTGCTTAGTTTGGGACTAGGTAGATTTGTGTAAGATTGTCCGCAAATATTTATTTATTTAATTTAATTAATTTAAAATTTAATAGATGTCGCTGGGCACCGAGGCGACAATAATATCTCGTAGCACATAGCTCAAAAGTAAATAAACATTTTTGATTTGAAAAACGGTTTACACAAATTGATATATGGTGACCTGACTGCCGGGTGTGATGACCATGAATATTTTTTACTGGGCATTGAAGGTTTTCTATGTATTTATATCTGGTTTGATTTTAATATACGGACACGAACAATAGGCTTGTTGCGTGATGTTAAAATTGATAATGTCGTGTTGCTAAATGGATAGTAAACCATCAAATGATTGTAATAAAGTATAAATTACAAAATATAATTCAAATCATAAAAGTATATGAACCTTGAAAGTTTAGAAAAAAAAGTTTTTTTTATTTATTGTCCAAGAGTAAATTTAAAGGTACTAATAGAATCCTTACGCTTTTATAAAAAAAAAATTGTATGACAACTATGGACCTAAACGCAGTGTTTCGCGACCGAAACAACAGTTTACTTCACTTTCCATGCAACGGTTAGTACAAATTGCACGGTGTGACGTCATACTGTAAAGCCAATCAGTATGAAGCGTTTCGGCTGCTGTCAGCGAGGTCCGTCTTTAACTCGATTTTTTGGGTATTAATGTCCTTTAAATGTAGTTGCTTCCATAAAAACATTTGTTCATCTATAAAAACTGGTTCGAATGGCATCGTAAACAAATTTAAGGTCATAAGCCCATTGCTAATTTGACCAATGACAGGTGAACACAATTGGACACAATTGCAATTGGGTCAATCAACTATTTTTTGTTGTTATTATGTCCCGTTAGCCAGGAGACAATGTGACAGAGTTTCTTAGAAAAATTTACAACGTGGACTTCATGCATGCTTCGAAGTTGGTCCATTCCATACACAAAAGGTTGAACATGACAAGAAAATCCCACATTTGACATGCTTGAACTCATAAAATCGCAGTTTTAAAAAGTGACCCAGGGCACGTAACCATGGCAACTACCTACAACTGGTGACAGAACAAAGATGATTCACCTAAACTTTGGTACATTATGGTAGTTTGATGTGTAAGAATGTCCCATAGCACTGATTTATTCTTACTTGCATGGGACTTCAATTTTAAATAAATTACACTCAGTCGATGCGGATAATACGGAGAAGAATCATACAAAATAACGAAAAAAATATTATATTTTTTCGGTAAAATTACGTTGGACAGAATATTTAATTAGAAATTATATTTTAAGTATGACAACGGAAACTTTGTGGAGATAATTGCAAATTAATTACTTACTCTATGGAGTAAGTCATTAATTTGCAATGAATTACAAGTCAAGCAAGCAAGTTAGCAAGTCATTAATTTACTATGGTAAACGCGCCGATAATATGAGTTGTGACGTCATAGTATAAGCCTGTTATAGAGCGTATGCGGTGGGTGCAAACATCAGAAATAGTATATGTGACTGTACATAATGAAGGGCATTAAACACGAGTGTGGGTTTATGAAACGAGCCGAATGCGAGCGTCATAATAACATCACACGAGTGTTTTAATGCCTATTAATTATGTACAGTTACATACACTGCTTTATCTATCCACATATCATAAGCCTCCATGATGCATTCAGGAGCCGCATATTAAGACCGGCATCGCGGCGTTGTTTTCTGGCAGCTGTCATAGTTTTTTTTTTAAATTCAGAGACAAACTAGGGTCAGCTCTAACTATCATATCGTTCGATATCTTACTTACGTGCGACATTTGTCAAATTTGTATGCAACTTGACAATTCATTTTGAACTAAACGTCATCTCGACTGATAATAGAATAGAGGTCAAATCAAATTTCTTTGTTTTTATTTATGTTATTATTTAGCAATAATAACATTTTCACAGATAAGAAATTTGTTCTAACAAAACCGTCTTTTTTTATGGTGGTCATAATGTGCGGTTCTTGAACGCATCATTTTGTTTATGATATTTGGATAGGTAAAATAATTCATAACAAAGTTTTAATGCCACAGTTGATATTCCTCTGTATCATACTTTTGATTTTCGTAATAAAATAAAAAGATGCATGTTCCCTATTCCAGCTCGAGTATTCACCGTATACATGGACTCCGAGGACGTTCAGCTGATGATCAACTTCACCATATCCGCGATCCTGAGCACCGCTGTTCTCGTCACGGCGATGATTTACAAATGCAAGCCGGACCCCCCTCCGCCGTGCCCCCCGGACCTGCCCCGCAGCCGACGCAAGAGCACCCATTACGATTAAGGTGCGTGACAATCTCAGAGCATAGAATACTACAGAGAGGACAAGCCGCCGGCGGCCGCGTCGCAGTTGTTAGCTCAATGGGCATACTCTGCCGCTAGTTCATCGTCCGTTGGTACCGAGTGAGCACGCGTGCTGAAAATGCCTGATATGATGCGCGTGTATTGTCCAATAAGAGCGTAGGTATACAAGTGTGTGTGCTTTAGATGTGTGATGCTTTGTCTTGTCAATTACTTGTGCTTTGTGTGGGTAATGAACTTGCGACAGGCGTACTCAATAAAAATCGGCCGGCATGCCCGATCTCCTTATATTCATACATTTGTGGTGACAATAGTACATTGTTGTAGATGCTAGAAAGTAGGCAATAGATGGGATGGACGAGTGGGTTCGAAGGAGACGAGTATATTGTAGTCTATTGTAGTACGTTTGTCCGAAATAGTGCTTTTCACGCCTGCGAGGAAATTGCAAATAAGTAGAATATAAATCATAACTAAGTACCTAATTACTCGTAAATATCATAATACTAAACAAGAGGGGGGAGTCGTATTGCTGATTTTTTCTCCAACTAGACTGCAAAAACATTGTTGGACAATTTGAATTCATAGATGGCCGGTCCGTGCGACAACAACCAGCTTTGAACCCTGAATTCTGACCATCTTTAACCACATTTCCGAGCAGTGGCGTGAAATTAAAAGTAGCTTCAGTAATTTGCCAGTTAACGTTCAGTGCGCGGTGATGCATGGCGTGGCTTAAGGCTTAAGGCCGCGGTCTGTACATGACCATACATTGGAGTAGCTTGACTGCATGAACGCCCGCTCACCGCCTCGCTTCCCGCTGGCGTTCAGACCGCAGCCGAAGAGTCACTAGAACCCTTCACACAAGTCGAATCCCCATAAAAACGACAAACGGAGGCATTTTAAGTTTTATGAATAACCGGCTAGTATATTTGTGTAAGTAAATGTGTAGATCGTTTAATCCTCCCGATTTAACCAACGCTTTGGGCGAAATACAGACAGATATGGGTCAATCAACTTTTTCTTGTTGTTATTCTGTCCCGGTAAGCCATGAGACAACAGTAACAGACTTTTTTTGAAAAAATACTATAAACTGGACTCCTATCATGCTAAGGAGATGCGCCACCATGGAATGGGTTTACCAATATGACAAAAACACGTGTTTAGTGGATTTAAACCCCATAAAATAATAGTTTTAAAGGGTGACCCAGGAGACGTAACCATGGCTACGAGCCACAAGAAATAGTTGATTGACCCATATGTGGAATTTTCTCATTACATATTTATATTTTGTCCATCATTTGTTGTGCTTTTATTGTTTTACGAAGTTAAGTCTGATTATGATCTCTTTTTAACCCCCGACGGAAAAAGAGGGGTGTTATAAGTGTCTGTCTGTCTGTGGCATCGTAGCTCCTAAACGAATGGACCGATTTGCATGCGGTCTTTTTTATCCGAAAGCTGACGTGATCGAGATGGTTCTTAGTTACGTTTCAACTAAATCGGTTCAGCCGTTTTTAAGATATTGAACTTTGCAATTAAATTGTCGGGGGTTTTTCAACTTTTTGAAGTTTTAGTTATGACATCTGCTGAAACGAGACAATCCGTCCATCATACGCGCTTACATAGCGTTATGATGCACACCCTGCGTCATGGTTCCCCTTTTTAGGGTTCCGTAGCCAAATGGCAAAAAACGGAACCCTTATAGATTCGTCATGTCTGTCTGTCTGTCTGTCCGTCCGTTCGTATGTCACAGCCACTTTTTTCCGAAACTATAAGAGCATACTGTTGAAACTTGGTAAGAAGATGTATTCTGTAAACCGCATTATCATTTTCACATAAAATAGAAAAAAAAACAATACATTTTGGGGTTCCCCATACTTAGAACTGAAACTCAATTTTTTTTTTTCATCAAACCCATACGTGTGGGGTATCTATTGGATAGGTCTTTAAAAATGATACTGAGGTTTCTAACATCATTTTATTCTAAACTGAATAGTTTGCGCGAGAGACACTTCCAAAGTGGTAAAATGTGTGTCCCCCCCCCTGTAACTTCTAAAATAAGAGAATGATTAAACTAAAAAAAATATATGATGTACATTGCATGCAAACTTCCAACGAAAATTGGTTTGAACGAGATCTAGTAAGTAGTTTTTTTTTAATACGTCATAAATCGTAAAAAGCAATTTATTTAACGGAACCCTTCATGTGCGAGTCTGACTCGCACTTGGCCGCTTTTTTCAATTTGTTAAAATACGACCGCCAAGCTTGTAATCTAATAGGTATCCGTCTTTACTATTTATAAATCTTGTTATTGTTTGAGTTATTGCGTTATTACTTATTACATTACATTTTATTTAACTTTTTTTATTCCATAGACATCGCCGCACCTGCCATTCCGAAAACCTTAAGATGTATCTACTTATGCTGTGTTGTGTAAAAATGTAAGACACACTTGGTAAGTCCGTGCGAGTTCTCAAGTGGCAGCAATATGACTACATTCGCCAGTTAAGTTTGCGGATACTATAATTATTTATTACAATCCCCGGCGCGTAAGTAGGACCTGCGCTGTACTCGATGTTCGGTTGTAGTCAACGAGAAAACATGCTATCTGAGGCTCTAGTATAAGTTTTATCGATACAATACTTTCTCGAACGCGTTTGCGTTTAGTTTCAATTTGTATGGCACCGGGAGCAGCGCCTCTGGTGGTAACTATTAGGAACTACGCGTTGCCATACAAATTGAAACTAAACGCAAACGCGTTCGAAAACGTATTGTATCAATAAAACTTATACTAGAGCCTCTGAGCAAACCGAGTGTGTGTGTGTTCTGAGTGAACCGGCGCGCCATTGTAGTTGGGTATACTTACGTGCTGGGGAGGGATTATAATATACGGGGTGTGGCCTGTAATAGGAGCAAATATTCAAAAGGACGCTTCCTTAGAGCATTTGACAGTAACCCCTTGTGTCCCCCATTCATTTAATTTTTTTTGGAATTGGAGAAATTTTGATCTAAAGTTATGACCTCCAAGTAATGTATATTGGCACCACGACATCATATTAGCACAGCAGTCAATGCCGATTTTGACGTAACATCATGTAATACAGTCATAATAGTTTTGGTATTTTTGTGATTTTTTTAATTCTTATTATTTTTTTTTGTTTTTAAGATAAAAAGTTACTTATAGCACTGTGCAGAAGAGTAAAACAATACAATTCGGTTTAAAGATCTTTATTTCTCAAAGTTTCCGTTTAAAATTTTTTTTTTTTCATATAACACCACGTAGAAATAATTGTTCACAAGCTTTATAATCTACTGTTTAATTTTTTGCTCCTATTATAGGCCACAGCCTGTATATACTTTATGCATTCATTATTTTGTATATACGAAACATGCATATATTGTGACGAATCTTTTCGTAAGAATACTCAATAAATTATAAGTTAATAGGTAGTACCGGTAGCTCCTAAACTAGCAGCTAAAACTTTCCAACCCAAGAATATACAGAATATTTCCAACAATGTCTGCCTTCTGATTATTAAACCATCAATTATGTCACTCAAACGAACAGCCGGCAGCAAAAATAGCGGACGAGGTGCTCTGAATCATATAAACAAGCTATCATACCCTTATAATAAAGATGTGTGTAGATCATTTTGACGTATACGTACGCTTAGCTTCTACTGCTGCTACTTAAACAATGTTAACACCATTTGGCATTTAATATGTTATTTACTACGATCGGTAAAAATTGTTTTTGAAATTCTGTATTCATTTTGATGGCCGAAAATTTCTGGTTATAAGTATAAATATTCTGTGTAATTTTCATATTTCAAATAATACCCAATTAGCGACTCGGACTCAGTGTCGGTTTTGTGACGACAATTAAGTGTCCAATGCGTATGAAAATAAACTTTTTCTTTTATATTTTTTAATTAATTACATAATAACGTTCCTGAAATGTGAAACTAGCTAATTGTCACGTAATTTATATGCTTAATTATAAAACTGACACTGAGTAAATTTTTGTTCAACGATGCTAATTGGATACCTACACAATTAAATGAAAAAACGTTTTGATTTATAAAAATTTATGTACCCAATTTTTGACTTGCTGAATAAAAATTAACAAAATTTTTGTTTATCAACTTACGCTAATTGGGTTCACGAATTATTGAAAATGCCATAATCAAACTATGATTAGAGACTCTAATGTAAGATTTTATTTATAAAAATAGTCAAAAATTGTACAAAAAAAGTTGTATTATAAATGATACCTAAATGTTAAAAAACTAGTCGAAAATTAGAACGAATTGTTCAGTATTCAAATTTAATAAATATTAGCTTTTGTCCGCGATTTCGTTCGCGTTGACTTCCTATTGGTGGGCTTTTAATGGGGTTAAAAGTATTCTATATGTTGATCCAGGCTATCCTCTATTCATCTTAATCCGTTCATCCGTTTATACGTGATTTAGTAACAAACATCCACACTTTCGCATTTATAATATTAGTACGATGCATTTTATTTCATACAAAAATTGAGAAATACTCGAATAAATGATGTACAAAGATTGTTTTGCCAAAACCGGTAAACGAGTAAAACTAGTCGAAAATTCTGAATAAATTAAAGGTTAAGTAAGTTATTTACTCAAAATTAATTTTTTTTACTCTAACAACAGTAAACCTGGTCGAAATTATTATGCTATTCAAATAACATTAGGATTGACAGACAACTTCACTAGCTATCTGTCAATTTTGGAATTGCCAGATACTGATGAATAATTATTTCGCAATTGTTTTCAAAAAATCGACGAATTATTTGGCTCATTTTAAGATATTTATTGTACACAGAAATTTAATGTTTCCTCGCATTTTTAACGTATTTAAAAATAATTATATAGTAGCGGTATATCTTGTTTTTACTCTGAAGAAAAGGTCGAGTACAGTTTTTTTTAAACTATATTTCTATAGTTAGAACATTTGATGTGTCAACGTAAATACATTAATTAACTGATACTTTAGCACACTAGTGAGTAATGTTTTATAATTTAGTCGAAAAATATTACTGAAAAAAAATATGCAAGAAAACAATAAAAACTGAAATAAATAAATTATTTTTAATATGTGTAGAAAGCGCGAGAGTTTAAAATGTTATAATAAAAAACTGGACAAATTGTATATAATGAATAATTTCATTTGTCGTGAGTAAAATAAAAAAATGGATTTATCAATCCGATATTATTTTCTAGTTTTGTGCAATATTTAATCGAATTTGTTGCAAGTTTTTATTTTGTTAAAATACCTTAAGTTATATATTATTGCTTGTTTAATCTGGTTTAACATTATTGGTCGTATGTCGTTCAAATAACAAAGTTGTCTGTTTTTTGTGTGTAGTATTCTTTTCGCCGATGTAATTAAAACGTGCGTCGATGGCGCGTTTAAAACTACTTCACTTCACAACTTTTCACTACTCCTCTCAAGGGTAGACCAGTCCGTAGAGGTTCCAAGCACCCCGGGGTACGTTGCAAGTGGTGGTGTAGAAGATTTTTTTTTAAATATCGTTGACATCGATACAACCGATCAAATATCAAAAATGGTTACACGAGATATCTTGGGACTACTTTTGGCAGCCACAAATCTGGGACTTTTTTTGGTTTCTCACTCGTAGCTTCTATACGGTGCATCCTAGCGAAAAGTTATACACTAGGGAATTAAAGAACATGAAATTATGCGTCTAATGAGTACCAATACATATTTATTCAGTTTAGCGACATAGTAGAAAACTATGGTCGAAAACGAAGCTTTCCTCAAGTTTGTAAGTTATTTCAAGATAGTCGTTTTTATTTTGAATTTAACTAAAGGTTTTAGCTCCTCAATTGTAGGAATTTACAGAATCGACAGTCATTTCAGCATTAGTATTATCATAACTGGTAATCGAAGAGCTGGCAGTTTTCTCGTGCAACGCATCAGCATTGCAGTTCAGTGAGGAAATACCGCCAGCATACTCGGTACACTGCCTAGAGGGCCTTTTTAGGGTTCCGTAGCCAAAATGGCAAAAACGGAACCCTTATAGTTTCGTCATGAATGCCCGTCAATCCGTCTGTCCGTATGTCACAGGCATTTTACTCGAAAACTATAAAGTGTATTTGAATAAAATTTAGAGGATAGGTGTATTTTATTAGCACAAAACAAAATCTTCTACACCACCTTTTGCAACAAAGATATACTATACGGACTGGCCTAAGGGGTCACTATCAAATTTACCTTATCGCTAAAGGACAATATAGCTGAAATGTCTGGATTATGTTATGTCATTGTAACTAAAGACTGTATCGAAAAGTATAAGGACAACTTTAGCTGGCCGCCATTCTTGTTTTATTTGTTTTAAAAATATGAACGTCGCTTCATTTCATAGATGCTATAATATTGAACTCAATTACTTAAAAAAAAATCGGATTACTTTTAATTTCAAAAATGAGAGGCCTAACACCCGATCAACGAAAACGAATTGTGGACAAATACATACGATAAAAGGGTATGTCCATGAGAAAGGTCGCAGAACTCGAGAAGGTGAGTCGTTCAGCGGTTTACAATGTCATTAAAAAGTACGGGGTCTTTTAATGACAAGCTGAAAAGTGGTCTAAGCACTGGCTCACATAATTGCAATATCGACTCTAACTTATTGCGAACAATCCAATCTCGCCCAGTGCTTCGATAAGAGTAGTGGCTAAAAAGTGCAGAATTTCTGTAGGCATGGTTCAGAGCGCCAAGAAGCGTAACGACTTGGGAACTTATCGAAAGCAAAGGCAGCCTAAACGAACTCCAAAACAGGCTGCAAATGTTAAACTTCGTCTTCGAAAGTTAAACGACACGATTTTAAGGCGCTCTTATTAGACGATCTTTAGGTATTTGCGGAGATGAGGCAGACGGAGTGGGAGACGCGCGTCCCGCGCAGCCCGCTAACGGCCTTATTCTGTTAGCATCCGTATTCGGCTCGTTTTTGCGGATCATACGATCGAATGTTTTTCATCTTGAATAATTGTTTTATTTTTCAAATCTTGGTTGATTTGTGTAAGATTGTCCCCACATATTTATTATTTATTTATTTATTTTAATCTATTATTTTAGAAAATAAGGAATAATAGGTAGTTAAAGTTCTTAAGTGCATCATAGTATGATGACATAAATTATGGACACTTACTTTCCAGAGATATGTTAGTACATATTTCTTCGTCATCAATCCACCTAGCATTTTCCCAGTTCCTAGGTGGGTGCTTCCGTTTTCCAAATACGTAGAACTGATAAAATAATAGTACATCCACACTTCCAAAGGGTGAACGTCATCAATTATGGATTGTACCTACTAATATATTACAGTTTTTTTTAAACCGAAATAAAATCGATTACTTATAGGTAAAGTTATAGCGCTGGTTAACGCCCGCTTAAGAAACCATCAAAAAAATAGCTATGGTCATCTATTTATCTCCTGGCAAATTATATTATTACCTATATTACATTTGTATGACTGACTGATCAAAAACTGGATAATTAGACCACTGTTAGCCAGAAGAGCATTTTATTATACTGGGTGGTTATTTTAAGACCAGCAAGTTCTTCAGTACATGACTATGTCTATTAAAAAATGTAATTTGACCAAACATCATATAAAAAGAACAATTTCAATTTGTCTCTTAAATACCTAAACGTGTTATGTCACTGCGCTCGCGCGGCGCGTGCTGCCTACCATGCTACCTCGACCAGCGGCCACACCGCGATGGACCTTGATACTCTCAACAAGCCAATAAGATTGGACTTACACTTGTTACTTGACTCTATACTCCAGGCAAAATACGGTTTCGAAAATCATTAATTTATAATAGCGTTTTTTTGTATATTTCATTTTTAATCGTTATTCTAAGATGCTTTATTCAAGAATCCAACAATTTTTCCAACTGGAAGTAATTATATAAATTTAAATTAAGCTTTAATTGTCTTTTTTTGTTTGATTTACTCGTATTTATATTGAATATTTAATTTTTAAAGCAAATGTAAATTAAGGTAAAAGCCTCCTCGATCTCATGCCATTTTTCTCGGTCTTTAGCCAACTGCATCCAGCTAGGTCCGGCGATCTCAGTTATGTCATTGGTCCAACGTCTTCGTCGTCTACCTTTCCTTCTATTGCCTTCGGCCCTGACCAGTTTGTGCTTCCAGTGCCCATCTTTTCTCCTAATATCTGGCGATATATGGCTTTTACCCGAATGGGGTCCATAAAAGAAAGAAAAATGGCATAAATCTTTTAGATTTAGTAAATATGTACTAACACAAACAATATGGAATAAATAAAGCTTAAATAAATATATATACAGGGTGGAATTTTGTAATGCCACCTGAACGGGAAGTACTCTTAATACTGTAGATAGAAAATTTTACTCAAAGAAAACATTCCTTTATTTTTTAAAAGAAAGAAAACTGCATTCAAAGATTTTTAAAATTTCGATTATCGCACCCGGTAATCGAACCGACTAAAATCTTAAAAGTTGCAACCTGTACTTTTATTGCATCGATCGTTAGGGTCAATTATAAGGATGAAATCTCTCTAACAAACTTTATAAATTAAATGAAAGGAAAACAATAAATCAAATTGTTCTTGATAAGCCTTTTTTACCGTGAAACAAATATGACCCGACTACTTACTACCTAACAGTTCTACGTATTCAGGATAACTGAAGATTTTATTGACATCTTGTCAATATGCTCCAGCTACCTATTAATACGTTTTAGGTGCGGATGTAGAAACGCTTTACTGTAGTAAATATCACATACCTTATATTTGTTATTCTATCATTTCGAATGTGTTCTCCAGCATGTATTAGCGTTTCCTATTCCTTTAAGTATTTTTATTTACCGTGACAACTCGAAATAATTGCTGCAAAAAGGCGTATTTGCGTGCCAGGTAAACATTCACAGGTCCGTCGTCGGCAGTGGCCACGGGCGTACTAAATCGTATAACCACCGCACATGCACGACGCCTATACCCGGTTTTTCAGACAAATGACCAAATGTATTGAATTATCAAACATATTGAAATTCTAAGAAGCCGGTAGATAGATCTACCAAAAAGCTACCTATCACAACAAATTTCATTGTAATGTTCCAAATAACATCAGAGATATTTCGAGTTTGGTGGTAAAAAAAGCACTGTTTTGAAAGGCAAAATCTATCGAGGTTTTTGTAAGCAATCGTGATTCTACGAAGCACGAACATAGCCAATGAACTGAAGATATACATATCAAAAATTTGGATCTCTAGCAATAGTACAAGTATACTAATAATCAGTTTGGAAAAGGCACTTTTTCGATGCGCAGCTGCATACAGCGCCTTAACCAAAAATGAACATTGCATAATTCAAGACGACGAAATCTACGTCACACTGGATTATTCTGTTCTACCGGGTCCCCAGTACTATACTGTTCGCAAAGGAGAACACCTGAATGAGAACCAAACGTCAATTTATGCCGAAAATTTTGGGTCTAAAGCAAAGGTGTGGCAGGCCTTATGCAAATGCGGCATGAAATCGACTGCGTTCATCACTACTTCCACGATAACTACCGATCTTTACATCAAGGAGTGTTTGCAAAAGAGGGTTTTGTCGCTGATTCGACGCCACAGGGGCTCTACTTTATTTTGGCCCGATTTGGCTAGGTTCCACTATGCTGCTCGCACCAGAGAGTGGATGGAAGCCCACGGCGTGCAATATGTTGATAAGAATATGAATCCGCCAAATTACTCTGAGGTACGTCCCATCGAGGAATATTGGGCAATCATGAAGAGTACATACACTTCGGCAACGCTTCTCGGCAGCGGATTCCGTAGACTGATTTAAAAAAGACTGGCTAAAAGCATCGAAACGGTCACCGTAATCGTTGTCCGGAATCTGATGAGAATGTCCTAAGTCAAGTGCGAAAAGTCGCCCGGAAGCAAACATAATAGGTATGTATACATTATTTAACAGTTAAACGTTTTAAAATGTATTTCAAACATAAGCCAAGAACATACGTATGTAAAATAATAAATATTTAAAAAGTTATTACATATTTCACTTGTCCTTATACTTTTCGATACAGTCTTTACATAGACATGAATGCTAAATGCCTCTTTGGCAAAACGTCTGGATCTTAGAATGTAACAATTTAAAATGATCTAGCAGCAAAACATCTTTACTTCGAATGTCTTTATTTCTTAATAGACACAAATTCTAAATGGTCCGGTAGCAATACATTTGTATCTTAGAACGTCTTAATTACTAAACAGACATAAACGCTAAACAGTCAAGAAGCAAAAAGTCTGGATTGTGTAATGTTTTTATTGCTAAATGGAATAAACGCCAAGCGACCCATTAGCAAAACGTCTGGATTTCAAATGTTAAGTATTATAATATGACACTTGAGAATTAAAACCTTGTCGCACAATCTATTATTTACATCCTGGACACTTCAACGTAATTAGTATGTAATCGATTATTAAATAAATTTTAATTTGTATGGAAAAATCCAAATACCAGTTAACGCGAGTTAGCAGTAAAGGAATTACTTCAAATTTAATTTTTAAGTGGATAAACCAATGTTTTTGAGGCGGTATGCGTTACTAACAAATAAAAATGTCAGAAATTCCATATTAATATTATAACTTATAAAGCCTAGCTTAAACTGTTACATATTTATAAATTATGACTTATGACACATTAAATTTCCAGACGTTTTGCTAATAACTCGTTCTGTGTTCATGTCAATCAAATAATTTTAATTTCGACGAATTAGGAATTCTAATTATATAGACTAATTACATTTCATGACGTTTTGCTATTAACTCGTTCTGTGTTTATGTCAATTAACTAATTTCACTTTCGGCTCATTAGATATTCTAATCATATGGACTATTTATATTTTCAGACGTTTGGGTACTTATTCATTCTAATTCATAGCCATCCAGCTAAACTGTCTTTTTGCTGACTGAGTATTCTACTTTCATGTCGTCGCAGCTGAATTGACTATATGCTGACTGTGTATTTAAATGTTATGTCATCTAGCTGAAATGGTCGTTTAACGATAAGGCCAATTTGATAGTGACCCCTCTCAAGAAAGGTCTATTACCAAGTCGAAATTCGTGACTTCTAGTATATGATATAATATTTTTTAAATTATTATCTATTTTTTATACGATTTACATGAACATTATATAAAGTTATTACAATCGTTATAAGTACCAGTGTTTGCTTTGTACTGACCACATTCCGCACTTTCGGCAAGTCTCTCGTTCTTTTCCACCGTATAGAACGCATGTTGATTGGGACGACGCCATCTAGTCTTTTGATTTAAATATTGAGATAGAACTTTTGTGGATGCTAGCACTACTATAGTAGTAGTCTAACTACTAACCTATTAAAAAGGGTAGGCAAATTAAATTTGATTTTAATGATATCATTGAGTCTCATAAAATATTACTTTAAGACATGTCATTGAGTGTTATTTTTATTATTAGATATCTATGTTCTTAAAATAGCATATTTTTAATAGAAAGTTTTTTTATAGTTCAAAATTTAGGTGCAGGATAGGTAAACATTTTTCGCCTGCATCACCTATATGTACATATGCAATACGATTGTTAGTATATTACCTCAAAAGCAAAACATCTTTATAGTTTCACCTAATCGCGTTTCACCCCGGCGGCTAAGAAAAACAAAATAGTTTTTTTTTGCTTGAAGTAATTTTTCGTTGTTTGTTTTACTTGAAGTAGCTGTTCACGTTGGTTTATTTAATTTGTTGCGGGTTTTTTTTCGTGTAGTATTTTAACCAAGTAGCATTTCGCCGCGATCGAAATATGTTTGGAACGCTATAACTAGCGCGTGTAAAAAATTGTTACCTGTGATACCGGTATTTATTAAAATCTGACTTTCATGTTCGACATTTTTATGTAATTTTAAATGTCTAGTATTTAAAGGGGCATCAAATAGAAACCTATTAACCTAAAATATACTAGTTTGCACACCTAAAATACTAATCGTTCATCAAAATTCGGTTTTGATGTGCAATTGTTAAATTTTGATGTGCGATTGAGAATTTTAAGTCAGTATTTTTGGTGCGCTTTTAGTATTTTTGAGTAAGCGATAAAAAAAAAACTTTTTTAGGTAATAACGCTTAAATATTAGATTAGTATAAAAAAAAAGTAAAACAGAAACACAATAGGGTAAATCGCCAATAACTATCCACCTCATACTAAAAATGAACTATATTTACCTATAATATAATTCATTTTTGGTATAAGGTGTTTATTGGCGATTTACCCTATACTCGTATATACCCTAGAAAAAGACATATTTATCCTGTATTTTAATATCTATACTGTAATGAAAAATCGAGAGTAATTCGCTGTGTATAGTGTAATTGTCAAACATTATAATATACGATCGACTACAAAGAGATCCATACGGCTAAAGTTACAAAAAGTAAGTTAAGCGGTATAATGTTTTTGATAGTATAAAAACTAGTCAAATAAAACATTATATAATTTACTTAACACGGTGTGGCATACGCAAGTTGAACCCGCCAGATTCAAATACACGGCAACGCTACGTCATTATGGTTGAGATAATTTAATGTGGCTGATTTTTTTATAAAACTATCAATAATGTCAGTCACTGCTACCGTGTTTGCGCTCACCAGTTGGCGCCACTGGCAAGTGAGGTCCAGAAGTATAGCTGTTAAAGTTTGTTATTAGGGGCGTAATACCTACTACTTATTATTGCTAGCTCCGATTTAATTTTGCACCTCTATTTCATAGATACGCGCTCTAAAGCACTGGCATTCAGTTACCCGTAACTCATATTTGCCATAATTAGTCTAATAACCTAATAAGGTATAGCAAAATATTCACAATATTATTTTAAATTTAGAAATAAACCCACCCAAACCATAGAGGTAGAATAGAATAGAGGGACTCACGCACACACACACACACACACACACACACACACACACACACACACACACACGCACACATGAGTGACAAGAATGTATGCATAAGACAATACCACAAGTGGGAACGAGATACAATGTCATATATTCTGTCCCTCATCGCGTATACGGAATTTTTGTTTGTCACCACCTGTCAAAATATTGTACTGAAACTGACGTCACCGATATAGTTAGTTAGTTATACTGGGCGTTTTCCGCAAGTCGACATCCATTGTGCCTATTTTGCGTGAAACGGCGGTGTGGCGCTACTCTAACCACCCCAGCTCGTCTAAAAAGTTGGTGAGTGCCTTGGTGTTGCTGACTGCGTCCCGTAGTGTGTTTGGAGAACCTAGGTGCTTAATTCTGTATACTTCTACCTCCTTGCAGTCCAGTAGTATATGTTTAGTCGTTTCTTCTGCCTCCATGCACGCTCTGCACATGGGGCTGTCTGTGATACCTAAGTTATAGAGGTGTCTGTTCAAGGTGTTGTGTCCTGTTATTATACCCACTATCTTGCGCAGTTGGTCACCGATATAACACGACTAAGTTATAAATGACTTTAGACGTCAAGAATGTATTAGTCTTCCGATGCACCTTAATTTAGTAAGATTAATTAACCATCGTCCCTTTCGAGTAGCTATTACGCTAGGACGCATCTATTATATCCTCTATCTACGACCCAAACTATAACATTTGACATTTCGGAGACCTCACGCTACACCAGCGCCTCTAGCGGTAAATGGAATGTTCTACCTTGAACGGTATAATTGCATTTTGAATGACTTTGATGCAATTCGGCCAACTAAAATAATCCCTTTCGGCCGCCTACGAAACCAACGCTACGTTACCAGTTATGTGTGAAGGATTATTTTTCTTGCTAAGAAACTAGTTGCGTACAAAGGTTTTTTTTTCGTCCTACAAACCAGTCGCGATATTTACTTCCGTATTTGGACATTTTCTACGGAGCCCCGCATTGCGGGGCTCCTGTTTCTGCTCTGTTTGCCCTTCGGTCATCTTAAGCTACCTGACGAACCTAACCTACCTTATTCGTGTTTTGCGATCGTAACAGATTTCCAACAAGGAAGAAGAATTCTTTGTACGTAACTAGTTTCGTAGCAAAAAAAGTAATTCTTCACACGAAAACTAGCGTTGGTTTCGTAGGCGGCCGAATGGAAATAATCACAAGTACACGCCTTTTGAACGCCAAGAACGCCTAAAGGCGTCGTACTCACCACGCCAAGAACCCCTATAGGCGTTATGACGTCCGCTGTCAAAGCAACCTTCAGTCTTTCATATAAGGTTCATGTTTTCTCTTATGGAGGAAAGGTTGGCGTGTCAGTGACACTTTAGTACGTGAATCATGGCGTACAAAGGGTGAAATTATCGTCAACAGTGTTGTCGTGTGATTGAATAGTGAGTTCAAGTTGCGTCCGCCAGACTACAAAATGCATATACTTGCAACCGAGTTTGTGTTAAGTTTTGTACTCGTAGATAAGATACCTAGTTATATCCATGTGTAAAAGGTACAAGTCTGGTTAAAGCTTTACGTTATTGAAACCTATTTTGTTTTCGTAGAAAAGGAACAAAACACATTTTAGTTAACAAAGGTTGTTTTATGAATAAGAGGCTTATTATTTAACATATTGCCACTACGTATAGCGTGAATTACTCTCAGCAAAAACTATTAAATAGTCTAAATTAAATGTTTACTTATATCTAATATATTATGCTCACAACTTAAGATTTAGAAAAATGTATGAATAATCCTGAGATCTTTTTTATTATCCTGCACGAACTAAACTATTTAGAAAAAAATAAAAAAATCGTCTGCGCTGGGTTTTAAATCACCTTTTTGCATTTATTTAAACAATGATCTAATATATTCTAGAGATTTTATTTTACTAAAACTCCCTTGCCTAATGCCAACGAATGTATTTCTTTGTAATTTACTTACCTTCTAATCTAGGATTCTCATTGGAAAAAAGACAAATATGCTGTGGCTATCACAAATAACTTTGGTTATACTTAGTTTAACTCTTTCAATGCTGAAACGCCGTTAAGCCGTAACAAATTAGTAATATAAATCTCGATGTAGACATAAGAAGCATATGCGAATCATGCGCATAGAGGGTTTAAATGAAAATATCACTGTAATTACTCGGTCGACAGACAGAATCAGTCTAAGCGTTTATTTGATCTAGACGACTAGAGCTTTCACTTCCTTTCGGCATGTGAAACTTGAACTAAATTTACAATAGGAAACCATCGTAGAAAATAATTACTTAGAAATTGTATATATCACGTCTGCAGTTTAGATATATTATGTACAGTCCCCATCACATACATCGGAGCAAACAAGCAGCTCACAAACATCGGAAAAAGCATGTGCATGTGCCGATTTTTTGAATACCTATTGTGTACCTATGTATGTGATGGCGACTGTACCATTATCTTGTTATGCATAAATGTTAATGAATGTTTTACTGTTTCCAGTACACTTGACACGTTTATTTGTAGGCAATTTAATAATTGTATTATCGTATGTTACATCAGTATCTCAATAAATGTTATTGTAACAAATATCATAGTTTTATTACAAGTAGAGCTAGCTACAGTCATGGCCAGATAATTAAGAACACGATTTTTTTTCCCATACAGTTGCATACAAATATGACTTCAAATTTAATGGTGATTTAAAATATGTTTGGCCAATTTTATTTCTGACTATATGGAGGTATATGTGTATAAATAAGATTTAGTTTAGTTTATATAAAAGTTCTTTAGAATTTGCGCTTAAAAAAATACGGATGGTCAAATGGACAGTTTTTACGAGTTCATACTGTAATTAGGAACAATGTATGAACTTATAAAAAGTGTTGATTTGATGGCCTTTATTTTTTAAAGTCTAAATTTTACAGAACCTCTTTAGCACTATATTAAATAATGTTTAAACACGGTTACATCCGTATAATCAGAAACAATATTAATCAAACACATTATAAATTATTATCAAATTTGAAAAGTCATATTTGTAAGTATGCAACTGTATAGCGAAAAAAATCATGTTCTTAATTATCTGGCCATGACTGTATATATAGTTAAGCGCAAAATACACATGCAAGAAATTGCATGCAAGATTAACAACATTGCGGGGTTTGATCGATTGAAGAACTCGTTATAAGTACCTACCTCAGTTACCCGCAATGAAACGAAACTTGCATGCAATGTCTAGCATGTCTAAATTGCGCTTTAGATATAGGTACTCTACCGGTAGTATAATATTATATGAAACTTACCGTTTACCTTCCATCAAAGGCTTTAATGCCTTGATCACACGTACCGAGCAAACGGGCGAGACAGTGGTCTCGGCCGAGTACTCGGTGCGTATAAACAGTCACTCGCTATGTTATACGCACCGAGTATTCGGTCGAGAGCACTGTCTCGCCCGTTTGCTCGGTACGTGTGATCAAGGTATTACCATTCACTGTCCACATACAAAATGATCTGACAATGACACACGTCCAAATGTGCTTACAGTTCGAAGCTGTGAATCCATTGTGGAACCACGGACTCATTGGGGGCTTGGGGGCACTCGGACAGGGAACGTGTCAACGGATCTGTCCGTGAAAAAGAGACCTAATAGTTAAGACCACTAAGTGACAATATGACCAAAACCACATTGCCAAATTGTGTTGTTTTTTATTTATTTAATTGTATGTTTTAAAAATGTTTATTATGGGTTTTATGTGTGGCAATTAATCTAATTTCTTTCATTCTTTCAAAAAAATATTAGAGTATCTTAAGACTAGTTTATACAAACTTCAAGCTTAACCCTTTTCCAGGCAGAGGCGTTACATAACCACTGCCTGTCAAATATGTATCTTAATGTCAATAAATAAGTAAGTACTAACATTCGATTCTCATTTTCCAACCACCTGGAAAAGGGTTAACAAGGTCTCTACGGTTTAACTTCCATCAAAGGCTTTTAACGGATCTATCCGTGGTAAAGGGACCTGTTAAGACCACTAAGTGGAAATAGGTATTACCAAAAAAATATTTGAGTTTATTTCAAGACTAGTTTATACATATTCCACGTGTAACCAGGACTATTCGGTCGGATCCGGGTAGAAGGCAACATTCCACTTTTGCCGCCGAAACAAAAATTCCTGGGTCAGTTCTGCTGACAATATATTTTGCTTAGAAAAGAAGGGAAAGAGAGGGTGGCTGTCACGGATCATCACTCTTTAGTCTCTTGAATCTTTCTAGAATCCTGCGCGCAGGCGACTGTTCGACAAACGTCGAAGACTTGATCGTAAGCAGCTTTGAGCTCTGCATACCAGAACCTAAGACTCGTTTTCTATGCCTCTTGGACCTGAGACCTTTAGATATCAACAATCTCGAGCATAATACTCTCGGACTCATAGTAACAGTGGAGGAGGATGTTAAATATGGTCTTGGGGTGATGCCAGATCCATGTCTCGGAGAGCTGACATAGCAAGGTTCACATCTATACAGATTCGGTGTTTGATCTTCAGAACTTTTGATAGCTGGCAAATCGTGGTCGCTATCATTGGATTCCAATTCCTCCATCATTCCTTGAGGTTCTTGGGCAGCGACGCTTTCTTTACTCCTAGCTTCCTGCTTCTTTCTCCCCTTCCGCCTTGCTCTGGCCTTAGCTATCTCTGCTGCGCTTTGAGAACCGATCAGGTGGATGTTCTGGTCTATATAAGCACATACAGCTTCGGCTTCCTCTTCAGGAGTTAGATGCCTGTCGCGAAAATAGCCGTACCCATTCCGGATGTCATGCAGGGCTTCCACGAACATCCAAAACAAAGTCCCTATGATAAGAAATAATGTTGTCACTAGAGCAATGGCTGTAACCGTATCTGGCGACGATAGCCTCTCAGGGATCTTGCCAATCACGCCATATGTAACTATGTTGTGGGTCTGCCGCTTGCTATGCGAGCGGCAGGTGTAGAAACCCCTCAACAGCCGCCAGTCTTTATCGACTGAAGCCACAAGTCTCAGTACTCTCCCGTCGTCAATAGAACGCGCTGTTTTAGTACTGATTATATTATTTATCACGGTGTCTAAGAACAGCCATTGTGCTGTGTTCAGCGGCAAACCCATTCTTGCGTGGAGACAAGTCAAGTTCAGGCGGTTGGAGAAACCCCAAGCAGCTTCATGGTAAAAACCGGATACGCTGGCTGTTCTTGAGGAAAGCTGTGCCCCATCTTTCTTGCCTCTCTCCAGACTGAGCTTGTGAAGATCCTGCACTACCCCATTTATGACAAGCAGGCCTATGATCCCTGAAAACGATATACCATCTTCGAGAACGCTTCTGTACTCATAAGGTATGCCCCCCACGAAGAATTCATCTTCGCAAAGGGGCAACATTACATCGTTTTGCTTGTACGAAATGTCTTCAGAAAAATTTACTGCAGGGACCGGACTTGTGTTTCCTTTTCTAAAAAAACTGCCAATATTGCAGTTTTTGATCTTTCTTTGAAATCTGCTGTTTTCTTCTAGGACGGCGTAAATGCGTTCGCCTGCATTTACTGACGTCTCCACTGAAGCACTGTGTCTTGGTTTCAACATGATTATATCCAGCCACTCGTCGGGATAATAATCCGTCGACCCGCAGCTTTCCGTTCGGAAGCCATCGAAACTCACCTGCAATTTCAACCTCATGTTCTGGAGAGACAAATGTAACCAACTGTTTTGGTTTCCATCTCTTAAGAAGAAAAGAGTTCCTGAATCTCTTTTAGACTTTATTGTTATCTCTAATCGCCACTCGACTGGGTTATCAAAGCAAGGCAGTCTCAAATAATGATCGGCATCGATGCTCAAGAATCCCTCTTCTATGTTGCCTTCCTCAAAAACTATACTGCTCAATGAGGTGGGAAAGAAATCCGACCTGGATCGCTCGGTTCGAATCATGCCTAGTGACATGAAGTTCAAAATTACTTCTTGAATTTCTCCATGGAATTTTTCGCCGATGAAAATATTCATATTGTCGTTGGCTAAGTCTGGGTTGCAAGGGAACGTACTTCTGATATTACTGTGGGCATCATCTAGCCTCAACGATACTTCATTGTTAGTTACCGTAACCAGGGCGTTGTGCCAAATAGCTGGTTCTATAACCGTCGGGGAGCATAGCCTATGCAAATTGCACGACTTCGTTAGACCACTCGCATCTAAACAAACTCTCCACCTTTGTAGACTTAATCTGACTAGAGGATCCCGAAGCTCGCCGCGTCGTACTAGGGTCCCATAAGGGGAGAGCGGCATGAACCTTATGAATAAATGAAAGAACGTTGAACGTTTCTTCTTAAAGTTGTAGTTTAGGAACGAGTCTCCATTTAGGACGGCGATGACGTGTGAGAAGGTTTCGCAAGGGTTGAGGTGACAGGAGTCTACGTCGGTTTTGGGTCCGACGCATGGCTCACCGCCGCCTGTAGGGATGGGTCTCGTGCACGTACGATAGCGAACCCGCCTGCCTGCGCCGCATGTCCGGGAACACGGCCCCCAGACGCCCCAACCTGACCATCCTCCATCCAGTACACATGCTTGGTTAGTACACGCCTGTACTTCATCGTGGTGACCTGGGCACTGCGTTCCCCATGTTCCTGCAATCTGCCGCCTGCTTTTTTCTTCGCAAATTCTTCTACGTCTCCTCGCGCCAGGTCCACAGGTCTCTGAGCAGAGCGACCATGCCTGCCATTCCCCCCACGCTCCGCCAACATTGTACATCACCTGTTTTTCTATAGCGCACTGATCGCCCTCGCAGCTCTGAGTTTCTAAAGGTTTCCCCGAGCATTGGTGTCTCGCTCCAGACGGCGGGGGAGAGTCGCATCGTCGGAGTCTGTACCGTTCGCCTTTGCCGCAACGTGCACTGCAGGAAGACCATTCTCCCCAAGCACCCCATTCACCAGTCACTTGACAGCCCATATTTTGTTTGACACATTGGAGAGAATTCCATACAGATTCAGGGTTTAGTCCCCAAGTATTGTCGTCTGATAAAGCAGCCTCTATAGCTTCATAAGGGCAATCTGTTTGGAGACATCGTTCCATCAAGGCCGGGATGATTTCTAGTTGATGCATGGCTTCCATTCTAGGCCAGTTGCCGGAAGCTAAGCGTCTGTAGTCATCAATTGTGCAGTCTGTTAGGTAGCAGGATACTGTTTCTTCTTCGATGCCTAAACAGGGCGTGCCGTCTTTGGAAGGCGGAGGGTTATTGCATTGTCTGGACCTGGATTTGAAGCCCATGCCATCGCATGGTCCCCTGCAGGGAGACCATGGGGACCAAGCGGACCAGCCCCCGTCTACTGGGCAGTCCGGGTCTTTAATAATCCCTAGTTGACACTCGATGTACCAAATCTCTTGCGGACGCTTGGTATATGGCTTTGAGGCTTTGCACTTTGAACATGTAATAACGAGGAAAACCAGTAAGTTTTTGGCATTTTTCATATTCTCGTAATAGATTTTAGAAACCGTTATTGTCAATGATTTGAAAACTCTTGACAAGATTGTCAAAAATAGAAAAAGGACGTTTTTTAATTTTGCCGCAATGCAGGTTTTGTTATTTAGTTTTCGCGTTAACCCTTTGATTTACCGACGTTTCCTAAACTCTTCACGACTTGTCAGGGAGTAGGTAGTTAGATAACAAAGAATAAACTTTGTAACTTAACCCACTTTAAAATAATTATTGAAATACTTTTGGCAACATAAATAACAAATTTTTATCCAACTTCGATAGGGAACATTACTGCAATGTTCTGCCGCCAGAGGCAGCACTACCACTAATAGTAAACCAGTATTGGAATACAGGGATTCAAAGACACATGCACAATGGATTGTCAAATGAGTGACAAGGATGCTTGCATAGACAATACCGCAAGTGGGAACGAGATACAATGTCAACGCTGCTAGTGTCGCCACCTACGAAGAGTTTTGCGTAATGTTCGGATATTGAGTACTTCGCCAAGCCACATACATGTACATGGACATTTCCACATTTCGTTTCAACTTAACCACAGCCACATGAGCTGCTTTCCAAGAGCAATGAGGTTATTACAGAAAAAATCCATGTCGCTGTATGTGGGCCAATAATATTAGAGTAGTTTCGTAGGTTGCTCAAGGATTTCAGAAAAAACCTTGAGTAATATATTCGTTGATATGCTTCAGCGGAATCTCAGCAGGATCTGTGTCGTAATCTAGGGATTGTAACCGGCTTTTTACAAAAACCTCGAAATAACCACATATCTCGAACTATTTTATACTTCATATTTAGGACTCAGTTGTGCCATTGAGAAAATAAAATAATTATCAAAGAACAAAAAAATAACAAAAAAAACCGGTTACAATCCCTGTACCTACCTAGATATCATTAAGCACAAAATACACATGCAAGTTTAAAACATTGCGGGGTTCGATAGAGCAATTGTACTCGGCATACCTCGCGTCGGTAACCGGCAATGTAATGAAACTGCATGCAATTTCTTGCATGTGTAAATTGCGCTTTATATCATTGAGGAGATCCATAAGTCATCTGTGGTCATCATCATCAGTTCCACTACACCAAATTAGTGGTTTCCGGAAGTAAATACATGAGTTATTATAGAAAATACCGAAATCACTACACGCGTGCCTAATTGAGGAGTTCCCTCAATTTCATCCTACTGGATTTTTGGTAATAATGGGGACCAATCTGGAAGCATATACTTCCAAATAAAAAATAAATAGTTACGAGGTAAAACACATAATTAAAAAAACCGAATTGAGGACCTCCTCCTTAATTCAGTCGGTTACAAAAATAAAGCTATCTAGGTTACTCTATATTATGAAGCAAGTCAACAAATCGCAAGTGACAGTATTTCATCAATATTTTGCAATATAATAAGACAATAAATGGGTCTGTTTTTACAAACATACTTATTACACTGAAAGTCGCGAGAAAAGTTGTCAACCACACGCCAAGCCAATAAGACATTTAGTGCGGAGTTAAACCTTATGTCAATGCAAGAAGGTTGCTATCGCCGTGGGTTCCTTGATGAATATATCAGTCGTATAATCGATAAAAAAAAAACAATATAATTATTGAACTTGCTCACCAAATTTCACAACAATCGGTTGAGAAATGCGACCTGTAGAAGAGAACAGCCGGACATACACCGGAAATACAAAATAATTTTCGCCCAAGCTGAAACGTAGAACTTCGTTCGCTCCGCTCGCTCGTTCAATAAGCATCCAACATATTATCATACAAATTCAGAGTTCGCAATAAGCATTTATTTGTCAACATTGCATTCGCATGCAAAAATACATATTAATAATTACAAGACTAAATTTAAAATAATATCCGTTAATAAAAAAATAGAGGAGATCGTTTGTAGTAGGTATATTTCATCCAAGAAAAAACCAGATAAATTAAACATATTTATTTTCATAACATCAACTCTTAGAGAGAATAGTGTCAGTGGTTTTGAACCAACAAATAAATTAAGTATATAGTTAATACTATCGAACTGCGCTTGCGCGCAAATAAGCAATTTAACAAACAATGAAATGCAGAATAGATGTACATCAACAATCATAAAAGTGCGCTACACCCGCTTTTAGCAGTTTTCTTATCGCTACTGGCATGAGTCTGCGAGTCCCTTGGCATTAACATCGTGAGGCTCATCGGCCTAATTTTAGGACAAAAAATCCATGCTTAACTACTGAATTTCTGACTTGAATACTATTTTTGGGAACGAAAATTCAAAATAATTATTAATTTATAATTATCTATTTTATTATTGTCGTAAATATAAATATAGCTTGGACCTAAGCAGGTTAAAACGAAACCTATTTACTTATGTGGTTTCTAAGCTCCATCAAGAAGCTGATGTAAATCTACTATGCATTCTAATTAGGAACACCTTTCAGATATTCCCAAAATAAAACATATCATCATGCATCGGTAGTATATCTATTATGGTAGTAAGTACTGAAACTGGTAAGTGTCAATTGCAGTGCGTACAGTAGACAACAAAAGTAGCTACGCAGACCTAGTGCTCACACTGCTAGTGCCTGGAGAATAAGGACTGTGTAGATAACTTTGAGAGGTAGGGTTTTTTAAACGCGCCGTCGACGCGCGTTTTGTTCAAATCACGTGTACATCGAGAAAAAACGGCGCGTTTACACGCGAAACACTAGGTTGTTGCACCTGTTACAATAAACGTCTTTCCCTGGAGATCGGGGGAAATCTCAGCTGTGTTACCAATGTTAACAAATTGGGAACCTTTAGTAACTTCAGATAGTCGAAGGGCAAACCGCCTAGATATAGGCGACCCGCTCAGCTGAACTCCGTCGGAACGGAGAATGATTCTCCGATCGCAACTCGCTACGTATGAGGACAAAAAAACGATCGTAACTGGTAACAACCTACAGTTACGTGCGTGGCTGAAGTGATAAAAGCAAAATAAAATTATCAGTAAAAAATATTCGAGTCGGATATGGAAGCTCTTTTTTTTAATTAATCAAAGATCTTATCTGTCCAGTCCCCAAAAATAAGGGAAGTCTGAATTAATGTTTTTCCATTTTTTGCAGAATTTTTACAAGCAGCTTAATACCTGACGCTTTTTTACAAAAAGCGTAACATTGTCTCATATCATTGAGTAATAAGAATATTCAATTTTTATTTAGATTACATTATTCGGGTGCTTTTCGTTATTTTGCGTTAAAATAAACTGCAATAAATACACATATAATGTATCAATTACTTGCATTGTGTTGCGGTAGTAATGTAAATGCAGTAGAGAAAAAAAGGTATTTTCAGCACTGATTCACAAAACTCACACAGTATGAATTCATGGACTGGATATCTGGACCAATCAAGAGCAAGAAAAAGTTACACCCTTTAGTAGACATTCTGAACAAAGCGTACCGTTTCATTTGCTCACTGATTCGGTTTAGTCAGTGACTAATTCCGTTCTGTGTCCAGCCTAATAGATCAGCATCCAATTCTGCGGATGGTTATAAGCCAACAATATAGGGCAATGCAGCAGCAAGGAATACGTGCTTTTATCAACATATTGCGATATAAACAACCATTTGTCCAACCATTTTCTCATGTCAGTGTTTGTCAAGTGGCTGCCATTCAGACCTCGGAGGTGGCAGGCGTATCTTAACGAATCTGTTGTCATCTCCGTCACGCCGCCTTCGCGGAGTATAGCTTGGTCCAATTGAAGGAACATGAATGCTTTGTGCTTTAGTTTGGACACCCTTAGGATGCCGCGAGTTTGTCCGTGCATTTTCAAGAGGTGACCCTGGTAAATAAAGACGATTTTTAATATACAACGTGTTCATGACATTTTCAAGAGGTGACCCTGGTAAATAAAGACGATTTTTAATATACAACGTGTTCATGACATTTTCAAGAGGTGACCCTGGTAAAAAAAGACGATTTTTAATATACGTGTTCATGACATTTTCAAGAGGTGACCCTGGTAAATAAAGACGATTTTTAATATACAACGTGTTCATGACATTTTCAAGAGATGACCCTGGTAAATAAAGACGATTTATAATATACAACGTGTTCATGACATTTTCAAGAGGTGACCCTGGTAAATAAAGACGATTTTTAATATACAACGTGTTCATGACATTTTCAAGAGGTGACCCTGGTAAAAAAAGACGATTTTTAATATACGTGTTCATGACATTTTCAAGAGGTGACCCTGGTAAATAAAGACGATTTTTAATATACAACGTGTTCATGACATTTTCAAGAGATGACCCTGGTAAATAAAGACGATTTTTAATATACAACGTGTTCATGACATTTTCAAGAGGTGACCCTGGTAAAAAAAGACGATTTTTAATATACGTGTTCATGACATTTTCAAGAGGTGACCCTGGTAAATAAAGACGATTTTTAATATACAACGTGTTCATGACATTTTCAAGAGGTGACCCTGGTAAAAAAAGACGATTTTTAATATACGTGTTCATGACATTTTCAAGAGGTGACCCTGGTAAATAAAGACGATTTTTAATATACAACGTGTTCATGACATTTTCAAGAGGTGACCCTGGTAAAAAAAGACGATTTTTAATATACGTGTTCATGACATTTTCAAGAGGTGACCCTGGTAAATAAAGACGATTTTTAATATACAACGTGTTCATGACATTTTCAAGAGGTGACCCTGGTAAAAAAAGACGATTTTTAATATACGTGTTCATGACATTTTCAAGAGGTGACCCTGGTAAATAAAGACGATTTTTAATATACAACGTGTTCATGACATTTTCAAGAGGTGACCCTGGTAAATAAAGACGATTTTTAATATACAACGTGTTCATGACATTTTCAAGAGGTGACCCTGGTAAAAAAAGACGATTTTTAATATACAACGTGTTCATGACATTTTCAAGAGGTGACCCTGGTAAACAAAGACGATTTTTAATATACAACGTGTTCATGACATTTTCAAGAGGTGACCCTGGTAAAAAAAGACGATTTTTAATATACAACGTGTTCATGACATTTTCAAGAGGTGACCCTGGAAAAAAAAGACGATTTTTAATATACAACGTGTTCATGACATTTTCAAGAGGTGACCCTGGTAAATAAAGACGATTTTTAATATACAACGTGTTCATGACATTTTCAAGAGGTGACCCTGGTAAATAAAGACGATTTTTAATATACAACGTGTTCATGACAATTTCAAGAGGTGACCCTGGTAAATAAAGACGATTTTTAATATACAACGTGTTCATGACATTTTCAAGAGGTGACCCTGGTAAATAAAGACGATTTTTAATATACAACGTGTTCATGACATTTTCAAGAGGTGACACTGGTAAATAAAGACGATTTTTAATATACAACGTGTTCATGACATTTTCAAGAGGTGACCCTGGTAAAAAAAGACGATTTTTAATATACAACGTGTTCATGACATTTTCAAGAGGTGACCCTGGTAAATAAGGACGATTTTTAATATACAACGTGTTCATGACATTTTCAAGAGGTGACCCTGGTAAATAAAGACGATTTTTAATATACAACGTGTTCATGACATTTTCAAGAGGTGACCCTGGTAAAAAAAGACGATTTTTAATATACAACGTGTTCATGACATTTTCAAGAGGTGACCCTGGTAAAAAAAGACGATCTTTAATATACAACGTGTTCATGACATTTTCAAGAGGTGACCCTGGTTAATAAAGACGATTTTTAATATACAACGTGTTCATGACAATTTCAAGAGGTGACCCTGGTAAATAAAGACGATTTTTAATATACAACGTGTTCATGACATTTTCAAGAGGTGACCCTGGTAAATAAAGACGATTTTTAATATACAACGTGTTCATGACATTTTCAAGAGGTGACACTGGTAAATAAAGACGATTTTTAATATACAACGTGTTCATGACATTTTCAAGAGGTGACCCTGGTAAACAAAGACGATTTTTAATATACAACGTGTTCATGACATTTTCAAGAGGTGACACTGGTAAATAAAGACGATTTTTAATATACAACGTGTTCATGACATTTTCAAGAGGTGACACTGGTAAATAAAGACGATTTTTAATATACAACGTGTTCATGACAATTTCAAGAGGTGACCCTGGTAAATAAAGACGATTTTTAATATACAACGTGTTCATGACATTTTTAAGAGGTGACCCTGGTAAATAAAGACGATTTTTAATATACAACGTGTTCATGACATTTTCAAGAGGTGACACTGGTAAATAAAGACGATTTTTAATATACAACGTGTTCATGACATTTTCAAGAGGTGACCCTGGTAAAAAAAGACGATTTTTAATATACAACGTGTTCATGACATTTTCAAGAGGTGACCCTGGTAAATAAAGACGATTTTTAATATACAACGTGTTCATGACATTTTCAAGAGGTGACCCTGGTAAATAAAGACGATTTTTAATATACAACGTGTTCATGACATTTTAAAGAGGTGACCCTGGTAAAAAAAGACGATTTTTAATATACAACGTGTTCATGACATTTTCAAGAGGTGACCCTGGTAAAAAAAGACGATCTTTAATATACAACGTGTTCATGACATTTTCAAGAGGTGACCCTGGTAAATAAAGACGATTTTTAATATACAACGTGTTCATGACAATTTCAAGAGGTGACCCTGGTAAATAAAGACGATTTTTAATATACAACGTGTTCATGACATTTTCAAGAGGTGACCCTGGTAAATAAAGACGATTTTTAATATACAACGTGTTCATGACATTTTCAAGAGGTGACACTGGTAAATAAAGACGATTTTTAATATACAACGTGTTCATGACATTTTCAAGAGGTGACCCTGGTAAACAAAGACGATTTTTAATATACAACGTGTTCATGACATTTTCAAGAGGTGACCCTGGTAAAAAAAGACGATTTTTAATATACAACGTGTTCATGACATTTTCAAGAGGTGACCCTGGTAAAAAAAGACGATTTTTAATATACAACGTGTTCATGACATTTTCAAGAGGTGACCCTGGTAAATAAAGACGATTTTTAATATACAACGTGTTCATGACATTTTCAAGAGGTGACCCTGGTAAATAAAGACGATTTTTAATATACAACGTGTTCATGACAATTTCAAGAGGTGACCCTGGTAAATAAAGACGATTTTTAATATACAACGTGTTCATGACATTTTCAAGAGGTGACCCTGGTAAATAAAGACGATTTTTAATATACAACGTGTTCATGACATTTTCAAGAGGTGACACTGGTAAATAAAGACGATTTTTAATATACAACGTGTTCATGACATTTTCAAGAGGTGACCCTGGTAAAAAAAGACGATTTTTAATATACAACGTGTTCATGACATTTTCAAGAGGTGACCCTGGTAAATAAAGACGATTTTTAATATACAACGTGTTCATGACATTTTCAAGAGGTGACCCTGGTAAATAAAGACGATTTTTAATATACAACGTGTTCATGACATTTTCAAGAGGTGACCCTGGTAAAAAAAGACGATTTTTAATATACAACGTGTTCATGACATTTTCAAGAGGTGACCCTGGTAAAAAAAGACGATCTTTAATATACAACGTGTTCATGACATTTTCAAGAGGTGACCCTGGTAAATAAAGACGATTTTTAATATACAACGTGTTCATGACAATTTCAAGAGGTGACCCTGGTAAATAAAGACGATTTTTAATATACAACGTGTTCATGACATTTTCAAGAGGTGACCCTGGTAAATAAAGACGATTTTTAATATACAACGTGTTCATGACATTTTCAAGAGGTGACACTGGTAAATAAAGACGATTTTTAATATACAACGTGTTCATGACATTTTCAAGAGGTGACCCTGGTAAAAAAAGACGATTTTTAATATACAACGTGTTCATGACATTTTCAAGAGGTGACCCTGGTAAATAAAGACGATTTTTAATATACAACGTGTTCATGACATTTTCAAGAGGTGACCCTGGTAAATAAAGACGATTTTTAATATACAACGTGTTCATGACATTTTCAAGAGGTGACCCTGGTAAATAAAGACGATTTTTAATATACAACGTGTTCATGACATTTTCAAGAGGTGACCCTGGTAAACAAAGACGATTTTTAATATACAACGTGTTCATGACATTTTCAAGAGGTGACCCTGGTAAAAAAAGACGATTTTTAATATACAACGTGTTCATGACATTTTCAAGAGGTGACCCTGGTAAATAAAGACGATTTTTAATATACAACGTGTTTATGACAATTTCAAGAGGTGACCCTGGTAAATAAAGACGATTTTTAATATACAACGTGTTCATGACAATTTCAAGAGGTGACCCTGGTAAAAAAAGACGATTTTTAATATACAACGTGTTCATGACAATTTCAAGAGGCCTGGTAAATAAAGACGATTTTTAATATACAACGTGTTCATGACATTTTCAAGAGGTGACCCTGGTAAATAAAGACGATTTTTAATATACAACGTGTTCATGACATTTTCCGTTAATTGCAAGGGGGCATAGTTCAGGTCAAATAAAGTTAATATCTCCAAGACAGTAGTATCTTAACTCTCACTGTTATCAAGATATGCAATTTTTAATTTCTTCAGTTTTGCAGATTTAACCGGTGTAAATGGCTCTTAACTGTGACTTCATAACAGCTTTTTTAAAATTTTATGTTCCTATACACTACAAGAAGGTTTACAAAGTGAGTTCGTTTGATATTACACATTTTTTACATACATAATTTTATTTCATGTGTTTCAAGACCCTTGTACATACAATAAGACAATAACCGTTCATGCTAAGTACATTAAATTAATTTGTACAAAAATCTAAAAAAATATATCTGATGGCAACTCTATTCCTAGAGCTGTAAGAGCGTGTCAGATATGTTTGCGGCATCTGTTTCATCATATATTGATGCCGGTGACTGTACCAATAGATCATCATCATAAACCCAAGAGGCAGGCTCTTGTCGGTGGAGTAATCAATCCCCATCATGTTCCTCTCTGCCACTGTTTTAATCTCCTGATATGACATCACATTAACTTTCTCTTTAGCTAGATCCATATAAATAAATTCAAATATGAAATGTTGATGAATGAAATTTAACGGCCTCCGTAGCCCAGTGGGTAGTGACTCTGCCTACGAAGCTGGAGGTCCCGGGTTCGAATCCCGGTCAGGGCATTTATTTGTGTGTTTATCACGAATATTTGTTCCTGAGTTATGGATGTTATATATGTATATATTTATCTATTATATATATCATCGCCTAGTACCCACAACACAAGCCTTACTGAGCTTACCGTGGGCCTAGGTTGATTTGTGTAAGATTGTCCCATAATATTTATTTATTTATTTAAATGTAACGTCTATATTAAAGCTTCAAATTCCTTAGGCAACTTCTAAAATGCGCTCAAGCACGCTCCAGCCTGGCCTGAGGCCCTAGCACGATAGGTTTTATCGTCACGTTTTACGGCGAAAATGTACTGAGATAAAACCTATCGTGCTAGGACCTCTGGTCGGTGAGAATCGTACATAATACCTACATAAAAGTTCACCATGAATACGCATCTCTTTCGTACCTGTTTATTATTAGATCAGTCAACTTCGTATTACCTACGCTGCTATGTTGACATTTAGATACTTCATCAGTTCATCGCTCATTTTTATCAAATTTTATGTATACTGATGATTCTGATTATGATGGATGTAGCGTTAGTCGGGAAATGAAAAGTTAAATGAAACGCACGTGCGATAATTGCAAAATTATGGCTAGGTATGACGTAAAATTAAATTTAGTCGTAATGAAACCTAAGTACAGTCGGCCAAACATGTGGTCTACCACCCTACGGTCGAGGTTCATTTGAACGTCATGAAACAACAAGGTCGATTTCCACTTGCAACAATATTATGACAGTAACCTTAGCGACAATCAGAACTTTTGTCAAAACTGGTAGACCACTTTCTTGGCCAACCCTACTGTTTCAATATAAGTAAAAAAGCTAAGAGTTCCCGGCAGGCTCGGTTCCCCATAAAAACGTAGTTACGCTCTCATTTTAAAACGACTAGCTAGTTTGATCTGAAACTTTGTAATTAGAATAAGTTAAGGTATATCCAGGTCAATAATTAGTTTATGCAGCTTCAGATACCATAATAAAAAAATACAGGTAATTTAAGTTTTTCATACAAAACTTGTTTTTGCTGTATTTCATTTGTTTTATAAACTGGACTATACCTCATGACAGTGTATATGCAAAGTTTTGTTACAATCCAATTCAATTCAATTTTTCAATTCAATTCAATTCAATTTTCAAAATCTGAAATTCGGCCGAGCTTGCCAGGGACTCTTAAGTAAAGCCCTCCTTGCATGCAGTTGTGTAAAGTAGAATCGACCTTGCATATTTAAAAATATATAGCCCAAACAAAACTAAAGATTTTTTGAAAGATTTGAAAACATACTCGTACATCAGCTTACGGATAAAAGTTGCCCGTGAGCAGGGCTTCAGTAATATGAGCCGGCAGGATATTGAACTGTATCAGAAGATGCCATCACAGATGCCAAAACTTTGACATGAAACTAGGATGCTTACAAACCTTGGTTGTGACCTGTTCAAACAGGCATTGGTATGCCTGTTTGAACAGGTCACAACCAAGGTTTGTAAGCATCCTAGTTTCATGTCAGTGATATGGTTTAAACTCGAATAAAGAAAAATCTTCTTAGCTCCTATTTTAACCCTAGATTTACCTTACATGCCGGAAGGACTTAAACTACCGTAAACCAGGATGTCGATCACGTAACGCATTGTACGAACGTCGGGTAGGTCTAAATGTCACTTTTTATATGGAAAATTGACAGTTAAATTGTACCGACGCGCGTTCGGAACGTTACGTGATTTGATTACCCCACCGGGTTACTTTGGTCCTGGGGGGTAACATTGCCCATCCTTAAAACTCTTATTATTTTAATGACTGTTGTCTTAACTATTTATGATACGTTAAAACATACGTTGATTTAGCGTGTGGTATTGTTTGTAAGAATATTGGATTAATAAAAAGTGTTTATTCACGGGTGGGCAATGTTGACCCCCATGGCCAAAGTAACCCGGGTTTACGGTACTTAAGTTTTTTACCTATACAGATATAGTGAAATTTCTTGCATACTTACAGTGTGAGAATATGTCAAACTATTCAGACTATAAGGTTCCTTCGCGAACAGCTCCTGACACGACAGAATCTCCAACGTCGTCGGATGGACTCCAGACCCTAACAGCGCGACGACTCTCTTCCATTTCTCCTTTAAATCACTCTCTGGAACACAGTCCATTTTCGCTTGCAGCGCTCTGAAGACTGGCTTGTTGTTCTTGAGCCGCTCTGTTAGGTCTTGGGTGGTGAATTCTGCACGTTGCTGGATAGACCAGAAGTGAGAGCAGAGGAGTGTACGAGGCTTGAGGAAGCTGGAATGCACAAATACAATATGAGTATTGTTGAAATTATTAATTGAAATCTTCTTCCTTGGATGGTAGAGTTGCTCCTTGGATGTACTACTTCAATGTGATTCAGCCAACTCAAAAAATCTCAAGTATACTATATATTTATTGCAAATACAATATAACATACCAATTATTCAAATGTTCTGCAATTATTTAAATTTCTTAGACTTATTCTTAAATTGTTTTAAAATTTGCCAGTTAGGAATTGCTCGTTGGCTCTAGCTAGCAGTGGCGCTGCGCCCATACAAGCTGATTCCCTCCGGCTTGCCTAACATTTCGTTTTAGGCAAGCCTACAGTTATACTCTAAGCTCTTTCATAACTTTTCTTGTTGCGGGTTGGCCATCGAAAATTTTCAAGCACCGCTACTGCTAGCTAGTTGTATCAAAGTAATCCATTGAAAAAGCGACTCTAACCTACTAACTAAGTTAGTAGATTCCAATGACAGTTTTATACAATGTAGGTCACCTTAAATTCTTGAATGATTTCAACCATACAAGAAACGTATTACGAAACGGGACTTAATCAAGTAGGTACCTAAATAAAGAAATCAATTATACGCGATGAAGACCCGTCTAGTCAAAATAATTGTAATTTTTGTACTTTTGGCTAAATAGAACCCAGTCAGGGGTCAATTGACATGTCTAAATATAATTTGATATAGTTCTAATAGACCTATAAAGGGTTCCATTCGATAATACTTTACACTTACGCTAAAGGAAATATAACATAGTTCCCAAACGGTATAGCCGAAAGTATGAGCACCGGTGTTATCCTCATCATGTCTGATGGCATCTTCTGATACAGTTCAATATCTTGCCGGCTCATATTACTGAAGCCCTGCTCACGGGCAACTTTTATCCGTAAGCTGATGTATGTTTTCAAATCTTTCAAAAAATCTTTAATTCCAACACTGAATACTCTGTACATCTGCATAGCTCGGGGGAATCTGGTTTCCAGCACTTTGGTGTAGCCTTTGACATATTGTATGTATCGTTCAACAACGTATGTTCGCATTTTCTCATTTTTAAATTGTCTGGCATGTTTCGGGTCTTCTATGGATATAAATCTGTGAGTAAATAGATAAGTTTTAAGGAATAACATTTTTGGTACAGTCGAGTTCACAAACATCTTTACAAGCCAACCTCCCAAAAATATGTTTACTGGATTTTTATCTGTCTGACAATAAGGTCCAGTAAACATATTTTTGGGAGGTTGGCTTGTAAAGATGTTTGTGAACTCGACTGTATACCAGTTTTTATTTTTAACTTGTTCCCCGAAAGGATTCCATATAATTTTAACACAGTGTATTCCTGAGGCTCTAAGTAGGTAGTAAAAACAGTTTTATCGCGAATAAAAGTTTTTCTTTCTTTCTTTCTAAAAAAAGTAATAAATTAAGCTGAGTTCAGCTCTACTTTTTTTTATTTTCATTCTTTTCATCATAAAAAATGTGGGACAAACTCAGCTTTCTTTATGCGCATTATAAGCTATTCTATATACTTCATTGATTTTTTACTCTTTAGGGGGCCGAGAAACACGCGTTTAAGATTATTTGGAATTTTCCCGGATAGTGTATGCATAATCATCAACTACTCATGAAATGGGTTCCAGTGATCTGAAACACAATGAGTTTTTTCTTATCTAGTTTTTTGTTTGTATTCATCATCATATCAGCACACTTGTGCCATATTTTTGCATTATTAGAAAATTTAAGTATTCAAAATTTTGCGTCAAGTTAAAACCGACCAATTTTAAAGGACAACCTAACTTATGAAGAGTGTGAATCAAATAAAAGTTTGGAAAAAGATAAAGCTGTATTCCATTACAGCTAAATGGAAGGTAGGAAAATAGTGGTAATTAATATTCAAGGAAGAATTGCTGCACTAGCCACTAGCACTATGGGCCTGTGACACTACCATCTAAAGAAGTGACTATTTCAACAGAACAATATTTCCTCATGTACATATTATAATGTGCTAATATATTATTATTGAGGATATTCTCTTTATGTTCCTTATAATAGACTCGGAAGTATTCTTTTTCGGGCGCAGCATCTCGAGGCGGCCTGAAATGGGATTTAATACAAATTTTCAGGCCTAGGCCTGCAAAGTAACTTTTTAATTTCCATTCCACTATTTGTGGCACAGCATCACGGCATTCAGCCATAAAAAATAGTTTGATTTGAGGATTTTTATTTATTTGTTTCACTGTTTGAGAAAAGCACTATACATGCCTCGACGTGAAAACGGATTAATACGGATTAATTAAAAACGGAACTCGCTACGCTCGGCCGTCTATACCTACTTGGCCGGAAATCCGTGTTTTCCCGGCCTCTGATGTAATGTACTATTCCTCCTTACCTGCCATTTTGCTTTTATTACATAATGTTGGTTATAGTGCAATACCGCGTAACAAGCACTGGTATATACTGCATATCTACAACTTTACAGGAGAAGCTTAAAAACATTGTATCTTTATCATTTTTCTTTTGGCGAGATACTTTTTCTTTTTAATATTGAATCACGAGTTCTACAAGATAGTGACTTTGGTTTGGTATATTCTAATCAGGATTTTGTGTTGGCGGGAAATCTTAATTTGCCTACATTTGTTAGATACGCTGTATTAACCAATGCTAGTTAAGCGGATTTGCCCTATGGATGTTGTGTAGATACGCACTATTAACCAATGCTAGTTACGCGGATTTGCCCTATGGATGTTGTGTAGATACGCACTATTAACCAATGCTAGTTACGCGGATTTGCCCTATGGATGTTGTGTAGATACGCACTATTTACCAATGCTAGTTACGCGGATTTGCCCTATGGATGTTGTGTAGATACGCACTATTAACCAATGCTAGTTACGCGGATTTGCCCTATGGATGTTATGTAGATACGCACTATTTACCAATGCTAGTCACGCGGATTTGCCCTATGGATGTTGTGTAGATACGCACTATTAACCAATGCTAGTTACGCGGATTTGCCCTATGGATGTTGTGTAGATACGCACTATTAACCAATGCTAGTTACACGGATTTGCCCTATGGATGTTGTGTAGATACGCACTATTAACCAATGCTAGTTACGCGGATTTGCCCTATGGATGTTGTGTAGATACGCACTATTTACCAATGCTAGTTACGCGGATTTGCCCTATGGATGTTGTGTAGATACGCACTATTTACCAATGCTAGTTACGCGGAGTTGCCCTATGGATGTTGTGTAGATACGCACTATTTACCAATGCTAGTAACGCGGATTTGCCCTATGGATGTTGTGTAGATACGCACTATTAACCAATGCTAGTTACGCGGATTTGCCCTATGGATGTTGTGTAGATACGCACAATTTACCAATGCTAGTTACGCGGATTTGCCCTATGGATGTTGTGTAGATACGCACTATTAACCAATGCTAGTTACGCGGATTTGCCCTATGGATGTTGTGTAGATACGCACTATTAACCAATGCTAGTTACGCGGATTTGCCCTATGGATGTTGTGTAGATACGCACTATTTACCAATGCTAGTTACGCGGATTTGCCCTATGGATGTTGTGTAGATACGCACTATTTACCAATGCTAGTTACGCGGATTTGCCTTATGGATGTTGTGTAGATACGCACTATTTACCAATGCTAGTTACGCGGATTTACCCTATGGATGTTGTGTAGATACGCACTATTTACCAATGCTAGTTACGCGGATTTGCCCTATGGATGTTGTGTAGATACGCACTATTTACCAATGCTAGTTACGCGGATTTGCCCTATGGATGTTGTGTAGATACGCACTATTTACCAATGCTAGTTACGCGGAGTTGCCCTATGGATGTTGTGTAGATACGCACTATTTACCAATGCTAGTAACGCGGATTTGCCCTATGGATGTTGTGTAGATACGCACTATTAACCAATGCTAGTTACGCGGATTTGCCCTATGGATGTTGTGTAGATACGCACAATTTACCAATGCTAGTTACGCGGATTTGCCCTATGGATGTTGTGTAGATACGCACTATTAACCAATGCTAGTTACGCGGATTTGCCCTATGGATGTTGTGTAGATACGCACTATTAACCAATGCTAGTTACGCGGATTTGCCCTATGGATGTTGTGTAGATACGCACTATTTACCAATGCTAGTTACGCGGATTTGCCCTATGGATGTTGTGTAGATACGCACTATTTACCAATGCTAGTTACGCGGATTTGCCTTATGGATGTTGTGTAGATACGCACTATTAACCAATGCTAGTTACGCGGATTTGCCCTATGGATGTTGTGTAGATACGCACTATTAACCAATGCTAGTTACGCGGATTTGCCCTATGGATGTTGTGTAGATACGCACTATTTACCAATGCTAGTTACGCGGATTTGCCCTATGGATGTTGTGTAGATACGCACTATTTACCAATGCTAGTTACGCGGATTTGCCTTATGGATGTTGTGTAGATACGCACTATTTACCAATGCTAGTTACGCGGATTTACCCTATGGATGTTGTGTAGATACGCACTATTTACCAATGCTAGTTACGCGGATTTGCCCTATGGATGTTGTGTAGATACGCACTATTTACCAATGCTAGTTACGCGGATTTGCCTTATGGATGTTGTGTAGATACGCACTATTTACCAATGCTAGTAACGCGGATTTGCCCTATGGATGTTGTGTAGATACGCACTATTAACCAATGCTAGTTACGCGGATTTGCCCTATGGATGTTGTGTAGATACGCACAATTTACCAATGCTAGTTACGCGGATTTGCCCTATGGATGTTGTGTAGATACGCACTATTTACCAATGCTAGTAACGCGGATTTGCCCTATGGATGTTGTGTAGATACGCACTATTAACCAATGCTAGTTACGCGGATTTGCCCTATGGATGTTGTGTAGATACGCACAATTTACCAATGCTAGTTACGCGGATTTGCCCTATGGATGTTGTGTAGATACGCACTATTAACCAATGCTAGTTACGCGGATTTGCCCTATGGATGTTGTGTAGATACGCACTATTAACCAATGCTAGTTACGCGGATTTGCCCTATGGATGTTGTGTAGATACGCACTATTTACCAATGCTAGTTACGCGGATTTGCCTTATGGATGTTGTGTAGATACGCACTATTTACCAATGCTAGTTACGCGGATTTACCCTATGGATGTTGTGTAGATACGCACTATATACCAGTGCTAGTTACTCGGTCGTTGTTGTTCTACGTCCGTAGGAATAACCCTAGAAACCTTACTCGTGACCTCCGGGTGGTGCTAAAAGAACAACAAACTCGGCAGCTGCACTGTTCCTTCTGAACCTCGCAGTGCACACTAGAACTCTATCAGCGACATCGATACGAATACATATATGTAACCACCATACAATAAATAAAATAAGTTACGCGGTATTGCACTATCCCCGACGAAACTTTATCTACAGACTAGGGATGTTACGGAGGTTCGGCTTCGGCTCCGATATACCGAAACTTTCGGCTGAATTCACACCTCCGGCGTCGGTTTCGTCTAATTTTAAGCAGAGGTTTTAACGGAGCCGAAAGTCAGCGGCCGCGGTGCGCGGCGTGTGCCTAGGAGTACAAACAGGTTTTGACTTGTCTCCCCGGGAACGACGAACACGAACCTGTTTTACGACGATTGTTTACTCATTCGTTTATTGTTTTGGTTCACGGCCTGCACCTGCAGTATGTTTTTTCAAAGTGTTAGTGTTAGTTAGTGTAACAGTGACAGTAACATTTGACGATGAAGCGGATGAAGGCTAAAGTAAGTCCCATATGGAACTAATTTACTGAAGACGCAAACACACAAATACTCAATGAAGGGCGGAACGACTACTCCATTAAAAAGTCATTTAAAATCGGTTCACGAAGTTGAGTACGAAGAGTTTTCGAGATTAGACAATTTAAAGAATACCGTACAGTCTTCGACCACTTTGACGCCTTTACAAGAGGCCAAAAAACAACTCACACTAAATGACTCTTTAACGAAGAACCAAAAATGGTGTACGTCGAATCCAAAATCCCAGGAAATTGATAAATTAATTGCAGAAATGATTGCATTGCGAGATCTTCCTTTTAATTTTGTTGAGGGAATTGGATTTAAGAGGCTGATGCAATACATTTTTACCTATTAAGGGGCAGGTAGTTTTCTACCACATATTATTTGTGAGGACTTGTAACCAAAAATTGCAGAAAAAATCAGTAAATTGCTAAAAATGTTTGACAAAATATCACCTCCGGCTCTGAGAGCTTACCACCAACGGCATACGAAGTTTTCCCTCTCTGTCGCACTTACGTACGAACTACCAAGTAGGACAGAGAGGGAAAACTTCGAATGCCTTTCGCGGTAGGCCCTCTGGTTTCGAATTCGGTTTCGCTTTCGGTTTCGCTTTTGGGTTCAGTTTCGGATTCGCTTTCGGTTTTGTTAAAACAAATTTAAAAACTCCGGTTTCGGTTCCGATAAAACCACCTCCGTAACATCCCTACTACAGACAAACAGATGTCGAGTAAACCCAATATTAAATTGCCCTTACTAATCAACATTGTGCAAATGTAGGAGTAAAAAAATCTAATCTAAGTAGTTGCTAACCCGTACATGAAATTTGGTGGTCACTAACCGGCGGAATGCTCCTAGGTATATGCGTGAGAGAAGATTTTTATTGCAACACTTTAGAAAAAGCATGTGTTGGGGGTATAGCATGCTACTTCTAAAGTGATGCAATAAATTTCTGACACATTGAAATTGAAACATTTCAATAAGTGGATTTAGGTTCCCGTCTCTTCGGTGGACTTTGCCAAAGTTAAGGGCTATAAAGCCTAATTTTTGCTTGAACTCTGAATCGGCAAAAACAGCGTTGCCCCTTCTATAATTCCATGTGATAAAAAACATATTATATGTTAACGTAAGCCCTTAACTATTGACCACCAGATAGATGATTTTTGTTTTTGTGACTGACAATGACCCTTCTACAAAGTGTCCAAGTAACTAAATTTAGTTGAAGTAAAGATGATGAGTTCCAAGTTTCATACTCGAAAAGTTACCTCGTACTGGCCTTACTACAGTTTATAGCTGTTGTTCAAATTATATTACGACATCGTAAAAAACAGATTATTTTCGACGAGTCCTGAGTGACCAATCTATTTCAGTCATATACGTAACATGTTTACCCAAAAACTTGAATACGATAATTTAAAAAAAACTAACCTGCAACTCAAGGACTGCTGAGATTTGCTCAACAATATCGAACTGGACCGATTGCACTGAGTAACCAGTCTAGTTAAAGTCACAACCCTAAGTAAAGGCATCTAAAAAGAAATAACAATTTCCAAACAAACTACTAAAAATAACAACGGAACGTGTTTAATTAAAAATATTATTTTTATAATTTTTTTTCAGACTTCTGTGACAGAAGATCTGTATTTGAGGGATGTCAAAATCGAAATTTGACAGATGACTTTACCGAGTTTAACCTTGTTGAAACACTTGAAACCAGAGACAAAGACAAGATTTTATTAAGGCTGCTATACACAAAGGGTCATCAAGGGCCATCATCACAGGACATGGAAAAAGACCTACTTCTATCGCATTCCAACGCCATGATGGCCCATTGTGTATAGGATCCTTTATACTCACTTCGGTTGGTTGCTTTTTAGTTAATCAATGTATCGTTCCGAATTATTCCGAATTTAAGTAACAATGTAACAAAATAATGAACGGTCACCAGAACTCGCTTATATTAAACCCAATGTCCAGGATTCTCTCAACTTTACGAACCAATTCTTTACATCAGTAGGACAGAACCTGGCTAACAAAATCCTAACTCGAGATAACACCACAGAACATGCACTGGCGTCAGATGTGAAGGTTACAAATACTCCTCTTAACTCATTCTTTATGGGTCCTACTGACGAAGCTGAAGTACGAGACCTGATTTCAAATCTCAAAATAGATAGTGCCCCTGGCCTTGACGGGATTAACAATCACCTTCTCAAACACATTAAAGATCTTATTACTCCACCTCTGACACATATTTGCAATTTGAGTATTTCTACGGGCTCATTCCCTGACGACTGGAAGGTAGGGGCAGTCGTTCCTATCCACAAGGGCGGCTCGAAAAACTGCCCTGGTAATTATCGCCCAATTAGTCTTCTGGGAAGTCTTTCAAAAATTCTGGAAAAAATTGTAAACAACAAGTTAGTAACATTTCTAGAATCTGAACATTTGCTTTCGCCGAGACAATTCGGATTTCGGCGAGGCAAGTCAACTGAGGATGCTGTCTCATTAATAACTCGTCTCATCTCTTCTTACCTTGACAAGGGCGATGTTTGCACTGGTGTTTTTTTGGATCTGGCTAAGGCGTTCGATACAGTATCGATTCCAATTTTGCTCAGAAAGCTAGAGGAGTCGGGTGTTCGAGGCATTGCATTACAATGGTTCCATAGCTACCTGTCAAATCGAAGTCAATGCTTGAAATTGGGCGCTTTGGTCAGCTCCCTAAGGGAAGTGACCTTCGGAGTTCCCCAGGGAAGCATTCTTGGTCCCACTTTATTCCTGATTTATATAAATGACTTGCCTTCTATCTGCATGAATTGCGCCGAAGTTGTCTGTTATGCAGATGACACTGCAATCGTTTTCCATGAATCATCTTGGGAATCATGTTTCTCAGCGACTGTAAACGGCCTGGCTGAAGTATTTTAATGGCTAGCAAGGAATTTACTTACGTTAAATATTCCCAAAACAAAATACCTTTGTTTTCACAAGACGGCCGCTTCAGCTCCAACTTATCGCCCAGATCTTGTAATAGCCTCAAACGCAGCATTAAGTAACTCAAGGACTGATGATTCCATAACTAACTGTCGCTCGATTAAATACCTAGGAATTTTACTTGATGAAAAACTGAACTTCAAGGCTCATATAGAATCTGTATCCTCTAGGATTAGAAAACTGGTATATGTAGTAAAATTGCTTAGAAATTCCGCTGATCAAGACATCTTAAAATTAGTGTACATTTCAATTTGCCAACCAATATTCTCTTATTGCATTACGGTTTGGGGTGGTGCCGCCAGCTCGCACCTTATAAGTTTAGAAAGAACACAACGACTCATTTTAAAAGTCATGCTCAGGAAGCCTCGGTTATTCTCCACTACAACACTATATAAAGAATGGACCGTTCTCACTGTTAGGCAGTTAATGTATCTGAGAGTCGTCCTTTTGGTTCATCGTAAGACCATTTCTTTGGAAATATATCCACAGCTACTGCGCAAAAGGGTGTACAAGATTTCAATGCCGCACTGTAACACGTCTTTCTATAACGCTTTCCTAGTTATTTTCATCCATACCTATATAACAAAGTTAACAAACTACATATGTGATATTAAAAATGCATCCCTTCCAGAAGCCAAGCGTAAATTATTCGTCTGGTTAAACAGCCTTAATTATCTTGAAACTGAACAAATCATCAAAAATGTTGTTTAGCTTAGCATTTATTTATTTATAAGTTGGTAGCGCGCACACACTCACACACACACACACACACACACACACACACACACACACACACACACACACACACACACACACACACACACACACACACACACACACACACACACACACACACACACACACACACACACACACACACACACACACACACGCATATACAAGCACACATTGCCATTTGTTTTATAATAATAAATAGAGATTACCTACCCGAACAAACTTTTACTGTTAATGTTTTTCAAACGGTCACCACGATACAGGCTTAGCCTAGTTTGGGACCATGGGTTAACGTATGTTGTATTTTGTTTCTTTTAAATAAACGAATTTTATTTTTATTTTATTTTAATGGCGAGAAAGCTAATAAATTCGAGCAGTCCGATCCTGAGCTATAACCACGAACTTCGTATATCTCCGTCTCTGTCGCTCGAGTACCATAAACCATAAGTGCGATAGAGACGGAGATATACGAAGTTCGAGATTCGAAGTTCGTGGTAGCGCCGCTGGTCAGCCTACCACGAGGATCGAAACTCGAAGATCGTATCATCATCATCCATTGCTGGACATAGGCCTCCCCCAAAGAGTGCCAAAGTGACCGGCCCTGCGCCACCCGCATCCAGCGGACTCCCGCGACCATTACCAGGTCATCAGTCCACGCCGCGCCTTCCGGTACGTGGTCGCCACTCGAGAACCTTTCCGCCCCAACGGCCATCGGTTCTACGTTCAATATAGGATGGGGGTGTTAGCAGTTTGAAAAATAAATTTAAAAATACTAGGTACTAATCGTATCTCAACGACATCCTCAGAAGGGCGCTCGTCAGTGCTAATGTTCCCGCCGCTCTGGAGCCCCAGATGGTAAGCGCCCTGACGGGATGTCGTTGATTCCGTGGCAGATGGGCCGTGCACTGGTGTGGGACGCCTCTTGCTCTGACACGTTGGCTGCGTCCCGTTAACGATAATCTCATAGAAATTTGAATACATAAAATTTCATACAAAATATACTTAGTCTATGTCACCTGGAGCATAATTAGTATAATTACGTATCGATTGATAGCCAATTCATTAAAATCGGTTCAGTAACTTATACGCTACGGTGGAACACACGTAAAACATAGACTGCTAAAATCGCATCGCGTCGGCAACGCGCTTGTGATTCTTCTGGAGTCACAAGTGTCCATAGGCTACGGTACCTGCTTAACATCAGGCAGGCCGTAAGATTGTTTTCCACCGTCGTTGCATAACAAAAAACAAATTTACTTTTGTCTTTTACTAGTATTGAATTGCAGTGTTTTCGTCTGCCGTTTGCAGCATTTTTGCATTTCATAGGTAGCATTATCGTCGTGGTCCCTAATAAATCCTATTATCCATCCATTGGATTGGCTCACGACGTTGATAATAGTACATTAATTACCTAGGGCGGTTAAACAAAGAATGTCTCAGATCGCAGGTATTTGACGCCCGAGCCGAAGGCAAGGGCGATAAATATGCGCTCTGAGGCTTTCTTTATTACCGCCCGTGGTAAGTACAACATTTTACGTCTCTATCTGGCCAGGAAGTGGGGTTTTCCGCATGCATAGCGTGCGGTAATTCCTACTTTATGGCCAGGTATGACGTAAAAGATTTTACGCAGAACGTCCGTGATCCAAACTCCCTTATAAAGTAAGCATATTAAGTGCTTCATCATCATCATCATCATCATCATATCAGCCGAAAGACGTCCACTGCTGGACATAGGCCTCCTCCAAAGATTGCCAAAGTGACCGGTCCTGCGCCACCCGCATTCAGCGGACTCCCGCGACCTTTACCAGATCATCAGTCCACCTTGTGGGGGACCTACCCTCACCGTGCCTTTCGGTACGTGGTCGCCACTCGAGAACCTTTCCGCCCCAACGGCCATCGGTTCTACGTGCAATGTGGGCGGGCTGCCACTTAATACATTATATACAATACCGCGGGCCCGCGTTCGATTTGTGTTTGAAGTGTAGTTTCAATGTTTTACAAATCCCGCGGGCCCGCGCCCGACCCGCGCCCGATCCGCGCCCGACCCGCGCCCGCGACCGGAGGCCTTTAGTTTAGCGATTTTGAGGGCTATATCGGTAACCTTGGTTCTGCTGCGGATAGCCTCATTTCTGATGCGATCACGCAGAGAAACGCAGAGAGTATTTAGCGCGTAAGCGTTAGAATGGAATAACTTTTATGTAGTGGAATATTAAATGGCGGTACAATAAGGCATCAAAGAGGTCATTTACACATAACTATGTCACGGACAAATGGAACCGATGACATGACAAACCATATCATCGATCGAGGAAGTACGAACGCCAACACAGTTAACTGACCATCCTGTATTTATATTGAATCTTATTACAATGCACATAAAGTGCACACACAGTTAACTGCGTTGGCGATGGTACCGGTCTACGTTATATGAGCGCTTCCGTGCTTTGGAAGGCACGCTAAGCAGTTGATCCCGGCTGATGTCTATGACAGTAGTCGTTAAGCTGAGTTAGAGGCCTTCGGGTGGCTTAAGAACCTCTAACAGTCGAGTTACCCACTCACTTGACAAAGGGGGGACAACTGTCACTTGCGTCCGCAGGAGCTACCTACCACAGCCCTGCACGTGTCCCCTGGGTGGTACTAAAGAGTGACAAACTCAAAGGCCAAATAATGTATGCCATACGATTAAATAAATAAACGTTAATTGGCAGTGGGTATTTGACGGCAGTAAATATCGTTCACCAATAATAGACATGATTCCTATGGTTTTTTTTCGATGCCATTCGAACCAGTTTTTAGAGAGGAATAAATGTTGGTGTTGGTACGGGTGAAACTACAATTATTGGACATAAGTCAAAGATGTAAGTAATATAAATAAGTTTCTGTCAAAAATTTCATTTTTGGTACAAGCCTTTATTGCCGGCTGTACTTTTCGTATACCATCATTAACTTCTCATTGAGACGATTCTAACGAGCCCAAACTCAACGGGGTTACGTCGGTTAAATACTGAATTCCCATGAACACGTTTTGTCTCCATCATCAGATCAGCTCGATAGTACCATAATATTGAACTGTTGTCCAACGTCTTACAACACCTATACAACCTTTTCCTAAAATTTTAGCTCAAACGGATAACAGCAAGTGACTGAAAAATGGATTGCAAATTTTGACGGACAACTTACATTGCTACTTAATATATACTTAAGTATGTACAGTCGCCATCACATACATAGGTACACTATGGGTGTTCAAAAATATCGGCACATGTACCCTAATGCCTTGTAAATAGAGGTGTGTTCCGATGTTTGTGACGTGCTTGTTTGCTCCGATGTATGTGATGGCGACTGTACATACGAACAGTAGGTCAATCACGTAACGCAATTTACGCGCGTCTGACAGTAAAATCACAATCTAACTGTCATTTTTCCATATAAAATTGACATTTAGACCTTACAGACGCGCGTAAGAAAAGTTACGTGATCGACCCACAGGTCAAGTTAATATAAAGCTTGTAAAAATAGGTAGATACGTTGTTACTTATACGAAGTTTCCTGTTTAATAAGTTTCTGTTATAAATTTAATTTTTGGTTCAAGCTTTTATTGCTGACTGTACTTTTCTGCATACCATCATCAACTACTCATTGAGACGATTCTAACGAGCCCAAACTCGATGGGGTTGTGTCGTTTTATCGCGGAGTTCCTTCACCACCACCTTGGCCACCTTCCAGCCCCAGCATCTATGTCATCATATTATTGCATTGTCATGCGATACACATATGCATGCAAAATTTCAGCTCAATCGGAAACCGGGAAGTGGGTCAAATTTAACTTGTAAGATTTGATTACAGACAGACAGACAACGGGACAGTTGAAACTTAATAGGCCAGCCCGTAGAGGTTCAAAGCACCCCGGGGTACGTTGCAAGTGGTGGTGTAGAAGATTTTTTTTTTAAATATTGACATCGATACAACCGATCAAATATCAAAAATGGTTACACGAGATATCCTGGGACAACTTTTGGCAGCCACAAATCCTCGAAATTTTGAGACTTTTTTTGGTTTCTCACTCGTGGCTTCTATACGGTGCATCCTAGTGAAAAGTTAGACACTAAGAAATTAAAGAACATGAAATTATGCGTCTAATGAGTACCAATACATACTAATTCGGTTCAGCGACATAGTAGAAAACTATGGTCGAAAGTTAGGCTTTCCTCAACTGTGTTAGTTATTTCAAGATAATGCTTTATAGGCTTCTGCGTTTCAATTTTGAATTCAATTTTGAATGGCAGAAGCTTAAAAACGACTATCTTGAAATAACTTACAAACTTGAGGAAAGCCTCGTTTTCGACCATGGTTTTTTACTATGTCGCTGAACTAAATTAATATGTATTGGTACTCATTACGCATAATTTCATGTACTTCAATTCCCTAGTGTATAACTTTTCGCTAGGATGCACCGTATATTATAGAAGCTACGAGTGAGAAACCAAAAAAAGTCCCAGATTTGTGGCTGCCAAAAGTTGTCCCAAGATATCTCGTGTAACCATTTTTGATATTTGCTCGGTTGTATCGATGTAAACAATATTAAAAAACAAATTCTTCTACACCACCTTTTGCAACAATAGTTATTTGTGTCACAAGGGAGCAAAATAGTATATTTACGGCGAGGGCTTTGTATTGAATCCTGAACGTAGCGAGGGATCCTACAATAGAATCCTGAGCGTAGCGAGGGATTCTAACGTAGGATCCTGAGCGTAGTGAGGGATTCAAGTGTTAACGCCCAAGACGAAAATAATTTTGCTCCTGAGTGACACATGTAACTTTTCACACTGACTATGAGGAAAACATTTGCAAAACCAACAAAAAAAAACGACAAAAAAAAAACAATACAAACCAAAACAAACAAAACAAAAAACAAAAGAAAAAAAAAAACGAAACAAAAAAAGGAAATTACAAAAAACCTAAAAAAGTAATTAAAAAAATACAAAGTACAAAAAAAAACAGAAAAACGAAAAAAGTTACAAAAAAAACGAACAAAAATGCAAAAAAAGAAAAAAGCAGCAAAAAAACCATAACAAAAACAAACAATCAACCAAAAAAACAACAAAAAAACATACGAAACAAAAAAAGGAAATAACAAAAAAGCTAAAAAAATTAACAAAAAAAATATAGCATACAAAAAAAAATTACAAAAAAACGAACAAAATATACAAAAGAGAAAAAAACAGCAAAAAAGCCAAAACAAAAACAAGCAATCAAACAACAAAAACAAAAAAGAACAAAAAAACAATAGAAACAAACAAAACCAAAAAAAACAAAAAAAAACAAAAAACAACAAAAAAACGAACAATAAACTTACTAAAATACACATTAACGAACAAAAATACAAAAAAAAACAACAAAAACTTACACACAAAAAAAAACAAAAACAAACGAAAAAAAATCAGTAACTAAAAAAAACAAAACAACAAAAAACAAAAAAAAAACAAATTCTCATATATATACGTACATTGCACGTAGAACCGATGGCCGTTGGGGCGGAAAGGTTCTCGAGAGGCTACCACGTACCGGAAGGTGCGGCGTGGGTAGCCCCCCCCCCCACAAGGTGGACTGATGACCTGGTAAAGGTCGCGGGAGTCCGCTGGATGCGGGTGGCGCAGGACCGGTCATTTTGGCACTCTTTGGGGGAGGCCTATGTCCAGCAGTGGACGTCTTTCGGCTGATATGATGATGATGATGTATATACGTTTGTCGATTACGATGAAATTACAATCGATTATTTTATCAAGATTCTATTGGCACATTGCGTAAATGCTACAAGCCAATGAATAAATTAAAAAAAGTAGCTTGAACAGAAAAGTAGCATTTTGCTCCCTCTCGTCGGGGACCAAAACTTACTTTTCTGAATGAGAGGTGTGAAAAGATATATTATACTCTACGGACTGGCCTATAATAAAAGCTTGTAAAAATGACCACGCACATCTGACAGCTGAGACACGTTTACGTTTCCATTGACGACGCGAAACTGAGGCATGTTGGTTCAATTTACTCAATTTTAGTGTGACATTTGGAGCTCTTTTAACCTATCTAACCTTTTTTATATTATATCATTGACATAAGTAGACGAAAAAATTATAAAATCCATCCATACTAATACTATTAATACTAATATTATAAATGCGAAAGTGTGTCTGTCTGTCTGTCTGTTACCTCTTCACGCTTAAACCGCTGAACCGATTTGGATGAAATTTGGTAAAGAGATAGTTTTTATCCCGGAAAGGGGGTGAAAGTTTGTATGGAGCTACGATATAAACAAGTTCCACGCGAACGGAGTCGCGGGCAGAAGCTAGTAGATTATAAAATATATAGATTCAAAGATAGACCTCGCTGGCGGCAGCCGAAACGCCCTATACTAGATGATATAGAATTATGACATCACTGTTTTCTATTTGTAAGTAGGTACTAATAATCGATGTTCGGAAAATCAAGAAAATTGCTATTTTGGTCGTAAAATACAGCGTTTAGGTGCGTAGTACAATTGTTTTGTTTTATTAAAGTGCAATAAAAGATCGTATTGACAGTATTAAATTTACTCTAGGGAGATTTAAAAAAATATATTTCAAGTTCCATATTATTATCTTTTTATAATAATGAATATTTTTTTTGTAATTTACACTTTTTTGCAATAATTGTATGGTTTACCATCCATATAGCAACACTGCGTTATTAATTTTTACGTCATACCTGGCCATAAAGTAGGAATTACCGCACGCTATGCGTGCGGAAACCCCCACTTCCTGGCCAGATAGAGACGTAAAATTTTGTACTTACCACGGGCGGTAATAAAGAAAGCCTCAGAGCGCATATTTATCGCCCTTGCGATACTGCGATCTGAGACATTCTTTGTTTAACCGCCCTAGGTAAGTAATGTACTATATCATGAGGAAACTACGCTATTGAACAGTAAACTAAACAAATGACTGTTTATATTTATAAGTACGTACGTACATTACTGTGTTATAATTTATCGTATGGCAAATCATTGTATTAGAACCGTGAGATCTTCGAAAAGACGGTACGGTTGCCAGGTTGTTGCACTTTTAGCACCGCCCAGGGGTCACGTGTAGGGTAGCGATGGGTAATTCCTACGGACGTGGTGCAACTTCAACCCCGTGTTATAATATTGCACGTTGCATAGTTGACACAGTTGCATGACGACTACCTATATGAAATGACCAAATCGATATTCCGACCTCGGTGTTTTATTCACAGTAACCTCTTTACGACTAGTTTGTGATACAGCCGTTCTTAATATTCTGTCATCATTGGCTATCATTATTTACTTTACAAACAAAGTTTTAACCATGGGCCGGAACCGGTTTCCGTAATCAGGGTTTTGCATAAGCTTATTTCAGAAGTTTCCGTATTGTAGGTACCCTATTAACCCTATTGATCAATTTAACCTGGCTTGCCACGAACCAATTTGATAACCACTATGAATATGGTTAGTTCAAACTAATATAATTTTTACGAATATTTGAATACGACTTGCGACATCAACGCGAGTAGGATTAGTGCTCTATAACGTGTTCATATACTTTAAATAAATACAATTTACAGTGCCCTTCCTCTGAAAGTGCGCCTTTATATGGTTCAACATAAACACGTCTGATGCCGGCATAGCGGTGTGGGGCGGCCCCCCCTCCGTGCGGTAATAGATTTCGGGCCAATATTCCCGCAGACGTGACAATTCGACGTTTCATGACAATTATGCACTATAAGCATAATAAAAACCCTAAACAAAATCCCTACCTCAATAGGGTTTCAAGTTAACTTATGGTTACCACTTCCGATATGCTTACCATAACAATAGGGGTAACCCTATGTTAGGGTTAGGATGATTTCCGGAATAAAAACTGTCTTAGGTCCTTTTCCAGGACTCAAACTATCTTTCAACCAAATTTTATCAAATAGGGTCACAAACAAAGTTCCACCCCAATTACAACCCCTTAGGGGATGATTTTTGGGATAAAACTATTACCGTAAATGGATTCCATCCAAATTTCCATCCACCATTTCACCCCCTTAGGGGATGATTTCCTCCTTTCATTTGTTCCGGGAACAAAAATATTCTACGTCTTTTCTTAGGACTCTACCTCTCTCTATACCAAATTTTATCTATATGGGTTCTATTCAAATCTTCAACCCTCATTTCACCACCTCAGGAGATGATTTTCCGGGATAAAAACTATGCATTGTCCTTCCTTGGGACGGCTTCTATCTCTTTACTAAATTTCATCAAAATGGGTTTTATCAAAATTTTCACCCCCTATTTCATCCCTGAGGGGATGATTTTCGGGATTAAAACTATCCGTTGTCTGGTGGTACTGGGTTACAAATTTTCAGTCCCAATTACACCCCATCAGGGGATGATTTACGGAATTTAAAACTGTCATATGTCCTTTCCCAGGACTCAAACTATTTTTCAACCAAATTTCATCAAAATGGGTCACGAACAAATTTTCACCCCGAAATACAACCCCTTAGGGGATGATTTTCGGTATAAAACTTTCCTATGTGCTTCCCCAGGACTCCAACTCGCTATACCGTAAATGGGTTCCATACAAAATTTCTTCCCCCATTTCACCCCCTTAGGAGATGATTTCTGGACTAAAAATTATTTATGTCCTTTCCCAGCACTAACTATCTCCATACCAAATTTCATCTTAATGGGTTCTATCCAAATTTTCACCCCTCATTTCACCCCCTCAGGAGATGATTTTTCAGGATAAAAACTATGCATTGTCCTTCCCTGGGACTTCTGTTATCTCTTTACCAAATTTTAACTAAATGGGATTAATCTACATTTTTACCCATTTTTCATTCCCTTAGGGAATGATTTTCAGGATTCAAAGTAGGTATCCGTTGTCATTCTCCGGGACTCAAACTATCTCTATACCAAATTTGATCTAAACGGAGTCCATCCAAAATTTCGTCCCCCATTACACCCCCTTAGGGGAAGATTTCCGGGATAGAAACTATCCAATGTCCTTTCCCAGAACTTAAACTACCTCTAAACCAAATTTTATCAAAATGGGTGACATCCAAATTTTCACCCCCCCGTTTTACCCCCTAAGAGGAATATTTCCGGGATAAAACCTATTATTTGACCTTCTCTCGGACTCAAACTATTTATACGCCAAATTTCATCCAAATCGGTGAAGCGGTTTAAGTAGCTCCATACAAACTTCCACCCCCCATTTCATCCTCTTAGGGGTTGATTTCCGGGTTAAAAAATACCCTTTGTCCTTCCCCAGGACTGAAACTATCTCTATACCAAATTTCATCTAAATCGGTTCAGCCGTTTTCACGTGATGCGCGGTCACATAAACAGACAAACAGATAAACAGACAAACAGATAAAAATTCTAAAAACTGTTGGAACGTGTTCTGTTGTCGGTTCTAAGTATCCCTAGCCATTTTTTTTTCGAATCCATTCCATGTACAGACTTTCGACCCTCTTCAGCTTTATTATATGTATAGATAGATAGATAGATTATTGTAGTTTAGATCATTACAAATGTGAGACTAAAACTCCCACGTCTCTAATATGCGTAGTTTTTAATATTTGTATGACAGCTTTATTATTATGTTTTCTATCTACCCTAATTTTTACAAGTCCTAATCCCATGGAACATTTAATCTACAGTCAATTAAAATTTTCGGTCGGGGCTGCCACTACCAGTATCCGGATTTCCTGGATATAAAATTAATGGATATAAAGTTTTATCCCAAAAATCATCGCCTAAGGGGTTGTAATTGGGGGTGGAACTTTGTTTGTGACCCTATTTGATAAAATTTGGTTGAAAGATAGTTTGAGTCCTGGAAAAGGACCTAAGACAGTTTTTATTTCAGAAATCATCCCCTAAAAGGATGAAATGGGGGTGAAAATTTGGATGTAGCCCATTTAGATGAATTTTGGTATAGAGATAGGTACTTAGTTTGAGTCCCGGAGAATGACAACGGATAGTTTTTAACCCGAAAATCATCCTCTGAGGAGGTGAGATGGGGGTTGAAAAATTAGATGGAACCCATTTACGGTAAAGCGATAGTTCGGAGTCCTGGGGAAGGAGATATGATAGTTTTTTTCCAGAGATCATCCCCTAAGGGGGTGAAATGGGGATGAAAATTTGGATGGAACCCATTTACGGTAGAGCGATAGTTGGGAGTCCTGGGGAAGGATATAGGATAGTTTTATCCCGAAAATCCTCCCCTAAGAGGGGAAAATTTGGATGTGATGTGACCTATTTAGATGAAATTTGGTTAATTCAATTCAATTCAAATTATTTATTTCAGACTATATCCATATCATGTTAGTAACAATAAAAACTTATAAAACTTAAGTTAACAGTTAAGAGATAGTTTGAGTGCTGGGAAAGGACATATGATAATTTTTGTCTCGGAAATCATCCCTTAAGGGGGTGAAATGGTGGGTGCAAATTTGGATGGAACCCATTTCGATGGAATTGTGTATAGAGATGGTTTGAGTCCTGGGAAAGTACATAGGGTAGTGTAATTGGATGCAAGAATGAAGGGCATCATTCATTTCCTAAGGAAACGATGATACGAAAACTATGGGACGCGGCAATACGTCGTAAAGCAAAAAAAAGCCCTCATCCACCTTTAAATAGCTTTAGGATGCCATTTTAATATCACAGTAGGTACAGGTGTTTTACACACGAATGATAATAAAACAATTATAGTTTAGCGCGTTTTCATCAATTATTCGTTATTCTTTGTTAGGTAAATAAATATGACATTGTACGTCATGGCGGTTTGTTTACAGGTTGTGTTAGTGTCGCCCCCTACGCAGAGCTTTGCGTAATATTCCCTATAACTGCAAGTATAGATAGGTAGGTACCACAGAACTATAATAACTATCATAGAAACCACGTTACAATAGGTAGCAGAGACTAATACCCGTCCTTTACGACCGCTTTAGCCTAGTTGGTAGTGAGTGACCCTGCCTACGAAGCAAGAGGTCCTGGGTTCGAATCCCGGTAAGGGCATTTATTTGTGTGATGAGCACGAATATTTGTTCCTGAGTCATGGATGTTTTCTATGTATTTAAGAATTGATTTCTTTATATAAATTTATTTATCGTCGTCTAGTACCCATAGTACAAGCTTTGCTTAGTTTGGGACTAGGTAGATTTATGTAAGATTGTCCGCAAAAAAATTTTATTTATTTATTTATATTAACTTTCTTACGACGTACTAATGCGTCAGAAAGAGATGTATATGCATATGTTATTTCTTAATTTGGAAGGTTGTCACAAGTTTGTTCCTTCGCTGGGGATGTACCTACTGTGTCGACTGTTTATATCGATGAATTACTCAACCAAATTATAAATTTAGATTTTAACAATTCACATGCACTGTGTGAAAAAAATATGTTCATGGAGAAGGTAAAAAGAAATACAGTACAGTTTAACTAACCCAGCATTAATACACACAAGGGGATTTTTCGGAACTTATGTACGGAATATTTACCGTTAGCTTTTCGGTGAAGGAAAACATCGTGAGGAAACCGGTCTAATCCCAATAAGGTCTAGTTTACCCTCTGGGTTGGAAGGTCAGATGGCAGTCGCTTTCGTTAAACTAGTGCCTATGCCAAATCTTGGGATTAGGCGTCAAAGCGGACCCCGGGCTCCTTTAGGACACAACCGGGAATAACGCTAGGAGGATGATTAGAGAGTTTTGTTTATTGGTACCTAATGTAAGAATAAGGAAATTATTTTTACTGTTATTAACGACCCCAACTACCGTGTTTTTGCTGTCAATCATCCAAAGAGTAGTAGTGATGGTTGTCATTATTCAATATGGCCGATATTTTTATAAAACTGTTATTATAATTGGAATGTTCTACTTTGGACGGTAGAGTCGCTTTTTGAATGGACTACGTTGATGCAATTAACTCAAATTATCTCAAGTCTAAGTATATCAATCATCCCTTTAATTTGATCCCTAGATCCCTAGCAACTTTAGTAACAAATCGAAGACAACTTTGGCGTCTTCTCGGCCTTCAAATATAGTGATAGTTCAGTCCAGTCATTTTATTTTCACTTGTACAGTCGCCATCACATATTGGAGTGGCTAAAGTGCTCACAAATATCAGAACACAGGTCTAATGCCTCGACGATAATTTTTTTTTTTTTTAATGGGAAATGTGTAATATAAAGAGCAGTTATTTGTTAAAACAAATATAATTCACCTTTTAAATAAATAAATAAAGAAAAAATACTGCATAATTTTTGAAAACCGATTGAAGATAGTGGAAATCCTTTCATATGACACCCCACTTGATCTGTTTACTAGACTTTGATTTTTTGACCCCCCTCATATTCGTAATTTACACTGAAAATAAAATGAATATTTTTTTTTTCATTTTCCATACTCGTGTCTTTTATCCTCTTAACAGTAGTTCCATATTTCGAATTGATAGCTCAAGTATGTAGTTCCTGAGATATTTAACGTTGTGACAGACACCATAAGGGTTCCTTTTTTACCTTTTTGGTACGGAACCCTAATTATACTTTTTTAAGTATAATTCAACAATGCTTTCATTGTTGACCGTTTTGATGAGAAATAGGGCAACGAGTGACCGGTGCTGACGATCGATTTCCGATATTGTGACGTTTTTATAAGTGGTCAATCAAACCGTACGATTATTAACTTAATTTCTCGGAAGTAAAAATAGTTTCTTAAATATGCGATTGAAATAACATCAGTTTTTTATCAAAGTAGCCCATATTTATGTACTTCGATTCGTAAACTCAGTTGCCGTAATCAGTTTAGGGGTGCGCAAAGTTGGCAACTGTGGTTGCCGCAAGCAAGTGAGTAGTTAGTAACTTCTGTCAAAACTCCATTATGTCTTGGATTGCTCGCCCACTTACTTTATGAAATGAAATGAAATGAAATTTATTTCGTAACATATGTTATACGTCAAACAGTCATGTGGTATATGGACATCATAAGTATAGTGATTTAAATGTAGGTACATACAAAAATCATTAAAAAATAACTATATTGGTATAGGTAATATTCTCATTCCAGCACAAGAGGTAGGTAATTTAAAAAAATCTTCATAATTATAAAAGTTGTTTTCCTGGAGCCATTTTTTTCAATTTGGTTTTAAAGCTAAGGACGGATAATGTACTTCTTACTGCGTCAGGAAAACGGTTATAGACGGAGGGTCCCAGAAAGTATACTGATCGCTCCGACTTGGCAAGTTTATGTAAGCGCAAACGCTTGAAAACGTCTAGGTGTTCATGTTGCAAGTTTCTAAAATGTTTCCCTTCTTTCGACCTATTCTTACGTAGATATTGTAAGGTGGTGACGTGTTACGTAAGTTTCACGTTGGAATCATTTGTTCTACGATATATTAACAATATTTAATGGTTAAACAGGGTGTTGCCTGTCATAGGAGCAAACAACTAAACGGTAGATTATTAAGCTTGTGAACAATTATTTCCACGTGTATCCTAATTTTTTTTGTATTATATATTTTTTTTGAAAAATATTTTTTGTTCAAAATAAGTAAATCGTTTAAAAAATCTGTTTCCTGTGTTAGTTGGACTTTTTGTATGGTTAAAGGCAATATTTTCCCGCGGGTTTGCCTGCGTTCTTGTAATACGCGGGTGAAACCGTGCGTGCGGGCAGCTAGTCTTTATTAAACGGCAGCACTCAAGCTCATCAATTTAGTACTATATCACACATACATTATGAATATACCTAGATATTTTTCTAGCACGAATGATTTTCTTTAAGTGCTTGACAAACTAAAAACATCGACATTCATGTTATCGATAAGTACCTACATACTACTTTATCGACAAGACTTACATACAACCACAGACTTATATCGGCTTCCTACCTATACGACGCGTGCTATCCGTACACTTTTGATCCAATTTACTTTTATACTCGTAATTTGCAAAAAATAGATTATTATAGAACAGATATGTATGTACCTAAAACTTTCAGGGTGTATTGTCTTTTTTGTATATCTTAATTGTAGTATAAAATTTGGGATATAGCACGCAGACTTATCTGCATGTTTAAAAATTGATTTTTCAAACAAATTTATCAAAAATTAGTTTGCACATGAAGGGTAAGGAAATATATCGTAAATTTCGTACCGTCATAAACTAAAATTCGGGATACAACACTGTCATGAAAATGAACCAACTACTTAATTGGGAAGAAGTGGAGCTTAATCAAAACGACAAACGTGGAACAGTTGATAATTTTCCATATATCCGATATGCACCCATAACGTCAGTCGAGGTTGAAAAGTCTTTTAGTCAACTGAAGTGGATTTTCTCCAAAGGGCGAAGAAGTTTGACACCAGAAAACGTGGAAAATGTTTAATCGTTTAAAGTTGATAGTACACTGTAACCATATACATAGACACGGATTTGCTGTGGGACCAAACATGGGTTTGGGACATACTACATGTTGTGTCATTCTGCGTCAATGTGAAAGACAATTTGGGTGCGTGTGTGTGTATTGTGGAGTAACTTATGGGAGAATAAATTCAGTGACACGAAGAAAAAAAGCTACAAAAGTATTCCAAATTGTTTTCTGAAGTATGTAAAATATAAATAAATTGATAGTTTGGTTATCTTTATTTATTTCAATTCTTAAGCTAGATTTTTTTTATAATATGACTATAAAAGTAAACTATTAAAACAAATTACAAAATACAAAAACATTATAAAAAAACCTAACCTAGGGTGCCGCCGCCAGCGAGGCGGGGCCTAAGATACAGTTTTGTTATTATTATCCATTTTTTTACGCACCCTATTAACCCTATAACGCACACTTTGTATTATCTACTCTATGACGTTGAAGTGTTACTTATCGATAACAGGACTGTCGATGTTTTTATTTTGTCAAGCACTTAAAGATAATCATGCGTGCTAGAAAAATATCTAGGTATAATTATGAAGTACCAAGTGGGGATTTCAGAATTAAACACAAAATAGATCTTACCTCCTTTAATATTCGAATTGATGTTTTCAAATCATAAAATCTATCAAATTAGATTTTTTTTATGATTATACGGTTTCATATGCGATGCAATATTTGATTAAAATCTAGTTTTACATCCTATTTCCTTAGGATTAAACAGTAAATATAGATTATAAGTATATTTGATATTCTGGGATATGTATCCCGCATATGTGTGACACGCATACATATTTTGCTATTACAATGTTTTAAGATGAATGTAAGTACATATTCATAAGAATAAGATAATACACATATAAAAATATCCTATAGATGGCTGTAAGTTAATTACGCTATCGAACTTTACAATATTCTTATCGATTCTTGTGTTATTTTAAAGTTTTATATCGAATTCTATTTTAACTATATACTGATTTACAGGCATCGGAGTATTTTTAGCACGGTAAGACTAAAGTGAGCTATGGAGTCGTTGTAAGCATTAAAAATAAATTTATGCCCATACCCATGCTCATTAATTTAATTCATAAAATAAATAAGAACTATAAAAAATACACCACCATCTTCATTGACGAATAACAAATAATATGAAGGGTCCACGGAAAGAACGTGTCTAGTCACTTTATTTTTTCAAAATGAGATTTAGATGTCAAAATGTTGCGCTCGTTATGAACTATTGCGTGACATTAAAATCTCTTTTTGAAAAAAAAATGACTAGACATTGTTAAATAAAAGACTAGGTGTCGTAATAATCTACCCGACAAAGTCGTTTTATAAGTCTACCCTGCAAATCATACAATACACAACACCTCCACGGTTATTCCAAAGAAATTTAATCTTTAGACCGAAAATACAACATACGAAATAGTCTAGGTGAATGGTAGGTAGCTACAACTACCGTTACCCCGCTGACTTATTTTAGGTTCGGTATTAAGTATGCCAAATGAAACATAAATATTAACAAAACTTACAACTATGAACTTGTATGGTTACCTACCTGATATCTTAGTCGACATTAGTCTATAATTAAAACAATTTCGTAAGAAGGTACCAGGTGCAGAAATTAATCACTAACTAGGTACCTACTACACCTCCCACTCGATTAGTTTACCTCACTACAAAATATCTAAGTAATAATTACCCATCGCCTTATATGCTTGGGTGAAAAAAAAAATATACTTATAAAAAAAAGAACAACTAGTATTAGTACACCTTAGCCATTGGCATACGAGAAACAAATAACAAAATAATTAATAATTAGGTACAGGTTCAAACAACAAAACCTTTTGTATTTGTTTATATGTAACAAACGGAAAGTTATATAAGATTAAAGTTGCTAGTATCTTATAGATAAGTACCTAATATATAATTAAGAAAAGGAACAATTAAAAACTGTAACAATTCGCAAAAAAAAAAAAAAAAATGTAAGTACTACTTACAAATTTAATTGTTTTTACTTCAAATGAAACACTTCCTCGAACCCATATCGAATTGGAGGATTTCGAGGTCTAGAAGGATATCTGGGGGGCTGCGGCTGGTTGGACGGCAGCGCATCAGCCCCGTCCCCGCCAGCGCCACCGCGCCCGCCCGGGCTGCTCGGGCCAGCGGTTCCCGACTGTACCACGCCACTCGGGAAAAGTAACAAGTTATTTCCTGAACGCCGTTTTAATTGGTCAACATGACGATGGTTGGTTTCTCCCGTGACAGCTTCTACCGCGTAATCTGTGCTACCTAAACTCTTTTTGATAGTACCTTCAAGCCATTTCTCCGAATGCCTAGAACTATAATTCCTATACCAAACCAAGTCGCCCGCTTGGAAACCGCGGTGCGCACCGCCGGCTGCGCGTTGTTGTCGAACCTGCGTCTCCCGCGCGCGCGCCCCTCTATCTGGTTTTAAACAATCCAGCCGTGTGCGCAAACTTCTACCCTGTAAAATGTTGGCTGGACTGTCCCCCGTCGTACTATGCGCCGTATTTCTATAAATTAGTAGGAATCTACTCAGAGCTATTTCCGAATCGAGATGCTGTTTTTGCGCTTTAAGTAAAACGTGTTTACATATTTTTACAGCGCTCTCCGCAGCCCCGTTAGACGAGGGGTGGTAAGGAGCTGAAAATATATGTTCCACGCCGTTACTCTTAACAAAATTTTGAAATTCCTGACTAGAGAACGGGGGCCCATTATCCGACACCACCTGTTTAGGTATTCCAAACCTTGCCCATATCTCTCGCAACTTAGCGACGACAGCGGACGCTGTCGTACTCGCCATTTTAATAGCCTCAATCCACTTGGAGCATGAATCTACCATTACCAGGTACATCGTTCCTGCAATCGGTCCCAAGAAATCTAGGTGTAACCTGGTCCACGGGCGCTCCGGCCACGGCCAGGCGCGCGGCGCGTGCGCGGGCGGCGCGCCGGCCGTCGCCGCGCACACGGCGCACGCGCCGCACGTTCGCTCGATCGCTTCATCGATGCCCGGGAACCAGGCGTAACTCCTTGCTAATGATTTGGTTTTTACTACGCCCATATGAGTTTCATGAAGCTCCTTTATAACCTTGTCTTGACAACCCGCCGGAATTACTACGCGGTGTCCCCACATGATGCACCCGAGTTCCAAATAAAGCTCCCGCCTCCGATTGAAAAACGGTCTCAATTGTTCTATTTCTACGGTTTCAGGCCACCCATCTAAAATGAAACTTGTTACGCGAGACAGTAACGGATCCTTACTAGTTTCTTTTTTTAGCACCTTGTAATCTAACAGTAGAGCATCCGCCGCAAAGTGGAGATAAGTTTGCTCTGGGTCCCTTTTGTCATTCTCCACTTCACTTAATTTATGTGCTTTAATAAGTCGCGATAATACATCCGCCACGTTTTGTTCCGATCTTACGTATTCTATATCAAAATCGTACGCCGACAAATATAAAGCCCATCTCTGTAACCTACTGGCCGTCATGCTTGGTACTCCTACATTGGGTCCAAAAATACTAACTAAGGGCTTATGATCCGTCCTTAATGAAAAACGCCTACCATACAAGTATTGATGAAAACGTTTTATTGCAAAATATATTGATAACGCCTCTTTGTGTATCTGGCTATAATTGCGCTCGGCCGCGGTGAGCGCGCGCGATGCGTATGCCAGGGGGCGCTCGGAACCGTCCGGATAGCGCTGCGCCAGTATAGCGCCCAGTGCGAAGGAACTGGCGTCACTCGTGACGACCACGGGCAGCGCGGAGTCGTAGTGCGCGAGCACCTCAGCACTTGACAACAAGCTCCTCACTTTTTCAAACGCATTAATCTGTTGTTCTCCCCAATGCCATCGGGTTTGTTTTTTTAACAACGCATGAAGTGGCGCCAAGTGACTACTGAGATGCTCGACGAACTTTGCATAGAAATTGACCATGCCTAAAAATGACCGGAGCTCACTGACGTTACTAGGATAAGGCATCTCCACTATTGGTTTTACTTTTGCTTTGTCTACGCTTACACCATTCCTGTCAATAATGTAACCTAAATATGAGACCCTTTTCTGTAGAAATACACATTTTTCCTTCTTTAGTTTTAAGCCGTGCTCCTGCAACCTAGCTAAAACCATATTTACCGTAGATATATGCTGCTCTAAACTCCTGCCCGTGATTAAAATATCATCGTAGAACACTACCACATTTTCAATCCCTTGTAATAGGTTACTCATTAACCTTTGAAAAATACCCGGGCTGGAGGCTGCCCCAAATGGCAATCGATTATAGGTGAATAGACCACGGTGCGTGTTAATGACCGTGTAACGTTTCGATTCCTCATCTAGTAATACCTGAGAATACGCTTGTGAAAGGTCCAGTTTTGTAAAATATGTACTACCGCTGAGACCACTAAATACATCTTCTATTTTCGGAACGGGGTATTTGTCGACCATTAAAACTTTGTTCAAAGTTACCTTGAAATCGGCGCAAATACGTAAGCTGCCGTCGGACTTACGTATGGGTACGAGTGGCGTGGCCCAGTCGGAAGTATCAACAGGCTCAATGACGCCGACGCTCAACATGGAGTCGAGTTCAGCGTCGACGCGCTCGCGCAATGCATACGGTAGCGGGCGCGCGCGGTGGAACACGGCGGCGGCGCCCGGGCGCACGCGCAGCGTCGCCGTGTCGCCCGTGAACCGCCCCAGCCCGCCATCAAACAATTCTTTATGCCTGCAAAAAATATCGTTCGCAATTTCATTCTCCGTCTTCGGCTCAACAAAATTTACTGCTGAAGGTACACTAACGCTCAATTCTAATTCTGCCATCCACTGCCGGCCCAACAAATTTGTGGACCGGTTCCCGTTTTCGATAACGTATAAATCAAGATACTTCTTAACCTTATTACACTCTACGGGTACGTTAATGTATCCCAGTGGTCGAATCCTACTGTTATCATACAACTTTAAAACTAGGTCACAGCTACGTAACGGTATGGACTGGAACAATTCCTCATATACTTTGTCACTAATACACGATAAAGCGCACCCGGTGTCGATTTCCATTTTAATACTAACATTGTTTACATTGACTGATATGCTCACCGGTTTGTAATTTGTTAAGGACATCAGATTAATGCACTCGTCGTCAGAGCACTCCTCCGCCTCCTCCTTAGGTTGATATTCATCTTGAAGCCAGTGTGCATGAGAGCCCCGACGTGGGGGCCCGCTGCGCCCACGCGGCCGCCACGACCGCGCGCCCCGAAAAGTGGTAACTCGCCCCCTACCCGAAAATCCGCCGATTTGCTCCATCGGATTTGGACACACGCGTCTTAAATGCCCCATCTTCCCACACCTACTGCAAACGAAACTCTGGAATCTGCATTCCGTAAAGTTATGATAACGGTCCCCGCACGCCGTGCAACCGTTTTTATAATGCACTGCACCGATGTTTGATTGTCGCGGGGTGCCACCAAATGACGCTGCGCCCGGCGCGGGTGCTCCTGCGCTAGCATGATGCACCCCCTCCGCCAACGCGCTCTCAACCCCGCTATGATCCACCGCTAATGCATCTCTTTGCGCCGCCTCCAGGTTCGATGCGATAGCAACAGCTTTTTCGAAGTCTAATTTCGATTCGGTAAATAATCTTTGTCTAAATAGATCGTTATTAATTCCGCATGCAAATTGATCACGTAAATTCTCATTAAGTGCTGTTTTGAATTCACAATAACGGGTCAATTTCTTCAACTCTGCGACATAATCCTTTACCGACTGACCTTTGCCCTGACGACATTGACGAAAGCGAAAACGTTCTGCTAAAACTGACGGCCGCGGTTGGAGATGGTTTTCCATTATTTTCACCACAAAAGCGTATGTTAAATCTCCTGGTTTTTCTGGGCTACATAGGGTTACCATTAACTCGTAAGCTGCGTCGCCGATGGCCGAGATTAATATCGGTAGCCTCATGTCGTCCGCCACCTCGTTGACCTTGTAGTACATTTCTACTCTGTCCACATATACTCGCCAGTTGCCATTATCCACATCAAAAGCACTTAATTTGCCAATAGTCGCCATGTTTTACACCTGAATTTACTTCGAAAAAACTGTATTTCCCATCCCGTCGCCACTGTTAAATAAAAGACTAGGTGTCGTTTCTTTAGATGATCGTTTAATAATCTACCCGACAAAGTCGTTTTATAAGTCTACCCTGCAAATCATACAATACACAACAGACATGTTCTTTCCGTGGACCCTCATATTATTTTTTATTCGTCAATGAAGATCTATAGTGGTGTATTTTTTATATTTAATATTTATTTCATGAATTAAATTAATGAGGATGAGTAAATATTTATATTTAATGCTTACAACGACTCCATAGCTTACTTTAGTCTTACCGTGCTAAAAATACTCCGATGCCTATGATTTAATAAGTATGTGAAGTGAGTTAATGTGATAAATAAAACAAAACTTGCACATTTTATTGGGTCGTGGTTTAACAATTAGGGAGATTTAACTGTATCAGCTAAAAAAACATAAGTACCTATAAAGCCCCTCTTATATGTAGTTGTGCTCTGTTCAAATAGACTTATTTATTTAAAATAACACGAATAAAACATTTGCCTATTCAAAGAGTTCACAACTACGCTACTTATGTTTTTCACATAATATAACCTTGTCGTGGCTCATAAACCGCTGACCAACCAGCGGGGCTAGCACTACTGTCACCGTAACGCGACGTTAGTACGTGTGAGCCAGGAGACGTGCGCGACGCGACAAAGCACCAAGTTGTGCTAGACCCCCACAGCGGCTAAAGCGAAACGCCACGTTCGTTTGTATATCTCTATCTCTATCGCACTTGTATATTTGTGTGACAAAGAACGGCCATTATATATTTTCGTGTCTGATTACCACGACCGTTTACAGACATTTTATATGGAGTCGTGGCAAGTAAACGCAGACATTTTATATGGAGTCGTGGCAAGTAAACGCAGACATTTTATATGGAGTCGTGGCAAGTAAACGCAGACATTTTATGTGGAGTCGTGGCAAGTAAACGCAGACACAAATCTGGAGAATGACCGAGAAAAAGATACACGAACACATTCAGTGGCGGATCCAGGAGTAAAGTTTGTGGTGGGGAGGCTTAATTACTAGTAGATTGGGAGGGAGTGGGTTCTTTGGAGGGGCTTGAGCCCTAAGCCTCCCTCCTGGATCCACCAGTAAAGACATTGGCGTTTCGCGGTACTTAGCCACTCAGTTATTATTTAATAATAGTAAGTATGAATACAAGTGTTGTTGTGTACTTAACAATTTTGTGACTAGGTATTTAAAGCGTATTTGGTAACATGTTCTCGTTATTAAAACGTTATACTTATTTATATTTTCTAAAGAAACTACCTAAGTAAATTTTTAATCATTAAATAAATAAATAAAAATGTTTATTGTACATAAGGTGGTTTACATTAACGAGACTTAATAGACTATTTTGTACACATAGGTCAGTAACATAACAAAAACTTCCAACCCCTAAACTAGGTGTGAACCTGTGTCTTAGGGGTTTGAGTTCATCCACATTCAATGTCAAAACAGTAAGACAAAGACTAAACTAATGAAATCATTACAAGGTGTGAAGGTGTCAGTAACGTAAGAAGGAAGCTAAAATTATAATGTAACTAATTTAAAATTATTTCTAGAGAAAGAGCTGTATGTATTCATAACTTAACTTAATGAGATCTGTAAGTGAAAGTTATTAGTTTTATTACTTAGCCTGGTATTATTTTTTAATTGCAATCATAAAAGAAACAATTCTAGCTACTTTTTGCGCAGCCACTGGTACTGATATATCTGTTACCGTCAAATTATCAACACCGTCAGTTTATAATCTTTTCTGGCAGCTGTCATAGTTTTATTTAATTCAGAGACAAACTAGAGTCGGCCCCAACTGTCATATCGTTCGATATCTTACTTACGTGCGAAATTTGACAAATTTGTATGCAAATTGACAGTTCGTTTTGAACTAAACGTCATCTCGACTGATATTAGAATAGAGGTCAAATCAAATTTCTTTGTTTTTCAGAGATGTTCGAAATTTGAATGAAATAATTTATCGAAATCGATTTTATTATTTAGCAATAATAACATTTTCACAGATAAGAAAGTTCTTACTAAACAGTCTATTTTTATGGTGGTCATAATGTACGGTTCTTGAACGCATCATGGAGGTTTTATGATATTTGGATAGATAAACTCATCACAGATAAACTCATCATAGATAATCTAGGTACTATTATTTATACCGATTTTAAAATTGGATATAGTTTTTTTCGTATGGTTATCTTTTTGTCTAGCAAGAAGGCCTCATTGGAATAGTGAATATAGTGCAACATGAACAAAATTACATTACAAATTAATATATTTAATATAACATTAATATAATAAATACGAATTTAATATAATAAATAAATGGATAGTAGTGATAATTAAACTTATAAAATAATAAATAAATTATAATACAGTCAGTTACATACAGTTTAGCTGACGTATTAAAATATACATAATGTTTTCTACATCTTATAAGATTAAAAGACTTCTTTCACTACAAATATATAAATATAATAATTTAGCATTTTTTTGTATCAAAACTGTAACATTGATTATATTCTCTTTCTCAACATTCGACAATATAGTATCTAGGTTGTCTTTTATATTTACTGTGCTGTAAATACGGATTATTGGTTAACTTCTTTGGCCTTCATGAAATACGTTAAGAAGTCGATGGGTAATGGGAACACGATAGTTGAATTCTTCTCCGCGGATATGGTGTTTAATGTCTGTAACAAAGGATTTATTTTTCAGCGCAGAGGTTTTTGTAACTACTTATAGGTAGATCGCTTAGCCCAGTTCTTGCCTGCACGGTGCGCGGGTGGGGGGGTAGGGCGATAATAGGCTTGTGTCGGTCAGGAACTAGGAACTATTAGGAATGAATACCCATCACTGAACGAAAACTAGTTCCTCAATCACCATCTAAATCGGTCTTCGGTCTTTAGTTCAGCAGCAGAGCGAGAGTGGTATGGAACGAGATGCGGGTAACATCGCGTAGGAGCGCACCGTCGCCGTCGCGTACTGAACGTGAACGAAACGAACGAATGCGAACTATGCGAAGCCAGGCAATGGCGCGCGCACGGGTGCGAGTGAGATAAACGGCTGCACGTTGCTCCGTCGTCGGTTTAGTTTGGTTCGTAATACGTAAAACTCAAAGCTACTGCGCTATTTGACAGTTAAAAGCCGTGAACCAATCTTAACTAACGGCCGCTCCTACACTGACCTAAAAGACCGAAGGAACTAAAAGACCGAACTAGTTCCTCAAACCGATTGAACGAGATCGGAGCGCTCCCGTAAAAGAACGAGCAGGCACAGGCCTAGGCGATAAAGGGGCGGCGTGTGGGCGCCAGGCTTACCCTCCCGCGGACCGCGCAGGCCAGGACTGAGTTAAGGATAACTGACGCTAGAACGGGCTGCGCTTTGCGCACACACAGTCGTTTTTCTTTGAAAACGACCCGGGCCGGACACAGCTCGTTCTAGCGTGAGTCATCCTTTAAGCGGTCTACCTATAGTATTCTTTTAGCCTGATCCGCAGAATAAATAATAGTGCCGACGTGCAGAAGGTTCTCTATCATACTATAAAACTCAAATCATGCCATACTAATAATTAACAACTAAAAAAATTGAAAAACCCCTGATATTTTAATTTCAAAGTTCAATATCATAAAAAAGGATTTTGCTGAAACGTATAGCTAAGAACTATCTCGATCATGTCAGCTTTCGGATTAAAAAACCGCATTTAGCATCGGTCCTTTTTTAGGAGCTAAGATGTCACAGACAGACAAGTCAAACTTATAACAAAGGACAAGGGCCTTTTTGCTTCGGGGGTTAAAAATGACACGAACCTGCAGATAGCGAAGCTGCAGCGCAGCTGGACTGTCTCCGATGACTTCTGAGGCTTCTCGCAGAGCCCGTGAGGCCTTCTGCTCGCCCTCAGCTGCTATCACCTTGGCACGGGCCTCACGAGCGGCTTCAGCCTCGGCGGCCATAGCTCGCTGCAACTGCACTGGGAGGCGGACGTCCTTGCTGCAAGATGGCAAAGGTTACTGACCCATGTAATGGGGCTGGCAACTGTCAAACTGACAGCGCCAAAGCTCCCTAACCCTTCTTTGCATGATTTTTTATTTATTTTTGAAATAAATCACGATAATGTCAGTTGACCTCCACATTTCGGTTAAAATATAAAAAAAAGATATATGAGGTAAGTTTTACATGATATCTTTATTTTTTGATATGATGGAAATTTCCATCATTATGCAAACTCTGACCTTAAGCATATCACAAATTATACGGTTACTTATTATTACTGAACATGTCCACAAAATTTCTTAACAATCGGTTGAGAAATGTGACCTGTAGAGGAGAACAGCCGGACATCTGGATATCCGGACATCCGTAAGTAAATTTTGGCCCACGCTGAAACGGAATACTTCGTTCGCTTCGCTCGCTCGTTCAATAACCATCGTAAACATATGTTACCTACATTTGAAACAACCTGCCCTTATAGTGAGAATTTTCCATGAGAACTTTGTAGGTAAGTACACGTTTTGGGACGATACCATAGTAAGTAAGTATATTTCATATTGTTCGGATATTATGAGAGAAAAATCGAGGTGTCAAACTGTGAAGCCAGCGCGGCTATCACAAGACGGCACGCGAGCTCTCTCGATTTTTCTCGCACTATTCATCTATCTCGTATTAGAAAACTTAGAAAGAGACGTATAAAGGATGACTCACGCTAGAACGGGCTGTGTCCGGCCCGGACCGTTTTCGAAGAAAAACGACGGCATTTTTGCCCAAGCCACGGCCAAGCCACGGGCTGGGCCGTGCCGACAACGAGCCGCTTCCGAGCCTCAGCCGTGGCTTGGCCGGGCTTGGGTATGGCTCGGCCGCGCAAAAACACCATCGTTGTTCTTAGAAGACGGCCCGGGCCGGACACGGCCCGTTCTAGCGTGAGTCATCCTTAATGCGAGATAAATCCAGAGAGCTCCCGTGCCGTCTTCTGATAGCCGTGCACTACAAATTAGAATAGAACCGTAAACGTTAAAGAGGAGAGATACACCACAGGTGAGTAATTAGAAAAACAGTATAAGTGCCACCTGATAACTGTTTTCTATGGTGCCGGTTAATGTACGGCCCAATAATTGGCGACCACTATATCTCTGTCTCTTTTTAACTCATTCAAAAAGAGAGAGAGAAAGATAGATGGACGCGTATTATCGGGCCGTACATTAACCGGCACCTTTTCTATTTGTAACTAGTCTGTAAAAAAAATGTGTGAAAAGGGAACAAAATCATTATTTTCATTGTTGATTTCGATTTTGTCAATCAAATAGAAGTTTCTTGTTTCTTTCAATTAGTTTGTACCTATGTTTTTAAAGTTTGATAGTTCAAAACATTTCGGTTTCGTCCACAAAGTTCAATTAATTCATGAGACTAATACGCTGATAATCCATCGATGCACACATTTTTTTGTTACCTATTTACATATTTTTTGCGCTTTATGCAGCGCAAACGAGATTTGAACGCACGATTTTTTATTACTTTGCAAAGTTTAGGGTTAACCCAGAGCCCTAGGAAGCAAAATTTCAGGAAATGTATTTCAATGTCAATCATGGATCATGGCATACATCTAGATTTCAATATAGATACGCATCGGAACGTCCTTGTGTAGCTACGAGTACACATAAATGTGTATTAAATTTGATTTACATTTGTCCAGTAAATTAATCTTATCTTATCTTATCTTATCTTATCCAGTACTAGGTATATCGTCCCAACACTTGTAGCACTTACCTACACTGCCAGCAACCCGCCTAGGGGAGAAAACCACGGGAACGGGGCTACGAGCGTAGCGCGTAGCGATTCTCGTCAGTGAATTTGTAAACCGGCTTACCTCATTCACTGCCAAGAATTGCTACGCGCTACGCTCGTAGCCGTTCCCGTGGTTTGCCTCGTATGTAGCGAAAAGCGACTACGGCGTAGGTGCCCGCTAGGCGGGTTCCTAACAGTAAAAGAGTTAACTTATTCACTGCCAAGAATCGCTACGCGCTGCGCTAGTAGTCGTTCCCGTGGTTTGCCTCGTATGTAGCGGAAAGCGTCTACGGCGTAGATGCCCGCTAGGCGGGTTCCTAACAGTAAAAGAGTTAACTTATACACTGCCAAGAATCGCTATGGTTTACGCTCATAGCCGTTCCCGTGGTTTACCTCGCATGTAGCGGAAAGCGTCTACGGCGTAGGTGCCCGCTAGGCGGGTTCCTAACAGTAATATAGTTATTCACTGCCAAGAATCGCTACGCGCTGCGCTCATAATCTTTCCCGTGGTTTGCCTCGCATGTAGCGGAAAGCATCTACGGCGTAGGTGCCCGCTAGGCGGCTTCCTAACAGTAAAAGAGTTAACTTATTCACTGCCAAGAATCGCTACGTGCTACGCTCGTAGCCGATGCCGTGGTTTTCCGTCTATGTAGCGGAAAGCGACTACGGCGTAGGTGTCCGCTAGGCGGCTTCCTAACAGTAAAAGAGTTAACTTATTCACTGCCAAGAATCGTTACGTGCTACGCTCGTAGCCGATCCTGTGGTTTGCCTCGTATGTAGCGGAAAGCGACTACGGCGTAGGTGCCCGCTAGGTGGCTTCCTAACAGTAAAAGAGTTAACTTATTCACTGCCAAGAATCGCTACGTGCTACGCTCGTAGCCGATCCTGTGGTTTGCCTCGTATGTAGCGGAAAGCGACTACGGCGTAGGTGCCCGCTAGGCGGCTTCCTAACAGTAAAAGAGTTAACTTATTCACTGCCAAGAATCACTACGTGCTACGCTCGTAGCCGATCATGTGGTTTGCCTCGTATGTAGCGGAAAGCGTCTACGGCGTAGGTGCCCGCTAGGCGGGTTCCTAACAGTAAAAGAATTAACTTATACACTGCCAAGAATCGCTATGGTTTACGCTCATAGCCGTTCCCGTGGTTTACCTCGCATGTAGCGGAAAGCGTCTACGGCGTAGGTGCCCGCTAGGCGGGTTCCTAACAGTAAAATAGTTATTCACTGCCAAGAATCGCTACGCGCTGCGCTCGTAGCCGTTCCCGTGGTTTGCGTCGTATGTAGCGGAAAGTGACTACGGCGTAGGTTCCCACTAGGCGGGTTCCTAACAGTAAAAGAGTTAACTTATATACTGCCAAGAATCGCTACGCGCTGCGCTCATAATCTTTCCCGTGGTTTGCCTCGCATGTAGTGGAAAGCATCTACGGCGTAGGTGCCCGCTAGGCGGCTTCCTAACAGTAAAAGAGTTAACTTATTCACTGCCAAGAATTGCTACGGGCTACGCTCGTAGCCGATCCTGTGGTTTGCCTCGTATCTAGCGGAAAGCGACTATGGCGTAGGTGCCCACTAGGCGGGTTCCTAACAGTAAAAGAGTTAACTTATTCACTGCCAAGAATCGCTACGCGCTGCGCTCGTAGTCGTTCCCGTGGTTTGCCTCGTATGTAGCGGAAAGCGTCTACGGCGTAGGTGCCAGCTAGGCGGGTTCCTAAAAGTAAAAGAGTTAACTTATACACTGCCAAGAATCGCTATGGTTTACGGTCATAGCCATTCCCGTGGTTTACCTCGCATGTAGCGGAAAGCGTTTACGGCGTAGGTGCCCGCTAGGCGGGTTCCTAACAGTAAAATAGTTATTCACTGCCAAGAATCGCTACGCGCTGCGCTCGTAGCCATTCCCGTGGTTTGCGTCGTATGTAGCGGAAAGTGACTACGGCGTAGGTTCCCACTAGGCGGGTTCCTAACAGTAAAAGAGTTAACTTATATACTGCCAAGAATCGCTACGCGCTGCGCTCATAATCTTTCCCGTGGTTGCCTCGCATGTAGTGGAAAGCATCTACGGCGTAGGTGCCCGCTAGGCGGCTTCCTAACAGTAAAAGAGTTAACTTATTCACTGCCAAGAATCGCTACGTGCTACGCTCGTAGAAGATCCTGTGGTTTGCCTCGTATGTAGCGGAAAGCGACTACGGCTTAGGTGCCGGCTATGCGGCTTCCTAACAGTAAAAGAGTTAACTTATTCACTGCCAAGAATCGCTACGTGCTACGCTCGTAGCAGATCCTGTGGTTTGCCTCGTATGTAGCGGAAAGCGACTACGGCGTAGGTGCCCGCTAGGCGGCTTCCTAACAGTAAAAGAGTTAACTTATTCACTGCCAAGAATCACTACGTGCTACGCTCGTAGCCGATCATGTGGTTTGCCTCGTATGTAGCGGAAAGCGACTACGGCGTAGGTGCCCGCTAGGCGGCTTCCTAACAGTAAAAGAGTTAACTTATTCACTGCCAAGAATCGCTACGCGCTACGCTCGTAGCCGATCCCGTGGTTTTCCGTCTAAGTAGCGGAATGCGGCGTAGGCGCCTGCTAGGCGGGTTCCTGGCAGTGAATGTGTGTTAACCCATTCAGCGCCAATGACGACACACATGCGTCAGAGCGCTAAGAGCACTTTTCGCTACACACGGAGTTGAAGCTGCTTCGATTGTAGTGTGGTCGTGAATGGGTTAAGCATTACAAGCAGAGGTCATGGTTATCTCATGATTATATAATTTTAAGAAATACGGTATTTCTACTCCAGAATTTTATTGTGACACTTATATAATACTAGCTGAAAAGATTTTGAAATCGTTTCAGTGGTTCCGTAGATTATCCAACAAACTTATACAATCTCATAGAATTCTACTCTTTATCATATTAGTATAGATTTATAGCTAGGACTTTGCAAAAGTGGTCACCGACGCCCGATATGGCATGGCAGATAAAGAAGAAGATAGATTTATACTGCTGGAACCGGCATAATTGTAGTTGTACTTGTCCATTTAGATGACACACTCTATACCTATGTAAAAGCTTAACTATGTAGTCAACGGGCGTCAATGCCTGTCGCGTCGCGCCTTGTCCACCGATCGATTCCAATGGTCCCATAACACAGGTAGTAAATTAAATATTCATCAGGTTAAGTAATTTGTAACAGCTCGATAATTGCAGGGTGGGATAATTAATGTGGGAATGCGTTGTGTTGTCCCAAGGCCATTTTTTATTCAAATTAATGGGTTTGTTAGGTAGTACAGAGACCTATTGTATCATATGGAAGACTTATTGTATCACTATCGAATATAATAACATTTCATGGAATTCACGTTAGAAATGACGTACAACAAGCTCAAAGTTGTTTCATTTCAATTAATGTGGGTAATTATTACAAAGCCTTTTTTATATTCTAATTAATGGGTTTGTTAGGTAGTACAGAGTCTTATTGTATCTTATCGAAGACTTATTGTATCACCATTAAATATAATAACATTTCATGGAATTCACGTTAGAAATGTACCGGTATCACGGTAGAAGTGACGTGAAAGCTCAAAGTCGTTTAATTTCAATTCAAAGATATACTAATTGCGAACATAATTATTGATTTTACTACTCAAAATAGTTTATATATGCGGGTGTATGAGGGGCTCGCACTCAGTTGGCTAGCATTGAAAATGTGTCACCTATTACGTACTTTAATACTTAGATCGGGCCATTCGAATGTCAGAGCATGCCTTTTGGTGTTAGCAATGCCCTTGTTTTCTCTATAACCGCCCATTTGATTTCGGATTATATCGTAGCTTAAATTGTTTTTTTTATTAATGCAGCTCATACTTCGCTTGGCAAAATGACTTGATATCTATTGATATATCAAAAGGTGGTTAGATCGAATAAAGCAAAGAAAGACAGTCTAAATCTATGCCATCGCAATACAAACAAATGTTCAGAATGTCCTCGCTTATGGCTCGTTTCGTGCAATACGTGGGCAAAGCCATGCGGGCAGCTAGTGAAATAAGTACATTTTTTGCCGACTGTACTTTTCTGTATACCGTCATCTTCTAACGAGGCCAAACTCAACGGGGTTACGTCGGTTAAACACTGAATTCCCATGACCACCTTCCGTTTCCATCATCAGATCAGCTCGGTGGTACCATAATATTGAATTGTCATCTAAAATATACCTTTAACCAAAATTTCAGCTCAATCGGTTGAAGATATCTGCTTCAAAATTGAGTTGCAAGATTTTACCCGAACAAACATAATTATAGTTACATACATCACTAATTAATAATTAAAAAAAAGCTTGTAATAAAAAGGGGCATCACACAATACAGCCGGGCTCAAATCTTTACGTCATACCTGGCCATAAACTAGCATTTGCGGAAATTCCCACTTCCTATCCAGGGAGAGACGTTAAACTTTGTACGCACACGGGCGGTAATAAATAAAGCCTCTCATCGCATATCCAGTCAAACAACTGCGATCAGACACATTCTTTGGTTCACCGCCCTAGGTAGTAGTAGGTTTAGGATGTACTATAAAGAACACCGCTTAAGATTACAGACGGTTTGGTAGAACCCACCCTAAAAAGAAGAATATACTCACATTTCAACGCGCTCCACCTTGATTCCCCAGGCTTCCGTTGCCTCGTCCAACGAGATCTGCATGTTACCAGACAACGTCTCCCGCTCGCTGAGGATCTCGTGCAATGGACGGGTGCCCATTGTATTCCTCAGCGTGGTTTGTGCCAAGAGCCTACACAAGTATGTAAGTACAAAACTCAAAATAGGTGATGAAGAGTTTTGTGCATTTTTTAAAAATAAGCTATTGTAATAACCGTGTAATACAGCCGATTGTTGATTATTTCAAAGAAACAATACTGGCGCAGTTGGCAGGATCACTTACCGTGTGGAGTGGTGGGCGTTTTCTACGTTGGCAATGGAAATAGTGGCATTTTGCACTCTATAGTAGACTACTGCGTCTACCGAGACCGTCACTGAATCCTTAGTAAGTACCTGATTGGAAGAATATTTAAATGTAAAGAGATTAAAAAAATTGTCCATGTAAATTTCGGAAATATGATGAAACAATAAATCAACCGTTTTTTTTAATGTTTGTCTATAATTGGCAAAACGAGACACATAGGTATAGGATGTCCTGGTGTCAGGCTATCAATCCGTCCTGCTATTGCAGGCGTGTCCCCCATGTCTGGCCTTACTTCCGTCTGCTGACACCTATCAGGTTACATGGGGATACTGTGGGGATAAACTGCCCCCAATTTAATCAGCTTGACAAAAAGGTAATAGGTGGTTACTGAACAGCATCATTAAATATCAACCCAGCAATGTACAAGGAATTTGACACTTTTGGGTGAAAATTGACAAATTTGGTAGGTAAATAGTAACCTGATAATTTTTTTTTAATTGTCTCTACAGATGCAAATGTCAGATTGGATTAACGGAAGTCAGTCGATGAAATAGTAGACTGTGTCTCAAGAGAGCAAAATTACATATTTACGGAGAGGGCGGTATATTCAATCCTGAGCGAAGGGAAAGATTCTACAATAGAATCCTGAGCGTAGCGAGGAATTCTAACGTAGAATATCGAGCGTAACGAGGGATTCAAGTGTATACGCCTAAGACGAAAATTATTTTGCTACTGAGTGACACATACTGCTTTTCACACCTTGTATGAGGAAAATTAAAGTCCCCCGTTGGAGGGAACAGTGACGCTTTTCTGAATAGCAGTTGTGAAATAAATATAACATTTCTCATGTAAAGTTCTTACCTCTTGTGGTGGAATGTCGTATGTGCGTGTTCTAAGATCCACTCTCGCATAAGTGTCGATGCACGGTAGTATGAAGAATATACCTGGAGAAAACCTTTATTCAGTCAGTAACATCTACGTTCACTACTAAAGCTTTAAATCCCACAAGCGCCATCCTGCCCTGACTTGACTCCCTGCGTTGGGCCGTCTGGGCTTGGTTTCTTTTCAAAACTTGCAGCAATTTGGTGGCGTCTTTCCTTTGAATATGAATGTGCTATTAGGTATTTTCATAATCACTTCACCCATTTCTTGCGAAGCAAGGCACATACATTTGAAATATATTTAACGTTTCTTGGGGAATACTTAGTAACGTAATCAAATGCAAAGGGTTTGGCCGTTCTTATTTCAAATGTTTTGTAAAATTATGCTTTATACTGTAATTTTAAGTTTTGCCAATTTATAAAAAGCATAAGAAGTTGTTTAATACCCAAAGGCCTTCAATTTTGTATGAAATTCCTTCACAGTTCTCTCGAGTTGTTCCGCCCGGAACTTAATACTTTGAAGCCTGTTATAACGAACTTATAATGACGACATTTCATTGCATGTATGAGAAAAACATATTAAATATGCACGTAAAGAAGATTGACCACAGGAAAGAACACTTTTGTTTTTCCGATGGTGTATCAATTAACAATGACATTTAATTCTGAGATAACGCCAATTCGGAATGGATGAAAATTTTAGAAGTGCCTGATTATTTTTTTTGGTGATGAAGGTTATTCCAACCTTCCTTAGGACCAGAAAAAAGTTGCACACTTTTCAGCTGCGTCAATTATTTTTGAAAAATGTAAACATTTTCCTCACTTATGTTTTGGGTTTAGGACGGCGAACTTTTCTTGATCGGCACTTTCCTTGATCCGTCTCATATAACAAGAAAATATCTTAAATATCCGTGGTAAACTGACACTGGCAATGATATTGACAGCTGCAGCAGCTATATTCGTCATTGCCAGGGTCAGATATTTGAAATATTTTTTTGCAATTTGAGACGGGTCAAGGAAACTGTCTTATCCTAAACCCAAAACGTAAGTGAGGAAACTGTTTATATTTTTCAAAAATAATTGACGCATCTAAAAAGTCTGCAACTTTTTTCTGGTGCTAAGGAAGGTTATTCCTATCACCCAAAAAATAATCAGGCACTTTTAAAATTTTCATCCATTCCGAATTGGCGTTATCTCAGAATTAAATGTCAAATTTTTTAATGTTTAAATTAAAGAAATACGAAACTATTTTACTTGTTTTACTTTATATCTTACATTATTATTAAAAGCTAAACTAAAAGTAATATGTATTACAATTTATTAAAAAATATTTGTCCCGTATAGTGTCGGGTTAAAATAGCACCACCCCCTTTCTTCCCGTGGGTGTCGTAAGAGTCGACTAAGGGGACAGGGTTGAAGTGTGTTGTGGGCGGTGGGCTAGCAACCTATCACTTCAATATCACATTTTGTCGATCTTTTATACCCACATTTTGTGCTAAAAGTGGCACTGGAACACAAGTTTCATGTGCTCTGCCTACCCCTTTTAGGGATAAAGGCGTGATTGTATGTATGTATGTATTTTTTATTTTAATCACAAATAAATACAGAAACCCCACAATATATATATATTATAATCTCCACTTATAATAAATCTCTAAATAAAAAAAAGAATCAGCCAGTTAGAAACTAAGCTTTCTGCGGTACAAATGTTCTCAGCATCCCATGGACGGAAAAATATGAAACATTTTATATAGGTAAATTATTATTCCCGCTGCAACTTAGGATAGTTTTTATCCGACTGCGACAATTAATTTATTTTCCGTAATATACGACTTCATTTAATTTTTCATTTATTATTCTTAAAGTATATCGCCGCCACATCTGTCAGCTAAAAGAAACGTCAAAATCACAGACTAATAAGAAATACTACGGACAAAATGGCGGAATTTCTTTGCCTTTCTTTCGCCTATTAATAATTTTAATCCCGTCTACGATATACATTGACGAGACACATAGGTACCAAAAGCAAATATAAAATTAATCGATTTTGATATGCGAACTTATATGCGCAAATGTCGAATTAAGGCGTAATTTGTACAAATGTAACAACAAATTCGAACAATATAAACTTGGTTTTTTTTAATGGCACGCGCGCGCGCTCTTTGCGTATTCAGCTAAACCACGAAAATTGAAACTCGAAGTTCGTATATCTGCATTCCTGTCATTTGTTAGTGCGATAGAGATAAAGATACCCGAATATTTTCGAATTTCCGAAGTTCGTGGTTTAAAAGAAAATACGGATGTCGGATAGATCTAAATTAATATTTTATGTGTGAATATGGTTAAAATTATTTGGAAATACTATTGTTGTTAGTGTTTTAGTATATTTGACTAGCTTTACGTTTAATATTGTACGTCCGAAATGGGCAAGCTGTTGGACTTTATTTTACCCAAAACAACTAAATGTACACAGTTCTGACTATAAAGAAATCTTATTTTATCTTATCTTATCGAAAATAGGGATGTAGACACTAAACAAAATAATCATAATGTTGTATTATCTCAAAAAAAACAACGCAAGAGGCTATACTCGTATAGGTAATCACTAAGTTATAAGTGTATAAAGTTTGAAGAGTCTCTTTGCGTCTCTTTTCCGCAAAACGCACCTTTATAATGAAACGATTGTTTTTTACTATGACGCTCGAGGATCGTGCCGTCACGGTCCCTGATCGTTTTCTCACTCTAACAAGCGACATTAAAACGGTTGTAGCTTCGTAATTTTTTGAGATATTTGAATGAGTTTTTCGTTTCTTCTTTCTTTTGAAGTGAGTCTACAGCTACACCTCTATTTGGAAGACAAGCGGAAAGAACCCATACTATCCATACTAATAATCCATACTTCCATATTAATATTATAAATGCGAAAGTGTGTCTGTCTGTCTGTTAACTCTTCACGCCTAAACCGCTGAACCGATTTAGATGAAATTTGGTATACAGATAGTTTGAGCTCCGGGGAAGGACAAAGGGTAGTTTTTATATCTGAGGGGCTGAAATTGGGGGTGGAAATTTGTATGGAGCTACTTAAACCGCTGCACCGATTTAGATGAAATTTTGTATATAAATAGTTTGAGTCCCGGGGAAGGACATATAATAGGTTTTATCCCGAAAAAAACCCCTAAGGGGGTGAAAAGGGGGGGGGGGGAGGGGGGTGAAAATTTGGATGTAATCTATTTTGATGAAATGTGGTGTAGATATAGGTTAAGTCCTGGGCAACCCTCAAAAATCACCCCAGAAATCATCCCCTAAGGGGGTGAAATTAGGGGTGAAAATTCGGATGGAACCCATTTTAATACAATTTTGTATAGAGATAGCTTGAGTCCTGGGAAAGGACATAGGATAGTTTTAATTCCGGAAATCACTCCCTAAGGTGAAATGGGGGTGAAAATTTGGATGAATCCCGTTTAGATGAAATTTGGTATAAAGGTCGTTTGAGTCCCAAAGAATGATATTAGATAGTTTTTATCCCGAAAATCATTCCCTAAGGGTATGAAATAGGGGGTAAAAGTTTGGATAAAATCCATATACCTAGATGAAATTTGGTATAGAGATAATTTGAGACCCTTCGAAGGATACTTATAGAATAGTTTTTGCCTCGGAAATCATCCCTTAAAGATGGTAAGTAGAAGTTTGTTTGCATTATATTTTCTAAGTATAAGTTCTACGCGGACGAAGTCGCGGGCAACAGCTAGTTTAGAATAAGCACTGAAACCTCAAATAAACACTCCCATAACAACACGACACTCGTATTGCAGAACATACTTAACGAGCCGCACCCTGAAATTGCGCCACATAAAGGGCACCTTCCTGCCTAGATAGTAAGAGATAGAGAGGTTCTGTTTTTTACAAAATGTAGGCAAGCTCAATACCCCGAGGACTATTTTGCATTTTTTCGATATCGCTTTTCGTTTTCAAGAAATTACCGATTTATTACTACAAAACAACAAAAAATTTTAATTTTTCGACATTTTAGCAACTTTTAATAGTTATTTGTACAACAAGAGAGCAAAGTTAGTTTTTGCTGCGAGTGCTGATTTTGAGTCTCGAGGAAGCGAAAGATTCTTAAATTGAATCACGAGCGTAGCGAGTGATTCAAAGTTAGAATCTTGAGCGCAGCGAGGGAATCAAAAGCACGAGACGCAAATACTTTGCTCTCGAGTAACACATACAACTTTTCACCTCAGCAGTGAGAACATCGTCACGTTAAAAAATACATCGATAGGCTTTTACGTACCTATTCGTCTCGTGGATATTCAGGAAGAAAACTTGATTCGGGGTTCGTTACTGCTTGTTTTAACACCTCAGCGCGGCTAGTTAGTTACTAGAAGCACGCGAGAGCGCGGGCGAGACAAGGCGCGACACGACAGACTAAAGCACATTTTATTAATCTATATGAGTCTCGCGTGACACTTACACTACACTTAAAACTAACCGTACCTATTATTGTTAAAATACTGTCACTCATGTTCCCACATTTCACTCATGTTTTCGAGCTATTTTTGAAATATTCAATCTAATATCGCGCGTGCGCTCCGAAAACTAAGCGTAGGTATTGTTGTTAAATACTGTCTTCTTCAATGAGTTCACTATATTTCTTAGTTAATAGATAATTAATTAATCCTAGTCGTTTTTATATATCCCAAACTAATATCAATGCGAGCATAATATATACCCAATAAAATGTAAACAATTTAACAGCGCGCCAATTTTTAAAGGGGCGGGGCGCCGGGTGTGCGTTCGGAAACTGCATCTGTGGTGTGCTTAAAAATTAAGAATGTTCAAAATAGAAACATTGATTGTTCAACGTTTGAAAATTTATCTTTTGATCTATTTAAGCAAAACTCACTTCATTTGAGATGTTCCATGTTTTTTTCTCTTCAATTTATAACATTCCTTTGTACTAATATTTTTGGTGTATGTATAAGTATGTTAAGTGTGTTTTCGAACGTGTAACTTGCTTCGCGTTGTTTTGGGGGTCTACTTTTAAATTCAAATATCGAACTATGAATCGACCTATTCGTGTCGTATTCTTTTTTCGTAATGCAAATGAAAGGGACAGTGCTCATAAATTTGAAATATTCTGAATTAGTAATAGACCCCACACTATGAAATGTCAGTGCTCGATATCAAAATTAAGAAGCTACTTTGACTCACGGAGTGAGCAAAATTGCATTTTGCTCACTGTTGTCACGCAGCAAAATATGCTTGTTCGAGCTGCTGAGGTGAAAAAGAAGATATTTATTTTTTCAGTTTGTTTTTAACCATTTTACAACTCTTGCCAAGAGGCATCTTTTGACACATCAATCATCAATCAACAGATCGCAAAAACATTTTCGATGTTAAAAGTAAGAGTATCGATATCGACATCATAAATGTTTTTACCCATCCCTAAGAACTTGTCCGATAGCGGGGTCTTACGTTTTAAAAAGAATAGAAAACAAATTTCAAGTCATGTCTTTAACTTGGGCGGCTATTACATGTTTGCGGCTTGGCGTTGGGTTTAGGGACACCATGTATTTTTAACCGACTTCAAAAAAAAGGAGGAGGTTCTCAATTCGGTTGTATATTTTATGTGTGTTACCTCAGAACTCCGTCATTTATGAACCGATTCGTACCGTTCTTTTTTTAATTGAAAGTATATGCTTCCAGGTTGGTCCCATTGTTTTCAAAACTCCAGTTGAATGATGGAAACCATGAGGAATTGAGGGAACTACTCAAATATATATAGCACTCGTGTAGTAATTTCGGTGTTTTCTATTAGAACTCGTGTATTTACATCCGGAAATCATAAATTTGTTGAAGTGGAAGTGATGATGAAGACCACAGATGGCTTGTGGAACTTCACAATGATGTACTTCAAACTATAAAAGTACGTCACCGATTCTGATATCATTCCGTTGAAATAGCAAACAAAGAAGTGCCAGATGTGATTCTGAGATCCTTGAGGAATTGACGGAAGTCCTCAAATATTATCGGCCCATATACAGCGATTTGGTTATTTTCTCTAATAATCAACGTATTTGCTCTCAGAAATCAGTTCATGTGGTAAATTGGAAAATAAATGTGGAAATGTTCATGCGGCTTGGCGGAATACTGAATTGAAGTCGGTTAAAATTTTGTTTTTAAAGTAAATTAAGACATTATTATTTCAGATGCAATGTAAGTATATTCTATACTGAATAAATAACTACTACTTTTTTGTGTACTGCGGTGAACGTGTCCGTCGTATACGGTGACAAATTGTGCTTATTGACCTCAGGAAATGTCATGTTGATCGGTCTATAAGCCAGGACTAGCTGATGACGCATGTGTCACGTACCTGGGCCTTTCGCGCCGCCTGATAGTAGACGACCGAGACGGAAGATAACTGCTCTCTCGTATTCTTGTACGACCTATAAAATAAAAAAAATATTAAAAGGTCTGAAAATGAAGGCCTAAGAGGGAACTGATTGAAAGACTCGTTGATCGAGTAAATGGTTCCAATAGCTCAGCTGGCGGCGACTGGCCACGTGCGCCAGGAGTTCGCAGGTTCGTGTCCTGCTTAGAGCAAACATTTTAATTTTTCGAACTAATTTGAAATTTAATAAATAATCAATATTTGCGGACAATCTTACACAAATCAACCTAGTCCCAAACTAAGCAGAGCTTGTACTATGGGTACTAGACGACGATATAGATACTTATATAGAGAAATAAATACTTAAATACATAGAGAACATCCATGACTCAGGAATATATATTCGTGCTCATCACACAAATGAACGCCCTTACCGGGATTCGAACCCAGGACCTCTTGCTTCGTAGGCAGGGTCACTACCAACTAGGCTAAAGCGGTCATCATTTATTGTGTTGCTGTAGTGTTTTTGATCAAAATCGAGGCTACTACGCGAAATATTATTTTTTACTAGACGAGACTTAATTGCGTATAATGTTCATCTCTTTGAGGTTACTCGACGATTCGGATTTCACAGTCTTACAGTATTCGAAACGGGCTAATGCGCGTCACTTCACTTGACACGCCTATCGACACTGGACCTCTGATAACGCTTAGTTACTACGAATCGCGGTGTCTAGATATGTTTGTGGGTGAACGGTGAGGTGAGGCTGAAACAAACCACACATCCGAAACGCCGAGTGACCAATGGATAAATACGTTAGGTAGGAGGCAGTCGCAGCGTGTGAAAATTTTCGATGGACAACCCGGAACAAAGAAAGTTATGAAAGAGCTTTTAGAGTATATAGTAATTGTCGAAACAAATATTAGACAAGCCGGTGGGAATTGGCTTGCAATAGGCGCTCTGCTACTGGTAGGTTTTCACTGCAAAACTTGCCATGTCTATTTTAGTTTGAAATTACTTATTTTTTATTTTTATTTGTGATCTTCCGGACAGGGATACTGCCTTCTATCGGCTTTCATATAAAGGGAATTAGGTAGGTACTTTCCTGGGTAAAAAAAAACTATATTTCGTCCATCAGTTAGACTATCTAAAAATATTGGTCACGTATTTTTTATTTTGGCAATCAAACTAAAAATTATGAAGATGTGGCCCATTAAAGTTCCACGTGACGTCACATTATGCTAAAAAGTGTAACATAATGTGACGTCACGCGGAAATTTAACAGGCTATATTTTCATCATTTTTGGGGTTCCGTACGCAAAGAGTAAAACGGGACCCTATTACTAAGACTCCGCTGGCCGTCCGTCTGTCTGTCATCAGGCTGTATCTCACTGATACCGTGATAGTTCCAGCTGAAATTTTCACAGATGATGTATTTATGTTGCCGCTATAATAACAAATACTAAAAACACAGAATTAAATAGTTTTTTATAGATAATGGTACGGAACCCTTCGTGCGCGAGTCCGACTCGCACTTGGTCTATATTTTTTGATGATCTAACTGACCGACTAAACATTTTTTTTGGAACGTAGCCATTTGAGTTCCTCACTTTACTACTCTTGAAGGATAATTCAGCTTAATTAGCTGCGGCGGCACCTTTGAAACTATGAACAGCATAACTCATTCCATACGTTGTTACTTTACGTTTGCCTTTTTGTTACGTTTATTAATATTATTATTTGAATCCGCCTACTACTTATCTAATAACATACAGGCTGGGCCATAATTTTTTGTAAATGGCAACACTGATTATCTTGTATAATAATAAATTGTATAGTTTTTGAGTGGAGGGAAATTTGCAGTTTTATTTGCAATGAAGTGTTTTACTGATCAACAACGAGCTTTTTGTGTAAAACAGTTGTATAAAAGCAACAATTTGTATGAAACAGTTCGCCGCCTATTTAGGAGGAAGCCCAGATCTCACTCCCGTCGATTTTTTCGTGCGAGAGGAAATGTATAAATTTCGAGTTCTAAGTTAAAAAACCGAAGACCAACTCAAGCAAAACATCCGCGATGAGATAGCCGAGATCCCTCGCAGCATGTGTCAGAGAGTTTCCCAAAAAAAAATGAATTACATGAAATTTAAAAAAATCTAAACTTTTTCTAAAGCACATTTTGCAACTGCTTGTTTTAAATAATAATGATTATTGTTTTGCTTCGGATATATACGGAAACTATTTTGCTGCGAAAGAGTGTCATGATGAAATTCGTATGTATAACACACAATTCTTCGAAACTGATAAAATCAAGGCAACATTATTAGCTGTAATAAATAATTTCGGTGTATTAATATTCTATGCTTTGTCAAATATAAATAAATACATAAAAATATTTAATTTTTTGTGCGTTTTAATAAATAAAAAAGTAGAAGCCAGGTTCATCAAACAGGATATTGCCGATTTTTAGAACCAATTTTAATATGTTTAGCTGTTGTGCATAATTTGTTACGAATTTTGTAAGTGTATTTTAGGCCCATGTTCGTGATTATTTTCTATCGAGCGAAAGTGAAAAACTCAGGTTCCGAATAACTGTTGTCCCTCAAAAACGGCCTCAAGATTGCTAATTAAATTTAGGGCAGTGTATTACAATCCAAATAAGCGCAACGACTTTTTAAAAATCCGTTTTCTGAGCTTACGTCTCCTTAAAAACTAAATCTCTCAACCTATTACAGTTTTACATATATTATTTAAAATTTTCGCGTTTCAATCTACATTTGTAATATAATTTAGCTCTGTGTTTGATAATATTATATCATAACCTGCCATTTATCTGTAAATAAATTTCTTTTTCACCTGCCATTTATTGTTCAGCTAGGATAAAAAAAAAACTAAGGACGAATTTTTGAATATTAACAAATAAAGAGCATACATCATTTTTGTTTTGGATTCGCAAATAGCACTTGATCAATTCGCTGTCGCAACAATTTTAATGAACCATTCTAAATTATTAACTAGGTACATATTTAGAGATACTTCAACATAATTATATATATTTTACTTTTATTAGCTTCTATATTTCGTGGTACACTTAAAAAAATTGTCACTGTCACACTGGACAAAGAAAATGTAAAACTGTTTTTATTTATGGATAAATGAGGGCTTGTCAGCAGGCGAACATGACACTCCTTAAGGGCAATAAAATGTCTACAAAAAAGAGAAACTTACTCGTATATTCTAGATCTTACGTACCTTGAAACAGATGAATAGTGAGATTGGCATTGTCAACACAACGAGCACCCATGACAGTACGATAAGTATCTTGCCACACGTTTTAGACTCGGAATCTTTATCGTCGTTATCTATAACAATTAAAGTCATGTCAAAAAGGACGAGTTAAACAATACCAGTCTAAAAGCACAAAAAACAACAGTTCAAAAACAGCGCAGTTGAAAAGCACAGATTGCTAAGTCACTGTGCATAAAATGAGTTCACAGTTATGTTATGAGAGACATGCATTTATAACATGCCAAGTCACTTCTTATTAATAATTCAGCCACTCGAATGTACTGGCTTTTATACGTTCCTTCACGTTCAACATTTGAAATTATTTTAAAAAATCGAATTTAAATTCATGTTGCTATTCGCTTGAGAGTCCCGAAACTGGTTTCCGTTTCTTATTAACGGCAACTTATTTAAATTCAAAACGCGCACTCGAAACTTACTTGAAGTGATTGTCGGGTGCAAAATTTGTCTGCTGGACATTTCAATCATAATGCCATTCGATTTTATCCGGAATTGGTGCGTATCCTGCCGCCAGTGGCCATTTACTGACCGGCGTCCTCGATGTCGTCGATATATAATTCACGAGAGAACTACCAATGTGTTACGTACAGTGACATTATTAATAAAATAAACAGATGTTTAAGCGTTCCAATTATTTGGTTTCGCCTTTAACCCACGGAGCACTTGAGACTTTAATAAAAACGCCACGGTTATTTAAAAATTCGATTTTTGAATTCTCCGTTTATAAATACTCACCGTCGCTAACGACGACCGTGGTAGACTCCGAGTATCGCGCCAGTGTTATGCCGTATGTCGAACGAAGGACTGATGGCTGGCCGTGGTCCTCCTGGGTTATATACCAGCGGTCCTAGATAAGATGCGCAGCTGCAAGCCTCTCCCGACCATTAAGCATGTAATGCGCGTGAACACTGAATGCACTTACTACGTCATTGCACCGGTAGTGGGCGCTAAGTATAGACAGCTCTGGAAATTTCCGTTAGGAAAATCGATAGGCGTTTTGAATTCAGGAGTGACGGTGGGGAAATATGGCCTTTTGTACAGGTGTGTATGACGGAGTTTTGCTTGCCATGCTAGTCATTGAGTCATCAAAACGTCTATAATATCGAAACACATAGCCAATATACTAGAGTTTCATCAATCATAGTCACCACTTTGTACCACTTATAATACAGTCGACATTGTTCAATCGCCTTAAGGCGACGTGAGCTGAAACAGCAATTTCATTATACAGGATGTGGCCTGTAATAGGAGCAAATATTCAAAGGGACGCTTCCTTAGAGCATTTGTAGTAACCCCTTGTGTCCCCACTCATTTTAATTTTTTTTGGATTCGGAGATATTTTGATCTAAAGTTATGACCTCCAAATAATGTATCTTGGCACCACGACATCATAGCACAGCAGTCAATGCGGATTTTGAGGAAATATCTTGTAACGAGTCTTAATAGTTTTTGCATTTTTGTTTTCAAAAAATATTTTTGTGATTTTTTTATTTTTATTTCGTTTTTTTTAGTGTCTTTAAAATAAAAAGTTACTGATAGCACTCCAGAAGAGTGAAAAAATACAACTAAACTTATTTTGAAGAAAAAAAATTAAAAAAAAAGTTTTTTTTTTCAAGTTTAACCATGTGGAAATAATTATTCACAAGCTTAATATTTTACCGTTTAATTTTTTGCTCCTACTACAGGCCACACCCTGTATAAACCGCGTACACACTTTAAGGTAACCGCTGTTTTAATCGACTGCCTCACGACACAAAAAATATTACATACACTTTTTCTATTTCCGCCCCAGTATTTTTAGTAAACGACAAAGTAAAAGGCTAGTGAAAAATTGTCTATGAAAGTACATTATACCTAACCTCTAACAAAAAAGGAGCGGGTTGTGTCGGAGATACAACCGTTAATTAAGTTTAAGTGGATACTTCTTTGTTGGATGTACCTAGCTGTAAAATATACATCTGAGTTAATTCACTAAAATCTGTATAAGTACAGATAAATCGGTATAAGTATATGGCAACATTGACTGACGTAGCTCATTTGACCCGCGATACATTAAAAATGGCGGTAATTTCAGCATTATTTTCATGTCCGCCACATAAACTAAATACAATTTTGTGATTAACAACTAATGGCAAATAAAGAAGGATTAAAACATGTAACAAACAATTATTTGAAATCAGATTAGGCTTCTGTACAAAAAGTTATTCCGGAAGTCACGTGATACATTTTGAACTGTACCCCTATACAAGAACGCGAGCAAAGAAGTATCCACTTCAAATAGTATTTTTCACAATCGTGTTATAATAGAGAGCTTTTTAGTCGAGTACCGTGTTTAGGCCACGAAGCTTGCTGAGTGGCCTAAGTAAGGTACGATATTAAAAAGCTTGATTATAACACTATTGTAAACAATACTTTTTGTACGAGTTCATTAATAGTATTTTTCACAATCGTGTTATAATAGAGAGCTTTTTAGTCGAGTACCGTGTTTAGGCCACGAAGCTTGCTGATTGGCCTAAGTAAGGTACGAAATTAAAAAGCTTGATTATAACACTATTGTGAACAATACTTTTTGTACGAGTTCATTAAAATTAATTTTCTACGAGTCAACTGAACTAATTAAACAAACTCGATACTGTTGAAACGAAGTGCAGCTCATCGCTCGTACGCTTGTTGATATCTTAAAAGACATCAACGAGCGTACGACATCAAAGCGATTCTATTGGTCCAATTCATTACAGTTCAGTAAAGCAGCCACGTGATTGGTCGAATTTATTTTAGTTGTCTGGAGCGTATCGAAAAGTAGTTATTTCGATTGTTTCGACAGTAACATGGACTATAACTATGAAAAGAATGACGTTGCAGTATTCTCTATGAAATCTTAATACACATATTTTAATCGTCGAGTACAAAAAATCAATTAATACAACGATATTCGAACTCCAAGAACATGTGAGTGTATCGTGTCTTGTCGTGCTCGCAGCAGCGCCAAAAACGCAATGGCGTCCGCTGTCAAAGCAACATTCAGTCTTTCAATGCACACGTTCACACAAACATTGCATTACCGGATCCTGTGTAAACGCGTGCATTGAAAATACTGTTGCCACTAAATCGGAACCTACAAAAAACAGTTCCCGCAAATAATCGGGTGTCTCCGTGTGAACAGGCTCTTGGTTTTTTTTCTGTCTTTTTACAATGATGTTCGTGTGACACTGCTGCGTCTTCTGGATGTCTTGATACGCGGTGAAAAGGTTAACTATTTTCTACAGATACATTTTTAGGGTTCCGTAGCCAAATGGCAAAAAACGGAACCCTTATAGATTCGTCATGTCCGTCTGTCTGTCCGTCCGTATGTCACAGCCATTTTTTTCCGAAACCATAAGAGCTCTGTTGTAACTTGGTATGTAGATGTATTTTGTGAACCGCATTAAGATTTTTACACAAAAATCGAAAAAAAAACATAAAGTTTTAGGGGTCCCCATACACAAAACTGAAATTCAAAAAAAATTTTTTCATGAAACGTATGGGACGTGTGGGTGATCATTGGATAGGTCTTCAAAAATGATATTAAGGTTTCTAAGATCATTTTTTTCTAAACTGAATAGTTTAGGCGAGAGACACTTCCAAAGTAGTAAAATGTGTGTCCCCCCCTGTAACTTCTAAAATAAGAGAATGATAAATCTCAAAAAAATATATGATGTACATTACCATGCAAACTTCCACCGAAAATTGGTTTGAACGAGATCTGGTAAGTAGTTTTTTTTTTAATACGTCATAAATCGTAAACTGCAATTTATTTAACGGAACCCTTCATGTGCGAGTCCGACGAGCACTTGGCCGCTTTTTTATCACTCTGACGGCTATTCCTGAATTGAGACTGTTTTGCAGACCCGTCTCGTTCTCCAGTCTTTCCGACAGACAGGGACGCAGAGCGACGGGTGGCTAAGTCTCGGTTCGTTCGAGACCCCACTGAAATGGGTTCATCCATTCGGGAGCTACAGAAGCCCACACAAATGCACATATTAAACTTATGATGTTTGGTGTGCTAAAAATAGCCAATTTTTAAGTGGGTTGGAGTGAAGTGTTTACCTATTCTGACCTATTTGGACGTACACGTTTCAAATAATTAACTAATGCATAAACTTTATTAACATTAAGTAATGGGCAACCACACGTACACCTACGTATGGCCGTAAATGACGTAATCTCTATTAATATTCTAATATTCTACAGAGGAAAAAGTATACAGAAATACTGGGCTATTAAAGGCTAGTTGTTCGGAACGCGCTAATCGGTTCACCTCACGCCTAATGAAACTAGAGCTCTGATCACCCTTATGACCTAGATCACGAATCGTGGCGTCAAGATATATTTGTGGGTGAGGTTAAAACACGTTACAGAATAGTGGATTAGCGGGGCAAAGTCGATTAAAAATAATCACCAGTGTAAAGAAGGGATTTTCGTGATGGACAAGAGCTATAATTTACGAGTATACCGAAGCTTGACTTGCGTTTTTCGTGAGACGCAGGTGGAGACGCCCGGGTATCTAATACAATATATAGATTTTTTAGCTTACCTCCTGAACTTCTCATCCAATTACAAAGTCTTCTTCACTAGTAAGGCTATACTGGGCTATACCTACGAGTATATTGCACCCAAGAACCTGCAAGTCAAGTTCCCTGCTCGTAGCCATTTTCCGCTACGAATGCCTTTGTAAACGGCTACGTGCGTAGCGCTACGAGGACAAGCAACGCTACGTGTGCTACGCCGTTAGTACGTTTTTCTATCGTCAAACAGCGTCAATTTTTTCGAGAACCTTTCCGCCCTAACGGCCATCGGTTCTACGTGCAAGTGCCCCGCAAATGGCACTTAAGTTTAGCGATTCGGAGGGCTATATCGGTTACCTTGGTTCTGCTGCGGATTGCCTCATTTCTGATGCGATCACTCAGAGAAACTCCCAGCATAGCCCTCTCCATTGCCCTTTGAGTGACTTTGAGCCTTCTTACGAGCGATGGTGAAAATGATTGCAGTTATAAAAAACAAAATTAAAAAGAAAACCCACGACGAATGTTATTGGTCAATAATTAAAAAAAAATGAAAAACCCTCGACTTTAAAATTAATGAATAATACAAAAAGAAGTGTAGTGTCGTGTGTGCACTCACACAGTGCACATTATTACAAAACCACAAAAATTCTGGGGGGGCTGCCGGTGCCTGCCCTGAAATTAAATGAGATTATGCAGTTTTCTAATTCTAAATTTACTGATTAATTGAAATTGATATCTTGATATAAGATTTTTTTTATTATGTACCTACCTGTGAAATTGGGTACAGACATGGCAATTTTTTTTTTAAATTTTCTATTTAAATAGCAGTGTTTAAAAAAGCTACTCGTCTAAGAACACTATCTAGAGAGTTCAATTATATTATTCTCAATAAATAGGTACATTTAAAAGAGCCCAATCACGGTTCACTAGCTATATATGTACGTACCTTGGCAAGGTTGCCAGTGTTGTTGTTCTGCTCCTTTAGCAGACCCTCAGCAGTTCATGTATTAGTTCGGGGTTTTGAGTGGGCAGGATACAAGGCAACCAAGCCAACCAAGGTGCAGTTGAAATAGAAATAGCAATGGTTCCACTGATATTAAGATAATGGGCCGTTACTGTAAAGCCTTCACATAGTTTTCAATGATCTTGTTCTACTACATCTTTAGAACCACTCACAGCTCTTAATGTGTAGGTATAAGGATATTTCTCTCCCCTATCAAACTACTAACTCTGTAGGTCGTGGGATAACGTTTATGGCGCGCCGTGCGTTTGCAATACACCAGAGGCCATCCGTCATAAACGATGCGCGTAGGTATAGCTTTAAACTAAATAATGTTCTATTATACTAACATAGGTTAGTAAGGGTTTTACAAGCTTTTATTTACCTCACCCCGTTTGTTTTATTTTTCTTTATTCTTTCTTGGGTGAAATTTAGTAATTGAAATTTGACCCCCTTCCCGGTTTCCGATTGAGCTGAAATTTTGCATGCATATGTATATCGCATAATAATGCAATATTATGATGACATGGAGCTGATCTGATGCTGGAGCTGGAAGGTGGCAATAGGAACCCCATTGAGTGTGGGCTCGTTAGAATCGTCTCAATGAGTAGTTGATGATGGTATGCAGAAAAGTACAGTCGGCAATAAAAGCTTGTATCAAAAATGAAATTTTTTGACACAAACTTGTTTCTTTTGTTTACTAACAATCTATGCATGTTGTCTGAAAATAAAGTTATTTCTTTTTATTTAATTTTTTTATAGCAGGCCTGCTGACTTCAAAGCAGACTCGGCGTGCCTGTAAACGCTTTCTACAAAAGCAAGTCATTTACGTTCGAATCTTACGAACTGAACTAGAACATTTCGGATTGTCTCTTAAATATATAAGATTGATGAATGGGTAAACTATATAGGATATTTTCTAGCTTGATTATAATGACAGATGATGTCAAACTCACGTACCTATATTACATACGGTTTTCACGGTAGCTAGACCTTTAATTAACTGATTTGAGATCAAGTCTATATTATAAAATCCGCATGTGGTAGTGATTTAATTTTTACAAGCAGTATTTGTCCCTTGGATAAAATATGAATTTATTATTATTATTTTGTTTGTGGGCCTTAATGTGCCGCTTCGACCAGCAAGTGATCTATTGTGGCAGCCCTTGCTTTAGAGTTCACCGTTAAGTCCCGTTGCCTCCAGGAAATTCCAGATTCTTTGGGCGGTGATAATATGTTGTACCTCTTGTGGGTGCACGATGTGCCACCCTAGGTAGGTACTTCTTTTATGCATGAGTGGTCCGCAGGAGCAGAGAATGTGCATTGCAGTCTCCTCTGTCTCCTGGCAGAACCTGCAGGTTGCGTCCTGCTTCATACCCATTTGAAACAGGTGTTTGTTCAATTTGCAATGTCCTGTCAGGATTCTTGTCACTGCGCAGGTTTTGTGCCTTTTGAATTGTAATAACTCCTTAGACAGCTTACTATTAAACCCTTCGATCAGGGCTTTAGCTTGTTTTTGTCCTTTGGTGAACTTCCACACCTTGATTGCCTCTGATTTTTCTGCGTTGTTTAGCAGAGAATATGCTTTCCGTTTTGTGATGCCACAGAACGGTTCTATATATGAATTTCGCTTACCAACAATACAAAGTGACATTCTATTATGAAGTGACATCTATCATTCTAATCAAGCTAGAAAAAAATCCTATATAACCATCCGAGGCTATTCATTGACATATCAAACGAAAGGATTTTGAAAGCTTATTATAAGGCTCTTTGCAATAAACGATTCGATTTTAAAAGTCTCATGTTATAAAATAGAGTTTTAATTATAAAGTTGTATGTATTTTTGAAATCGCCTTTTAAAACTCCTCTTTGAATTGATTGGAAAGGAAATAATATTTTAATTCAGTTCAGACTATATTGATCATATAATCCGCCATATTGTTTTTGTTGTTACCACGGTGTTTGCAGTGCCTTATAAAGCCTATTTTGACGTTTATACGTCAAAATAGCGGCGTGTTTGAGGAGACCTATCGTAGTTCTGTTTCGACGTCTGCAGGTGGCAGTCCAAAGCGGAAGCGGAAACAGGCCTGCCTAAGTATGGCATTAAAGCAAATTCCATTTTACGTAGTTTGATTGTAACTGAGACTACATTTCCACATTAGTATATTCGTTATACAATTGCTTCGGCTAAAAACACTTACTATTTACATATACTTTATTATTAAAAAAGAACATTGAATTTACGGTTCGAGCATTTTACGTGAAATGGAACGTAAAACATCCAAACTTTATTCAATATAGTCTATGCCCAAACTTCCGTCATTCACGTCATTGTCAGACTGTCACCATTACATTGAAAATGGATTCATAATTGTCTTTAATTATTATTTATCGTTTATTATCGTGTGCTACGAGTGCGCTGATCGCTTGGACCTGCTGTTTTCTCATGTGTACCGTGATTTGGTTATTGACGATTGTAAGTCAGTAATATTATACCAAACTCGTAATAAGATACCAAACTGATGTAACCTACTGCTTGAATAACTGTTTCATGTTCGTAATTGACTGTGATTTCTCGAATAAAATATATTAGAACTCAAAAATTGCCTTTATTATTTTAAATTTATTCGTTAAGCAGGAATTGGCATATTATTATATATCAATATGTATGCATGTACAGGTAAAGTGTATATGTGTGTGTGAGTATTTCCGTTCACGCACACATGCGTACACTCGACGCACACATATGAACTTACTAGAGCTAACTCTTGGGCTGTTGAAGTCGGTTAAAACTAGATGACGCGCGGCATGCAAAACCTTGACTGACGTCTCTATCTCTATATATTCATAGTACTCTTTGGTTGTTACGTCATATATCCTATGTGAACCGGTTTAACGTAAGGATTCTAACGATTCCTCACACATCTAAATCGATTAAGGTGTTGAGTTGTTCTGGTGGAATTTAAAAATATCACAAACCTACACACATAATCTCTGAAAATGACACTTATTATCGTTGGGTAGGTAGTCGTGTAAAAAAACTTTCGAATGTTTTCGTTTTTACTGTGGAATTTTAATTTTTAAGATATTTAATATTTTTTCCATTGTTGATTTAGGGTTAAAAGAGGAAGTGTTAGGTCGTATAAAAGGTTATAAGGTTGTGGTGTGTTGTTGTGGTTGTGGGTTTGGATGTACATTCAGCGGTATACCCCTGTACAGGACTCTGTTGTCAATGTCATATAGGCGTGTACAGATATTTATGTACATACGTGTATTAATACCCCTGACTGTAGGGGTTAATCTCCGGAAATACTCTTCCGATGTCAAGTACTCTTTCACCAGTAAGTATATAAGTGTGATATAAGATAGATATTCAGGGTGTATATAGGTTATATTTAAACTCGCGACACCACCTAAATTCCCTGCACTTTCACCACGGATTAAAAAGCTTTCGTATTTTTTTTATTCTTTCAATTTGTTGAAAATATACCACCTGCTCACTAAGATACTTGTACAAAAGGCATACTTGACAGACATACTTTGTCAATACGACGATGGTTGTAAACAAGCGCACGGTAAATTGCCATACGAAGTCTCAGATACAGCTAAAGACTGATACCTACCACGCTGAATAATAATAATATAATCGGGCTGTGATTCGATGGTAACTTAATAGTAACTGTATATCGATTTGTCGGTAATGACATCGGAAAGGTCACACAAGAACACTGTTGACACTCGTGTGAGAATATTGATTTCAGGCGGGGCAAGGAATAAATGATAGTAGGTACTTCCGTACAGAAGGTTATCTGCCTAACAAAAGCGACGTTTGACAGCTATTAAACTCGAATCACGGCGTCACGCTATAGGGAACATTACTGCAATGTTCTGCCGCCAGAGGCAGCACTACCACTAATAGTAAACCAGTATAGGGATATAGAGATTCACAGACATGCACAATTGATTGTCAAATGAGTGACAAGGATGCTTGCATAGACAATACCGCAAATGGGAACGAGATACAATGTCAACGCTGCTAGTGTCGCCACCTACGAAGAGTTTTGCGTAATGTTCTCTATTCCCGCTCAACCGCATGGCAATAGGGAACATTACGCAAAGCTCTGCGTAGGGGGCGACACTAACACAACCCGTAAACAAACCGCCATGACGTACAATGTCATATTTATTTACCTAACAAACAATAACGAATAATTGATGAAAACGCGTTAAACTACAATCGTTTTATTATCATTCGTGTGTAAAATACCGGTACTGTGATATTAAAATGGCGTCCTATAGCCATTTAAAGGTGGATGAGGGCTTTTTTTTGCTTTACGACGTATTGCCGCTTCCCATAGTTTTCATATCATCGTTTCCTTCGGAAATGAATGATGCCCTTCATTCTTGCATCCAATTACGCGGCACTGATGCATTTTATTCATTGAAATATTTTCTTCACTATTTGATCCAGAGCTTTGAAGGACTTGTCAAAGTTGTCAAAAAAACTGTTTACTAGTTGTGTTAGTGCTGCACTCTGGCGGCAGAACATTGCAGTAATGTTCCCTATTGTCCATGCGTCTAGTTAGGGCTGTCACGTTTTCGTGTCATCGTCGTTATATAATACCGTTGTGTACGAGTGACTGTCAACAGTGTCAACCAGGTTCGGGTGTGCACCTCCGGGTGGGTGAGTGCCGAGTTTATAAGTAGATCGCTTTAACTCAGCCATCGCATGCGTGGCGCGCGGGTGCGGGGGTAATATGCCAGTAATGGGGCGTGGGCGTTGTGCGTGAGGCGCAGCCTTGCGCCCGCAGGTTTCACAAGTACAGGAGGTCGTTGGACAACATTGTTACTTACTTTTCGAAACAGCAATGTACGGCGTGAAATTGGAGTCAGGCGACTATGGAAACGCTCACGCCAGGGCTGTCACATGACATCCCTCATGTGACAGCACTGGCGTGAGCGTTTCCAGGCGTGAGGTGACAGGTGAGGTGGGAGTTGAGGTGATCAGTGAGTTTTAAGGTTGTCGCAGACGTAACCGCTCGGCGCCGCCTCAACTCGAGCCGTCCAGTATTATCTGTAAGAAATTCAATACTGTAACGCACACATACGAGTATCAACAGCGGAACAGCATCGCCTCGCCTATGATTTGATGAGGTCAGGCGGCGCCGGTCCGGTGCCGAGCGGTTATGTGTGCGACAACCTGAAGGCGTACGACGTCGTCACAAAAGATAGTCATCAATCACTAAAAGGCATTAAACACCTAGAAATGTGTAACAACAATTTATATGCCATTATTTTTAACTCTGTCCCTCTCGCTCACACCCAAGAGTCACCGACGAGAGCGGGCGAGACTTCTGGCGTGAACATGTATGAGCCCATTGGAACTTTAATTCTGGCCCCACGTTACAGTGTGCTACCGGCACGAGGGCATTTATTAAAACTGATAAATTTATTAATCATATTATGTTTCATTAGCAATTGTTTGCATGTATAGGCGAATCATAATTTTGTAAATTAACTGCACTAATGTGAAGAGCTGTAATTTACACTTACTTATCAATTTACTTTGCTGTACATTACTGGCAATATACATTTTGTAAGAAAAATAATGGAGTAGGAACTAGTTAGTTCGTTGAATTAAGGTCATGGTTAACTAACTACATTAATTTACCCTGCTTTAAAAAATCCCACTTGCCGGTAACGCACTGTATGTATGTTAAATATAAATATAAAATATGTGAGCCGATATTTTAAGGAGTACAATTAGTACTTAATCTTAATCGAATGATGTGTTCACCTGTAATTGGGGTGCATGTAAACCCAAATAAAAGCAAATATTTAAATTAAGATTTGTTAACATGTACTCTGTTGGTGTCCCGTACAACTAAATAAATAAATAAATAAATACTGCAGCAATGTAATTTTTCTCAAAAATAGTATGAAATGTTTCCATAAGATCTGTGAAGATAGTATCCGAAAGTGACTCATCTTGGAAAATTTCAAGAAGTGTCCAAGTGTTCATTGAAATAAAATTGTTAAAAATGATTGACTACTGATGAAGCAGATTGCATGAAAACAGACTTCTAATATTTAAAAGCCGAGGCAAAATTCGTGATAAGTAATTTACTTTCACCTACATATGTCCAAGGAGAGATAATTGCACAATTTTGAAATGAAGTCGAAAGCTGAACATCAAACTACAAGTTGGTCACAAAATGTATTTATTTTTGAGAAAACCACTATACGTGCTTTGACCATAAGTGTGCCTTCCTGGCCTCGTATTATAGCCGGACCTCGCCTTCGGCTCGGCTGGCTAAATCATACTCGTCCAGGATGGCTTACTTACTGGTCTCTGCAGTAATGTACTACGAGTATTATAATACTCTGATACTGAAATTATACTAATTATATATTGTATATTGTTTAGAAAAAAATATTTATCGCCGAGTTTTTCGGTTCTTCCCGAGGCAGAGGTTTTCTATCCGAAATGTAATTTTTTTTTTAATTCAATTAGAACACAAACAGTCACATAAACAAAAATATAAAGGGTACACAAAGAGTACCAATAGACATAAATCAAAAGACCTGGAGGTTCATTAATACATATTCCTAAATTGAAAAAAAATCACTTTGACTTTAGTCTATGCAACAATCGAGGTCAATATTCGCTTTTCCTCAGCGACACGGGAACGCGTACTGGCCACTTGCACTGCTGGCTGCTCTCTTTATTCCTCGATCTCTAGCGTGCAGTTGTCTCTAGTAGCCAGCGGTCTCCGCGCGGCGCGGCAGCAGCGCGGTCGGCACACCCAGGTCGCCGTGCGGGACCTGCGTCGACGCCTGACAACAAGCAAAGGGTCTACAGTAACACTACATACATATATAAACAGCCCATGAGCATTTCGAGGATTCGGGTCTATATTTCCCTCTCGCTGGCACTTATAGGTACGATCTGACGCCAAAATAAACGATTTCATCCGAATCCGAATACGTTTCTAAGAGCTATCGGACTGTACTCAAGTCTCGGGCATACCTATACCGAATAATGCTAAATACTATGATCTTCACACACTTCTTTTGCATCGATCATGTCAATACATCCTTGTACAAACCCCTACTTCTGACCCATTTTCAGTAAGGCTGAAGCTGAACTACGTATTTCTGAAGAGTCACTGGTCCCAAAGCATGTTTTCCGAATTTCATAATTCCAAAAACAATGTTCCGCTTTAGAAATTTTTGGCTTTTGTGGATGTAAATAATATAGGTACTAAGGTGTACTAACCTAACTTTTTAACCTATTTACGTATTTTACGAAATCATCTGCCTCCAAATTTTCGTTAAGCGGAAAAGGCGTTCAGAATTTTGAAATTTCGGAATAATAATCAAAATTTTCCTGTGTTCCCAAAGCGGAAAGGTCGAGATACTTCTAGTTGCTCTCTTATGACACTATCCTTTAACAGTGCCTACCATTTCTCTTGAAACATTCACTCATCGTCCATACACATGGACGCATACCTGGTCAGGCGCACACACGTAGCGGACGGCGCGGGGCGCTTGGTGCGGCGCGGGGCTTGGTGCGCTAGGTGCGGTGCGGGGCGCTTGGTGCGGCGCGGGGCGCTTGGTGCGGCGCCTATACACCGCGCAGCACGCCACCAGCGCCGCCACCGCCAGAAACCCCATCCCCACCAGCAGGAGCGCGACGGTAACAATCGTTCCGCTCTCCCCTGTGATCAAGAAACATCCGTCAGACCATTGATCGGTGTTGCCGACCTACTTTTAGGCCATGTTTATGAAAGGGCGTCAACGTTACGAGACTGGAGAATGGAACTACCCAGTAAGTATACACTCAGGTATAATACTCTGTTATACTACTACTACTAATGTTAAGCTGGGCATTTTTTTAAATTCGTGTACCCAATTACCGTGAGTTGTTAAATAAAAATTAACTCAGTGTCAGTTTTGTGACGAAAGTTAAGCATACAAATGATGTCAAACTGAACTTTTTTCGCATTTAAATAAGGTCTATATATATGCATACGATTTATATATTGAAAAGAAAAAGTAAATTTTTATACAAACTAAATACTTAATTGTCGTTACAAAACTGACACTGAGTTAATTTTTGTTTAACAAATTATGCTATAATTGGGTGCACGAATTATTGAAAATGCCCTACTAATGAATAACTAAATATTTTTGTTAATGAATGCCTTACCTAGAGACTGCCGCTCCCACAGTCAAACTGTCACTACAGTTTTGTGGGGCAATGTTTAACTTTAAGTATGTAAAAACATTGTACTTATTAAAAAAAAAATGCCACACTTAGCACTGCTTGCGAGTATTCATTCCGACGCCCGCCCCGCCATCGAACGACGGTTAATATTACAACTACTCCTTGCTATAAAATACTATAGTGTACATAGTGACTAGCTTTTGCCCGTAACTTAGTCCGTGACCTAAGTTCCTTCCCTACTTTAGGTACAGCTTACTATAAACTATAAGTGTGACAAACTTCATCCAAATCTGCTGAATTGTTTCACCATGATTCAATAAGAAACACCCTTACTCCTTTCAAAATACAAATTACACAATACCGATTAGTGATCGTCATCAGAGATATGGTCTACCAGCAGCGCAGTCGTGCTCGGCCAGACTTCTTGAGTCACAACCCTGAATCGAACCATAACAGATGTTTGAAGCAGCCTACCTGGGGAACTCCCTCCAGCTTATTAAAGACCGCAGTTATAATAACACCACTACCTTGTTCTGCTGTAGTTAGAAGTTAATGGCGTTGTGATCCTGGAGGTGACTAAGGTCGCCAGAGCTCAACGGGATAGTACTGTAATAAAACTCCTTCTTTCGGTATCATCATATTAGCCGAAAGACGTCCACTGCTGGACATAGGCCTCCCCCAAAGAGTGCCAAAATGACCGGTCCTGCGCCACCCGCATCCAGCGGACTCCCGCGACCTTTACCAGGTCATCAGTCCACCTTGTGGGGGGCCTACCCACGCCTCGCCTTCTGGTACGTGGTCTCCACTCGAGAACCTTTCCGCCCCAACGGCCATCGGTTCTACGTGCAATGCGCCCACTGCCACGTAAGTTTAGCGATTCGGAGGGCTATATCGGTTACCTTGGTTCTGCTGCGGATAGCCTCATTTCTGATGCGATCACGCAGAGAAACTCCCAGCATCGTAGTAGAATGCTAGCGATCCCATGATGTCCCCCTTAATGGCAGTGAGGGTTGACGCCGCAGAGTAGTTTAGTGGGTATTCCCTCATAAGGGCGAGTCCCACATACTCCCTGGGCATTCCCCAAGTCCGGGGAGATGCGTAAAGGCATTCCCTCTGCGTCAACAAAAAAAAAAGTGCGCACTACGGCTTTGTTAAGCTTACGTAGCACAATGCCGTATGCGCCGATAGGCTTCTAATTTCCAGTAAAGATGTAGAAAACAAAACCCGATGCACAAATATTTTTTAATGGCTAAAATACAATTGTCAAAGTACAATAAAAGTCATAATATTAGATAGGTTTACAAGTAGTGTTGTGGATAACGCTCATTTCGAGGCTTAAAGACTCGAGCCTTAAAGACTCCCGAGGCTTAAAGACTCGATGCTGTTTAAGAACCGTGTTGGTTTATTTTACGCATATGAATGCTAAATATTGATTTTCGTCACTTGAGTCTTTAAGCCTCGGGAGTCTTTAGGGTTCGAGTCTTTAAGCCTCAAAATCAGCGTTATCCACAACACTGTTTACAAGTCAATAAAACTTACTAAAATGTATTCTCGGAAGCCGGGGACTTCTTTTGGAGTCATCGTTGACCTAACTTGAACTTCAGAAAATTATATTTCGATTACAGGTTTTTACATATACATTTTATACATTTTAATTTGTAAAGCCAAAATGATTTTAAAATACCGGTAAAAATAAAAACGGTATAAATAGTCAAATGCAAGTTTGTATAACCGGTAAAATATACATACAGTATTCTTTGATCTGTGCGGATAGGTACTAATAATAAACAAGTGTAATTTCTGCGAAATGTAACTTTGTACATTGGTAAGTTAAGTTTGATTGTTTGTATATTGGGGGTAATCTCAGAAACTATACCATTCTATTCTAAAACCCTATCGTCAGAAGTAAATAGTATGGGCATGAACCTACGGGTTTATGTGCTATATTTTATCCTATCGCTCCGCCTAGGGTATTTGTATACGCGGCGAAGCCACGCAGACAGCTAGTATACACGTCGTGAACCGGTGTAAAAACTGGGCATTTAAAAAATATGGGTGTATACACCAAATAAAAATATTGTCATAAGGAGAAAAAAGTAAAGCAGGCGATTATATAATCACAAAGTAATAAGACTAATAAGTGTCCAGGGGGTTAAATATATTATGTTTCTTCTCCGAAAAACGCACCTTGATATGAAATGATTGCCATTTACTATGACGCTCAGGGATCGTGACGTCACGATCCACGAGCTTCGTCATTTTTTTAAATATCTGAATTGGATTTCCGTCACTAAGTAGGCATATTTTTTGCCTTCTTTGTTTTGGAGTATTCATAAATTTTGAGTAGACACGCCTATTGTGTACTCAATTCACGTGAGTGTCCGTTTTGAGACGACAATTAGTACTCAGTATGTATAAAAGTTAATTTCCACTCAATTTGTATCCTAAATTTTCGTCACAAAACGGACACTGAGTAAATTTCAGTTTAACTACTCACCCTAATTGGGTACGCATTTTTTTTGAAACTGCCCTACTTCGCCGCTCCTTACAAATAGAAGACAGAAAATATGTAGCTACATAACGATTGTTGAGTCGACCTATACAGCAGTATTTAAGAACCACGAAAGACAATTTACCCAAAGTTGGAATGTCTCTTGTAAACGTGAGTGGAATCGCCTCCGTCTGTTTCAACATGTCTGAGAAGCTCCCGTTTGGCAACACGTTCTGCTTCGCGCAGTATATCTCACTGCCGTTGTCGGATGGCTCTAGGGTTTTGTTCAGGGTGAGCAAAACATGTTCTCCTTCCCTATTTTCAGAGTCTAGGAGCTGAACCATTTGTAACAATATGTCATCTGAATGGGCAGATCCTGTAAACAATATACTTGTATTGATAGTGATCTAATGATTATTGGTTTTAAACCTCATGAAATCGGCCTTATAATTCGTGAAGATTCCTTATACGTTAGTACACAGGACGTAAGAGCAGCTACACGCGGCAATACAAACTAGGCCAGTCCGTAGGGATTCAAAGCACGGGGAGGTACGTTGCAAAAGGTGGTGTAGAAGTTTTTTTTTTTTTTAATATTGTTTACATCGATACAACCGAGCAAATATCAAAAATGGTTACACGAGATATCTTGGGACCTTTTTTGGTTTCTCACTCGTAGCTTCTATACGGTGCATTAGTACACAGGACGTAAGAGTAGCTACACGCGGCAATACAAACTAGGCCAGTCCGTAGGGATTCAAAGCACGGGGAGGTACGTTGCAAAAGGTGGTGTAGAAGTTTTTTTTTTTTTATATTGTTTACATCGATACAACCGAGCAAATATCAAAAATGGTTCCACGAGATATCTTGGGAACTTTTTTGGTTTCTCACTCGTAGCTTCTATACGGTGCATCAGTACACAGGACGTAAGAGCAGCTACACGCGGCAATACAAACTAGGCCAGTCCGTAGGGATTCAAAGCACGGGGAGGTACGTTGCAAAAGGTGGTGTAGAAGTTTTTTTTTTTTTATATTGTTTACATCGATACAACCGAGCAAATATCAAAAATGGTTCCACGAGATATCTTGGGACCTTTTTTGGTTTCTCACTCGTAGCTTCTATACGGTGCATCAGTACACAGGACGTAAGAGCAGCTACACGCGGCAATACAAACTAGGCCAGTCCGTAGGGATTCAAAGCACGGGGAGGTACGTTGCAAAAGGTGGTGTAGATTTTTTTTTTTTTTTTGATATTGTTTACATCGATACAACCGAGCAAATATCAAATTAATACCTATACAGAACACTTAGGTTCTGCGACATAGTAGAAAAACATGGTCGAAAACGAGGCTTTCCTCAACTTTATAAGTTATTTCAAGATAGTGGTTTTTAAGTTTCTGCGTTTTACTTTTGAATTTAACTATAGGTTTTAGCTCCTTAATTGTAGGAATTTACAGAATCGAAAGTTATTTCAGCATTAGTATCATCATAACTGGTGATCGAAGAGCTGGCGGTTTTCTCGTGCAACGCATCAGCATTGCAGTTCAATGAGGAAACACCGCCAGCATACTCGGTACAATGCTTAGAGGGCCTTTTTAGGGTTCCGTAGCCAAAATGGCAAAAACGGAACCCTTATCGTTTCGTCATGTCTGCCCGTCTGTCCGTCTGTTCGTATATCATAGGCATTTTACTCGAAAACTATAAAGTGTATTTGAATAAAATTGAGAGGATAAGTGTATTTCATTAGCCGCTACATAATTCTATAATGAAATGACAAATAAATATTATTTTAGAGGTGCACTCCATACATGTAACTGCAAGTCAAAAAAAAGAAAAACATCGTATATCCACGTGTGGCGCATCTATCAATAGGCCTTTTAAAATAAATATAAGGTTTCTCAGCAACTTTTTCGATTAAGTGAAAATAGTCGGAGATAATCGCCTATGCCAGTCAGTAGAGGTTCAAAGCACGGGGTACTTTGCAAAAGGTGGTGTAGAAGATTTTATTTTTTATGTCATGTAATATGGATACAACCGAGCAAATATCAAAAATAGTTACACGAAATACCTCGGGACAACTTTTGGCACCTACAAATCCTGGAAATTTTGTGACTCGGTGCGATTATCTCCGACTATTTTCACTTTATCGAAAAACTTGCTGAGAAATCTTATATATTTATTTTAAAAGGCCTATCGATTGATGTGCCACACGTGAACATACGATGTTATTCTTTTTTTTGACTTGCAGTTACATGTATGAAGTGCACCTCCAAAAGAATACTTTTTTTGCCAATTTCATTATAGAATTATATAGCGGCTAATAAAATACACCTATCCTCAAAATTTTATTCAAATACACGTTATAGTTTTCGAGTAAAATACCTATGACAGACGGGCAGACATGACGAAACTATAAGGGTTCCGTTTTTGCCATTTTGGCTACGGAAGCCTAAAAAGGTCCTCTAGGCATTGATCGAGTATGCTCGCGGTATTTCCTCATTGAACCCATTGAACGAGAAAACCGCCAGCTCTTCGATTACCAGTTATGATGATACTTATGCTGAAATAACTCTTGATTCTGTAAATACCTATAATTGAAGAGCTAAAACCTATAGTTAAATTCAAAATTGATACTCAGAAGCTTAAAAACTACTAACTTGAAATAACTTACAAAGTTGAGGAAAGCCTCGTTTTCGACCATGGTTTTTTACTATTTCGCTGAACTGAATTGTTATGTATTGGTACTCATTAGACGCACACATTCATGTTCTTTAATCTTAGTGAGTAACTTTTCGCTAGGATGCACCGTATAGAAGCTACGAGTGAGAAACCAAAAAAGTCTCAAAATTTCGAGGATTTGTGGCTGCCAAAAGTTGTCCCAAGATATCTCGTGTAACCTTTTTTGATATTTGTTCGGTTGTATCGATGTAAACAATACTAAAAAAAAACTTTTACAACACCTTTTGCAACAAAGAAAAATGCCTATCTTGTCCTTTTTATCTCAATATTTTCGGCTACTTAGTAGATTTGCTACTAGGAGTGAGAACATTTTGCTTATTCAGGCGTTTTGTAAACAATGACGTTGCATAACTAAGTCCAATTTTATTCCGATTTTTATATTATGGCATTTAACTCGTACGTGCTTGGACATTTTACCACCGTGATTTGATTAGACCTTATTCTTATATACTTAGTCATTATTTAAACGAACGAGAATGAATGAGGCAAACATTTATAAGAGATTCAGCTAGGACTAAACACCGCACTTAATAAAGCAATCGGTAAAAGCCCGGAAGATGTACTTTTTGGGACTAGGCTAATAACAAATGGGGATAGGTTTGTTGCCTCTCTAATCGATCATGAGTAAGTGCGTCACCACTCAATTGATTATGTAAGAAAATAAGTTTATACCTAATATGAAAATTCTAGAAAATCAGCAAAAGGAATATACATAAAGTTTTTAACACCTCACAAACAATAGTACATTACTTACCTAGGGCGGTTAAACAAAGAATGTCTCAGATCGCAGGTATTTGACGCCCGAGCCGAAGGCAAGGACGATAAATATGCGCTCTGAGGCTTTCTTTATTACCGCCCGTGGTGAGTACAACATTTTACGTCTCTATTTGGCCAGGAAGTGGGGTTTTACGCACGCGTAGCGTGCGGTAATTCCTGCTTTATGGCCAGGTATGACGTAAATAACATTACTTACTTTGGTAAAACAACATTATTGGTGGATAAAAACAAACAACATTAACTTACTTTGGTACCAAGACAATATCTGTCCCGGTTGTAAAAACATATAACAAGTAAACTGTATGAATGGTTTGTGGTTGTCTACGAACTTCTTTGGGTGCACCAGTGGCTGATCTGGAAAAAAGGTACGTACATACATAAGAGTTAAAGCTTGTGACAGAGACAGTCCTATTTCTGGCACGTGGCCTCCTAGGGCCAATCATCTTCTCTTAGCCTTGTTCGTCCTTAGCGACTGCTAATCACTGCTGAGAGCTTCGCACCTGAGGATTCCGTCACAAAACACTAATCGTCTATATACATCAATTCGGTGATGGTAACGTACTTTGGTGCGCGCTTTAAGCAGTGATAAATTGAATATGCCACCATCGGTCCGGTAGCGAATATGGATGCCGATGCCGTCAGGTAAAGTTTACTAACTATATTAATACCTGAATCTCAAAAACTAAACATGAATGTGTAAAGAACGGAGTTAGGTAAAACTAGATGTTCTGGAAAATATAAATTAAATCACAACATTGCAACGTAATTACTGAAAACCAATATTTAGAAGAAATCTGTGAAGTCACCAGTCAGGTCAGTAGTAACTTGATAGAAAAACGTATAAAAAATATCTTGGCCGAAAATGTCTAGGTATATATGAGCGACGAGATGTCGATGGAATCCTGCACTTGGCCCATCGTGCCGGTGCAGCATTACTCTACCTCTATACCTGATGTTATTTGTCCGTGCACGAGTTGAGTGAATTTGTAGCCAAACGTTGTACACGCGCGTGTGACTTGACACCAAATTGTGAGATTTAGGTGTGGATTCGTGGTGCGGCTCTCCAGAGGGAAGTAATCCTTCTAAGCTCCAAAGAACGAAGGAGAAGACGCCAATACCTACAGTGTGTACTTGGCTCAAGTTTTTAGTTCATTACTTTGAGAATAAATTCCGCGTATCGCGTGAGTAATTCAGAGTTTGGCACAGGCCAAAATCTGAACAAACTTATATCTAGAACATCACCTCCTGGAATGCACTGTCCTCGAAGCAACACTAAAATCGTTTTAGATCTCGCCCGCTCTCGATAGCTCTTTACAGTTCTGTTAAATAATTCATGTGTAAAGTCTTGAGCGCAATATAGTTCGCTTTGGTGATGGGCTATCTCCATGAGCAGGGTTAGGTGATTCTGGTTCGAGGATCTGTGGTAACGTTGAACTGGAGGCATGTCATGTCGGACACTTGGAGCTAGAAGTGTATGAAAGAAAATTATTAAAATCCATGTATTTGTGAGTCTCCGCCCACATTTTGCCAATAACACAGGTAATAGAGCCGCGGGTAGCTCAATTCATGTCCACCTTAACATTGCTGAAAGATTTTTTGAAATGGGGTGAGTTATTTTGGAGATTACCTAAAAAAACCCCAAATAACTAAAAACTACCAAGTTGTATTTTACCAAATTTTACTTCTGCGTATAATAAATTAATTATAAGATAAGTACCTACCGCAGGTGACCAAAGTCGTGATGTCAGAAAGCGCAATCGTATTTATTTTGAGGTTTCTCTTGCGCTTTCGTGTAGAGAAAAGCATGCAAATGACGCCGCATGCAAGTTTTTTCGGTAGTTATTTTCTAAGTGTATCATTCTTCCAAAGGCTTTTACTTTAGTTGGAGTCTCACCTTGAAGGTACCATGTGAGGGCGCGGCCATCCACGGGCTCGCTCCCGCCGCAAACAAACTCCAGCTCGTTGCCCTCGTCGAACAATACTATGTCCGGGCTGGGCTCCACGGTCACATAGGGCATCTCTGTCGAAATAGTGAGCACCAAATTACCAAAATCAGTCCAGTATCACCGAAAACTTTCTATGCCTAGGAATAAAAACATGACTCTGATTTATTCGGTCTAGAACACAATGGCTTATGGCATCCAGACTACATTTTTACAGAAATATACCATTGTGTAAATAAAATGACCGAGGACAGACATTTTAACTCTGACGTATCGACTTTATTCTCCTTGACGTTCGTGGTGGCAATTTAAGGCTCCGCACGTTCATGGTCTTCTCTCCCTCTCACCGAGCATACGCGTGAGCGAGATGGAAGTGCGTCTTTGAAAGCGCGGTTAACATGTTTTTCGGAATATTTCAAAAAAACGAGAAGAAATTTTAGTAAGTAAGAAAATAAAGTTATTGTTCATTACTTTATGAGAAGATTATAAAATTTCATCTCTTTATCATAAAAAATGGAGCAGTAAACTGGTTACAAGTGAAAAAATTGTGTTGACTTAAGATTTTTTTTCTCTACTTTCTTATGCTAAAATGGATTTCTACGAAAACTATGTTACTTCTCATAATATATCTTGCAGATTATGACATATATTTTCCGACACGAAAATTGTTATATATATATATATAAACTGGTTACAAAACAACTAACTCATTTTCACAAAAAGACATGTCAAGCCTTAAGACACAATCATTGATTTTGTTATCGAGCTTAAGTGCAAATGCCAGAGCTTATGTCAGTATCAGTATCAGTCAGGTCTTCCCGTTATCTGTTATCATTTTTCCTCAAAAAGAAAAAAGGAACCCTTAATATCTTATAGGATCACTTTGTTGTCCGTCTATCTGTCTGTCAAGACCCTTCATCTTGGAAACGCGTAGAGGTATCGAGTTGAAATTAAAACTATATACCTACACAGGTATATGGTTTTCAGGATACTATACCTTAACGTAAAAAAGATACGACTGTTTAGTGTTTATGCCGCATAAAACGTATATTTCGAAACTCTCAAGAAAATCAAAATTTATAATGGTGATTTAGGCTTAGAATCATTAATTACATTGAGATATAGATACCTATTATATCTGGTAATAGGGAACATTACTGCAATGTTCTGCCGCCAGAGGCAGCACTACCACTAATAGTAAACCAGTAAAGGAATATAAGGATTAACACACACATGCACAATTGTTTGTCAAATGAGTGACAAGGTTGCTTGCATAGACAATACCGCAAGTGGGAACGAGATACAATGTCAACGCTGCTAGTGTACCTACGAAGAGCTTTGCGTAATGTTCCCTATTGCAACTAAATTTAATAATGCCCTCTAGGATAGTATTCATGAGAGCATTATTAAAGTTTGTTGCAAATACCACACAGATATACCTAGTTGCAAATGTTGCAATTACAAGACTCCACCTTACGTAGTTTTATTTTCACTTCATGTATTAATCGTATGGCGGTTACACACTGGTACATATATGTATTCATATCGATGTCGCTGATAGAGTTCCAGTGTGCGGTGTTCACTTCATTTAGGTTATCAAACAGCCACAACAAGGGAATTTTTATATTAATAGCCTTTTAAATAAATACAATATGTGTGACGAACAAAGGCCACCACTTACAAAAGTTTAAAAAAAGGCAAGACAATTTGGCAAAAACAAGCGACCTCCAATAAAGGCTTCACTCCTCAAGCAGTTACTTAATTGTAGGTAAATTCAAAGAAGGAGACTATTTAAGAGAGTTGACAAATTAGCCATTATGGACGTCGTATTAATAAAGATCTTTTATCCGTCATAATGGATAATTCATTTTCGATAATTTTCGCATATATATTGAATCCCGTGACAAACTGCCTTCACCAGAAGAGATAAAAAAATCTTAGAAGAAACAGAAGCCCGTAAATATACAGAAACTAAAAGGAATGAAAGCAACGCAATGTACATAGACAAACAATTCTTTTTCCCAAAAAAGTAACCTAACAACTGTCAAAAATGTAAGGAACAAGGCCACAACACTCAAAATTGTCGATTCCGCAATATTCGCAATAATCAAGAGCAAACATATATGCTTCGCAACAGACCCAAATAAAAGTACAAATAGATGGTGTAATGATTCACAGTGGAAGCACATCGCATATGAGCAATAATAGAATGATTTTTTCTCTTTAAAAATATATAATGAAATACTGAAATTAGCTGACCATAGCACTACAAAAATTGAAGGAAGAGGAAACGCTCAAATTAAAATTGACAATACGAATATAAAACTTAAGAGTGCTCTTCAAAAAAGCGCTCGCTCAGAATTCGGTATTTTGACACGCGTAGTGCGTTTGTGTGTGTAAATACTACTACCACCCACACAAACGTACCTAACCCCCACATGCACAGCGAGATCGCACCAGCCGCGGGTGCCGTCCCTTTCTAGCTATATGTAAGTGCGATCGGGATAGAACTAACCGCGGAGCTTGCCGATGCAAATAGCTGTATAGCGCACCGTTGGAATTCACTCCGTGACCGATATTGATACTTGCACTAAAAAGTGGTAAGTATTACTTCGCTAACATGATGTTCTAGAACATCATGTTAGCTTGAATAAAGTAAGTATTTGATTTAGAGCACAAGTTTTCTATTTGTATTAAAATACTATGATATGACAAAGTATATTTAGTTTCGTTTTTTTAGTATAAAATAAACTAACGAGTTTTAAAGTTGTCAGTAATAAGAATAATAATTTGTTTTACGGATATTAATAGTTTGCATGTTATCTGACTCTTATTTATATATAGTAATGTAATGAAATTATACCAGTAGACCCACTACTAGGAAATTACTGGGTACTTACGTATTCATTTCTTGAAGAATTTTTTTTTTGTTATGGACAGTAAAAAAAAACTGCCCTTCATAGAAATTGCTATGTCCGTTTCTTACCAAAGGAACTGAAAATTATAAATTATACAAACACAGCTTTTTATCTAGAATGCAATTAATTAATGCGTGATTTTATTCAAAAGCCTAAAACCTCAGATGATAAAAAGGAATAGATATGAAACGGGGGCTTGGCGCGTGTCGGTGCGACATGGCCAAATGGGCATGTCACTGCCCACCGCATGTTAGTCGCAATTTGCCGTGAATCTGAAATATTATTCCACGTTTACTCAAAATGCCGAATTGTAGCGTGGTTACATGCAAAAATAGGAATGAAACTAAAACCTACATGAATGGTGGAGTCACGCACTACATGTGAGTATTAGTATTTTCACTTAAGTCAGTAAAAACTAATATTTTAATAAATAAACGCAACGCCGCATCATTTCTCGGGATCGAACTAACATATTGAACGAAAAAGCATATTTTTGTTCTATGCGTTGTACATTGATCGTTCAATACAGTAAACCACGGCGCAATGTATTAAACCACTATGGATATGGACGATGCTTGAATTTTTTAGTGGTACGGCCGCTGCTTGGCGTCGCAAACTAGAGCGGTGCCAAAGTGCAGTTACAATTTACGCGTAATCGATAAAATAGAAGTACGATATCATACTAGTTATTTTATTTCGACTACTTTCGCTGTTTTATTTTATTTAATTACTTGTTTTGGTTGGGTGGCTATCTTAAAGGTAACTAATAAGATTAAAAGGCACAAAATGTTTACGGTACCTACTAATAAGATTTTCACTAAGTTGCAGTATGAACGGTAAATAGACATATTAAAATTGTATATACAAGTATATAATTTGATGAGTATATTTACTTTCATTTCAAATGTGATAATTGAAGAAGAAATCTCGGTTTCTTATTACAGTTTTCCAAAGAATCCGATTAGGTTCTAAAAAAATGGATAGATGCTACTGGCAGAGGTCCTAACTGGTTTCCTGTACAGAGAAGAGTTAATGTGTTCGTAACATTTTCAAGAAAAATGTTTCCAACCACTTAATAAGAGCCGTACACTTTTCGAATATTTGACACCTCGCTTGCTTGAAACCTAGGTGTAAAATGTATGGTAACACATCTTCGCACATCTTTGGTGGATACTCGCCCTTAGCCTTAAATCTCGTAATATGAGTAATGGACATATTATTTCGCGCCAAAATGCGAGTCGGATCGGCCTGGCACCTACAGGTCAAAAATATCGAAGTGACCAGAGTTTTAAATGTATGTAAACACGAACTTATAAAAAGCCGTTTATGTTACTCTGTAGGTATTCGTCAATATTTTTTACTTTTGCGATTTATGGTAAGTTAACAACACGTGTTATTTAAACTTGTAGCTAGAAGTTTAAATACCACCACATAAACTTACCATGTTGTTGAAGTTGTTACCCATTAATATCATAACATAATATTAATTTTAATATCAATGTCGATAAAACATAATTTTAACGTTTGTCGCCCCCCTAGTGTAGTGCGTTTAAGCCAATCACAGCCCTTGTTTGCATGTTGCCGTAGACTCACTGGCAACGCCCGAGTCTTTGTTTTTATTTTACACGGTTCAATGTGTGTGCCTGTGGGCGCTGCGGTGGGAGAAAACTGGGGACATCGGTTTTGGTTGAAATTAAGCAGTACGGCACTTCTCCCTTTTTTTATGTTTTGAGTCTAAAACCTATGTCACTTATTAGGATTCCGTACTCAAAGAGTAAAACGGGACCCTATTACTAAGACTCCGCTGTCCGTCTGTCTGTCTGAAAGTCTGTCTGTCCTTCTGTCACCAGGCTGTATCTCATGAACCGTGATAGATAGAGATTTTCATAGATGATGTATTTCTGTTGTCGCTATTTATAACAAAAAATACTAAAAAACAGAATACATCTTTTTATTTTTATTTTAGTTTTTATTTGTTTCTTTTTCTTTTACAATCTTACACAAATCGACCTTGCCCCAAACTAAGCAAAGCTTGTACTATGGGTACTAGACGACGATAAACATACTTATATAGATAAATAAATACTTAAATACATAGAAAACATCCATGACTCAGGAACAAATATTTGTGGTCATCACACAAATAAATGCCCTTACCGGGATTCGAACCCGGGAACTCCAGCTTCGTAGGCAGAGTCACTTCCAAGTTACTAACTAGGCTATAGGGGGCTCCTATACAACAAACGTGATTTTAGATATAGATATTTTGCCGTTTTTAGATATAGATAATGGTACGGAACCCTTCGTGCGCGAGTCCGACGCGCACTTGGCCGGTTTTTTTAACATTTATTTCGAAATAAAGAGTGATACTCGGAAATGTCGAAGGGAAGGTCAATCGTCGAATCCGACTCGGCTGGGCAGCATTCGGGAAGCTACGGCACATCTTTTCGTCCAATATTCCGCAGTGTCTCAAGACGAGAGTCTTAGACCAGTGTGTGTTGCCAGTGATGACATATGGCACGGAAACGTGGTCGCTTACTATAGGCCTCATAAGAAGGCTCAAAGTCACTCAAAGGGCAATGGAGAGGGCTATGCTGGGAGTTTCTCTGCGCGATCGCATCAGAAATGAGGCTATCCGCAGCAGAACCAAGGTAACCGATATATCCCTCCGAATTGCTAAACTTAAGTGGCAGTGGGCGGGGCACATTGCACGTAGAACCGATGGCCGTTGGGGTGGAAAGGTTCTTGAGGGCAACCACGTACCGGAAGGCGCAGCGTGGGTAGGCCCCCCGCAAGGTGGACTGATGACGTGGTAAAGGTCGCGGGAGTCCGCTGGATGCAGGTGGCGCAGGAACGGCCATTGTGGCACTCTTTGGGGGAGGCCTATGTCCAGCAGTGGACGTCTTTCGGCTGATATGATGATGATGATGATGATGACTCGGAAATGTAATAAAACCACGTAAAAATCTCTCTTTCCAGTGTAAACCCCCGGTGTGTGTTATTATTATATATAAACGAAAATAATAACTAAATGCAAGGTAGGATCGTGCTGTACTTAACAAACGCCATATAAGCTTGTTTTTTAAAAAGTTTTTTATTCATCTTGTTATTTTCAATAACCCTGCATATTATGTCGCTGGTTCGTGGGTACTTGTACAGACAAATCACACAAACCCAAACAAGATAGGTCTATCTATTTTAGTTTAGGAGTTCCCATGACCACCTTCCATCATCAGATCCTAGAACTCATCCGTCACCAAAGTGTTTACCAAGACAAAACAGATGAGCCCAAACTAGATGGGTTTATCTAGTTTAGTTTAGGAGTTCCATGACCACCTTCCAGCTCCATCATCAGACTCTGGAAATCATCCAGCATCCAAGTCTTGCCGTGCCATGCCCAAATAAATGAGCCAAAATTCGATGGCTTTATCTTGTTGAGTTTAGGAGTTGCTATGGCCACCTTCCGACTCCATCATCAGACCAGCTCTATGATATTATGGCATTGTCACCGAAGATACTTAATATAAGAAGATAATTGTACCTAATTTGAAGATTTCGCCCAAACTAACATACAAACATACATACTAACTAATCATAATGGCCGTTGGGGCGGGGAGGTTCTCGAGAGGCGACTACGTACCGGAAACTGCAGCGGACCCTCCACAAGGTGGACTGATAGTAACAAGTAAATAAATTAAATCTATCAAGTATCACGATCACTCGTACAATAATAATTGACTATAGAACGCGTAGTTTAGACAAAAGGATCCAACCCACAAGACATCACCATTGAAATGTATGACTTTTGTTTTAGGTAGAAGGTTCAATTTTAAATGTTACGTATACTGTGGGTTTGAGCCTTTTCGCTACACTACGTCTTATCTGGCAGCTATGCAATTCATAACTTGTCTCGATTACCCTCACGAATGTATCCCCAGTATAGTTTGACCCCGAGGTTGGTAACAACTATGCCTAGTCGGAGATCAAAATAATATTATTTTATCTGAAGAGTGGCCGGTTAGCTTCGTGAATAGCCACAAATAAACACAGTACACGTCTGTCTCAGAGGGCTATTCAGCCGGTACTGAGATATATTCCCGCGCGACGGTAAATTTATACTAGTTTTGAATAATTATTTATAAATATAAATTTTGACTAAAGTTATATTTTTTGGACTGGATCTTGTTGGTAGAAGCATTAACTTTAATGTTGTGTAAGACTCAATACACAAATAATTCAACAATAATGAGAAAATCCTTGAGTTTTCAGTAAGATTTTGTTGACAAATATGGTGTAATTGAGAACAGTTTACATATATATACGTGCAGAATAAGGAAAATTCGAGGCGGCTAGGCGCAATGGCAACATATTACGCTAGTGAAAATAGAATAAAACAAGTAGGTTCTCATATAACATCATGGAGTATTAGGGGCTCAAACTTATGACTCTGCGCTCTCTTCAGAAAACTACTGTCGGTAATCGGGTATTTTCGGTTAAAGTATTCATTTCTTCGTAAATTGGAGGCGGCTAGGACCAATATGAGGAGTTTACCTATGCAAATAAGTAATCAGGATCTAGAAAAAGCTCTCCGTTTCTTAGAATTACAACGTCAAAAATCCGTCATTCTCGCTTATTCCTGACCAAAAAACGAGCGCCCTCTTAATAGCCTTGTTATTGTGAACGCTTTAAAAATTGGAGAAACTCCCAGTATTCCGAGTAACAACGGCTTTATTTCGGAAAATTTAAATTGAATAAATTTCAACAAGCTAATCCTTTCGAGTTGTAACTCTCAGACGATAACTCGAATCAAAATTTTAATGAAACATTCGGCTATCATTTATTTTAATTAAATAAGTATGCAATTGAAATGTCGTAATACATTTACGACATTACAGATAATAATGATTAAATAACGGTGCATGTTTCGTACACTTCCTTAATAATTTTTTACCTATGTTGTTGATAATGTAAAAAAATAAATTTCTTTTACATTTAACACCGTTTTCACGGCAACTTGGTGCGTGTCACAGCGGCCCTCTCTTCGTGGATTTAACGAAGGTTACATAGGCAACATTTTTATTCGTCGACCCAGAAATGTTGAGCTAATAGGCTAGTGTCGTTTTTAGAAGCTTTATATTTACTTGACCTGTTCGTATGTTTGTAAGTATATACGTATGCAAGTTGATGTCCGTCAAAATTTGCTATCCATTTTTCAGTCACTTGCCGTTATCCGATTGAGCTGAAATTTTGGGTTTGGATGACAACTCAATATAATGGTACTATCGAGCTGATCTGATGACGGAGACAGAAGGTGGCCATGGGAATTCAGTATTTAACCGACGTAACCCCGTTGAGTTTTCGCGCGTTAGAATCGTCTCAATGAGTAGTTAATGATGGTATACAGATGAAGGAAAGCTTCTTGGGACGTGATAAATGATAAACTTCACATAACATTCACGTTATTTAATATTGCAAAACATTAACTAGGAATAATAATATACAATACCGTTGATAGCTAAAACTTGACAACCCACTCTGTCAAACTCTACGACAGCCGTGCGAGCAGCGGCCAACATCTAAAGAGGTTGTAAACCGCTGTCGCCACATCAGCCTCCCCCGAGACCTTTAGTGACGGTAACGTTCAGGGAACAAGACCCGACGACCGGAACGGGTCGTTCTAGGCTCAGCAACGACAGGAGCAGGTGGAACTACGTGTGGAGTTGGTGAAACAACAGGAACGGGTAACGTGTTGAAACCATCTGCAGGTGGTTCCAGCAACACGTACGCTGGCTTTAACCTATCGATAGATACGGAAACTGAATTCCCGGACATATTGATTTTAAAATATTTGTCGTTCCTTTCTAATACCCTGTACGGACCTGCATAAGGTGGCTAAAGAGACTTGCGTATAAGATCTTGCCTCACAAAAACGTGTGAAGTGGTAGTCAAGTCTTTAAAGACAAAGGTTTTATTAGTGCCGTGACGTACCACTGTTGAGGGCTGAATTTTCTTAATATGTAAACGCAATCGAGCCAAAAAATCAGTATAGTCAGTAAGTCTGTCATTGGTTTGGTGATTAAAAAAATCCCCGGGGAGCTTAAGGGGTTCCCCGTATACAAGTTCAGCTGTAGATGCTGAGAGGTCATCTTTTCATGCACTCCGTATGCCTAGTAGTACGAGTGGAAGAGACTCTGTCCAGGTATTATTTGCATGACACATTATAGCAGCTTTCAGCTGTCGATGGAAGCGTTCTACCATGCCATTGGCAGCTGGATGGTAGGCAGTTGTTTTTAAATGACTGAAACCTGGCGAAACAAGTGTGATTCAAACTGCCTACCTCTGTCCGTGGTTACCTTATCAGGGCAACCAAAACGCGCAATCCACGTAGCTATAAAAACCTTCGCGACGCTTTCCGCAGTTATATCTACGATCGGTACTGCTTCAGGCCATCGAGTAAATCTATCGACGGCAGTCAAACAGTACTTGAAACCATCTGAACTCGGTAACGGGCCGATTAAATCCAAATGGACGTGGGAAAATCGCGCCGAAGGAGGCTTAAAATCATGAACCGGCGCGTGAACATGTCGAGAAATTTTTGACTTTTGACAAGGAATGCAAGTTCTCGCCCAGTTACGACAGTCTTTCTTAACTCCTGGCCATACGTAACGTTCTGTTACTAATTTAATAGTTGCCCTTGCGCTGGGGTAGCTAAATCGGTGGATTGAGTCGAATATTGCCTTTCGAAACTCTGGTGTTATATAAGGACGCTTAATAGGCCCGGATACATCACAAAACAGTTTAGTATTCGCAAAAGGCAATTGTTGAAGGTTAAGGGCAGAACCGTTTTTGATTAAATTACTGAGTCTATATCCGTGGCTTGAGATGTAGCCAAAAGATAAGGGTCCAGTCCGTCAGTAATAGAGTCAGTTCTTGAGAGAGCGTCAGCTACGACATTAAACTCGCCGGCGATATACCTTATGTCTGTAGTGAATTGGGAAATGAAATCTAAATATCTAAACTGTCGCGGCGAGCAGGAATCATGGCATTTTTGAAACGCTGAAATGATAGGTTTGTGATCTGTCAAAATAAAGAAAGGTTTCAATTCAACCATGTGGCGGAAATATTTGACTGACTCATAAATTGACAATAATTCCCTATCATAGGCACTGTACTTAGTCTGGGATGAAGTTAATTTCCTAGAAAAGAAACCAAGTGGTTGCCAGTGACCGTGCACTTTTTGCTGTAGTACAGAACCAATGGAAAAATCTGACGCATCTGTAGCAATAGCCAAAGGGGCTCGGGGATCTGGGTGGGCCAAAAGAGTCGCGGTCACAATACTCTGCCTACAATCATTGAAAGCCGTCACCAAATCCGGGGTCCAATTAATAGCTGTGTTACTTTTAACCGAAGAACCGCTCAGCAAAGCGTGCAATGGCGCTTGTAATTTGGCAGCGTCAGTAATGAAGCGCCTGTAGAAATTAATTGCGCCAAGAAAACGTCGCAATTCCCTAATTGTTTTAGGCTGTGGAAAATCTTGAACTGCCTTGACTTTATCACCAATGGGCTTCGAACCTTCCGAAGAAACCAGATAGCCTAGGAATTCAATTTCCGACACACCGAACAAACACTTATTTGGGTTTAGTAAAATCCCGTGTTCGCTCAAACGCTCGAAAATCAAACGTAAATGTTCCTCGTGCTCCACGTCGTTCGCAGATGCCACCAAAACATCGTCTATATAAGAGAAACAGCAATCAAGACCTCTCAATACCTCGTCCATGAAGCGCTGAAAAGTCTGCGCCGCATTCCGTAAACCAAAGCTCATGAACGGGAGCTCAAAAAGGCCAAAAGGGGTCATAATTGCCGTCTTAGGAATATCTTCAGGAGCGACAGGAATTTGATTATATGCTTTCACTAGATCCAATTTACTAAAAACCTTACAATTAAATAGATTGTGCGAAAAATCAGCAATGTTGCGCACTGAATATCGGTCTGGTATCGTGCGTGCGTTAAGAGCGCGGTAATCGCCGCAAGGACGCCAACCGTTATCTTTCTTAGGGACCAGATGAAGGGCAGATGACCAGGCACTTTCAGATCTCCTTGCGATACCAGTACGTTCCATGTCTTCAAATTCCTGTCGGGCAATATTTAAACGATCCGGTGCCAGTCGTCTAGGTCGCGCAAATACAGGAGGCCCAGGAGTTGTCCTGATATAATGCTTTGTGGTATGTTTACAAACTCGTTCTTGGGGGCTGCCCATGGGCCGCACTATATCAGGGAACTCCGCCAACAGCTTATGGTAAGAAGATGTTCCAGAAATTACTTTGATTTGCGGACAAGTTGTAGATGGTGCAACAAAAGCTGCCGATGTAAGCGAAGTCGTGTTGTCTATTAAACATGAATTTCGAACATCCACTAATAAATTGTAGTAGGATAAGAAATCTACGCCTATAATCGGTTTGCTTACATCTGCAACTACAAAACGCCATACAAAATTACGCCGTAAACAAAAATCAAGTGATAAGCTCAAATATCCATAAGTGGCTATAACTGTATTATTTGCAGCGAACAATTCATAGTCCGTCCGCTGACGTTTTTGTCCACGTAAGTAACTTAAAGGGTAAACACACAAATCTGACCCCGTGTCAACTAAAAATTGAAGTTTAGATGTATTGTCAGTGATAAACAACCGAGTAGAGACTGCATTACACTCGCCGTCACTGTCATTACTGTTATTTTCAGTCGCAACGTGCGACTGCTTATTTAGTTTTTTGGATAATTACAAGGCGGAATACACTTAGCTGCACTGTCAGCAAACATGAAGTGGTACCAACAGTACCGCTGGCCGGCGCCTGCACGCGAGCGACTTCTAGACCGTCCGCGTTGACCAGGACGGGACCATGTCCTGGATCTAAATTCACGACGTCGTGCCGACGTGGACAATGCATCGAGCTTCGTAGACAAGGCTTCAATCTTTTGATTTAGTTCGTCGACTACAGGAGATAGCGTCGCAGATGTCGAGGCAGCAGACACATGACAAGCAGACATTAATGAGCTAGCTTCGTATGCCTTATCAGCCATTCCGGCTAATTTATCCAGGGAAGTCACGTCGTCTTGCATCGCAATCAGGCTCTGAAGCAAAGTGGGCAAGCGGCTTGACCAGGCCGTGCGTATAAATTCGTCTGGCTAGGCTTCCTATCTCCCATTTCATCCAAAGTCATAAGCTGTTTAAGTTGCTCGCTGCGTGATATCGATGAACGTGCAATCAGTTCGCGCCTAAGAGTCGCGTACTTATTAACTGCTGGAGTGCTTTTTATAATGTCTTGCACTTCCGTCGCGTATTTCGGATCTAATACTGAAATGACATGATAATATTTTGTCGTGTCCGCCGTAATGCCTGCGATATCAAATTGCCCTTCTATTTGGCAAAACCATAATTCCGGGTTTTCTGACCAGAAGGGGGGAATCTTAACACTGACACGGCAAACCGCCGACTCGCTTTTGATCTCTGAATCTTCCATGTTTTGATAAAGTAGGTATCTGGAGTATGTACACTGTGTTCTATAAAGTTAAGTCGTGAGTCACCAGTTGAAGGAAAGCTTCTTGGGACGTGATAAATGATAAACTTCACATAACATTCACGTTATTTAATATTGCAAAACATTAACTAGGAATAATAATATACAATACCGTTGATAGCTAAAACTTGACAACCCACTCTGTCAAACTCTACGACAGCCGTGCGAGCAGCGGCCAACATCTAAAGAGGTTGTAAGCCGCTGTCGCCACACAGACAAGTACAGTTGGCAATAAAAGCTTGTACCAAAAATGAAATTTTTGACAGAAACTTATTATACACAATACTATAGTTTATAGTGAGGATCATATTCAAACCAGTTTATTGAGAAGATCAAATGTTTGGATGGATTCAATTAAAATTAGGGGATAACAAAAGAAAAACCGGCCAAGTGCCAGTCGGACTCGCGCACGAACGATTATCTATAAAAACGGCTGAAAAACCACCTTAGTTGTATGGGAGCCTCCTTAAATATTTATTTTAATTTGTTTTTAGGGTTCCGTACTCAAAGAGTAAGACGGGACCCTATTATACTAAGACTTCGCTGGCCGTCCGTCCATCTGCATGTCACCAGGCTGTATTTTAAGAACCGTGATAGCTAATAGAGAGTTGAAATTTTCACAGATTATGTATTTCTGTTGCCGCTATAACAAAAATTAAGGGCGTCTTTTTGCCGTTTTTATAGATAATGGTACGGAACCCTTCGTGCGCGAGTCCAACTCGCACTTGGCTGGCGGCGGCTATTTTAGAATTTAAGCGGGCTTTAAGTGAATTTCTAGTTAAAAAAGCTTAGGTAAAGCCATCATTCAAGTATTCGTTGACTGAGTAGCCACTCAGTCAACGAATACTTGAATGATGGCTTTAATCTGCAATTTTGAACATGTTTAGTCATAAGATCCTTGTATGTCTTGGGGCAGAAGATAGCTGGACTAATTAATATGTACCTACCATCTAGCATGATTACATTATGTGCATACCTATTGTTCACAAATAAATGATTTGAAGTTTGAACAGAAATATGTACATCACCTGTGAAAATTTCAACAGTCTAACTGTCACGGTTCACGAGATACAGCCTGGTGACAGACGGACAGACAGACAGACAGACGGAGTCTTACTAGTAGTAATAAGTTCCCGTTTTACCCTTTGGTACGGTACCCTAAAAATGAGAGTCAAAGTCAGATATTGCTAGCAAGCGCTATTAACTAAATGGTACAACGAAAGAACATACCTATTCCAGTAACTTTTTTCTGAAAATGAGAGTTTAATTTCACTTAATACGTAGTTTATAACAAACTCTGAAAGTTGAAATGTAAAACACATTTTCAAAAAAAAAGACATGTTAATTCCGTGTACAGTCGGGGTAGGAAAACCGCCGTCAGTTATTAAATTAATTCCTTTATAAAGTCATACACTCTTAATACCTTTTGAAAGCAAAGTACTAAGTAGACAAGTGCATAATTATAAAATGATACTTAGGTACTTGATAATGATAACAAGGATCAAAATAGATTACACCTCTGACCTATATCTAGTTACGTATCAATATCAAACCTTTTTAATGACCTAGTCAAATAATCAACTTCGTAAGAGTTCCAATCAAATATTATATTCTATTTAAGAGTGCTCTTCAAAAAAGCGCTCGCTCAGAATTCGGTATTTTGACACGCGTAGTGCGTTTGTGTGTGTAAATACTACTACCACCCACACAAACGTACCTAACAGCCACATGCACAGCGCGATCGCACCAGCCGCGGGTGCCGTCCCTTTCTAGCTATATGTAAGTGCGATCGGGATAGAACTAACCGCGGAGCTTGCCGATGCAAATAGCTGTATAGCGCACCGTTTGAATTAACTCCGCGACCGATATTGATACTTGCACTAAAAAATGGTAAGTATTACTTCGCTAACATGATGTTCTAGAACATCATGTTAGCGAAGTTAGATAACTTGAATAAAGTAAGTATTTGATTTTTGAGCACAGGTTTTCTATTTGTATTAAAATACTATGATATGACAAAGTATAATATTTAGTTTCGTTTAATTAGTATAAAATAAACTAACGAGTTTTAAAGTTGTCAGTAATAAGAATAATAATTTGTTTTACGGATATTAATAGTTTGCATGTTATCTGAGTCTTATTTATATATAGTTATGTAATGAAATTATACCAGTAGACCCACCACTAGGAAATTACTGGGTACTTACGTATTCATTTCTTGAAGAAATTTTTTTTTGTTATGGACAGTAAAAAAAAACTGCCCTTCATAGAAATTGCTAATGTCCGTTACTTACCAAAGGAACTGAAAATTATAAATTATACAAACACAGCTTTTTATTTAGAATACAATTAATTAATGCGTGACTTTATTCAAAAGCCTAAAACCTCAGATCATAAAAAGGAAAAGATATGAAACGGGGGCTTGGCGCGTGTCGGTGCGACATGGCCAAATGGGCATGTCACTGCCCACCGCATGTTAGTCGCAATTCGCCGTGAATCTGAAATGTTCTTCCACGTTTACTCAAAATGCCGAAACGTAGCGTGGTAACATGCAACAATAGGAATGAAACTAAAACCTACATGAATGGTGGAGTCACGCACCACATGCTAGTATTAGTATTTTCACTTAAGTCAGTAAAAACTAATATTTTAACAAATAAACGCAACGCCGCATCATTTCTCGGGATCGAACTAACATATCGAACGAAAAAGCATATTTTTGTTCTTTGCGTTGTACATTGAACGTTCAATACAGTAAACCACGGCGCAATGTATTAAACCACTATGGATATGGACGATGCTTGAATTTTTTAGTGGTACGGCCGCTGCTTGGCGTCGCAAACTAGAGCGGTGCCGAAGTGCAGTTACAATTTACGCGTAATCGATAAAATAGAAGTACGATATCATACTAGTTATTTTATTTCGACTACTTTCGCTGTTTTATTTTATTTCATTACGTGTTTTGGTTGGGTGCCTATCTTAAAGGTAACTAATAACATACTAATAAGATTAAAAGGCACAAAATGTTTACGGTACCTACTAATAAGATTTTCACTAAGTTGCAGTATGAACGGTAAATAGACATATTAAAATTGTATATACAAGTATATAATTTAGTTGCAAATGGCTCCAGAACAACTTAAAATGTGATATTATTACCAATAATTTATTTTAAATGAGTATTTTTTTACTTTCATTTGAAATGTGATAATTGAAGAAGAAATCTCGGTTTCTTATTACAGTTTTCCAAAGAATCCGAGTAGGTACTAAAAAAATGGATAGATGCTACTGGCAGAGTTCCTAACTGGTTTCCTGTACAGAGAAGAGTTAATGTGTTCGTAACATTTTCAAGAAAAATGTTTCCAACCACTTAATAACAGCCGTACACTTTTCGAATATTTGACACCTCGCTTGCTTGAAACCTAGGTGTAAAATGTATGGTAACACATCTTCGCACATCTTTGGTGGATACTCGCCCTTAGCCTTAAATCTCGTAATATGAGTAATGGACATATTATTTCGCGCCAAAATGCGAGTCGGATCGGCCTGGTACCTACAGGTCAAAAATATCGATGTGACCAGAGTTTCAAATGTATGTAAACACGAACTTATAAAAAGCCGTTTATGTTACTCTGTAGGTATTCGTCAATATTTTTTACTCTTGCGATTTATGGTAAGTTAACAACCCGTGTTATTTAAACTTGTAGCTAGAAGTTTAAATACCACCACATAAACTTACCATGTCGTTGAAGTACCATCAATATCTTAACATAATATTAATTTTAATATCAATGTCGATAAAACATAATTTTAACGTTTGTCGCCCCCCTAGTGTAGTGCGTTTAAGCCAATCACAGCCCTTGTTTGCATGTTGCCGTAGACTCACTGGCAACGCCCTAGTCTTTGTTTTTACACGGTTCAATGTGTGTGCCTGTGGGCGCTGCGGTGGGAGAAAACTGGGGACATCGGTTTTGGTTGAAATTAAGCAGTACGGCACTTCTCCCTTTTTTATGTTCTGAGCCTTAAACCTATGTCACTTTTTAGGATTCCGTACTCAAAGAGTAAAACGGGACCCTATTACTAAGACTCCGCTGTCCGTCTGTCTGTCCGTCTGTCACCAGGCTGTATCTCATGAACCGTGATAGATAGAGATTTGAAATGTGATGTATTTCTGTTGTCGCTATTTATAACAAAAAATACTAAAAAACAGAATACATCATTTTATTTTTATTTTAGTTTTTATCTGTTTCTTTTTCTTTTACAATCTTACACAAATCGACCTTGCCCCAAACAAAGCAAAGCTTGTACTATGGGTACTAGACAACGATAAACATACTTACATAGATAAATAAATACTTAAATACATAGAAAACATCCATGACTCAGGAACAAATATTTGTGCTCATCACACAAATAAATGCCCTTACCGGGATTCAAACCCGGGACCTCCAGCTTCGTAGGCAGAGTCACTACCAAGTTACTAACTAGGCTACAGGGGGTTCCTATACAACATTTTTTTTGCCGTTTAAAGATATAGATAATGGTACGGTACCCTTCGTGCGCGAGTCCGACTCGCACTTGGCCGGTTTTTTAAACATTTATTTCGAAATAAAGAGTGATACTCGGAAATGTCGAAGGGAAGGTCAATCGTCGAATCCGACTCGGCTGGGCAGCATTCGGGAAGCTACGGCACATCTTTTCGTCCAATATTCCGCAGTGTCTCAATCTCAAGACGAGAGTCTTTGACCAGTGTGTGTTGCCAGTGATGACATATGGCACGGAAACGTGGTCGCTTACTAAAGGCCTCATAAGAAGGCTCAAAGTCACTCAAAGGGCAATGGCTCTCCATTGCCCTTTGAGTGACTTTGAGCCTATGCTATGCTATGCTGGGAGTTTCTCTGCGCGATCGCATCAGAAATGAGGCTATCCGCAGCAGAACCAAGGTAACTGATAAAGCCCTCCGAATTGCTTAACTTAAGTGGCAGTGGGCGGGGCACATTGCACGTAGAACCGATGGCCGTTGGGGCGGAAAGGTTCTCGAGTGGCAACCACTTACCGGAAGGCACAGCGGCCCCCCGCAAGGTGGTCTGATGACCTGGTAAAGGTCGCGCTGGATGAGGGTGGCGCAGGACCGGCCATTGTGGCACTCTTTGGGGGAGGCGTATGTCCAGCAGTGAACGTCTTTCGGCTGATATGCTGATGATGATGATGATGACTCGGAAATGTAATAAAACCACGTAAAAATCTTCCTTTCCAGTGTAAACCCCCGGTGTGTGTTATCTATATATATAAAAGAAGACTTCCTGACAGATCATCAACGCACAGCCGAAACTACTGGAACTAGAAACTTGAAATTTACACTTAAACAAGCTTTTATAAAGTAAGCGACGGATAAGAAGGGGTTTTTGGAAATCCCACCCCTAAAGGGGTTAAATAGGGGTGCAAAGTTTGTATGGAGGAAACTTTATTTTTTGAGCTGGAGTCTTCAAACTTTGTGGAAAGATTACTTTATAGAATACAAATAAAGTACTTTCAGCGTTTTGGAAAATTCTATCCCTAAGGGGGCTAAAAAGGGTTGCAAAATTTGTATGGGGGAAACTCTTTTTTTTGAGATAGAAGCTTAAAAGTTTGTAGAAAGATTACTTATTAAAATACAAAAAAAACAACTTTCAGCGTTTTAGAAAATTCCACCCCTAAGGGGGTTAAAAGGGGGTGCAACATTTGTATAGAGGAAACATTTTTTTTTAGCTAGAGAATTCAAACATTGTAGAGCTTACTTATTAGAATAAAAATAAAGTACTTTCGGCGTTTTGGAAAATTCCACCCCTAAGGGAGTTGAAAATCGTTGCAAAATTTGTATGCAGGAAACTTTATTTTTTGAGCTAGAGTCTTTAAACTTTGTGGAAAGATTACTTATTAGAATACAAATAAAGTATTTTCAGCGTTTTGGAAAATTCTACCCCTAAGGGGGCTAAAAAAGGTTGCAAGGTTTGTATGCGGGAAACTCTTTTTTGAGATAGAAGCTAAAAAGTTTGTAGAAAGATTACTTATTAAAATACAATAAAACTACTTTCAGCGTTTAAGAAAATTTCACCCCTAAGGGGGTTAAAAGGGGGTGCAACATTTGTATGGAGGAAACATGTCTTTTTAGCTAGAGACTTAAACCTTTGTAGAAAGCTTACTCATTAGAATAAAAATAAAGTACTTTCCGTGTTTTGAAAAATTCCACCCCTAAGGGGTTAAATAGGGTTGCAAAGTTTGTATGAGGAAACGCTTTTTTGAGATAGAAGCTTAAAAGTTTGTAGAAAGATTACTTATTGAAATACAAAAAAAACTACTTTCAGCGTTTTGGAAAATTCTACCCCTACGGGGGTTCAAAATTATTGCAAAGTTTGTATGAGCGAAATTTTTTTTTGAGATACAAGGTTAAACGTTTGTAGAAAGATTACTTATTGAAATACAAAAAAGAACTTTCAGTGTTTTAGAAAACTCCACCCCTAAGGGGATTAAAAGGGAGTGCAACATTTGTATGGAGGCAACGTTTTGTTTAGCAAGAGACTTAAAACTTTGTAAATAGCATTATTAGAATATTATTAAAGTACTTTCAGCGTTTTGAAAAATTCTATTTTAGAAAACTCCACCCTTTAGGAGGTTAAAAGGGGGTGCAACATTTGTATGGAGGAAACAAGTTTTTTTAGCTAGAGACTTAAACCTTTGTGGAAAGCTTACTAACTAGAATAAAAATAAAGTACTTTTAGCGTTTTGGAAAATTCCACCCCTAAGGGTTGTTAAAATCGTTGCAAAATTTGTATGAGGGAAATAATTTTTTGAGATACAAAGTTAAACGTTTGGAGAAAGATTACTTACTTATTGAAATACAAAAAAACCGGCCAGGTGCGAGTTGGACTCGCGCACGAAGGGTACCGTGTCAATAAAAATATTTATTTTATTTTGTTTTTAGCATTTGTTGTTATAGCGGCAACAGTAATAATCTTCTGTGAAAATTTCAACTGGAACTATCACGGTATCAGTGAGATACAGCCTGGTGACAGACAGACGGACGGACGGACGGACGGACGGACGGACAGCGGAGTCTTAGTAATAGTGTCCAATTTATCTTTGAGTACGGAACCCTAAAAAAAACTTTAAGTGTTGTGGAAAATTCCTCCCCTAAGGGGGTTAAAAGGGAGTGCAACATTTGTATGGAGGCAACGTTCTTTTTTTAGCAAGAGACTTTAAACTTTGTAGATAGCTTACTTATTAGAATATAAATAAAGTACTTTCAGCGTGTTGATAAATTCCATCCCTGAGGGGGTTACTAAGGGTTGCAAAATTTGTATGAGGGAAACTCTTTTTTGTGATAGACGCTTAAAACTTTGTAGAAAGCTTACAAATAAAGTACTTTCAGCGTTTTGGAAAATTCCACCCCTTAAGGGGTTAAAAAGGGTGCAAGATTCGTATGGGAAACACTTTAATTGAGCTTAGATACTTGATAGTTTGTAGAAAAAATGCTTATTACAACAAAAAAAACTCTTCTTCTTAATTTTTCCTTGAAAAGCGTTAATCCAACCAACTTAAAGTTGGTAAAGAGAGTCAGAAAATTTTAAAGTATGAGATTTGTAACTTCGATCCTAGCCTGTTTGTTAAAAGACTACAAAACTTATTTCAGCGTTTTTAGGGTTTCGTACTCAAAGAGTAAAACGGAACCCTATTACTAAGACTCCGCTGTCCATCCGTCCGTCCGTCTGTCTGTCACCAGGCTGTATCTCACTGATACCGTGATAGTTCCAGCTGAAATTTTCACAGATGATGTATTTCTGTTGCCGCTATAACAACAAATACTAAAAACATATAGTCAAATAGTTTTTTATAGATAATGGTACGGAACCCTTCGTGCGTAAGTCCGACTCGCACTTGACCGGTTTTTTTTTAAATTGAACCTCTAAAGGGGATTCCAAGTTTGTATGGCGAGCAAGTAATTTTTAATGTAAGGGATTTGTAACTTCGGTTATAGAGTGTTTGCTGAAAGACTACAAAACTTATTTCAGCGTTTTTTTTTATTTATCGCCTAAGAAGGTTAAAAGAGGGTTCGAAGTTTATATAGAAAGCAAGACATTTTTAAAGTAAGAAATTTGTAAATACGGTTTCAGACTTATACTATGAGGGTTCAAAGAGGTTCTAAGTTTGTATAGAGAGCAAGACATTTTGAAGGTAAGAGATTTGTAACTTCGGATTTAGACTGTTTACTAAAAGACTACAAAACTAATTTCAATGTTTTTTTTTTTAATTCATTCTTTAAACAAACATTTAGACGATAACATGTTCTACGCGGACGAAGTCGCGGGCAACAGCTAGTTATTATATATAAACGAAAATAATTACTAAATGCAAGGTAGGATCGTTGTTGACGCTGGAGTATGTTGCCTACCTGTGTGACATAAGGCTTATAGAAACTGCGTTAAATATAAATATAAAAACCATACATAGATATATAAAGCATGCAAAAATAGTATAGTGTCGTAAAATTACTTCCCTAAAAATCTACTTAAAATAAAATGCAATGTGAGGGAAGGGCTGTGCGTGTGTGCGTCGCTTGACCTTCAGTCGCCATTGAACCTTTGCAACGGACGCACGCACGCCTTTCGCTCGCATTTTGGCAAAAATCCGTCTTTTCATTTCCCGCATCTACCTACCTTCGACAAAGTGGTCTTCGACCGGATCACGGGAACAAAAACCTGTAAGCAGGACTAGTTGCACGATGTACAAGACTCCGCCCACGTCGCGCAGTGGTGTGCAAACGCGACGCATGAAGAATGAAGCATTAAGCAAGCTAGTGGAGAATGACGGAGAAGGGTCAGCAAAGGAGACTCGTTCGTTGCCACCCGAGGTGGTAGTTAAAAAAGATCCTGTGGAGTTGCCCCAGCGCCCGCGTACGATGAGCAGTAAAAAGTCGACAACCTCATCTGTTTTTATGGCACGAAAAATGCAGCTAGAACTCGAAGCAGCAGAATCTAAGGCCAGAATTGACAAAGAATTAATTGATAAAAAACTAGCTATGGAGATTGCAGCCCTGGAAGTGAAATCGAATCGGAGTGAAAGAACTTGTCGTTCTGAGAGTTCCGGCAAGCAAAAAGTTGAAGAATGGCTGGAACGCAGTGAAAGAGATTTAGAAGACAATGCAACAAACCATTCAGGGGACATACCAACTGCCGGCCGCGCCGGCGAGCCCGCGCGTCAGCCGGCTATGCACCCGACCCAGGTCACTCCGCCACCCATCGCTCAGCCCGCTCCGCCAGGTTCACAGCTCCTGCGGGATCCAACCGACATCGAAAAGCTAGCCAGCGCACTACAAAACGCAATTAGTGCCTCGACGGCGAAAATCCAAAGTCCGGACCTAATTACACGACTGGTGGCATCCAGAGACCTGCCGCTGTACTTTGGAGACCCCACGGAATGGCTGCAATTTAAGGATGCTTACAACGAAACAACTGCGCGATGCAAATTTAACGACTCAGAAAACATCGACCGTTTGCGCAAATGTTTACGCGGTGATGCTAAGGAAGCGGTAATATCAATGCTCAGTGGCAAAGCTGACCCGAATGTTATCATGCAAACTCTAGAGCTTCGTTTCGGCCACCCTGAAGTGATTATTAATAAAATAGTAATTCAAATCAAGAAACTTCAACCGCTATCTCCGGCTTACCACAACGAAATTGTTATTTTTGCTACAAAGATAAAAAACTTCGCCGTAACTGCTCGTTCGATTGGCCAGGCTGATTACCTACGGAGCCCCGAGCTCATGAATTCCGTACTATCCAAGTTCCCAAGTGGCCTTATAAACCGATGGAGTGATTATGCATACGAACATTTAAGTGAACGTAACAAATCTAAGTTCGAACATTTATCGGATTTTCTCGTAAGTGAAGCTACGAAAGCAGCCTCGGCGGGAGTGTCCCACATTTACAGTCAAGCTGACAGAAGTAAGAAGCATTATGAAGAGCGAAGAGGCCCTCAGAACCCTGTTCTTTTAACGAGTGACGTGGAGAAGTGTAATTTTTGTTATACATCTAATCACCGACTGCCCGACTGTCCACGGTTCAAGCGAGCGATGAAGCGCGATCGTTGGCGATATGTTCGCTTCAATAAGTTATGTTTTAAGTGCCTAATATCACAACATGATAAGCAGACCTGCTCAGCCGTGGCATGTAACATAGACGACTGTGGTCTGGACCATCATAAATTACTACATTGGTTACCTAAAAAAAACATTGGTTGTAGTGAAAACAGTGCCAACGTTATTGACAATGAATTTAATGTGCATTTAGGTGTAGACCAAAATACGAACACAAATGAGAGTGAGACAGCGGACATAAGTGATTATGTAAACAATACGAACTTTCGTAAAAATAAAGTCTTACTAAAAGTGGTATCGGTGGTGGTGCACGGCCCTAATGGTAGTAAGCAAGCCTACGCCTTGCTCGATGACGCCGCTTCGGTATCCCTCTTATCAGCTGATCTCGCCAATGCTATAGGTTTGCACGGCCGTAGTGAAACGTTGCAAGTACGAGGCGCGTGGAACAATACGGAATTACAGTGTACAAGTGAGATTATAAACTTAACGGTTACTAACGACACCGGTGAATCATTCAGCCTGCGCGCGCGTAAAATGAATGAACTGAACTTGCCCGTGCAGAAATTATCCAGTGTGAGATTCGATAGCTATGAACATTTAAAAGACTTTAAGCAATATGTGTTACATGACGACATCAAACCTCAATTGTTAATTGGTCAAGACCATTACCATTTACTTGTGCCTCTTGTAATAATACCGGGAAGCGAGAATAAGCCTTATGTCACACGCACACCGCTAGGCTGGTGTGTACATGGCAATGTGTGCAGTGCGCCCGGCGACGGCCGGCATTGGAATGACGCAGCAGTTTTGTCAGCGCGAGCGCAGCCTCCTGTTTACTCGCCCGCGCTCCCCGCCCCTGCGGCGCCCCCCGCTGCCCCATCGTTCCCGCGGCGTCAGCTATTACCTCGAAATACAATAGATCCTGCGAATTATTTGCGTTATGATGTTTGCGATTTTTATAATAGTAATCCGACTACAGAAATGGTGGCATTCCTTCAAAACACGGACAGCTCGGAATCACAAGATGAAATAAATACACTCCAGAATTTAACTATGATGGTTCGTGATTCGTTTGCATTAGAAGCTATCGGCGTTACTACGAAACCTCGAATAAGCAAAGACGACTTGCAAGCGATATCAATTCTCGAAGATACTGCTAAATTATGTAACGGGCAATGGGAAGTTGGTTTACCATGGAAATCGAATGCTGCCTTGCCTGAGTCCTATCCAAATGCCTTTAATAGGTTACTTTGCCTTGAAAAAAAGTTTAAGAAGGACAATAACTATTTGGAGCGTTATCGTGAGAGAATAAATCATTTGTTTACCAATGGTTACGCACGAGAAGTAGGCACAGGTGAATTTGCGGACCGTATTTGGAATTTAGCTCATTTTGGAATCGATAATCCGAACAAAAGGAAACTTCGGGTTGTCTTCGACTCAGCAGCGACATCTGGCGGTTATTCTTTAAACCACCTTTTGCTTCAAGGGCCTGATTTGCTTCAAAACCTGTTAGGAATAATGTTCAGATTTAGAGAAGGTTCGATCGCTTGGGTAGGCGATATCAGAGATATGTTTCTCCGAATAAAAATCAGAAAAGAAGATCAAGGAGCGCTGAGATTTTTATGGCGCGATAATGCCTCGGAGCCTGTGAAAACCTACGCCATGACTGCTTTGATTTTTGGAGCCAATTGCGCGCCATTTATTGCCCAATATGTCAATAATAAAAACGCTCAAAGATTTGAAACTGAAATGCCTGACGCTGTGAATGCCATAATCAGGTCACATTACATGGATGACTACCTCGATAGTCACGATGACGAGCAAAAAGCTGTGGCTATTATCAACGACGTTTTGAAGATTCATAAAGCTGGTGGATTCGACATGACGAATATGATGTGCAATAAACCTGGTATACTGCGTCACATTCCAAAAGAGACCTTAAGTCCGAGGGCAATAAAGTTCAAGGTCGGAAGTGAAGATTTTTCCGAAAGAACTTTGGGATTGTTGTGGAATCCAGTTGCCGATTCGTTTGGGTTTGATTTATCGTTGCGACGGGTTTCCGATGAAATACTGTCATTTAAAAAGGTACCTACGAAACGCGAGGCGCTCCGAATCGTAATGTCCATATTTGATGTTTACGGGTTGCTCGCGCCATTTACAATTAAGGGAAGAATAATGATTCAAGCGACATGGAAACTAAACATCGATTGGAACGACAAGCTACCTGATCATTTATTCGCTGTTTTTCGAGAATGGATGACCCAACTGCAGACTATCAAAGATCTGAAAATTCCGAGGTGGTATTTTAATAGTCCAACCCTAGGACACACACTACAATTGCACATATTTTGCGACGCATCCCCAAGTGCCTATGCGTGCGTCGCATATTGGCGAGTAATTGATAACAATAGCGGTGTACAAGTCAGTTTTATCGCGAGTAAGAGTCGCGTCGCACCTGTTAAACCTGCCATCACCGTTCCTCGGATGGAGCTTCAGGCTGCAGTACTTGGATGCCGCTTGGCATCGAGCATAGAGAATGAGCACAGAATCAAGCCTGTGGAGCGTTACTTCTGGACGGACTCTACGACGGTTCTGCATTGGATACAAAACGAGAACAGGAATTACAAAGTATTTATCGCAAACAGACTAGGAGAGATCGATTTACTCAGTAAAATTACAGAGTGGCACTATATTTCTACTGAATTGAATATAGCGGATGCCGCTACTAAAACAAACGCGTACAAGCTAGAAGCGAGCAGTGAATGGTTCTGCGGTCCTGCTTTCCTACATTTACGCTCGGAAGAATGGCCCTCTGCACCTGAAAGATTAAACGACATCGATGAAACAGTGCTGGAGAGAGTACTTACCGTGGACGATGCTGACTACCACAACTTACCGGTTCCAGATCCTCATAGATTTTCCTCTTGGCGGCGCCTTCTAGGAGCTACGTCAGCAGTTCTAAAATTCATTAACAATAGCAAAAGGTTACCAGAGATTGCACCGACCGACATCATGAAGCAGGCGGAATGTCTTGTAATACGTCAAGCGCAAAGGGATTATTTTTGCAAAGAATTGACTGCAATCAAGTGCGGACGAAGCATAGACCGGAGCAGCAAGCTAAATAGACTATCTCCGTTCCTGGATGGCCATGACGTCTTGCGCGCTGGTGGACGCATCGATGCAGCCTCTGGAGTATCTATGGATACTAAGCAGCCGGTAATACTAGATGGGCGTCACCAAGTATCAAGATTAATTGCAAGACATTATCATATCCGGGCAGCACACGGAAACCAAGAAACCGTGGTGAATGAGCTGAAGCAAAAGTATTGGCTTATAAAACTGCGGCCTACAGTAAAACACGTGACAAGCAAGTGCATGCTTTGTAGGCTTCGCCGAGCTAAACCGCAAATACCCAGGATGGGCGACTTACCCCCTGCTAGGATGGCGCACCATCAGCGCGCATTTACGCACTGCGGCGTCGACCTATTTGGACCGATGGAGGTCACTATCGGGAGACGCAGGGAGAAGAGGTACGCCGTCCTGTTTACCTGCCTTACAGTGCGGGCAGTTCACATCGAGATAGTCTGTTCCCTCACTTCAGACTCCCTCATTATGGCCCTGCGTCGTATGGCAGCCAGGCGAGGCTGGCCATATTGCCTTTATTCCGACAACGGCACGAATCTCAGGGGCGCAGATACCGAATTAAAACGAGCCGTTCAGGAGATCGACATGGAGGCACTGAAGAGAGTAGGAGCCGCACATGAGATAAATTGGACGTTCATTCCGCCACTTAGCCCTCACTGGGGAGGCGCCTGGGAGCGGTTGATTGGGGCTACGAAGAGATCTCTGAAGGTCATCCTTAAGGAGCGCGCACCGCGCGAGGAGACGCTCGCTACCGTGATGGCTAAGGTAGAAGGGATCATGAATAGCCGTCCCCTTACTCACGTATCAGTCGAACCTGGCAGCCAAGAATCCATCACCCCAAATCATTTTCTAATTGGCTCATCTTCATTGCTACCGGTGCCCGGAGCATTCGATGACTCAGAATTTTTCCTTCGCAAGCAATGGCGCATAGCGCAGCGGCTTGCAGACATGTTTTGGAGGCGCTGGGTTAAAGAGATGCTACCTGAAATGATACCCCGCGCCAAGTGGAACCACGAGGTGACGCCGCTACAAGTGGGAGATTTGGTTCTGATAGTTGACCCCGATGGACCCAGGAACGTATGGCCACGGGGCGTGATACAGGAAACCTTCCCAGGCAAGGATGGCCGTGTTAGGGTTGTTACCGTGAGAACAAAATCAGGGACTCTAAAGCGATCTGTGACGCGCGTTGCACTGGTTCCAATGGGAGATGAGTGCAGCTAGGGCAGCACTGGGGGGGAGGGTGTTGACGCTGGAGTATGTTGCCTACCTGTGTGACATAAGGCTTATAGAAACTGCGTTAAATATAAATATAAAAACCATACATAGATATATAAAGCATGCAAAAATAGTATAGTGTCGTAAAATTACTTCCCTAAAAATCTACTTAAAATAAAATGCAATGTGAGGGAAGGGCTGTGCGTGTGTGCGTCGCTTGACCTTCAGTCGCCATTGAACCTTTGCAACGGACGCACGCACGCCTTTCGCTCGCATTTTGGCAAAAATCCGTCTTTTCATTTCCCGCATCTACCTACCTTCGACAATCGTGCTGTACTTAACAAACGCCATATAAGCTTGTTTTTTAAAAAGTTTTTTATTCATCTTGTTATTTTCAATAACCCTGCATATTATGTCGCTGGTTCGTGGGTACTTGTACAGACAAATCACACAAACCCAAACAAGATAGGTCTATCTATTTTAGTTAATGAGTTCCCATGACCACCTTCCATCATCAGATCCTGGAAATCATCCATCACCAAAGTGTTTACCAAGACAAAACAGATGAGCTCAAACTAGATGGGTTTATCTAGTTTAGTTTAGGAGTTCCATGACCACCTTATAGCTCCATCATCAGACTCTGGAAATCATCCAGCACCAAAGTCTTGCCGTGCCATGACCAAATAAATGAGCCCAAATTCGATGGCTTTATCTTGTTGAGTTTAGGAGTTGCTATGGCCACCTTCCGACTCCATCATCAGACCAGCTCTATGATATTATGTCACCGAAGATACGCAATTGTACCTAATTTGAAGATTTCACCCAAACTTCCATACATACATACATACTAACAAGGTAGACTGATAGTAACAAGTAAATAAATTAAATCTATCAAGTATCACGATCACTCGTACAATAATAATTGACTATAGAACGCGTAGTTTAGACAAAAGGATCCAACCCACAAGACATCACCATTGAAATGTATGACTTTTGTTTTAGGTAGAAGGTTCAATTTTAAATGTTACGTATCCGGTGGGTTTGAGCCTTTTCGCTACACTACGTCATATATGGCAGCTATGCAATTCATAACTTGTCTCGATTAGCCTCACGAATGTATCCCCAGTATAGTTTGACCCCGAGGTTCGTAACAACTATGCCTAGTCGGAGATCAAAATAATATTATTTTATCTGAAGAGTGGCCGGTTAGCTTCGTGAATAGCCACAAATAAACACACTACACGTCTGTCTCGGAGGGCTATTCAGCCGGTACTGAGATATATTCCCGCGCGACGGTAAATTTATACTAGTTTTGAATAATTATTTATAAATATAAATTTTGACAAAAGTTATATTTTTTGGACTGGATCTTGTTGGTACAAGCATGAACTTTAATGTTGTGTAAGATTCAATACAAAAATTATTCAACAATAATGAGAAAATCCTTGAGTTTTCAGTACGATTTTGTTGACAAATATGGTGTAATTGAGAACAGTTTACATATATATACGTGCAGAATAAGGAAAATTCGAGGCGGCTAGGCGCAATGGCAACATATTACGCTAGTGAAAATAGAAAAAAACAAGTAGGTTCTCATATAACATCATGGAGTATTAGGGGCTCAAACTTATGACTCTGCGCTCTCTTCAGAAAACTACTGTCGGTAATCGGGTATTTTCGGTTAAAGTATTCAGTTCTTCGTAAATTAGAGGCGGCTAGGACCAATATGAGGAGTTTACCTATGCAAATAAGTAATCAGGATCTAGAAAAAGCTCTCCGTTTCTTAGAATTACAACGTCAAAAATCCGTCATTCTCGCTTATTCCTGACCAAAAAACGAGCGCCCTCTTAAAGACACATTATTACGTGCAAAATTTAACTACAAACTTACTGTCAGTTTCAAAAATAACGGAAAAAGGACAAACCGTATTATCCAAGGAAAACTTTGCTACTGTCAAGGATATATGAACATGAAGCAAAAAAGATAAATGGTTTATATTACTTAACAATAAATAAATATTAAAATGACTTCCACAATAAACAAGAAACTACATTTAATGCTGAAATTGATGAATGACATAGAAAACTTAGTCACATCAATGAAACAAGTTAAAAACAAGCTTTAAAAGATGAAGCAATGAATGGACTTAAGTTTGATATGAACCAAAAACTAAATGAATTCGAAGTATGCATAGGAAAGATGGTTCCTAAAAACAATGGCGATCTAAGAACAACTCAACCTCTCGAAATAGTACATTCCGATGTACTGCCCCTGCTGTAAATTCTGATGTTGTGGCCCAATTCATCTAGAATCCGTTAAAGGAGGAAGATGTGTCGTAAGATTCATCGACGAGTACTCTAGATACTCAAAATTATTATATCATACGAAATAAAAATTAAGTTTTTGAAAAATTTCAACAATAAAATTTTCGTTTTTTACTCCCTAGAGCAATTAACAGCTTCATCTTCCGATATGTAATGCTGTTAATCTCCTTTATATTAAAATGAAAAAAAAATATTAACTCCTTAAAATATGTCATCGCATGGAAAGGTGGATTCCAAATAATTAAAACAGTTATTTTAGGGCCCAACAATGGAGAGATATATAATAAAATTCTTATAATCTGACCACGATACAGAAAATACATATAAATTAAGAATTTGAGGGATATTTAAAACAATGCGGAATTAGTAAAAGACAAACTGTGCGTACACACCACAGCAAAACGGTACAGCTGTGAGAGAAAATAAAAGCCTTCAAAAAATTACTTGATGGAAAGATAATCCAAAAATATTGGGCAGAAGTTGTCTCTACCGCAAATTATCTACTTAACTGAACACCATCAAATGTCATCTCCACTTATAATAAATCTCTAAATTAAAAAAAGAATCAGCCAGTTTGAAACTAAGCTTTGCGCGGTTCGAATGTTCTCAGCATCCCATGAACGGAAAAATATGAAACATTTTATATAGGTACATTATTAGCTGCAACTTAGGATAGTTTTCATCCGACTGCGACAGTTAATTAATTTTCCGAAATATACGACTTCATTGAATTTTTCATTTATTTTTATTGAAATCAAACGCTGCTCCAACTGTCAGCTATAAGAACCGTCAAATTTTCGTCAAAATGGCGGAATTGCTTTGCCTTTCACTTATTAATAATTTAAATCCCGTCTACGATAGACCTTTACGAGACAAATGCTAAAATATAAACCATAAAAAAATATTCGATTCTGATATGAGAACTTATATGCGCAAATGTCGTTTTATGTCGTAATTTTAATAAATGAAATCAACAAATTTGAACAATATAATTAACACGAATTTGTTTTTTTTGAATGACAATGGCACGCGCTCGGCGCATTCAGCCAAAGTACCTGCGGCGCTACCACGAAAACCGATACTCAATGTTCATATATTTGCATCCCTGTCACTCGAGTATGGTTAGTGCGATAGAGATAGATATATCCGAATATTTTCGAATTCCGCAGTTCGTGGTTATAGCTCAGGAATCGAAAATATGGTAAATAATCATAATGTATTTTCTCGAAAAAGAATTTAAAATAAATATAGTCAAATGGAGAAAAAAACAAAGCAAGAGGTTATATAGGTAATGATTAAGTTATAAGAGTCCAAAGTTTTAAGAGGGGGTATGTTCTGTCCCTTTTCCGCAAAACGCACCTTCATATGAAACGATTGTTTTTTACTATGACGCTCGAGTATATTGACGTCACAGTCCCTCATCGTTTTCTCACTCTAACAAGCGACATTAAAACGGATGTAGCTTCATAATTTTTTGAGATATTTGAATGGGAGTTTCATTATCTTCTATCTATTTATACATAATAAATGCCTATGTCCTGACTGACATATTCACTCACTCACTCACTCACTCACTCACTCATCAACGCACAGCCGAAACTACTAATCTTAGAGAGTTGATTTTTGCACAGTATGTTGCTTTTATAACGTGGGCTAGGGATAAAAAGGGATTTTTGAAAATTCTACCCCTAAGGGGGTAAAATGGGGATGCAAAGTTTGTATGGGAGAACCTTTTTTTTTTGAGCTATAGACTTAAACTTTGTAGAAAAATTAGTTATTAGAATACAAATGAAACACTTTCAGCGTTTTGGAAAATTCCACCCCTACGGGGGTAAAATAGGGGTGCAAGGTTTGTATGGAGGAAACATTTTTTTTTTATATAGAGACTTAAAACTTTGTAGAAATATCAGTCATTAGAATACAAATAAAGAACTTTCAGGGTTTTTGAAAATTCTACCCCTAAAGGGGTATAATAGAGTGCAAAGTTTGTATGGGAAAAACTACTTTTTTTTAAATAGAGACTTAAAACTTTGTAGAGAAATTATTCATTAGAATACAAATAAAGTACCTAGATTCAGTGTTTTAAAAAAATCTACCCCTAAGGGGGTAAAATAGGGGTGCAAATTTTGTATGGGGAAAACAATATTTTTTTTAAATAGAGACTTAAAACTTTGTAGAAAGATTAGTCATCAGAATACAAATTAAGTACTTTCAGCGTTTTAGAAAATTCTACCCCTAAAAATAGGGGGCTAAAATAGGGGTGCAAAGTTTGTATGTGGGAAACTATTTTTTTTAGCTAGAGTCCTAAAACTTTATAGAAAGATTATTTAATTACAAAGAAAGTACTTTCAGCGTTTTGGAAAATTTCACCCCTAAGGGGGTAAAATAGGGTGCAAAGTTTGTATGGGAAAAACATATTTTTTTTTAATAGAGACTTAAAATTTTGACGAAAAATTACTTATTAGAACATGAAAAATACTACATTCGGCGTTTTACAAAAATCATTCCCTAAGGGGGTTAAAAAAAGGGTGCAAGGTTTGTATGGGGAACACTTTTTCTGAGCTAGACACTTAAAACTTTGTAGAAAGATTACTTATAAAAATACAAAAAAAAAGACTTTCAACGTTTTGAAAAAATCTATCCCTAAGGGGGATAAAAAGGGGTGCAAAGTTTTTATCAGGGAAAGTTTATGTTTTTGAGTTAGAGACTTGAAACTTTGTAGAAAGATTACTTATTAAAATACAAAAAAAGAACACAAATCGTTTTAGAAAATTCCACCCCTAATAGGGTTAAAAAGGAGCTTTGCATGGGCAACACTTTTTTTTGAGTTAGACTTAAAACTTTGCAAAAAGATTACTTATTAGAATACTAAACAAGAACTTTCAGCGTTTTAGAAAACTCCATCCCTAAGGGGATCCTTAAGATCCTTAAGAAGGGTAGCCAGTGTTGTGTGGGAAAAACTTTTTTTTACTAGACTTAAAACTATTCAAAATGTTACTTATTAAAATTAATAATAAAGTACTTTCAGAGTTTTAGAAAATTCCACCCCTAAGGGGGTTAAGAAAGCTTTGTATGGGCAACACTTTTTTTGAGCTAGAGACTTAAAAGTTTACGAAAAAAGTTCTTTCAGCGATTAGAAAAATTCAACCTCTAAGGGGGTTTAAAAGGGGGTTCAAATTTTAAATGGCGAGCAATAAAATTTTAAAGTGTGAGTAAGAGATTTTTAACTTCGGTCTTATTCTGTACGTTAAAAGACTACAAAACTGATTTCAGAGTTTTTCAAAATTCATCCCCTAAGAGTGTTAAAATTGGTTCAAAGTTTGAGTATTTCAAGGCATTTTAAAAGTATGAGATTTTTAACTTTGGTTTTAGACTGTTTGTTCACAAACTAGAAAATGAACATCAACTTTTTTTTTAATTATCCCCTAAAAGAGGGTTCAAATTTTGTATTGAGAGAAATCATTTTCTAAGACGATAAAAAGTTCTACGCGGACGAAGTCGCGGGCAACAGCTAGTTGGAAATAAAACTCCATTTGGAATACTCCAAACTATATGGGTTGCAAGAAAACCATCCGTACAACACTTACACATATTTGGATCAAAAACTTTCACGCTAAAGAAAAACAAGAGAGAAAGTTTGCATCATAAGCAACCGAAGGAATATTTTTAGGATATGCAGAGAATAGCAAAGATTACAGGATATTAATACCTGAATCAAAACATGTTATTGTAAGCAGATATGTCAAAATAATGAAAAAAATATACTACAAAAACAAACAGAAAGTTGATAAACAAGAAGATCAGAAAGAAAAGAGAATGATCGATTTTTTTTATACCAATAAAAAACAAAAGCCCATCGAGATAAATGAACAAAACCAAGACGGTGAAGCATACTGTGGTTCTATGACTGATCCTGAAGGAAACAAACTGCAAAATGTCCTGCAAGAAAATTCTGAACATTTTCTCGATGATATAACAGAAACAGAAATAATAAATAATGATAAAAACGTCATTGCTAGTTCTGACAACATTGAAATAACAGAACCTGAAAGAAACCAAAACGATGATATTTCAATAAATGAAATACCCCACAGATCCAGACAACCGCCAGTTTGGACAAACGGTTATATATGCACCGTGTGCATGGGTAAAGAATACAGCTCAGAAAGGAAAGACGCAATAATTTCTGAGATAACAGCACATTTAAAAAAATAAACCTTAACCATCCATAGTCATGAAACCACCTTGTCGGAATGTCATCGTCAGCAAGATGATTCATACAGATAAACTAGGACCAGATGGCAATATTGAACGCAAAAAAGGCTCGACTAGTAGCCCGAGGATTTTCTCAGGTACCTGGTATACAGGGTGACTGGTAATTCGACCTATTCCTTGAAAGGGGTTATACTAGAGCTAATTTGCAACAATTTATGTCCAGTCAACCAGGGGTCGAAACTCGCTGGTTTCCGAGATATTCGAGTTTTTAGTTCGTATGAAAAAAAATCTTCTTGCAGCCTTAAGCTAGTGATTGTGACAAAAGTACTTCCATTTGGATGGTAAAAAAACATTTCTGTCACAATCAGCACTTTAAGGCTGCAAGGCGATTTTTTTTCAAACAAACTAAAAACTCGAAAAATTAAAAAAAAATCGTGTTTTGACCCCTGGTTGACTGGACATAAATTGTTGCAAATTAGCTCTAGTATAACCCCTTTCAAGGAATAGGTCGAATTACCAGTCACCCAGTAGATAGACTATCAAGAAGTGTTCGCACCTGTAACTCAACTAAGCTCAATAAGACTGTTAGTATTCTTTAGCTGTTCAGAAAGACATGCATTTAATTAACAATCGTTTAGGCGCTACAATGCCACAGACTGACACACAGACAGACAGGCAAACAGGCAGAAATACAGACACGTCAAACTTAAAACACCCTTCTTTTTAGGGTTCCGTAGCCAAAATGGCAAAAACGGAACCCTTATAGATTCGTCATGTCCGTCTGTACGTATGTCACAGGCATTTTACTCGAAAACTATAAGTTGTTTTTGAATGAAATTTAGAGTGAAGGTGTATTTTGATGACCGCTATAATAGTTATGCAATACAATAACTAAAAAAAATTTTTTTACGGGGGCACTCCATACTTGTAACTCCATGTCAAAAAAAAAAATTTCACCCTAGGTCCATATGTGGCACATGAAACGTTAGGTCTTTTAAAATAACTATAAGGTTACTCAGCACTTTTTTTGATTATGTGAATATACTCGGAAATAATCGCTACGAAAGGCACGAAAATTGTGCCCCCCCCTCTAACTTTTGAACGGTGGAAGTGAAAAATTAAAAAAAAATCATGGACATAGTGCTTATTAAATACTTTCACCGAAAAGTATTTTGAAAAAGATCGGTTTGAAGGTTTACGAGTAATTGCTGAAAAACTGCTTTCCCTACAGAAAAGGATGTAAGTGCCGTAAGGTTTGTATGACGATACGACGTTTTTAATATAATATAATGTCGTTCACTGATATGCATAATTACGACTATTTATTACAAGCATAGGTACTGATTATCAGCGTATTTCGATTACAAAACATAAATCCATATCCATACTTAATATATTATCATATTATGAATGCGAAAGTTACCTACTCTGTCTGTCTGTTGTACCTTTTCAATGAAATTTGTTACGGAGGTAGTTTTGAGCCGAAGCGTCACTTCAGCCGAAGGCCCGAAGCGTCACTTCAGAGCATGCTCACGGGCGGTGAGGGAACCAAGGCCGAGGGCCAATTTTCTCGTAGGAATTAAAGGCCTAGAGCGTCCCTTCAGAGCGCGCTCGCTATGGGAGCCCCCACAGACACTCACTATCCCCGGATCTCTTGCAAGGGAAACCTGAGGGTCCAAGTACCGAAGGTGAGTGGCGAGGCAAGCGCAGCTGAAGGCCGAGTTTTTCGTAGGACCGAAGGCAGAAGCGCCCCTTCAGAGTACGTTCACTATGCGATCCCGAGAGCAAGCGTACGTGGGCACTCACTATCCCCGAATGTTCTTTTAGCGAAACCCAAGGGCCGAAGGTGAGCGGCGAGGGACGGGAGGCTGAAGGCCGAACTCCGCTCCATGCATTTCTTTTTAGTTTCGCGCTTTATTAGGAAACACCTATCTTAGTCTAAACATACTTTTTAAAAGCCTTTAATTTTTTCTCGAATACTTGTTGTTTATTAAGTTCCTAAGGCATCGAATCTGCTATTCACTAAATTTCTCAGCGTTTTTGAAAATGTTTAACACAAAAAAAACTACACAAAAAGTGCATGCCGGTCTCTGGGTTTGAAATCGTGGACACCGACACCGACTCCGTAAGCTATAGGCCAAACCACCGGGCTACGTATGAGTTAAAAGAACACAATGAATTTTCGAATATGGTTACAACGTGATACCATGGTAATGAAACTGTTATAATCCCGCTCTCGCAACATTATATATATCTAGTCTCTAATCACCTCATCGCCTATTTTTCATCCCATATTTTTCACGTTTTATATATACATTGCTCAAAGTTTCAATAGGGATGTTTTTACTTTCCAGTCAAATTTATGCTTACCAATTTTCAAGTCTTTAACTCATGGATTCAAGGAGTTTCCATACAAAGTTCAACCCGATTGTTTACCCCCTTTGTACACTTATCTTTATAATTTTTATAGCCTATAGCCTGGCTGAAGATCCACTTAACGTTTTAGTAAAAATCGCATTTTGATCCATTCGCTCGTTTTCACGTGATGCCATTACATATAAACAGACAGACAAACAGACAAAAACTCTAAAAACTGTTGAAGTGTGTTCTGTTATCGATTCTAAGAGCCCTCAATTGATTTTTTTGCCAATATCTTCAATGTTCAGACTTTCGACCCTCTACTACTATAGATAGAAGATAGATAGATAGATAGATGTCTGAAATGAGAGTTTGGTAACTTACGTAAAGGTTTAATCTGTCTTTTGAATATAAGTGTAATGCGCTGGCTTTCTTTTTCTCCCTTTGGGGTTATTGCGGTGCAGTATACTTGAGTGTTGTTGTCAGATGGTTCGACTGTTTTCCGGAACTTGACCTTATGGTATCCGTAGCTGGATACCACCCGACCGATAGCTAACATGGATGTAACATTTGATTCTGAAAAAAATGTGCGGTATATTAATAAAACTATATCGTCGCTTGTAATATGAATTAACGTAATCGCCAAGATTACGAAAATGAGTTATACAAACAGTTCTACTGCAGATTTGATGTTCTATCGATAGCTGTTATTAAAATATCGATATATTGAAAAAATATCGATTAAGTACGTTACTAAAAGTAATACCATTTTTTTCATTTTACAGTATTTTTTAAAATGTAGGTATGTCTTATTTTTTCATGTACATTATACCCTGGTAATGTACATAAAAAAATAAGACGTAACGATGCGAACAAAACAGCACTACTGCCTTTTACTAGAAAAAGGAAACTAGATAAGCTTGCCAAATTAAAACTGAATGGACAGGAAATACCCTACTCAAATGAGGTCAAGTACCTAGGAGTTACTTTTGAGCAAAGGCTAACTTGGAACGCTCATTTGAATAACACAATACAAAAGGCAAAAATGGCCATGTGGACTTGCTGTCGAATGGCAGGAGCAAGATTAATAATAATTAAAGATAAGACCCACAATTGCTATGTGGTTTTACACAGCGGTAGTGAGACCGGTAATCACATACGCCTCTGCAGTCTGGTGCAACAAAGTCAACCAAAAGACAGCCATCACAAAGTTAAGCAGCCTACAGCGTACAGCTTGCTTAACAGCAACAGGCGCTTTATGCTCAACACCGGGGGCAGCCTTGGATGCACTGCTCGATCTAACGCCACTCCACCTGCAAGTGCAAAAGGAGGCGAAGCAGTGCATCTACAGGATATGCACACTAACAAGGCCAAAATGGCGCTCTCAAGCGCTAAGCAAACTTAAGGCCCTTGTTTATCATAACAAACACCTAAGCATGCCCACTGACGACACATACGACACTACGTGGAATGCAAATTTACCAGACTGTATACAGTGGAAATACCTCCGAGAGACAAATGGACAAACGACCAAATGGACTTCAAGGAGGGAAGCCACATTTGGTATACAGATGGATCAAAAAAAAAGATGATGATGTAGGATGCGGTATCTACGGTGAGAGACCAAAGCTCAAAGCTAGCGTCAGCATGGGGAAGGAGGCCTCAATCTTTCAGGCTGAACTCTTCGCAATATAAATAAATGCGTGGAGATCAATTTTGAAAGGAACCTAAGGAACCAAAACATCTACATCAACTCGGACAGCCAAGCTGCTCTGCTGGCACTAGAATCTCTAGAGTCCTATTCTAAACTAGTCCAGAATTGTAAAAATAATCTATAACCCTGGCGAACTCCAACAAAGTCATACTTAGATGGATACCAGGACATTCCGACATTGTAGGAAACGAAAAAGCAGATGAACTTGCAAGGCAGGGCACAAACACGGCCCTGGTCGGCCCGGAACCGTTCTGTGGTATCACAAAACGGAAAGCATATTTTCTGCTAAATAACACGGAATAATCAGAGGCAATCAAGCTGTGGAAGTTCACCAAAGGACAAAAACAAGCTAAAACCTCTCAGAATTACCTTTGGCACTTCATTGTTTGCTATTTCAACGGAATAATATCAGAATATGTGACGTACTTATATAGTTTGAAGTACATCATTGAGAAGTTCCACAAGCCATCTGTGGTCTTCATCATCACTTCCACTTCACCAAATTTATGATTTCCGGGTGTAAATACACGAGTTATAATAGAAAATACCGAAATTACTACACGCGTGCCTAATATATTTGAGGAGTTCCCTCAATTCCTCATGGTTCCCATCATCCAACTGGTGTTTTGGAAACAATGGGACCAATCTGAATGCATATACTTTCAGTTAAAAAAAGAATTGTACGAATGGGTTCATAAATGACGGAGTTCTGAGGTAACAAACATTAAAAAAAAAAATACATCCGAATTGAGAACCTCCTCCTTTTTTTGAAGTGGGTTAAAAACAAAAATTTTTGTGTTACAAATCGTTTGACTTTTGTAATTTATCCGACACGTTCCATTAATTTTCAAGTCTTTAGCTCATGGATTCAAGGAGTTCCCATACAAAGTTAAACCCCATTTTTTACCCTCTTTGAACCCTAATCATTATAATGTTATAGCCTGGCTGAAGATCCACTTGCTCGTTTTCACGTGATGCCGTTACATATAAACAGACAGACAAACAGACAAAAATTCTAAAAACTGTTGAAGCGTGTTCTGTAATCGATTCTAAGAGCCCTCAATTGATTGTTTTGCCAATATCTTCAATGTACAGATTTTCGACACCACTACGGCTTTATTATATGTATAGATGATACTGATTAGTACGTAGTTTTGTTATGTCTTATTAACGACAACAAGAACGCAAAAATCAGAGTAAATTAAATTTTAATTAGAACATAATTTCAATATTGTTTTACTTTTTGTGCAATCAGTACTCGTAAAAGCTCACTTATTACCAGATTTGTTGATCAACTAATCATAACCAGCCGGTCACGCAACACAACGCACGTGTCAGTTTCATAGAGTGCGTCAATGCAGCGCCATGCTGCTAATAAGGAGCTTATTAGTGAGACGAGTAGTCGAACAACTAATCCGAGTATTTGTTGTTGTTTGACGGCTGTCTCAGCACGCACACATGCGTTGCGTTGGGAGTATTGGTGGTGTTTTATAAATGGGTCATTGTCAGTCACAAAAACAAAAATCATCTTTCCGGTGGTCAATAGTTACGGGCTTGTGTTTATATATACTATGTTTTTATCACATAGAATTATAGAAGAGACAACGCCGTTTATGCGGATTAAGAGTTCAACCAAAAATTAGGCTTTATAGCCCTTAACTTTGGCAATGTCCACCGAAAAGACGCGAACCTAAATCTGACAATGACCCAAATACTTTCTCAGATAAATTGAAGCGTTTTGAATTTTGGAGGGGCGGGACATGTTATCGTAGTTTATCTCTACGTCGTCGGCAGACTCGAGTAATGAGGGACCGATCGAGGAGCAGGATTGTCTGAAATGCCCCTGGTATTGCAATCAATAGATCTGCTTACTTACATGTAAATTATTTGATTTTGTGTCGCATTTTAAAGTTTAAACAGAACTCACACCCTTTGAGTATTTGCAAGCATACCATACCTTGTATTTGATACCATACCAGCAAATCAGTTTCTCGTGTATATGCCCAGCAGGTAAACTCAATAACTGGTCCGCCATCGTCGACGAATGTTTCCGGCATCAGCCATGGGCCCCATTCATCGGCTGGAAATGATTTGTGTGTATACATTTTGACTAAAATATTTATCTGTAACCTTGCAACTCAATTTTGAAGTATGTATAAGATTGAGCTGAAATTTTGGGTCTAAGTATAATTTGGATGACAATTCAATACGAAATAGAGATCTTTGATCAGCTCTATTTCTTCTAAGAAAAAATTTACTTTGGTTATATTTTACACTAGAAAGAGTTATCGTAAAAAAACTCGAAATTTGTATACCACCTTAAAATTGAATGAGTTTTCCAATGATACCACACACTTTCCTTACAATCCAAAAAAAAATGGCGTAACTCCTTAGATATTACCATAAAACTTAAATTGGGGTTTACTTCTTTTTGACTTTATGTGATTAGGCCCATACATTCCTATATCTATACCAAATTTAACCTCCATAATGTTATACCATAAATGTGCGAGACGCACCTATGACTGGCTCTGGGCTGAGTAGAATTTGAAGGGAAATCCTGCACCTTCGGCGTTGGTCGTTACGGCTTAGCAGGAACTTGGTCGGGTCGGGGTTCTGAATTGAAAGGCTTGTTTACTTTTTCAAGTAATGTCACTTCGCTGCTACTGTAGGTACTGAATTTCATGGGGTCTGGCCGCCCAATTTATACTATTAAGTTACCTCGGCCGGACGCCCCTTCGCCCCGTATATTTGGCGGGAAAGCGATTTGCGCGGGAAATTTTGGCGCGAAATGACATGTTCATTTATTATAGTTCAATCTTACTCTAATACATTATTTACAGTGCTTATACCTATTTCTATGCTATTTATAATACATTATTACACGAGATCCCGCTCGTTCGGCGTCAAAATGCATCTGAAACGCGGGGATTCCGTGTCCGCCCGTATATACGTACCTCGTTCCCCACCTGAGGTATAAATACCGGGTTTCCCCCCTCGCTCGCCCATCAGTCGTTGCCTGACTGGCGCGCGAGTAGGATCTCTAGGTTTCCTTTAGTCTGTCTATATTTCTTGGTGGAAACTTAGTGTTATCCACTCGTTATTTAGGAAACCAGCGGTATATTACCCTTTTTTACTATGTAGGAATGAAATGTGAGGCCTATTATTCTTTATTTCAGGTGCCGATGACATAAGGCAATAGTAGCGCAATGGCTATGTTATAAGAAGGTTTATAAGCTAGATTATTACAAGTTAGGTCGCGACTGACAATTTTATGTTTATAGCGGGTTTATTATATGCCGTCCTGCACATCTCTCCCGCCGACCATCGTTCGGGTGAACGTTGGATCTTCTTTTGCGTGCAGGATCTCAGGCTCCGTCGGCAGGATCACCAGCTTCTTGGTCGGTCTTCTGAAGACTCCGCCCTTGGTGGTCACGTCCACTGCTCGTGTCACGCCGTCGGGGCCCGGGTATATAGCTGTAACCCGGCCTCGTGGCCATGTGTTGCGAGGCAGATTCCCGTCGGCCACTAGCACGATGTCGCCGACGTTGATAGGCCGCCCATGACCGTAGGGCTCCCGCCGGTACTGGAGTGAGGGCAGGTACTCCCGGAGCCAGCGGGCCCAGAAGTGCTCGGCCAGGCGTTGGCTCGTCCGCCAAGTCGCGCGGCCGATGAGTGCGGTGTCGTCGAATGTCCCGGGGTTGGGGGCCCGGGCTGAGCCACCGAGGAGGAAGTGGTTCGGCGTGATGGCTTCTGGCTCGTCAGGATCAACCGCCACATGAGTGAGGGGGCGGCTGTTCACTGTATATTCGGCCTCGGCGAGCAGAGTAGTCAGGGTCTCCTCGCTGGGGCGGCGCTCGTTGAGCACGGCGTGTAGGGCTCTCTTGACGGCTCGTACCATCCTCTCCCATGCCCCGCCCATAAATGGGGCTCCCGCCGGTATGAAGCGCCAGCTGATACCGCGTTGCGCGGCGTCGTTGGCGCGAAAACGGGAGCGTGGGTTCCCCCGGCGGGGGGAGGGGCGGGGACGGCTGGGCGCACGGCAGCGGCGCCCTGTCCCGCGCCCTCGGCGGGGCTCCTCTCCCGAGCCTGCTCGGCGTACTGTGGGGTTGCAGGCTCGGGTTCTTCGATGTAAGGTGCATTGGAGATGGCGAGGACATGTCTCTGGCTGGTCTCGAGCCATTCATCTATGCGGCGTTCTTGTTGGACTGTAGATATTGTGCCGGTGTCATCGTCGCTGTCTTCGGCTTCTATGGCGGCTATGCGCGCTTGCGCGAGCTCCAATTTGATTCGGAGGGCTTCTTCTCGCGCTTGTGCGAGACGGCGGACGCGATGACTCGACGTTGTTCTCACTGATTTTGACGGCGGCCGTGCGGCAGGATGCTGGCTTGACTGTGGGGTTTCCTGCCGCAGTGTTGCTGCAGGGTGTAGGCTCTCCTGCAGCAGCGGGACTATGGGTGGCAGCGTTGACTGTGGGGTTTCATGAGGCAGTGTTTGTGACTGCGCGGCATCATGATGCTGCCCTATGGGTGACCTCGGCTGTGGGTCTGGACGAGGCGCCGGCGTCGCAGGAGTGCTTGTCTGTGGGGTTTCCTGCGAGGGCCTCGAACCTTCTTGAGTAGTAGCAGTTCCCGACGTGGACGTGGTTGCTTCTTCCAGCATGGCTTCTCTGATGTTCGCTGCGATAAGTTGACCGAACGTGCGTTTTCCTGCTTTCGATCTTGTAAGGGGCATCCTCTATGTAGAATCCGGTTTTCGATGGACCAGCATGTGCGAGACGCACCTATGACTGGCTCTGGGCTGAGTAGAATTTGAAGGGAAATCCTGCACCTTCGGCGTTGGTCGTTACGGCTTAGCAGGAACTTGGTCGGGTCGGGGTTCTGAATTGAAAGGCTTGTTTACTTTTTCAAGTAATGTCACTTCGCTGCTACTGTAGGTACTGAATTTCATGGGGTCTGGCCGCCCAATTTATACTATTAAGTTACCTCGGCCGGACGCCCCTTCGCCCCGTATATTTGGCGGGAAAGCGATTTGCGCGGGAAATTTTGGCGCGAAATGACATGTTCATTTATTATAGTTCAATCTTACTCTAATACATTATTTACAGTGCTTATACCTATTTCTATGCTATTTATAATACATTATTACACGAGATCCCGCTCGTTCGGCGTCAAAATGCATCTGAAACGCGGGGATTCCGTGTCCGCCCGTATATACGTACCTCGTTCCCCACCTGAGGTATAAATACCGGGTTTCCCCCCTCGCTCGCCCATCAGTCGTTGCCTGACTGGCGCGCGAGTAGGATCTCTAGGTTTCCTTTAGTCTGTCTATATTTCTTGGTGGAAACTTAGTGTTATCCACTCGTTATTTAGGAAACCAGCGGTATATTACCCTTTTTTACTATGTAGGAATGAAATGTGAGGCCTATTATTCTTTATTTCAGGTGCCGATGACATAAGGCAATAGTAGCGCAATGGCTATGTTATAAGAAGGTTTATAAGCTAGATTATTACAAGTTAGGTCGCGACTGACAATTTTATGTTTATAGCGGGTTTATTCTATGCCGTCCTGCACAATAAATAAGATGAATAATCCGATTCTCAAGAATGACCCATATCTGACTGGTCTGCTGCCAATAACTTAGTAACGAATCAAAAAAAAACCGGCCAAGTGCGAGTCGGACTCGCGCGCGAAGGGTTCCGTACCATTATCTATAAAAACGGCAAAAAAAGCACGTTTGATGTATGGGAGCCTCCTGTAGCCTAGTTGGTAGTGACCCTGCCTACGAAGCCGGAGGTCCCGGGTTCAAATCCTGGTAAGGGCATTTATTTGTGTGATGAGCACAAATACCTATTTGTTCCTGAGTCATGGATGTTTTCTATGTATGTACCTATTTAAGTATTTATTTATCTATATGAGTATGTTTATCGTCGTCTTGTACCCATAGTACAAGCTTTGCTTAGTTTGGGACTAAGCCGATTTGTGTAAGATTGTAAAAGAAAAAAAAAAGAAAAAAAAATGTATAAAAAATATTTATTTATTCTGTTTTTTAGTATTTGTTGTTATAGCGGCAACTGAAATACATCATCTGTGAAAATGTCAGCTGTCTAACTATCACTGTTGTTGAGATAAAGCCTGATGACAGACGGACAGACAGACAGACAGACCGACAGACAGACGGACAGCGGAGTCTTAGTAATAGGGTCCCGTTTTACTCTTTGAGTACGGGACCCTAAAAACTAAATGTATACAATTCACAAAAATTCACACACACACTAACGAACTCAAATGTAAACGTAGCCTGAAATAATGGTGACTTAATGGTGAAACCATGGATACAATTTGTAAAGTCAACTATATTTAGGAATAACGTTAGACTCTTGCTACTAGGTCCCGCATAACTGCGATAGGAAGTTTGTCCTACTTGTTATGGCGATTTTTTGGCGAATGCTGCACTTTGTGATGAAAGCAAGCCGCTTTGCATTGTGGTGGTAGAGACCAAACTGAGTGATTTGACCCGCAGCAGCGGAAGTTTCACCCCATAGGAACAGAGATGGCACCACTTCTTAAAATATTTCAGGAAATTCTACAAGCTAGACGAATGGACCAATTCTGATGTATTAATACCAGTATAGCGCAACTAGGAACAAAAATATGAATGACGTCCAACTGCTCAAATTCAGATCAAATCTGACAAGTTCTGACAAGTGACAAGATTTCTATCTGTGCTATTGCTATGGCGGACTCATGCTATCTCCTACTTCCGTTCTTTCTCTGTCTGTTATTTTGTCATGGTGACTTTGGCCGGTTACCATGGATATTATAACTTCACGAGAAAACATGTGTGTGTCAAACAAACAATGCTTTTGACGAAATAAAATTAATAATTATATTAAAATAAAACACGTAAGTATTAATAACGAAATATCAAGCGCCAATATTGATTTACTTATGATAAACAACGGTTGGTACTTGGATAAAACCTACAAGCGCGAGGTTTCTTAGTTCGAGAAGAATTCATTGCGACCCGCAAAAATATGTGTACAGCTTGGTGATTTTTTGTAAATATACTGTGATTTGGAAATAAGTGTGAAATAAACTGTATGAAATATTTGTTCTCATTTTATTATTTCATACCTAAATCGAATTAGTTTTAGATTTTGTAAAGCAATTTTTTGTTCATGCAGTGGGCCTAAGCGACGTCCCTAATCATAATGTATCGATATCGATAACGTTGGGTTATAATATTATCGATATCGATAACGTTAAGTACTACAACCCTACTATCGTCCTCGTTCGTTAGGTTGGTAAGTCTACTTCCGTACTAGCGTTTATTTTTATTGGTATTGTGGTATTTCAAACTAGCTAAAGTTCGAATGAGTTGTCATGTCAAAATCAAATGACAATGTCACTGTCATCCAAAACCTTGTTTAAAGTCCCGTCTCTTATTTATATTCTCTTTGTATAATACCTCCAATGGCTCCAATGAAAGCTTATTGTACAGGTTAATTATAAAAAAAAATCTGATATTTTTTGGCAAAAACCGTAAATTAAGTTTTTTTTTCTTACTTGAATAGTAGTTTTTACTCGTTTTCATAAAAAGAAATGTATGCAACATGAACGGTTTAGTTGATATATATATTACTGAGTAAATAACAAGTACCTATTATAAAAAAAATATATACCAATACCTTTCATACGAGTACATCACGAAATATTAATGCTTGAATGTGAGCGCCATTTCTTTACAAAATATTTAAAAAATACTTATATATACAAGGTGTAATATCTCAAATGAAAGCGCATTAAAGAAATTGTTTATAAAAAAACAATAAAAATATATACCAAAATCTGCAGGTAAAAAACGGCATAAGTATTAAGTTGTTTTTTTTTTACTTTTATAAAGAGTTTTTTTTCTGGAGTTGAAGTAATGTATACCGTCAAACATGCCTACTTTGCCACCAGAGGGAACTTTGCCCAAGAGGAAAATTTTAAAATTTGCTTCTTGGGCAAAGTTCCCCCTGGTGGCAAAGTAGGCATGTTTGACGGTGTATGTTATTCAAATATTTTTATTACAATTTAAATATTTTTCCTCTTCGGGTTCACCAGTAGATGTAGAACTGAAAAGGAAAAGTCGTTTTGAAGTACTCGTACCATTTCAATACTACAAAATCACTGATCATATACATGGACTGGTTGCTGTAGATTACTGTTAAATTAGTTTTGTAACTAGTTGATTACCATTAGACCTAAAATGTTGTGCCAGCCAGTAGAAATCAGTGATCAGCATACAAAATATTTCTACATTGAAAATGATATTAACTTACTTTTAATTTGAAATCATAAGTCTAGTGGTAATCAGCAGACATAGAGGAATCCAGGGGGCAAAATTTAATGACAAGTTGGGAGTTCATATATAAATAAACTCAATAAGCGATTTTTTTTTCATTTACTAGTGATCGCCTCAAGCATTGTACATTTTTATTGTACAGAAAATCACTTCACGCAATTTTGTAATGCCCCTATTACCTGCACAAAAATTAATAAGTAATTTAGCCACTTGAAATGGATTTATCAGCCAAGACGGAGACGTTTAACGCCCGAAAATTTGGAACAAATACTGCTTGTTTATTTTAACAATAGTACCGTCAAACATGCCTACTTTGCCACCAGGGGGAACTTTGCCCAAGAGGAAAATTTTGAAATTTGCTTCTTGGGCAAAGTTCCCCCTGGTGGCAAAGTAGGCATGTTTGACGGTAAGTACATAGATGGGACAGTAATGAAATGAAGAAAACAATTATGACGACTAAAGTTTCAAATATCGTTTTAAGAAAAAGATGAATAATATTACGTTATTATTAAGTTTAATTTTTACACTTTTAATAACAACATATTTTTACAAACAAAACCTGGAGTGATCACTAGGTTGCTTCTTAATTCAACGTATTCCTTGAAAAGGGTTCTACTAGAGCTAATTTGCAACAATTTACGTCCAGTCAACCAGGGGTCGAAACTAGCTGGTTTCCGAATTATTCGAGTTTTTAGTTTGTATGAAAAAAATCCGCCTTGCAGCCTTAAGCTGGTGACTGTCACAAAAGTTCTGATACAATCACCAGCTTAAGGCTCTGATGCTCAGCTTGAGGCCTGAACTTGTTGAATATTGTAACGGTGGACACTTCGAACACCTACTATGATAAATTAAAGTATGTCAAAACAATGCATTTTATTCATTTTAGACATCATGTTTCTTAGAGACATTTACAGCTTAAGACCTACACAATCGATATTTAAATAGAAAAAGTGTAAGTTTATTTTTTCAAAACAACCGGGTTCGATTCCCGAGCTGGGTACAGTTTTTTTTCAAATGTATGAATGCAGTTTTTCTTTTTATCAAAATCGGTGACATGGTTCCTAAGAACAAATTTTCGTATGTCTTATATTTAGTTTGAGACATTCCCATACTGACCGATTTGAATGAGCCACTGTATAATGCGCTTTCATTTGAGATATTACACATTGAAATTTGTCCATTTGTTTAATTTAAATATTTTTTAAAGAAATGGCGCTCACATTCAAGCATTAGCTATTTATTTATGACGACCGCTTTAGCCTAGTTGGTAGTGACCCTGCCTACGAAGCAAGAGGTCCTGGGTTCGAATCCTGGTAAGGGCATTTATTTGTGTGACTAGCTTTTGCCCGCGACTTCGTCCGCGCGGAACTCGTTTATATTGTAACTTTCTCCCCCCTTTTCACCCCCTTAGGTGATGAATTTCCAGATAAAAACTATCTTTAGTAAGGACTGTTTGGGAAGGCCCCGGAATTCAAAGTATCTCTATACCAAATTTCATCTCAATCGGTTCAGCGGTGTAAGCATAAAAAGGTAACAGACAGACAGAGTTACTTTCGCATTTGTAATATTAGTATGGATTGTATGAAGGAAAGGGTCATTATGGCTGAGTTGCATGATTTTATAGATTACCTTACTCCGAACGCCTTTTTTTACAAAATAGACTCCGCCGCAAACTTGGTTTCTATGACCCGCCTCACCATAATAGATGCATGCAGGCTTTTTTCAGTATTATTTTGCATATTTTCATATCACACGGCCGTAAGGACCTTTTCTACTTAACCTTAGGACTAAATTAACTGACTTGTAATTTAAATATTTTATATTAAAAATAAAGATACGTCAACAAAATGTTACATCGAATAGTTTTCAAAATAGCCATAATAAAACGTCTTTTTTACCCCGTTTTAGAAAACATCTTCAAAACTACCGCCATAAGGTACCTTTACCCTTGGAACGTCACATACATATATTTACCTATGTAATGTTCCTATTCCCCAGGACTCCCAACTACCGCTATACCGTAAATAGGTTCCATCCAATATTTCACCCCCTATTTCACCTCTTTAGAGGATGATTTTTGGGATAAAAACTATCCGTTGTCATTCTCCAGGACTCAAACTATCTCTATACAAAATTTCATCTAAATGGGCTACATCCAAATTTTCACCCCCATTTCACCCCCTTAGGGGATCATTTCCGGAATAGAAACTATCATATGTCCTTTTCCAGGACTCAAACTATCTTTCAACCAAATTTTATCAAAATGTGTCACAAACAAATTTCCACCCCCAATTACACCCCCTTAGGGGATGATTTTCGGGATAAAACTATCATTTAACCTTCCTTTACTATCGCTATACCGTAAATGGGTTCAATCCAAATTTTCATCCACCATTTCTCACCCCCTTAGGGGATGATTTCCTCCTTTCATGTATTCCAGAATAAAAATTATTCTATGTTCTTTCCTTGGACTGAGACCTCTCTCTATACCAAATTTCATCTGAATGGGTTCTATCGTAATCTTCAAGCCTCATTTCACCACCTCAGGAAATGATTTTTCGGGATAAAAACTATGCATTGTCCTTCCCTGGGACTCCTTCTATCTCTTTACCAAATTTCATCTAAATGGGTTCATCCAAATTTTCACCCCCTATTTCATCCCTGAGGAGATGATTTTCGGGATTAAAACTATCCGTTATCATACTCCGGGACTCAAACTATCGTTCAACCAAATTTTATCAAAATGGGTCACAAACAAATTTTCACCCCCAAATACACCCCCTTAGTGGGATGATTTTCGGGAGTAAACTATCCTATGTCCTTCTTCAAGACTCCAACTCGCTTTACCCGTAAATGGGTTCCATCCAAATTTTCATACCCCATTTCATCCCCTTAGGAGATGATTTCTGGACTAAAAAATATTTTAAGTCCTTCCCCAGGACTCTTAACTATCTCCATACCAAATTTCTTCTAAATCGGTTCTATCCAAATTTTCACCCCTCATTTCACCCCCTCAGGAGATGATTTTGCAGGATAAAAACTATACATTGTCCTTCCCTGGGACTTTTTCTATCTCTTTACCAAATTTTAACTAAATGGGATTTATCCACATTTTCATCCCTATTTCATCCCCTTGGGGGATGATTTTCGGGATTCAAACTATCCATTGTCATTCTCCGGGACTCAAACTGTATCTATAACTACCAAATTTGGTCTAAACGGAGTCCATCCAAAATTTCACCCCCCGTTTCACCCCCTTAGGGGATGATTTCCAGAATAAAAACTATCCAATGTCATTCCCCAGAACTTAAACTACCTCTAAACCAAATTTTATCAAAATGGGTTACATCCAAATTTTCACCCCTCCATTTTACCCCCTACAGGGAAGATTTTCGGGATAAAACCTATCCTTTGACCTTCCCCGGGACTAAAACTAATTAAATACCAAATTTTATCCAAATCGGTGCAGCGGTTTAAGTAGCTCCATACAAATTTCCACCCCCCATTTCATCCCCTTAGGGGTTGATTTTTAGGATAAAAACTACCCTAAGTCCTTCCCCAGGACTCAAACTATCTCTATACCAAATTTCATCTTAATCGGTTCAGCCGTTTTCATGTGATGCGCGGTCACATAAACAGACAAACAGATAAACAGATAAACAGACAAACAGATAAACAGACAAAAATTCTAAAAACTGTTGGAACGTGTTCTGTTATCGATTTTAAGTATCCCTAGCCAATTTTTTTTCGAATATCTTTCATGTACAGACTTTCGACCCTCTTCAGCTCTTAGCTTGTAACAAAAAGATTACAGAGTGGCTACTTACGCTTACATATGATAACACCGAATCACTCCTTAAATATACATAGATTTTATAAGTTACAGACAATCCCTCTCATAAACACACACACCCACACACACACACACACACACACACACACACACACACACACACACACACACACACACACACACACACACACACACACACACACACACACACACACACACACACACACACACAAACACACACACACACACACACACACACACACACACACACACACACACACACACACACACACACACACTTTTTTTTGTAGTATTTTTTTCACTAATGCAATGTAATTAAATTCTTAAACTAAATTTAATTCTGATAACAACTATGTTATCAGTATAACTAGAAATGTAAAATTAATGTAAGATTTGTGTATTCAAATTATGCATAACTCCGGATGGGAGGGGCGGCTTCTCCTAACACAAGTATTGTCATACTTACCTGGAGGGGTCAGCCACGTACAATTGTAAAAACCAAATTTTTGATACCAAATAAATATTTTTGATTTTTTGATTTTTTTTTTGGTCTTTTATTATGGGGATCAGCGGCAGATATTAAGATTGTTTTTATTTTACAAAAACGGACTGTTGGAGCAATAAAGTCGCTATACGTGTTAGAAATAATAATCTATATATATAAAAGAAGACTTCCTGACAGATCATCAACACACAGCCGAAACTACTTGAACTAGAAACTTGGAATTTACACCCATACTACCTTTTATAACGTAGGCGACGGATAAGAAGGGATTTTTGGAAATTCTACCCCTAAAGGGGTTAAATAGGGGTGCAAAGTTTGTATGGAGGAAACTTAATTTTTTGAGCTGGAGTTTTCAAACTTTGTGGAAAGATGACTTTATAGAAAACAAATAAAGTACTTTCAGCGTTTTGGTAAATTCCACCCCTAAAGGGGGCTAAAAAGGGTTGCAAAATTTGTATGGGGGAAACTCTTTTTTGAGATAGAAGCTTAAAAGTTTGTAGAAAGATTACTTAATAAAATACAAATAAACTACTTTCAGCGTTTAAGAAAATTCCACCCCTAAAGGGGTTAAAAGGGGGTGCAACATTTGTATGGAGGAAACATTTTTTTTTTTAGCTAGAGAATTCAAACATTGTAGAAAGCTTACTTATTGGAATAAAATTAAAGTACTTTCGGCGTTTTGGAAAATTCCACCCCTAAGGGGTTAAATATGGGTGCAAAGTTTGTATGGAGGAAACTTTATTTTTTGAGCTAGAGTCTTAAAACTTTGTGGAAAGATTACTTATTATAATACAAATAAAGTGCCTTCAGCGTTTTGGAAAATTCCACCCCTAAGGGGGCTAAAAGGGTTGCAGTTTTGTATAAGGGAAACTCTTTTTTGAGATAGAAGCGTTAAAGTTTGTAGAAAGATTACTTATTGAAATACAAAAAAAAATACATTCAGCGTTTAACAAAATTCCACCCCTAAGGGGGTTAAAAGGGGCTGCAACATTTGTATTGAGGAAACATGTTTTTTTAGCTATAGACTTAAACCTTTTTTAGAAAGCTTACTTATTAGAATAAAAATAAAGTACTTCCAGCGTTTTGGAAAATTCCACCCCTAAGGGGTTAAATAGGGTTGCAAAGTTTGTATTAGGGAAACTCTTTTTTGAGATAGAAGCTTAAAAGTTTGTAGAAAAATTACTTATTGAAATACAAAAAAAGCACTTTCAGCGTTTTGAAAAAAATCCACCCCTAAGGGGACGTAGGTTCGTGGTCTTCTCTCCATCTCACTGAGCATAAGCGTGAGCGAGATGGAAGTGCGTGTTTGGAAGCGCGGATATCATGTTTTTTAAGTTTATTTCTTTGTGCGTTTTAATAAATAAAAAAGTAATAGCTGATTTCCCTCAAACATGACATTGCCGATTTTAAAAACCAATTGTAATATGTTTAGCTGTTGTGCATAGTTTGTTAGAAGTTTTTAAGTGTATTTTAGACCTATGTTCGTGATTTTTTTCTATTGAGCGAAATTCAAAAACTTAGGATTCGAATAGCTGAGTTCCCTCGAGAAAGGCCTCAAAATTGCTAATTAAATTAAGGGCAGCCGTATTATAATCCAAACAAGAGCTACGATTTTTTGAAAATCCGTTTTCGGAGCTCACGTCGCCTTAAGGAGGTTAAAAAAAGTTTCTAAGTTTGTACCAGGGAAACTTTTTTTGAGATAGAAGCCTAAAAGTTTGTAGAAAGATGAGTTATTGAAATAAGTCATCTTGCGCTGAAAGCGTTGTAGAAAATTCCACTCCTAAGGGGGTTAAAAGGGGATGCAACATTTTTATGGCAACAACGTTTATTTCTAGCAACAGACTTAAAACTTTGTAAATAGCTTACTTATTAGAATATTATTAAAGTACTTTCAGCGTTTTGAACAATTCAATTTTAGAAAGCTCCACTCCTAATGGGGTTAAAAGGGTGTGCAACATTTGTATGGAGGAAACATGTTTTTTTAGCTAGAGACTTAAACCTTTGTGGAAAGCTTACTAACTAGAATAAAATTGAAGTACTTTCAGCGTTTTGGAAAATGCCACCCCTAAGGCGTTAAAAATGGTCGCAAAGTTTGTATGAGGGAAACTCTTTTTTGAGATGAAAGCTTAAAAGTTGTAGAAAGATTACTTTTTGAAATAAAAAAGCACTTTCAGCGTTTTGAAAAAAATCCACCCCTAAGGGGGTTAAAAAAAGTTTCTAAGTTTGTACCAGGGAAACATTTTTTGAGATAGAAGCTTAGAAATTTGTAGAAAGATGACTTATTGAAATAAAAAAAAATACTTTCAGCGGTTTAGAAAATTCCGCCCCTAAGGGGGTTAAAAGAGGGTTGCAAAGTTTGTATGAGGGAAATGATTTTTTTTAAATACAAGGTTAAACGTTTGGAGAAAGATTACCTACTAATTGATATACAAAAAAGAACTTTCAGCGTTTTAGAAAATTCCACCCCTAAGGGGGTTAAAAGGGGGTGCAACATTTGTATGGAGGCAACGTTCTTTTTTTAGCAAGAGACTTTAAACTTTGTAGATAGCTTATTTATTAGAATATAAATAAAGTACTTTCAGCGTGTTGATAAATTCCACCCCTGAGGGGGTTACTAACGGTTGCAAAGTTTGTATGAGGGAAACTCTTTTTTGAGATAGAATCTTAAAACTTTGTAGAAAGCTTACCAATAAAGTACTTTCAGCATTTTGGAAAATTCCACCCCTTAAGGGGTTAAAAAGGGTGCAAGATTCGTATGGGAAACACTTTTATTGAGCTTAGATACTTGAAAGTTTGTAGAAAAAATGCTATTTACAACAAAATAAACTCTTCTTCTTAATTTTTCCTTGAGAAGCGTTAATAGGGGGTTCAAAGTTGGTATGGAGAGTCAGAAAATTTTAAAGTATGAGATTTGTAACTTCGATCCTAGCCTGTTTTTCAAAAGACTACAAAACTTATTTCAGCGTTTTTTTTTTTAATTCAACCTCTAAAGGGGATTCCAAGTTTGTATGGAGAGCAAGTAATTTTTAATGTAAGGGTTTGTAACTTTGGTTGTAGACTGTTTGCTAAAAGATCACAAAACTTATTTCAGCGTTTTTTTTTAATTTATCGCCAAAGAAGGTTAAAAGGGGGTTCGAAGTTTATGTAGAGAGCAAGACATTTTTAAAGTAAAACATTTGTAACTACGGTTTCAGACTTATACTATGAGGGTTGAAAGAGGGTTCTAAGTTTGTATAGAGAGCAAGACATTTTGAAGGTAAGGTATTTGTAACTTCGGTTTTAGACTGTTTACTAAAAGACAACAAAACTAAGTTCAATGTTTTTTTTTATTCATTCCTTGAACAAACATTTAGACGATAACATGTTCTACGCGGACGAAGTCGCTGACAGATCATCAACGCACAGCCGAAACTACTGGAACTAAAAACTTGAAATTTACACTTATACTACCTTTTATAACGTAGGCGACGAATAAGAAGGGATTTTTGGAAATTCCACCCCTAAAGGGGTTAAATAGGGGTGCAAAGTTTGTATGGAGGAAACTTAATTTTTTGAGCTGGAGTCTTCAAACTTTGTGGAAAGATTACTTTATAGAATACATATAAAGTACTTTCAGTGTTTTGAAAAATTCTACCCCTAAGGGGCTAAAAAGGGTTGCAAAATTTGTATGAGGGAAACTTTTTTGAGATAGATGCTTAAAAGTTTGTAGAATGATTACTTATTGAAATACAAAAAAACGGCTTTCAGCGTTTTAGAAAAATCCACCTCTAAGAGGGTTAAAAGGGGGTGCAACATTTGTATGGAGGAAACGTGTTTTTTTAGCTAGAGACTAAAACCTTTGTAGAGAGCTTACTTATAAGAATAAAAAAAAAAAAACCTTCTAGCGTTTTGGAAAATTCCACCCCTAAGGGGTTAAATAAGGGTGCAAAGTTTGAATGGAGGAAACTTAATTTTTTGAGCTAGAGTCTTCAAACTTTGTAGATAGATTACTTATGAGAATGCAAATAATACACTTTCAGCGTTTTGGAAAATTCAACCCCTAAGGGGGCTAAAAAGGGTTGCAAAATTTGTATGAAGGAAACTCTTTTTTGAGATAGAAGCTTAAAAGTTTGTTGAAAGATTACTAATTGAAATACAAAAAAACTACTTTCAGCGTTTTAAAAAATTCCACCCCTAAGGGGGTTAAAAGGGGGTGCAACATTTGTATGGAGGAAACGTGTTTTTTTAGCTAGAGACTAAAACCTTTGTAGAGAGCTTACTTATAAGAACAAAAAAAAAAAACCTTCTAGCGTTTTGGAAAATTCCACCCCTAAGGGGTTAAATAAGGGTGCAAAGTTTGAATGGAGGAAACTTAATTTTTTGAGCTAGAGTCTTCAAACTTTGTAGATAGATTACTTATGAGAATGCAAATAATACACTTTCAGCGTTTTCGAAAATTCAACCCCTAAGGGGGCTAAAAAGGGTTGCAAAATTTGTATGAAGGAAACTCTTTTTTGAGATAGAAGCTTAAAAGTTTGTTGAAAGATTACTAATTGAAATACAAAAAAACTACTTTCAGCGTTTTAGAAAATTCCACCCCTAAGGGGGTTAAAAGGGGGTGCAAAATTTGTATGGAGGAAACATGTTTTTTTAGCAAGAGACTTAAACCTTTGTGGAAAGCTTACTAACTAGAATAAAAATTCAAGTTCTTTCAGCGTTTTGGAAAATACCACCCCTAAGGGGTTAAAAATGGTTGCAAAATTTGTATGAGGAAAACTCTTTTTTGAGATAGAAGCTTAAAAGTTGTAGACAGATTACTTATTGCAATACAAAAAAACTACGTTAAGCGTTTTAGAAAATTCCACCTCTAAGGGGGTTAAAAGGGGGTGCAACATTTGTATAGAGGAAACATGTTTTCTTAGCTAGAGACTTAAACCTTTGTAGAGAGCTTACTTATAAGAATAAAAATAAAAAACCTTCTTATGTTTTGGAAAATTCCACCCCTCAGGGGTTAAATAAGGGTGCAAAGTTTGAATGGAGGAAACTTAATTTTTGAGCTAGAGTCTTCAAACTTTGTGGAAAGATTACTTATGAGAATACAAATATTATACTTTCAGCGTTTTGGAAAATTCAACCCCTAAGGGGGCTAAAAAGGGTTGCAAAATTTGTATGAAGGAAACTCTTTTTTGAGATAGAAGCTTAAAAGTTTGTTGAAAGATAACTTATTGAAATACAAAAAAACTACTTTCAGCGTTTTAGAAAATTCCACCCCTAAGGGGGTTAAAAGGGGGTGCAACATTTGTATGGAGGAAACGTGTTTTTTTAGCTAGAGACTAAAACCTTTGTAGAGAGCTTACTTATAAGAACAAAAAAAAAAAACCTTCTAGCGTTTTGGAAAATTCCACCCCTAAGGGGTTAAATAAGGGTGCAAAGTTTGAATGGAGGAAACTTAATTTTTTGAGCTGGAGTCTTCAAACTTTGTGGAAAGATTACTTTATAGAATACATATAAAGTACTTTCAGTGTTTTGAAAAATTCTACCCCTAAGGGGCTAAAAAGGGTTGCAAAATTTGTATGAGGGAAACTTTTTTGAGATAGATGCTTAAAAGTTTGTAGAATGATTACTTATTGAAATACAAAAAAACGGCTTTCAGCGTTTTAGAAAAATCCACCTCTAAGAGGGTTAAAAGGGGGTGCAACATTTGTATGGAGGAAACGTGTTTTTTTAGCTAGAGACTAAAACCTTTGTAGAGAGCTTACTTATAAGAATAAAAAAAAAAAAACCTTCTAGCGTTTTGGAAAATTCCACCCCTAAGGGGTTAAATAAGGGTGCAAAGTTTGAATGGAGGAAACTTAATTTTTTGAGCTAGAGTCTTCAAACTTTGTAGATAGATTACTTATGAGAATGCAAATAATACACTTTCAGCGTTTTGGAAAATTCAACCCCTAAGGGGGCTAAAAAGGGTTGCAAAATTTGTATGAAGGAAACTCTTTTTTGAGATAGAAGCTTAAAAGTTTGTTGAAAGATTACTAATTGAAATACAAAAAAACTACTTTCAGCGTTTTAAAAAATTCCACCCCTAAGGGGGTTAAAAGGGGGTGCAACATTTGTATGGAGGAAACGTGTTTTTTTAGCTAGAGACTAAAACCTTTGTAGAGAGCTTACTTATAAGAACAAAAAAAAAAAACCTTCTAGCGTTTTGGAAAATTCCACCCCTAAGGGGTTAAATAAGGGTGCAAAGTTTGAATGGAGGAAACTTAATTTTTTGAGCTAGAGTCTTCAAACTTTGTAGATAGATTACTTATGAGAATGCAAATAATACACTTTCAGCGTTTTCGAAAATTCAACCCCTAAGGGGGCTAAAAAGGGTTGCAAAATTTGTATGAAGGAAACTCTTTTTTGAGATAGAAGCTTAAAAGTTTGTTGAAAGATTACTAATTGAAATACAAAAAAACTACTTTCAGCGTTTTAGAAAATTCCACCCCTAAGGGGGTTAAAAGGGGGTGCAAAATTTGTATGGAGGAAACATGTTTTTTTAGCAAGAGACTTAAACCTTTGTGGAAAGCTTACTAACTAGAATAAAAATTCAAGTTCTTTCAGCGTTTTGGAAAATACCACCCCTAAGGGGTTAAAAATGGTTGCAAAATTTGTATGAGGAAAACTCTTTTTTGAGATAGAAGCTTAAAAGTTGTAGACAGATTACTTATTGCAATACAAAAAAACTACGTTAAGCGTTTTAGAAAATTCCACCTCTAAGGGGGTTAAAAGGGGGTGCAACATTTGTATAGAGGAAACATGTTTTCTTAGCTAGAGACTTAAACCTTTGTAGAGAGCTTACTTATAAGAATAAAAATAAAAAACCTTCTTATGTTTTGGAAAATTCCACCCCTCAGGGGTTAAATAAGGGTGCAAAGTTTGAATGGAGGAAACTTAATTTTTGAGCTAGAGTCTTCAAACTTTGTGGAAAGATTACTTATGAGAATACAAATATTATACTTTCAGCGTTTTGGAAAATTCAACCCCTAAGGGGGCTAAAAAGGGTTGCAAAATTTGTATGAAGGAAACTCTTTTTTGAGATAGAAGCTTAAAAGTTTGTTGAAAGATAACTTATTGAAATACAAAAAAACTACTTTCAGCGTTTTAGAAAATTCCACCCCTAAGGGGGTTAAAAGGGGGTGCAACATTTGTATGGAGGAAACGTGTTTTTTTAGCTAGAGACTAAAACCTTTGTAGAGAGCTTACTTATAAGAACAAAAAAAAAAAACCTTCTAGCGTTTTGGAAAATTCCACCCCTAAGGGGTTAAATAAGGGTGCAAAGTTTGAATGGAGGAAACTTAATTTTTTGAGCTAGAGTCTTCAAACTTTGTAGATAGATTACTTATGAGAATGCAAATAATACACTTTCAGCGTTTTCGAAAATTCAACCCCTAAGGGGGCTAAAAAGGGTTGCAAAATTTGTATGAAGGAAACTCTTTTTTGAGATAGAAGCTTAAAAGTTTGTTGAAAGATTACTAATTGAAATACAAAAAAACTACTTTCAGCGTTTTAGAAAATTCCACCCCTAAGGGGGTTAAAAGGGGGTGCAAAATTTGTATGGAGGAAACATGTTTTTTTAGCAAGAGACTTAAACCTTTGTGGAAAGCTTACTAACTAGAATAAAAATTCAAGTTCTTTCAGCGTTTTGGAAAATACCACCCCTAAGGGGTTAAAAATGGTTGCAAAATTTGTATGAGGGAAACTCTTTTTTGAGATAGAAGCTTAAAAGTTGTAGACAGATTACTTATTGCAATACAAAAAAAACTACGTTCAGCGTTTTAGAAAATTCCACCTCTAAGGGGGTTAAAAGGGGGTGCAACATTTGTACAGAGGAAACATGTTTTCTTAGCTAGAGACTTAAACCTTTGTAGAGAGCTTACTTATAAGAATAAAAATAAAAAACCTTCTTATGTTTTGGAAAATTCCACCCCTCAGGGGTTAAATAAGGGTGCAAAGTTTGAATGGAGGAAACTTAATTTTTGAGCTAGAGTCTTCAAACTTTGTGGAAAGATTACTTATGAGAATACAAATATTATACTTTCAGCGTTTTGGAAAATTCTACCCCTAAGGGGGCTAAAAAGAGTTGCAAGGTATGTATGAGGTAAACCCTTTTTTGAGATAGAAGCGTTAAAGTTTGTAAAAAGATTACTTATTGAAATACAAAAAAACTACTTTCAGCGTTTTAGAAAATTCCACCCCTAAGGGGGTCAAAAGGGGGTGCAACATTTGTATGGAGGTAATACTTTCGGCGTTTTGGAAAATTCTACCCCTAAGGGTTGTTAAAATCGTTGCAAAGTTTGTATGAGGGAAATTATTTCTTGAGATACAAGGTTAAACGTTTGTAGAAAAATTACCTACTTATTGAAATACAAAAAAGAACTATCAGCGTTTTACAAAATTCCACCCCTAAGGGGGTTAAAAGGGAGTGCAACTTTTGTATGGAGGCAACATTCTATTTTAGCAAGAGACTTTCAACTTTGTAGATTGCTTACTTATTAGAATATAAATAAAGTACTTTCAGCGTGTTGATAAATTTCACCCCTGAGGGGGTTACTAAGGGTTGCAAAGTTTGTATGAGGGAAACTCTTTTTTGAGACAGAAGTTTAAAACTTTGTAGAAAGCTTACAAGGAGAACACTTTTATTGAGAACACTTTTATTGAGCTTAGATACTTGATAGTTTGTGGAAAAAATGCTTATTACAACAAAAAACTCTTCTTCTTAATTTTTCCTTGAAAAGCGTTAATAGGGGGTTCAAAGTTGGTATGGAGAGTCAGAAAATTTTAAAGTCTGAGATTTGTAACTTCGATCCTAGCCTGTTTGTTAAAAGACTACAAAACTTATTTCAGCGTTTTTTTAAATTCAACCTCTAAAGGGGATTATTAGGGTGTTCCAAGTTTGTATGGAGAGCAAGTAATTTTTAATGTAAGGGATTTGTAACTTCGGTTGTAGACTGTTTGCTTAAAGACTACAAAACTTATATCAGCGTTTTTTTTTAATTTATCACCTAAGAAGGTTAAAAGGGGGTTCGAAGTTTATGTAGAGAGCAAGACATTTTTAAAGTAAGAAATTTGTAACTACGGTTTCAGACTTATACTATGAGGGTTCAAAGAGGGTTCTAAGTTTGTATAGAGAGCAAGACATTTTGAAGGTAAGAGATTTGTAACTTCGGTTTTAGACTGTTTACTAAAAGACTACAAAACTAATTTCAATGTTTTTTTTTTATTTATTCCTTAAACAAACATTTAGACGATAACATGTTCTACGCGGACGAAGTCGCGGGCAACAGCTAGTGTATATATAAGGAAGAATTTGTGGCGGGCACAAGTTGTACACGTCCAAGAAATGTCTTCCATTATTTTAGTATTCTATATAATTTATTAATATCTTGAACGACGCTGTCTATATCTACCTATAACTATATCCTTCTGAAGCGATCCTCGCCCCGGCACACGACTTTTACAAATTTATACAACTTCCCCACGAACACTGTAAGCTCAAGGTTACCAGAAGCACAGAGAAGCTAAAACAACTTTTTACAGACTACCTACCTAGTTGGTATAAGCGAAAAAGTTGTTCTTGGAAAATTGTATAAAATTCTACAACAACCCTTAGTACGTTTCGTGCCATTGGTCACTGAAGGCTTGCTTGTTAGTTAGGTCTTGTAGAATTGCTTGGAGTTCCTGGGTTGTTGTCGTAAACAGTACAATGTAGTTGGCAAAACGAATCTTCTCTTGCCGATGGCAATACCTTCGTTCTGCCAGCGGACCGCCAAACTTTGAAATATTTATTCGAGGGTGCTTGTAAATAATTTAATAGATTAGAGGGTCTCTCTGTTTTACGCCTATTTCAATTTTGAACATCTGACCAGGAGATTGCAAGAGAAGCTAAGTAGGTATAATTCAAAAAATATATTCACATAATGGCTCTAATAAATAGAGCTCCAAGACATGAAAAGGACCTTACTTACTATGTGTAATCGTATAATTATCTAAATAAATTGGTGTTAACTCGTTCCGCCACTCTAGCCCTTCGCCTCTTCCCGGCGAGCTAATCTTTTTGCAGTATATTCTATCGCCGCTTTTCATAAGCTTTAAGATCCATATCAACGTGAGAATTCTAAATCCACTAAACCCACTATTTAATGACATCGTAATGTTTTTGTCTGCTCCTGAAATGAGAGGGATTAAATATGTAGTTGCTGCGCAAGTAAATATATAACACACAGCAAGTTTAGTGTTTAAAACGTTTTTGAGGATTCAGCCATCATCGTTTACATAAGATTAATTAAATAAAGTCCATTAGAGGTGTGCATGTAAAAACATCAAATTGAACCATATATACATAGTTAAAAAGTTTTACTATATATATCTCATCGTATCCTCTGCCTTAGACACTCAAACACTATATCCAAACCGTGTGCCATTTAGCCAAATGCGATGTTAAAAAATTATATAGTACCTACCTATATGCCAGGATAACCGATCGTCTCTCCTTAAATATGTTCCGCATGTAAACTCAATTATATCTTTGCTTGCGTTCACATATTGTACCGGCCACACCCATGGCTGCTGGCTCTTGGCTGAAAATCAACGTACAAAAAAATACATACAGTGGAACATATAACCTCCTCCTTTTTTGAAGTCGGTTAAAAATAACCGCGCTGCAGAGGGCTAAGAGACGATGACCATGCCAGAGAGCTCGGTAACTAAATACACTAGTGCATGTTGTTTAGGGGAAAATACTTCACTTGTTTAGCTAGCTTTCATTTGGTACCCCACATGTGTGTGTACGTTGTATGGTTTTGGTGTAATTTACACTTTTCCAAGCGCGGCTACGGCGTTTTTGATGACGTCATTACAGGGGAGACAGACTCCTTAGAGATTGTTTTCCGGCAGTTTTGGAATCCAGGGGACATGCCTAACAACATACTAAAATATGGAGCCGGTATCCGAAAGTGAAGTATTTGTTCGGTGGAATCTTTTTAGATAAAAGAAACCTATCTCATCATAAGTATCGTCTTCTTAAAGCTTTTCTCATCGTTAGTGTAGTAAAGTTAGTAGGTATGTGAAAAACCCTCTCGTGTGCCCGACCGAACACGTTTTTGCCGCTACCCTTGTGCCATGCAGGAAGTAAAAGAACTCCTGGTGACTTGGGAGTGTGAGAACTTAATACCAGAATTCACCAGTAAGTACATTATATCTCACTATTTGTTTTGGTTTGTTTGGTCAGTGTCATATTAGGGGAGTTTTTTAAGATGTGTTGCTATGACGCGAGGGCTAGGCCGCCGCTCCGGTTGACTGCTATGAACTCTACTTAGGTATTTATCTTCACTTGTTACGAAATGTTGGCATGCCAACAGAACCAGGGGTGGGCATTAGGTTACCTACCAAGCTAACGCCTTACGTGCGATCCTTTGGCAAGCCGTGCGCGGTATTAAATCACCCCTAACGTGACACTGACTGGGATTTTAATTATTTAATACATAGCATCTATTTTATTCGTCGCAAAACAATTTACCTAATAGTTCCGTGCTCTTGATGTACTATGTAGTTCGGTATTACGAATTGTGATAATTATTTTCAGAACAACAAATAACGATACAATCCTAGCGGCTCTGACTAATGAGGACGTTAAAGACCTAATCCCATTAACCGGCCCTAGGTCTCTTTTTATGAGATGCTGGAGGGCATGGAAGGCAGAGTTATCGTCTATTAATACCTCTGTCAAGTAAGTAAAAAAAATTGCTATAAAGGCTCGGACAGACAGCACCCGTTGCGGGCGCCCTGTTGGGGGGGTGGCCTGTTTGACCACGCTAGCGGTTTGTACGGAGATAGCGCGCCACGCGTCGCGACGGTGCTGTATGTCCTAGCCTTAAATATATTTTCTTAACGACCAGTTTTTGACAGCTGGACAGCTATATTAAATTATCCTTTGGGTGACAGCTATAATTCGATGTTTATAACAAATCGTCTTTGACAGCTGTCATTTCAGTAATTTTTTTTTGTTTTTAATACACAGGTCGAAACGAAACGTCTTGCGCGATGACTGACGCAACGTGCCGCTGCATGCCGCAGTACGTCACATCGTCCTCGAAATGCTGAGACACGTCGTTGGGATGGTAAATTCATTGAAATAAGGTTAATAAATCATTCGTGCACGAAAACATCCTAAGCCACGCCGTGCTTTGCCGTGCCGTCAGTTAGCGCCGGCCCTAAGAGTGTTCTTGGTTGATGATGACAGAAAAAAGAATTGTTGAGTTAAAAACGAACGTTTAAAGAAAAAATGTTTTTCAGCATCGTTAACCAGGAACAGTACACTAAATTTATTTAAGGGCGTTGACGGTTGCATACTGGTGCCTGCACTATAAAATATATTGTTAACGAAACAAAAGCTAATTAAAAGCGCGTTTTATACCTACCTATACCTGCTTTTTATAATTACATTCATTAGAAATTCTTGCAAATCCAGTTTTAGCTTTGCCCAAAATGGACCGTTTTCAGAACTATCTTACGGTCTAGGTAAACGCAAAAAAATTATTTTATTTAGCTTGTGTTTCATTCTAATCAACTAGGTATACTTTTATTTGTTGTAATGACGCTAATGTCAACTGAGAACTCTTAAATTAAATGTTTTAAGAGTACAGGGGACCGATTTTTGACTTTCGAGCGCTCGATTCTTTCACTCGAAAACTGTCAAAAATGATGGAGTGCTATTTTGAATTAGCGATAGATAATTTAAAAACGAGTGGCATTTACCAGTCGCATTCAATTCTATCGGTAGAAAGTAAGTGCCTGTAATTTTGACACTACAATCGTATTTACTTTTATTTAATTTTCGAGCGCTCGAAAGTCAAAAATCGGTCCCCTGGAGTGACAACAGCTTGTTAAAAATGAAGTAACACAAATTTTCATCCATCGTTAAGTATAAAATGTTTATTTTAAACAAATAAGTGGCACTAGCTTTTTAAATGTTAATTATAATATAAGTACCTATGTCTATGGAACAGAAATTTAAAATGCAGAACGATTACTTTAAAAAGGTTTTATAAATGAATAAATAACATCTTGTAATTCTTTTTTGTTTTATTTATTTAAACAGCGTGGTACGGAACGATGGACTTTCCGCAAGAGGGGTATTATTAAGCGTTAGTACGTAAAAATTTCCAGGTAAAGTATGTTAATATTTCCAACCGTTTTCAAGTTAGAGCTCATCATACTTTTGTTTAAAAAGCTGCATATCACAACCCTAACTATACTAAGATGTACATTTATTTCAGATCTTTTTGAGGATCAACCTAGACCGGGATATCTTCACAAACACGCCTCCTTCCGTGTTTGTGAAGCTAAACAGGTCTAGGTCGATCGCCAAAAACCTAGATCTGAAAGAAATGTCTTAGTATTTAAATGAGACAAAGTAAGGCGTAGTACAATTGAACAAGAATGGTATTGTACTGAACAAGCTTCTTAGTTGAAATGATTAAACAAGTAAGGTTCAAATTAACCAATATTTTAGTTCAGTCTAATAAGGTGCATAAATCGATGCAATCATGTTCTTAGTTGAACTTATTTGCGTAAAATAGTTAATGCAGTAATTCGTCATGTTAGTTAATATTGATCTACATCTTAGTTGAAATGATTAAACAATTAAGATTCAAATTGACCAATATCTTAGTTCAGTCTAATAAGATGAATAAGTCGATGTAATCATGTTCTTAGTTGAAGTTATTTGGGTCAAATAGTTAATACAGTAACTAATTCTTTATGATAATATTGATCTACATCTTAGTTGAATTGACTTGTTTGTATTAGTTGGTACAGTTACGTATCATGATAATAATTATCAAGCGCTTAGTTGATCTTGCTAGGATCAATTAGTTAGCTGATGTGCCGACGGAAAGTTTCCTATGATGCGAAATGCTTCTGCAATGTAACATAGGAAAATTTCGGAAATTTTCCTCATTTTTGTATGAGAATTGAAACTTACCATTTCCAACATGGAAATTTACGAATTGAGAAGCATAAAACTGTAATTCTTATACATAGTGTATAAGAGTTACATTTTTAAGCTTCTCAGTACGTAAATTCTCTTAATTTCTTGTGAAAATTTCTAGAAATTTCCGAGAACTTTTCCAACTTTTTGGAAACTTTCCGCAATTTGCACATCACTACTGAGTTAGCATAATTATTTTTCATGTAAATATTGAACAATATCTTAATTGGCTCAGTTACGTAGCAATAGTAAGAGCAATCAGAATTATCTTATTTGATGTGTCTAAGTCCTTGTTAGGCTCATATGGAATCAAGAAACTTGATTAAGACTATCAAGATATTGATAGGGCCGACCAAATTTTTTTTAGAGTGTACAGGTGATTATTCCTACTACTACGTCCTAGTATTTAAGTCTTTTATTTTGCTTGTTTTTTTTATTGTGTAATTTTGTGACGTTAAATAAATGTATTTTCTTTCTTTCTTTCTTCTTTCTATTACCTCACATTTTTTTCTCGTTCGCTCGCTACTGTTAGCTCGAGATGCTGTGCTAGTTGGGCAGTTTCAGGTGATAATGTGGACACGCTGCACAACAGCACCAAATTTTTTTCAGGTACTAGTTAGGTAAGTAGCTTTAAGTTTTTGATAGGGACCAACTCATCAAGATGCTTGATTAAGACTATCAAGATATTGATAGGGCCGACCAAATTTTTTTTAGAGTGTACAGGTGATTATTCCTACTACTGCGTCCTAGTATTTAAGTCTTTTATTTTGCTTGTTCTTTTTATTGTGTAATTTTGTGACGTTAAATAAATGTATTTTCATTCTTTCTTTCTTCTTTCTATTATCTCACATTTTTTTCTCGTTCGCTCGCTACTGTTAGCTCGACATGCTGTGCTAGTAGGGCAGTTTCAGGTGATAATGTGGACACGCTGCACAACAGCACCAAATTTTTTTCAGGTAGTAGTTAGGTAAGTAGCTTTAAGTTTTTGATAGGAACCAACTCCTTCGTCGGCCTTTTTTTATGGGGGTCATTTTGAATTATAGTTATATTATTAATATCTCGGGTTCTAAATCACTTAGAATCACAAATTTGGTGTCTAAATTTACATATTTGGGGTCAGGGAATTCAACTAGATATTTGTTAGGTCGAGTTTCCAAAGGATACCATACGGAACCCGTTACCAAGCCTCCGCTGTGGGTCCGTCTTTCTGCGTGTCAGGAATAGCTAGACTATTTTATTATTTGTAATTATAGTCTGCGGCAAGTGTCTATCTATTACGGTTCTAGAGATAAACCGTTTGTAATGGGCGAGAAAAAAATAAAATGACTTTCAATGTATGGGAGCACTGATAAATTTTTAATATATTTTTATTTTTATTAATTTTAGTCATAACAGCAATATAAATACAAACTATGTGAAAATTTTAACAGTCTAGCTATTACTGACACGCATATTGACGGACCCACAGCGGAGGCTTAGTAACAGGGTTCCGTTTGCTATCGTTTGGGAATTTGACCTTAGAAAATAACTAGTTGAATTACCTGACCCCAAATATGTATACTTAGGCACGAAGTTTGTGATTCTAAGTGATTTAGAACCCGAGATATTAATAATATACTACCTATAATTCAAAATGACCCCCATAAAAAAAAGATGGCCGTCGGAGGAGTTGGTTCCTATCAAAAACTTAAAGCTATATGTGGTGGACTTTGGTAAAAAAAAATTTGGTGCTTTTGTCCGGTGTGTCCGCAACTCCGCACTTACGACAATTTGTTCCGGCAGTCTCTGCCCCATCGACTATGCCCTTCGCCCGCGCACGGAGCAAGGACCCCCGCCGTCGGAATTTGAATGCAAATTCATACTCATATCATAAGCCTTGTGCCATTGGCTAACATACGTTATGCTCTGTTTCTTTTAAATAAACGAATATTATTTATTTATTTTATAGTATCAAACGAATGAAAGGGGTTCGGGTAAGTTTTTTAGGGGAGCAGCAGCCAATACTCGTACACCTATATATTTTTATTAAATACCTCCTAAGCTGTTTAATCCTCGATGTAACAACGTAATCATTGCAGATCTGGCCCGCTCGCCATAGCTCCTCACTGTCGTGTTGGATAATATCAGTGTAAAGTCTTGAGCGCAATACAGCTTGCTTCGGTGATAGGCCACCTGCAAGAGTAGGGTCAGGTGGTTCTGGTTCAAGGATTTGTGGTAGATTTGACCAGGAGGTAATGTGGTTTCCTTGAATTCGGGATCTAAACCAACATGAAAAATAGTTATTAATAAAATGTTTTCTTTGCTTATACGTGCACGTGCTAGCTAATAAAGCAGGTGAGTAGAGATATGACCCAAGGACACGCAATCATATTGATTTATCGTCAAAAGCATGACATGTGTGCAAACAAAGCTATGAAACATAGAAAATAACTAGCTGTGATCGCATAAGTGTTCCGTTGGACCAATTTTGGTACGGAACACTTATAAATAATAGTTTCGGAAAAAAGTGGCTATGACATACGGACGGACAGACAGACAGACGGACGGACATGACGAATCTATAAGGGTTCCGTTTTTTGCCATTTGGCTACGGAACCCTAAAAAGGAGAGGCTACATTTTATGAGTCCAAGTATTTCAACATTTGCAATGTGCCATCATAGAACCTTGCCGTTCTAAATGTTATGTCAATACAGCTTACTAGGATTATTGCGTCGCTATGTAGCAGTTAATATGACAGGGTTCTACGGTGGCTTAGGAATCAAATTGGTTGACGTACTTGATTATTTCAGGATGACTACGAGCATAACCCAAAGGTCTTTTTAACCGCCTTCAAAATAATTTACTTTAAAAACAAAGTTTTAACCGACTTCAATTCAGTACTCCGCCAAGCCACATGAACATTTACACATTTCTTTTGCAATTTACCACATTAACTGATTTCCGAGAGCAAATGCGTTGATTATTAGAGAAAAAAACCAAAGCGCTGTAGGTATATGGGCCGATAATATTTGAGGACTTCCGTCAATTCCTCAAGGATCTCAGAATCACCTTTGGCACTTCTTTGTTTGCTATTTCAACTGATTGATACCAGAATCGGTGACGTACTTTTAAAGTTTGAAGTACATCATTGAGAAGTTCCACAAGCCATCTGTGGTCTTCATCATCACTTCCACTTCACCAAATTTATGATTTCCGGATGTAAATACACGATAATAGAAAACACCGAAACTACTACACGCGTGCCTTATATATTTGAGGAGTTCCCTCAATTCCTCATGGTTCCCATCATTCAACTGGAGTTTTGAAAACAATGGGACCAACCTGGAAGCATATACTTTAAATTAAAAAAATAATGGTACGAATCGGTTCATAAATGACGAAGTTCTGAGGTAACACACATAAAAAAAAAAAACTTACAACCGAATTGAGAACAAAAATTAAAAATCCTCCTTTTTTAACCGACTTTAAAAAAGGAGGATTTTTAATTTTTGTTACCTCAGAACTCCGTCATTTATGAACCGATTCGTACAATTCTTTTTTTAATTGAAAGTATATGCTTCCAGATTGATCCCATTGTTTACAAAACCCCAGTTGGATGATGGGAACCATGAGGAATTGAGGGAACTCCTCAAATATATTAGGCACGCGTGTAGTAGTTTCGGTGTTTTCCAATATAACTCGTGTATTTACATCCGAAAATCATAAATTTAGTGAAGTGGAAGTGATGATGAAGACCACAGATGGCTTGTGGAACTTCTCAATGATGTACTTCAAACTTTAAAAGTACGTCACAGATTCTCAGATGATTTCGTTGAAATAGCAAACAATGAAGTGCCAAGGGTAATTCTGAGAGAGAATTCGACGGAAATCGTCAAATATTATTGGCTCACATACAATGATTTGGTTTTTTTCTCTAATAATCAACGCATTTGCTCTCGGAAATCAGGTCATGTGGTAAATTGCAATAAAAATGTGGTAATGTTCATGTGGCTTGGCGGAGTACTGAATTGAAGTCGGTTAGAACTTTGTTTTTAAAGTAAATTATAGTTAATCTCACCTTGAAGGTACCACGTTAGGGCTCGGCCATCCACGGGCTCGCTCCCGCCGCAAACAAACTCCAGCTCGTCGCCCTCGTCGAAGAACTCTTTATCCGAGCTCGGCTCTACTGTCACATAGGGGGTCTCTGCGGCAATAAGTCAAGATCCCTATGTAAAATCAAGTGTGTACGGAACTTGAGCGGCTCCTGAATGCATCATGGAGGCTTATGATATGTGGATAGATTATAAACTTACATTTATCTAAATTTAGTTCAAGTTTGTTAACCGAGCAGTAATCTGAGAAGCGGTCCAGGTCCTGCTGAAATCTTTCAGCATCGTTTTCATTACATATTCTGTGATATATTTTTAAGTCGTCTGCGTAAAGTAGAAAGTTACAAAATTGGAAACAATTATTTATATCCTTAATAATGGACCCAAAACAGAGCCCTGTGGGACCCCAGAGCTAACAGACGAGGCGTACGATTCATGACCGTTAATTGCTTCTTTCTAAGTACGATTTGTTATATAGGACTTGCACCACCGCCACAAATTTCCCCTAATTCCATTGTATGCAATCTTTTCTAGTAGCAAGCGATGATCCACCCTATCGAAGGACTTTCGAAAATCAGTATAAACACTGTCTACTTGTACGTTATTATCTAAACTTTCAAATAAGTAAGTAGTATAAACTAAAAGATTAGTAGCTGTCGATCTGTGTTGTACAAACCCATGTTGGTTAGAACTTATTTGATTGTGTAAATTTGGATATATCTGCTTGTGAACTAATTTTTCAAAAACCTTCGACAAAGTGGATAAAATGGATATAGGTCTATAATTTTCGACTTTAGTTTTAGAAGCACCTTTGTGCACTGGGACTAAATATATTAGCAGTTTTCCATATACGAGGGAATATTCCCTCCGTAAGGCATTTATTAAATAGGATAGCAAGTGATAGTTTTAACTGTGTTTTTAAGAAAAATGGGTGGGTATATGTTGAAAACTAAATAAAACTTTTTAAAAATATATGCGTCTTCATTTCTAACACAGGTACTTTTTGATCTACCCTCGTATTTGTATGTATGTATGTATGTAAAAAAGACTCGCGAGTTTTACGGCTTATAGAGCCACTAAACTCCAGAGGAAATTGCGGCCGCGGGTTGAGAGCAAATTTAACAAAAAGTGCTGTAAAAATGGACAACTTACTCAAAATTTCAATTTGTCTTTCAAATGTAAGTGGAATGCGCTTGCTTTCTTTCAACTCTCCGGTTTTATAGACATTTGTGGCGCAGTATATTCTGGTGCCGTTGTCGGACGGCTCGACTGTTTTCCGCAACTTGAGCTTCACGTAACCTATGCTGGGCTTGTTCTCCATCATCAATAATTCAGATGTTATATTTGATTCTGAAACCAACAAGCGGCAATGTTATTCGTTAAGAGGATCCCATACGCCAATGACCTTCGATCTGAATCCCTTAGTTTTCTAATGTTTTTTGTAGCTTATCATATTAACAACAACAGCTTTAAGCAATATAGTGTCCCATATTTACTTCAAACATCACTGTCTTAAAGATATTTGGCATCAAAGTGGAACAATTTTAGACCAAAAAACAGGTTTTCTGGCCATAACTTTTGTGTTTATTAGTTTAAAATCAAAACCCTACACACGTTTATAGAAACATCAGAGACGAACCCAAATATGTAGATTTCGTAAATGTTAGATCTTTCACAGGAATCTTATAACAAAAAAGGGGTTTTTTTAGACAATGTTTAAACAAATCATAAAAAAATAACTATTAATTTCTTTCAAAATATGGTACACCAAAATGGAGATTAAAGAATCGATAGCCTTATAATTATATCTGTAGTGCAAAAGTATTTGTATCGATTCCAAACTAGTCAAAAACCGATGAAAACCTCGGGTAGTCCCTTAAGAGAAATTTGCAGTATTATGACCTCTGTTATTGAGAACATATAAAAATGCGTTTTTTTTATCTGATTAATTGGTACTCTTTAGTTGACACACAATTGGTGATCCCTTGATATATCCATTTGACAGGTTGCATGGTGTATTCACATTTACTAAATATTAGGATTATAACTACCTCCTGACGACCAGAACCTAACATTTTAGAATATTTTCCCGAAACTTTCAGGGTTAGTTGCATATGCAATGAATATGCGTGGAAAAATACTTAAAAAAATCCTGAGATGGAAAATCTTGATTTTCGTTATGTACTGTATACAGCACATGTGAAGGCTATTCATATGTACTTTTCATAGGACATAGGTTTTATGTTCTACGTAGAGTACTACAGAAGCCAACGCACATGTACTTCATACAGGACGTAAGGATGAAATTAACATGGGAATCCTTAAAACATACGAATAAAACACACTTTTAGTGATCGATGTAATATTAATATAAAGTATTAAAAAAAAACAAAATTAAGTCTTCTTAACAAAATAATATAGTCATGAAAACTTCAATACCACTTTTATAGTTTCACGAGATTTATGTTTTACTTATTGTGTTTAAATTTAACTCAGACATAATACTTTCTCTTAAACAATAATCAACATCTAAATTTACACCCATAGATGGTGTTTTTAATAAGTACGAGATCAAAATTTCAGTTTAAAGCAACCTATTTATTAATTATTTTTTATTTTTATTATAGGTACGAGATCATGTATATAGGTAACCTTTCTTTAAGTAAATAATCAGCCTCTTAATTAGGAACTTATTCTTCATCATTTTCATGGAAACTTAGGAAGCAGTTCCTGTTTGGTACAAAGCACAAGTATACTTCACACTTTTTGCAAAATACAGTGGTCTTTTTATCGCAAAACTTATTTCTGCATCGTGATTGTTTTGGTCCATAGTCAGGCATATGGGCAGCTCTTTGCTGCCGTCGTTCCTTTGTTGGGACGGGTTTTATCAAGACCTTGTGTTTTTTGTGCTTTGGCGCCAGTTCTTCTATCTCATCTGGATCACTCTCGCTGTCACTTTCGAAATCATTGTCTTCGACCATTTTGATTCCCAAATTGAGTTTATAATCGCGAAACTTCATTATTTGGCTGTATTTCGTGCCTTTTTCTAATTCCGTGGCGCGGTACTGAAACCAAGAGTTGACAGCAGCCAAGTCAAACATATGTGCAATAACTCTAATAGTCCACTTTGTTGTTCGGCTTCGTGATGGTCCAATGGAAAGCATCCTATCTGCCAAGTCCACACCGCCCATATTTTGGTTGTATTCTCTTATGACCTCTGGCCTCTTTACCCTTTCGTACAGTTTTTTCTTTTTTGACCATCTTTCACAGTCATCTTCATTACTGTTACCATACAAAGTAGACATCATCATCACTGGTTTATTGTCTAACCACATAGTTAATGCCAGCTTCCCATCATCTCTTACTTTCACGACGCTTGAACCACGAGGCATTTTTTTAAATTCTTTTTCGTCAATCAACTTGGCATCTTTTGGTAACCTTCCTCTCTGAATGGTGCCTGTTGCGTGAAATCCTCTATTAATCAGCTCATTGCACAACTTTTCTGAGGTGAAATATCGATCAAAGAAGAGAGAATGTCCAGGGACCAAGGTTCGGGTTAGATATAAAATTGCAGCTGCGCCTAAACCAAATCCTTGCACGGTTAAGTCGGTAAAAGTATTCTCTCCTTGGTAAATAACCATGTCACATACAATGCCTTTTGGTGACGCAAGAACAAACACTTTAAGTCCTACGGGATTAGGCTTGTTTGGGCAATATTGTCGCATGTGGCACCTCCCGGAAAATGGAATGATCATTTCGTCTATGCACATGTCTTGAGGCCGATTTTGCTGATGACAGCCGTTCAGAACGCAATCAAATAATGGTTTCACTTTCCAGATTTTTTCTTATTTTTCGTCGGGTGTAATATCGGCATCATAAACACACTTCAGTTGCGTTCTAATAGAGTAAAACCTGGTTCGAGTCATGGCTGAGGCAATCACATTTACTCTCCATTTTTCAGACCAATACATGTTAATTTGAGGATATTGAAGTGCTGACATAATAAAGTTAATCCCCAAAAAAACTTTTAATTCTTTGACTGTAAGACCAAGTGTTTTTCCTTTTAGCAAAATATGGGTCCTATTCGTACAATCGACCATTGTTGCCAGCAGGTCATCATTAATATACTGATCATAATACGAATGCCACTCCCAGCTCATGACATCTTTCATTAAGTATGCTGGCTGCATCAACTCTCTTTTCTCAGGCTCAAAAACCTCTGCGGACCATTTGTCCTGCTCATTCTCATTATTCTCCTCATTGTCAAGGAGCACGCGACTGCGTAATGTTGTCAATGACCGTCCTCTGGCTTTACGATTTCCCCGAGCACGTCTTGATCCTCTACCGCGTCCGCAACCGCGTGTACTAGGGATCGCAGAACCATCAGATAATGCTGGCGAAGGAACTGTATAATCCATGTTCATGGTATCTGCTACGGCATCATCGGAGTCCGTGCTGTCTGTATCAGAATCGTTCTCGGGAACTTTTTCAGGATCAAGATGTGGAGGAAGGTAAACCGGATCATCATCTGAATCATCGCCGGAATATTCAAACTCAGAGTCGTTTAGTAATTCTACAATGTTTGCATCGTTCATCACTGTAAAAAAAAACAAAAATACACATGAGTAATGCAATGTTCTATAGAAAAGACATAGGAAGTCAATACTATTAAACTTTTGTTAACGACGGTAGTCCTTTGCAGAGGACATTAAACATTTAAAGGTTAAACTTGTCATCATTTTGAAAATTTCACAAAAATATGAGTTATAAACTATTAATTATTATTGTTTCAGTAAATTTAAACATCACTACAATGGTTTCTATCAAAAGTAGATAAGATGAACATGGATATACTTACCTCGGCGCGAGCGCATGCCTGACCGGCCTCCTTCCAACGCCATTTTTAACAAAATGACAGCTGTCAGTGGGGTTCAAGGAGACTAAAATAGTTCCTTAGTAGTTAATAGAGGGCGCCAAAATAAGATCGTAGTATTGGCATTAGCCGAAAAAGTGGCGGATTTTTCTGAATCTTATGTCCTATGAGAAGCACGGCAGTCGTCAGGAGGTTAAACACAGTAATTCACATATTTTTTATATTTACGATTGGTAGCAATTGGTCGTCTGTAGCATGAACTTACACTAATATTAAAGCCAGTCGTCATATTTAATAACCAATGAAAAACTAGACATCATCATGTTGCCTGCTTATTTTCATGTAAGTTCTGTTAGGTACAGTCGGCCTTATAAGTTGCTGAACACCTAAGTACCTTGTCGTTTTCACTCGTTTGACAACTCCGTATGGCAGTTTAACATGACGTTTAATGCGACACGGTACATCGGTGTTAAGCCCCTTATGACGCTGACCGTACTTTTATCCTGGAGTCTAGACAAAAGACGAAACCGGTAAGTATACCTTCCCTGTAAGCGTACCATACCTTGCACCTGATACCAAGCCAGGAAGTCTCCTGCATATAGATATGCCCAGCAAGTGAACTCTACAACTGGTCCACCGCCGTCGACGAATGTTTCCGGCGTCAGCATAAGGTCCATTTCACCGCCTGGAAACTATATGTGTAAACAAGTGTTTTGGAGATAACTATTGCTCAGTTTACCCTTTACGAGTCGTGATGAAACTGTTATAATTCAAATCTAGAAATTATGAGCGTGGATTTTATGCGTATTTTAAGAAACGATAAAAAAGTGCGTTTAAATGTATTGAAAAGCAAACTAAAAACATCAATAGAAGCTGCAAAGCGCCACAAATACGCATCTTTAGGTGACAGTTACGTATTTGCGGCGTTTGCTGTTCCAAAAAAATATCTAAAATGCTCATTTGCTCCACTTGACTGGTGACCATAGGGATGACTCGTTCTTCGCTCAACGCATTGGTATTGCCATTCAGCGAGGTAACGCAGCCAGCCAATGGGCACCCTACCAAGTGGTAATGATCTAGGGGATATTTATGTAAATATAGGTTTAGTTAGTTTTAGGTTTATGCCATTTTGGCTCCGGAACCCTAAAAACTATAAGGGTTCCGTTTTTGCCATTTTGGCTCCGGAACCCTAATGAGCTACATATAAAAAAATCGATTAAATGCATTTAATATATTTCGATTTAATTTTCTTTCTTGTTATTTTAACATTATTTTCTAGTTTTAGTTTTAATTTAGTTTCCTTATTTATTACCTTTCTGTTTAATCGTAGTTAATAATTTTCATGTAATATGCACTTTATCTGTAAATAATTTTTCACTTGAAAGACTTGTAGTGAATAGCAAGTTAAAACGGACACTAAGTATTAGAAAAAAAATTAAGTGAAAATCAAGTTAAAAAACACATTAGTTTTAATTGTTCGGACATTGCCAAAAAAACCCAGCGTCGATTAAAACAAGTCATGTCTAATATAATAAGTCAAGCATAAATATCAAGTTCAAAAAATATACCTAGTTTCCCACAATACCATCACCAAGAAGCTATACGCTGCACGGCTGCAGTTCAATTTAGTAGCCCTTTGACATGTCAAATACCTTTTCAAACTATGTATTTAACATGTCTGTGTTCATTAAGCAAATAGGGAAATTTCGGCTTTACTCTTTCGGTGCAAATTATATTATTAATTATGTTATTAGGTTCTATTACACTTTCTGTAATATAGATTTATTTTACAAAGATTTTTTTTAATCTGCAAATCCATCAGACACCAAACTAGACTCTTCGCTAAGACACTAACACTAACTAAACAGATATCTTGGTAGTCTGTGATTGCAATTTACACATTAATAAGATGTTGTAATAGTAGTTTATGTGACTGTACATAATGTTTTAATGCCTAATTATGTACAGTTTATCTATCCACATATCATAAGCCTCCATGATGCATTCAGGAGCCGCATATTAAGACCGGCATCGCGGCGTTGTTTTCTGGCAGCCTTCATAGTTTTTTTTTTAATTCAGAGACAAACTAGAGTCAGCTCTAACTATCATATCTTTCGATATCTTACTTACATAGAGGTAGAATAGATAGAGGGAGTCACCCACACATACACACATGAGTGACAAAGATGCTTCGCAAGTGGGAACGAGATACAGTGTCATATTTTCTGTCCCTCATCGCGTATACGGATTTTTTGTTTGCCACCAGCTTGTTTGCCACCACACATGTCAAAATTTGTACTGAAACTGACACCACCATGACGTCACCGATATAATACGACTAAATTATAAATGACATTAGACGTCAAGAGTGTATTAGCTTCTGATACTTCTTAATTTCGTATGGTTAATTTACCATCGTCCCTTTTGGGTATACGCTAGGACGCCATCTATATATCCTCTATCTACGCTTACTTACGTGCGACATACGTCAAATTTGTATGCAACTTGACAATTCATTTTGAGCTAAACGTCATCTCGACTGATATTAGAATAGAGGTCAAATCAAATTTCTTTGTTTTTCAAAGATGTTCGAAATTTACATGAAATAATATCATCGAAATCGATGTTATTATTTAGCAATAATAACATTTTCACAGATAAGAAATTTGTCCTAACAAAACAGTCTGTTTTATGGTGGTCATAATGTGCAGTTCTTGAACGCATCATGGAGGGTTTATGATATTTAGATAGATAAACAAATTAAAAAGTTTTGCTGCCGTATTCAAGGCGGTTGTGCGTTTTTGTCTCTACTACTCACTAGTGCTTCTGTGAGTTGTAGAACACGCGAGCCTGACTCTTTTCAAAAAACATTTGTTTTTATTTCCAAATAGTGACTCTTCAATAATATTCTATACACCGTGGGCGTTGATAACCCGAAAGATTTTAACCACGCATTCCTTTCGTCATTAGGAGCAAAAAAAATGACATGAACCGCAGTCAAATCCTGCTTAATTTTGAAGATATCATAATTTTTATGTAAACTATTTATTGTGATTACTAAAGTGCATTAAGCTCTTTTGATAGAGACGTTGGTACCGATGTTGCCAAGTTTCGCGTCGTTATTGACATACATCAAAGTGACAGCTATTACTCACTAAATTCATTTTTTTGTTGGAAAAGTAATCGTTAACATTTTATTTAAACGGGATCATTTCCATAGAGAAGCGATACTTATCCAAATTTTATTTACAAGAACCGAAAAGAAAACAGACAAAAAATTTTTTTTTGGTTAATTTGAATTGATTTCATTTAACATTTTTCACACTTAACGTACTTCGGAATGCGTGGTTAAAATCTTTCGGGTTAGTAACGCCCACGTCGTATAATTAACAAACCTGCCAACAAAATTTCACGAGTATCTTTTGAGAAATGCGACCTGCAGAGAAGAACAGACGGACATCTGGACAGACACCAGACACCGGACATACTGAACGATTTTTGGCTCAAGCTGAAGCATAGAACTTCGTTCGTTTCGCTAGCTCGTTCGATTATACGGTTAGGTACTTTATTTTTTTAAACTATAATATTTATTCATAAAATACTTCTAGCCTAAATATGTAAATCCTAACCAAAAAATGACAAAACAACATATACACAATTAAAAAATCCGGCTCCAAATCGGTGCCGTGCGGCAAGGTGCCCATAAGGCTGGCGGCATTACCGTGCTGGATAGCAATGCTGATCCGTTGCGCAAGATAGCCGCCAGCTCTCTGGTCATCACTTGCTTCTACGACTAGCTTCGCGATCTCTTTGAACACTGCGTGTGCTCCGGGCCCCCACGGCCCAAGCGTTTCAACCCCAAACGGCTCAAACATAATAATAATTCAAACTGTTGTAGAAGATACGACAATAGAGAGATCTCTCAGGGACCGAAGTCCAATGAGAGTTGTTTGGATGTTATATTTATGCAACTGATTTAAGAAACTTCGATAGTGCGATGCAGAACTCGTCCGATTTGACAGGAGTGACGCCACATCAGCCCCCCTTTGAGACGGAGGGGTCAAGGATGTATGAAGAGTAGAGTGCAGCTTGCCAGTGCTCAGAGCCAGCGTGGCGAGCGAGCGCTCAGAGCCAGGGTGGCGAGCGGAGAGAGAGAGAGAGTCTGGCTTGCTGAGAAGAGTCGGGCGTCAGTCAGGATATTCAGAGTTGCGCTTATGTCCATCACGTCGGGGTCACCAATGTAGAAGATACGACAATAGAGAGATCTCTCAGGGACCGAAGTCCAATGAGAGTTGTTTGGATGTTATATTTATGCAACTGATTTAAGAAACTTCGATAGTGCGATGCAGAACTCGTCAGATTTGACAGGAGTGACGCCACACTGTTTTCGGACATTTCGAAATCTAAAGTTTCAGAAGTTTTGGCTCAAAGCTTTTAGGTACCTATGTTGTTTATAGCTACAGTTTTATAAAAAAAACATACTGTACTGTTCTAGTAAATCAACTTCGTATTCGTGAAAATTGTTCATTACTTACCAAATAGTTTAATGTTGTCAGTTTGGAAAGTAATAGGATTTAACTCGTTTCGTGCTTCAACAGTTGTCCCATTGTCGAGTCGAATACGCTTTACGCAGTACACTACAGCACCACTGGACAATTTACTCAGGGGCCAGTTAAAGTCCAGCGTACAATATCCATCGTACATTTGCTCAACATGCGTGTATATTTTTTCTTTATCTGAAAGATCAAGTTAAGCATACGTAGTTGAATCAACCGAAAGACGTCCACTGATGGACATAGGCCTACTCCAAAAACCGGTGCCACAATGACTGGTCCTGCGCCACCCGCTTCCAGCGGACTCCCGCGACCTTTACCCGGTCTTATTAGTCCACCTTGTCACGGGCTTACGTCGGTTAAGTACTGAATGCACCTTCCTGTCTCCATCATCAGATCAGTTGATGGTATCATAATATTGAAATGTCATCCAAACTATACCTTTACCCACAATTTCAGCTCAATCGGTTTAAGATGTCTGCTTCATCAAAATTGAGTTGCAAGATTCCACCCGAACAAACATAGTTACCTACATAGTTACATACCTACATTGCAAGTTAATTAAAAGCTTGTAAAAGCAATAACTACTAGTGGGCAATAAAAAGTCATCAGGATCATCATCATATCAGCCGAAAGACGTCCACTGCTGGACATAGGCCTCCCCAAAGAGTGCCACAATGACCGGTCCTACGCCACCCGCATCCAGCGGACTCCAGCGACCTTTACCAGTTCATCAGTCCACCGTGTGGGAGTCTACCCACGCTGCGTCTTCGGGCACGTGGTCGCCACTCGAGAACCTATCCGCCCCAACGGCCATCGGTTCTACGTGCAATGTGCCCCGCTCTAGGTCTAAATCGGTTACCCTGGTTCAGCTGCGGATGCTTAATTTCCGATGATATCACAAATGTATTACGGAGAAAATCTACTGTTTATAATTTATTTGAGCACTCAATCATCACAATTTAAATATATCTAAATTTAAAGATAAATAAGCGTGCTGGTGTGGAAATTAAATATAAAGTACCTGGGCGACCGAGTTCTGATCGGGTGAAAACAGGGAAAACGAATATTCCCAGATATGAGACCCAGCTTCATCGCTTTTTCGCCCACGTTAACCCCCATATCGCAAAATTCATCGAAATCGTAAAGCAGAGGGCCTACCGCGAAAGGTATTCGAAGTTTTCCCCCTCTGTCAGACTTGCGATTTCATACTTAAGTGCGACAGAGAGAGAAAACTTCGAATGCCGTTCGCGGTAGGCCCTCAGTTTTCAAAAAGGTAATTACAAATATAAATATACTAGCTTCTGCCTGCCAATTCGTACGCCATACTATTGGATAATTTGTAAATACCTACATTTTTTTTACACCACGTCCGTGGCAATCAACTTTTAATAAGTGATTACCATAGCCTATGGACGCTTCTAAATAGATATAAGGCTAATCCCGCATCGGTAGAGGCGTGACTAGTAAATATTTACTTGAAAAAAGAAGTGCAAAATTATTGACTTAAATTTCCATCATAAGTATTTCGTTTTACATATCAACCCGCCCTTAGCATCCAACCACGCATCCTACGCCAAACCGTGTGCTGTTCCAAATTCTAAAAAAAAAAGTTGATTGAAGTACCTCCATCCCCACACCAGGTCAGCGATTCTCCTGCCCTCAAATAGCCTCCGCACTGAAACTCAAGGATATCTTGGCCATAGTCCACGTATGTCGCCGGCCACAGCCATGGCTCCCGACACTCGGCTGAAAATTGATATGAGGAAATAACTGTTTCATTATCTATACAGGGTGGGCCCTGTAACAGGAGCAAAAAGTTAAACGATAGATTGTTAAGCTTGTGAACAATTATTTCCAAGTGGTTTAACGCAAAAAAAAAAAATCTTTAATAGTAGTTTATGTAACTGTACATAATGAAGGGTATCAAACACGAGCGTGGATTTTTTTAACATCACACGAGTGTTTTAATGCCTAATTATGTACAGTTACATACACTGATTTATCTATCCACATATCATAATCATAAGCCTCCATGATGCATTCAGAAGCCGCATATTAAGACCGGCATCGCGGCGTTGTTTTCTGGCAGCTGTCATAGTTTTTTAGGGTAACGTACTCAAAGAGTAAAACGGGACCCTATTACTAAGACTTCGCTGTCCGTCCGTCCGTCCGTCCGTCCGTCCATCTGTCTGTCTGTCACCAGGCTGTATCTCAAGAACCGTGATAGCTAGAGAGTTGAAATTTTCACAGATTATGTATTTCTGTTGCCGCTATAACAACAAATACTAAAAACAATTTTTTTTTTAAGGAGTGCATCCATACAACAAACGTGATTTTTTTGCCGTTTTTTATAGATAATGGTACGGTACCCTTCGTGCGCGAATCCAGCTCGCACTTGTTTTTAATTCAAATACAAACTAGAGTCAGCTCTAACTATCATATCGTTCGATATCTTACTTACGTGCGACATTTGTCAATTTTGTATGCAACTTGATTTCGAACTAAACGTCATCTCGACTGATATTAGAATAGAGGTCAAATCAAATGTCTTTGTTTTTCAGAGATGTTTGAAATTTAAATGAAATAATATTATCGAAATCGATGTTATTATTTAGCAATAATAACATTTTCACAGATAAGAAATTTGTTCTAAAAAACAGTCTGTTTTTATAGTGGTCATAATGTGCGGTTCTTGAACGCATCATGGAGGGTTTATGATATTCGGATAGATAAAATAAGTTAACTTGTATTTTTTTACTCTTTTATTTAAAAAACTCAAAAAAAATATTTTTTTTTTAATATCAAAGCTATTTTTTGAACACAAAAATGAAAAAAACTATTATGACTCATTACATGATGTTACCTCAAAATCTGCATTGACTGCCGTGATATGATATGATGTCGTGGTGCCAAGATTAGGTACAGTCAACTAATTTTATTCCTAGGCCATCATAGAACCTTGCCGTTGCAAATGCAAATATGTCAATACGGGTTACTAGGATTATTGCGTCGCTATGTAGCAGTCCTGTATACTACAACGGTTGCAAACAAGCATAAACAGGCTTACAATGCCGTGCGCATTCAATACAATAATGCTTTAAGGGTGTTGCTGAAACTTCCGCGTTTCTGCAGCGCATCGTCCATGTTCGCCGAGGCTTTGATGCCGTCTGGCGCAAGAAAACGGCCTCGCTGCTAGACAGGGTGCGCGGGAGTAGCAACAGCATCCTAAGCATGCTAGCTAACAAGCTAGATTGTCCTCTATTGTGGCAAATGGGTCAGAGGACTAAATCTCTTTTATGTATTAATTATTAAGGAACTAACATTAGATAAAGTATTAACCAACAACGCAAAAATAGGGCCATTATAAATTTAACGTGTGTATCTGTGTGTCTACACTGGGTTGTTTTCAAATAAATTGTACCCTTGAAACAAAAATTCGCCGTATGTAGGTATGTAATTTAATTAGTGTATGGCTAATTTTCGTTACTCACATAACAAAGTTAAGGTTTCTTAATTTTACCTTGACTAGGGTACAGTATATTTGAAAACAACCTCTGTGGCATCGTAGCTCTCAAATTACTGGACCGATTGAGTGCGGTTTTTTGGTCCGCAGCAAACGCAATAAACAACAGATACTTGTAGTTTTTGAAGTGGATGCTTATTTGCTCGCGTTCTTGTATAGGGGTACAGTTCAAAATGTATCACGCACTCGTAACTTCCGGAATAACTTTTTGTAGAGAAGCCTAATCTGATTTCAAATAATTGTTTGTGCCGTGTTTTTGAAGTGGGTACTTCTTTGCTCGCGTTCTTGTATAGGGGTACAGTTTAAAATGTATCACGAGACTTCCGGAATAATTTTTGTAGAGAAGCCTAATCTGATTTCAAATAATTGTTTGTTACATGTTTCAATCCTTCTTTATTTGCAATTAGTTGCTAATCACAGAATGTTATTTAATTTATGTGGCGGACATGGAAATAATGCTGAAATGACCGCCATTTTCAATGTGTCGCGAGCATGGACATAGGAAAACCTATGGACAGGGTGTATTTTTCAAATAGCATTTGTTTAGACGTCAAATTCCCAAAAATAACTCTGTCTCATTTTAACCAAGCACCATTTGGCTACCAAAAAAAGAGATGGTAGTACAACAGTCAGAACCGTAAGTTGATGATCAAATGTCAAGTGTGGCCCAAAATCGCCATTTTACGCGCCACGATATGGCAGTTCCCGTCAGTTTAGTGGGTACACCATATATCAACGACTGATGTAAACATACGAAAATAATAAAATAACTAATTAATTTAAATTTATAAATTGCATCAAGCCCAAGGAGCACAATCAGTGGAATGTGGTGACCATGCCCAGGTGCAGCATAATCGGATGTGGCTTAAGGAAAGGCCCAAATCAGCAAAGTTTATCCTTGCACCGGTATGTCATGTATTTTTATTGAAATATTGGATAGTTTAAGCATTATCGAGAGCTGAGCATTTGCATTATGTTGTAATGAGTACAGAGATTAAGATTCGTTATGCGTTGTAATAGGATTTAGCTGTATTTACCATATTTTTGTACTTAAAGTTACGTTTGAATGGCAGTTAGGGTTGTTCTTGAAAATATCGATACTGAATGGCGATGACGTCATTCGCATCATCGAATTTTCTAGTTTATAACCAGTGAGCTCTCGAGATAGTACCTTGAATTTAAAAAAAAACCCTGAAAAACCGTCGGGGTGGTCGAGATTGGTGAAATTGTATATTAGGCAGGTTAGTACCTGCCTACTGCCTTGGAACTAAACAGGCTTCATTGATTCGCTTTGTATCTGTAGGGTATACTGACACTATACAATAACTTTGCATTTGTTTGCCTGCATGTCCGTCTGTAGTGTAGGTATCACAGAAGCTGGAGCAAAAATTATTAGAAATTCGTTTAGATGAAGACACTGTTTGCTGCTTAGAAAAATTACTTACATATGGAGGTAAAAGCCCCATTAACTGAGCCGTTCTTTTTTTGCTCATGTTTGATGCAATAGCAAAAAAGGAAGAAGAAAGAAAATACATTTATTTACCGTCACAAATTACACAATGCTACTTAATTAATAAATACGTTGAATTATACAGAATATATGTTATTTTAATCTAAGAGTATGTTTATTACAAAACATATAGTGTAAACCTAGCTCAATTCGTTTTTAATATGGCAAATTTGCTTTAAGTTGCTAAACGTTGTTTTTATATGGCAACCTTCTTCTCTTTCCGATTCACTACGAGGAAGCATGTATCGTGGCACAATTTATGTAAAAAAAGCGGCCAAGTGCGAGTCGGACTCGCACATGAAGGGTTCCGTAAAATAAATTGCTGTTTACGATTTATGACGTATTAAAAAAACTACTTACTAGATCTCGTTCAAACCAATTTTCGGTGGAAGTTTGCATGGTAATGTACATCATATATATTTTTTAGATTTATCATTCTCTTATTTTTGAAGTTACAGGGGGGGGGCACATTTTACCACTTCCAGTGTCTCTCGCGCAAACTATTCAGTTTAGAAAAAAACTATGTTAGAAACCTCAATATCATTTTTTAAGACCTATCCATAGATACCCAACACGTATAGGTTTGACGAAAAAAAAAATTTTTAGTTTCAGTTCTTAGTATGGGGAACCCCAAAATTTATTGTTTTTTTTATATTTTTGTGTGAAAATCTTAATGCGGTTTACAGAATACATCTACTTACCAAGTTTTAACAGTATATCTCTTATAGTTTCGGAAAAAAGTGGCTGTGACATACGGACGGACAGACAGACAGACAGACATGACGAATCTATAAGGGTTCCGTTTTTTGCCATTTGGCTACGGAACCCTAAAAAATGGCTTCTCGAGCACACATTCTATAGCTTCGATGAATTCATAAACATTATGTGAATATTTTTAACTATTATTGCACATAACTAGTATATATTATTTGTAAGTACACTTTTTGTGTAAAGCTAATATTATTATTATTATATATTTTTTTTATAAATTCCTGACATGTAATATTGACAATTACGAATAAACGAATATGAATATGAATAATTCGGTACAATTTTGGTACAATTTTTTCACATACTCAGAAATCCCGAAATCGAATTGCCGGGGAGCATGACATACCGATTTGAGCAGATTCGATTCCTAGCTGCAGGTCAATCACGTAACGCATTGTACGAACGTCGGGTAGGTCTAAATGTCACTTTTTATATGAAAAAATGACAGTTAAATTGTACCGACGCGCGTTCGTAACGTTACGTGATTACACCTCAGGATTAAAATAAAAAAAAACCGGCCAAGTGCGAGTCGGACTCGCGCACGAAGGGTTCCGTATCATTCTATAAAAACGCCAAAATAATCATGTCTGTTGTATGGAAGCCCCCCTTAAATATTTGTTTTATTTTTATTTAATTAGTTTTTCCTAAAGTGAATATATAACTAAATATTTTGTGAATAGCGGCAACAGAAATACCTACATCATCTGTGAAAATTTCAAACTGTCTAACTATCACGGTTCATGAGATACAGCCTGGTGACAGACTGGGGACAGCGGAGTCTTAGTAATAGGGTCCCGTTTTTCCCTTTAGGTACGGAACCCTAAAAAGATCCAGTTTTTTTTTATAATAGGCCTCTGACTTCATATTTCCGTATCTCTTATAGTTTCAGACATTCCCTCGCTGCCCCGTTTGCATAATAGTAGGTACTACCATGATAAGAGAAAAGAGCGTATCTACAGTAACTTGTAAATGGAGAAAAATATAGTTTTGTAGTAGGTACCTACCCCCGTTATAGTGAAGAGGGTAGAAGACAACAATACTCACAGTAAGCCGCAGTAAAAAACAAACATATTATCAGTAAAAACCTGACAGTAATTAGCACCATAGTTTATGAATGAGTGAACGCGTTTACGGTTTCGGTTTTCGCCTCGACACAAGATGGCTGCGCGCGAGCGGAGGCGATGATACACCTTGTGAATAGCGCACGTTTCCACTGACCGATGTATCGCGACAGCTCATACTATATGTTCGAGTTTTTGCAAAGATCCAATCAGTGCATTGATGGACGCAGGTCATATCACATGATCATTAAAATGATTATCGTAACCCAGTATTAGAAGTCGCAATCATTGAATTCATTATCGAAGGTTCTTTCGCATTAGATTAGCTATTATTGACTAGGTAATAAACTTTAATAGTCCTTGCTCTGAAACACGAGTAAGTGTTCGACACTTGTCTCGATCTTACGCCATTACCTGGTTATCGTAGCGGAAAAGGGCTACGAGCAGGGAACTCGACTTTGGGATTCTTAGGTGCAACATTATTAACCACATATAGCCCACTAGCTTTTGCCCGCGACTTCGTCCGCGTAGAATTCGTTTCACTACAGAAGTTGTTGTTATTGTACCCCCTCTAGAGATTATTTTCTTTTTCACGCTATTTATAATTAAAACTTAAAATTACTTTGCTTACCTAGTATATTGTCAGACAATAAAGCACCTAAGCGAAAAGCTTACAAAAATACTGAAACTAAAAAAATAAGTTGGCCGCTTCGCCGCTGCTACTTCTTCTATCTATCTATACATATAATAAAGCTGTAGAGGGTCGAAAATCTGTACATTGAAGATATTGGCAAAAAAATCAATTGAGGGCTCTTAGAATCGATAACAGAACACACTTCAACAGTTTTTAGAATTTTTGTCTGTTTGTCGGTTTGTCTGTCTGTCTATATGTAACGGCATCACGTCAAAACGAGCAAATGGATCAGTAAGCGACTTTTACTAAAACGTTAAGTGGATCTTCAGCCAGGCTATAGGCTATAACAATTATAATGATTAGGGTTCAAAGAGGGTAAAAAATGGGGTTGAACTTTGTATGGGAACTCCTTGAATCCATGAGCTAAAGACTTGAAAATTGGTAAGCATAAACTTGACTGGAAAGTTACAACATCCCCATTGAAACTTTCAGCAATATATAGATATAACATGAAAAATATGGGATGAAAAATAGACGCTGAGGTGACTAGAGACTAGATATAATGTTGCGAGAGCGGGATTATAACACTTTCATTACCATGGTAACACGTTGTCACCATATTCGAAAATTCATTGCGTTCTTACAACTGATACGTAGCCTATAGCTTACGGAGTCGGTGTCCATGAGTTCAAACCCAGAGACCGGCATGCACTTTTTGTGTTGTTTTTTTTTTGTTCAACATTTTCAAAAAAGCAGAGAAGTTTAGTGAATAGAAGATTCGATGCCTTAGGAACTTAATAAACATAAAGAATATTAGAGAAAAAAAACGTCAAGAAGTGTGCAATAAAGAGTATTTGTATTGTAAAGTAAGAAATCGTGTAAAATAATTATTCTCCAAGATTTTTACAAAAAAAGTAAAGGCTTTTAAAAAGTATGTCTAGACTAGAATAGGTGTTTCCTAAAAAAGCGCGAAACTAAAAATAAATTCATAGAGCGGAGCTCGGCCTTCAGCCTCCCGTCCCTCGCCGCTTACCTTCGGCCCTTGGGTTTCGCTAAAAGAACATTCGAGGATAGTGAGTGCCCACGTACGCTTGCCCTCGGGATCGCATAGTGAGCGTACTCTGAAGTCTTCTTCTCACTTTTTTCTTCCGAAAGCAGATTTTTACTTCCTAACACAGCAGCAGGTCGATCACGTAACGCATTGTACGCGCGTCAGGTAGATCTAAATGTCAAATTTTACATGGAAAAATTACAGTTGGATTGTCCTAACGCGCGTTCGGAACGTTACGTGATTGCCCATCAGCACTAGAAGTCATGCTAGGACAACTACCTTTACATATGCACATACAAAAGGAGCTGGATGCGGGTGGCGCAGGACCAGTCACTTTGGAACTCTTTGGGGGAGGCCTATGTCCAGCAGTGGACGTCTTTCGGCTGATATGATGATGAAGCCGAAACTACCTATGGACGAAACTAGACATACCCCACACGAAGATCCATAACAAACTGATCACAAGCTTACCTATGATGGAAGCTTCAATCGACAAAATACCAAAAACTGCAGTCTTTAGGAAAGACTACGGCATATTACTGACTCGAAAGTGGGACTAAACCAAACAGATCTATAAAGATGGTTCAAAAACAAATACGGGAACGGGATGTGGTTTGTGCTCAGAGGATTTAAACATACACATATCCAAACCACTGGCTGTACAAAACACGGCATTCCAGGCTGAATGAGTAGGGATAACTGAAGCCTGCAATGCCATAAAAAGACGACAAGTCGAAAACACAAACATACGGATACTCTCAGACAGTAAATCAGTACAACAAGCACTGAGCAGTGATAACATCACATCTAGCTTGATATACGAATGCCACCAAAACCTAGCTTGCCTGGCCGCCCACCTCCTCGACTTCGATCCTCAGGTTTCGCTTGCAAGGCACCCGGGGATGATAGTGCGTGCTCGTGGACGAATAATATTTAAGTTTACCTGGGTGCTCTATCTTTACCTGGAATATTATACTTCGTTTGCAATTGGGATACCTTCTGTTTAGGTAATAAATAGGTCCTGCAACTCAAACTCTCAGCCTTAAAACTTCGTAAATATACTCATACAAGGAAACTATTTTCAGCGATTTCAAAACTGAGATGAGAGTCATGAATATTCCATGTCAGGACAAGTTAACTTATTTCAGGATGTTTAAAAAAACATTAATAGAAGGAGGGGTTAAAAGGAAGTTAAAAGTGTGATAAGAAAATAAGTATTTTTTGAAGAGGGAGACTTAAAATTGTTACTAGCTAGCTATTAAATTTTCTGAAGATAAAATAAAACTGCTTGGTTTGCTGCTCTACATTTGGACAGACTTAATTTGTTTCATAATTTGCAACCAAAAAACGACTTCAAATCAATACTTTTTTGTACCACATGCATGCACTTCCTGGTAACTTTACCTGACAGACTCTTTCTGAAAGCAAATGCTTGGGTTTTTACAGAAAATACTTACACAACTGAAGTTATAGGGGCGCAATGCCACAGTTATCTACCGAATGTCAAGAAAATTTTATGTCTGGGTCTATAGTAAAATCATACTTCCCACCAAATATTATCCGCTTTGACTTAAGGTTGACTGACAGATAATGCTTTGTGGCATTAAGTCCAGCTTTTGCAATAAAGATTAAATAACTAAAATTAAATATTATTGGTGATGATGACGTTTGTGAGGGTGATTTGATTGAAAGAGAATTTGAACCGATACACGCATAAACTATGGAGTTGCAAGCGTCCATAGGCTACGGTAACCACTTATTATAAGTTGTTTGCCACCGACGTGGTGTAAAAAATATTATAAATCATTAATTACAAATTAATTAGCAGTATGCCTTTAGACATGTAAATAATATGTAAGCTATAATGTATACGCGTACGAAGTTGCGGGCTGAAGCTAGTTATCAATATATCGCGAGTCAAATGAGCTACGTCAGTCAATGTTGCCATATATACCGATTTATCTGTACTTATACAGATTTTAGTGTAATTAATTCAGATATATTAGGGTTCCATAGCCAACAAAGAAGTATCCACTTAAACTTAATTAACGGTTATATCTCTGACACAACCCGCTTCTTTTTAGGGTTCCGTAGCCAAAATGGCAAAAACGGAACCCTTATAGTTTCGTCATGTCCGTCTGTCCGTCTGTCCGTCTGTCCGTCTGTCCGTATGTCACAGGCATTTTACTCAAAAACTAGAAGTTGTATTTGAATGAAATTTGGAGTGAAGGTGTATTTTGATGACCGCTATATAGTTATGCAATGAAATTAATAAAAAATATTTTTTACGGGGGCACTCCATACTTGTAACTCCATGTCAAAAAAAAAAATTCATTACTTAGCGGAATTCCATGATTTAAGTTACTAGAAAAATTATTCTTAGCTAGCATTGTGTGTGTGTGACGTTAAATAAATGTATTTTCTTTCTTCTTTCATTTTTCTATGGCATCAAACATGGGCAAAAAAAGAATGGCTCAGTAAATTTTTTTAAGCAGCAAACAGTGTCTTTATCTAAATAAATTTCTAATAATTTCCATTCCAGCTTCTGTGATACCTACACTACAGACTGACAGGCAGGCAAACAAAAATAAAATTATTGTATAGTGTCAGTATACCCTACAAATACAAAGTTAACTACTCAAAAAAACGACAAGATACCAATATATATTTTGATGGCAGTGCACCATCTCGTAGTCTAATAACATTTAGGGTCTTGTTGAAGCATTTCTGACCAAATGTAGGTATATTTCTTTTACATTTTGCCTTACATTTTAAGGTCCAATTGCCTCCAACCTTTTTTTCTTAGCACAATCGCTTCTTGATAACCTTTATAAATAGCTATATTAGCGATCAATGAAGCCTGTTTAGTTCCAAGGTAGTACCTGCCTACTATACAATTTTACCAATCTTGACAACCCAGACGGTTTTTCAGGTTTTTTTAAATGCAAGATACTGTCTCGAGAACTCACTGGTTATATAAATAGAAAATTCGATAATGCGAATGACGTCATCGCCATTCAGTATCGATATTTTCAAGAACAACCCTAACTGCCACTCAAACGTAACTTTAAGTACAAAAATATCGAAAATAAAATTAATAGTTATTATATTATTTTGGTATGTTTACATCAGTCGTTGACATATGATGTACCCACTAAACTGACGGGAACTGACATATCCTGGCGCATAAAATGGCGATTTTAGGCCACACTTGACATTTGATCATCAACTTTCGGTTCTGACTGTTATACTACCATCTCTTTTTTGGTAGCCAAATGGTGCTTGGTTAAAATGAGACAGAGTTATTTTTGGGAATTTTTTGTCTAAACAAATGATATTTGAAAAATACACCCTGTCCATAGGTTTTCCTATGTCCATGATTCAGATATATTGACGGTAAAGGATTGAGTGACAGTTCGATACTAGATGTAAATAGGTATTAGAACCTCTTCTTAACATTTTGACTATTAATTGTCCCGCACATTTTTGTTCAGGTCCGTTTTTCACGCGTATTTTTTTATCTCGTGGAAATTATGGATTTTTTTATAGCCTATGTCACTTTTGCTCTTGAGACGAATTAAATGATACCTCATATGTCGAAATCCGTCAAACGGTTTAGGCTGCAGGGCGTGTCAAAGAATAAGACATACACACATACATACATACATACATATATATATACATACATACATACATACGCTCGAAAAATATAACCCTTCTCTCCTTCGGCAGTCGGGTAATAAGACCTGACTTTGAATAGCAATTATATCGCTGATATTGTCTCTAATCATGTCTTTCTCTTGGAAGTACTTATTTAACTTGTACCTCAAATGCGTTTTAGAGAACTTTTTAGTCTGCTAACAAAATAAGATATGGATGTCAACAGCACATCACTATTACTCGGTGGTATCGTTTAACTTTAAAAGACCCACCGTACCACCAGGGGTATGGCCAGGGGTACGGTGGGTCTGAAGGGGAAAAAAAGATATCCTTTGATAGGTACACTCAGCGTCAAATACTTTGTAGCAACCAAAGTAGTCAAATAGTTCGGTACACCATATATTTAGTATGGTGTACCGAACTATTTGGCAACTTTGACTGCTACAGAGTATTTGACGCTGAGTGTACAGTCGCCATCACATACATCGGTACACTATAGGTGTTCAAAAATATCGGCACATGCACCCTAATGCCTTGAAAATAGAGGTGTGTTCCGATGTTTGTGACGTGCTTGTTTGCTCCGATGTATGTGATGCTGACTGTACATACCATGGGAGCAAAGCGGCAAAAATATTAAGCTGAACTCCTATATGATTAAAGCCATGGGAGCAAAGAATTGAGTTAATCAAGTTTTATTCATAAACCGATACAAAACAATTTAAAGACACTATACAATTTAAAGCATTTAAGCGTCCAAGTGATCAAGACTGATGATGAATTCATCAGTCTTGATCACTTGGATGCTTCGGTGCGGTTTCGACAACTCCTCAGCAAATTTACTCTGACCGGCTGCTACTATCTGAGCTCATTGCTCGATCTCTTTTCTTCGCATCCTTTCTCTCCTTCCTCCTTGGCTTGGTCTTCGAATCATTATCCATTTTTCCCGTACGCATTTCGCAATCGTGACTACGAGTACGTTTTGTAGGCACGGTTTTCGTGCGTTCTGTGTTGGCTCTTTTCTTCGACTCAGTGCAGGTACCCTTTTCACACGTCTTGGCTCCATCTATTTGCTTCATGGTCGCGCAGACCATTTCGTATATGGTTGGCTCATAAATCTTCATTGTTGGCTCATGAATCTTCATTGTTTTCTCATGAAATTTAATATTGGTTACAGCGTCGATGGTGTTACTCGCACTGGCGCTAATAGGAATCATCCCATCTTGCCTGTAAATACGAATAAGATTGTAAATATACAATTACACATTACTGTATACAACAGATACCTTAAACAGACTCTAGGTATGCTACGGTACCTGCACCGTACAAAATATACCAAATTATGACACTAGCTTTTGACGGCGACTTCGTCGTTAAAGAGTCGCCTTAGGAGATTTATTTAATTAATCGTATGGCATACATTATTTGGCCTTTGAGTTTGTCACTTTTTAGTAGTCCTGTGTGTTAGTGAATAAATGTATCTTTCTTTCTTTAAGCCGAGTTAGAGGACTTAGAGGCCTTCGGGCGGCTTAAAATCCTCTAACAGTCGAGTTGCCCACTCACTTGACAAAGGGGGGACAACTGTCACTTGCGTCCGCAGGAGCTACCTACCACAACCCTGCACGTGTCCCCTGGGTGGTACTAATAAACCGGCCAAGTGCGAGTCGGACTCGCGCACGAAGGGTTCCGTACCAATATCTATAAAAAACTATTTTATTCTGTGTTTTTAGTATTTGTTGTTATAGTGGCAACAGAAATACATCATCTGTAATTTCAGCTGGAACTATCACGGTATCAGTGAGATACAGCCTGGTGACAGACAGACGGACGGACGGAACCCTAAAAAGTGACAAACTCAAAGGCCAAATAATGTATGCCATACGATTAAATAAGGAGATTAATACTACGCCTATACAAACTTCTCCACCCCTTTAAGGTACCTATGATTTCCGGGATAAAAACTCTATGCTATGTCCTTCCTAGGGTCTCAAACTATCTCCATACCAAATTGTTTCATCCGTGAACATTGAGCTCAAAGACTACAATATACATACTGAGATAGACAGGCAACTCGACCAAATTGAGAAGGCATTTAATACTTGCGTATACAGGCGCCATCTCTTCTGCGATACTTAAAACTTTTCTTTGAATGTACAAAACATACAAAAAGTGCGTTGATCGCAGGGTTTGAACCCCGGCTCATCGACTCCAAATACCGCCACCTGTACCCCTAGGCTATTGATGTCTTATGAAAATACGGCAAATTTTGAAATACCTTGACAGCCTAGCCTAGCAATCGCTAGAGCTTCAGAGAGTTCGCCATCTATCAAGAAGGTGGCACTATTTTCAACAGGAAATGGATTTGCATTAAGTTCTTAGTTCGCATAGCATGATTGAGGTATATTAATGTACTAACGTACTAGAGAAGATAACACGAACATTACCTGTGCGCCGGCCGGCAGCGCGGGGCGCATGCGGGGGGAGGGTTACATGTCATGCCACAATACATTATACCCTTATTATACCTCAATGGCGGTGAACCGTGAAAATGTGAAACAGATATGGATTAGTAAGTATTACCCGCAAGACTTAACTTGCGACCTCGTTCGTATAGCTCTCAAGTTAACTCTTGCGGGATACATGGAAATATATCAAGTTTAGTATTTACCCAATGTCGTTATTAGACTTCTCATTGAAAATACACCGTAATTGGCAAGTATTCCTGTCGCTCCTCGACGATGGCCCGGCTTCGTCGATAAAGTCACCCATTTTGTTATAAATATAATATAATACTAGAATAATTTCGAAATTAATAAAAATAAAAGTAAAGAAACACCTACTGTAAGAATGAGACCAAGTATGACAATTTATTTTGTTTCATTGTCAATAAGAACAATTTGAAAAGATGATTCTTTTTCACGACAGAAAGAGTTTGTACTTGATGTCAAGTTTGACTAGGTAGGTAGGTATAAGGCCTGAAGCACACTGGCGCGGCTTGCAGTGGCGGTCAATACTTTTGACAATAACCTCAGAGTATAAGCCTACCAGTCATGTTGACAACAAGATCGGTGATGTTATTTAGAGGAATAGACTCCAATCCTGCAGCCTTTCTATCCGACAAATAATTCTGCATACGGTAAATCACTTTTCTCAAGTTACTTTTAATCGTTTTCGGCATTTTAACGCACAAATACACGCAATTATCGAAGAAATACACTACACACAATACACTAATTGACATATGGCATTAATGACGTCTTCAAAGTTACTGTTGCCTGTTGAAGAAATTAGTTTCAATAGTTTTCCGCAATATGGCGAAGTTTTTTATTTTCCTGGTCGGGCTTTAGGGTACCACAGAACTATAACTATCATAGAAACCACGTTACAATGGGTAGCAGAGACCTATACCCGTCCTTTACGACCACTTTAGCCTAGTTGGTTACATTGTTGCCTACTACTACTAATTGTAAGGCGGTCCTGTATTTTCCCCAATCCGCTTTTTCATAATTGCGTTTCTTTTTATGGTACACAAAATTAGGTATATTTGTTTTAATTTTGATCATTAAGTGGTCGCTGCCAAGACTTTCATTCAGTACCGTCCATTCAAAATTTAGGGCTATATCTGCGGACGCCAGAGTAAGGTCTGGAGAAGATTTTTGCACCGTTCCATTTACCAACTTAACTCTAGTGTGGGTGCCATTGTTCAAGGAAATATAATTGTTGTCCAAGCTGGAATCAAGAATTTGGTCACCTCTTGCATCTATTTTCGTCGACCAGTTGGTGTGATGACCGTTCAAGTCTCCTGCAACCAGTGCTTTCCGGTTTATTAGGGTGAATACCTGGTCCCAGTCTCTCGAAGAATTATTAGCTGTTGGTGGACAATATATAGATATTACATCTTCTAAGTGTTGACAGTTTAGTATCTTTATATGAATAATCTCAATGCGTGGATTTGATAATTGAACATAGCATTTGTGAACTCGGACTGACTTGTGTGTTAAGATTGCCACACCCCCATATCCATCAGCACGGTCAGTTCTAAAGATGTTGTATCCGCTTATGTAAAAACCAATGTTACCAACCCTGCCTACGAAGCAATAGGTCCTGGGTTCGAAAAACTTGAGCAATAAGATCGTCTTCCAAATCCACAACATGACAAAATTGGTTGGTGTATAGAATCATATGATGGAACTTTTTCCACACGCGTGATGCTTTCAGACATGCGTTTATTTCGTCTTGAGACAGGTCTCGCCATCTACTGATCAGAAACCTTCAGAAACTACTTGCCTATATGTAGTCTAATAGCGATGAACACTTCGCAACAATCACCAAAGTTAAGCAACATCGAGTGAGGTCAATATTTGGATGGATGACCGTTTTTTTTTATACAAATTCTCAAACGCCATTTGACCCCCTTAAGGAATGAATTTTCAAAAACGCAGAAATTCGTTTTCTAATATTTTGATATAAAATCAATCTACGAAGTTACAAGTTTCTATTTAAAAAAAAAATTAAGTCCCATACAATTTTTGGTTCCTTATTCCACCCTCTGAAGTAATTATATCTAAAAATAACGGCCCAGTATGTTCTACTCTGAGGTATAAACAACAATATTGGAATGTTTCAATAAAATCGGTTCGCATATTTTTGTTTAATCTGTCCTCAAAGCCACTGGATACATTAGCGAAGAATCCTTGTCGCCACTGGATTTTTAAATCGGTCATTCTCTAACTCTGTCTACGGATACCTAAACTCCATCAAACTTTTTTTTACGTTCTCATATGGTTCGGCAGAATTTAAACGCATAGAAAAATCGGAAGAATTACCTACTACGGCTAGAATATGCCTGGAAATGTGTGACGCGCTGCATCGCAGTATTGAAGTGTTTAACGTTAGTTGTATAAATACAATTTCCCTCTATGTTATTTTATTATGTATCTTTAACCACATGGATTTCCATATAGATACTGTTTCACATTTATAATAAAATAATAAATAATAATAATAAGGCGTAGGGATGTGACGGCCCCATCGCCCACCAGATTTCTGGTGCAATCAGTCAACGTAAGGCAGCTTGTGGCGGGCTGTTAGGGAGTAGCGACCCTACGTACCTGAGTGCTCCTGGGGGTGTCCTTTGGTCAGGCTGAGCCGATCGGGTGGTTGGTTGGACAGGCCCCCCACCTCTGGCTTGCCTTAACTGGCTGTCCAGAGTGGAGTCGCAAGAGCTGTTGCTCGAGGGTAGATGTGGACACCTAAGTGGCGAGTTGGCTATATGTTTAAAGTCCAGTGCCACCTCTCTACCCCCCCAGCCTCTCTGACTGGTGTTGCCCTTAGGCCATTTTTTAATGTCGCTATTAATAGGGGCCCATCTAGCAGTTGGCGAGTCACCGTCTGCCAGAGATAAAAAATGAGACAGTTTATTAGGCAGGCGTCCGATGTTTCACCCAATAGCCCAGCCACTAGTCCATCATTTTCACCCAATAACCCGTTTTCTTTAGATTCCATCAACCAGCAATAGTCCCTATACACCCCAGCGGGTGCTGTCTCTGTGTGCGTCCCATGACACGGGCAGGGACAGCATCCGCTCGGTGTACTCCTTGCATTTCATTAAATTGTCAAAAGGGCCTCTACGTGTTGGTTCAGTTGGTACTTTGTAGGTACCTAGCCCCACGCACGCCTCCCAAAGGTCCGGGACATCATTGTCCCGTGAGCGGGAAAGACATACATAATAATAATAATGTATGTATGTGTATATGGTAGGGGAAATAGTGGCAGTGAGTATATGCACTTTTGTCTCAGGCGACGCCGCTTGGCACGAATGTTCCTTGGGTCAAACTAAGCTGATTTAGCGTCCTAGCCACGAGATCAACTTCTGGCTAGTACCCAAAAAGAGGGGGGGGGAGGGGCCGTCTCCCGAGGTCCGGTCTCAGCTATATTTCTGCCTAACCATAGCTACTAGGTCAAGTTTGGTATCATTTTCGTATAATTCAGGAATGGCGCTTTCATTTGTCGATTTAACTTTTTACATTTCCATACAAAAAAACAGAAAAAAACGCAATATTTGAAAATGAGCATAAACTTTTTTTTGTTATTTTGTCTATCACTGGGTGGTCGGGTCAGGTGATCTCAAAGGATAGAGCGGACTTTGAAGGGAAACGGTTCCTCAATTCTATATCATTATATGGGTAAAGAAAATTTTGCAATAGAATAAGAAGTTCTGGAGATTACTACGAAACACTTATAAAGCTAAAAACTAAGCCTTTTTATGTAAGACATCGGTTAAACGCTAATTCTGGCTACAGTTCAATCCATCATTTTCGTCACACTGACGAGATAATTATCGTATAACCCTCGGACTGACGGACTGATGGTCAGTTTCCTATCAGTTTTCTGTCATTCACATGGGTTACACGATAATTCTCTCGTCAGTCTGATCATTATCATGGACTGAACTGACGCGAGAATTAGTGTGTAACCGATGACTAATATTTGTGTCTCGGTTATATTAAAATCTTGGAGACCCTTTTATAATGTATGTATGTACAGTCGACGTCAAAGAGATGTATACACTTTTGCACCTTATTCCATTGTATTAAGGTGAAAAAGTGTATACCGTAAAGACGGGTTACTTTGTCCAAACTTTATCACATTTTTTTTAAAGTCTTGTAATTTTGTGTGTTTTGTAGATATAAATGTAAGGCTAGGTTTGATGGGGTCTCAGAGGTGTAAGTTATTACTTAATAATTTAATAATATTCAAGAATAATAATAGCTTAGAAATATGATCGGAAGTTTTTTTTTTCGGGCTAATGTTGTCCTTAAAGGAAGGCTTCTTTGATCCTCATTATTTTTCTCGAACAAACACAAACATTATAAAGGCACGGGAACTATTTTGTTAATTAGACTAGAACATTTTTAAAGCAAAAATCACATTTATTTCAACAAGAAAGCAATCTATAACTGATGGACTTATTCATAGGATAGGCATGGTTCATGGTACAAACTTTACCACCATTTTTGATATATTATGTTCAACTCCTAAATAGTCCAAACAAAGTTACGAAATCAAAAAATGTGTTCAAAGCATTTCCCTTTATTAGTCCAGGCAATGAACTGGCAACTTGTATGGAAAAAATGACAATTTTAGAAATAATTTATAATAGCAGATTTTTTCTATGTTACCGATATATTATTATCAATTAAATAGAAAAAAAAACCAACACAATTTCAGGCATCAAAAAAATTATAAATTAACTAGCTTCTGAAAACTCAGTAAAATATTAATAAATGTTATTATCTTCAAATCTCCGGCCAATCGCTGCGAAACACGTCCAGGTCGTCCCGCCATCTCCTTCTCGGCCTGCCACGCCGTCGCCTCCCACCATGCGGCACCCACTCCGTAGCTAATTTAGCCCACCTCTGCGAGTGCATGCGGCAAACGTAGCCCCGCCCATTTCCATTTTAGCTTGGCGGTCTTGGCGCCTACGTCAGCAATGCAAGTTTTTGAGCGTAGCGTAGAGTTTCGGACCCGATCGATCCGTTTGACTCCCAGCATGCTACGCTCCATAGCTCGTTGGCAAACCTTCAATCTGGTATTTTGTGCCTCAGTGAGTGACCATGTTTGGGCACCGTAGGTTAGGACAGGCAGAATACACATATCGACGAGTCTTCGCTTCAGGGTTAAAGGAAGGTCTCCCTTGAGTAGCTCTTTTAAAGACCAATAGCTTTTCCAGGCGTTTTGGATCCGTATTTTGACTTTGCTCTATAATATTCAACATAAATCATACAAAGGTGGAAAGTTTGTTCGATTCTTGAATAAAGCATCGAATAACGTTTTAAAACAAAAAAACAAAAAAAATGCTATTTAAATTAATGTTTTTCAAAAAAGTATTTTTCCTGAAGTAACTAAACTTTTTTTGAGCATTCGTTGCCGGACCTATATTGGTATGATACAACCTCACTGACTTTCCCTCTTTATAATATTTTTTATCCGTATTGTGGCTTTTTGCTATTAAACACATAGAAAACATTGTCAGATTGTTGTCAGAGATGTCATGTCGTTGTCATCTCCTTGTGTTTATTTATTTGTGCGGAATTAAGTTATTGTTATTTACGAGGAGGTCTATAAATGTAGTTGATACAAACTAAGTAATTCGTGGTAGAAGATGAGTACAAGAGGCAAATGGCTGGACAAATGTTTGCAGAAAAATAGGACCCCGTCTAAGTCGAAAGAGGGCTCAGATGATGATGACATATCTCGTTATTTCCAAGTAAGTGGATTCAAATACAACTTGGGCTCCATTGCTTAACAATAAGGAACTTGACTAAAGTCCCCTGGATAGGGCAGATGGCGTCCACAATGCGTCGCCAACCCTATCGGTCTAGCTAGAGCTGCACGCTTTATTTCAGTCCAGGTCTTCTTTATGGCTTTCGCTTCTGCAATTTGTAAGGTAGATTTTTTTTAATGTGGGCAACTTTTTATAAAATTGTCATTGGAATCATAGAGGTATAAAATGTACTAAACGTACCTACTAGAGATGACTCGCCGAACAAGAAGTTTGCGCTAAGCGTTGCGATCCATGGGCCGCACCGTCTCAGTGTATTCCCGTCCCAGTGTAATATGGAACCAATTTTCTGAATTAAATGATTTTTATTTTATTTTATTTATTTATTTTATTCTATGACAAGTTACCCTCCCCCGCATGCGCCCCGCGCTGCCGGCCGGCGCCACAGAATAAGTAATAGTACTACGTACAGAAGGTTCTCTGTTAACAAATTCCCTGTTTAGGTACGCCAAACGTGCCTAAATGTGGTCATCCCGTTCTATCGCATGCAACGCGCTGCGACCCGTGCGAGCGTCATGTACCAACACGCGGCAGCTACTAATGGGCCGCCAATTTGGCGGCCGTCGGCATGTACTTGTAGCGGCGCGACGGAATCACAGAGTGAACCGCCCCTGCCGGCGCACAGATAATGTTCGTGTTGTCTTCTCTAGTACGTTAGTACATTATACCTCAATGGCCTTGAAATATTGATTTGATTTTTGAATGGGCTACTTTGTTGCAATTCGGCCAACGCAAATAACCTCAAGTAAATTAAATTTATAACAAGTGAAAACCGCTTTCAATTCAACTCAGCTCCTCAATCAATTCAAGTCCCTTTCATTAGAAAGACACTTTCGCTTCACTACATAGTTAGTATAAAACAAAGTCGCTTTCCGCTGTCTGTCTGTCCCTATGTATGCTTTTATCTTTAAAACTACGCAACCGATTTAGATGTGATTTTTTTTATAGATAGAGTGATGCAAGAGGAAGGTTTATATGTATAATAAATGCATGTATTATACATATGAACCCGTGCGAAGCCGGGGCGGGTCGCTAGTGTATTATAAGTTTCAAATTGTTATGCAATGGGCCTCAGATGTTTATTCATGTTTGAAGAACAGTACGCATGAACGCATGGAAATAGGTAGTTTCATCAATCATCCGAAAAACCTATGATAGTAGCCTGGAGAATATCCAGAGGAAATCTACTCAATCAAGCAAATTTAACACTCGAATACTCTTGTGAGATTGGTTGAGGCGGTCAACCGAGCCTGTGTTGGTGTAGTTATGAATCGAGGTAAGTACTGGGAGTTTCAATGCCGAGAAGACTCTAACTGAGAAGATTCCATTCAAAAGTCTTAGTGTGCTGATAAACTTGAGCGTCTACTCGTAATGAGCATTCTAGCGAATGTTACGTTACAGATGAACACACAAAATAAACAGGAGCTTTTTAGCGAGCATTCTGGCGAGCGTCCGAGCGAGAATTTTAGCGAAATCTATATATATAAAAGGCAAAGTCCTGACTGACTCACTCACTCACTTAAATCAACGCCCAGCCCAAACCATTGAACCTAGAAAGCTGTTTTTTTCAAAATAGGTAGTTTATATAACGTCCCCACTAAGAAGTGATTTAAGGTGGTTCGATTGCCATACAAAACGTTATTTGACATTCGCAGCCTAACGGCGTGATATTATAAGAAACTTATGTAACAAACTTTCATAAATTGGCTTCCCATTTGTGCCAAATTCCCCTTTTCCTAGAATAAACTTTAATAAACTAGATTAATTTGAGAAATTGGTTTGGGACGTGATATTTTGGGAAAACCATTTTTCTCAAATTAATCTAGTTTAAACAAGTTTATTCTAGGAAAGGGGGAATTTGGCGCAAATAGGAAGCCAATTGATGAAAGTTTGTTACATAAGTTTCTTAAAATATCACACCGTTAGCCTGCGAATGTCAAATAACGTTTTGTATGGCAATCGAACCACCTTAAGAGCAATGCCTAGCTGAGCAACTTTTCAAATCTCAAATTTTTGACGAAATGTTTCTGTCGCGCTGTTGTGGGCGGCGGGGGCTGTCTATGTGTGAGCGCACGCACACAGGCGCGAGACGCGAGCACTCTCTCGCTGCACGCCGTGCCGTTGACATCGCCCGCGAGCCGGACGGAATTTATTTAGTTCATTTCTGCGCGCCTCAAGCCTCTGGGTTGTTATTCGGAACACGCTAATGCACCTCACCCGTCAAGCCTAACGAAAGTAGACCTCTGCCTACATTTAGTTACCTACTAGGAACCGCGGCGTCAAGATTTATTTGTGGGTGAACGGTGAGGTGAGGTTAAAACAAGTTACAGAATAGCGGACCTGCTGTATTTGTTTTTGGTATTATTGCGAATTTCACTCATATCCCGCTAATTTTTGTGAGTCGGCTTTTGTTTACTGGACTTTTTATGGTAGTCTGGTACCTACGTACAGGTTAGAAAAAATATTTCCCACAGGGAACGCAAAATAAAACTCTGTTATCCGTGTCGTAAACACTTTCACAAGTACAAAGATTAACCTATTGTTAGGTTTATGTAGGTAAAACCTCTCTTATTATAGTGGAAGCAACTATAAGCTCAAAATTTGCCAAAAATACTGTACTTCTGAAACATATTGGGATGTGGACATGTCGTAGGACAGACTATTAAAAATATATATTCACGCATCCCCGGGGGGGGGGGGGGGGGAGCTTCACCTCCTCTCACCCCCAAAAGTGTCCCGAAACGTGGATTTTTATCATTAAAAAGAAAACCGTAAACAATACACGAAAAATGTGCCCTACTAAAATAATCCTTGATAAATTTAGTATCAACTTCTCATAAATACCACAGAAATATATCTTATGATATGATTGTCGCGCATTCTGCCACGAAAAGTCAATTTTATTATGATTTCTAGTTTTTTTTTTAAAAAAAAACAGTCAGTGTAATTTTCTCAAAAAGATGAATATTTATTGCCAAGGTATGTATAACAAAAGTAAGGGATAGAATTTTCTCTTTAAAATCATGTTGCTGCGCCATTTTGAAAATTAATTGTCATGTGGTGGAGGCAATCATGATCGCAATGTATCAAAATTAGGAAAAATATTGTAGTTCTGAAACCTATTCGGGTGTATAGGGAGGATATTTCGCTAAATGGCTGAACACATACAATTTTCAAAATTGCATAGAAACGTATAATTTACTTTAAAAACAAAGTTAGCCAAGCCACATTTTTTTTCCAATTTACCACATGAACTGATTTCCGAGAGAAAATAAATACGTTGATTATTACAGAAAAAAACCACATCGTATGTGGGCCGATAATATTTGAGGACTTCCGTCAATTCCTCAAGGATCTTCGAATCACCTTTGGCACTTCTTTGTTTGCTATTTCAACGGAATTATATCAGAATCGGTGACGTACTTTTATAGTTTGAAGTACATCATTGAGAAGTTCCAAAAGCCATCTGTGGTATTCGTCACCACTTCCACTTCAACAAATTTATGATTTCCGGATGTAAATACACGAATTTAAATAGAAAACACCGAAATTACTACACTCGTGCCTTATATATTTGAGGAGTTCCCTCAATTCCTCATGGTTCCCATCATTCAACGGAGTTTTGAAAACAATGGGACCAATCTGGAAGCATATACTTTCAATTAAAAAAAGAATGGTACGAATAGGTACATAAATGATGGAGTTCTGAGGTTCCACGAAAAAATCACAAAAATCGAGGTTTCGCTCTCGACTGTTTCCTCCTCAAAAACGCAACCAATCATTATTAAATTTTGGAAACTGCAAGAGGAAGAAATAATCTATGCCGCTACGTTTTGGTTTTTTGGATATTTGTTGTCGTATTTGTATACTGCGCCTTTTTTTGGAGCGAATTCAATAAAGCCATTTTTGCGATTTTCGAGGCACTGTAAGATTCTTTAAAATGAAAATATCCAAAAAAGCAAAACGTAACGGCATAGACGTTGATGACATTGATCTTATTTGAAAAAATCATTGCTCTAGGTTCAAAAACCAGGGAGGAAACAGACGAGAGCGTTTGTATGGGAAAATCGCAGATAGCCATTCCTCTTAATTTTTAAAAAGGGGGTTGAAAGTTTGTTTGGTGATGGAGTACAATTTTAAGTGAGAGAATTGTAATTTTGTGTATGGACTCCTTATTGAAAAACAAGAAAAGTAATTTTAGGGTGTTGGAAATGATATAGGATAGTTTTTATCCCTGAAATAGAGCGGGTGTCAGTGAAAGTTTATATGGAGCTACGATATAAACGAGTTCCACGTGTTCGCAGTCGCGGGCAGAAGCTAGTGACAGTATTTTTTTTTTATTTTATTACTGTCCCGCCGCCGCCTCTCCGCCGCCCACAGCGTTCCACAGCTCCCGCGCAGCGTTTACTATAGCGTTCGCTAGAATGATCGTGAAATTGTTCATAGCGATGTTCGTTGTTCAGTTAGACAAATTAAAAAATGCTGAAGTATATTCAGCACCTTTACTGACGGTACCCGGTATGCGGTAGTACCGGGACGAATAGAGACTACGTGTCGGTGTTGTCGCGATCTCGCGGTGGACGTTCTTCTTAGAGGAATCTCCGGACGTAAAACTTACAAACTTAATTATTATACTGAACTGTGGCTTTCAATCGTAAAAGCTCTATTTAGAGTAGGTACCTTACGTATTTTACAGTTCTTTTTAACCCCCATCGCTAAAAGAGGGGTGTTATAATATAAGTTCGACGTGTAGGTATGTATGTTTATCTTTGTATCTATCTGTCTTGTGTGTTTGTCTGTGGCATCAAAGCTCCTCAACGACTTTATGCGTTTTTTTGACTGAAAGCTGACGTTATCTAGATGGGTATTAGCAAAGTTTCAACAAAATCGGTTCTGCTGTTTTTGAGATATTAACCTTTGAAATTAAAATGTCGGGGGTTTTTTCAACTTTTCAAAGTTGGTAATTATTTCAGGTATGTGTAAATATCCTGGAAGGCAAGAAGTTTGCTTGGACAAATCACACCCAGGCAACTCCCTACGTCATGGTGGCTTTAGACAAAGTGAAATATCGCAGCAGTGTACGGCAGAATATGCCAGTGCCGTTTTATAGAGAGGTAAACTTGCAAGATTTTAATAAGCTTCAACAAGTTGCTATACCATGTTTGTAAATATCGATATCATATTTAGAACCTGGTCCATTGGATAGGTATAGATGGGTCATTGTCAGATTTAGGTTCGCGTCTCTTCGGTGGACATTGCCAAAGTTAAGGGCTATAAAGCCTAATTTTTGGTTGAACTCTGAATCCGCATAAACGACGTTGCCTTTTCTATAATTCTATGAGATAAAAACATATTATATTTGAACATAACTAATTAACCCTTAACTATTGGCCACCGGAAAGATGATTTTTGTTTTTGTGACTGACAATGACCCAGATATGAAAAAGGCCTTCAGGAACAGAAAGTTGAATTCCTAAAATGTTGAATTCCCAAAATGCTGAATTCCCAGAAAGTTGAATATTTTTAGTTTCGCAAAATGTAGAATTCTTATAATGTTGAAATATCAAAAAGTAGAATTCCCACAACGTTGACTTTGTGATATCCTAGGAAAGTACACATTTTGGGATTTTATCTTCTCCCCTTCCTAAATCAATTCTTGGGTCAAACGAAGATGCTGTGACAAAGGGAATTCCATCATCATCATTTGCCGTATAATGCACTTTTTTGAGGTGTACAGATGCGACTAAGAAGAGAGGTTTCATAAACGATTATTGTTAAAAGGCCAGGTAAAAGGTTAAGTTACATTTTATTGTAAGCTGTTTGTAAAAGGTCATAAAATGATATTTAAAGTTTAGTGTCTTAAGTTTTGTTTCAATAAACCCTATAAGTAATACCTTTTTACTGTATTTTTATTGGAATTATTCCACTTACGTCAACTGCTACTTATTACGTCAGACTATTTTTTTACCTCTCCAAGTTCTCCAACTGCTACAATTGGTCTTCTCATTCCTCCGAAAACTTGCAAAGTAATCAGTTACATGGTGTGGGGAAAAAACTGTTTTCACCCGGTGGCAATAACTAATTTTCCTCGCGTATAACATGGCTTCTGCAGCCTCCACTGTAAACTCACTTCTTGATTCTGCAACAGGCAGTGACCAAACAAGGCTGTTGGCATCATCTAGACCATGGGTCTCCAAACTTTTTCACCAGAAGGCCACATTGCATGCCAGCTAAAGTCCCGCGGGCCGTGGGTCGTGGTTGAGAAGCAAGTGAGGGGGGCTTTGCACATATGTTCACTCTGTGAGTAATAAGTATACCGTATGCGGCTTGTGTATATACCGCAATATATGTGTATACCGCAAGCCTTTCCTGCCTTCACTTCACGGGCCGGATTGGGACGGCTTGGAAGCCAAATCTGGCCCAACTCAACATTTAAAAATTCACTGTGTGCAAATCCAACATTTTAATAATCAACATCCTGCAAATTCAACTTTTTACAATCTCAACATTTAAAGAATTCAACATTTTAATAATCAACATCCTGCAAGTTCAATTTATTGCAATCTCAACATTTAAAGAATTCAACTTTATGCAAATTCAACATTTTCATATTCAACTTGCTGGGAATTCCACATATTGGGAATTCAACATTTTAGGAATTCAACTTTCTGTTCCTGAAGGGAAAAAGGTATTTGCCTATACATAGTTTACATGGCCTGAGATGAATCATGGATGAGAGGAAATGGGCTATAGGCTCTTTTTACATAAAATTTTATGTTTTTCTCATATAATGTATTTTTCAAAAATAATTTAGTTATTTATCAGTGGCTTTTCGGTAAAGGAAAACATCGTGAGTAAACTGGTCTAATCCCAATAAGATCTAGTTTAAAATGACACGATGCCACGATAAAATGCATGACAGCAGGTCGAGAAAGTTGTGCTGAGCAAGAATCGGAAGACTATCGCACCGAGACTTGGCCGAAAGTTTGAAAAATCCTTCACTTCCGGTCAAAATTGAAATGGTAGGTATGTTTACGTCATGTGACATCAGTACGAGACATGTGGAATCGTTTAGCTCTTTAATCGTAGAGAGTAAACCTAAGTCTGTCAGTCCTGAAATGGCCAGAAGTACTTGGCAGAAGGTGTCAAAGGTGGCCAACTTCGGCACAATTTACTCGACCTGTGTCATGAGACGTAAGCTAGTGGGCTTACGGATTATAAGATAAACGATTTTTATCATGGATAGGGATATTTGGCAGTGATAAAATCCTGCACTAGAACTCTATCGCAATATAAATAAATAGGCTTTCTACTGTAAATACCAATGTAATTTTATAATACTTTGATACTGATATTATATATTGCATACTGTTTTGAAAAAAATATACCTCGCCGAGTTTTTTAAGCCGGTTCTTCTCTAGGCAGAGGTTTTCTATCCGAACCGGTAGAAGTTTATCGACATTTATAGGTGCATGTAATATGCCTAAATTATTAAATGATTCTTTGTGTTTGCCGGCAAACAAGGAATCAACTCGTACTGCTTTCTTCTACTTACTCATGATCAGCGACGTAAATACCTATACAATGGCACCTGTACATTCGGCTTTTTTTTAATTTGGAAACAAAAAAAATATAATTTTATTAACTTAATTTAAAGATTCGCCAAACTGCGAAGCTTAGAAATTGGTCTACCACTTTTGAATCTTAACCGTAATCAGCTCAGTTGTGTATAAAAAGTTTCATGTCATTCCAGTATGGTGTTTTAAAATCAGAAGCAAACTAAGAACGATTGTATGGAGAGTCGACTTGAGTCTTTAGTGACTGTTAAGATTAAAAACTTTTCTGCTGATGGTACAGTCACCGGTATCAACATATGATGAATCAAAGACCGCAAAAATATCTGACACGCTCTTAGTGTAACGCCTGAGTGGACGCTCGAGTCGGGCGTGCGAGGGAGCGGGGCGTGCGGCGTGCATGTTAAACAAATGAAACTCATACTAGTGTTCTGAGTAGACGTTGCACAAAGCGAATGCACGCTCGCCCGCCCCGCTGTACGCCCCACCGAACGCTCCACTCCGAGCGTCCACTCAGGCCTTAGACTTACGGCTCTAGGAATAGAGTCGTCATCAGATATTTTTGCGGCCTTTGTTCCAGCATATATTTATGCCGGTGACTGTACAATTTCGCCGACAGAACTTTGTGTTCGAGCTCTTCATGAGTGCTGGCGAGCTGAAACGCAAGTGTGTATGGCTGGCGGTGATGGAGCCGGGGTGCTATAGCGGGCGGATGCTGGGTGAAGCCAGCGTCGACCTGGCTCTCGTGTGGACACAGCCCCGTACGTACAAATCAAACAGCAAACTGAGGACCTGAGGGTTGCGACTGCCAGAGCTGTTCACACCGCTGCCCATTGGGCATCTCTTATTTAAGGAACCTCGACACGAAGAAGAAGAAGAAGAAACAGCAAACTAGTTAGATGCATTTGTGCACCCCTAAGGCTCCGTTTCCACCACAGATATGCGAGGATGCGTTGCAAGGGATGTGTTTCTCTTACTCATGAGCCAATATAAACACTTAATTTACCTATCCTCGCTTAGCTTAGCTCTGGTGGAAACAGCTCAGTGGAGCGAGGTTTTTGTACATACAAAAGAAGGGAAAGATGTGTGCGAGGAAAGTGTTGCGAGGGATGTGTTGCGAGGCGGCATCTGGCTAACGAACGCGAGCGCAGTCACTGGACAGTGTCATAGTCCTCGCTACGCATCCTCGCACCGATCAGCTACCTTGCACAAGTTGCACATCATTGGTGGAATCATTCACACCGTTACACCTCCTCGTTACACAGCCTCGCACCGCTTAGCTACCTCGCACATCTCTGGTGGAAACATTCACACCGTTACACCTCCTCGTTACACAGCCTCGCACCGCTTAGCTACCTCGCACATCATTGGTGGAAACATTCACACCGTTACACCTCTTCGTTACACAGCCTCGCACCGCTTAGCTATCTCGCACATCATTGGTGGAAACATTCACACCGTTACACCTCTTCGTTACACAGCCTCGCACCGCTTAGCTACCTCGCACATCATTGGTGGAAACATTCACACCGTTACATCTCTTCGTTACACAGCCTCGCACCGCTTAGCTACCTCGCACATCTCTGGTGGAAACATTCACACCGTTACACCTCTTCGTTACACAGCCTCGCACCGCTTAGCTATCTCGCACATCATTGGTGGAAACATTCCCACCGTTACACCTCTTCGTTACACAGCCTCGCACCGCTTAGCTACCTCGCACATCTCTGGTGGAAACATTCACACCGTTACACCTCTTCGTTACACAGCCTCGCACCGATTAGCTACCTCGCACATCTCTGAAATGAAATGAAATGAAAGTTTATTCACGAACATATGGTAAGTTCAGTAGATGTTATAAGTGTAGTTACATTGTTGACCCTTAATACATTCTGCCTCAAGGCATGTGAAAATAATTATTATGACATGACATAGTCAGTCATTCATGTCAAAATTAAAATTAAGTTTAAATTGCGTGCATATATTATTAATGTCATAATACTAAAATACTAAAATTTAAATTAAATTAAATAACTGTCATTTGCCTAAGAACATGCTTAACATAAATACAAAAATTTTAATTTGGAATTGTCACTAATTATTATTAGATTATAATTTAAAGTACAATTTTAAATGTCAAAAGTGATGTAAGAATTAAAATTTATAACTAAATTATTCGTCAATTGTGTAAAAACATGCGTTATTTAAAATACTTTTGAATTTAAACTTGAATTCGGCATTAGGCAGTGTCTTAATAGTTGAAAGTATTTTATTGAATATTCGTATACACATATAGTATGCACTTTTCTGTTTTACTTTGAGCTTGCATGGAGGAAGTGTCATATTATTTTGTCTAAGTGGTCTATTTGATATATTATTAATTTGAGGAAAGAGTTCTAAATTATGTTTTACAAATACAGCCGCCTCATATATGTACAGGCTTGGCAGAGTTAGTAGTTTAAGCTCCGCAAATATAGGTCGACACGATTCTCTGCGTCTTTTTCCACAAATAGTTCGTATACTTTTTTTCTGAGCTACAAATGCACGATCTACTTCTACCGAGTTCCCCCATTAGAGGATGCCGTATCTCAATATTGACTCGATATAAGCGTGGTAAGTTATGATAGCTGTGTTTTGGGAAACGGTTTCTTTGAGTCGCCATAGCACAAAAATAAATTTGTTAACTCTTTTACATACACTATCTACATGTTTTTTCCAGTTACAGTGCGCGTCATTCCCAAGAAAACTGAATTTTCTACTTCTTCTATTTCAACATTGTCGTGTAAAATTTTCATTTGCTGTGGCGGTGCCCTGTATGACCTAAACTGCATAAATTTCGTTTTTTTTAGATTAATTGATAGGTTGTTTTTAGTAAGCCAAGTGATGATATCGTTTAATGCTATATTTACGTTACGCTCATACGAGTTTATATTAGTACCCTTGACTATTATTGTGGTATCGTCCGCAAATAGAATGCAGTCGTGTCGCGTCGATTCTGGTAGGTCATTAATGTACAAAACAAATAATAATAAGGTAATTCTGGTGGAAACATTCACACCGTTACACCTCTTCGTTACACAGCCTCGCACCGCTTAGGTACCTCGCACGTCATTGGTGGAAACATTCACACCGTTACACCTCCTCGTTACACAGCCTCGCACCGCTTAGGTACCTCGCACGTCATTGGTGGAAACATTCACACCGTTACACCTCCTCGTTACACAGCCTCGCACCGCTTAGGTACCTCGCACGTCATTGGTGGAAACATTCACACCGTTACACCTCCTCGTTACACAGCCTCGCACCGCTTAGCTACCTCGCACATCTCTGGTGGAAACATTCACACCGTTAGACCTCCTCGTTACACAGCCTCGCACCGCTTAGCTACCTCGCACATCATCAGTCATACAGAGTGACTTTTTGCAGCCATACCAACGCGACACTAGCAATAGTATTAGTAGTCCTGTCAATTCCACCTGTTCAATATCGCTTGCAGATCAAAGGATCACCCACAAATGGGTACAACTGGCGCTTCTCAGTGAAGCGAAGACTGACCCTGTAGGCTACCTGAAGGTCGATATATCTATCTCTGCCCGGGGTGAAGTATTGAGTACGCCTGAAACGCGAGGGTGCATGGAAAAGTAAGTTGCTCATAATTCTCAAAAAGTAAATCTACACGCCACGTTTGTACATACAATCGTCACGTATGTCAGGATATAAAGAGATTGAGTATCACACACTTGATTTCATAATATGACTGACCAAGTTGGCGATTTGCTTCTTGGTCTTTATGATATTTGCATGTCAAGTATTTGGGCTAATGATTTTGATAAGATTTGATTAAGTGCTTTTTTGGGAATTTATCAGCTTTTTTGACATTGCGCAGTTTGGACATTATGTTTCTCATACTTTTTGTTCTTTTGATATTCTGCGTTATGCACGTTATGTTAATTGAGCATACTGCTACTTGGACGCCTGATATGTCGCTTAGTGGTCAAATTTATTTGCGTCGCTGGACAGTTTGCTGCATAGACGATTGGTACTGAGAGCTACACTCTTCAAATGTATTATTTCCCAGGCAAAGGGCGCAGTTCGCAATTTTTTTTATGATGTATATACCTACATGAAGATTCAATGTAGGTATTCTTGGGGTTAACCAAAAATCTAAATCTTTATTCCAATCCTCGATATCACATATTTTTTTAGGAATTAGATATTGTTTTGTAATAAACAATTTATTGTGATAATTTGTACATTTTAACACGAGGTGACTACCCAATTAAGAAAAAAAACAGGCACAAATTGGACGGAAAAAGCACAAGACGGAACTACTTAACGCATTCACTGCCACCCACTTTTTCTTGCCATTCGCCAGGTGCCGCACTTTGCTGGGTGCCTCAAACGCATATGTGAGTTCAACGGATTATTACCCAGTGCCTCCGCCGCAGATATGAGTTCATACTAACTTGACAGTGGTGTGTTCGCATTGGTACTTGATAATTATTTTAACTCTAGGAAACATTAACTAAAGTTTGTATTGATAACAAAACCTCTTTGTTCAAGTGCGTACCTATAGTCTTTTCATCAGCATTATATTTTACTTACTTATAATTTCTACTACCATTTATAATATCTTCTGATCCAACCAGTAACATTTTAGACGTAAGAGGAGGGTCGAAGGCACTGGGTGAAAGTCACTTAATACTATGAACGCGTCTGTGCGTCGAAGGCACTGCGTGAAAGTCACGGTGACGCATATATGCGGCGGTGGCAGTGAATGCGTTAACTGGCTTACTCTTCACGAGAAGGGGTTCTTGCGACATTTTTTTTTAAATAGTTTAATAATGAATAACAATGTCATTAACGAACACATCTGACATTAAATATTATTATTGACATTGTACAAGTACTGGCAAGAACCAAAAGGCTTTTTTATTTTTATTTTAAATTTTATTTTAACTACCCAATTGTAAAATTTCCAGCAACCTTCTCCTCCCATACGGCTCGGAGCAGCAGCCAGCATGCTACCAGATCACCGTGTACCGCGCATACAACGTGCCGTGCAGCGCGCATGCTCGGCCAGACTTGCTCGGGAGACCACCGAGTACTTTTTTGAGAATCACCTTCTGCGACCTGGTGGTATTCGAAACATTATTTATGACGATGTAGGAATACTTGGGATTATTTGAGTTAGTAGTCCATTCAAAAAGCAATGGAGAATGGATGAACATTTTAGAAGTGCCTGATATTTTTTTTGGTGACAGGAATAACCTTCCTTAGCACCAGAAAAAAGTTGCAGACTTTTCAGCTGCGTCAATTTATTTTTGAATAAGTTTCTGTCAAAAATTTCATTTTTGGTACAAGCTTTTACTGCCGACTGTACTTTTCTGCATACCATCATCAACTACTCATATATTATAGACGATTATATCGAGCCCAAACTCGATGGGGTTGTGTCGTTTTATTGCGGAGTTCCTTTGGCCACCTACCAGCTCCAGCTTCAGATCAGCTCCAAATCATCATAATATTGTATTGCCATGCGATATACATATGCTTGCAATATTTCAGCTCAATTGGATAACGGGAAGTGACTGAAAAATGGATTGCAAATTTTGACGGACAACTTACATATTTACATACATACGAACAGTGCAAGTTAATATAAAGCTTGTAAAAAACAGTTTCCTCTCTTACGTTTTGGGTTTAGGACGGCGAATGAGACACTGTCCTTGACCCGTCTCATATTACAACTTTTTTTTCAATATCTGACCCTGGCAATGACAAATATAGCTGCTGCAGCTGTCAATATCATTTCCAGTGTCAGATTACCACGGATTTTTAATATATTTTTTTGTAATATGATAAGGATCAAGCAAAGTGTCTTATTCGCCGTCCTAAACCCAACACCAAAGTGAGGAAACTGTTTATATTTTTACAAGCTTTATATTAACTTGCACTGTTCGTATGTAAGTATGTAAATATGTAAGTATGTAAGTTGTCCGTCAAAATTTGCAATCGATTTTTCAGTCACTTCCCGTAATCCAATTGAGCTGAAATTTTGCATGCATATGTATATCGCATGACAATGCAATATTATGATGACTTGGAGCTGATCTGATGCTGGAGCTGGAAGGTGGCCATAGGAACTCCGCAATAAAACGACACAACCCCATCGAGTTTGGGCTCGTTAGAATCGTCTCAATGAGTACTTTATGATGGTATGCAGAAAAGTACAGACGGCAGTAAAAGCTTGTACCAAAAATGAAATTTTTGACAGAAACTTATTCAAAAATAATTGACGCAGCTGAAAAGTCTGCAACTTTTTTCTGGTGCTAAGGAAGGTTATTCCTATCACCAAAAAAAAAACAGGCACTTCTATATCGACAAAGGCCAGCCTCAAGCACCACATCATATACCTTTACTGAAGCGTCTCCAGGACGCTCGGCTCTGTATACAATCTTTGGTTCTCATTTTTAAACGACGACGGGTTACCCGATTGGCAACTAGTTTCTGTTTCTAGATATTAAAATGGAAAAAATAGAGCGAGTAGAACGTTTTTCATACAAAGTATCTGTTTCGTTTGTTTATTATTATAACTTTAACTAGTTTCCGACCTAGATATGGCGGATACCATAAACCCCATTGTCTATAAAAAGTTTCATGTTATTCCAGTATGTCGTTTAAATATGAGAACCAAACTACGTTTGCATGGGGAGTCGACTTGAGTGACCGTGTTGGGGACTCTTCGAATGTTCACAATACATTGCGTGCCAACAGTGCGAGACCAGCGTGGAGCATCGCAACAACAACCCGTTGTACGTCCAGCAAGTGTCGATGGTCGAGATGTTCCCGAACGTTTGTCAGCTGATCCAGTTGGAGGTGTGCTCTGCTGGGGCCGTGGCTAAAGTACTGGCCAGTACGAAGTTGAAGCTGTCGGAGATATCACATGGTGGAGAAAATGGTGAAAATCGTTGATTAATAAGGTTGCATTAAAATAGTAGATTAACGTCGAAGCTATATAGATTAATCATAGAATATAAATATTGTTTTCCTTTTTGGTTGAATTCAGACTAAACACATTTCAAAGTGACCTTGTTAACTAAGTCCGCCACCGCGGTAGTAGTTGCCTCGCCCTCCTTAGACTTAAACCGCTCGAAAAAACAAAAACAATTTTTGAAACCTGTTTATGTAGGTATTTTTAGATACTTAAAGAGTTTTTTTGGATTAACCGGTTAAAACTGACGCACCAACGCGCGTTAGTGAACCAATCTCCACGCCGGCCTGCTCCGTTTGCCGAATAAACCGGTTAATTTAATTTAATACAAATAACAATGTTCTTAAGAATTTATATCCTTTTTAGCCGACTACCGAAGGAGAGAGGGTTATGTCTTTCGAGCGTATGTATGTGTGTATGTAAGTATGTATGTATGCAAGTAGGTATGTATGTATGTATGTATGTATGTGGGTATGTCTTATTCTTTGACACGCCCGGCAGCCTAAACTGTTTGACGGATTTTGACATGTGATAGGTGTCGTTGGATTCCTCTTAATCGTGGGAGTGACATAGGTAGGCTATAATATGTGCAAAAAACAGTTCGGTTTTTAGAAAAATGTTTTGATTTCACTTGTTATTATTAAACCACGTTTATTAAAAAAAACTGGCCAATTACGTGTTGGACCACGCACAACGAAGGGTCACATCAGTGAACGAAAATATCTAGAACTCTAACTAGCACCGAAAAGTGTCCCCACAAAAAGGATGCACTTATAGGCGGGGATTGAAAAGGATGCCTGGCAGCCGTTCAGTTCGAACATGGATTGGCCACCGTGTCAAACTGTTAAATAAACCAAACGTTCGGTTTTAATAAATATGCATTGTTGTGCCGTAAAATGGTGTGTTAGTCGTTCGGACAAGCACAACAAAAAAGATGGAATCACTTTTCACAAGTTAATATAACATTTTGTAGTTTTAATCGATGCCTTTCTAACTATAAAATGAAAAAACAAATGTTTTTAGATTTCCAACACATCCAATTAGAAACGAAATATGGAATGAAGCAGTGCGTTTGAAACGACACGATTCGAAATGGCATGCCAAAAAAAGGATGTTCTGTGTTCTTTACATTTCATCTTGCATTCATTGCAAATAAATGTTTTGGTTATAATTATTTCCTCTTTCAAAGATGTGACTGATGCATTCAAATACGATTCTTGCAGCCATCAAATTCTAATAATTAAAAGCGCAATAAAACAGATTTTAGTGATTCGGCTGCACTACATTGCTAAAAAAGATTCCTTTATTTAGTCATTCATCAAGACAAAAGTTAAAGGAACGTGAGATTTAGGTCTCACTACTAATCACGGTACCGATTTTTTTTCGTAAACAAACGAAGATTTATGTTGTAATTGGAAATATATCCATATGTAAAAATATAGATAGTAATGTTTGTGTATCTCTGCTCAACCATCGTGTGGCCTTCTTGTATTATATTGTAAATAAAAATAAATAATTAATAATTTGGTATTTTCCCTGGCGACTCAGCCATACTTCTTAAACAAAAAATATCACGCGAACGTTATCATAACTGGGTCGTTGTCAGGTTAGGTTTAGGTTCGCGTCTCTTCGGTGGACATTGCCAAAGTTAAGGGCTATAAAGCCTAATTTTTGGTTGAACTCTGAATCCGCATAAACGACGTTGCCTCTTCTATAATTCTATGAGATAAAAACATATTATATTTGAACATAAGCCCTTAACTATTGGCCACCGGAAAGATGATTTTTGTTTTTGTGACTGACAATGACCCAACTAAGTTGCTTCTTGTTGCATGTAACCATTCAACAATTATCCGTTTTCGTTGTCACTGTCACATGGCTGTCGTCCGACGTGACGCACGACGGCTAATCACTGCAATGTTGACCAAATCGCATCTATTTGTGTTGGGTAATTGAAATTAGGCTGACATTTTGGGTAGCTGTGATTGGATCCGCAGTTGACTATGCGCATACCGGATTTTGGGCACGAGTTTTGGTAGAAATTTGTAAGGAGCTCGCATTCTATGTATATTCGTTCACTGGGTTCCATGCCTATTAAAAAGCACAAAAATCTCATGGTATTCGAGTTCGATTCCTTTTCTATAGAGAAGGCAGTTTTTCAGCAATATCTCGAAAACATTTAAAACGACCTCGTTCAAAATATTTTTTTCAACACACCTGCTCGTAAAGTAGGTCTTATTACAGCGTATTTACACTGATAATGCAGAATATTACCCATGCCGTGCCTTTTACATTACATTATCGCACTAGTGCCTTTTCATTACATATCTTTTTAAATATTAGCAAAATAATGCAGAATATTACCCATGCCGTGACTTTTACATTACATTATCGCACTAGTGCCTTTTCATTACATATCTTTTAACATTTTCATTTTCTTTTTTTTCCTCGCAAATGTGTTGAAAAACGTCGTATGAAACACGTGAGCATTGGCCATTACACTTCTCGTCTCCATTAAGCCTTCGCCTTCGGCTCAGGCTTAAAAACCGACTCGAGTGTAATGACCAACTTAGCACACTTGTATCATAATGTACTATTTCAACACACCTGCTCGTAAAGTAGGTCTTATTACAGCGTATTTACACTGATAATGCAGAATATTACCCATGCCGTGCCTTTTACATTACATTATCGCACTAGTGCCTTTTCATTACATATCTTTTTAAATATTAGCAAAATAATGCAGAATATTACCCATTCCGTGACTTTTACATTACATTATCGCACTAGTGCCTTTTCATTACATATCTTTTAACATTTTCATTTTTTTTTTTTTTTTCTCGCAAATGTGTTGAAAAACGTCGTATGAAACACGTGAGCATTGGTCATTACACTTCTCGTCTCCATTAAGCCTTCGCCTTCGGCTCAGGCTTAAAAACCGACTCAAGTGTAATGACCAACATAGCACACTTGTATCATAATGTACCTACTATTGGTGAAAGAATTTAATGATCCATTGATTCCATGATTTTTTTTAATTTTTTTTATCTCACCATTTGAAAATTAGAGGGAGTGGACACAATTTTTGTGATCTTCGGGTTGATTATCTTTCTGTTACAAGTATGGAGAGCACCCCTAAAAATTTTTTTTTCTCATTTCATTATAAAACTATGTCGCGGCTAACAAAATATCCTTCAAACTTTATTCAAATACACCAGTTTTTGAGTAAAATGCGTGTGACATACGGACAGACAGGTGGACGGACAGACGGACAGACGGTCGGACGGTCAGACGGACATGACGAAACTAAGGGTTCCGTTTTTGGCATTTCGGCTCCGGAACCCTAAAAATAGAGAGAGAAGAAGTTTTTCATAAGTATGAAACTTGTTTTGTTCTATTATATTTTTAGCAACTAAAAATAGTTTTTGACCAATATATGGCGGCTTGTTATTATTCCAGCACTTCGTTTTAAAATAAGAGCCAAACTACGTGTTTGTATGTAGAGCCGACTTGTTCGAGCGTCCTGGGCCCTATGAAACGTTCGCGATCTCAAGAAAAGTTTGGAACTAAACCGAAATAAACTGGCATAGTTTAGCCGGTTTCGAGCCTTTACGCCAAGGCTCCTTGAAAATGTTCTTTGCGTCTGTTCCTGTCACTATTTTTTTTAATATCCAAATACCATATGTAACTTTCACAGGATTCCTACCCACCTTCGGCCCGTCTCTCCTCCACATGTACGGGCCATGGCGCGAATCTTCGGAGGACGGTCCCTTCCACCGAGGCGCATTGCTGGTGACCATGAAGACGATAGTACCCTATTATAAGCAAAGCATTAGGACGGTCAATTTGGAGCCAGCGAGTACCTATGTCCTGGATACGGTGAGATCTACGATCGATGTTTTTTTTTCTCTGCTATGTACTCGTTTTTATTTCTATGTGAAATAAAGTGTTTACTAATACTAATACTCTACGTACAGCATCAAATATTAAAGAGATAAATACAACGGGTCCAATGTGACATGTTTTCCTTTTTTATAATAAACCTGTTTTTCTAAAACATTTGTTTGCCGAAACATATAAAACAAGGAAAACTTTGTAGAATCGGATCCGGCTTAAGTCTTTCTAATAATGATGAGGATTATAAAAATAATACATACCAATAATGTATAAAAAAGATAAAACTCTAGTTGCGTCGCAGAACCTTAGCAATTGGTTAAATTAATAGTACATTGTTGTAGAGGCTAGGACAAAGGCAATAAATAGAGGGAGTGGGTTCGAGGTACAAGCCGAAGGTGAGGACCTCGAAGGAGACTAGTCCATCTATTGTACTTTTGGCCGAGACAGTACATAATAGTGCTTTTCGTGCCTACAGCGAGGAAATTGAAAATAATTATAAGTATAAATCCAAATGAAGCAAAATAAACTGCACAGGAGCGCGGCTGGTGCGTCGGCGTAGGTGCTCAACTGCTCACCTGTGTTAGGGGAGGCTTTGATTGGTCGAATGGTTGTAATTGGGCTACAACAACATTGTTGGCTTGTTTGAATTTATAGAATTGTTATTGCTGTATACTGCTAATTTCAATTATATTGTAAATCTTGTCCTATAGTTTCATAGTTGTTTAGTAATGGGGAATTGATGAAAATTTTAGAAGTGCCTGATTTTTTTTTGGTGTTAGGAATAACCTTCCTTAACACCAAAAAAAAATTGCAGACTTTTCAGGTGCGTCAATTTTTTTTGAAAAATATAAACAGTTTCCTCACTTACGTTTTGAGTTTAGGACGGCGAATGAGATATTTTCCTTGATTCGTCTCATATTACAAAAAATATCTTCAAAATCCGTGGTAAACTGACACTGGCAATGATATTGACAGCTGCAGCAGCTATATTTGTCATTGCCAGGGTCAGATATTCAAAATATTTTTTGTAATATGAGACGAATCAAGGAAAGATTCTCATTCGCCGTCCTAAACCCAAAACGTAAGTGAGGAAACTGTTTATATTTTTCAAAAATAATTGACGCACCTGACAAGTCTGCAATTTTTTTCTGGTGTTAAAGAAGGTTATTCCTAACACTAAAAAAAAAATCAGGCACTTCTAAAATTTTCATCTATTCCCCATTAGGTACTGATATGCTGTGTATAAATAAATAAATAATAAATAAATAAATATTACGGGACAATCTTACACAAATCAACCTAGGCCCACGGTAAGCTCAATAAGGCTTGTGTTGTGGGTACTAGGCAACGATATATATAATAGATAAATACATATAGATACTTATATACATATATAACATCCATAACTCAGGAACAAATATTTGTGATAAATACACAAATAAATGCCCTGACCGGGATTCGAACCCGGGACCTCCAGCTTCGTAGGCAGATTCACTACCAACTGGGCTACGGAGGCCGTTGAAGGTGTATGTACCTAAGTAGTTTAAATAAATACATAGAAGGCTTATTCGTGCAACCTACTGTGAGCAGTAATTAGGGTGTGTTCAGAATTAAGGCTCACATCACGGTTTGAAGCCTTAATTCTGAATATCTTTCGTTACATTTCCGACCAGAGGCGTTAAAAGTATTTTGTTTTTTGTACGATGCTGATGTCTTCCCGGGCGTATCCTTCAAACGGGGAGACATTTTGACAAAACGGTATTTCAAAATTCTTAGTCTAGCTTTTTAGGGTTCCGTAGCCAAATGGCAAAAAACGGAACCCTAATGGATTCGTCATGTCTGTCTGTACGTCCGTATGTCACAGCGACTTTTTTCCGAAACTATAAGAACTATACTGTTGAAATTTGGTAAGTAGATTCTGTAAACCGCATTAAGATTTTCACACAAAAATAGAAAAAAAAAACAATAAATTAGATAGACAATAAGATAAATTAGATAGAAACTGAGACTCAATATTTTTTGTCATCAAACCCAAACATCTATGGATATGTCTTCAAAAATTATATTGAGGTTTCTAATATTTTTTTTTTATAAATTGAATAGTTTGCGCGAGAGACACTTGCAAAGTGGTAAAATGTGTGTTGTCCCCCCTGTAACTTCTAAAATAAGAAAATGATGTACATTACCATGCAAACTTCCACCGAGAAGTGGTTTGAACGAGATCTAGTTAGTAGTTTTTTTTTAATACGTCATAAATCGTAAATCGCAATTTATTTTATCAAACTCGACTCGCACTTGGGCGCGTTTTGTATGTACCTATCGGATTTGTATGATTGTGTCCATAATGGTCTAATTTTACAGGAATGGATCATCGAAGACTTTGTCCTGTTCTGTCCCGTTTTCGAGGTGTCTATGCTGGACAAGAGTGTGGCAGGAACCACCTGTGGAGTGGCCATTACTTTGGGCGAGATACCGATCAGCGGTTCGATCGACCAAGGCAAATATGATTTTACTTAATACATTCAGGTTTCGAGCATTTCAAGGCGGGCAAATACATCTGGCCTGGTACCGAATTAAGAGTTCGAGGCATTTGGCGTCGAAACAATCGGCTCGTTAGGTATTATTCGACCGTGATAGGTTTGAGAATGTCAATATACCATATATATACACTTTGACGTGGTAAAACTGTCATCTCCAATCGCATTCTAATCACGGTTAAACTATGAGGGCGTGCGGGAGCCTCACAAGGCGCTCAGCAAAAGGTTATGGAAGTCAACAGACGAAACTTGTGCAGTCAGTTTTGCTTAGTCAGTCGTATTCGAGTGCAGGAATGCAGATGCCTTCGTGTTGGGCAACTTGCGCACGTGATCAAGGGAACCTAATTTACGAACGCATAAAAGAAGAAACTTCTTCATTTATCTTCTTAAGAAGATTTTTAATTATTGTGTTTCTTTAATAAGTAATAACATAGAAAATTAAACTGTTTTTTAAATAATTAAATGCGAAAACTGATTGGCTAATGAAGATAATGCGTTTTACAGAGACGGATGAATTTGTGCAGCGGATAGCCGAAATAAGCAAGTATAACTTAAATAATAGGGGTCATCAACTTTTTCATGTTTTAATTCTGTCCATGGAGACTATACTGACTGGGTTTCTTAAAAATAATCATAATACGGATTTCGAGCATGCTTAATTGCTTAGGTTTCTTAGGAGATGCCTGATTATAAATAGTCTTACAATTGCTTCAAAAAACTAATGTTAAGTGTATTGGAATCCTATAAAATAATAATTTTAAAGAGTCTCCGAGACGTATAACTATTGCAATGGGCAAAAAACTGTTGGCTCATTGGGTGGACTTCTGGACAACATGTCACAGAATAAGAAACTCAAACCTTCCAGAACAAAAGAAGCAACACTACACTGGGAGCATGGGTGTACAGTGGAACAGCGCTGTCACTGGCCACCTCCAGTTTGACACGTACCCGGTCTTGCAGTTGGCAGCTCGCCTGCCAGACTTCAGGTTCAGGATGTACAGGAACAACGTGATACATGGAATCGTGAACGCTTTGGTAGGGATTTGGGATTGTGGGACTTTTCATAATTATCTCTCTTCTGTTATTTAGGGACAGAGCAAAAGAGTAGGGTACCTATCTCCGGCAATAACGGAAACCTACTCTAGTGCCCGAATCCTAATCAAAATGCTCCATTAATTTTTGAGCGACTTCATTAGAAGGAGGTTTATGAACTATGGCTTGTGTCTATTTCTTTGGCACGCTCTGCAACTTATACGGCTTGAAGAATCTTCTCCTTATTCTTTGTAGTTTTTCTTCTTATTCGGTTTTAGACCGGAAGGTGGCAACAAGCGCCCAATCGTATGAGTGACTTGGGTTATAATATTTATAAGAAACAGTCGAGTTTTTAAGCCTACCTTACGTTACCCTACCATAAACCCTTTAATTGTAGGAAAACGAGCTCTCTCATATCTCGGACCGACTCGCAATGAATGATTACTCGAATCCAAACGATCTTCTAGAGCTGCTCCAACGCTTGAACGATGACGTTGCAGCCAAGATCCAGAAGTACCTTGACCTAGCCCAGTACTCCAGCTCTAACGAGGACATTCATAAGTACACCACGGAGCTGGATCAGAAGCTTGTTCAATTGCAGAAGGAGAAAATCGTGAGTGTCCTTTCTTGGTTGTTTTCTAGTAGATAGCTGACCAAAATTTGAAGCTACAGTAGCTTAGTGGTACAAGCATACGGCTGTCAAACGGTGGTTGTGGATTCGTATCGTACAGTCGCCATCACATACATCGGAGCAAACAAGCACGTCACAAACATCGGAACACACCTCTATTTTCAAGGCATTAGGGTGCATGTGCCGATATTTTTGAACACCTATGGTGCACCTATGTATGTGATGGCGACTGTACCTATGAGTTTTTCGGAACTTATATGTATACGGAATATCATTTGATATTTTTCGATACCATGTTTACCTCGAAGATTTCTCTGCGAATTTCTCCTGCGAAGAAATTCAAAGGCGTAATAAAAACTGGGTCAGCGTGGACATTACTGTCCATTCAATCTCACCAATGAGAGTATGCTTGTGCCCAGCAGTAATGATGATGATGAAGATATAAATTCTCTCTTCTGTAATGGAATTTGACCTGGCGCCCATTGAAGTACTTAGATTTAAAAATATCTTTGCTAACTCTCAGTTTTGTTGGTTTTTAAACCAACCAAGCCAACCAAGTTCGCCTTTGTACTAACTTAACCTAATTTGTCTGTATTTTTACCAATGTCTTGTGTACAATAAAGTATTTGCATACATACATATATACCATTTTGATGCATGATCAAATTACAGGAGAAAATCTATTGTCACATAATATCAAGAAAGTCTAGGCCTGCACAGAGTGCACCGTATCCGCACAAGGTCAGGTTTTCCGACGACAGAGACACCAAAAAAACGATAAAGATAATAATGGCTGAATGCAGAACTATAGTACAAGAGCTCAAAGACCTCATATTCAAGGTTTGTCCGTATTGTATAGTACCTACCGCTACCTAACAAAAACTATGAAAAAAACCAGCCAAGTGGGAGTCGGACTCACGCACGAAGGGTTCCGTACCATTATCCATAAAAAACTATTTATTCTGTGTTTTTAGTATTTGTTGTTATAGCGGCAACAAAAATACATCATCTGTGAAAATTTCAGCTGGAACTATCACGGTATCAGTGAGATACAGCCTGGTGACAGACAGACAGACGGACGGACGGACGGACGGACGGACAGCGGAGTCTTAGTAATAGGGTCCCGTTTTACTCTTTGAGTACGGAACCCTAAAAAACAATGTAATAACAGCGATACGTATAATTAACATCAATTTGACGTAGCTGGTATATCTATACTAATACTAATAGAAAAGATCTGTGCAACGTAATTTTGCAGTTTTGTAAGTTTCTATGTAGCGGATAAAGTCTGTAACTTCTCATCTAATTTCTGTCTCTCAAAATATTCCACCATGATTCTACTAGGGGTGTTCAATAAGTTCTGAGAATGGGTACAAACTCTCTTATTTTCTGTGCATATTTATTATGTTCAAAATATTATTACTTTCCTTCAAAAAAATAAAAACTTTTGGTTTTGGTATGAGGCTTATTTTTTATAGATAAAATTCAAAATTCAAAATTCAAAATTCAAAATTCAAAATTCAAAATCATTTATTTGTAAACATAGGTATATGGATGGTCAAAGAACTTAAAATTATGTACCACTATGTTTTGCCATATGTCATACAAATACTTATGAGAAGATGGAGCAGCATGCATCTAATTTAGAGTATGCATTATATTATTATAGTTCACAATCTGTAAAATATTCATTCAGTGAATAATAGGCTTTTTTATCGATATTTTTTATTGATAGATAGATAGATTCATTTATTTCATAGTAAGATTACATTGTAAATTAAATTAGTATGTTAATTTACATGAAGTCATTATTATGATCGTCAAAAAGCAAATAGATACATATGTCAATAAAATTATTTGAATAGTCAAGAACAGGTACATTTTAAATTTAAGAGCAATACTCATAATCATGTCAGAAATATTATCACCGGCAGTGGATCGTCAAATAGGTACTAAAGTCACAAAGTTTTAATTACTAAATTCCAGGTTTGTGATCCATAAATTCGCTTACAGAATAGAATGGCTTATTCAACAAAAATTTTCTCAATCGGTGTTTGAATGTTTGGTCACATAGATCATTTCGTATTTCGGCAGGAAGATGTTCATAAAACGTGGGGCCTATGACGCGTGGGTTTTTTTCTGCTAGGGCCATTCGACGGGGAACTGGTAGCAGACGTCCCGTTGAGCGAATGAGTATGCCCGTAACATTTACCCGACTGAACTGCGAAAGATTACTTCTAACAAACATTATCACTTCATATATATAGAGGGAATAATGGGTCATGATGCGCTGCGTCACGAAGTGGTCTATACACGAGTGCCTTGGTTTTCCTCCAACTAGAGTACGTATTGCTCGTTTTTGTAGTACTAGTACTCGTCTCGCATCTGTCGAAAATCGTATATCGACGCAATTGCACCGATTTCATTGAGGAGTTTTCAATATCTAAGAACAAGGAGTAATAGTAAAATAGTTGGTCTATATTACACGGTAGCTAACTAAATGTATAGAATTCGCAAACCTGAACAGCCTTGGTATCGACAAACTCGGGCAAAAACAAATCTCATAGATTTGGTATTTTTTTCTTTGTTTTTTTCTTAGACGCCCTCGTTTAATTGCTTTAGAATTATCTTGATTTACTCTCCCTTCGTATTTTTATTCACATATTGCCACCTTCGTTCACCCTTTTCTAAAAAGTAAATAGATATAAGTATATTGATTACCAGAAAAACCTTCCTTGAACTTTGTTACGAGTAGGTAAGCTGTGCCATAAAAATGATGGAGTTTAATTGTTTAATTTCGTGGCAACAAAATAGATAAACTTCGAATTTTAAAGTACATTTTTTTTTATTTCCGCACCATAATATTGCTAACACCATTCCATTTCCATTTAAGCGACGTCAGAATTTGGTCTATACCTTAGCGATTAAAGAAAAATAAATCAATATTATCCTTTTTTTACTTATTCACTATATTAATGAATAGTGAATTATCATAATGAGACATAATCATGCCCAGGGAGCGTACTTTTCATGCCGATGACATCAATTTGACGTCACGCTGCATATAGGATGATCCCAAATAGTTTTATTGTAATTATATTAATCATTAGTCGTCAATCATTTTAATCATGTACAAATTACTTCAAAAGTAATCTATTCACACGTGGAATAATTAAAAGGTACCTACTTGATACGTGAAACGTAAATTAAACTATTTGTTTTGTTTTTATACATACATTTTATTAAATGGTATTGTTACCACCAGGGCCCGTACTTATCATGCCGTTGACGCAAAAATGACGTCACGCAGCATAGAGTTTGATTACAATTGTATATACAAAAACAAAACATATAGTTTAATTTACGTTTCACGTATCAAGTAGGTACCTATTAATTATTTCACATGTGAATAGATTACTTTTGAAGTAAGTTGTACATGATAAAAATGATTGACGACTAATGATTAATAATTACAATAAAACAATTTGGGATCAGCCTATATGCAGCGTGACGTCAAATTGATGTCATCGGCATGAAAAGTACGCTCCCTGATCATGCCCATTCTCACTACTTATTGAACACCCCTTGAGCCGCACGGAATCGGTTCATAAAATTGTGCAAGTATTTTACACAAACCGCTTTCCCAAAACTAAGTCAGGTATTTGGATTCTGAATCTTGAGGACCCTGTGAAGGACATACTTATGATTGCTTTTATCCCGGAAATCATCCGGCATCCCTGAAAGGGGTGAAAAGCGGGGTGGAAGTTTCTATGGGAGTGTCATAATTGTTAGTGCTTTTCTGTGGGAAGTTCAATAGCATATTTGCTACTGCATTTTGTGCAGGAGTAGAGTTAATCGTCGTACAAACGCCAGCACAGTTAACTGACAATTCGTTACCCTTATTACAGTGCACATAAAGTGCACGGATGGTCAATTGGTTAGTTAACTGGATGTCGCAGGCAAAAGCTAGTTTCATTTATATTACAGACACCAAACGGCTGGCCGGACATATCTATATGGCTATTGAGCAACGGCTCTCGTATCGCCCATACCAAGATGGCGCCGAGTGACGTCATCCATTCTGTCATATCTGAGCAAAATGGCTGCCGCTGTGGGAAGATACAGACGGTTTATCTTGAGGTAATATTAACCTTGTATCAAGGATTATTTACCAGAACCATGCTCTTCTAATCTTCTATACGATCTTCGGAGCACTGTACCATGAGTATTTAAGTAGTTACAAACAGGTCTACCGTTTAACGATGCAGGAGCGAGAAGGTTTGTCAACTCCTGTTACGCCACAGGCAACACTGTTTTATATTATGTACCTTAAAGTAATAAGAAATTATCATAACCGATTTGTTTGCTTTCTAAGCCGGTTAATCAGCAAAAGTGTTTATATCTGGGGGCACGGTAATGCCCCCGCCAAGTCGAGCAAAACAAAAAGGCACGGCCGGACCTTCCTTTTCTCGAAGCCATTCAGGCCATTTTCAACATCCTGTAATTTTGTGCTGGCTAAAGCTAGAACCCTGAACTTTCAGTAACATGTAGGGAATAATATGGCTTAGACATGTTCTTAATAGCATTCAATTTGAACTATTAGTTAAAGAACGGTTTTCCGTCAAAGTTCCTTAGTTTTGTCACTGACATACTCACTCACTCATAATGATCAACATAATTCTGAGGTACTTCTAGCAGACACACAAGCTCCAAATTTTAAACACAATGAGTTTTTAGCCTATCAATTCATAAAAAAACCTGAAGATATTACAATTTCAGTCACGTTTCAGAGATATACAAACCGCATAAGTAAGTTTGTAATGCATACAAAGCACATGCGACATGCATGCAGGCGATTACAAAGTTACTTTTTAGTTCATTCATGCAAAAGTAATAATAATGTACGTATAGTGCACTAAACGATGTATTAGCATGCCGTTAGTGTTAACCTACAAAAAGAAATGAGATCCTGTTAAAAAGCATTCCATGTAAAAATAGGCCAAGCCTCGAAACTCTTCCACAGTAATAAGTGGTGAGATATTTAGTAGAGCTAAGTCAGGCATTCTTAGAAATCTTTATTTGCTTGCTAAATAAAATTTTGTGAAATGGCAATACACATTACATAGTTTTAGGTATGCGAAAATGAGTAAATGCAGTAAAGTTGTGTGATTCCCAAATTGCAGAATTTTATTTAGCAAGCAAATAAAGATTAATAAGAATGCCTGACTTGGCTCTACGAAATATCTCACCACTTTTTACTGCGGAAGACTTTCGAGACTTGGCCTATTTTACATGGCATGTTTTCAATGGGTGAAACTATTTTGTGTCAATTTTACCAGTGTCCGATCGCTGCCATTTTGGAAAAACCGGTAGTAATCTGAAAAAATCTTTACCTATATAAAACCACTCCATAAACCGGTTATAAAACTAGCTAGGCTAGATTAACACAGTACCTACTGTTCCAGCCAATAAAGTGTCCGAAGCATCGTTCAGGGGACTGTTGCTGTATCTCCGCTAAAGTCGAAATGTTGGCGTGGATGGGGGCCTTTAGGCAGCGATCTGTCTTCCAATACTGCCTGCCTTCTGGTTATCGCAGCACGGAGTCTGGCATCGGCATTACATGTGAACCGCTGGTATGTGACTGCCCTAAACTCACGACTTATCTAAAGGGGTAAGTAGGTACTTAGTGCACTTTCAATTGAATGCCACGTTTATACCTTGATGGTGCAAGCATACCTACGGCCTGCCTGGTAAGCAAACAACATACATACATACATACACTCAATAGCGTTATTCCCGGTAACATCAATACTAATATTACAAATGCGAAAGTGTGTCTGTCTGTTACCTCTTCACGCTTAAACCACTTTACCGATTTCAATGAAGTTCCGTATATAGATAGTTTGAGTCCCGGGGAAGGCTATACGATAGTTTTTATACGCCGGAAATCATCCCCTTAAGCCCTAAATGAAATGAAATGAAAATTTTATTGATAACAATTGTAATAGGTTATTTTACAGTAGAATAGATACCTATGCTCTAATTATATATACCTAATAGGTTTTAGGTATGTACATACATTTATTCATAATGGTTGTTATTTATTATATGATAGGTACATTAAATAAATAAATAATAAATAAATAAATATTACGGGACAATCTTACACAAATCAACCTAGGCCCACGGTAAGCTCAATAAAGCTTGTGTTGTGGGTACTAGGCGATGATATATATAATAGATACATACATATAGATACTTATATACATATATTACATCCATAACTCAGGAACAAATATTCGTGATAAACACACAAATAAATGCCCTGACCGGGATTCGAACCCGGGACCTCCAGCTTCGTAGGCAGAGTCACTACCCACTGAGCTACGGAGGCCGTTACATTGTTCTATTTATATTAATAAATTATTAAAATTTCATATGGCCAATGGTATTTATGTTGAAAAATTCATCATATTGGTAAAACATATTTTCTAAAAGCCACTTTTTTAAACTGGAATTAAATCCTGCAGTGGAAGATGCACTTCTGGTGCTAAATGACGACCGCTTTAGCCTAGTTGGTAGTGACCCTGCTTACGAAGCAAGAGGTCCTGGGTTCGAATCCCGGTAAGGGCATTTATTTGTGTGATGAGCTCGAGTATTTGTTCCTGAGTCATGGATGTTTTCTATGTATTTAAGTATTTATTTCTCTATATAAGTATTCATATAGTCGTCTAGTACCCATAGTACAAGCTTTGCTTAGTTTGGGACTAGGTTGATTTGTGTAAGATTGTCCGCAAATATTATTATTAACTGGCAGACGATTGTAAACGGAAGGTCCAAGGCTATAGACCGACTTCGCTGACTTCGCTAGTCTATGGTACTCCGCCACCAGCCTGTCTCCATGCTTGTTGCTCCGTAAAGGATATCTTGAGTTCGTGCCCTTGCGTTTGAACTGATCAAGGTTTTCGTGGGTGAAGACTGCCACTTGGTGTATCAATATGCATGGCAGGGGCAGAATTCGGAACTCTAGAAATGGGTACCGTGCCGGGGCGTCGGCCGGCTCGCCGGCCATGCCGCGCACGGCCCTCTTCTGCATGGAGAACACGCGGTACCAGTCGGCGGCCCGGGCCCACAGCTCCACGCCGTACGAGCACCGAGTGGACCGTCGCGAAGTAACACTCTCGCACGGCGGCCCGCCCGGCGGTGTGCGCCAGCCGGCGCAGCACGAAGCATGCGCGCCCCAGCTGACCACATATCTCATCTATATGCTTTTCCCATGTCAGTGCACTGTCGAGGTGGAACCCGAGCAGGCGTGCGCAGGGCACATGCTGTATAGGGGCATCACCTGCGCACACCTGCAGACTCTCGGTTTGATGACCGTTTAATTTTATTGTTATGTAGCAGGTCTTATCTTTATTTAGTGCCAGCCCATTAGCCCTGAACCACTCGTGCAGTTGCCTGACAACCTGAAAGGGGTAAAATGGGGTAGAAGTACCTATGTTTGGAGCTTCGATGTTAACGAGTGCCACGTGGCAGTCGGTACCGTCTCCGCGCCGCGCCGCCACCGCTGGTATGTGCGTTTCGGCCTTTATTGTTACCCAACGGAAAAAAGGGTTCTTTAAAGAAGCACGGCTATGACTGAAGGCCCGAGAGTAGTGTCGTGGTGAGATAGACTATCCGTCTCTTTCTAATTAGAAAGCTCAGAAAGAGAGAGTGCAGTGCCAGTTTTCTATTAACTTGCAATGTATGCATGCAACTATATACCTACCTAACCATGTTCGGGTGAAATCTAGCAACTCAATTTTAAAGCCGATGTCAACTGATTGAGCTGAAATTTCGAGTAAAGGTATAGTTTGTTTTATAAAGTTTGTTCGTTCAACAATTGAAACCAATGTGTAAGAAAAAAAGTCATTTAGGACCTTTAAACAAAGTATCCCTTCCCCATAACAAAACTGTCAGATTTAGAGGTAGCTTTAAATTCGTTGCAGCAAAAATATGGAACGATCTGCCTCCACTTCTTCGTAATAATATGTCCCTATATGTCTTTAAAAGTAAGCTACGTTCAATTATTTTCGATAAACAAAAATGCACTGAAGCAACCAGCAAATAAACAAATAATTTTCTAATTAATTATTAAGTAATAAAACAACTAATTTGTAAACTTTTATAACATTTAGGCCTAGCGAGTGTACCCACAGCCAATTCTATTAATTCTCTTCACTTTTTTATTCTTATTTTTAAATTTAAATTAGTTGTTCTATATTTTTTTGAATACTTACTGGAGTTATTGTTAGTAAAACCCGCAAATATTTTTTTTTATTCTTTTGTAATAGTCGGGGATGGACTGAAAACCAGCGCTGTGACATAAAATCGGTGGCACAGCAAACGCTGAGTCCATCCCTATTGCCACGTTGTGTTGTTTTTTGTTTTTCCTTTCTAGTTGTATATTTCTAGAAATGTGTGTTTTTATTAATGTGTATGAGTTTTTATTTATGTGTGGCAATAAATCTCTTTTCTTTCTTCCTTTGAATATTCATAGTCTGGCCAGGAATATTTTAGGCAACTTCAAAGCGCTTATCCAGACTGCCCCAGCTCAAGGTGTTACTCAATAACTCATTGTTCCAGAGTCTCGAATGCTGTATCAACATCTACCGAGCAAAGCTTGATTGCGGGTGTGACCTCGTCAACCGGTCACCCTTTGTGAGGGTCAATTTCCTGAACAATGTCAAAGATACGCAGGTAATCTAGTACTGACTATAACAAAGGGGCCAAGGCCGACCTTTACATGAAATGGCATTGAATTTCAAATTTTTATTTTATTTTTTATTTTATTTATTAAGTACATCCACATCATATATATTACAATTCACTTAAAGCTAGCATATTAAGAGGCATTTATTTCTGATATATACAACAATTACGGAAGTACATAACATTGGCTACGCATGTTGCATTGATAGCAATAAAAGTTATAAATAACTTAATACAAAACAAAATATGAACTAAACTAATATTAACAGAATTTATATGTAAATATCTATAGAACTAATATTATTTGCAATAATGGCGACAGAATTATTTTAGTTTTGGCAATGATGTCGATTTAAATTTAGGTAGACGGTCGTGGACGATATCGATACATTTATTTTGGCTGAAAAGTCATTAAAACTTGAGCAAATTCTTACCATAGGAGACTGTAAGCCAAGGTGAGTCCTGCTGAATGGTGTGGCGAAGGTTTTGTAATAGGGTGCCGAGGGTAATTGTGAGGAGCTGTTAACGAGGCTCTCTCTAATAGATTGCAGCATTTTATTTGCCTATTTACTACCTTGTGCAGGAAACAAAAATCTAACATACGCCGCCGATAATGCAAGCTGTCCATATTAAACTTAGCAAGACGACTATTATAGGTATTACTGTGCGAAAAGCCAGGGGTGCCAAATGCAAGATATCTTGTGAACGCCCTTTGTATTCTCTCAACCCATTGCGAGTGAACCTGGTAGTGAGGATTTCAAACAATCGAGGCGGTATCGAAATGGCTGCGTACCAGAGTGTTATACAGGATTATTTTAGTTTGCTGTTTGTTAAAGCCGCTGGAGTTTTTTCTCAGGAAACCGAGCATCTGTGCCGCCTTTTTTACTATTGAATCTACGTGAGCATGAAATTTAAGTTGGCTATCAAGTATAACACCTAGATCGATTTCAGTCACTTCTGTATCTACTTGTGATCCTTTATCAACTTGCTCACATAAGTCAGAAACAAAAGGCACTAGATTCGACACTACTGAACGACCAGGTCTTAAGCCATGTTGATGGTCTGATATGCAGGTTTCAGCTATTCCTGACAGCACAGGTTGTATAAGAGACTCAAATAGTTTTGAGAAGCAGGATAAAATGGAGATTGAACGAAAGTTTTGGACGCAAGCTTCGTCACCTTTCTTATAAACTGGTACGATTCGAGCCTCTTTTCACACATCAGGGAAGCATCCTTCAGTAATTGACCGATTAAATAGTAGAAACAGTGGCAAAGACAATGCCGAACCACATCCCTTTACAAATACTGGAGGTATGCCATCCGGGCCAGCACCCTTCGAGCAATCGAGTTTTTTATTTGCACCAGATATCTCAGCTTCAGTCAGCTGTGTATTACTGATGTAATTACTAGTTATGTTGCCAGGATCATCAATAAAATGGCTGTTGGTGATTTGTGAGCTATATACTGACGAAAAGTTCTGAGCAAATAGATTGGCAATGTCTGTTCCAGTCTCCGCTATATCATTATTTAAATACATTTTGGCGGGGAGAGTAGAGCGACCACCTCTTTTATTTTGAATATAGCTCCAAAATGCCTTCGGATTGCTTGAGAGATTTGATTCTATGGTTAGCTTGTATTTTTTATAACATTCATCATATAATTTACAACAACGACTACGAAGTAACTTGAACTCAATTTCATCGCGAGGGTTTTCATACTTACGATATTTTAAGCGAATTTTATTTTTCTCTCCTCAAAGTTTTACTAATAAATATTACGGGATAATCTTACACAAATCAACCTAGGCCCACGGTAAGCTCAGTAAGGCTTGTGTTGTACATATAGATACTTATATACATATATAACATCCATGACTCAGGAACAAATATTCGTGATAAATACACAAATAAATGCCCTGACCGGGATTCGAACCCGGGACCTCCAGCTTCGTAGGCAGATTCACTACCCACTGGGCTACGGAGGCCGTTTAATGATGATGACGACCACTTATTGCTAACAGGCATCGGAAAGCGGAAATGCGGAAGACTTCATGCGTCTACCCACTGGGCTACGGAGGCTGTTTAATTAATGCATGGCTGATAGACGGTCTGTTGTTTTAGGTAAACTAGAACGACTCGGGCTGAGTGGATTGGTACTTGACTGGTTCAAATCCTATCTCCAGGGTCGCAAACAGTGTGTCCGTGTTGGCGACTATTGTAGTGAGTTCTGCAATATTGATTTCGGAGTACCGCAAGGAAGCGTTCTAGGGCCAACCTTATTTCTAGTGTACACTAACGGTCTCTGTAATCTTCAATTGAACAAAACTTCCATTGTGTCTTTTGCGGACGATACAGCAATCGTGGTTAGGGGCGGAGACTGGGCAGAAGTATAAAGACAAGCCAAAATCAGCATGGCGATTGTCACAGGCTGGTTGGATGCAAATTTACTAACATTAAATGTTAGTAACACAAAATACTTATGCTTTTCTATTAACGCTAGGGGCCAGCCAAGTGATGACTTTTCCATGCGAGTGGGTGTACATCACTCGGCAAATCTGTGCTCAGGTATGCTGTGTATTCATTTCACTTAATGAGAACATTGTAATTGAATTCGTATGTGTAAGCTCTGACATGTAAAAGGCCCTTGAGGTTGCAGAATAAATATTTGAATTTTTCGGAGTTCTTTGATATATTTTGTATAGCATCGGCGCACACCAGTGCGGAAGTCGCTCGCGCACGCTACCTGGGTCGCGTTTAGTAGCGGCCACTAGTGGCTCAATGTGCGGCGGAGTGGTCGCGTTTAGTGGCATTCACTAGTGGCTCAATGTGCGGCGGAGTGGTCGCGTTTAGTGGCGGCCACTAGTGGCTCAATGTGCGTGGGATGGGTCGCGATCATTCATCGTTGCGGCGGCTCTCAGTGTAAGAAATAGAGTTCAATGCCCATATTGCCCATGTCACCCCATTTCTTAACAAGCATAATATCCTAAAAATGCAACACCGACGTAAGCTTCATCTGGCTTGTTTGCTATTTGGGGTAGTGAATCACAAGGCGCCGGCATATCTCTTCGAGAAACTCTCCTTTAGTAACACGTCTCGGGGAAGTAGCCGACAGCGCGTAATTTGTTTGATAACTCCCCGACATTCATCTGCTGCTTTCCGAGGAAGTTTCCGCTATGCAGCCACGAAATGCTGGAATAATGTCCCGCCGCCACTTAGAAGCCTGCCGAACGTTAAAATATTTAGAACTAAGCTCAAAAAGTTCATGCAAGAACATCAGTTTAAACAGAAGAATCTGTCTTGAAACTAGTTGCATTTAATACTTTCTCACCTGTTGGTTATGGTCCATATTCATTTCCATGCATTGCCATACGTTTGTAGGTCACCATAATTAGTCTCTTGAAAGCCTTTTGTAAGCTTTTCCACGGGTATATTTGACGTTTAGTGTTTTGTTTGTTTTGTTTTCTGTTCTGCTGTTACGTTGTAATCCCGCTGGCGCTAGTAGTAACGGTTGTGTATGGGCTGCGTTCACTGTTACTGTAAAGGCCCACACACACGTAGTGGTTTGTGGGGTGTGAACACTTCTTTCCTTTTTGTGTATTTATTTTTTATTTTTATTAAGTGTGCATTTTAGTTATTAATAGGTCATTATATTTATATATATATATAAGATATTGCATGTGTATCTGTTGTTTTTGCCCACCGTGCTCTCACCGAATGGACCCTGCGGAAGACCAGCGCTGGCTGCAAAGCTAGCAATATGCTGTGCAGGATCCATTTCGTGACAAAATATGTATTATATTATTTCTTTTGTATGTGTAAATTGTGTGTCACGAATAAATATTTGAATTTGAATATTTGAAAATTTGAATTTATTTTACAACTACAATTGGTTTAATGGAACATGATGATAAGTTTTTCAACTTAGTTCGGAAAGTATTCGTCCCTTAATAGTATTGTGGGTTAGTGCAAAGACGCATGCTGTATGCTAGGCATTAAAAGATGAAGTAAACAAATATATAATTTATTTTAAAAACAAAGTTTTCAGCGACTTCAATTCAGTACTCCGCCAAGCCACATGAATATTTCCACATTTAATTTCCAATTTACCACATGAACTGTTTTCCGAGAGCAAATACGTTAATTATTAGTGAAAAAAAAATCGCTGTTTATGGGCCGATAATATTTGAGGACTTCCGTCAATTCCTCAAGGATCTCAGAATCACCTTTGGCACTTCTTTGTTTGCTATTTCAACTGAATGATATCAGAATCGGTGACGTACTTTTATAGTTTGAAGTACATCATTGACAAGTTCCACAAGCCATCTGTGGTCTTCATCATCACTTCCACTTCACCAAATTTATGATTTCCGGATGTAAATACACGAGTTATAATAGAAAACACCGAAATTACTACACGCATCACTTGAGGAGTTCCCTCAATTCCTCATGGTTCCCATCATTCAAGTGGAGTTTTGAAAACAATGGGACCAACCTGGAAGCATATACTTTCAATTAAAAAAAGAATGGTACGAATCGGTTCATACATGACTAAGCTCTGAGGTAACACACATTAAAAAAAAAAAAAAAAAACATACAACAGAATTGAGAACCTCCTCCTTTTTTTTAAGTCGGTTAAAAAAGAGGGAGACCAAAAAAAGGGCAAGAAAAATATGTAGTTTCTTTTTAAACGTGTTCTATCAGTCCAGGAATAAGGAGTCGAAAGTCTGGAGTAGGTATAGATCCATGAGATTTAAGCCAGTGCTAATTTGAATGTCGTTTTTTTTATAAGCAAGCTATTAAATAGTACATAGCTGCTAATCCAGCTGCCCTTAACCTCCAGTCCGAGGTTTCTGTGGAAAAGACAGAATGAGTAAAATATTTAACGAATTGATTTTCACTTGTCTTTTTGAACAAATGAAAATTCTAAACTATTAACCGAATGGCTTCGCTTGGTTCAAATATGATGTCCTTTTTGTCGGTCTCAGAAGGTTTATGATAGAATGGGATGACTTGCCCTCCGCTTATTTAAATTTTCTCCCCCAGAAGCCAGATTTAATAAAATGATGTGCAGGTCTGTCAAAACAATGCGAATCCGGTGTGGTGCGAAGTTCTTCGTGTGTCCAATAGCGTCAGCACTTCGCTGCATCGCTTGGACTCTAGTCCTCCTGAAATCCTGGTCGAACTGTACCACTGGGACGCTTCACAGACGGTAAACATACAAAATATAGTATCATATAAGATTCAAGAGCGGGTCTTGATACAATTTATCTTGAAATCTATCTTCTAGTACCTATTTATGTAAGTTAAAATGCCTTTTAAATTTGTCTTTCTTTCCAACGTTATTTATTTTTCTTTATTACCTATTAAAGGACATTTTTGTATTTGAGAAAGGAGTAACGTAGTTTTGTTAAGTTTTATGAATATGAGGGGTTACTTTAGTCCTTCTATCGTTTCGTTTACCTTCTTAGAGTAAAGAAGATCTGCTGGGACGTGTCGCGGTGGAGCCTATTTTTCTTACCGACCAAGACACGGAGTTGCCTTCGATGGAGTGGTTCGATATTCATATGGGGACAGAGCACGTTGGCAAAATACAGATGTCTGCACATCTCATGCAAGTAAGTAAATAAGTTATCTATCACAAAAAATTAGGTTTTAAGTAAGGATTGTAAAGCGGTTTTTTATAACCGATTATTCCGACTAAATTTCATCATAACCGGTTATGAAATATGACCGGTTATTGCATTCCCTAGTTTTCAGACACGTTTTTATTTGCTCCTTTGTTGCCAGTTAAAATTATTATAATATCATTAATGTGAACCTCAAGTGATCAAGAAGGTAAAACTAAACTAAATACTACAACTTACAAAAGTTGAAAAATTTCATTTCAAAGTTCAATATCTCAATAACGGCTGAACCGATTTTGCTAAGTACGTTGCTAAAAACCACCTCGATCACGTTAGCTTTCGAAGAAAAAAAACCGCATTCAAATCGGTCATTTCGTTTAGGAGCTACGATGCCACAGACAGACACACACAGACACGTCAAACTTATAACACCCCTCTTTTTCCGTCGGGGGTTAAAAATGTTTCGATTAACAACTGAACAACCTGTAGCCATTTAACGAAGTAGACTTGTTAAACTGTATGTTGTAGCTTCGTCTATGATATATGTTGGACTTATTGTATAGATAGTTTAATAGCATCCGTTAAGTCCATGTAATGAACCTAAAAAGTAATTTATTTCAGATAACTTCAAGTATCCTAAAAAAGAGCTGGATTCCACCACAGCAGGCCTTGCCCCAGAGACCCAGTGATCAGATCGCTCAAATGGTCTTAAACACTGAAGGACGGGAACCTCTGCCAGTCAATGTAATGCCGTCGAATGTCACCTACAAGTTAGTAGTCATTTTAGAACCCATATAGCCCTCCGAAACATTAAACTTAAGTGGTAGTGGGCGGGGCTCATTGCACGTAGAACCGATAGCCATTTGGGCGGAAACGTTGTCGAGTGGCAACTACGTGCCGGAAGATGCAGCGTGGGTGACCCCACACGATGGACTGATGAACTGGTAAAGGTCGCTGGAGTCCGCTGGATGCGGGTGGCGCAGGACCGGTCATTGTGGCACTCTTTTAGGAGGCCTATGTCCAGCAGTGGACGTCTTTCGGCTGATGTGATGATGATCCTGAAGACTTTCTATTGTCTACTCGTAGTTATTGCTTTTTACAAGCTTTTTATTAACTTGCAATGTATGTTAACTATGTAACTTTGTTTGTTCCGGTAAAATCTTGCAAGTCAATTTTGATGAAGCAGATATCGTCAACCGATTGAGCTGAAATTTTGGGTAAAGGTTTATATAACAATTCAATACCTATAGTTTGTATAACAATTCAATATTATGGTATTATCTACTGATCTGATGATGGAGACAGGAAGGTGGCCATGGGCATTCAGTACTTAACCAACGTAAGCCCGTTAAGTTTGGGCTCGTTAGAATCGTCGTCATCATCGATGACTAGTTGATGACGGTATACAGAAAAGTACCTACAGTTGGCAATAAAAGCTTGTACCAAAAATGAATAGTAAACCAAATAGTGTAAAGTGTATTATGAGTATACTTTTTATACTACGTTAGTGGCAAACAAGCCTATGCCAGATTATTAGTGGTTACCGTAGCCTATGGACGCTCGCAACCACAGCCTCGCTGTTTTGTAACTTACCTTACTTACCTTACCCCACCCGTCACCCACTAATATATCTTGACGCGGCGATTCGTAGTCACTAAGCGTAATCAGAGAATAAACGCGTTCAGAAACATCCCTGGGCAAAACCTTTCTTAAAGAACTCCTTATTGTAGTCTCTCGGAACCGCGGTACAGTTCAGTCCGCAGCCGGAGAGTTCCCGGGAGGAAATTCCGTGTACCTTGCGCGACCATTTTTTAGGGTTCCGTACTCAAAGAGTAAAACGGGACCCTTATACTAAGACTCCGCTGTCCGTCCGTCCATCCGTCCGGCCGTCCGTCTGTCTGTCACCAGGCGGTATCTCACTGATATCGTGATAGTTGTAGGTGAAATTTTCACAGATGATGTATTTCTGTTGCCGCTATAACAACAAATACTAAAAACACAGAATACAATAGTTTTTTTTATAGATAATGGTACGGAACCCTTCGTGCGTGAGTCCGACTCGCACTGATTCATATTCATTTAAGCGTCGCCAGGACGCTTGGCTCTCCACTACGAGGTCGAAAACTAGTTTCTGCTTCTATAAACTAAAATAGAAAAAAAAATTGCGTTTTTCATACAAAGTCTCTAATTGCTTAATTTTTTTGTTATCATTAACACCAACAAAAACCAGCTTCCGACCTAAATATTGCGTATTCCATTGTATATAAAAGAAATCATGTTATTCCAGTACGCCGTTTTAAAATGAGAACGAAACTACGTTTGTATGGAGATTCGTCTTGAGTCGAACGTGCTGGGAACTTTTAAGTATTTTTTATATCGCTTACAGAATCGATGTTTACTTCTGGGGTCTAAGACAAGTCAGCATCACAAACAACCCCCGTGTGACCTTGGAGTTGGAAGACATTACGATCAAGTCGGCCATTATAACGGAGTGCAGATCCAATTGTAACTTTCCTAATGCGAGGGTATCACAGGTGACTACTGCGGGCCTAACATGATACTAATAATAAAAATAAAGAGAATAATAACAAACTTTATTTCGGACATTTCATTCATCCATAGTTACTATGCGTAAATCTATATAAATACAATGAATTACAATGCAACAGTGGCTGGGTCATTGTCAGTCACAAAAACAAAAATCATCTTTCCGGTGGTCAATAGTTAAGGGCTTACGCTCACATATAATATGTTTTTATCACATAGAATTATAGAAGGGGCAACGCCGTTTATGCGGATTCAGAGTTCAACCAAAAATTAGGCTTTATAGCCCTTAACTTTGGCAATGTCCACCGAAAAGACGCGAACCTAAATCTGACAATGACCCGGCTACACCCTTGATTTGCTCGATCCAATCGTTTTGTATTGGATCGTAGCGTGCAGCAAAGGTCCTTAAAATGCTGTTGGGACTTTGCCTCACATGACTTAAAAGTGAAACGATCTTTTTCCGCACGATCGCCTGGAAACTGTCCGTGCGAGCCGCCACGAACATGCCTGATGCGCTACACCTCCTCGGCAGCCCCATCAGCATTCTAAAAACATTGTAATAATTATACGCAGGTGTAAGGTGGTTGTTATTTTATCACTTATCGTTGAAGATAAGACACCGTTACTCTCGCACTCGTATACTTGTCAGAACGTGACGGAGGTTACAGACAGCGATAAGACACCGTTACTCTCGCACTCGCATACTTGTCAGAACGTGACGGAGGTTACAGACAGTGATAAGACACCGTTACTCTCGCACTCGCATACTTGTCAGAACGTGACGGAGGTTACAGACAGTGATAAGACACCGTTACTCTCGCACTCGCATACTTGTCAGAACATGACGGAGGTTACTGACAGCGATAAGACACCGTTACTCTCGCACTAGCATACTTGTCAGAACGTGACGGAGGTTACAGACAGTGATAAGACACCGTTACTCTCGCACTCGCATACTTGTCTTGTCAGAACGTGACGGAGGTTACAGACAGTGATAAGTGATAAAATGTCAACCATGCTACGCCCGCTTATGTGCCGATGTAAAGTTTCCAAAATTCCAAAACTTTCCCAAGGGAGAGTTCTTGTTAAATTCTCAAAAAAGGTTACTTTCTTAAATGTTTACTGAAATTTTTGAAAATTTTCGTATGTTTTTGGATATTTTCTGCTCATTCCTCATCTGTACAGACAATTTTTATATTAATGTTCGCCAATAAACTGTTATGCAGTTTGGCTGTAAATTATGCTCTGTAATCCTTGTTTGGGTTTAATAAAAAAAAAATTGTCTTATTGTCAGTCACCTAGCGCGAAATTTGACCCAAGCTGAAACGAAGAACATTGTTCACCCTGGCAACTTACTTGTCAGCTACCAAATGTTTATATTATGTATATTTCAGAAGTTCCAAGGCAACATAACAAATGGATCGTCGCCTTTATCCATCAAGCTACACGACACCACCACTTTCGGGAGGACAATGTTCGCGGGCCTTAACATCGTGAAGAGACCGCAGAAATATCTGGTCACCTGGGTGCCCAAGAAGGAGAGAGAAGAATCGTTGTTCATGAAGTCTATAGAGTCCAATATGTTCATGCAAGGTAATTATCTACACTCTATAACTACTAATATTAAGTATAAAGAGGAAAAGTCTGTGAGATTGTAGTTTTGTAAGTTTATAAGTTATCCGATTTCAAAACCCTTTCGTCTGCATGAAGAATGGATTTTCTGGCTTCTTATAGGCTATGTATATTTTATCGCGGGCGAAGCCGCACGGGCAGCTTCTTTATTATATTATAAATCTGAAGATTCATAGGCTTAACCCCAACTTCTTAATTCAAATATTATCACTCACATCGCCTATGTCACTCACACGATTATGTGGAATCCAATGATACCTCATATTATGTCAAAACCCGACAAACCGTTTGGACTCTAGCCCGCGAAATATAATTTTCTTGTCCACATACATACATACGCTTGAAAAACATAACCATCCTGAGGCAGTGAGGTAAAAACACTGACGTACTTGTACGTGAATTTTAATTCCTTTGTGGCGAGAACTCCAACAGAACAATATCTGTCGACCTTCGCTAAGGAAGAATTTTGGCCAAAGGGAGTCAAGTTCCGGCGTTTTTGCGGTCGGTTACCTGACACCACGAAGTTCCGTAACACATGGCAGTTATAGTAAAATTAAATGTTACTATTAAATGTTACGGGACAATCTTACACAAATCAACCTAGGCCCACGGTATATAAGCTCAGTAAGGCTTGTGTTGTGGGAACTAGGCGATGATATATATAATAGATACATACATATAGATACTTATATACATATATAACATCCATAACTCAGGAACAAATATTCGTGATAAATACACAAATAAATGCCCTGACCGGGATTCGAACCCGGGACCTCCAGCTTCGTAGGCAGAGTCACTACCCACTGGGCTACGGAGGCCGTTAAAAAATAGTGTGTTTTGGTTGTATTTATATTTCATATTCATATTCATTTATTCGTTGCAACCATGGTATTCACAGGATGTTCTTAAAATCTAATTAGTACATGATACAGACATAGCAGGTGTGAATTTTTTTTTATCTGTTGTCTACTACCGTATATTTCAGTCCTGTTTACTGTACCTACTGTACTGTTTACAGTCAATTGGAAGACATTTGTCAAGAGAAGCTTCGCATATCCCGTTGAAATCCCCGACAAGGCCGTGCATTTTAAAGTGAACACTTCGAAAGTTAAATCATTCTGGGAGGACATTTTCCACAGTAACAAGTCCCAAGAGGAAAAAATAATGTTGCTCCCTTTGTACGCTAAGGAGAAAAGTAATGTGGTGAAGGAGACGGAGCAAGATTGGTGGGCGAGATATTATGCGTCCGTTAACGTATGTTATTTTGAGTTGTTTATTTTATTTCGTTATTTTATAAGACCTCTTGTGGGGCGTTCAATAAGTTATCTACTACGCGCGTTCAATAGCTACTGACTTTTTCTCCTTATTTCAAGAAGAACGTTGAAATGAAGTATCTACATCAGTGTTCGATTTTGTGATTTTATGTTTTTTTTGCGACAAAAAATCTTTATTTATTTTAAATTTTGATTTCTATGGAGCAATGTCGCCATTCTGCACCTATCGCCATTTCAGTCGTTCAAATCTGAGATAGATTGCAACACCAATACATTTCCTCTTTCTTAAGCTCTTCGTGACTCTGCCTACGAAGCTGGAGGTCCCGGGTTCGAATCCCGGTCAGGGCATTTATATCACGAATATTTGTTCCTGAGTTATGGATGTTATATATCTTTATAAGTATCTATATGTATGTATCTATTATATATATCATCGCCTAGTACCCACAAAACAAGCCTTAATGAGCTTACCGTGGGCCTAGGTTGATTTGTGTAAGATTGTCCCGTAATATTTATTTATTTATTTAAGCTTAGCATCCCCGAATGGATCCTAACACCATAAATAAAGTATGTATATTTTCTCTATGCTAACACCTTTCCGCTTGCGAAATGACTTATTTCACTTCAATGATAAAACCACGTCTCATAGTAGGCTACCCTAATAAAACACGTAATAGGATTTCTAACTCTAGGACATCCAGTGTGAGACGTAACCGCTCCACGGGTTGTAAACTATTTTAAATCCTATCCGCTTACACCGTTTAAGTCCAGAAATAGATCATCACTTTGAAAAAACTCTTTCTGACTTCTGATTTTATAGGATTACTGTCATCAAGTCAGGGTCAGGATCAGGATCAGGGTCAAGATGATGGGGTCCTGGAGAAATCGAGGGAAATCTTCAAATATTATAATATACAGGGTGGGCCCTGTAACTGGAGCAAAAAATTAAACGGTAGATTATTAAGCTTGTGAACAATTATTTCGAAGTGGTTTCATGCGAAAAAAAAATATTTTTTTTGAAAAAAAAAAATCTTTAAAATAAGTTTACTTGTATTTTTTTACTCTTCTGGAGTGCTATGAGTAACTTTTTATTTTAAAAACACAAAAAAAAAGAAAAAAAAAATGAAAAAATCACAAAACTATCTGTTGAACACAAAAAATGCAAAAACTATTATGACTCATTTCATGATGTTACCTCAAAATCTGCATTGACTGCCGTGATATGATCTCATGGTGCCAAGATACATTACTTGGAGGTCATAACTTTACATCAAAATTTCTCCGTAACCAAAAATTTTGAAAGTGAATGATACACAAGGGGTTACTGCAAATGCTCTAAGGAAGCCTCCTTTTGAATATTTGCTCGTGTTACAGGGCCCACCCTGTATATATTACTTTTACAAAAAAAAATTGTAAAAGTAATGATATCCCACTAAAAACATAAATGTGAAAATGGAAGCCAAGTTCAATATTAAGAATACCTATGCGTAAGCGTGGTTGTCAACTTTGCCGACAAAAAATTGAGATCTAAATGGGTGCCAAGTTCAGGAGATAATCCTAAAATTAAATGTATTATTAAGAACTTACAATTTCTTATTTGTTCCGCTTCAAGAATGTTTGCTAATATGCAAAAGTATAACTTCTTAAATTTGAACACTTGAAAATTTTACACAAAGCAGATAGATAACTTAGGATAAATTAATGCTCAAGATTTGACTTGGCTATTTTTTACATACAAGATATCTGATATTTGGCTAATCAACTTATCATCTTTATGTTATACGTAAGTAACTGTGTATGTATTGTTAGTTAATTAAAATCCAAATAATCCAAATTTATCGAAGAGTAAGAACTCTTCGATAAATTTGGCTTGCTAGTAAAAACTAGCCAAGTCAAGTCATGAGCATCAATTTATCCTTGTAAATAGTACCGTAAATAGGTGCCGTAAAACCTTTTTTCGTTCAGGATAGATCATCGGGCGACAAAGAACTCTCTGGTAACCGAATAATGGTGAGTTTGAGTCACCTTTTTATTAAGACTGCTTCAGCCTAGTTGGTATTTAGTGACCCTGCCTATGAAGCAAGAGGTCCTGGGCTCGAATCCCGGTAAGGGTATTTATTAGTGTAATGAGCACGAATATTTGTTCCTGATTTATTTATCTATATAAGTATGTTTATTGTCGTCTAACTATAGTACCCATAGTACAAGCTTTGCTTAGTTTGGGACTAGGTTGATTTGTGTTAGATTGTCCGCAAATATATTATATTAGGTACGGTATTTGGCTGATGGTCAAATCAGCAGTTTGTTTATGCTGGATGCGGGTAGTGCAGGACCAATTACTTTTGCACTCTTTGGGGGAGGCCTATGTCTAGCAGTGGACGTCTTTCGGCTGATATGATGATGATGATGACCAATTTGTCTCTTATGGTGGGCTATTTTAACACTAGGACTCATGATCTTTGTCCTTCATTATTGTTCCATAGATATACGACTCTGAGTTAGAAGCACAGCCCGAGTTCTCACGGTTCAAGGACTGGTGCAGCACCATCAAGATCTACAATGGAGAAAAGACAGGGATTCCTGAGAATGACGAGAAACTCTGTTGTGGCTATTTGAAGGTAATATTAATGTCTTGGTAACATAAGCTACGGTGGCCTAGTAGTTACGGCATGCGGCTTCGAATCCCGGCTCGTACCAATGAGTTTTTCGGAACTTTTGTACGGAATATTTACCGTTAGCTTTTCGGTGAAGGAAAACATCGTGAGGAAATCGGTCTAATACCAATAAGGTCTAGTTTTCCCACTGGGTTGGATCTCCCGTCAAGGAGAAATTTTGACAGAGTTAAATAGTACAAGCATAAAAAGATCAAAAACTGACTACGAAAAATTAACTGAAAAACTGACTTTGTCACGCGGAGCATAATTTTGAATCGATTGATACCTTTCATCAAAGTCGAATTGGTATCTTAAACGCTACGGTGGATCACATGTAAATACAAATATAGACTGCTAAAATCATAATACCTATCCCTTGCTTTCGGGTCTGCCATTCTCGAAAAAAAATAACAACAATTAAACATTTTAAAGCATAATAATGTCTACTACATAATAAATAAATAAAATAAAAATAAAAATAAAAAAGCCTTTATTTCATTTTTAGTTACATTAATATTTATGATTAAAATCTAAGAACTAAATTCTGAATGAACCCCTAAGCGGGTATAGGCCTCCTCCAAAAGGTTCCACCTCTCTCTATCCTGGGCTATTCGTGTCCAGGAGGAACCAGCAGTTCCAACGATGTCGTCTTCCCATCTTGTGAAGGGTCTTCCCTTGCGACGTTTTCCTTTTGGTCCCTTCCACGATGTTATTCTTTTGGTCCATCGCTCGTCTTGAAGACGCGCTACGTGTCCTGCACATTTCCATTTTTGTTTTGTGTCTACTACATAATAGTCTGTAAGTGGAATTGCCACCAAATAAACGAAAAATAAACTTGTAGGCAAATGAACGAAAACAAAAAAGACACCCACGGGAGGAAAGGGGGTGGTGAAATTCTTAACCCGACGACACCACACGGGGAAAAGAGAAACAACAAATATGACCAAAGATGACAAAAACTAGTCACGAATGCAAAATGAGATAAATTAAGAACTTGTCAAAAACCAAATAGGACCAACAACGAACGTGCCGAGAAAAAAATGACGAATAACGAATGAGACTAAAAAAGAGATTGACTGGCATCGAACATGCCCAAAGAAGATGTTGACGAATACCGAAATGAGCCGGAATAAGAAAAAGACAGACAATAAAAGATTACCAAAGATGAAATAGTTAAAATCCGCAGTTAAATTCACAATTTTCAAAGTCATAAGACTATTTGAATACCTTCTTAATTTTTTTTGGTAAGAGGCTTACTAAGTCGAAGCCCATCAAAGGATAAAATCGATGCCGGAAGTGATACCATGCCGCTAAAAAGAATTAGAATAGAAGAGAATAGCTTTATTCAACATCACGTTACACGAAATTACTATTCTATTCTGTATTATAATGACGTTATAATATTGTAACCATACCAATACTGTGTCAATTATACAGATTGTTTTGCGTTGGCTAGCGATGTTTGATTTCAACTCTCATTTCTGTCTTTTGTAATGCTTTAATTTTCGTTGGTCCCATACATACAACTGATCCCTTCTTAAACTGGTTCGAATGGGACTACAACAAAAAGGAAACTCCATAATACTGATAGTAGTCCAGAAGCATACACGTGTCCATTATGTTCTGGACGGTAATAAAGGATCCCGTAATTCTATTAGAATATATCTGGTAGTCTGTTGTCCCGTAATTGTATGTATTAGAATATTTCTGGAAGTCCGTTGTTGGCATGCTATGTGAGCATGCGCGGTTGTGAACCTGTGCGACATTTTCCCACACAAAGAGTGCCATTTAGATCTACGTACGTTATCGATCTGCTGGTTCTACCTCGGTGTCGGGGTTTGTAGATTCTGTGATCCATTTACTGATATGACCAATCTGTGTAGGCATGTATAGCGATATACCAATGGCCGCCACCAGCTGACGCAGAGGCAGTTACCAGCAGCGGAGTGGATTTGGGACGAGGGTATGTACAAACATGTATACATACATAGGTACACGTCATTGTTCCTAGAAGGGGAAGGTAATTATCATGTAATTATCAATGTAATTTCTAGCAGTAGGTATGGGTTTGTCTAGACGTCAATAAATGCTATGAAATTTTCAGGTACTTCGACAGTTCCCCCACCAACAACCCAGCGCGCTATCTAGTCCGCGTGTATGCTGTTAAGTGCACAGGGCTGGCGTCTAAGGGGTTCACCACCGTGTCGAAGTGCTACGTTGCCGTTCAGTGCAGCAGGAGGAGGTTGGGTGACAGGGAGTCTGGGGTGCCGAGGAGCGCTGATCCTGTGTTTGGGAAGTGAGTAGCGGCTTGGCCACAGCTTCCAGCAACACCAGGGAGCAAGAGATTGGACCTCGGCCTCTCGCTCTAACGTAACACGCACCGCTGCCACTGATGCCGGCGGAAGTCGTGGCAAAGCCCTTAGATTTCACTTCGTCGTGGGGAAACTCACATAACAGCTAGAGTCTGTGCGGAAAAGCATTGTAGGATTAGAGGGCGTACTAGTGCTAGTTTACGGTTTTTGTTATGTTGACTACACCGTCACGACAAGAGACACTTTTCCGGAAATCTGTGGCCGGCAACTATGGGCGTCTTGTTCTAGCATGGAAGTAATAGCAAGACGCCCATAAAAAAAGTAAAGCCCGTCTAGAAGCCCCATAAGTGATCGACCATAAAGTTTTGCAGCAATCGATGCACTTTGTATTGTTTTACCCTCTTTCGATATGGTTTTAAATAGACAAAAGAGCGCGTGCTATGCGCTAGAGTGGGATACCATAATTTCAGTTTTGTATACGTCAATCGTTGATTTTCTAGATGGTGTAGGTATATACCTTCTGTAAGTAAGTACTATTATTTATGTCGAAGTATTGATACGTTCCAGAATGTTCGAGCTCCAATGCACCTTCCCAGAAGACTATCTCCTGGAGATATCTGTAATGGACTGTGCACCAAACCAGCCTGACGAGCTGATTGGAAGCACTGCCATTGACCTTGAAGACAGGGTGTATACCAAATACAGGGCGACTGTTGGATTGGCTGCAGAGTATAACATGTAATTGCTTACTTACACACAAACATGCTTATGTGTCTGTGTTTCTCGCGTCGACTGGCGCGGTCAGACAGGATTGCCAGTTAAGGTGGTTCGATTGCCATACAAAGCGTTATTTGACATTCGCAGGCTAACGGCGTGATATTTTAACAAACTTATGTAACAAACTTTCATAAATTGGCTTCCCATTTGCGCCAAATTCCCCCTTTCCTAGAATAAACTTGTATAAACTAGATTAATTTGAGAAAAATGGTTTTCCTAAAATATCACGTGACAAACCAATTTCTCAAATTAATCTAGTTTATACAAGTTTATTCTAGGAAAGGGGGAAATTGGCGCAAATGGGAAGCCAATTTATAAAATTTGTTACATAAGTTTCTTAAAATATCACGCCGTTAGCCTACGAATGTCAAATAACGTTTTGTATGGCAATCGAACCACCTTAAAGCCCTTAGGGTGCTGAGATGATACAAATACAGACTATACGACAGAGATAGTCTTCATTTTTTTAATGCCACAAGTAGCATTCGGCTAGCCATGCTATATGCCATATCATGAGCACAACCTGGTATTTAATTGTCTTTCGACGCTTTCTAGTGCGCTCGCGCTCAACGAGTAGAACTGATCAGATCAAAAGTCGGACTGTAAAGAGTTCAGAACCTAATAGGAATTTATTTATTACATTCTTATATTAATTTATACTGAAAAGAACACAAGCAAATCTAACGAATAATTATACGTAATTGAATTACCATAATCGTAATGTCATAATTCACAGGGATTGTATTTGAGCGGATATCCAATGTAATAGTAGGAAAACTGCTTTCTTTTAAATATGACAATTCTCAAATGAATAAAGGGCAGCAGCGCGTTTGTTTTTTTTTTATACCACGGCGGTGGGAAACAATCTTACGGCCTGCCTGATGTTAAGCTGGTACCGTCGCCTATGGTCACTTGTGACTCAGAAGAATCACAAGCGCGTTGCCGACCCTTTATTCACTTGAGGATTCGCTGTGTTGCCAGATAGAGACATGCAGGTCCCTCACTCGCAACACAGCGCTCCCTAGGGAGCTCTGGCGACCTTACTCAGCACCAGGAACACAACACCACATACTTTATAGCATGCAATAACATAGCAACGCTACAAAGCAGTGGTGCTATCATGGCTGCGGTCTTCTGCGGTTTGTGATTCTTCTGTTGTCGCAAGCGTAAGCAGACACCGTTACCTATAACGATGTCTGCTTACCAGCAGGCCGTACGATTGTTTGCCACCGTTACAGTATAAAAACATTCAAAGATACGTCGCTCTTATTCCAACAGCAATGGCCCAAATAAATGGAGGGACAGCCAACGGCCGTCGGCCATACTTGGGCAGCTTTGCGAACGGAACCACCTGCCGGCTCCAGAGTTCCCCAACCCCTCGACTGTTGTGTTGAACGGTGTGGAGTATAAGGATCTTGATTCTGGTGCGGATTATTAGTAGTTTCGTACACGTTTTTATCCGTTCCCAAGGCCCTAGCACTATAATAATAAATTAGTTATTTATTTAGATATTAACCCATAAAATTACATTGGTTACATTAAAAATTAAAAATATATAAGTATTATAGACGTTATCGTCACATTTTACGTGACGTTTCAATACATTTATCGTGACGTTTCAATACATTTTACGTGACGTTTCAATACATTTCCACCGTAAAATGTGATAATAAAACCTATCGTGCTACACACATACATATGTAGTTTAGAGTATACATAGTTGTAGGTATGCAGAAATCAGTAAATGCAGAGAAGTTGTGTGATTCCCAAGTTACAAAATTTTATTTAACAAGCATATAAATATTGATAAGAATGCCTGACTTGGCTCTACGAAATATCTCACCACTTTTCAATGTGGAATAGTTTTTTATGGGTATTTATATACATAATGGGATCTGCAACAGAATAAGTTTTTCATTGTAAACTTCTTTTCTCTCCATATTTTTCTTTTATAATTTCTAGCAACTAGCAACTAAAAGTAGTTTCAGACCCAGATACAAATAAATGAGCACGCGTCATCTTCGGGTTTTAGTTTCACATACAAATAAATGATCACAGATCATTTTCGGGTTTTAGTTTCACATACAAATAAATGATCACAGGTCATCTTCAGGTTTTAGTTTCACATACAAATAAATTATCACAGGTCATCTTTGGGGTTTTAGTTTCACGCTACGCGCTACGCTCCCGTGGTTTTCCCCTTAAGTAGCGGAAAGTGACTAAGGCCATAAATTTTTTTTTTTTTCCTTTTTGTATCTGCGATCAGTCATTTTGACTATAAGCAGGTTTGATGTAGTATTTGCTGATGGCGTTTGGAACGAGTCTCCTTTGACACGCTCCTATTAGAAAAGCTGCGTCTCCACACTGCTGTGTTCGAATATATCACGTCGTTTTAGTCTTTTGTTGTAATCTGGGACGGTCAGGTTCACTGCAAGTTGGTTTGGGTGGCTTATCAGGCGATTCTTGTAGTTTTTGATGCTCCGTTCGAACTCCTCCTTTACAGTGTTCATGTTCAGATACTTGTGGACTTCTGCATTTGTGATGAACCAGGGTGCATTTGATAAGCTTTTCAGTATGCAATTCTGAAGGCGTTGGATGATATTCACGTTTGAGATACTCACTGACCCCCAGAGTTGTATCCCGTATGTCCAAATAGGTTTTATTACTGCATTATAGATCAGCAATTTGTTATCGGTTGATAGTTTCGAGTTTCTGTTGAGTAACCAGTACAGTCCTTTATATCTAAGGTTTGCCTGATTTCTCTTTGTTTCTATGTGCTTCCTCCATGTTAGTCTGCGGTCTAAATGCATGCCAAGGTATTTCACTTCATTGGAGTGTGGAAGTATATTGTCACCTAGTTTGACAGATGGGCAATCACCTTGTCGTAATGCAAATGTCACATGTGTTGATTTAGTTGCACTGACTTTTATGCGCCATTTCTTTTGCCATTTGCAAATCTCATCAAGGCCTCTTTGGAGATTTTCTGATGCTTGCTGTATGTTTTTGCTGCTAGCAAGGATGGCAGTGTCATCAGCAAAAGTTGCTGTGATCACTCCAGGAACTTCTGGAAGGTCGGATGTGTAGAGTACGTACAACACTGGTCCTAACACGGATCCCTGTGGTACCCCTGCTTTTATATCAAAGAAGGTAGAGGTACAGTCTCCCTCTTTTACTTGGAATATTCTTTCGTATAGATAAGATTCTAGCAGTGTGTAGTAAGTGTGGGGGAGGAGGCTCTTTATTTTGTACAACAACCCTTTATGCCACACCTTATCAAAAGCCTGTTGCACGTCGAGGAAGGCTGATGAACAGTATTCTTTCTCTTCCAAAGATTTTCTAATTGTGTTGCAGACTCTGTGGACTTGTTCAGTAGTGGCATGATGTGCTCTGAAACCAAACTGGTGCTCGGGGATTATGTTTTTTTGTGTCAGTAGTGGTAGGAGTCGGTCCAGAAGTATTCTTTCGAAGAGCTTAGAAAACAGTGGTAGTAGGCTTATCGGTCTGTAGGATGTTACATCATGAATGGGTTTACCAGGCTTTTGCATCATTTGTATTTGAGAGACCTTCCATAGACTAGGATAGTACCCTGTTATCAATATACTATTAAAGATTGTTGCAATAAGAACTAGGGCCTTCTTTGGTAGCTCTTTTAATACCTCTTTTGTTATTAGATCAAACCCTGGGGCCTTTTTATCCTTAAGCAAGTTTATGTGTTTAGATACTTCATTTGGACTTGTTGGTTTTAGTGGCAAGTCCATTTGGAATGGATGTTTAAGTGCAAGATCTATTTCATTATCCAGGTCTGACGAGTCCATTTCATTTGGAGTAAGTACTTGGCTTAAATGTTTAGCAAATATGTCTGCTTTATGTTGATTGGTCCTGGCCCAGGCATTATCAGTAAGCTTAATGGGAGGTTTCACATTTTGAGGACGGTTGTGATTCTTTGTTACTTTCCAGAGGGAGTAGTTAGAATATGCTGTGGCTGATAACGTCATCAGCTGTGCTTGCAGAGTCTCATTTTCAGCATCTTTGATCATTGCTTTTAATTTCCTTGCCATCCTATTAAAATTTCGTTTGTCATTTTCTAGGCGACTACAATGCCAAACGCGACGCAGTCTTCTTTTTTCTTTCAAGGCTCTTTTGACATCTAACGGTATAGACCTGTTTTTGGCTCTAGTTGTCATTTCAGGTGTGTATTTCCAGCAGGCGACTTGCACGGTGTTGGTTAGAGATTTAACAGCATCTTCGATATCTTCTTGGGATTTAAGCGGGATTCGTAGATCCAGATGGTCTTCCACTAGTTCGCGAAATGAGTTCCAGTCTGTGAGTTTGTTGTACAACTTTATTTGGTGTTTTTCTATCAGGGCTACTGTACTCACCGTTAATATCACTGGTACATGGTTAGATGACCCGTCCAGGCAAGTTTCAGCGTCCAGATATAATCCAGCTAGTCCTTTCGTTAGGAAAAAATCTATTAAGTCGGGTAACCTGTAAATGTCCGTTGGCCAATGCGTTGGTTCTTTTGGTGCAACTGGGGTCATGTAGTTCGCATCAATGCTGCGTTTCAATTCTCTTCATCTCGTGGTGGTGAGCCTGGATCCCCAATAGGTGTGTTTTGAGTTCCAGTCACCACCTGCTATGAAGCGGTGCCCTAGAGTTTTAATGTACTCCGTGAATAGTCCTTCTGCGATTTTGTGCTTTGGTGGACAGTATACTGAGGATATGTTAAGGTTCCCATTTTTTGTACAGATACATATTGTGGTGGCTTGAATTTGCTCTGTCTGGTAACAAGGAAGTTGATAATGCTTAATCGATTTTTTTATTATGATAGCTGTGCCCCCGTGAGCTGTTCCATCTGGGTGATTGGTGTGGTATATATTTTAATTTTAATCTATATGAGACTTCTGATGGTGCAGTGCGACTCAGAGATGAGGAGTATATCTAACTCATGTGTCTTTATTAATGTTTCTGCTTCATGTTTGTTTGGTGAGAGACCATTGATGTTCCAGGTTGCAATTCTCAGAGCAATCATTTCGGCATCTTTTCTATTAATGTAAGTATCAGGCCCATTAGGGAGCTGATTTGTTGTAGTAATGTATCCATCTTTTGCGATTGTTGTAGTATGATGTCTCGCAGGACTTGTGTTGGCTCGATGTCATTTTGACATTCATTTCTGTCTTTTAGGCAGCTAGCATATGTGCATTTTTCAGAGCTTCTGTGTGCCTTCATGTTGGATTGCTCGCCTTGTACATTATTTTTATTAATTGAAGGAAATATTTTGTCGCTATAGGTCAGCTGGAGTGTGTTTTGTGTCTTTTGTGGTTTTTCGTTATTTCCTGTTGGTTGCTGTTGGTTGTCAGGTCTTATATTCGGTCTTTTTCCTTGTTATTTTCTGGCTAGAATTTCCTTGTAAACTTCGCATCCTTTATAATTCGCCGGATGATCACTTAGGCAAAGGGCATACTTTGCTGGGGTGTTTCGATCTTTCAGGCATTCTGACGTCTTATGGGGTCCGGCACATTTCACACAGCGATATGGTTTTAGACAATTGTTTTTTGTATGCCCAAGTTGCTGGCACCTAGTGCACTGGACGATGTTTTTATTTTTCCTCGGGTCTTCTATTTTTACTGCAGTGTTATATATGTATTTAATGGTTTTAGCTTCTTTGTTAAGGCCATAAATAAAGTAAATTTTCTCTATGCTAAGGCTTAGGCGCCCACAAGGCGGGTTCCTGGCAGAGACAATGTTAACAAAGCACATTTTACTTTCAGCGATCAAATACACAAGCCCGTTGGCCTGTAAAGAGAACCTATGTCTTGGCATACTTCAGAAATGGCACACCATGCCCTTGTGTGGGCACACACTGGTGCCAGAACACGTCGAGACAAGGACACTGTATGATCCTGAGAAACCTGGCATCGAGCAGGTGGGTTCTTTAGGAATTACGAGATAAGGACGAGGCTACAAGGGTGTGTTGAAAATCTGAATGTATGGTAAGTTTGATAAGTTTCTATGGAATGACAGCCGTATTTAACGGTGAACAGTCTGTATTCATAAGTTTGTGCAACCCGCCCTAAGGTACTATTAGTCCCATAGCTGTATAATAAGCTCAATAAGGCTTGTGGTATGGGTACTAGTTAGATGACGATATATTTCATAGACATAAATACATAGAAACCATCCAAGACTCAGAAACCAATTCCTATTCATACACAAATATTTGTCATTACCGGGATTCGAACATAGATCAGATCATTCCACTCATGCCTCTACGTGCTATTTCCGCTATAGAACGAACGGGATAAAGCGCTGCTACGCGCTACGGCGTAGCACACGTGTCGTTGCGTGGCCTTGAATGGGTTAAAAGATAAGAACACGAGATTCTGAAGGAGTACACAGCATTTATGTCTGCACTGCAGTGACAAAGCGGGCAAAATCATCTAACAGTTCCTGACGATCCTAGATGGTCGTGGCAGATATTAACACAGTCATATCAACATACAACCGGCTAGCGGGGACCTTTGCCATGGACGCTCTCCGCTACTTGGCGGGAAAACTATACTATACTATTTGTGTGATGAGCACGAATATTTAATAAATAATAATAATAAATATTTGCGGACAATCTTACACAAATCAACCTAGTCCCAAACTAAGCAAGCTTGTACTATGGGTACTAGACGACGATATAGATACTTAAATAGAGAAATAAATACTTATATACCATAGAAAACATCCATGACTCAGGAACAAATATTCGTGCTCATCACACAAATAAATACCCTTACCGGGATTCGAACCCAGGACCTCTTGCTTCGTAGGCAGGGTCACTACCAACTAGGCTAAAGCGGTCGTCGAAGTCGTCGATTTGTTTCTGAGTCATGGATGTTTTCTATGTATTTGAGCATTTATTTATGTTATATCGTCGTCTAGTACCCATAGTACAATCATTGCTTAGTTTGGGATTAGGTCGATTTGTGTAAAATTTGCACCAAAAATATTTTCATGTTTTTCTGTATTTATAAACCGCGCTTTATATTATTAAAATAAGAGGGATTAGCCTGAAACACGTTTTTAGTCGGTTACTGCCAATAATCGCTACGCACTACGCATCAAGTATTTATTGCAATCATGTTGTTACAGTATATTACATAGTTGTCAGATGCCACAGTAAGTCCCAAACATGAACCCTGTGAGGGCATCGCAAATGTTTCTAAATTAACTTACAACTAAATATATTTATAACATAACTAACATAAGACAGTATCTATAGTAAACAAATCTAGACATCATTTATTGGTATCTAACTTTGTGTATGTGTTGTTAATATTAGTATGTAAGTATGTATGTATGTACGCTCGTCAACGGTCCTGTGGTTTTCCCGCTAAGGAGCGGAAAGCGACTACGTCGTAAACGCAGCCGGTTCTTGGCAGTGAAAGTGTTCAGTGCCAACTAATTTCGTAGCGCTATGCTCGTAGCCGATAGCACGAAAGCACCTACGAGCATGGCGCCCACCTCGTGAGGTCATAGAAGTAAGTGTTAATTGTATATCAACTCCCACTCCCTCAGGGTAAGATCCACCTATGGTTGGACATGTTCTCATTAGAAACGCGACGGTTGATACCTACCCCCGTTTCAATTCGCCCCCGGCCTGATGAGCACTATGAACTGCGAGTTATCGTGTGGGACGTGCAAGGTGTCAAGATGGTCGTCAAAACCAGCATTTACGTTAGAGCGTGAGTACATAATGGTTCTACAGAGTAATTTGTCCGACACCATTTTTTGGTGCGTCTTTCCGAATTTCAATTCGGAAAATCATGTTCAGCTGGAGGCATTTTGGTTTTTTCGTGATATAATACTAATCTAACCTGTTGATATATTCCTAAAAATCATCAGCGTCCAAATTATCATTTAGCGTATAATGCCTTTCGGAATCATTATGGTTTCGGACAAATGACCCTTCTGATTTTTCTGTGTCCCCGTTGGTGATGTGTGAAATAACCGTAGAACAGCTGTATGTTTAATTTTATTTTCATTGTACAAATTACGGGTAAAAAACGAAAGTACCTTCTTGTATGGATCTGTGACCTGTTTGAAATACACACCTAATTTAAAATTTATAACACAAATAAAACGAAAGCCTATTCGAGCAGTCCACAACAACATGCAAGAGTACATGCATGTTTATGTTTATCAGCTTTAGGTAACATCTATAGCGAACAATTTTCAACAAAGTACTAAAGCCACTAAAACTCACTTAGTTATCACTAAAATTTGAACAAAATAAAAACAAAAGAATAAATAAAAGTACTTACTTTATAACTAAAATAACAGGTCTCCCCGCGGCATGGTGCCGAAGATGCTGGCAGTATTTCCCCGCTGTATCGTAATACTAATGCGTTTAGCGAGGAAGCTGCCAGCTGTTCGGTCCCCGGTTAATATGTCTACCAGTAGCTCTAGTATAAGTTTTATCGTTACATAAGTATACGTTTTCAAACGCTTTTGCGTTTATTTTCAATTTGTATGGCAATGCGTAGTTCCTAATGGTTAATAATGGAACTAAACGCAAACGCGTTCGGAATCGTAGGTATATGTATCGATAAAACTTATACTAGAGCTACTGTTATCAGATCATACAACGCCTGTTTCTAGAGGAGTGATAGACTTTTCTCTCTAGTACGGAACATTACAAAATTGCTCAGCTCGGCAAAAAGTTCGAAGCAAACTTACCGTCGCGTCGTTTCGTTATAATGCTCGCTCAAGTCTGGAATAGAAGCGCCGCTGTTTGAGTATGTTGAGTTTCTAGGAGCAATAAGGAGTGTAGGCGACACAAGTCAATACACCCTTGCTACTTGACCTCGAACTCTTTTAAGCGCTGCTTGGGTTGCTACATATATAGGTGTACGAAAGGTAGGTGACACATGTTTCTACACGTGGTCTATTTGTCCTCGAGTTCCTTCAAGCGCACTTTAGTTGCTAGGTGTACGAAGAGTAGGTGACACAAGTTAATCCAATATTTCTACTTGTCCTCGAGCTCTTTGAAGCGCTGCTTCTGCGCGTTCGCTAGAATGATAGTGAAAATGTTCGAAGCGATGTTGGCTCTATGCTTGGCTGTGCTCGTTGTTCAATTCGACAAATTTAAAAATGGCTAATGCTTGACGTTCTTTTAAATGTGAATGCTGAAGTCTCTCCCCACCTTTACACAGTTGTCTTTTTAGGTGGATAGGGCCCAGTGATGAGGCTCAGGATACAGACATTTATACAAGCTCCAACGGCGAGGGGCATTTCAATTGGAGAATGATCTTTCAGTTCCAATATAAGAATACTGAAAGAAAGGTATATGCAGTTGGTTTCTATATAGACCCCCCCCCCCCCCCCCAAAAAGTTTATTAGAATGTGCACCACAGCTGCAGTTATCACTGAATTTTGACTTATGAAGGATTTTCTTGTCAATTACCGCCCCCTTTTATCTCCGATGCGAATCGTTTGAAATCATTACGTGTGTTTACTTAACTTTACGTCTATCTGGTGTAGTTTTTTTAACCGACTTCACAAAAGGAGGAGGTTCTCAATTCGTCAGTATGTTTTTTTTATTTTTTTTTACGTGATAATTCGGTAATTTATGAACCGATTTGAATTTTTTTTCTGAGTTTGGAAGCATATACTTCCAGATTGGTCCCGTTGTCACCAAAATTTAGTTCTGATGACGGCATCCTGGAGAAATCGAGAGTTATCTTAAAATGTTATAGGCAAACTTGAAGCAATTTGGCTATTGATTTGAAGTCGGTTAAAACTTTGTTTTGAAAAGTATATTATTATTTATCATAAAATAAATCTAGCACTGAATTTAGTAGTTTTCGATTGCAGTTGGTGCTACACGATAAGGGCCCGTTTACGGAGGTCACAGAGCTGTTCCCTCCGATTCTTGTGGTCCAGGTTTTGGATGTAGACGCTTCTAGTCTCCAGGACTATCTAGGTATTTAATTACATTTTTTAAGAGGTAATAACAATGGGCCTCATAAGAAGGCTCAAAGTCACCCAAAGGGCAATGGAGAGGGCTATGTTGGGAGTTTCTCTGCGTGATCGCATCAGAAATGAGGCTATCCGCAGCAGAACCAAGGTAATCGATATAGCCCTCCGAATCGCTAAACTTAAGTGCCACTGCCACTTAAAGTGGGGCACATTGCACGAAAAACTAATGGGCGTTGGGGTAGTAAGGTTCTGGAGTGGCAACCACGTACCGAAAGGCGCGGCGGCGTTGGTAGGCCTCCTACAAGGTGGACTGATGACCTGGTATAAAGGTCGCGGGAGTCCGCTGGATGCGGGTGGCGCAGGACCGTCCACTTTAGAACTCTTTGGGGGAGGCATATGTCCAGCAGTGGACGTCTTTCGGCTGATATGATGATGATAATAAATAAAATCATATAATGAATACGTATGATATCAGGTGTTAAAATTCGTTTTTATATTTTTTATTCCATATGAGATTTTCAAATCGACAATGCAAATGAAAGGAAAGCAATGTTGAAAATGAGAGATAAAAAATGTTTATTTGTACATTAGTTTCACTTGGAAAAAATAAAAAAATAATCAAGATCTTACTGTTAAGGTACTCTGACACTGGACCTCTCAGCGATGCCATTAGGCGCGCGGCACACCGCGAGCGTTGTGCGCGTGCGCCGCGTCAACTTGTTCGCGACGAGAACCACGCGTGGCTGGTGGCCTCTGAGAACCATCGACCGGGAGACGGGGAACTATCATCCAGTAGTAAGTACAGCCATTTATATTGTACACATATTGTGTACAATATTAATTACATTTGAAACTGGCTCTGCCTCTCTGAAACGTCAAATAAACGTTAGCAGTACTGAAACCAATATGATTCCTAGGCCATCATAGAACCTTGCTGTTGTCAATGCTATGTCAATAGGTACGTGTTACTAGGACTATTGGAGTTGGAAGGACGAGTGGAGTACCCAAGCAACTGGGGCTGTCTTGCAAGCCATCGATCCCACGGCTAAACCTGACGGCTTCAACCTGCCACGCAAACTCTGGTGCCGCTTGAACAGATTGAGAACGGGTCACGGCCGCTGTAACTATTTCCGGCACAGGTGGGGCTGGCAGGACTCCGCACTCTGCGACTGTGGCGAGGAGGATCAACACATAGATCACATCATACAACGCTGCCCCCTGCACTCATACTCGGGGCCTCCAGAAGATCTATATAAGTTAACACCTGACGCTCTTACTTGGCTCGGGACCCTGAATGTGGACTTTATGTACACACGCCATACGATTAAATAAACTAGGACTATTGCGTCGCTATGAAACAGTTAAAATGACTGGGTTAAATGGTGGCCTAGGAATCAAATTGGCTGACCGTAATACATTGCTGCTCGAGAAAATTAAAATAATGAATAACTCTCCATTAGAGAAGGTACCTAATTGTTATATTTTTTCGCTAAAATGCTTTGATAGAATTTAATACTAATGACGAACGACTTAGCCTAGTTGGTAGTGACCCTGCCTACGAAGCAAGAGGTCCTGGGTTCGAATCCCGGTAAGGGCATTGATTTGTGTGATGAGCACGAATATTTGTTCCTGAGTCATGGATGTTTTCTATGTATTTAAGTATTTATTTCTCTATATAAGTATGTATATCGTCGTCTAGTACCCATAGTACAAGCTTTGCTTAGTTTGGGACTAGATTGATTTGTGTAAGATTGTCCGCAAAATATTTATTTATTTATTATTTATTTAATATCGTTACTTAAAATTTAGGCGCTAATGGATGTCAAACGCTATATAACTAATAATAATAATAAGCTATATGCACAATTAAATAATTAAATATTACACACGGCTGCGGTGTTGCCAGTGCGTTAAATATATTGTAAATAAACGTTTTGGTGTATACATGTTAGTTTATATACGTATGTTTATACAAATAAATATATAGTAGGCATGTGATAGTAGACACCGGGGTTCGCACAACTGACGCGATGACGTGACGAGAAAATCGTGCCTTCATTTTTCTCACCTCACCGTTCACCCTCAAATATATCTTGACACCGAAATTCGTAGTAATTAAACGTAATCAGAGGTCTAATTTCGTTAGGCGTGACGGTCGAGGTGAGGCGCATAAGCGAGTTCCGAATCACAACACCACATACAAATCGTGGCGTTATTATGTGAGTTTTCTGAGAGGTGAGGAAGACGTCGGATATGGTTTCATCATCATCATCATCACATCAGTCGAAAGACGTCCACTGTTGGACATAGGCCTCCTCCTGCCAAAGTGACCGGTCCCGCGACCTTTACCAGGTCATCAGTCCACTTTTGTCAGGGGCGGCATGGGTAGTCCCCACACCGCGCCTTCCGGTTATGATTTAATGACAGAATGAGAATTGTGTAGTTGCCTCATGATAAAATGTATAACAAGTTTTATAGCAAGCACTATAAATATATGGAAAGTAAACTATCACATCATCACAATAAATTGTACGCATATTACAAAATATAAGCAAAATCATAAAGATAAGACTTCAAACAAATAAAAAAAGCCATTGTCACTTTATGGGGGTGATCAGTGACATTAGTGCCTTTCTCCAGGGTATGATTGACCTGGAATTATCACTGCTGCCCAGGGAGAAGGCTCTCCTGATGCCTGTTGGACTTGGCAGGGATCCGCCGGCGCCTTTACCGGATCCTTTGTAAGTACTACTACAGAATTTTAAACAATATTTTCTAATGTCGTTTTCTTTCACTGTCACTCTGTCTTGATGGTACTCGGTGGTGTGGTTTATTTGCAGCAGAAATGATTAATTTTAAAGACAAAAGAAGTGAAGTTAGTATGAAAAAGGTCTAGGTAGGTCTCCTTTATATTGATTGTAAATAAGGGATTTCAGTCTCCCTAATAGAAGACGTGAAAAGCAGTATGTGCCACACGGTAGCAATATTTTTTCCATCTTGGGCGTAAATACTTAAATCCCTCGCTACGGTCAGTATTCTATGGTAGAGCGTTCAAAGCCCAGCGGCGCCTGCGAGTCGAAAACGATATCACAGGTTAAGTAAAGATGGCAGCGGTCAGTCTTTGGATGGGTGACCGTATGTTTGAGTGGTTACTATAAATGAGCGCTTACGTGCTTTAATAGGCACGCTAAGCAGTTGACCCTGGCTGCTGCCTATGACATTAGTCGTTAAGCCGAGTTAGAATCCTTCGGGCAGCTTAAAAACATTAAATAAATAAATTATTTTTGTGAGCTTCATCGACGAAATTACTTGTATATTTTTTTTTAATTACAGATGTCAGCCACATACTTTGCCCAGTATTTCATCAAGCTGCTCAATAAGCCAATATCGCCAAGGTTTATGTGCCCTACTGGGTCTAGGCGTGCTAGTGGTCGCTGGTTGGATGTACTTGGACCTGCCTCTGATAGTATTCACCTTTATACCTTCAAGAAGCGTGTGATCGTTCTTGGGCGTTCTTGAATTTTCTTGGAGATGGACGAAGCGTGTATTAGGTAAAAAATTGAACGGCTTTACCCTCTTGCATGTAGGAGTGTTCGAATAGGCATCAGTTATGTTTGCTTTAGAAAATTTAAATATCTAACGTCTATTCGAATACGTTACCTATAAGTATATTTAAGTTTTTTATCCGTAGTTTATGAGAGTCAATGTTGCTGGACGTTCTAGAACGGATTTATTTAAGTGTTTGAAACGTTTGTGTTATTTAAATATTTAGTCGTCGTGGTGTTGTTTATTGTTACGTTAATAAATAAAGATTATTATATAGGAAAGTAACAGAATTTTGTTTAAACCTATATTTTAAATAAAGAAAATCGAAAAGAGAAGTGCTTCAATAACAATTTTTCTGAAGATTAAGTGTTAACCTAATATTTATACCCATCAGGAATACTATTAATGTACTTATATAATCTAAGTACGGTATAAAATATGTTGAGCATAATTTAGTTACTTCGCTTGTTTCGCTTACCTACATTAAAACGCCATATTAAACGTTCATACTACAAGATTGTATCTTAAATATAAGTCTGTAAGGTCTTTTTATAAGTATTCGTCTGAAATAGTACCTACATTTCGATGCTAGTGCGGAAAGTATTTCATTACTTCACGAGCATCGAGATATTACGAAAAAATAAGAAAAACAACAAGTAAGGAAGAACTGTATTAAAATAAAAAAAAATTGAGCAACTTCATTATTTTTTAACTGTATGTATTACAATGATGTTACAGAATTAATAGGTAATATAAAAGTTTCAAATTCCTTGCTTGTTGTTTTTCTTATTTTTTCGCAACTGTATTAAAAAACGTCGTTCGATACACGTGGACAAGTGAAAAGCACTACTTAGTGCGCGTAAACCAACTTTCCGCACGCTAAACAGCTACCTACGTAAAGTAGCACTTTTTGAGCAACTGTATTAAAAAAGTAGATTGACTTATCGTCGTTACTTGTCCAATTTTATTTTCGCACAATTGTTATTCGAAATCTAATCTAAATTACCACGCAACATAGCAAATATAGTATTTAGAGTGCATTTAGCAAGTATAGTTAGGTCTTGAATATAATAGGTGGCGCTAGTGTACAGTAATCATTACTTTTAATAGCGAAATGCAGAGAAAATGATACAACCTAGTTTCAACACATGAAAGTAGATGGCGCTGCCATTTACCGTTAAGGTGGTTCGATTGCCATACAAAGCGTTATTTGACATTCGCAGGCTAACGGCGTGATATTTTAAGAAACTAATGTATCAGACTTTTATCAATTGGCTTCCCATTTGCGCCAAATTCCCTCTTTCCTAGAATAAACTTGTATAAACTAGATTAATTTGAGAAAACTAGTTTTCCCAAAATATCACGTGACAAACCAATTTCTCAAATTAATCTAGTTTATACAAGTTTATTCTAGGAAAGGTGGAATTTGGCGCAAATGGGAAGCCAATTTATGAATGTTTGTTACATAAGTTTCTTAAAATATCACGCCGTTGGCCTGCGAATGTCAAATAACGTTTTGTATGGCAATCGAACCCCCTTAATCACCTTTTGGGCTTTTGCGAATTAGATCATTTGGCTTACGTCTCTCTCTTTCAATCGTTCATGTTATGGTATTGAGTGCTTTTTCCCATTTTGAAGCTATATTGTAAAAATTAAGTTGTAGTAGTAACTAAGCTGCACGGTTAACGACATCTAGTGATGTTTATAAGTACTTTAGAACTATACATGTGTCGCTCATGTTACGTTCTAAATTTGTTGTGTTTTGGATGGATGGCGTTAAACTAAATTAACATCCGATTAGACGCCAAGAGTCTCAGACTTGAGAAAGTAGGCTGTTTTACTGCTTGATAGCGTTACTGGAAAAGCAGTTATATATAAAATACAGGAAGATGACGTTGACACACATAACAGTTAGGCCTGTAATATGTATGCCTAGTATTTACTTGTTCTGTGTGTCCCCACTACAAAATGGGTCATGAACGCCGAATAGCCTACTAAAGTCTGTTCATTAATTGAACGGACTAAAATGACAGGTAGAAATGTCACCGCAACGAATAATGATACCATCAGCTTATTACAAACAGTGCGGTGCTATGATTACGGATTCTGGTTTAATTCTCAATAATCGGTAATAAAATCATTTAAAATGGGATAGAAATGCCAACTATTTAGTTTATTTTTTGTATTCGATGCTTATTTATTTATATAAAATGGTATTTAGGCCAGCCGCAAACGGGCAAAATTCTGTATCTGAACTTCGATGAGATGAATTTCATCCGCGATAGAAAATAACGCAACGCAATAGGCTTACGAAGAAACTGTTGTTTCTGCGTTTTATCGTGATTTTGTTGATGTTGATTTAGTTTCTTAACTTTCTTAATTCTTGATGAGGTCTTCACAAGAACATACCGATACGGAATAAATAAAATGATGCTTATCCATTTTTACATCCCCTTCTGTATGTAAAAAGGGTTTTAAGATATATTAAATCTTATGTGTCCCTTTTTACTTAAAACTTACATAAAACATCCCCTTCAAGTAAAAACATGTATGTTTAACATTCTGACTAGTACCCGGAAAAATATCGTATACGTATATTCAAGAAAAAATATATTTTTCTACCCGGTTGTAACCACTCTATATTATATCCTCTTGCGAAGAGTAGGTATTTCAGCTCACCTAATTCCGATCACTGGTTATCTGCCATGATAGAGCGGGCAACAAATATGACTCGTCGAGAGTCAGTTCTTGTGTTGCTGTCTGACCGCTACAAACAAACCACAAGTTAAGCCCAATTATTCAATTAACTGCCCAAAACTATTAAAGAAACAAAATCAATCATCAAATCTTTACTTAAAAATATGTTTCAAATAAATATTAAATATACATTATATACTTTGTAAATTAAACAACGTAAACAACATAAAACCGTTTACCTAAAACTATAAACATCATATCACAGTATAAAACATTTCAAAAATAACATATGTACACATATAAAAACAATTAAAAAAACATAAACTTTTTAATAACTATGTAGATACACACTTTGTACAATAAACCGTTATCCTATATCATTAAAAGAGCAATTTATTTATACAATATAAAAAATACAGTATATTAAAGAGTTATTATACCTAAACAAATTATATAAACTCGTAAACAATGATAACACCTTAAGTCAATCCGAACAACGCTCAGCGTACGCATGCCGTATCGAGTTATAACAATTCCGTGCTATACATGTTTTGCTGTTGTCGCTCGCTGCATGCAGTGCGAGCGGCACTCGATAATTATTTGTACAAGTACCCTTTATTTTTTATTTATTTTTTACCTAAGTAATAGTTTAGTGTCTTAGTGCGCTCATAACAATTTTTGTTTTTAATTATGTGTTTAAATAAATAAATATTTGCGGACAATCTTACACAAATCGACCTAGTCCCAAACTAAGCAAAGCTTGTACTATGGGTACTAGACGAAGATAGATAGATAGATAGATAGATTCATTTATTTCTTTTAGAAAATAACATATTATTTTACATCAAAAATAAGATGGATTCACTAAGAGATAAACATACATATATAGATAAATAAATACTTAAATACATAGAAAACATCCATGACTCAGGAACAAATATTCGTGCTCATCACACAAATAAATGCCCTTACCGGGATTCGAACCCAGGACCTCTTGCTTCGTAGGCAGCGTCACTACCAACTAGGCTAAAGCGGTCGTCGTTTATCTCATGTAATTGAATTGTACAATTCTTTATGAGATTAAATGATCTTAAACCTTAAACCTTACAAGTTGCGGACTAGTAGTAAGTTTTTTCATACATTTTAATGTAGCATCAGCACACGCCGAGCGCTTAAAAATTAAACAAGAGGGGTAATATCACTGAAACAAACGTCCCATGATCGTGACATTCGTGACTATGATGTAAAAAATGTAAACACCTTATTGTAGTCGACTGTACATGTTGGCTCTTTGACCTTGAGGCGTCGACGTAATAATTATTTAACTGAGAAAGTAAGTATTTACTTACCACAGAACAAATATATCTTCCGTGTTACTTACCAATAGCCCGAAGCAGTAGATTCTCTTTCAAAACAACTTTTTTCCTGTTTATTTAAGGCGCTCTTATTAGACGATATTTAGGTATTTGCGGAGGTGAGGCAGACGGAGCGGGAGACGCGCGTCCCGCGCACCCCGCTAACGGCCTTATTCTGTTGGCATCCGTATTCGGCTCGTTTTTGCGGATCATACGATCAAATGTTTGTCTTCTTGAATAATTGTTTTATTTTTCAAATCTTGGTTGATTTGTGTAAGATTGTCCCCAAATATTTATTGTTTATTTATTTATTTAAATCTATTTTTTTAAAGAAAATAAGGAATAATAGGTAGTTACAGTTCTTAAGTACATCGTAGTATGATGACATCAATTATGGACACTTACTTTCCAAAGATATGTTAGTACAGATTTCTTCATCATCAATCCACCTATCGTTTTCCCAGTTCCTATGTGGGTGCTTCCGTTTTCCAAATACGTAGAACTGATAAAATAATAGTACATCTTCACTTCCTAAGGGTGAACGTCACCAATTATGGATTGTACTAATATATTACAAGTTTTTTAAACCGAAATAAAATCGATTACTTCTAGGTAAAGTTATAGCGCCGGTTAACACCCGCTTAAGAAACCATCAAAAATAATAAACAAATAGCTATGTTCATCTATTTATCTCCTGGCAAATTATATTATTACCATGTATGTCTTTCCCGCTCACGGGACAATGATGTCCCGGACCTTTGGGAGGCATGCGTGGGGCTAGGTACCTACAAAGTACCAACGGAGCCAACACGTAGAGGCCCTTTTGACAATTTAATGAAATGCAAGGAGTATTATTACCATAATTATTACCTTTGTTACATAAGTATGACTGACTGATCAAAAACTGGATAATTAGACCACTGTTAGTCAGAAGAGCATTTTATTATACAGGGTGGTTATTTTAAGACCAGCAAGTTCTTCAGTACATGACTATGTCTATTAAAAAATGTAATTTGACCAAACATCATATAAAAATAACAAATTCAATTTGTCTCTTAAATACCTAAAAGTGTTATGTCACTGCGCTCGCGCGGCGCGTGCTGCCTACCATGCTACCTCGACCAGCGGCCACACCGCGATGGACCTTGATACTCTCAACAAGCCAACAAGATTGGACTTATACTTGGCTCTATACTCCAGGCAAAATACGGTTTCGAAAATCATTAATTTATAATAGCGTTTTTTTGTATATTTCATTTTTAATCGTTATTCTAAGATGCTTTACACAAGAATCCAACAAATTTTCCAACCGGAAGTAATTATATAAATATAAATTAAGCTTTAATTGTCTTTTTTTGTTTGATTTATATTGAATTTTTTAAAGCAAATGTAAATTTAGGTAGAAGCCTCCTCGATCTCATGCCATTTTTTTCGGTCTTTAGCCAACTGCATCCAGCTAGGTCCGGCGACCTCAGTTATGTCATTGGTCCAACGTCTTCGTCGAATACCTTTTCTTCTTTTGCCTTTCGGCCCTGACCAGTTTGTTGCTTCCTGTGCCCTTCTTTTCTCCTAATATCTGGCGATATATGGCTTTTACCCGAATAGGGTCCATATAAGAAAGAAAAAATGGCATAAATCTTTTAGATTTAGTAAATATGTACTAACACAAACAATATGGAATAAATAAAGCTTAAATAAATATATTTATATATAAACTAGCTGTTGCCCGCGACTTCGTCCACGTATAACATGTTATCGTCTAAATGTTTGTTTAAGAAATTTAAATGTTTGTTTAATAAAAAAAATCATTGAAATTAGTTTTGTACAGTCAGCATCAGATAGTTAGTAGCAGCCTAGGTAACCAAATATATCGCAACACGTCTTTGTTATTATAGGTGTAAGGATGTGTTACGATATATTTGGCTACTTTGGCTGCTACTAACTATATGACGCGGACTGTACCTAGTCTTTAAGTAAACAGTCTAAAACCGAAGAAACAAATCTCTCTTTATTTCAAAATGTCTTGCTCTCTATACAAACTTAGAACCCTCTTTGAACTCTCATAGTAAATAGTCTGAAACCGAAGTTACAAATTTCTAACTTTAAAAATGTCTTGCTCTCTATACATAATTCGAACCCCCTTTTAACCTTCTTAAGTGATTAATAATTAAAAAACCGAAGTTACAAACCCCTTACTTTAAAAATGTCTTGCTCTCCATACAAACTAGAAGAACTGTATATCCTAGAAGTAGGTATTTTTGTCAAGACCAATCCAAGCATGTTCAGTAACGTTTCAGAAGGCCGCAGATTTCCGACACGTAAACAATACAAACAAAAATTGAAAACTTTGCAGGGTAGCAACAACACTGCGCTAATCAGAGGCGGAATCTTGGGAATGGCACCAAACATTTTCAATAAAATTCCAGACCGAATTAAACACTGGATATTAATAAATTAAAAAGACAATTGACTTCAGATTCAGATTTGTTTATTATCATAATTTTACAATTGAAATCATAGTACAATGAATATACAGATAAAAATGTGTTAAAATTATAACTTGTCAGTTACAATAAAATACAATAGATGTGTACAGTTGTGTACAGAATTGTTATTATTTGTAAATAGTTTAATAATACTTATACTCATAGCATAATGCTATTACATAAAATAGAGAAAGAAAACATAATACAAATATTAACGTCAAGCTTTTAAGATCTTGTTATTTAGTCATTTGAAAGAAATTCTTGTAAACTATACAGTGTTTTTTCAAGCAATAGTTGTTTTACATGGAAGCGAAAAGAGTTGTCGTTCGTTATGGTTTTAAGGTTTGAAGGTAGCCGGTTAAAAAGTATTTGTCCTATTAACTTCGGAAGTTTTGTGCCTATTCTAAGTCTGGGCGAGGTTGTTTTGAAGTGGATACTTCTTTGCTCGCGTTCTTGTATAGGGGTACAGTTCAAAATGTATCACGTAACTTCCGGATTAACTTTTTGTAGAGAAGCCTAATCTGATTTCAAATAATTGTTTGTTACATGTTTTAATCCTTCTTTATTTGCTATTAGTTGTTAATCACAAAATGTTATTTAGTTTATGTGACGGGCATGAAAACTATGCTGAAATGACCGCCATTTTCAATGCCTCGCGAGTCAAACGAGCTACGTCAGTCAATGTTGCTATATATACCGATTTATCTGTGCTTATACAGATTTTAGTGAATTAATGCAGATATATATTTTACGGGGACAACCAACAAATAAGTATCCACTTAAACTTAATTAACGGTTGTATCTCGGACACAACCCGCTTCTTTTTAAGTTATTCGCATTTCTCATTGATCTCGAACTATTTTCACCTCTCCTTTGAAATTCATTTGGATAACGTTTAACATACATCAAAACTTCCAATATATAAGTTGAAACTGATGTTAAGATACTAAGTTTTCTTAAATGTTCGCGACACGTGTATCTGTCCTTTGCATAGGGAAGTACTCTAATTGCAAGTTTCTGGATCTTTAGGATGCGCTCATAATCCGTACTGTTGCCCCAAAGCATTATCCCGTATGAAAGTTGAGAGTATATGTACGCATAATACAGCTCTTTTAAGCAACTTTCTGACACAAGTGGTCTTAACTGTCTTAGAGCATAGATCCCTCTTGCTAACTTACTGTATAATGTATCTATGTGATCTTTCCATGACATTATTGGATCAATCATTTCAATCAATAGATCAATATTTGATTGAAAAGTGTTATTATACCATTAAATATTACTTAAACGACCCTACGACATAACATGATTCCATTCAAGACATTCCTTAGTTATAATATTCTTTAGTTATAGTATTTTTTGAGAGTTTTTGACATGTATTTGAAGTATTTAACACATTGGTGTTAAATACTTCAAATACATGTCAAAAACTCTACTACACTGTATTGACATTTTTTTTTTAATTTTTATAAATATATTAGCTGGCTGAAATATTTTGTAAACCTACATTGTGGGTAATGCACAGAAGTCTTATATTTTGTATACCAACAATACTTGTAAAAGTTGTTACCTATGTTTAACAAAATAAATTTAATTGAATTGAAAGTACTTAATTTGTATTCTAATAAGTAATATTTATGCAAAAATTTAAGTCTCTAGCTCTAAAAATAAAGTTTCCCCCATACAAACTTTGCACCCCTATTTACCCCCTTTAGGGGTGGAATTTCCAAATATCCTTCTTAGCGTTGCCTACGTTGTAAAAGGTAGTTCTGGTGTAAATTTCAACTCTCTAGTCTTAGTAGTTTCGGCTGTGCGTTGATGAGTGAGTGAGTGAGTGAGTCATGTCAATAACTCCATACCGACAAAAGGTATGTTCACTTAGATAACGTCACATTTATTTGCTTTAGTGGGCTTATTTTTAAAGGGGCGTGGCGGGGGAGGCTTTCTTGGTTGTTATTTGGAGAAACAGCGGTGGCAGAGTGAGTGCGAGATGTGAAACGGCATACTTTAGTGTTTTGTGATGGGTATCATGTGCACAAACAGCTGGCAAAGTTTTGCAGCTGTATAGGGGAACACCCTGTAGTACTTTGTACCCGACTGCCTCAGAAGGAAGTTTATGCTTTTCGAGCGTATGTATCATCATATCAGCCGAAAGACGTCCACTGCTGGACATAGGCCTCCCCCAAAGAGTGCCACAATAGCCGGTCCTGCGCCACCCGCATCCAGCGGACTCCCGCGACCTTTACCAGGTCATTAGTCCACCTTGTGGGGGGCCTAACCACGCCGCGCCTTCCGGTACGTGGTTGCCACTCGAGAACCTTTCCGCCCCAACGGCCATCGGTTCTACGTGCAATGTACCCCGCCCACTGATACTTAAGTTTAGCGATTCGGAGGGCTATATCGGTTACCGTGGTTCTGCTGCGGATAGCCTCATTTCTGATGCGATCGCACAGAGAAACTCCCAGCATAGCCATCTCCATCGCCCTTTGAGTGACTTTGAGCGTTCTTATGAGGCCTATAGTAAGCGACTACGTTTCCGTTCCATATGTCATCACTGGCAACACACACTGGTCAAAGACTCTCGTCTTGAGACACTGCGGAATATTGGACGAAAAGATGTGCCGTAGCGTATGTATGCATGTATGTCTATAACGAAGATGAGGAAGGGCCGTGGCCTGCTGCTGGTGGAGTGGCAGGGTCTTTTTCCGCACTCGTTTTTAATAGAATCTACTAAACAGCAAGTAAATATACTTCAGTTCACCAACTCGTTTAGGACTTTAGTCTAGGTAGTCGCTATCCGGCGCAATAGCCCTAAATGCTTTTGATATATTTCTGTATGAATAAATAAATCTATTATTCGTACAGTCCATAATTGGTACCATTACCCCCCCAACCATGTGCTCGTGTCCGAATCCGATTTACACCCGACTACTTACTACCGAACAGTTCTAAATACGTATTCAGGATAACTGAAGATTTTTATTGACATCTTGTCAATATGCTCCAGCTACCTATTAATACGTTTTAGGTGCGGATGTAGAAACGCTTTAATGTAGTAAATATCGCATACCTTATATTTGTTATTCTATCATTTCGAATGTGTTCTCCAGCATGTATTAGCGTCTCCTATTCCTTTATATATTTTTATTTACCTTGATAACTCGAAATAATTGCTGCAAAAAGGCGTATTTGCGTGCCAGGTAAACATTCACAGGTCCGTCGTCGGCAGTGGCCACGGGCGTACTAAATTGTACTCGCCACCGCGCATGCATGACGCGGACACCCGGTTTTTCAGACAAATGACCAAATGTATTGAATTATCAAACATATTGAAATTCTAAGAAGCCGGTAGATAGATCTACCAAAAAGCTACCTATCACAACAAATTTCATTGTAATATTCCAAATAACTTTTGAGATATTTCGAGTTTGGTGGTAAAAAAGCACTGTTTTGAAAGGCAAAATCTATCGAGGTTTTTGTAAGCAATCGTGATTTTACGAAGTACGAACATAGCCAATGAACTGAAGATATACATATCAAAAATTTGGATCTCTAGCAATAGTACAAGTATACTAATAATCGGTTTGGAAAAGGCACTTTTTCGATGCGCAGCTGCATACAGCGCCTTAAGTCACGTTTGGCTTGCGGATTTTTTGATTTATTTTCAAACCGTTGTTTTTCTCAGAAGTATATTATAATGGAAAAATAAGTAGTACAAGATTAAGTAGGTACGTACGTATCAATTTCTTCTACTTATTATATAAGTCTGAATGTTTTTTTATTTACTTATACCGTGGCAAACTAGCACAATACGGCCTGTCTGAAGGTAAACGGACCGTAGCCTATCATAAGGACACTGGTGACACCATAAGAATCACCAATGCAGGTCTCACAATACGGCCTGTCTGAAGGTAAACGGACCGTAGCCTATCATATGGACACTGGTGACACCATAAGAATCACCAATGCAGGTCTCACTATACGGCCTGTCTGAAAGTAAACAGACCGTAGCCTATCATATGGACACTGGTGACACCATAAGAATCACCAATGCAGGTCTGAAGGTAAACGGACCGTAGCCTATCATAAGGACACTGGTGACACCATAAGAATCACCAATGCAGGTCTCACAATACGGCCTGTCTGAAGGTAAACGGACCGTAGCCTATCATATGGACACTGGTGACACCATAAGAATCACCAATGCAGGTCTCACAATACGGCCTGTCTGAAGGTAAACGGACCGTAGCCTATCATATGGACACTGGTGACACCATAAGAATCACCAATGCAGGTCTCACAATGTCAACATCCAGAGCTTTGGCGACCAGGGTTGTTATTCGGAACGCGTTAATGCGCCTCACCTTACCACGCCTAAAGTTAGCCTGTTAGCCATACACGCTACGGTCTGCCAGAAAGGACACTTCGCCCGCCTACGAAACCAACGCCACTTTTACGCCATTTATTTTTCTTGCTACGGAACTAGTTACGTACAATTTTTTTTTTCATCATACGAACCCCTTTTCAAATCAGACCATCCTTCTGATTATCGTCGAGTATCCATTATACTGATACTCATTATTTATTGGTAATAAAAAATTACATGTCAACATAATAGTAAAATATGTACATATAGTATTAAAATAAGCTTAGGGTATTAATTCATTATCATTATCTAAAAATAAATTTAAAATACAAAATATACACTGGGCTGCAAAAGAAGGTGTAAAAAGTTTTAGTTATCGTCACGTATATGAGTGTTCCTTCTTTTGCAGCCCATTAAACAGGGTGGGCCCTGTAACTTGAGCAAAAAATTCAACGGTAGACTATTAAGCTTGTGAACAATAATTTCGAAGTAGTTTTATGCAAAAAAAAATATTTTTTTTGAAAAAAAAAATTCTTTAATATAAGTTTACTTGTATTTTTTTACTCTTCTGGAGTGCTATGAGTAACTTTTTATTTAAAAAACACAAAAAAAAAGAAAAAATCACAAAACTATCTGTTGAACACAAAAATGCAAAAACTATTATGACTCATTACATGATGTTACCTCAACATCTGCATTGACTGCCGTGATACGATCTCGTGGTGCCAAGATACATTACTTGGAGGTCATAGCTTTAGATCAAAATTTCTCCGTAACCAAAAATTTTGAAAGTGATACACAAGGGGTTACTGCAAATGCTCTAAGGAAGCCTCCTTTTGAATATTTGCTCGTGTTACAGGGCCCACCCTGTATATCGTGAATTGAGGATGATATGGTTATATTTTTAGGGTTCCATACCCAAAGGGTAAAACGGGACTTATTATATTATCATAGTTAGCTATTAATTATACTATTTTGAATTTAAAAACTCATCAATATAATAGAACGACTGCTCAACAAGCCATGCTTTAAGTTTATTTTTGAAACTGACCGGACTAGGGGGGCGTCTTTTATGCTTATTGGCAATTTATTATATACAGAAGGGCCCATTACGTGTATGGTATTAGCCATTCTGACCAGCCTTCGAGGCATCGGTGCCAGTTTGTGACTATTTTTAGTACGAGAGTAGTGACGAGTAATACACATATTTGCCCTTACCGATATTTGTACCCAGGAACGTTGGCTTTGCAGGCAGGGTACCAGGCTAAACCAATCATCTAAGTAAGTGCGATTGTAGCACCAGTCAAATTTATATTTTGCATAGAAAATTATATCGTAAAACTTAAATGCCGTTACCTAATATTATTGAATAATCTATGATATTGATAATACACCCATTGTTTTAATAATACCTATATTGCCCTCGACTCTGTCTGCGAAGGTGCGTTATGTTCATCATTTTGTACACATGCTAAAAAAACTTTTCAAATGATTTCAAGAAAAAAATAACAATTGGTCCGCGCTGTATTCGAACTAGTGACTTTCCGCGAGCGGCAAGGTCCACTCGAACACACGCTTATAGCCCAGCGACAAAACTATCGGAACTTTTTCTAGTTTCTAGCTATAATCGCTTCTCGCTCATCGTCGGCGGTGGGACCAGTGCCTTCGGCGTGGCAGCCAGTCGCTCTCAACCAACTAAGCTAACGGTAGTCCTACCCCACTGTCATTTTAGCGGAAAATTAAGATTATCTACGGTAACCTCCTGGTGTAGCCCTAGCGCATCAGGGTTAAAGCCGCACAGCGTATCGCACACAGTTATGTTTCATATATACGTTCCGTTGTACCTACGTAGTACACTCAGCGTCAAATACTCTGTAGCAACCAAAGTGTAGTCAAATGGTTCGGTACACCATATATTTAGTATGGTGTACCGAACTATTTGGCCACTTTGACTGCTACAGAGTATTTGACGCTGAGTGTACAATGGTAATACCAAGATAATTTCACTGATCGCACAGCGTTACGCAAATTTCGATTTTACATCATTTTGCTAACATGACGTTAGAAGTTATTCCTGTTTGATAAAACTTACTCAGTATCAGGCCGGCACTTGTATTTTTTTTTATACAACGACGGTGGCAATCAAGCTTACGGCCTGCCTGATGTTAAGCTGGTACCGTAGCCTATGGACACTTGTGACTCCAGAAGAATCACAAACGCGTTGCCGACCCTACTCCCAGCACAGCGCATCCTAGGGAGCTCTGGCGACCTTACCACCAGGAACACAACACCACATACTTCATAGCATGCAATACAATAATACTTATAGCAACGCTACCGTCGCCTATGGACACTTGTGACTCCAGTAGAATCACAAGCGCGTTGCCGACCCTTTATTCAGTTGAGGATTCGCTGTGTTGGCAGATAGACATGCAGGTCCCTCACTCCCAACACAGCGCATCCTAAGGAGCTCTGGCGACCTTACTCACCACCAGGAACACAACACCACATACTTCATAGCATGCAATAATATAGCAACACTACAAAGCAGTTAGTAGTAGTAGTTATTATGGCTGCGGTCTTCTGTAAGGTGGAAAAAAATCTTGTATTTTTTCATTATGATATTACATAATCATTTTCAAAATAGATGATTCTTACGATAACAAGCATCAGAACTAAAATAGTTATAATTTGTATTTTCAGTTATGTGGTACGTCAACAACCCCACCTCACTATATGATAGTTTATTGCAAAAAATGACAGCTAACGGTATCACTTAGTCAGTGTACCTTCTGTACCTTTAGTAACCGACGTTAGTGACGTTAAGTACTGAATTCCCATTGCCACCTTCAGTTTCCATCATCAGATCAGCTCAATGGTACCATAATATTGAATTGTCATCCAACCTAAACCTTACCCAAAATTTCAGCACTATCGGTTGAAGATATCTGCTTCAAAATTGGGGTGCAAGATTCCACCCGAACAAACATACTTGAATGTGGCGATCAATTTCTAAAAATCGAATTTTACTGCGAGCATTCTTTCTGAATCTCGCAACGCACACTGGAACTCTATCAGCGACATCGATACGAATACATTATATTATGTCTAAGCACCATACGATAAATAAATAAATTCGTGATTCTCCGATTTTTAATTTTCTGTTCGGTATTTCCCCCGGAGGGTTTATTTCTGAAAATAGTTATTACAAAAAGTAATATTTCCATTCTCAAATATTTCTAGTCGCGTAATTTACGCATTCGCGTTCGTGATCACTAGGAAATATAACTATGGACAGATGATTACCTACCTTTTGTACTCCAAGGCAGGCACGACCTACACCGGTAGGTACGACGACGAGCGAAGCGAGGAGAAGTGTTAGGAAGAACTGCGACACTACAGCGTGCGAGCTGAGCGAGCGAAGCTAGCGTGCCGTGGCAGTGGCCAGCGAAGCGCCAGAACTAACTTTACGTATGAAGATCGTATAAAGTTCTTCCTAACACTCCTCGCTTCGCTCGTCGTCGTCCCTACACTGACCTGCCTTAGAGTACAATAGGTATTAGGCAGGTAATCGGATGTCCAGTTGCTACCTATTCTATTCCTTGGATATAACTAATTACCTGACCATAGTTTTTTCCAAGGAACAAGGAAATAAATTTAATATCTGGGAAAAAAAAACCAACAAGAGAAGATTAGATTGGGTAATTTTGCGTAAAGTAAAATATCTTTAAAAAAAAACAACCTCTCTCTGGGGAAAATACCGAACAGAAAATTATAAATCGAAATTTTGCGCATGGAAAGATTGCTCGCAGTAAAATTTTATTTTCGGAAATGAATCGCCACACTCTGGACACTGAATAAAAAATGTATTGAGTTTAATTTTTTGTTGTAATGTTGATTTTTGAGTGACCAACTCTTTATTAGAGTCTAATTACCTATTTTACATCACTTTAATTTAGCAAATATCATCAATTAACAAACCCAACGTGGGTGTTTTGCTTCCGCCTAGAAACCACTATAAAGAGCTCTCTAAACCCTACCAACATACAAGTAAATAAGGCCCCAAGTACACTGGTTTCACGTTCAGAAACTGACCAGTTGAATAGCACGTACGCATGTCCAGCCAGTGGTTAGCACGTTGTCACGTTCCGCGCTCGTGTGTGCTTCCCTTAGCAACGGTTTTCGAACGAACTTTGAATTTTGTTTTTACGCGCCAATCTGATGACACGATTTGAGGTAAGTATTTTTTTAATATTCCTGTTCGGCTGGCTAAGACTAGGTACTGCCACACTGCGTCTTCCTTTGATGTGTTGAAATAAATACTTTGAGTAAGCATGAACGACATTATTATTAGCTACCACAAACAAAATAAAGTATTTAGGAATCATAATTGATGACTCTCTCTCTTTTCGACTTCATGTGGAAGCGTTGTGCACTAGAGTTCGTAAGTTAATATTTATTTTCAAAAAAATACGTACGATCGGAGACTCGCACATAATCAAACAAGTTTACTTTGCGTTATGTCAATCTGTATTAACTTACTGCATCTCTTCATGGGGTGGCTTGGCTAAAACCACATTACTAAACCTAGAAAGGGCCCAGAGAGCAATTCTTAAGGTTTCTACTTTCCGCCCCTATCAATTCCCCACTAGCCTGCTTTATAAATCATGTGAAGTATTAACAGTCCGACAATTATTTATATTGCACACAGTTTTAAAACAGCACGCTGAAACCCCTTACAACACTGATCATGCCAGTAAAAGGCGTAAAGATTTTTTTTGTCCTAATTATACTCAAACACGACACGCTTTCTCTTCTAGATTTTTTCTTTTCCTAGGTCCACTTCTTTACAAAAGACTTAATGCACGGCTAGATTTATATCCCCTAAACTACATGAAATGTAAATCAACGCTACGAGAAGCCCTACATAATATGTCCTATGACGATACTGAGAAGTTATTTATCGTTTTAAAATAATTTTGTTCTATCTTCTATCTTTTTATACCTTTTTTATATATAGGTTATTAACTTACTAATTATTTTGTACTACCTAGTAAATAAGAATAATATTTTGCATGTGAATAACATATTCAATTGTTAGTTCTTTTTTGCCTGAAACACAGGGTATCCTAGTTCAGGCACGTGTTATTTGCCTCTAATATTAAGATCCTAGTCTATAGTAAACACTGATGTACATTATGTTTTATCAATAAATTATTATTATTATATATTATGTATCTCCTGTTTAAATTCACGGGACAAAGCCCGGTCCTTTGGAAGGCGTGCGTGGGGATATAGATCCAACACGTAGAGGCCCTTTGGAGACGAAGTTTAATGTAATGTAATACACCTGCTAGAACCCATTCACTGGTACATCGGTAGATACCCGTGAACCGGTTCCAACAGGCGTTGGGACTATTGTGGGTTATATGGATAGAGAACGGGTTCTATGGTGATGAGATTTGGGTGGATTATGAAACTGGGCTATTGCAAAAAGGTCCGGACACCTGCCATAACATTGTTATACACAAAGTTATCGAGGCAGGCGGTGACTAGCCGCTCATTAGATGGGCCCCTGAAAGCGTCGTCGTACAGACGGCCAGGAGCAACACCGGGTGAGCGGCTCAGGGGTGTCGAGAGGTGGTGCTGCGCTTTCTCCGAAGTTACTCGCGGCGTTATGCCCTTTAACACTTCCACCCCTGGAGCATATAGTATATTATTATTATTATTATCATAAAATTACATTGAAATGTACCTAATTAATCGAACGAGTGAGCGAAGCGAACGCTTCAGCTTGAATGGGCCGAACATCGTTTGTCTGTCCGGTGTCTGTCCGGCTGGTTCTCCTCTACAGATCGGCATTTCTCAACCAATTCTTGTGAAATTTTGTGAGCAATTCAAAGTTTTTTTTTTAACCAGCTTCAAAAAAAAAGAAGTTAGACCCGTATGATTGTATGTATGTTTGTCCGCGATTATCTCGCGTTTGGCTGAACCGATTTTGATGAAGTTTTTTTGTTGTTACGGGCATTTTATTTGTACATGACGGGTAAAACATTTTGTTTCACGTTTTAAAATGTTGGATGCTGATATAATTTTTAATATTTTAGAGCCTTGTCTTTTTTGATTGGGCATCATTTTACATTTATTTTCATCAAAAATGTGTATTATAATAATGATAACAAGTGAGAATGGATTTATATTTGTAGCTGGGTTTGTGATATTCTCCAGTTTTTATTACAATGTATGAGATAAGTTTTATGACTTTGGCTATCGTACTGTGTTTATATAGGGCTTAGTAGTTTTATAATTTTAAACTGTAATGTACCTATGTTTTTCTTATGTTGTGGTGCAATAAAAAATATTACTACTACTACTAGGTACAGTCAGCAACATAACAAGCTAAGAACAAAGTTCTCGGCAGACATTATGTAGACACTAAATTAAATAATCAATAATGTTGCATTTTCTCGAAAAAGGATTAAAAATGTAGTCAAATGAAGAAAAAAGTAACGCAAGAGGTTAATTAATCACAAAGTTATAACCGTTCAAAGTTTTAAGAGAGGGTATGTTTTGTCCCTTTTCCGCAAAAGGTGATGAAGTTCCGCATGAAGGTGCCTTCATATGAAACGATTGTCTTTTACTATGACGCTAGACGATCATGACGTCACGATCCCGGAGCGTTTTCTCTCTCTAACAAGCAACATTAAAACGGTTGTAGCTTCGTAATTTTTTGAGATATTCGAATGGGATTTTCGTCATTAGGCATATTTTTGCCTTCTTTCTTTTGAAGTAATAATAAATTTGGAGCCTACACCCCTATTCTTTCACTGACTGGAAAAATTTCCAGGCTGTAATATCAGTTTTGCGGTCCACTATGATTGGGCTCTCAATGATTGCCCGGTTTTAACGTAGCCGTTACAACATATTTTGCGACGTATATTTCTATATACAGTGGAAAAGACTCAATTCTACATTACATAGCTACAATCTTGTATATCTAAGATCCTTAGCTCCCGTGGATGCACGCTGTTGGTATTGGCTTAATTTGTCTGTAGCTGCTGATACACTGAATTCTCATATGAATAAAGGGACAGCTACGCACGTGTATCTCCTCTGCGCTGATATACTTAACGCGCTCATGCGCCTCACCCGTCACGCCTATCGATACTAGACCTCTGATTACGCTTAGTTACTGCGAATCGCTGCATCAAGATATATTTGTGAAGGCCGAAACGCACTGACAGCGATGGCGAGTGGCACAGCGCAGTGCGGAGGCGGTACCGGTTGTAATGTATGAAAGGATCCGCGCAGAATACCGCACCGCGCCGCGCCGCGCCGCGCCGCTTTGTGCTGGCGGGTCCTTTCATATTAGCTCGAACATTACAACCGGTACCGCCTCCGCTGTCAGTGCGTTTCGGCCTTGAGTGACGGGCGAGATGTGATAAACAAGTTACAGAACAGGGGTGCTGGTCTCAAAGTGTATGCGTAGCATTTGGCATCTGCTTGTTTGTCACCGTTCTGATATAAACCAAAAAATTGTTTCGATGCTTAGTTTCGCTGATTTGTTGTAAATAACAGGAGCATCATCAAAGATTGTCTCTCAAAGTTTATTAATCCACCTTGCTTGGAACCCAGGCAAAGCTACGACAAAATTTGGCCTATTCCATCTCAGAGGCCCACTGGTGACATATTTTTAGAAATGAGGATTTTAAGAGATTACTTCCCACATAAAAAAAAACTTACAATGCTATTATATTTCACAGTTATTTGTGCATTGAACCAGTGAACATTATATTTTTTTATTTATACTGCCGGAAAGTGTCGTTTGATTAGGTGAACTGGAATCATCTTAAGATCACACTTAAGGTGTGTCGTTCGCAGATTATTACATATTTCTAGCATAATATCCTATCTTTCAAACAAAGCAGCATTAAAATCTAAATCTCACAATTTCCCTTTTACACTATCGTCTAAATAGTACCCTCGTCAGTGTAGCTGATAAGCGGATAACAATGCACTGAGCGGCATTACTTGATCATAACACGCGATAAAATTGCTCCTTTTCATTGCCACGTATGGTCATTATGAGTTTGCTCTTATGCCATTTGGGGTCGACGCAGCACCTAAACTTGAAACCGTATTCTTCGTATATTCCAAAAAACAAAACCTCTAAATAGTAAATTAAAATGAAACAAACTGATACCGATAAATTCGAACCCCTCCAAATGATGGGCATAGCTAAAAACCGCCTGTAGTCATAAGCGGTGTTCATTAAAATCGGAATGTATGGAAAGCTTGACAAGCTTTTGTAGAATGATAGGCATATTTGACGTTGACCGGTCTGTAATTATAAGTTGGTGCAACCTACAGAAAGAAACTCATTGAGAAGCCATAACGTGTTGTAGGGGACGGAAAAGCTTCCATGCAGCTAAATTGAGCACATGTTTTGAAATGACTAACGGCTAACTGAGAGAAATCTATTTTAATTTGGACGGGTAATTGTTTGCTCTAAAGTCATATCAAGTATTTGAAGCAAACTAAACAAGTTTCTGTCAAAAATTTAATTTTTGGTACAAGCTTTTATTGCCGACTGTACTTTGCTACATACCTGCATCATCAACTACTCATTAAAACGATTCTAACGAACCCAAGCTCGATGGCGTTGTGTCGTTTTATTGCGGAGTTCCTAGCCACCTTCCAGCTCCAGCATCAGATCAGCTTTATGTCATCGTAAATATACATATGCATTCAAAATTTCAGCTCAATCGGAACCGGCAAGTGAGTCAAGATTTGATTACAGACAGAAAGAACGACAGACAACGGGACAGGTGAAAGTAAATAAAAGCTGGTGAATAGGGGAAACTATGACAAAGACAACAAAAAAAAATGTCTCAGTTAAACTTATTAAGATTTGTTGTGTCGCGGTAGTGGGATTAGTTATTATTACTGAGGCGAATCTGATTGATCTGAGACTTAGTATGTCCCAAGAATGTCCTTTTGTATCATACCTCTCTGTCGCTCGTTACCTGGTCACTCACAAATCACATCCTTCCTGTTCATATCCTCACGCAGTTCTTCCCTCCACATCCACCTTTTTCCTGGCCTACCGTAGATAGGCGGTCGGCTCAGGTACTAGGGAGACCCGCGCTCCCAATTGTTTCTGGTGCAAAATTTTCCCATATGGCTATCGAATGTTGAAATGTCCCTAGCATCCTGGATACTTGATTACAGTTGTATTTGATTACAGTTGTCTAGTTCTATTATGTACTCTGTACATACATGGAATAAGATGATATTTGATTGTTTGTTGTATTTATACCGTTTTTTAGTGTTCCGTACCAAAATTGGGGTAAAGGAACACTTATGCAACCACTTGATGGAGTTTTCCACAGCCAGTTTTTTTCAAAAATTGTTTGACATAGGAAACTGAATATTTGGTATACAGGATGGGCTCTGTAACAGGAGCAAAAAAATTAACGGTGAATAATTATTACCAAGTGGTTTACAATAAAAAAAAAAATTGCTTCAAAATATTTTTCTTGTAGTTTTTTACTCTTCTGGGGTACTATACGTAACTTTTTATTAAAAACATAAAAAAAAAATTACAAACATCGTTTAAAACAAAAATGTAAAAACTATTATGACTCATTAGGTACATGATGTTACCTCAAAATCTGCATTGACTGCTGCACTATGATCTCGTGGTGCCAAGATACATTACTTGAAGGTCATACATAACTATAGATCAAAATTTCTCCGAGTCCAAAAAAATTGAAAATGAATATTACTGCAAATGCTCTAAGGAAGCGTCCTTTTGAATATTTGCACCTGATACAGGGCCCACCCCGTATATATATAGGACTTTAATGCCTTATTTAAATTTAATATTTCATCTTCACGTACAGTCAACCAATTTGATTCCTAAGCCACCGTAGAACCCTGTCATTTTAACTGCTACGTAGCGACCCAATAATCCTAGAAACCCGTATTGACATAGCATTTACAACGGCAAGGTTCTATGATGGCCTAGGAATGAAATTGGTTGACTGTACATGTCTTTTTAATATCAAATACCGTACTTGTCACATGCCTTTCGTCCCTTCACGTCACTTACATCACTTTCTTCCTTTGTTTGGTCCATGAACAAATCTTCATTCTGAGCCACGATACCATTTATTGATTGTATTGATAACCGATGTCCCTAAGATATCACTTGTGTTTCCTGTCTCTGTCACTCTGATTCTGAAAAACAGAGGCATGACAGTGATGAAATCCGTCAATCCGTAAAGTACATTATCAATTTATCACTGAAATGCAGGCACGACACAAACGTAGTTCTAAAACGAGACAAAACCATTGTTCTACATTTTATTATCTACCTAAACAAGTTGGATTTAGAGTTTATTTTTGAATGCCAAAGATTTTAGAGCATTATAATGAAAGGTGTTTAAGGCATTAGCAATGTTTGTTTAACGTACTCTTATCTAGGTAGTCTTGAATAGCATGGTTATGCTCTGATAAAAATATTATGAACGAAAGTAAATAAATTATGAAATATCTTAAAGTCTGTGCACAGGTTAATCTACCTTTGTTCGTAAAAAGCAGACCTCTGTTAGCTGAAATGTGTTTGATCCCTTTCTCACAAACACAGCCAGTGTGACAGATAAAGGCAAGCATTTTTTTTCCTTTTCAACGCCAGAGACGGATTAATTCGTCAAGGTGTACAGTGCGATACCAACCTACATGCATTGGCATAAGGTTTAACTTCGCACTAAATGCTATGGTGACAACTTTGACAGAGCGGTGCAAAGGTTAACACCATTTGAGCTACAGTATGCTTGATGATTGTTTGTTTTAAACAATCATCAAGGGCAGTATATATGCAATATGCAAGTACATATTTAACATTCGCTGCGCGTTTAAAACTGTGGGAATCACCACTAAAATCGAGATATGAAGTTTGCATACTTAGCGTCCTAAATAGCAGGTACTGCAGTATTATATTGTGCGATAGAGACGAAACACGACGAGCTGTGTCGCGGCGAGATAGACTATCCGTCTCTTTCTAAATGTTCAAATTACATGCGACATGTCAAGAGTAGCTTTTTTCCCCAGCCACTCTTGCTTCTGGCATCCTGAGTTGCCGACTTTTCACACCCCTAAATCAATTGTGGCAACTGCAGTTGCTAATAAGTGTAAAGGCGGTATTGACATATTTTTTTAAATAATTTTATAATAGAAATATTTTTTTAAATCCGAAATCAAGTGAGCGGATGGTGCTGGTAACTCCATTTGAGTAATCAGTAATCTCGAAAAGAACATCACACATCAGTTAGGGCGTATAAGAAGGCTCAAAGTCACTCAAAGGGCGATGGAGATGGCTATGTTGGGACGGTCTCTGCGCGATCGCATCAGAAATGAGGCTATCCGCAGCAGAACCAAGGTAACCGATATAGCCCTCCGAATCGCCAAACATAAGTGGCAGTGGGCGGGGCACATTGCACGTAGAACCGATGGCCGTTGGGGCGGAAAGGTTCTCGAGTGGCGACCACGTACCGGAAGGCACAGCGTGGGTAGGCCCTCCACAAGGTGGGCTGATGACCTGGTAAAGGTAGCGGGAGTCCGCTGGATGCGGGTGGCGCAGGACCGGCCATTGTGGCACTCTTTGGGGGAGGCCTATGTCCAGCAGTGGACGTCTTTCAGCTGATGTGATGATGATAGGGCGTATACTTTGGAAAGAACTTAATTTCTCGCCTAAAGTAACCTTCGCCTCCGTAAAGTTTGGTATTAGGTATGTAGTAAACAAAGCGTTTGCGGGCATCACAATACCATTATGCTTATCGTTAAGAACTTTGTTAGTATGTTTAGGACTCGTAGTGAAATAGGTATTTCATAATACCTGGTCACAATATCTGTGCACCTCGCCGCGTGACGTCACATCGACGCTCTGGGTACGGCGTGAAGCGCACTTAGCGAACGGGGGAATTAAAGTTAAAAAAAATGCAGATTCAATAGAAGTGAGTGGAAATGTAAACAAGTTTGTTGTCACTAAGGGTAGAAAACGCTGAGGCTCCGTAGGTAATTATGATGAAATACTTGTTTACATATTTACATCACTTGCCATTCCTATTTACCGCTAATAATAAGCATAAATATTTTACTTTCAAAACAAAGTTTTATCCGACTTCAATTCAGTACTACGCCAAGCCACATTAACATTTCCACATTTTTTTTTCCAATTTACCACATGAACTGATTTCCGAGAGCATTTGCGTTGAATTTTAGACCAATAAACCAAATCGCTGTATGTGGGCCGATAATATTTGAGGACTTCCGTCAATTCCTCAAGGATCTCAAAATTACCTATGGCACTTCATTGTTTGCTATTTCAACGGAATCATATCAGAATCTGTGACGTACTTATATAGTTTGAATCATTGAGAAGTTCCACAAGCCATCTGTGGTCTTCATCATCACTTGCAACATCATCAAATTTATGATTTCCGGGTGTAAATACACGCGTTATAAAAGAAAATACCGAAATTACTACACGCGTGCCTAATATATTTGAGGAGTTCCCTCAATTCCTCATGGTTCCCATCATCCAACTGGGGTTTTGAAAACAATGGGACCAATTTGGAAGCATATACTTTCAATTAAAAAAAGAATTGTACGAATCGGTTCATAAATGACGGAGTTCTGAGGTAACAAACATAAAAAAAAAACATCCGAATTTAGAACCTCCTCCTTTTTTGAAGTCGGTTAAAAAAAAATTAAAATCATAGATTGTAGACATACATAATATAGATACCAAAACATAATTATAAAGAGTGTATATTCGCCAACAAATTGTTATGCAGTTTGGCGAAGAATTAAGTAGACTAAGTTTATCGCAATTTTTGTTGAGTGAGAAACTAATTAAAAAAAAAAAGCGGGAGGGCGAGCCGTCTTTCCGGGGAGGTGTAAGTATAGGTTGTGACCGTGAAGTAAAATGTCCATTATTTTGATGATCAGTGTTTATAAAATGTTGCGGTAAACTAAGTAAATCTATACATAATATATTAGTAGTTTATGCAATCGTTATATAATGGATGCTTTTTAAGTCGAGTACCACGTTTAGGCCACGAAGCTTGCTGACTGGCCTAATGAAGGTACGAGACTTAAAAAGCTAATTATATAACTATTGTATACAATACCTTTTCTACGAGTCAACGGAAATAATAATTTATTAAACAAACTTGGTATCTATTGAAAATCGCCCTGCTGAAATGAAGCGCAGCAGCTTAGTAATTTTGCGCGTTGATGTCTTAACAATTATCTTATACAGCTCCTGGATTCATAAGATGACTGCTGGCGGTTATCTTATGAAACCATACGAGTTCCGTGACGAGCTCGTGGAGCTCCAGGATTAAAAAGTATGTGATCTTAGTTTCGTGTACGAAATCTTAATTCAAAGATTAAAGTCGACGAGTAGAAAAAATCTATATATGTATAATATATATATACATAAAAGTCCTGACTTACTCACTCACTCACTTAAATCAACGCCCAGCCCAAACTAACACCTAGAAAGTTGATTTTTTCACAATACCTAACGTAAGTACCCACTAAGAAGAAATTATTGAAAATTCCACCCTGAAGGAGGTAAAAAGGGGGTTGAAAGTTTGTATAGGGATGGAGTAAAATATTAAGTGAGAGACTTGAAATTTTGTGCATAGACTCCTTATTACAATACAAGAAAAGTTATTTATTATTTAAAATACGCACCCCTAAGCGGGTTAAATAGAGGTGCTACGTTTGTATGGCGGAAATTATTAGAATTATTTGACGAAATTTGGTCCCGGGAAAGGACAAAAGATAGTTTTTATCCTGGAATTCATTCCCTAAGGGGGTGAGATGGGGGGTGAAAGTTTGTTGAAGCTACGACATAAACGAATTTCACGCGGACAGATTCTTATGAAAAACCTGCAAACTAAAATAAAAAAAAGAAATAACAATACCAAGTGTCATTTCCAAACTACTTATTAAAAAACCGGCCAAGAGCGTGTCGGGCCACGCTTAGTGTAGGGTTCCGTAGTTTTTCGTCCGTCACAGTAAGTGTGTGAAATTATTTTGTAATATTTTTCAAAAACGATTCAACCTTTCAAGTTTAAAATAATTTTCCTAAAAAGTTTTTATAAAGTTCTACTTTTGAGATTTTTTCATATTTTTAAAACTTATGGTTCAAAAGACACATTTTTTTTACTTCTGGAGCGATTATCTCCGAAAACATTAACATGATCAAAAAATTATAGCAAACCCCTATTCATTTTTAAATACCTATCCAACCATATATCACACGTTAGGGTTGAAATGAAAAAAAAAACACTCCCCACGTTACGTATAGGTGAGGTACCTAAATAAAAATAAAAAAAATCACTTTATTTTACCACTTTGTCGGCGTGATTGATATACATATTAGTACCAAATTTCAGCTTTCTAGTGCTAACGGTTACTGAGATTATCCGCGGACGGACGGACAGACAAAGCGAAACTATAAGGGTTCCTAGTCGACTACGGAACCCTAAAAACGATGTGTGGTTACGAGTATTAACAATAAACAAATATAGCGAAATTTTAAATGAAGCGAGAAGCATTTAGACTGAAATTTTGATAATTTATTTGCGTTACATTGTTGTCAGCATAAAATAAGCTGCGTTCCTGTATATATAGGGTGATGTGCCTTTTATATTAAATCGTATAAGTCAAAAAACGTTTAAGGTCGTACAGGCAGGGGTATTAATATACGTAAATATAGTGTTTTGTGGACACAATAGTAGATTGTACAACAAGTGCATAAAACGCACCATTTTACTCGAGACGTTTATCCATCCGAGCGAGCTTGCGAGCGAGGATAGATATAAAGTCGAGTGTAAAATGGGTTTTATGGACGAGTTGTACACTCTACTTTTCACTTCGATTGCGAGGAAATGAAACAGCAACACGTAAATATAGTAAATGAGACGAAATACAAATTATAAGTTTATTTCATGAAGTTTTATTGTGTACTTTGGCTGTTGGTATCTTTGCCTTGGTCTTAGAATACGAACGAAACGAAATAAAATAAAGAGGTTGTTGTATGAAGTTAAAGATGTTCGTGTGGCTGTTGCAGCGATTGCCTTGGTCTTCGACGAAGATTTTACTTTATGCTCTAGAGCATAAAAAGCGACTTTATGTCGCCTACGCACGACATAAAGACGAACTTTTAGAGCATGAGAAGTGAAAACACTATTTTTATGACTGACGTTTGATCATACGTCTGGATTAGGATTATTTATTCACATTGATATATAAAAAATCCTAATAATACCCAGTAGCATTTTCCATTTCAAAACAATCATTTTCGTGACCTTCACGGTCTTGTGTCTCATTCTTTCTTAAACACGGCATATCAAATAATTTAGATTCCCTCATCAGCGCTTCTGCATCCTCAAAGGTATGGGGCAATACTTTCCCCGCTGTCTCTGGTAGCCCTAAAACCATAACAGCCCCCAGACCAGCTATGCACCCTACTATAACTAGAGGAAGCCAAGCATAATATACCTCCAAGTACACTATAAACGGCGATATGACAGTAGCCACGTAGCTGCATATGTGAACAATCGACATACCAGAGCCTCTGATAGAAGTAGGCAGCATCTCAGCAGCCCATTGCATGGTGGTGTTGAAGGTTATGTTCACGGCAAACCTGGCCACCATGGCGGTAAGGACAGATGGCAAACCACCTCCCAGCAACGCGGTTAATATACTAAAAACACACGACACACTGAACGTTAACACTGCCATCCATTTTCGGCCAGTCCAATCCAAGATGAAAGCTACAAGGCACAAAGATGGGAATTCCGTGAAAGATATTATTGTGAACGATAGGAAAAAGTCGTAATTCAACTGGCCAACGCTTCTAGCTAAAGCATCAAAAACTATCGTACAACACATGTATCCTAAACACATGCATATAAACATTTTTCTTAGAACTGGCCGCTTCATGAGCTCCATGGTACTGGTACTCGATTCTTTTTGTAGCGAGTGGCAAATCTTGAACTGTTCTATAATTTTTGACGGCACTTCTTTTTTGTTAACTTCGCCGATTCTTTGAATTCTTTTCATCGCATCGTCTATACGTCCGACGGACAGCAGCCATCTTGGACTTTCAGACATTAGAAAAGGCGCCGAAATCCCAAATATCATCGGTATGCACGTCACTAATGATAGTATTTTCCAATTATTGCAAACAAGGGCTATCCATGGCAGCGCGCAAACTCCTATAGCATAGAAAATAGAAAACGGAAGATTCCCTATAAGAGACCTGTATTTTGGTGCGACGTATTCCAAAACTAGGAGATACACCATCAGCATGCAAGTGTCCCAAGACATTCCCATGAAGAATCTGCAGATGGCGAATTGCAGGAAATTCTGAGCGAATATGCTAATTACGCCAGCGATACCTCCGATTACAGTGCCAGCAGCAGCGGCTGGTAGTCTTCCGAAGCGGTCTGCAATCCATCCTGTGATAAAGCCGCCGACGATGGAGCCGACGAAGAAGATAGACTGGGCTGTGGCTTGATAGCTGTCTTTGTCGCACACCCATCCGAGTTCGCTTGAGATGGTCGCGTAGGGTATCTCGGTCTTGTTGAACTCCCAGCCGTGTCTGCAGGGTACCGTGGTCCACTTAGGGTCCGGGGTAGTTCTCCCGGAGACGAGGACATCAGTCCAGTTGGCGACGTACGCAGAGCACTGCGAGTACCCGAACCTGGCGCTGTCGTCAGTAGGGATGGCCAGCGTCCTCCTCTGCAGCTCACTCAAGTTTCCCAACTCCGGGATGTTACACCAATGGTTGGGCGACACTTCTGTGATGAACAGCTGCTCGAAATATGACACTACTCCGAATATGTAGAAAGGGGATGTGGATAGGAATAAGATCGTTTGGTAGAGACCGAACTCTCCAGCTGACGATAAGAGGTCATCGTAGGTCACTTGCGGTTTTATATCCCCTTCTTTAATAGGGCACACACCGATTTTTCGTGTTCTGCCATCTCTTTTTGCGTCCATGGTTTTTGGTTTTCCTTTCATATATTTATTACTTTATTCAATATTGTTTTATTGCTTTCTCGGCGTCCTAAGATCTACTGCTGTATCTAACTACTTGAAAATGGATTTATATGGTGCTACGAGTATTGTGTTTTACTTAAACAACTAAACCCTTGATACTCATATTTCTATAAACTAGTTATTATGCTTGCTGAGGCTTACGCTATCTCGTCTTCATGTATTTTTATCTTGTTTTCAGTCAGCTGTTGGGAAATCGGCTTTGTTTATTTTATTTATTTATATTTGGAGAACCAACAGCTACAGAAACACATAGACATATTAAAACTTGTGGCGTAAGGTACAAACGTAATTGCGTAACATTGTAGTTAGTTCAACCTGTCAAGATGGTGTCAAGTGAGAAACGAAAAATGTAACTCACAACTGCGAATTCTACAACTCGACATGAGGGATGTTATTACACTTTAGCTATTATAGATGAATTATCGAGAGCATGGAATTGCATTTGTAGTGGTAGTATGAGAAAATAGAAAATTCAAATATAGAATGCCTGTAAACATACAATACTACTACAGTATAAGCAATTCCATGCTCTCGTTAGTTTATCTACAACAGCTCGTGATACTGCCGATGTTGGGACATGTCGTAGATAAACTTTTGAAAATGACTTGCACAATGTTTGATGTGCCGTGGGTCTGTAGTAGAGGATATAAGTATACAAAGCCTTTGGGGTCTTTATGGACTTATTTCATGGGAAAAGTTGTTCAGTAATGTAATGACTATCTTCGTCACTTTTTGTCATTTCGAGTCAATGACCCCAAATCAAATAGTAGGTATATATTATGCAGCGTGTCTTTTTAATATTACCTCAAATTGTAACCAGAGGTTGGTGTTAGGGCTATGAACCGATAGGTACCTATTGCAAGATTGTTTTTCCTAACTACCAACTTTTTTTTTTCTTATTAATTAATTGAACATGCAATGTATCACTCCCTTTTTTAACGTTTGGGGAATGCTTTGACGCACCGTCCGCCCGGTCAGGGGGGACCGGACGGGTGTGTGGGACTCCCGGACAGAAGGCCCAGACTATCCACTAAAACCCCAATGTCGCTGCCAAGGAGGGCCAAAGGTTCGCTTGACGTATTCTACTTTGGCCCTCACGACTAATGTATCACTACCTACATTGTCTTACTGATGTGACGTCACAACTGTCACAAGTAACCCGCTTCTTCCGTGTGTCAAATGAGTGTAAGCATTACATTGCTGCTCGATAAATTTTCAAAAAATAATTCCTCTTTGGTAGTTAGGACTAACTTAAAATGTTCTTACAATATCGGTTCATAGTACTAAAAGCTATATATGGTTATAATTTGAGGTAATATTTAACATACAGGCTGTATTAAGTTTTATTTATTTTTTCTAGATGTCGGTAAAGAAACGCGTTTTGCACACTTATACCATCTGCATACATTATACAAATTATAGGTACCTATACTGATTAATAAAATATGCGAAATCTATAATTAGATTACTATTTCTATGACATTAATGTGACATTAGTCCTTTCCGAATATAGCCCAATTTTGACGTCATGTCAGTGGAAATGGTGGTCGAAGTGGCTATGGTCATGGTCAAGCTGTCTTTAAATGTCGAACTTTCCCATGCAGTTTCCCCAAAAAACTAGAGTAATGCTATGCCATGTTTCTACCACGCAACTTTAGACAAAAATAATATCTTCACATTCTTAAATAAAAAATGGCTATTCGATTTTGAACGCGTTTTTGTGGTTCAAAGACATATTTGAATCGTTTCGGCGCATGCTATCCCTCTTTTATTAGCATATAGCCAACTATGTGTAAACGAGATGCACTGGCATTCAGATGGAGTTGGAAAGAATATAAATGGAATATTTCGTTGGAAAACGAAGGCTCTGAAGTTATTTCGCTATGCAAAGCAGACATGTGTGACGAATGAGCAGCGATTTGCTGTGGCAGGCATGGGAATGAAAATATAGAAGTAAACTCATTTATTTCTAACCGACTTCAAAAAAGGAGGAGGATATAAATATGTTCCACTGTAGGTATGTTTTTTTTATGTATGTTTGCCAATTTCTCCGTCAATTGTGAACCGATTTCTAAAATCCTTTTTTTATTCGAAAGAGTATACTCCCGAGGTGGTGCCACTGTCACCAATTTAGGATCTGGTAGTGGCAACCCTCAAATTTTATAGGCACGCGTGTAGTGATTTCGGTATTTTCTATTATAACTCGTGTATTTATCCTCGAAAATCGTAATTTTGGTGAAGTGGAACTGATGATGAGCACCACAGATGACTTATGGAACTCCTCAAACTTCGCCCGCGTTTCACCTTCGTTGGAGGTTCATCATCGGGAAACACCCAAATTGCCGATTGCCGTTTAGTCGGTTGATCATATTGGTAAATCCAACGCTCGTCTCCAGTAAATAACCGGTAATAATGTTAAAAAATTACCGTCCTTCTCTCTGATCAAATTTTCTGAGCAAACGAGTATCTTTGCACCATCTCACGCGAGCTTCTTTTTGTTCTGCTGCAGTCAGCAAGTGAGGCACCCATCGTGAACATAAGTTCCTGACTCCAAACCAGTTGTGTAAAATTTCATTAATAGCTGGCGATGAAATCTTCACGACCTCTTCTATTTGTTTATGAGTCACTTTTGGGTCTTCCTTAATAATTTTTTTCACAGCTAGGACATTTTCTTCTGTAACTGAAGTCGCGGGCCGGCCACTTCTTTCATTATCATAATTCTTGTGAATTAATTGGTTAAGATATGATATAGAAACGTTTCATTTAGTAAAACTATTTACTTTTTATAACATTTTACAAGAATTTATATTGAATAACAAAATATTTATTTCATTTTGTATTGGCTGTTTAGAGATTTCATCTAAGCCTCGCTGCGGACGCACTGCGCGAACTTCACGAAAAAAATAGTTGCGCGCCATTATAAGTAATAACAAATATTTGTAAAAATTGATGATGTGTGTTTGATTATTATTAAAACTGTTGACTCGTGGTGAATAGAAAAGTGATAAATATAATTGACGCCACTGTACATTTTTGGAGATGTACAAATGTATGTGAGTAAAAACCTGTTGTCATCAATAACTAAAGGAAACAACTTAGGAGCCTGTAACATTTTTATTTTATGAAAAGAATTTTTTCCTCGCAAATGTGTTGAAAAACGTCGTATTACACGCGTGAGCTTTGATAATTACATCCTCGGCTCTATTATCACGCTCACCTGCGGTTCGCGTGACAATTCCCCCTCTGATGTAATGATCAACATAGCTCACTTGTATCACAATGTACTATATTATCATTCGTGTGTAAAATACCTGTACTGTGATATTAAAATTGCATCCTATAGCCTTTTAAAGGTGGATGAGGGCTTTTTTTTGCTTTACGACGTATTGCCGCTTCCCATAGTTTTCGTATCATCGTTTCGTTCGGAAATGATCCAATTACGCAGCACTGATGCATTTTATTTATTGAAATATTCTCTTCTCTATTTGATCCAGAGCTTTGAAGGACTTGTCAAAGTTGTCAAAAAAACTGTTTACTAATTGTGATAGTGCTGCACTTTGGCGGCAGAACATTGCAGTAATGTTCCCTATTGAAAAATGACAATCAAATGTCAGTTTTATTCATTGACATTAAGATAAACGTTTAACAGTATGTATGTGGTCGATATAACGTCTCTGCCTGGAAAAGGGTTAAAATCCATAGTGGACGATAAAAGCCCGCGGAATTGAAACAAAAAACAACCTTCAACCGATACTTTTATCTTTTTATTCTCACAGCTTGCGAAATTTCCCCTTCCGATGACGCTACAGATATTATGGCTAAAGCTACGTCAGAAAAACAAATAAAGACGTGTTACGAAATATCTTACACGCTCTTGGGATTAATACTTTTACTACATTAATAAAGTCAGTTAGATAAGTACATTTTAAAGTGGGGAAAACAGGTCAGAAAAACCTGTTCTGAGGAAATAATTTCCCAAATTTATCTTTAATCCTTATTCTGCTAACGCTTTTTTTAAGCCATCGTCATATTTAAGAGGGTCTTGTCTTTTCTAAGAATACGTGTGAATCAAGTAGCCTTCTTGCATGTTGGTGTAGACTGTTTGAGTATGCATTTGTTTTTTTTGACACACTTTAATATAAATTGTCTTTTTCGAAAATATCCGTATTTCATCAAATTGGCAATAGGGAACTTGCATCTATCTATTTTATTACGAAAATCAATAGTATAATCCAGCATTAAAACAACTATAGCATTTAAACTTTCTTATGATTTATTTTTCTGATGTTATATGCATTTGAAATCTGCACGCGCCGGCACCCACCGAATACGCTCTATATTAAACGGGCTTATGCTATGACGTCACATCATATATATTCTCGGCGCGTTTACTATGGAGTAACCCATTTATTTGCAATTATCTCCATAAAATTTGCGTTTAAGTCTATACTTGTCATACAAATTATAATTTCTAACAATTGATTTACTTAACTTAATATTCTGTGTAAGTAATCTACCTAACTCTTATGTTATTTTATCGAAAAAATTAGAAAAAACGTCGTTTTAACGTGAGATAAAAGTAATACAATCTTTTTTAGGGTTCCGTACTCAAAAAGTAAAACGGGACCCTATTACTAGGACTTCGCTGTCCGTCCGTCCGTCTGTCTGTCACCAGGCTGTATCTCAAGAACCGTGATTCTAGCTAGAGAGATGAAATGTTCACAGATTATGTATTTATGTTGCCGCTATAACAACAAATACTAAAAACAAACTAAAATATTTTTTTAAGGGGGGCTCCCATACAAAAAAACTTGTTTTTTTTGCCGTTTTTATAGATCACCAGGCTGTATCTGAAGAACCGTGATAGCTAGAGAATTTAAATTTTCACAGATTATGTATTTCTGTTGCCGCTATTAACAACAAATACTACCATACAACAAACGTGATTTTTTTGTCGTTTTTATAGATAAAGGTACGGAACCCTTCGTGCGCGAGTCCAACTCGCACTTGGCCGGTTTTTTACCTATATAAAGTATCATGTTACACATAAAATCCATTCACTTTCAACTATTTTACTCTTGTCACTTCTCGACCTCATTTCAGAGTGAAATGATCCAAATCTTCATTTGGAAACAGTTCCAAACATGCATAAAAGCTCCCTACCGTATCACAACTCCTTCATAAAGCCGTCACTAAACAGAAAATCTGTTAAATAACTATGTCAGGCGTTGTTTATATTACACTGATGACGTACAATTAAACACAAACACAGTTATCTTGGGGTAATCCCTCGAGAAAGCATTTAAATTTAAAAGCGTGAATATATTACCGGCAGTCCATCCCTTTACTCCGTAAGACTTGTTCAAAATTCAAAAATGCTACAAACTGAAAAACCACACAGAAGTCGACGAAATGGTCTTCAAGATATTGAAGAAACAATGGAACGCGAAGTGACCTACGATGACCTCTTATCGTCAGCTGGCGAGTTCGGTCTCTACCAAACGATCTTATTCCTATCCACATTCCCTTTCTACATATTCGGAGTAGTGTCATATTTCAATCAACTGTTTATAACTGAAGTTTCACCCAACCATTGGTGTAACATCCCGGAGCTATGGAACTTGAGTGAGCTGCAGCGGAGGACGCTGGCGATCCCGACTGATGACAGCGCCAGGTTCGGGTACTCGCAATGCTCCGCGTACGTCGCCAACTGGACTGATGTCCTCGTTTCCGGGAGAAGTACCCCGGACCCCACGTGGACCACGGAACCCTGCAGACACGGCTGGGAGTTCAACAAGACAGAGATACCCTACGCGACCATCTCAAGTGAACTCGGATGGGTGTGTGACAAAGATAGCTATCAAGCCACAGCCCAGTCTATCTTCTTCGTCGGCTCCATAGTCGGCGGCTTCATCATTGGCTGGATTGCAGACCGTTTCGGAAGACTGCCAGCTGCTGCCGCTTGCAATGCCATAGGAGGTGTTGCTGGTGTCATCAGCATATTTGCACAGGACTTCATTCAGTTCGCCATCTGCAGATTCTTCATGGGAATGTCCTGGGACAACGCAATGCTGATGGTATACCTCTTAGTGCTGGAGTACGTAGCACCAAAATACAGAACGATTATAGCAAATCTTCCATTTGCTATTTTCTATACTATAGGAGTTTGCTCGCTTCCATGGATTGCCCTCGCGTTAAGTAATTGGAGAATGTTCTCTTTAGTGACGTGCGTACCTATGATATTCGCAATTTTTACGCCCTTTTTGATGCCGGAAAGTCCAAGATGGCTGCTGTCCGTCGGACGTGTAGACGACGCAATGAAAAAAGTTCAAAGGATCGGTGAAGTCAACAATAAAAAAGTATCTTTGAAAACCATTGAACAATTCAAAACTTGTCTTTCCAAGCAAAATGTAGAAGCCAAACGCACCGCCGTCGATCTTGTGAAACGATCAATACTTAGAAATATGTTTGTTTGTGTGTGTATTGCTTACATGTGTTGCACAATTACGTTTGACGCTTTAATCAGAAGCATTGGCCAGCTGGATTTTGACTTTTTCCTGTCATTCTCGGTCGTGTCATTCACGGAGTTCCCTTCACTGTGCCTAGTTTCATTTGTCTTAGATTTGACTGGTCGGAAATGGCTGGTAGTGTTAACTTTCTGTGTTGCCTGTATATTTAGTGTGCTGACAGCGTTTTTAGGCGGTGGTTTGCCGTCAGTTTTATGCGCTGTGGTCGCTAGGTTTGCAATCAATATCACATGTAATACGATTATGCAATGGGCAACTGAGATGCTGCCAACGCCTGTAAGAGGCACTGGTATGTCAGTTGTACACATTTGTGGCTACCTCGCTACTGTTATTTCACCTTTTGTTGTTTACCTTGAAATATATTACTACTGGTTACCACTGGTGATAGTTGGCTGCCTGGCAGGCTTTGGAGCCTTTATAGTCCTGGGTCTCCCAGAAACGGCCTCGAAAGAACTTCCCCAAACTTTTGATGATGCTGAGACTTTGATCAGGAATTCTAAATTCTTCGAAGTACCGTGTTTAATGAGGACAAAGGGGAATCCAAAGGGCCACCAGAACGATTCTTTCGAGATGTAGCGGCAACAATGAAAAGCGTGCCGGTTTGACATGTATTTTTCATTAAAAAATATAAATAAGTATTTATTGAATGGACGAGATTACTGAATTTCGCATGAAGCAAATAATCTTACAAATAAAGATTGTGCTAACCTCATAAGAATCATAGTTGAAACAATGGATAAAATATTCATTGAAATAAACATCTTTCATTGTTAATTCTTTGTTTAGTTATTGCAAATGTTTTAATATTAAATGCAAAATGTCAGGTAGGTATTTTATTAACTTAAGTAAATTAACTTTATCATTTTTTTTTTTTTTTACTTGGGGAAATGCCTTTACGCATCCCACCTAGCCAAGGAACTAGGATGGGTATGACGGGCTCCCGGGAACCCCCCAGACTACCGTCTAAAACCACCAAGGTATGCCCTCTCTGCTGTGTAGTAGGGGCGCCATGGGATCGCGAACATTTCACCACGACGCCCCTCGGCAACAGCCGCAGCTGCCCTCACTACTGAGGCAAAAGCCCCCCCTCCCGTCGTAAGCGTGCAGGGCAACACCACACGCTTCCCCACCCGGCAATAGGACCTCTACGCCGGGAGAGGGTGATAGACCTCGGATTCACCCTCTCAGGTCCCCTTGTAACTTTTTATAGAGGTTTTCTCCCTCGCAGCCACAACTCGGCCCCGGCCTGACGGTTGCAGCCCCCGCGCCTATCATGAATCCTCTGATAGCAGAGGATTTGTCAGGGTTCCGGGTCCGTTATTTATTATAGAGGCAAACGGCAATGGCCTCTCCCTCAAGCCGCACCTGGGGAATCTTGTGATTCCCTGGGCGGAACCCCCCGACCCCCCCGTGTCGGGTTATTGGTAACACCAGCAAGCGATAACTTAGGGTTCACAAAATTATCACTTGCCGTTGTCTCCAGGGTGCACCGGCCAAGACACTACCTATTCCTGCGGATCAACCGAATCAAGAGGAATCGGTAGAGTACAGACACTCGAGGAGGTTACCCGACATAGCGCCCCAAATTAACTTTATCTTGGGTTTTCTGGGTCCAAGAAGGTGTGACTGTGGGTGTGGGCAATGTAGCAATTTATTTTATTTATTCGTTTGGCTAATTCAATCGTTCTTATAATCTAATGTTCATCTGCTGGACCCATTCGATAGCCTCGTCATTTTCAATGTAGCAATTAAAAACATTGACTTATGGATACTGAAGTGTGCAGATATCTATAACGTATGATGTATAGTCGAGTTCTAAAATATGTGCACGGACACAGTGATCATAAATATGTGAACACGACTTTATTTTCAAGGGCATAAGATAGCTCAGTTTGGAATTATAGGTTTTATTTAATTATTTATTTTTTATTTATTGGAAAACCAACAGCTCACAGTGAATGTGATATAAAATAACTTGTATAACAAATGAATGACTGAAATGATTTTATAGAATTTGTGGTTATAGAAAATTAATTTATAACTTTTTATTTTATACGAAACGAGGTAGATCCGGTCACTTAGCTACATCTGCTGCTGAATGTATGTATGGTATGAGTATATGCGATATAGCGAAATTTACTCCAATTTTGTACTATTGTGAACTGCTTAAGCGATTTCTAATATATGGATTAAGTATGTATGAATAGTTGTACTTAAACTTGCAATAACTCAATGCCATACAATACAATAATTCGTTTTATTGGTATGTTAAAAACTCATGTGGGTCAAAATATTATTTTTGTATGCGTAAAGCTGGGCATAAGTACCTCTACACCAAGAATCGCCGCGCCGCGCCGTTTGCATCTGCACAAACTGGATGGATGGACGTAAAATGTGAGGAAAGGCGCATATTGTATGTTCCTGGTTTTAACATTTAACAAATTTTAATACGGCATTGGTGAAAATACTGTAAACTGCGTTTCAATGTATTCTGGGGAAGTGCCATGCCCACTGCTTTAGCTAATATACTGGCCTGCAAAATAAGGTATAACACTCATAAACGTGACGATAACTAAAACTGTGTGTGTGTGTGTCTATATATTTACTCTCAGAGCATAGAATACTAGAGAGAGGACAAGCCGCCGGCGGCCGTGTCGCAGCTGTATGCTCAATGGGCATACACTGCCATACGCGTGCTGATCGCAGAGAATATTACGTTTTTTCCCAAAATGCCTGATATGATGCGCGTTTATTGTCAAATAAGCGTGTAGGTATACAAGTGTGTGTGTTTTAGATGTGTGCGTGCTTTGTCTTGTCAATTACTTGGGCGTTGTGTGGGTTAATATACTTGCGACAGGCTCACTCTATACAAATCGGCCGCCATGTCTGATCTCCTTATATGCATACATCTGTGTATTTACTGCAACCCAAGACTGATCGACTTCCAGATAATATCAAATGGAGACCACATGTTAACTTCACTTTCAGTGGATATAAAATTACGTTTAATCACGTCAAATGTTAAAAGAGCTCATTGAACGAGGCAAGTTAATCGTTACACTAATCATACGCTGGGCGTGGGGCCATTATCGAATTGACGCATTTTTAATAACGGCATTATCGACAACGACAATAAGGTATCTACCATTTCCCTAAGGATGACACATTTTAAGGCCCCGCGCGTAGGGAGCATTTGTTAATAGTATAACCCAACTCAAGTTGTGATGTGTTAGCTAATTATTATACTAAAAGAGACTTTGAATTCGACAACCATACAAGAATTTTGCAACCTCGTTATTGATAAAACTTAACAAACCTGAGCTCTGGGTTTTGTCCAATTTCCAAATAGACGAAGTCAAAGTTAGTAAAGAATGGGGAAGCTGCATTTGTCTTTTATATCAATAAAATTATATTACAAGGGTATCCAATTCTTGTAATTTTGACATATTAACGCAAACTTATATTGTATTTTTTATAATGAAATAGTCTGCATCTGAATATCTAGCTGTGGACACAACGAATCCTCAAATAAATTATTTACTTTTCAAAACAAAGTTTTAACCGACTTTAAATCAGTAGCCAAATTGCTTCAAGTTTGCCTATACAATTTGAAGAGTTCCCTCCATTTGTCCAAGATCTCATCATCAGAACTGGATTTTGGTGACAACGGGACCAAGCTGGAAGTATATGCTTCAAAACAAAGAAAAAAAAATTCAAAACGGGTAATTAATTATACCGAGTTACCGCGTAACAAACACACATAAAAAAAAACATACAGACGAATTGAGAACCTCCTCCTTTTTTGAAGTCGGTTAATAGGGTCGGCAACAGTCAGCTCGCCGTGAAAACTAAATATCAGCCACCATCGTGTCATAAAACAATACAAATTTACATATGTAGATAAGTGTTTTACAGGAAATTTTCGTAATCCACCATAATTAATTCGCTCACTAAATATTAGAGCAATAAAGTAAACCGTTGATTTGCCGACGTTTTAGTTAATTAAATAAAGTGCTTGTTATATTGTTGTCGCATATTAATGCTTAAATGCGTGTACCGTGTACATATACAATATAAACTGTGACGTGTAGAAGGTAGGTAGATGTATGTGTCAGGGCTACGGACCGATATTCAAGATTATTTTGTTAACTACGATTTGTTTTTCTTATAATATAATTTAGCATGCAATTTAGAGGTAGGATCACGGGGTCTAATAAGCAACTCGTCTATGGGGCAGCTCGTCTATGTCGCATAAATCTATATGTCGCGTCTAAATATCTGCTGGTTTAAAAAGCAACTGGTCTACAATTTTTTTGGAGTAGCAACTGGCCTAAGTAGCGTCTGGTCTAAGTAGCAACTGGACTGATAATTTTGTCTGTATAAATTTGGGTTGAGGTTGACGGGCATATCATACATTATGTCGACGAGTACATTTACTTGGGCCAGCTAGTCTCTTTCAGAAACAGGCAAGACAAAGAAGTCGAACGCCGGGTCGAAAACGCCTGGAAGAGCTACTGGTCCATGAAGGAGCTAATGAAGGGCAACCTTTCTCTGACACTAAAGCGGAAACTCGTCGACATGTGTATTTTACCTGTCCTAACCTACGGTGCCCAAACATGGTCACTCACTGAGAACCAGAAGTTCAAATTAAAAAACAAAAAAAAAGGTTTGCCAACGCGCTATGGAGCGCAGTATTCTAGGTGTCAAAAGGACGGATCGGGTCCGAAACACTACACTGCGCTCCAAAACACGCATAGCTGATGTGGGTGTAAAAACTGCCAGGCTCAAGTGGGACTAGGGGGACACGTCTGTCGCATGCATCCAGATAGGTGGGCTAGTATAGCTAACAAGTGGGTGCCACATGACGGGCGACGCAGACGGGGCCGACCTAGACGGAGATGGCAGGACGACCTGGATGTATTCCTCAGCAATTGGGCGGAAGAGGCATCTAGTAGGGACGCATGGAGATCACGGGGAGAGGCCTTTGCCCAGCAGTGGGACACACAATAGGCCCATAAAAAAAAATCGGTTCTGGCGCTTCGCCAGCCGCTGCCGCGGCACGCTCGCTTCGCGTCGTAGAAATCCAGTGCACGGCATCGTATAAACTCGCGATGCAACGCGGCGCCGTAGAACAAACTCACGGCGCGGTGCTGCAAAAATCCACGGCGTGTGATTTCAAATCTTGCATGTAAATTTTCACACACTTCCTTTAGTCGTATTGTACTTAATATACCTTACGACTTTGAGATTTCTCAGTAAAATAAATTTTCATGCAAGCAATTTTAACTGTAGTATTAAAGCAATGATTACTAATTTATACATACCTATAGGTCAGAAAATGTTTGTGATTCCTAAAATGTAAAATTTGGTCAGCTGTCAGGATTCTACGGGACTAAAAATTTGAGATTAATACCTACCACATTTTTTTCTTCCAAATACAAGTTACATCCTGTACTATTAAACGAACAATATGTGTATATATATATATGTATGTATGTATATATATATTTGCAATCACGCTCTCGGAAACGGCTCTAACGATTTCGATGAAATTTGGAATGTAGGCGAGAAATCGATTTAGATAAGTAGGTCTCATGTCCGGGAAAATTCGTTTTCTCCGTATTTTTTCCATTTTCATCCCAGTCGCCCAGGGACTATTACAAATAAGTATATACTCGCCAAACTATTAAGTTTGATGGCGAAATTTGGAAGAACATATTTGTAATTTTTGTATATACGTATCCCACCTAAAACATTACATGTAAAGTGACTGCCAAGACTCGCTAGCTCATATAGCTTTCAGCGTTAAAAAGATATCAGATCATAAGGAGCGCCAAGCTTCCTACTTCACACAGCGTAACCTACCACTACCAGCCACGCTCTAAAAATTCTACATCTTGCCTAAAAAGTATGCCATGCTCGGCATGCTCGGCATTAAACTACAGGACCGAGTGAGGAATGTTGAGATCCGAAGTCGCACTAAGGTGCGCGACGTTGGAGATACCATTACCAAACTCGAGTGGAGCTGGGCAGGACACCTTGCCAGGCAGAATGATGGTAGGTGGACCAAAAAGGTGTCAGATTGGTGGCCACTTCTAGGTAAAAGGAGCGTCGGCCGTCCACCAGCTCGATGGGTGGACGATATTAGGAAGATCGCGGGTCACTTCTGGATAAGATTAGCCCAGGATAGGGACGGATGGCGTACTCGAAGAGAAGCCTATGCTCAGCAGTGGGCGATTACGGGCTGACAATGATGAATGATGATGATGATTTCAATTTTCAGACCTCTAGCATCCAAATTTGCAGAAATCTCATACAAAATTGCATCCCCTAGTGTAAGGGGTATTGTTTTGTTGATTGTGTACTAATACTAGCTTACAAACCAAATTTCAGCTTTCTAGGACTTCAGGAAGTACCCTACAGGTTTTGATAATCAACGTGAGTGAGACAGTGACGAAATCGGCGTTTTTTAGATATCAATAGAATCTAAAGTACAACAGCTATGCAATTGAAACTTTATTTGTTTATTAAGTTTACTATTGACAACATATCCCGAGAATTTTGTTTGTCTGGTATAATCCAAACACAAGTTATGAGGGTTCAAAAATACTATGAAGCGCTTCGAGAAAAAATAGGTAGTGCCTGCCCTTGCGCTTCGCTTGGCTCTTGGCGGGGGCACTACCGTGCCCGCAGATGAATATAAAGCCTTCAACTTCTGACGTTCTGACGACCGACACAAAAGCCGTCACGTCAGAGTATATCAGCAGATGAGTGTAAATCTAACCGTAGGTACCTACTAAAAATATGGATCCGATATCATTTTCTCGCGACGTCAGATAACTAGGAATATCTACGGCTTAAAAACAAGTCACTAAAAGCTTTTACTTGCAGCAATACCTAAACACTTAAGTATCAAATTTGTTTTCAAACGCATGTCACTCCACGTGACGTCTATTATACTAACCTCGTAGTGAACTAGTATACTTAGTCACTCTTCGTTGGAAATTCGACCTTGTTGTGAGAGCTGTAAAGCTCATGTAGGAGCTGTTTGAACGATGCGATGAAAAAGGCACGGGGATACACGAGATTGTTAATGGAGTAGTAAAACAATTTGATGCGCCTACGTCATTACATTACAATATTATACTAGTGTTTTTCCAGATGTCCATTTTCAAAGGAGGTAACTAAGTGTGGTGTGACACTTTGATATTAGTTAATGAGAAAAACTGGCTAAGTGCGAGTTGGACTCGCGCACGAAGAGTTCCGTACTTATTATGTATAAAAGAGCAAAAAAATCACGTTTGTTGTATTAGAGCCTCCTTAAAAAAACATTTTATTTTGTTTTTAGTATTTGTTGTTATAGCGGCAACAGAAATACATAATCTGTGAAAATTTCAACTCTCTAGCTATCACGGCTCTTGAGATACAGCCTGGTGACAGACAGACGGACGGACGGACGGACGGACGGACGGACGGACGGACAGCGAAGTCTTAGTAATAGGGTACCGTTTTACTCTTTGAGTACGGAACCCTAAAAACGACCCTTTGGACGCCATCTTTAACGTACCAAAGTGACACCTACACGCCAAGTATTTTTGCGTAATTTTTGCACAAGAATGTGATTGTGAATCTTAGTTGAAAGCATGCAGGTGACTTTGGCAGCGCACGCCATACCATAGGTGTTCTTAGCGGCAACACGCACCGCTTTGGTATTCTTGGCGTCCAAAGGGCAGTAGAGCAGCGTAGGGTAGGTAACGATGTTTTGATAATTAGTGGGCCATGCCATAAAATTGGGGTTACAAAACACTGTTATTGAGTTATACTAGTTACAATTTGCCGTCGGCACCGGGCGGCGAAAACCCACGCTACGCTACTGATCTTAGGGCAGGGGAGTTTTCGGAAATTGGCCGAAAACGAATCGCTCCGTCAGTGGAAAAAAGGGTTGAGGCTGTGACGGATTCAGGATTTCCATTTGCTTGAATCCGCTGAGGTTAGGTTTAAGTAAGGACTCAGATGGTTTCCGGGGGATGAAAGTTTGACGCTTGAAAGGCGATGGTCTCTTCCAGCTTTCCCCAACGTTAAAAAAGGGAAGTTTTGTTGTTGTTGTGTTGACGACCGCTTTAGCCTAGTTTGTAGGGACCCTGCCTAAGAAACAAGAGGACCTGGGTTCGAATCCCGGTGAGGGCATTTATTTGTGTGATGGATGAGCCCGAATATTTGTTCCTGAGTCATGGATGTTTTCTATGTATTTAAGTATTTTTTTTTATATCGTCGTCTAGTACCCATAGTACAAGCTTTGCTTAGTTTGGGACTAGGCTGGTTTGTGTAAGATTGTCCGCAAATATTTATTTATTTATTTATTTGTTCGGACAAAAGTGCCGCATTTACACTTTTTTCACTCCGCGGATCCCCGCTTAATCATCGATGAAGCCCCATCTGTACCAGTCTAAGTAATTACTGTAAAAAGGTCGTGCTTTTATAACCACGACACTATTTTTGTAACAAACCTGTACCTATATACCTACCTAGTATTCACCTATTTATTATAGAATCGATACAAATTTTGCCACTCGACTGGTACCTAAACGATTAAAAACTAAAGGTTTTTCTGCACATAGTCAAGTGCAATACTACCTATTTAAAACTAAGTCCGTTTTTCGGGGTTTTAGATATCCGTGATCAATGCTCATCAGATAAAGTAAGTAGTAGGTGTCGTCGCCATTGGAGGACCAATATATTATCAATGACTAGTAAATTATAATGTCGGGTGACAAGCAAAACTCACTAAGTAACAAATACCTACTTAAATCAAAGGTCTCGATATCAACTACGTACCGAAATACGAGGTTTTGAAGAGCAGTGACAGTTTTGGTAGTGAGTTTTGCTTGGCACCCGACGTGTAATACCTACAAAACCTATGTGTCTGTCTATATTATTTGAGTGCCAATAAATGAATGCTTTACCCTATCTACAAAGTTCCCAACAAGATGGATAATTTTATTCCTCAAGACGGGCCTTAGATAAACCCAATTATTCAAAGACTCGTAAAAATCCGAATTGGAAGCCGTAATTTTAATTTAATTCAAGAAACGCTCGTGAGATGTCTATGTGTCGATAAAAATATCTTACGCTTGTCAGGCGCAGGACAGACAGAAGAGAAGTAGATGAGACGCGGCGCCGGACGCATATAAAGCTTGTCTACGTTCCATCTTTGTGGTAAATCAGGAACAGAAACTAGGCGTCTGTCCTATAGACAATTCACCAGTTAACGATTTAGGTACCTATTTACTTATAAAACGTGTTCTGGTCATTGAATGTCATACACCACAAAGGCACTTTACGTACCCGCATTTGTCCAATATGCCAAACACATTGGAAATGTCCACAAGTACCTAATACTGAAATTAAATAATGAACACTAACTCGTAAAAAAATGTTTGGACCCCTGTACGTTTTGCGTCGCAATTACTACCTATGTACTTTTTGCCTAACCAAGATCCTTAACTAATTTACAGTTAGCAGCATAGATAAGTAGACATTACAACAGCCAAACTTGCCAATAGGGAACATTATTGCAATGTTCTGCCGCCAGAGGCAGCACTACCACTAATAGTTAACCAGTATAGGAATATAGGGATTCACACACACATGCACAACTGATTGTCAAATGAGTGACAAGGATGCTTGCATAGACAATACCTCAAGTGGGAACGAGAACGAGATACAATGTCAACGCTGCTAGTGTCGCCACCTACGAAGAGCTTTGCGTAATGTTCCCTATTCTATCGTAACATAGGTATCCGTAGTCCTACGGTAATAAATATATGTGTTGCGATATATTTGGCTACTTTGACAGCAATTATCAATATGAAGCTGATTGTTTCAATGAAGCAGGCGCTTCTATGAAACCAATCCATACTATACTATATAATCATATTATAAATGCGAAAATGTGGCAGTCTGTGTGTCTGTCTGTCTGTCTGTATGTATGTTACCTCTTTACGCTTAAACTGCTGAACCGATTTAGATAAAATTAGGTATATAGAGATAGTTTGAGTCCCTCGAAGGACAACGGATAGTTTTTATCCCGGAATTCATTCCCCAAGGGCGTGAAATGGTGGGTGAATGTTTGTATGGAGCTACGATATAAACCGAGTTCCATGCGGATGATGTCGTGGGCAGAAGCTAGTATATTATTAGTCAAAAGTTTTTGGAACTCGTCTATTAAAGCAGGATACGAATGAGTCACTTTTGACAAGAGGGGCGATTTTTTCCTTAAGCACAGGCGTTCCGTGATACCAAAAAATGTAAAGAACGCAGGCAATCCCGCGGGATAAAATATAGCCTATAACCACCCATAAAGTCCATACTACCCGCAGCTGCAAGAATTTTTGAAATAGGATAAGCGGTTCCGGTGATTACCAATTACATACAAACATACGCAGCTACAACCTCACAGACTTTTTCTCAATAATATTAGAATACAGAGTGTGGCCTGTAATAGGAGCAAATATTCAAAGGGACGCTTCCTTAGAGCATTTGTAGTAGCCCCTTGTGTCCCACTCATTTTATTTGGAGATATTTTGATCCAAAGTTATGACCTCCAAGTAATGTATCTTGGCACCACGACATCATAGCACCGCAGTCAATGCGGAGTTTGAGGTAACATGTAACGAGTCATAATAGTTTTTGCATTTTTGTTTTCAAAAGATATTTTTGTGATTTTTTGATTTTTATTTCATTTTTTTTAGTGTCTGCAAAATAAAAAGTCACTGATAGCACTCCAGAAGAGTAATAAAATACAACTAAACTTATTTTAAAGAAAAAAAAAATCTAAAAAATTTTTTTTTTTTTAAATTTTACCATGTGGAATTAATTGTTCACAAGCTTAATAATCTACCGTTTAATTTTTTGCTTCTATTACAGGCCACACCCTGTATATTATTATTGAGTAACCAAGGTATCGCTGGATAGACGAAGTCCAGAAAGACCTTTGCCAGCTTCAAACTGCCGATCACGATTGGCGGCAAGCTACCCACGACAGAGCACAGTGGCGTGTCTTAGTGTCGAAGGCCAAGATCCACTTCGGGTCGCTGAGCCAGCGTAGTTAGTAGTAAGTAAGTATTATTGAGTGAAGTTAGATGTTTGGGTGTTTTCACAGCTCCAAGGGAGTGAATATGTACTATATCAATTTGTTCGTTTTCAAAAAAAGGTCTTGACGCACAGGCAACAAGTTAACCCTATATGGGTTCCTGTTTTCCTTTGAAAGTAAGAAAATATACCCTAAAAAAGTTCATAAAGAAAAAATAAGTAAAAGAGTTAAAGAAACCTTGATACCTTTAAAAATCCGTAATATACAATTCTCAGTATACGAGTATAGGCTAACGTTTCGTCATAAAGATAACTTCTCAGAAAAATTATCATTCGAACCAATTACTGCAAACAGTAACTTTTCTCGGGGACTATTAGGTAAGCACTATCCACTATTTCACAACTCGACCCATATTCAACGTGGTCCTACGCTTCCTAGCTACTAAGTGTAAACAAGAGTCAAACTAGATTGGTTAATCTGAAGCGAGTTATCGGTACGAGTATACAGGGTGGAAAGTTAAAACGGGGCAGTAAGGGCAGCTACTAAATGATTTTCTCGCTGACTGTACTTTTTTTTTTAAAATCTGTGAATGTAAATTGTCATCACTTAAAAAGTTAGGAATGAAATCCTAATGCCATTTTTGCGTGGCGGCAAGGGATCTAGGAGGTCCCCTTACTGCCCCGTTTTAACTTTCCACCCTGTATTATACAGGCGTAGTACGCGTGGAATCCAGGTGTAATAACTGTATTAGGATTACTTTTATATTGTATTTAAACTGACTTGAACAAGTGAAATCGAAAGATTTTTCGAAAACCCCAACCCAAGTGTAGCTAACTAACAATGTATACCTAACTATTTAAGTGGTGGAATCAGATAGGTATCTTCAACCGATTGAGCTGAAATTTTGGGTAAAGGTATAGTTTGGATGACAGTTGAATCGAGCTGATCTAATGATGGAGACAAAAGGTGGCCATGGGAGTTTAGTACAGGTCACCGGCATAAAAATATGATGGAACAAAGGCAGCAAAAATATTTGATGACAACTCTATTCCTAGAGCCGTAAGAGCGTGTCAGATATTTTTGCGGCCTTTGATTCATCATATATTGATGCCGGTGACTGTACGAGCCCAAACTCAACGGGTAACCGTTGAGTTTAGGCTCGTTAGGATCGTCTCAATTAGTAGTTGATGAGTGATGGATGACGGTATGCTGCAGAAAAGTACAGTCGGCAATAAAAGCTTGTACCAAAAATGGAGTTATTGACAGAAACTTATTTGCAAATATGAAGCCTAAGTCCCTCCCAAGATTAAGAGGAATCCAACGACGCCTGATATATTTAAAAATCCACCAAGCCGTTTGGACTGTAGCGCGTAAATTGAAGTTTACTTTTCCACATACATACATATATACATACCTACATACGCTCGATACACATAATCCTCCTTCTGAGGCAGTCGGGTAGAACCTTCTTGATTGGGTGAGCGCAAATGCCCCAGTTGGGCTGCTCCAAATACAAGCGAGATGAAATTCCGCAATACCCTTCTCTGTCTATTCCACTCGCGCTATTTCCATATCATAATGGATTGCAATTTGTCGTGTCAGATTGCCAAAGTTCATGGTCTTACCCTGACCAGTTGTAAAAAGTCCCCTCAATGTAATCAAATTAATGTGACGTCAGCTGTATCACTCATCGGGTAATGGAACCACACCCAAGACTGACAGCGCGTTTTAAAACATCCCACAATTTGTTCGAGTCAAGGAGTAGGTAAACTCGTACATGTTGGTATCATTTGCTGTCCACACACTCTCAATAATAATGACTTTGTTGTCAAGTAATGACATTATTATTGAGAGCTAGGCACTGTAGCCGGGCGGTAAGCACGCAACTTTGATTCTCGTTGTCGGGGTTTTGAACACTGAAACACGGCTCCTACTACTGGGTCATTATTTTTTTTACTAAATATAATTTTAACTGTAACTATTCGGTGAAGGAAAACATCGTGAGGAAACCCATCCAATCCCAACTAGGTTTAGTCCCAACAGGTGGCAGTTGCTTACACGTATATTAATATTCAGTGGTATTGCAGTGAATTGTCTGAGGTATAGGTAGTCGACTCTTACGACGCCCACGGGAAGAAAGGAGTTGAGGCAAAATGCAAGTTTCCCTCCTCGCATCAGTGACCTGTCTAGCGGGTGCCTACGCCGGAGGCGCTTTCCGCTGTATACGAGGAAACCACTTGATCAGCTACGAGAGTAGCGCGTAGCGATTCTCGGCACTGAATGTGTTATAGTAACATAGTGTTCAGTGCTCGCCTAATGCTAGGAACTGAACGTGCCTCGCGGTCTCGCAGTTCCAATATATGCCAGTAATGGCTATCAAAAATGTCAAAATTGTATACAAAATGTGGAGTTCACTTACTGATTTCCCGTGGGCGCGATATCGTGTCAAGTCTGTCTGTTATCCGTCAAAGGTCAGTCAAACTAAATCAAGTCTCCCAAGCTGCCTCCGGGGCCGTGTTGTTCCTCGAGCTGTGCAACAATGCGGGGTCCGTCCCAGGCGCCAAATCTTCCCGGCACTATTATAACCAAATGTTCTGTTTTCACCAAAACGACTCGGGTCTTCAGGCCACCAAAGCGAGTCTGTTAACACTTTCAACCAAATATCCAAACAAAACTCGGACACTGTGTGTCGGCAAAGCGAGTTATTACAAAAAACGGCCCACGTTCTTCTCACCAAAATCGTGACGTGGTTTTTATTCGACAGACAAGCAAAATGTGACAGCTAAAATGTCACCTTCAAAACCAAAGACTTAAAGGGCGTACACACGGGAGGCGTTTAAGGGGCGGGCAGACGCTCGGCCCGAACATATAGTATAGATCTTTCAGCGCGCACACGGCCTGCGCTATGCCGTAGCTTCCAGTGGCCGAGCGTCCATAGAAGCCGACTTCCGCCGGCTTGCCTAAAATTTGGTTATTATACTCTAAACTCTTTCATAACTTTTTTGTTCTGTATTGCCCATCGAAAACACAGAACATCGTCACAGATGCAGAATAAATTAACTTACCTATCTATTCAGAGTGCGTCCAGTCCACGTTAACTTTGCAACAAATCGTTTAGCAACTTTCGTAAATTGTCAATTTCTATGGAAATTTGACGGCTAAAGCCTGAGACACACTGGCGCGGCCTGCGTTATTTTGACAGTTGTAGCCAAATTTACTATTGACCGCCACCGGAGGCCGCCCCAGCCTGTGACAGGTTTAGGGTGGTGTTGCCAAATTTATAATATGTAAACCGACTTATGACCGTAATCATAAACGTTCAGCAAACCTATTTTAGCTAAAATGATGTCAAAATTCGTTTGTCATCTGTCACTTTGACGTTTGTGTTCGTAAGAAACAGACAAAACACATTTTATTTAAGTCGTATGAATAAGAGCCTCATTTAGTGTGGACGGACTCTACGTCCTTAGGTCATCCGTCGTCTTCGCTGGGGATTAAAAAAGAGCAATAGGCGACAAAATTAAAAAAAAAAAAAAATTTATGTTTGCAGAATATTTTGTCTGTGTTTCAGAGCCTGTGCTGAGTATGTGGCCTTGCGCAGCCCGGTTGCAGTCCTTCTCTGCCCCCGCCCCTGCGCCCGCGCCGCCCGCGCCGCCCGCGCTAGCAGCGCCATCAAGGAAGAGTCGGCTTGCGGTACAATGCTACTACATAATTATCTACTTGCCTTTTTGGCTAGACTTGACTCGCGCGCACCTCCGAGCAGACAATGCCTATACCCGAGGGGTAATCACGTAACGTTCCGAACGCGCGTAAGGACAATCTGTCATTATTCCATATAAAAATTGTCATTTAGATCTACCTAACGTGCGTACAATACGTTACGTGATCGACCAGCTGAACGACGGGAGAGCGCCCTTAAAAATACCAAAGAAAGCATTAATTCGAGTAATTTAACTCATGCCATCTTCATCATCATCAATCATCAAATCAGCCGAAAGACGTCCACTGCTGGACATAGGCCTCCCCCAAAGAGTTCCAAAGTGACCGGTCCTGCGCCACCCGCATCCAGCGGACTCCCGGGACCTTTACCAGGTCATCAGTCCACCTTGTGGGAGGCCTACCAACGCCGCGCCTTCCGGTACGTGGTCGCCACTCGAGAACCTTTTCGCCCCAACGGTCATCAGTTTTCTACGTGCAATGTGCCCCGCCCACTGCCACTTAAGTTTAGCGATTCGGAGGTCTAACTATAACGGTTACTTGGTTCTGCTGCGGATAGCCTCATTTCTGATGCGATCACGCAGAGAAACTCCCAGCATAGCCCTCTCCATTGGCCTTCGGGTGACTTTGAGCCTTCTTATGAGGCCCATTGTAAGCGACCACATTTCAGTGCCATATGTCATCACTGGCAACACACACTGGTAAAAGACTCTTGTCTTGAGACACTGCGGAATATTGGACGAAAAGATGTGCCGTAGCTTCTCGAACGCTGCCCAGCCGAGTCGGATTCGATGATTGATCTCTTTCTCGAAGTTGGACCTACCTTAAACTGGACAGCCTGTCCTAGGTATACATAATCGTCTACAACTTCGAGCGTAAAATGTCCAATTGTAATAGGAGTTGGCATTACAATCAATACAAATCACTGTACTTATCAATGAAGGGACGGAAGGGCGCTTGTGAGTATCTAGTCTCTGGAGATGCAAGCGTCCGTCCGTAGGCTACAGTGTCTATCAGGTCGGCCGTATGCTTGTTTACTACCGACGTGCTACAATAAAATAAATCAATATCGCGATTACGCGCTCGTATACCTTAATTTAAATTACAGTGGTAGGAGTACCTAAGTAATGCTTACCAACTGAGAAAAGTTGAAATCCCGCCAACATTTTAATTCCAAAGTTCAATATCTCAAAACCGGCTAAACCGATTTAGTTGAAACATAGCTTAAAACCATCGCGGTCACGTCAGCTTTTGGAAAAAAAAAGCACGTTAGAATCGGTCCATTCGTTTAGGAGCTACGATGCCACAGACAGACCTACAGACACACAGATCACACACGTCAAACTAATAACACCCCTATTTTTGCATCGGGGGTTAAAATAGACCACAGGAGACACATATTTGAAGTTGTATTTTCATAGTTTTAGCTAGGTATCAAATATGTATAAGAAAACAATGCTTCGCACATCTCTCGTACATATTCACCCGAAGACCTTACCCTAGCGCCCATGATTTTTTTTTTCTTTTTTTTGTGTGATTTAAATCGTGCACACAAAATGTAAATTTGATTTCGATCTACCATTTTAAGCTACACCGACCCCTGCCTTGTCTACATAGCATGCCACGTAATCATGCACGTTGACATTTACAGAGACATAACATTAGCGCCCCTGTCACGTCCGAAGCGAGTAAAATGTAAGAGAGTAATAACTCAACGTAGTTACTTTACTTGTCTTGCATAGTGGCCGGGCTAGCATGAGCACATGTCATATGACATTCAAATGACCCATACTGGGCTAGTTCTGTTTTGTGAATATTGTCACCAGGGATCAGATAATCGGATACATAAATACCTACAATTTGACAGCATTAATATTGAGCTGTATGGAAGCGGATTTAAATCAATTATGTTATTAATCATATTCCCGGGATTTATAAATTAACTACTTAATTAGTAAATAATTTACTTTCAAAACACAGTTTTAACCGACTTCAATTCAGTACTCCGCCAAGCCACATGAACATTTCCAATTTTTTTTTCCAATTTATCACATGAACTGATTTCCGAGAGCAAATGCGTTGATTTTTAGACCAATAAACCAAATCGCTGTTGGGCCGATAATATTTGAGGACTTCCGTCGATTCCTCAGGGATCTCAGAATGACCTTTGGCACTTTATTGTTTGCTATTTCAACGGAATCATATCAGAATCTGTGACAATCTTAGTTTATATAGTTTGAAGTACATCATTGAGAAGTTCTACAAGCCATCTGTGGTCTTCACCATCACTTCCACTTCACCAAAAATAAAAAAATATCTAAATTACCTACTACATGCGTGCCTAATATATTTGAGGAGTTCCCTCAATTCCTCATGGTTCCCATCATCCAACTGGGGCTTTGGAAACAATAGGACCAATCTGGACGCATATACTTTCAATTAAAAAACGATTTGTACGAATCGGTTCATAAATGACGGAGTTCTGAAGTAACAAACATTAAAAAAAAAAAAAACATCCAAATTGAGAACCTTCTCTTTTTTTTAAGTATGTTAATAACTTACTTTCAAAACAAAGTTTTAACCGACTTCAATTCATAACTCCGCCAAGCCACAATAACATTTCCACATTTTTTTCTAATTTACCACATGAACTGATTTTCGAGAAAATTTTTAGACCAATAAACCAAATCGCTGTATGTGGGCCGATAATATTTGAGGACTTCCGTCGATTCCTCAAGGATCTCAGAATTACCTTTGGCACTTCATTGTTTGCTATTTCAACGGAATCATATCAGAATCTGTGACGTACTTATATAGTTTGATGTACATCATTGAGAAGTTCTACAAGCCATCTGTGGTTTTCATCATCACTTCCACTTCACCAAATTTACGATTTCCGGGTGTAAATACACGAGTTATAATAGAAAATACCGAAACTACTACACGCGTGCCTAATATATTTGAGGAGTTCCCTCAATTCCTCATGGTTCCCACCATCCAACTGGGGTTTTGGAAACAATGGGACCAATCTGGAAGCATATACTTTCAGTTAAAAAAATAATTGTACGAATCGGTTCATAAATGACGGAGTTCTGAGGTAACAAACATTAAAAAAAAAAAAAAATACATCTGAATTGTGAACCTCCTCCTTTTTTTGAAGTCGGTTAAAAACTATGTGTAATAATAAATAAGTATGTGTAATGGATGAACTATTTGAAGTTAGTAAATTGTATTTACTAACTTCAAGCTTTTAGCGAAGACTCGTCGATATGTGTATTCTGGCTGTCCTTAACCTACGTTGCCCAAACATGGTCACTCACTGAGGCACAAAATACCAGATTGAAGGTTTGCCAACGAGCTATGGAGCGTAGCATGCTGGGAGTCAAACGGATCGATCAGGTCCGAAACTCTACGCTGCACTCAAAAACTTGCCACCACTCAAAACCAAGACCGCTAAGCTGAAATGGAAAAGGGCGCCCGCAGAGGTGGGCTAAACTAGCTAGCTACGGAGTGGGTGCCCCGTGATGGGAGACGACGGCGTGGCAGACCGAGAAGGAGATGGCGGGACGACCTGGACGTATTTCACAACGATTGGCCAGAGATTTCTCATAATCGGGACGAGTGGAAATCAAGAGGGGAGGCCTTTGCCCAGCAGTGAGACAATACATAGGCTTCTTAAAAAAAGTTATTTAATTTACCTGCAATTTATTTGAGTAACCAATAGGTAGCAAATTAAATTGACCAACAAGTGTTTTTGTTAGATAAATAACAAATAGTTAGGAAGCCGATTCCATACGTACTTGCTTAACTTTTCCGAGAGTATGCCAACTTTAGGCATTTATCTTCCCAAGTTTGGCGTAGGCACTATCTGCACGTCTGAGGAAAGCGACTGCCATCTGCCCAGTCCAGAGGGAAAATTAGACCTTATTGGGATTAGACCGGTTTTCTCACGATGTTTTCCTTCATGCCATTGCCATATCTTCATCATCATCATCATCATCATCATTTTTACATATCTTCAGAATTTCCGAAATTATTTAGTAATAGGCCTAAAATATGCTACAAATTAGATATAATCAATTACATGTTAATTAAAATAAAAAACAAAGAAAATAAAACAAATAATAGAGACAAATTATACATTACTTCTCTAAGGTGTTAATTATTTACTAATATTTACCACTTACAAAATGGAGAGCGTGCTAGACTCGTCATATCGAGTCACGTGCCTCACTTGTTGCGAGGAGTGAGGACCGCTTGAGATATTACCCACTTCCTAACTTATGAAGCCGCAGTGTCTTCTGGGGCTTTCTCTCATTAAGTCTCGAGTAGTTGCAATTTGAGGTCACTGACGTTTCAATGCTGGGTTGGAACGTCAGCGACCTCAATGCAATGCAAGTTTTATCGATAGATATATACGTTTTCGAACGCGTTTGCGTTTAGTTTCAATTTGTATGGCAACGCGTGGTTACCACCAGAGGCGCTATTCGCGTTACCATACAAAATGAAACTAAACAGAAACGCGTTTGAAAACGTATTGTATCGATAAAACTTGTACTAGAGCTACAGATCGAGTAAAACAAAAGTCAACTTCCCTGTGGTTAAGAGCTTCCGTACAAATAAGTTTCTGTTGAAAATTACATTTTTGGTACAAGCATTGCCGACTGTACTTTTCTGTATACCGTCATCTCATCATTCTCATTAACAACTCATTGAGCCCAAACTCTAACGAGCCCAAACTCGACGGGGTTACGTCGGTTAAGTACTGAAATCCCATGGCCACCTTCTGCCTCCATCATCAGATCAGCTTGATCGGTTGAAGATATCTGCTTCAAAATTGAGTCGCAAGATTTTGCCCGAACATAGTTACATTAGTTATGTCGGCGGCCGATCGTAAAAGACGACAGATCACGAAATTCATAGGCATATCGTGAAACGCCGCGATTTCATGATTTGGCTAATAGTTGACCAGGCAAATCATGATGTGCCTGATAATAAAATACGGCAGATCAATTTTAGAGCAACTCATTCGTCGATATTCCTAGCTCTATACCGGGCACATCGTAAAAATCCGGCAGATCACGAAATTCCTAGGCATATCGTGAAACGCCGCAATTTCATGAAACGCCGCTATTTCATGATTTGGCAAATAGTTGACCAGGCATATCATGTATAGTGGCAAAACTGACTCGGGTCGCGGATAAGTTAGAAGCCGCTTCCGTCTTTGAGGTATTTTTTTTTATAAAAGAGCGGAAAACTTGTTTGCAAACCCTACTTACCTACGTATAACGGCGAGGATTTAACTATATAGCGGCTTTTTATGATATGCCACTGGTGGGTGTTACTTAGCCAGATCATGAAATGGCGGCCTTTCATGATATGCCTAGAAATTTCATGATCTGCCTAAACGTCATTAGACAAATCGTTAAACGTTAAGTTTTGAACGATATGGCGAATGTCATTTAGCCAAATCATGAAATGGCGGCGTTTCACGATATGCCTAGGAATTTCGTGATTTTACGATCGCGATCGGCCGCCGACATATATACGGAAGCTGTAACAGGAGCAAATATTCAAAAGGACGCTTCCTTAGAGCATCTCAAGTAACCCCTTGTGTCCAATACTTATACTTTTTTTTAATTCGCTGAAATTTTGATATTAAGTTACGACCTCCAAGTAATGTTTCTTGGCACCATGAGATCATAGCGCAGCTAGCAGTCAATTCAGATTTTGAGGTAACATCATGTACTGAGTCATAATAATTTTATATAAAAAAATAAACAATTAAAACCACTCGGAAATAATTTCTCATAAGCTTAACAATCTACCGTTCGATTTTTTGCTCCTGTTACAGAGCCCACCCTGTATAAGCAGTTAAAGAAATTGCCAGTAAAAGAAACGTGTCAGGAAATCTGCATGTCGATCACGTAACGCATTGTACGTACGTTAGGTAGATCAAAATCAATGGGTCTATCCTGTAATGATAATTGTATGTATGGAAAAAAAAATTATATGGAATAATGACAGTTGCATTCTCCTAACGTGCGTTCGGAACGTTTTGTGACTACCCCTCTGATCCGAGTCCACGTGTGCTTTGTCAAAGCTATACGATGTTTGGTTTGCCGGTGTCCGTATAAAAAGCATAGGTACGGTCAACCAATTTGATTCCTAGGCCACCGTAGAACCCTGTCATTATAACTGCTACATAGCGACGCAATAATCCTAGTAACCTGTATTGACATAGCATTTACAACGGCAAGGTTCTATGATGGCCTAGGAATCAAATTGGTTGACTGTACTTGTTGCTAATACGATGCTTTCATTCCATTAAATATAACAAACTTCACTGCCAGAGCTCCTCAAAGCGTTTTAGATAAAAATCTCGTCTCATTCAATTACTTCATAAAACACAAAATACAGGGCAACCTGATAAAGGCAGGCTTTTACTGTAAAGTATCTAACGAGGTTAGTATAAATAGTTAATGAGATTTTGCATGCTTGTATATACTCAATTATGTTGGAGTATTCTATTAAAATAAGTAAATATTTAAAAATCATAGAGATATAAATTAACCTTTTAACTTCCCCGTCCTTCAAAACCGTTATCTGTAGCTCTAGTATAAGTTTTATCGATACAATACGTTTTCGAACGCGTTTGCGTTTAGTTTCAATTTGTATGGCAACGCGAACAGCGCCTCTGGTGGTAACTATTAGGATTTACTCGTAGATCGATAGATTATTTTCGTTTCGTAAATCTACTCGGTACAGTTTTTTTTTCTGTATCCACTCCACTGCTGGGTATATGCCTCCCCCAAAGGGTGCCACAATGACCGGTTCTGCGCCACCCGCATCCAGCGGACTCCCGCGACCTTTACCAGGTCATCAGTCCACCTTGTGGGGGGTCTATACCCATTTCGCGCCAACGGCAATCGGTTCTAGGTGCAATGTGCCCCGCCCACTGCCACTTAAGTTTAGCTATTTGGAGGGCTACATCGTTCTCTGGCTCAGCCATCAAACCATAGAGCTTCCTACTTATTTTCTCTCTATGCCAGTAGGCCTATTAGGGTTTTTTGACTAGTACTTTGACGACCTCTGTAGCCTAGTTGGTAGTGACCCTGCCTACGAAACCGGAGGTTCCGGGTTCGAATCCCTGTAAGGACATTTACTTGTGTAATGAGCATGAATATTTGTTCCCGAGTCATGGTTGTGTTTTCTCTATGTATTTAAGTATTTATTTTTCTAATAAGTATGTAATATCGTCGTTTAGTACCCATAGTACAATCTTTGCTTTTTTTTATTTATTTATCTCACAAAAACTTAAACGCTAGTTTTACAAAATATGTTCCGCCACACTGAGGACAGTTTGTTGGCGGATAATTAGTTTGGGACTAGGTCGATTTTGTGTAAGATTGTCCCAAATTATTTATTATTTATTATAGTAAAGGTCGCGGGAGTCCGCTGGATGCGGGTGGCGCAGGACCGGCCATTGTGGCACTCTTTGGGGGAGGCCTATAGGCAGCAGTGGACGTCTTTCGGCTGATATGATGATGATGATGATAGTAACTAACACAGACTTCACCAACAGGAATGGGTGCTGTTCATAACAGGCCGTGACCGACCGACGAAGGTGGTTGACCCCAGCGGCGAGCTTCAGATCATGCTGCCTTTAGACAGGAGCGCCTCGGGCGACGTTTGCCTGCTGGCTGAGAGCCCCTTCAGGATATTACGGGTAAATAGAATAGAACAGTTTTAAACATTGAGATATAATGTACTAACGTACTAGAGAAGACAACACGAACATGATTTGTGCGCCGGCCGGCGGCGCGGGGCGCATGCGGGGGGAGGGTAACTTGTCAAAGAATACACTGAGACGATGCAGCCCATGGACTGCAACGCGTAGCGCAAACTTCTTGTTCGGCGTGTCATTTCTAGTACGTTAGTACATTATATACCTAAATGGTTTTAAACGAACGCGCTAACAAGCCGAGAGTAGAGCCGGGCAATGTCCAAATTGTCTGGTTAAATGGCACAGTTCCTTCAGGAATTACGGGTAAGTGTAGTGTGACATGATCGACTGAAGTAAGTTTGTGAATTAGCGTTGGGAACTTTTTCCCAGGCTCGGCTAAAATAGAAATAACGTAAACTTTCGAGTGCCCGACGCTATTCTGGTATATGGAATGGGCACTCTATGTCAAAGCCATAGACACACACACACACACACACACACACACACACACACACACACACACAAAGCACAGGGTGGGTTAGCTAAGCCGTGTGCGAGGAAAAAAACCACCAATAATCTTAGTAGCCTCAATCGCGCATCTTCCCGTTATAAAGTGTGGCCAGTACCTAATATGAGCAAAAAAATTAAAGGACATCTACACAGAAAATCCGCAGTAAATATATGGTGGTCCCAGTGTTTCAAAATTATTGTATTCGGAAAAAAATATATTTGAATTTGTGATAAGTAATATATCGTAGCATTTGTAGCATGTTAATGTGTGTAGAACACTGGGCACTTATGTCAGAGTGTCTTTGTTTTCCATAAATTTTTGGAGTGTTTTTAGTATTTTGCAAGATTTCTGTATTTAACATGTAAACTAATATTGCTCCATGCACGCTGTTACTTCAAAAAAAATGTTTATAGGTACTACATTTTTTGTTAAACTACTTGGAACTGATTGCTGATTGGCTTAATGAGGCTTCTTAACGGGCCATATTTTCACTGCAATATGTAAACAACAATTGGTGTCTTTCTCTAACATGTGAGTAAGAAAGGGACACCAATAGTTCCGGTCACAAATTGCAGTGAAAATATGGCCCGTTTAGAAGATCATAATGGATGATCATATTACATTATAATTTTATGCTCCTATTACAGGCCACACCCTGTATATTCAGTATTAACCTGTGCGGTATCACCGTTTCCCGGCCAACGCTCGATCAAAGGGACGTGTAATTAATTAGGTGAAACCTGTAAAGGTCACTAGTCATCGTTATGATGAAAATTATGAAAATGTGTCGTCATTATTTCGTATGTAAATCATGTTCAGATATATGTATATCTACCATGTGTATGTATGTATGTACATGTATTAGTTAATGGCTCGGAGCACTCGAGATAACCTTTATCGCGTGATTCGCTAAATTACACTTAAACTGGTGATAAAAGCTCTGTGTAGACAATGTAGAAAATAAGGTTATGTTAAAAACATATTTATGCCGCAATATGATAAGAACTAAGGTACGTAAGGTAAGGAACTAAACACTAGATATTTAAGACTAGGTTTCCTTTTTATATAAAAATACTGATTTTCAATTTCGGTATTATGAACATTAAGTATTTTATATTTTTGTAGGTATTCAAACTGACTCATACTATATTTCAGTGTCATTATCTAAAAACGAATTTAGAATACAAAATATACACTGGGCTGCAAAAGAAGGTGTAAAAAGTTTTAGTTATCGCCACGTATATGAGTGTGATTCCTTCTTTTGCAGCCCATTATATATCGTGAATTGAGGATGATATGGTTATATTTTTAGGGTTCCATACACAAAGGGTAAAACGGGACCTTATTATTAAGACTCCGCTGTCCGTCCGTCTATTTGTCGTTATAAAAAAACTAACTTACTAATAACATACATACATACATACATACCTTCACGCCTTTATCCCTAAAAGGGGTAGGCAGAGCACATGAAATTTGTGTTCCAGTGCCACTTTTAGCATAAATGTGGGTATAAAAGATTGACAAAATGTGATGTTGCAGTGATAGGTTGCTAGCACATCGCCCACAACACACTTCAACCCTGTTCCCTTAGTCGACTCTTACGACACCCACGGGAAGACAGGGGGTGGTGCTATTCTAACCCGACACCACACGGGGGACTTACTAATAATTTACTTTAAAAACAAAGTTTTAAACCACTTCAATTCAGTACTCCGCCAAGCCACATGAACATTACCACATTTCTTTTGCAATTTACCACATGAACTGATTTCCGAGAGCAAATGCGTTGATTATTAGAGAAAAAAACCAAATCACAGTATGTGAGCCGATAATATTTGAGGACTTCCGTCGATTTCTTAAGGATCTCAGAATTACCCTTGGCACTTCATTGTTTGCTATTTCAACGCAATCATATCAGAATCTACGAAGAAGTACATCATTGAGAAGTTCCACAAGCCATCTGTGGTCTTCATAATCACTTCCACCATCACCAAATTTATGATTTCCGGGTGTAAATACACGAGCTATGAAGAATTTCAAAAAAAATGGCCGATTAAGGTTAACTAAAGTGATGTTTAAGTCACGTCTATCCTGTTGGTTTTGTTACTAAACGTAGGTGATTGACATTGACTGTCGGTTTTGTTACTAAACGTAGGTGATTGACATTGACTGTCGGTTTTGTTACTATCCTTAACTCTCCGTTTAATGGTGCAAAAATAATGAATATCCCCTTATAATAGAACATACCGAAATTACTACACGCGTGCCTAATATATTTGAGGAGTTCCCTCAATTCCTCATGGTTGTCATCATCCAACTGGGGTTTTGAAAACAATGGGACCAATCTGAAAGCATATACTTTCAATTAAAAAATAAATTGTACAAATCGGTTCATAAATCACGGAGTTCTGAGGTAACAAACATTAAAAAAAAAAAAATGTAATATGCATCCTAATTGAGAACCTCCTCCTTTTTTTTTGAAGATGGTTAAAAATGGGAACGGCCTTCAAAAAACTAACCCACTGAAAATAACAAAATAAATTTAAAGAATCCCGAATACCGGTTATGAAATTTTGTCAAAATAATCGGTTATAACCGATTTATATGGTCTCGGTTAAAACCGGTTTGCATTCTCTAGTTCCCAAGAGAGGCAGGCAGATCAAATTAAATTTCGGACGGAGAAAGTGTGATACCGCAGTAATATCGTGATAGTTTGCTAGCCTATCATCACGCACAACAAGCATAACGTGATGGAAACCTTTTCTGTCAAAGTCTGGTCATGTCCACTACTGCTACTGGTGCCACCTCTGGCCTGATGCCTCACATTAGTGACTTATTATTATTATTATTATTATATTATATTTATTTATTTCAGACTATTAGTCCATAGGGTTAGGTAATACAATAACTTATATATCTATTGTTAGTACTACAATTAATGAGACACAACAAAACATTACACAACATTTACATTAAAACTTTCGCGGCTGTACGGCCACAGGTGCGTGTAGTTGCACGTACCTGTCTACCAGACTTAGATTTGACTGAGGCTTAAATGCAAAGACTGGAACAACGTAGAAAATTTGCCTACCTATCGGTGTTCTACGTATACATTTCAGAGAGTGTGCGCTAGAATAACACGAATGAATCCCTCCCTCACCATTTCGCCATCTAAGGACTTGGCGCGGACCCTTATGATGTTGATTTACCACTGATTCTCACGAAGCGCTTTGCTTAAGCTGGGTACTGACCAACGTTACGAGGTGTAATGAACATGTTACACAGCGAGCATTCATGCAGTCAGTACGTAGTGTTATGGGGAAAACTACATACTGACTGCATGAATGCTCGCTGAAAGGATTGGATCTTTTCAAGACGAGATTGAATAGGCACTATTTAAATAGGTATGCATGTAACATGCTTGACCTCATCATCACTTACATCAAATGAAATATAATACGTAATAAAAAAAACCGGCCAAGTGCGAGTTGGACGGCAAAAAAAATCACGTTTGTTGTATTAGGAGGCCCCCTGAAATATTTGTTTTATTTAAATTTAATTATTTATTTGTAAAGTGAATATATCGACCAAAAACGAGTAAAAAAATCACGTTTGTTGTATGGGTGCCCCCTTAAATATTTATTTTATTCTATTTTATAGTATTTGTTTTTATAGCGGCAACAGAAATACGTCATCTGGAAAAATTTCAACTGTCTTACTATCACGGTTCATGAGATACAGCCTGGTGACAGACGGACAGACATACAGACAGATGGACAGCGGAGTAATTAGGATCCCGTTTTACTCTTTGAGTACGGAACTATAAGTAAATTTAAGATTCAACCTGTGGACAAGGTTTTTCATTACACCCGTTAGTCTATGGCTAACTTTTACCAAATGTGTACAGCAGGCGTAAATGAGTTAATACTCTGTGGTACAGTAAGCAATGCACTCTACAACGCCTATTATTTGTATCTATCACATTATCGTCAATGTTTTGATAATAGGAAACCGGTGTTGTAGATAATATTCATTGTCAAAGGCAGTGTAATAATGACCTAACTAGTGGACACACGCAGCGACATTGTGACTATGTGGATATTCCGGAGGGCTCAGACGTTGCCGGTGTTACCTGTGCCGCAGTGCCGATGGACCGAGGTGAGACTGAGAACATTTCCTTAGTTAGAAAAATGTAGCGGCGTTTTCAGGGCGGTTTTTTGAATTGCTATCATGCGTTGGGTGTTGTATGAGATTTTTTTTTAACTTACACTGTTCGTACATATGTTACTGGGTATGTTGTCTGTGCCGCAGTGTCGATGGACCGAGGTGAGACTGAGAACATTTCCTTAGTTAGGAAAATGTAGCGGCGTTTTGAGGGCGGTTTTCTGAATTGCTATCGTGCATTGGGTGTTGTGTGAGTTTTTTTTTTAACTTATGCTGTGTGTATTTAAGTGTCTGTGCCGCAGTGTAGATGAACGGAGGTGAGAACATTTCCTTAGTTCGAAAAATGTAGCTGCGTTTTTAGGGCGGTTTATAGGGTTCCGTACTCAAAGAGTAAAATGGGACCCTATTACTGAGACTTCGCTGTCCGTCCGTCTGTCTGTCACCAAGCTGTATCTCAAGAACTGTGATAGCTAGAGAGTTGAAATTTTCACAGATTATGTATTTCTGTTGCCCCTCTAACAACAAATACCAAAAACAAAAAATAAAATTAAAGGGGGGCTCCCATTCAAAAAACGTGATTTTTTTGCCGTTTTTATAGATAATCTGTCACCAGGCTGTATCTAAAGAACCGTGATAGCTAGAAAGTTGAAATTTTCACAAATTTTGTATTTCTGTTGCCGCTATAACAACAAATACTAAAAACAAAATAAAACACTTTTTTAAGGGGGGCTCCCATACAACAAACGTGATTTCTTTGCCGTTTTTATAGATAATGGTACGGAACCCTTCGTGCGCGAGTCCAACTCGCACTTGGCCGTTTTTTTATTTGAATTGCTATCATGCGTTGCGTGTTGTGTGAGATTTTTTTGAACTTACACTGCTTGTACATATGTTAGTGGGTATGTTGTCTGTGCCGCAGTGTCGATGGACCGAGGTGAGACTGAGAACATTTCCTTAGTTAGCAAAATGTAGCGGCGTTTTTAAGGTGGTTTTTTGAATTGCCATCATGCATTGCGTGTTGTGTGAGGCTTTTTTTTTTTAAATACACTGTGAGTATTTAAGTGGGTATGTTGTTAGTGCCGCAGTGTAGATGAACGGAGGTGAGAACATTTCCTTAGTTAGCATTTTCAGCTTAGTTAGCTAATTCAGTGACATCTCAATATTATGGCAACAGCTAATTTGGTGACATCGCAATATTACTTACTGCAACACCGAGGTAATTTTATGATGGAGAAAGAAGGTGGCCATTGAAATTCCTAACTTACAAAAGATAAACCTGTCATGTTTTGGCTCGTTTGGGACCTTCTCAACGAGGGTCATGACTGTGCAAAAAAGCAGCGCACCTTAGAAAAGTTGAAATCCCCCCAAAATTTTCAGTTCAAATTTCAATATCTTAAAAACGGTAAGAACCAACTCGATCACGTCAGCTTTTGGACGAAAAAACCGCATTCTAATCGGTCCATTCGTTTAGGAGCTACGATGCCACAGACAGACACACAGAGAGATAGACAGACACGTCCCTCACAAACCTCTTTTTGCGTCGGGGGTTAAAAAGGAAATCTTAAGCTGCGTACGGACTGCCCGTACCCTCTGCTACGCGTAGTCGGTTACGCGTTCCCCTAGAGTGTACACGCGTAACCGACTACGCGTGCCAATGTACGCGCAGTCCGTACGCAGCTGTATAATGGTGATTTTTCACCCTCGCGGCCAGGTGAAACGATGCGATAGGTTGAATCAATACAAATGTTGAATAAAAACGGCTAGCACAAATGACGTCACAACGGGATGCGAGAAGAGAAAATCCACCTTTCTCTTTCTAATTTGAGTGAGTGAGATAGCCGCAACTTGGCAAGTCAGTTGTCACCCATTCAAGGCCAATGACTCGCATATGAGTCATGCATCTACGAGCAACTGCTACAAAGTAGATAATGCTGCTACGCGCTACGGCGTAGCACGCATAGCGCTGATTGGCTAGACGTAGTAGGTAGTTTCTGAGCAATAGGATTCGGGTCTACTTCTTTCTCGTTTGCACTTACACGTTCTTATGCCAAAATCTACGATTCCCCCCGAACCCGAATATATTCAAAGAGCGATATAGAATAACCTTCTCATTCTAAGCGATCTAATTAGCCATTCGGCAGCGCCATTGGTTGCCCGGATTAGTATGTGGCACAGACATTTTGGTAAAATATACCGTATGTGGCAGGAACCGGGAGCCGAACCCTACGCCAAGTAACACCGATCCGGGAGACGGTTCTGACTTAACAAGCCTTTGGGTGGCAGCGACCGCCTCCCGGACCCTGTTTGATGTCTTATTTTGCGCGAGAAATTAAACCGGTAAACCTATTCCTTGCTTGCTCACACTTGTAAGATACATTCGACAATAAACAAGGATGGCGTTCACTAAAGGTGGAATTGCCGCGCTTATACAAAGTTCGTTAGAAATTGCGTCATTTTTCCGACCTACCTGTTTCATTACGCACCAACCGAAGTTTTTGAAAACCTCGCGGTACTGGTTGTAATGTTCGAGCTAATATGAAAGGATCCGCACAGAATACCGCGCCGCGCCGCGCCGCTCTGTGCGGATCCTTTCATATTAGCTCGAACATTACAACCAGTACTGCCTCCGCGCCGCTCCGCCACCGCTGTCAGTGCGTTTCGGCCTTCAAGGCTTCTTCGGTATTACAAATGGAATAGGTAGACATATACAATAATATTATTGAATGTTAAACGATGAAACAAGATTTGTAGTATTTTTATTGAACTAAAATACTAACTAAGATTATTTATAGAACCAACCAACATATACTAAAATTAATATAAAATGAAATTAACCTATCTATCTATACATATAATAAAGCTGAAGAGGGTCGAAAGTCTGTACATGGAAGATATTCCAAAAAAAATTGGCTAGAGATACTTAAAATCGATAACAGAACACGTTCCAACAGTTTTTAGAATTTTTGTCTGTTTGTCTGTTTATCTGTTTGTCTGTTTATTTGACCGCGCATCACGTGAAAACTGCTAAACCGATTAAGATGAAATTTGGTATAGAGATAGTTTGAGTCCTGGGGAAGGACTTAGGGTAGTTTTTATCCCACATGCATCTATTATGGTGAGGCGGGTCATAGAAACCAAGTTTGCGGCGGAGTCTATTTTGTAAAAAAAAGGCGTTCAGAGTAAGCTAATCTATAAAATCATGCAACTCCCTTTCCTTCATACAATCCATACTAATATTACAAAGTAACTCTGTCTGTCTGTTACCTTTTCATGCTTAAACCGCTGAACCGATTGAGATGGGTGTAGAGATACTTTAAATTCCGGGGCCTTCCCAAATAATCCTTACTAAAGATAGTTTTTATCTGGAAATTCATCACCTAAGGGGGTGGAAAGGGGGAAGAAAGTTATAAACGAGTTCCGCGCGGACGAAGTCGCGGGCAAAAGCTAGTAGTTTAATATAATCCGATGTTAAAATGTAGGACATGTAAACGTATAAATAATTTTATGAATAAATGTCTCATTCTCATTCTCAAAGATGGTCCATAATTAAAATTGTACAGGATTATTGTGGTGTTATATTGTTTCACTGAACTTTCATAATATCCAACGTCCATTTTCTGATTCAATCGATTCTGTTTCTCACGAGGATCAAATGGACAGAAAGGAAATTGAATCATCTGTTTGCCGTACCAAGTAAGATAAGTACACTATATGAAATAGTACGTTTCAATGTCCATGACTGTTCAGTCAACATGTATGTTCATACAGTTCATGAAACCAGTAGAGCAAAAAAAGTTCAACATTCGCCTCTGTATTATGATATACGTACTAGCTGCCCGCGCAATGCATAGAACGCAGGCAAACCCTCGGGATAAAATATAGCCTATAACCATCCAGTGTATAAGAGCGTCGTCTCGTTCTATCGAACGGTGTCAGCCAGTGACGGATGCTCTATCATGTCACTTTTTTTTTTTTTTTATACTATGACGGTAGCAAACCAGCTTACGGCCTGCTTGATGTTAAGCTGGTACCGTCGCCTATGGACACTTGTGACTCCAGAAGAATCACAAGCGCGTTGCTGACCCTTAATTCACTTAAGGATTCTCTGTGTTGGCAAATAGAGACATGCATGTCCCTCACTCCCAACTACAATGTCAACTCTGCTAGTGTCGCCACCTACGCAGAGTTTTGTGTAATGTCCCCTATTCACAAATAAGTCAGGTTTACATGAGAAATTATTTGATACTACTTTAGAACGCCATCTACTGATAGCCCATTGAAACCATTTACGGCCTCGCTGCCCGACTGACCGCTACAAGTTAAGTGGAAAATTTAACTAGATGGCGCCACTTACGGCGAGGTTGGTCCATTAGGTCAAAGATTAGGTTAATCGAATTATGTTTGTCATTTTTGTCAATTACAGTACGCGAAGTAATGTGTTAGGTATATGTCACTCTGCGATAGTTATTCATATTATTACAAGCTTTTATAAAGCTGGACTCATACTTATCTCACGTGTCGTGAAGCGAAAGAAAGTTATATCTGTTTCGATCCCTGATTAGCGATTACTTTTTTTTAGTCTACCCACTAAAACCACTTCGGCGTTTCCGTTCCTGCCGTTAATGGGAGCGCCATGGGATCGCGAACATGTCATTACGACGCCCCCCGATGATTAGCAATTACTAGCATTCGGACAAGTGGTAGCTTTCACACAGAGAGTCGTTGTTCTTAACTAACTGTTTACAATTGAATGAATAATGTATAAATTAGTTATTTAATATATATTTTAAGAGGAGTTACGTTGAAAATGTTATATTTTGTCAACCAACATTTTAGTTTTAGTTGTATTGCAGTATATGGCTTGCATTAGACAAAACACTTGCTTAATGTATACAGTGTGAGTCTTTTGAATGTGCACATAGCAAAATGGGAGAAACTACGCCCAACTTTATCGACGCAAAAAATGCTTAAATTTTTTTTCGGCTATTTTATTTTTTTTATGATTTTTTTTATTTTGCAATTCCATACTATTGTAAATAAAACGTTACTGCTCTTAAACTACACCGCCTATCGACAAGAAACAAAAACAAAAATTATCATTGATAACAGGCTAAGGCACTAAAATGATAATTGTCGAATGAAAATCACGCCCCCAATTTATTATTACGAGGTTTTTTCATAAAATTGTGTTTATTTTTCTTACATTTTTTTCAAAAATGTAAAACAACTCAATAAAATGTCCCATTTACCTTTCTTTTTTATTATTTTATGTTATTTCACACCGTATTAGCTTTCTAACAGTAAAATTATCACATGTATAACTAAGACACAACTTCTGTTATCAGCGTTCAAAAATGACAGTTAAATTGTCCTAACGCGCGATCAAAACGTTACGTTATTACCCCTCTGATTTGTCGATACAACTTTGTTTTTAAAGTAAATTATAATCCCAGTAAAAATCCAACAAAAGGAAGTCAACGCGAACGAAGTGAATAGGTTTTATTTTATAATGCGGATCCACCAAAGTTCTCTAAAATACTCGGATACAGCCGCGCGGCAGGCTTGTATTTTAAATTTCTCAAAGGGGTGTAGGCACCAAATAAAAATAACCCATATTGATGAATTTAAAAAGTATCGTCAAATGGAGAAAAATGTAAAGAAGTTTTAAGAGAGGGGAAATTCTGTTCCTTTTCCACAGGCAGACAGTGTCAAAGTTACCTTTGACACCGTCTGCGCAGTACTTCCGGCCATTTCAGGACTGACAGACTTAGGTTTACTCTCTCTACGATTAAAAATGATGTCACATGTCTCTTACTGTTGTCACATGACGTAAATACAACTTCCATTACAATTTTGACCGGCAGTGAAGGATTTTTCAAACTTTCGGCCAATTTTTGAGTCAATTTTTTTGCCTTCTTTCTTTTGGAGTAATAATACATTTTGAGTCTACAACCCCATCGCTTTCACTATGGCCCCACATCACAATCAGGTCCTGCATAACTCTATAATCGTATTTGAAAGGATTATGAACTTCACAGCTAAGACGGCAGAGCGCTGACTTTTAATTAGTTTTCGCCTTTACAGAGTTTATGTTGGTTAGTTTCTAATAGTTTTTTAAATTAGAAATAAATTGTAAGGCCCCTTAGGTACTTGGTCTAATGGTAGTGACAGCAATTACTTTTCAATGGCCGCAGAAATATGAAAAGTTGAAAAATCTCATTTAATCCGTTTGATATTTTCAAAACTTTCACGCAGACCTACAAACACGACGTTTTGTAATTAAATACTTGTTTACCACAGTATTTCTAAGGGTTAAACATCTACAATAGAAAAACAACATGCCAATATGCCTTTGTGTCAATGGCAAGTAAAAAAATGTGTACGAGGTTAAAATAACTTCATTATTATCGTAGTCTAGGTAAAGTTTTATTTATATAGCTTAAGTATTGCCATACCTGTCTATCTGTCATTTTGACGTCCCAGTAAGTAAAGTACTCTTAGTCAACATTTCGGAATTTCGGTAAATAGGTTTACCTAACCTATTTAATTCAAACTTGTTTTCGATAAACAACTTTCGCGATTAAATAACGTGTGTACTTGTATAAGCCGTGCCAATAAAGAGTAGAAACTAAAATGGCAGCTTTTACTAGAAGACTCCGGTCTTCAACCATACCAAATATTATGCACACGCTCACAAACACATATACAAACAAAATTGCACAAAACTCTTCAGCACATTTCGCAATGCTGTCAATATCACCTATTTCCAGTTTTGTGCAATTTAGTATACTTATACATTTGTGCGTAAGCGTGTGCTAAACTTATTTAGCATGGTAGAAAACCGGCTTCACTAGGTTGTTCGTTATGCTTCGTCTATCTTTTTTCTTGGTCTGAGTTTTTTCACGATGAATGACGAGTGTGAATATAGTAGCACTATACAGGGGTGTTATTCGCTACGCGTTAATGCGGCTCACCCCGCCGGTCACCCGTTACGAAACAAGACCTCTACCTACGCTTAATTACTACGCATCGCGGTGTCAAGGTATAATTGTGGGTGAGCGTTGAGGTGAGCTTAAAACAAGTTACAGAATAGGCGGCATGACGAATAGGCGGCATGACGAATCAATAGATACAACAGAGCGGTCAAAATAGGTATATCCAATATTTGTGAAGATTCGAAGGAACAAATTGTATAGGAATACTAGCAGCATAGCAGTATGGTGTGAATGAGATGGCGCGAGAGTGGGCGCCATTTTAAGATTTAATTATTTTTACCGCGGTGTATAAGATATTGTAAGAAATGAATATTATGGAAATATTTATCCTTTGTTGAATTATGGTGTAATTTATTGGGGTAATTCTGATAGTGTCAAAACTACTTTCATTCTCCAAAAAAAATGTACAAATTTTTGCACAAATTGAATACTTAATTGTCGTTACAAAACTGAGACTGAGTTAATTTTTGTTTAACAACTCACGCTAATTGGGTGCACGAATAATTGAAAATGCCCAGACACCAAATAAAATAATCAATAATGATGAATTTTCTCGAAAGAGGATTAAAAATATTGTCAAATGGAGAAAAAAGTAAAGCAGGGGATTACATAATCACAAAGTTATAAGTGTCTAAAGTGCAGGATACAATGATTCAGAGGGGGTATATTCTGTCACTTTTCCGCAAAACGAACCTTCATTTGAAACGATTGGCATTTACTGTGACGCTTGATGTCACGATCCCCTAGCGTTTTCTCACTCTAACAAGCAATATTAAAACGGTTGTAGCTTCGTAATTTTTTGAGATATCTAAATGGGGTTTTCGTCACTAGACATATTTTTGTGCCTTCTTTATTTTGGAGTTATAATAAATTTTGTGTCTACACCCCTATTGAAACTTGAAAGACCGCTTTTTGTGGCTGTAAAAACTGGGCTAAAACTTGAGTTACAACCTCAAGTTTTAAAGCTAAGACAAATACTAACTTTCCCGAAGCAATGCGGGTACAGTCAGCACAATAAACTTGGGGTCAACAAACTTTGGAACAGACGTAAATCTAAGTCGTTTTGTTCGTTACGAAAAGCTGAGACCGCACTTAACGATTATTTTCATCAATTCGTATTCCTTTTATAATTTGTCTTTGTAAAAGAAATTTTAATAAGACATGATTAAGGTAGATTTTTTAAAAATAGAAATGTGAACAGATACGTGGTTTAGAAGGGAAGTTGTTTCCAACGTTGATTTAACTGCTTGTTTTTAAGATGAAGGGAAGAAATACGTTTTAAAGTGGTTTTAATTTGGAATTGAATAAGACTGGATATTGTTCAGTATAATTCTGGATTCAATAGTTTGCCAAGGTAAGCTGTGAACAGTTATTAATAAGTTTTAAAGTGGTTTTAATTTGGAATGTGGAAAGGAACTGAATATTGTTCAGTATTATTCCGGATTCAATACTTTACCAAGGTATTTATAGTCAACAGTTATGGTTATGATTGTGACAGATATGCTGCTGGGAGCAGGTATAAAGGATAGGGCAAATGCACAAAAGATCCCACTGGGTCGAAGTGCATCCGAAAGGGCCCTCACCTAGATAAGATAAGATAAGACAGATGCTCCCGCGTCTCCGCCTATGTACTTATAACAAAGTTATTAGTATTAGTGAGATAAATAATTAACAACTCAGAAAAGCTGTAAAACCCCCGTCATTTTCATTTCAGAGTTCAATAACTCAAAAACGGCTGAACCGTTTTTTTTAAACGTAGCTAAGAACCATCTGTATCACGTCAACTTTCGAACAATAAAAAACATCCAAATCGGTCATTCGTTTAGGAGCTACGATGCCACAGACAGACACACATACCGACACACAGCCACACAAATACACAGACACACAGCCACGTCAAACTTATACACCCCTTTTTTTCCGTCGGGGGTTAAAAATGATTGCCCACCTGATTCAAAATGTTCCTCAACAAAAAATATACAGGTGCCTATTTAAAATACCAATAAAAGTACCGCCTGAAGTAAATATTAATTTCGCACCTCTAAAATATTCATAAATCCTCGTCGTAAACAACAGATCAATCCGGAATCCAACCTGGATACAGGCATCCACAGAAATTATCTTTTCAATCAACTATTTCTTGTGGTTATTCCGACCCGTTAGCCAGATGACAACATGAAAGAGTTTCTTAGAAAAAAAATACAATAAAATTCCACGTCTGATGGATTATAAATGAAGGGTCCTCGGAAAGAACATGTCTAAGCAGTCACATTCTTTTTTCAAATAGAGATTTAAATGTCAATATGTGGAGCTCGTTATGAACTATTGCGTGACATTAAAATATTCATAACGAGCTCAACATTTATTGATGTTAAAAATTTAAATCTAATGTGACTATGTAGACATGTTCTTTCCGTGGACCCTTCAAATACAACTTAGAAAAGTTGTAAAACCCTCGACATTTTCATTCTAAAGTTTAATATCTCAAAGTTAACGTAGCTAAGAACCATCTCGATCTTTCGGACAAAAAAAACCGAACGAAAATCGGTCCATTCATTTAGGAGCTACGATGCCACCGACAGACACACACACACAAGCGTCTAATTTATAACACCCCTTTTTTGCGTAATTAGTTTCGTAGCAACAAATAATAATCTTCACACGTAACTGGTGACGTAGCGTTTGCTTCGTAAGCAGCCGAAGGGTCTCACACTTACGAGGTTACCCGATCGCGCTAGCAACGTAAGAGCACGTGAAATGCGGCTACCAGGATGCAATGATGTTTGAATGTTCGCGGAGGCGCGCGTGGACTGTTTTTACAGCACCATGCGCAAGAGGGCGGCCTCTGCGGCGCGACGCGCGCGCGCCGGCGGCAGCGCCCTGCTGGCGGTCGTCGCCGACCGTATTGACTGTCTATTTATGAGACACTGGCAGTCATTGCATGCACCAGTGTCTCATATCTGGGCTAAATAAATAAATAAATAAGTTAATTAATGTAAGAGTAGTATTTAGTAATTTATTTTGTCACTAACACTTAATTTAATTTAATGTATTGTAACTAACACATTATGGGTCCAGTAACCTGAAATAAATATATATTGAATATTGAATTGAATGATTCTAATTTCAAAGCTGTCAAAAAAAAACAAAAAAAGAACGAATACATTTATTTGGTATCTAAAATTTGGTTTTACAATAGGGGTGTAGACACTAAATAAAATAATCAATACTGTGTATTTTCTCGAAAAAGGATTAAAAATGTAGTCAAATGCAGAAAAAAAAGAACGCAATAGGTTAAAAAATCACAACGTTACAAGTGTCCAAAGTTTTAAGAGTTCTGTCCCTTTTTCGAAAAACGCACCTGTATATGAAACGATTGTCATTTACAATGACGCTAGAGGATCGTGACGTCACGATCCTTTTCTCTTTCTCTAACAAGCAACATTCAAACGGCAGTAGTTTCGTAACTTTTTGAGATATTTGAATGGGATTTTCGTCACTAGGCATATTTTTTTGCCTTCTTTCTTTTGAAGTAATAATAAATTTTGAGTCTACACCCCTATGGTATGTGGCTGGCCCCTCCAGGGCTTCCTCCCGTCAAACGTCAGTTTTATCAGAAAGAGGACCTTCTGTACGTTGACTACTAGATATCAATACGGCCAAAGTTACAAAAATATGTATACACGACTTTATAAATAAGAAATTGAAGTTAATAGACATTAAGGTTTACAATAGTTAATACAGTTATTTATTATAATATGAAATCTGTTATTCTTGACGATCATTATGTATTTGCGTATAAGTTTGAATTAAGGCAAATTTATATTGTATATTACATTGGAATAAATGATCTTATTGCCGTAATATTTATTAAGGTCGCGTTAACATATTTTTCTAACTTTTGCCGTATGGATCTCTTCGTAGTCGACTGTACCTAAGTGGTCTACTGTTATTAATTGCCAAAGTTATTAGTGATCGTATAAAATACTAGATAGTTTGTATACCAGCCTTCAACTAGATCCTTTACTGAATAAGAAAAGTTAAAACGAAATGATTTCAATTACATCGTTCATCCGCGCTAGTTACCTATAAATTGGAATTTTAAATTTTATTTGCAAATCGGGTTTGACAAATGATTGGAATTTTACTTATAAAAGGTTTGGATCTAACATTATAAAGCTGCATCTACAATCTAATCTTAAGTGTGTGACGGTAAAGTTGATTTTCGATCGATATTTTCGTAGTTTGGGCTTTTTGTTGTGAACTCGAAAAGTAATTGACTTATCTTCTTATTACTAGACCGCTAGTAGGACCGCGATTGTGTTGCACCTTGCGCGTTGAACGGTCGCGCTGTAAAAACAGACTATTAGGTACATCCTTTTAGATGTGGATTTTTACTAGGCCATATAATATTGTATGAAACCTCGTTAAAACCGCACATGAAATACAAAATCACGTAAGTAAATTAATTATTATACCTATTACATGTTTACAATTAAAATGCCAGTATCGTATCCCTTTCAGACCCGCCAATACAATTGTGCGGGTTGATTACATTTAATTGTCAAATCAAAAACATATGTCAATATACTTCATTTTACGTTAGCAGGTTCTTGTTTCTCCGGTCTGAAAGGGCTAAAGAAGTTACATGTTTTTTTAAATGTATTGTACCTTTGTAATTGTGAAACAAAATAATGTATGTTTTTATTACATATGCGCAAAAGTGGCAACTATTATCGTATTTATATTTTGTCTATAACTCAGCCTACACAAAAAGTAGCTAACATATGGCATAAATCGTCTAGCATTTGTTCATATTTACTATTCCAATTTATTCACATTAAGAAAAATATATTTAACCGACACTTTTTCCATTACGTTACCGTTAAACTTCAAATTACTTCTGTAAACACAGAAAATATTAACACTTTAAAAAATACACCTTATTTCAGAAACTACTAGGTCGAATTTCCACAACCAGGTGCCCTTTATTTTCTCCAACTAAAGTACTCAATGGAATATCGACTTTGAGGTACATTGATAAAGTTGATATTCCAAGGAGCTCACTCGAAAGATCTACGGAAGCGTAGCACCCAGCCTCGTAGCGAATTTCGTAGCACTAGTATACGTCATGCAGCGGAGCTCGCTACGCGTACCAACTGCGCGCGTATTCATACATGTAATAAAAAATAAAAGTTTAGATTCCTTTGTTTTGCAATGGGTTCTTTTAATCAGTCGAAAAGATTGAGGAATTTGCATAATTTAAAAAGTGGCGCGATAAAGTTGCCTCGCCACTGGTCGAAAATGTTGGGGCTGTGCAACTTAGACCGGGTGTCAGCTGAAGAAATCTTGCAAGTAAGTAAAAAAGTTAAACATTTTATTTTCTTATCGGTCAGACTATATTAAAGTTACCTTAATCAACATTAAATTGAACAGTGACAGTTTTTTTTTTTAATTTTTGGCCGATTTTATGGGAGTGTTAAAGGGATTATGTATTGGTATTTTTTTGTGAAATATATAATTGAAGCCTGTAGAACTGATTGTTAAGGCTAAGTAAGCGCTAGCAAAAAGTAAGTGTCAATATTTTTAAATGATGCATATTATGGTAAAATATAACCCTAAACTTGGCAATATAATAATAAATCGTGCCTTCAAGCCTCGGTTGCGTTGCGCAGTAACAAGCATATATTTTTTAATGCAAAAATGTGATTAAAAATGGTGTGCGTTTAAATACACAATTTCATGTTTTTGGTGGGTTATATTATCATTATCACCCTATTTTTCCTAAATAATGGAGTGATTGTAGAACTAAAGTGAAACGCATTTAAAAGACTGCAACAAACTGTTGATAGATTTTTAACAACCCTATACTAAAAAACTACTCAAATTTACATCAAAAATTAGTTAACCGTTTTTCTTATCATTCCTAACAGCCTGAAATCCTTTAAAACCGTATTTAATTCATCCTCTCTATCTCAGTGTACGCATCTAAGATGACAGTGAAATATTACCCAAACTGTGGTGTCTGGGAATTTCGGACGACAATTTCAATTTTAAATTGAATTTTTCTTCACAGTAGTGTACATATGTACATACAATACAATACAAATACGCACACTTCACACAAACAAACCAGTTACAAAGAGAAACAATATAAAACCGGCCAAGAGCGTGTCGGGCCACGCTCAGTGTAGGGTTCCGTAGTTTTCTTCCGTCACAGTAAGTGTGTGAAATTATTTTGTAATTTTTTCTAAAACTATTCAACCTATCAAGTTCAAAATAATTTTCCTAGAAAGTTTTTATAAAGTTCTACTTTTAAGATTTTTTTCATATTTTTAAAACTTTTAATTCAAAAGTTAGAGGGGGAGGGACACATTTTTTTTTACTTCTGGAGCGATTATTTATCTCCGAAAATATTAACATTATCAAAAAATTATTTTTGCAAAACCCTATTCATTTTTAAATACCTATCCAACAATATATCACATGTTAGGGTTGAAATGAAATAAAAACACTCCCCACGTTACGTATAGGGGAGGTACCCTGATAAAAAAAAACACTTTTTATTTTACCACTTTGTCGGCGTGATTGATATACATATTAGTACCAAATTTCAGCTTTCTAGTGCTAACGGTTACTGAGATTATCCGCGGACGGACGGACAGACAAAGCGAAACTATAAGGGTTCCTAGTCGACTACGAAACCCTAAAAAAGGTAAAGGTTGACAACAGGCGGTCTTATCGCTAAAGAGCGGTCTCTTCCAGACAATCTTTGGGTATTGGCGAAAGAGATAAAGTTCTAGAGTATCAAAAATCAAAACAATTATATAAATACACGTACATAAATTGCTCTATATATAAACTAACATACATATTTACAAATATCACAAATATAAAAATATGCATTGAACAGTCAGCCAATTTATATAAATAATAATAAGACAATGAGGGTTAGGGGAGAGACAAATAATGTTCTTTAAGAAGGGATACATACCTACTTAGTGAGTTTTCAAAGTGCTAGTTATAAAGACATGATAGTTTTTTTTATATCTTACGGAATGTTCTAATGTTAAATTGAGCGAACAACGGCACAAAATAATAATTAATGTTACAAATAAAATAAAAAAAATATTTATTCTGCAAATAGGCCACGAAGGAACTTAAATACTTATAGATCAATGATTTATGTGAACTTTCTATAATTTTTTTGTAAAAACCTGAACTTTTGCAGAAATAATTTAAAGGAAACAGTAATAGATTCAATAATATATAAATATTTTGTTTTCAATAATATCGATTAACAAAACAAATTTAATTTTTTAAGTATTTCAAAAAATTATAATATTTATAAACCTATAAGTGAAGCTGTCGCTACTAAGTACCTAGCGCATGTTTTGTTTTATACAAAATTACTACAGAAAGTACGTTTTATTTCACATCAATAAATATTAATTGTAATATTATTGTTATGCGTGTTACTTATTATCAAACAGTAACAAAATCGGGCTTTTTACGTACTGCGTTTTGACATTATGCCCAAGTTGGAGACATCTCAATGATATACCTACAGCATGCTGCAGCAGCTGTAACTCGAGCAAATATTGCCTACGGTTAAAAATAATTTGTGAAATATTTTGTGTATTTTGATAGCAACATTTCAAAAATTTTAACTAAAAAGGGCTTAAATTCAAAAACTTTGTCGTAAATATTATTGTACGCAAGACACAGGTAAAAATACGGACAGTAGAGATTAAATCGGTACAAAGGCGAACTCATCCCTGTAAGGGATCTCTCACAAATCACCTTTGAACAATTAAGTGGAGATCAGGAACTAAAAGAAAGACAAACTAACACGTGTACAGAGTGCCTTTATTGCAGCATATATTATTATCTACAACGTGTTACAAAAAACATAAAAAAAATTCTTATTCTTTTTTTTTATTGATACTGCGTCTTAGTCATACTGTAAATTGACTCTTTATAAGGGACCATTTAACCCCCTTTCCGCTTAACGGGTATTTTTGTTACACCCTGGAATCATTTCACTCCTTCTTTTATTTAGGCAGGCATATCAGTCGTGTATAAATAAGGCATCATATTAAATACTTCGCCTGAAGATCTGACAGATGACTGAGCAACATTCTGGTTGAACATATATTTTATCCCGTGCCTCTGCTTGGGTCCCTGTTTATAGCCAGCGAAGCCGCTAGTAGTACTTGTACTGTACGGCACGATTTCGTAACAATTTTTTGTTATTCAACGCCTTTTTAGACCTAAGAACTGAATTTAATATCCTCATTTAAGTTTTAATCTTATTATTTTAAAATCAGGGTATTCATTGCTGTGACTTGGCATTTGGCATTGACTTACTGCTTTCTGGGTCCGTAGAAGTCTAAAAGTAGAAAATCTCACTAACCTAGTACAAAACGCCTGTAGAATATTAAGATGAAGCCTTGACTCCGCTATAAATATCATATTGCTATGATTCATGACAAGCCTTAAATTTGCCATGAGCCATAGACTACTCGTTGTTCCCGCCGATCCGGCTGCGTCAAACTCATTAAAGCCATTAGCTACACTAATAATCATTCAATTCAATTCAAATAACTTTATTGCTTTCATCTTTCAACCCCGGTTAAACTCCATAAGTGGTGATTTGGGGGTGAAATGTGTATATTAAAATACTAACTATCTCCATGTCTGAACACAATCGGTTCAGCGGTTTAAGTATGAATAGATAGAAAGACACACAATTGCCAATAAAAAAATAATTTAAATTAGATAAACTAATAAGTATTAGGCGACAATTTTACACAAATCGAAGCAGTCCCATATTAGCAGGCATCGAAGTATTATTTCTAGCACGGTAAGACTAATGTGAGCTATGGAGTCGTTGTAAGCATTGAAATTAAATTTTTACTCATAGTTATCCTCATTAATTTAATTAATTGAATAAATAGTCCCTGGAATGAAAAATTGAGAAAATACGGAAAAAACGAATTTTCCCGGACATGAGGCCTATCTAGATCGATTTCTCGCCCCCGTAAACCCCTGTTTTCCAAATTTCATCGAAATCGTTACAGCCGTTTTCGAGTACGTGATTGCAAATATATATATATATATATACAAATATTGCTCGTTTAATAGTATAGGATAATAACTATAAAAAATACACCACCATCTTTATTGACGAATAACAAATAATATAAAGGGTCCACGGAAAGAACATGTCTAGTCACTTTTTTTTCAAAATGAGATTTTGATGTCAAAATGTTGCGCTCGTTATGAACTATTTGCGTAACATTAAAATCTCATTTTGAAAAAAAAAGTAACTAGACAACTTCCGTGGACCCTTCATATTTTTTTGTTACTCGTCAATGAAGATGGTGGTGTATTATTTTATAGTTATTATTTATTTTATGAATTAAATTAATGAGGATGAGTACGAGTAAAATTTTAATTTTAATTCTTACAACGACTTCATACCGTGCTAAAAATACTCCGATGCCTGCATATTAGGCTTAATAAGGCTTGTGTTTAATAGATATAAATACTTAAGTACCCAGAAAACATCCAAGACTCAGAAACAAATATACATGCTCATCACACACACATGTTTGCCCTTACCGGGATTCGAACCCAGGACCTTCAGCGTCATAGGCAACGTCACTCCACTAGGCTAACCGGTCGTCCTTACTAGGTTGACTAAAAACTCATTAGCTACACTACAACATATAAACATTTTAACCCCCGTTGAACTCCATATGGGATGATTTGAGGATGAAAAATATATTTTGTACTGTCAAAACTTTTTGGATAAATTTGACTGCCCACTCATATTACAGGGTACCCATTTTCAATGTAAAATGAATGTATTTAATTAATTAGTTTTATTATATTTTACTAACGTAGTCATATAAGTACTTAAGCGATTAAATGTTACTAACAATTAATGAATAACTATGGATTGTATTATCTGAAAAAAAATGAATTAATAAAAAAAAATAAAACTACAAACTATCTTCGTGAACAGACAAGACACACATGCGCCCGGGTACTGAAATCGGATCAAACGGGATCAAGCTAAAATTTATACAGACAGACACTAATTTTAATCCTAGGATAAAATAAAACTTAGATAACTAGGTACTTACTCAATATTTAGTGTGTATAGGCACGAATATATTTATAAGCACTGGACAAAATGTTATGCACAATTTTTGTTTTATGTATTTCATGCCTTAGTTTGATGTTCATGCTCCTTTAATATAACTCAATTACCGAGTATTTTTGGATCTATTTTCCTTTAGTACCTATTTACGTAAGCGCAATGAATTTGACAATATAGGTACAAAGTGAGTGCCACAATTCCTCGAAATGTCACTATTCGAATAGCAAATTAGCTACGCGGATGAAGTTCTCGGAATGATCTACATACACTTGCTCGATTTTTTTTCTTAGCGTACCTATCGTCTATAAAAATCTTAAAGCTTTAAATATAATAGGTAGGTACATCGATATGAAAAAAGTTCATAACTAGTTCTGCTTTATTAGAAAACTATAAATTAAATAACAATGTTTTGATTTTTTTGATTTTGATTTTTTTTGGAACGTGTAGTTACTTCTTCTGCTGACTGTACAGGAGCATTAATTAATTTTCAAAGACGCGGTCACGCGGGTCGCTTTTGAAGAAACATGGCGTCCGGAAGCCTTGACAACTTTTTAATTGACGGAAGACAATATTTTAAAAAGTAATCATTATATTTTTTTAATTGCGCAACGTTAATGTTGCTGTTTTAAAGGCTTAATTATAACTCGTGAATCGTCTAATCCACGAGTCAGCGATCTGCTCCTCATTGTCTAGTATGTAGTTACGATGAAATTCGATAAGTAAGGTTAATTAAGGTGGTTCGATTGCCATACAAAACGTTATTTGACATTCGCAGGCTAACGGCGTGATATTTTAAGAAACTAATGTAACAAACTTTCATAAATTGGCTTCCCATTTGCGCCAAATTCCCCCTTTCCTAGATTAAACTTGTATAAAGTAGATTAATTTGAGAAATTGGTTTGGGACGTGATATTTTGGGAAAACAATTTTTCTCAAATTAATATATTATAGTTTATACAAGTTTATTCTAGGAAAGGGGGAATTTGGCGCAAATGGGAAGCCAATTGATGAAAGTTTGTTACATAAGTTTCTTAAAATATCACGCCGTTAGTCTGCGAATGTCAAATAACGCTTTGTATGGCAATCGAACCACCTTAAGGTACTCTAAGTTTTAAAAAGTGTCATCCTTAATTCGCATAGTGACCGCTCTGATGATTGATATTTGTATTTTGACTTTGATCCAGCTTATTATTTGTGTGTATGGTTTGGATCATTTGAATGCATCCATTTATCGCCGAGACGAATACCAAGCTACATTTGGACTTAACTTCATTGTAAAAAGTGTTTAAAGATCGCGATGTTCGGGTATTCCAATTGAAATACCCGGCTGGGGTGAACGAAACTGTAGCTTTGTGTTTGTCCAATTATTTCGCGTTACAGTGCTTTTCTCAGACAAGAGAATGTTTAGTAACCTACAACTAAAGAATAACAACTGTCACGCGGCGGTTTTTCGGAACTTATGTACGGAATATTTACCGTTAGCTTTTCGGTGAAGGAAAACATCGTGAGGAAACCGGTCTAATCCCAATAAGGTCTAGTTTTCTCTCTGGGTTGGAAGGTCAGATGGCGGTCCGCCTAAAGCAAAGGGGGTGCACAAAAAAAGACTTAGAAAAATTTTGACCAAAAGTGAAAAAACATAGGAATCATAAAATACTTGTACCGCGACCCTAAGCGCGCGAGCCGAGCGAGCGAAGCGAGCGTGCCGCGGTAGCGGCCGGCGAAACGCTAGAACCGCCTTTTTTTTTTATTTATAGTTTTCCAAATATTAAAAAAAAATGTATTCCTTAAATATGTATACGCTCATCATTCCAAAATTGCGTGGCTTCAGCAGTTTCGGTGATACGGGTATTATAATAATTCAGTATTAGACACTTTTCAATTTTGAGGTCCAATATCTCGGCCATTTTTTATTTTAGAGATTTTTTTTCATATAAAGTATGCTTATTTTGTCGTATTCTAAACGATAAAAACATATAAAATATGTGTCGTAATGATGACCCACCAATGAATTTTTTTTTAAGTCCTGCGTACCCTTTGCTACACCAACTTCCCAACTTTGAGGTCAAATATCTCGGCTGTTTTTGATTTTAGAGAAAAGTTTTTTCTACAAAACATGCTTATTTTAGCGTATTCTAAACGATAAAACAATAAAAAGTAGGTGTCATAATGACACTCCATCCATTGACATTCCTAAAATCTTCCCAACTTTGAGGTCAAATACCTCGGCCATTTTTGATTTTAGAGAAAAGTTTTTTCTAAAAAACACGCTTATTTTAGCGTATTCTCTAAGATAAAGTCATAAAAAATATGCGTCATAATAACATCACTGGGAGGATTTTTTTTTTAAGTCCTGCACTCCCTTTGCTTTAGTCCAACCTTTAGGGTCACAACCGGGAATAACGGTAGGAGGATGATGAACTAAAGAATAACAACTAGTTTCTATACTATAACTGGCAGAATTTATAATGGATCGGTTTGGGAAATTCGACAGTGATATAACGCTTTTGTATAAAAGTGAGGACAGTAAATGATGAAGAACGTCGCGAATTGATATTGCAAAGAATTCAATTTGTGAATTCTCCTTAGAAACTCTTAGCATACCTACAGCTGTTCGTGGTTGTGAGGCGGTGAGCGAGCAAAAAAACTAAAGTTGAGGTCATTTAGAAGATAGTTTCGATCCCGCACTATCCTGCCAATTGTTTATTGTATTAAAAAGTACATCTACAACTCACAGCTAACCGCCAAAGCGTCACAGTTTGAAGCTGAAAAAAGAAAACACATTGACAAATATGTACCCAGCTCTGTAAACCTATCACTTACTGGCAACCCTCCAATTATTAGCTCGTAAAGCTAATTCCCGCCAATACTGTCAACTGAGCAAACACATAGTACCTATCCAGATGTACATACTGTATTCCCTCTGTAAAATACTTTAAACTTAAATCTCACGACTCGGTCACAACCCTGACCACTCACAAAACGTTTTGCACTCCGCAACCACATCCCCAATATATTTGACCCCTGCTTTCTTAACAACTATGTGTAGGTAGAGGTCAGGCTTACTTTGGTTGATGGCGATGCTAGAAGTAAGTTTGTGAATTGTGTAAGTAATAAATTTTAACTAGACTCCCTCTGCGGCGCGCATAGGTGCTCTTTCTTAACGAATTTCCATTCTAAACATTTTCATGTTAATCCGATGGGAAAGCCACTTAGGTAATTGAAAGAAATGCATTGAGAGCTTAAGATAATTCTTGAACGTAATGCTTGAAATGTTGGCAGTACTAAGGTAAACTTCCCATTGGTTGAGACTGAAGCAATACACTTTCATTCTTAATTCATAATTGTGCTGAATGTTATTTTTTTCTACACTTTCCTTTGTAAATCAAAATTTTACTACTATACAACAAAAAAAGAAAAACTGTTTTTGAATTTGCAATTCAAGCTCTTTCATATTGATACCCCTTGGCCTACTAACTAGACTTTTAATTTTTGCCTCCCCTCTTCTTCGTCCTTTTTTATAGAAATTAAAAATAATTTAAATTTTTAATTTTCCATACATTTGGATTAGCTTTGTTTACAACTGTTCCAAATTTCAAATTGATAGTATAAGCAGTTCCTGAGATATTTAATTTTGTGACAGACAGACAGACGGACGGAGTCTCACCATAAGGGTTCCGTTTTTACCTTTTTGGTCCGGAACCCTAATAAAGCCATACGATAATGATATAATATAAACAATAGAGGTGAAGAATACGAGCATGATTCACTTGTAATGACGCAAGACGATACTTTGACACTCTTTGGGGGAGGCCTATGTCCACCATTGGACGTCTTTCGGCTGATATGTTACATTACAAGCTCACAAAATAAACAGGACGATAATTTTACGTGATAACAGTCATAAAGCCGAACGCTCGGCTCAGGCGGAACGGGACAATGAGTCATACTTTTTCGTGCGTGCAGCCGGTGCTCATCGATTTATAAGACGTTATCACGTCAAAAGCAACAATCTCACAGACGGTTTTGAACTGTGGGTACTTTATACTATATACAAAAACAAGTTACAATAACAAATTAATAGGAATATCTGAAAAACATTACGAAGAATCAAATATAGTAGCTCTGTGAGCTGTATGTAGATTTCGCAAGGCTATGTTTTTTTTTTTTAAAAAATTAATGCTCATCGACAAAATCTCTATATAATTATCGAAACTGCTCACTTAATTTCACGAGAATCGGTTGCGAAATGCGACAGGTAGAGCTAGACATATACGAAATAATTTTGGCCCAAGCTGAAGCGGATATCTTCTTTCGCTTCGCTCGCTCGTGCAATTAATACAACAAAACCAAATTAAATAAAATCCTAAAATGATTTGATGACTAATTTTTTATAAAAGTGTACATCGGCTGTACTCTTCAAATTGTTGATAAAAATAAGGTAATGGTCCCAATGCTCGATACCTTAATGCCCAATTGTTGTCACCTCTATTGCTTTGACTCAATGTTAAAACTGACATGTCAGTACCGAGCACTAGGATGTTTAACTTAGTGGACACGTGTAAAATAGAATGCCCTTGACGGAAAATTAAAGATTCTCATTAAGATACATATTCAAAACCACTCCAATGGGGTTAAAAGTAATTTATTACCGCTCAATTACCAAATGCAATGCAATGTGATGATCGCATGAGCTGATGCGCTGGTCGATAGTGTGTGGGACGGCCGTGAGACGGGGCACGTTGTTAAACACGTGACAAACACCGAAGACCGGCAGCCATAATATCAGTACTTGTGCTCTGTAAGTACAGACAAAAAATAATTACTTTGGTAACGGCTATCCGCAACCAAAGGAATGCAAGTTGCTTTCGCTGAGCTGCATCATCCGTTTTGTGGAAATAATGGAGCTAGATGGCACAAAGGAGAGGGCAAATGCACAAAAGATCCCACTGGGTCCAAGAGCCCTCATCTAGATAAGATAAGATAAGTGTAAAAATATGTAGCAATTTAATCCTCTCATAAATATGTAACGAAACCTTAATTCACTGACATAAGAGCGATGGAACATATTTACAAGTAAGTTGTACTTACCCATATTTGTAGTGGGTAAGTTTGCCAGATCTCCTGTGGATGACAACACAAGGTATCCTTAAATCGAAAAAGGTTCGGCAACGCGTTTGAGATCTTTCGAAGTCGCAACCGTCTATAGGCTACAGTGTGAGCTTACCTACAGACATGAAGTATGCTGGTTTGGCACCGTATAAATAAGTTTCTGTCAAAAATTTCATTTTTGGTATATACAAGCTTTTATTGCCGACTTTACTTTTCTATATAGGTACCGTCATGAAATACTCATTGAGACGATTCTTACGAGCTCAAACTCAACAGCGTTACGTCGGTTAAGTACTGAATTCCCATGTTCACCTTCTGTTTGCATCATTAGATCAGCTCGATGGTACCATAATATTGAATTGTTATCCAAACTATACTAGTACCCAAAATCTCAGTTTCAATCGAATAACGGCAAGTGATTTGAAAAATGGTTTGCACATTTTGATAGACAACTTACATACGAACAGGTCAAGTTAAAATAAAGCTTGTAAAAAGGAAATGCCTGTCAACCGGCAAAGAAACCATCAAGAACGCTCTGTTAAAATGAAGTTTGTAGGGAAATACTTGCGAATGGCGTCACCATTCACTATGGTCAAAAAGGGTCCATTTTTTATCGTACATTTGTAAGACTTTATATCATTCCTTAAAAAAAAATGCTAAAATAAGTTGAAGATCGATATTGTCCCAGTATTTTCGCATTTGTTTTTATTTGCAATGTAAACATATTATTTTTTGTCGACGTCCGTCCTAAACTTGCATTCCATCTCTCGGACTATCAACTTCATAATCGGTTAAACTGAGTGTTTCGTGCTCACGTCAAATTAACGGCAGTTTCGATGACCTGATAACCGTCTGTCAACGTCATCCAATTTAGTGATCAATTTGACCGAGTTTCTGTTGATTGGTGCACTTTTCTTTATTTTGTTTTACGAGTTTTCCCCATGTCGCCCTGTTTCGCTTTACTCATCCACAATTTGCTATCCATGGCCACTTGGTATAGGTATATATATATATACCCGCCTTATTCATACAAAATGCCTTTGTCACATAATACACAGAATAATTAATAGTACCTAAATATACAGAAGGTCCACTGCCTAAGTGATGACATTAGCTGCAATTTTTTTTTTGTAGTAGTTAATCATGGAATGAAATAGGGCTGTTGACGTAGCACATCACCTGAAAAAACATCAAAAATTATAACCATTATAATTCCTATGTTGGCGTTTCATCGGGGATGCGGTCAGACGTGGACGCCTTGCTTCTTAAGCGGAGCTTCTGACGCCGATTGCATTATTAACTTAGTATAATAACGCCTAGAATGATATTTTCATACGGCCGACGCGCCAAGGGTGAGGCATAATATGGATTCATGTAGTTGTGATCAACTCGTATTCACACGCGCCAATACGCACACAAACGCACCAATAGTGTACCACCGATCGGCGTACTACGCCATTTATGGCTGAGTAATATAATAAGATAATAAAAAAATACGATTAAGTTTTGTAAACCAGTACATCTTTTGCAATGGGATTTACTTCTTACGGCATGTAAGCATAATGCTGTAAAATCGTATTTAGTATAACGGTAAGCAACCAATAGATACGTACAACGAAACGTATATATAGCTCCGACGGAAGACCAGCGCTGGCCTTCTAGGTTAGCACCATGCTGAGTCGGGGCCTTTTCGTGGACCATGTATTTTTTTTTTTTTTACGTGCTGTGTTTTGTTTTTTACACCCATTGTTTTGTCCACGAATAAATGTTTTCTTTCTTTCTTTCTTTCTTTATATGAAACGTCATTGTGTGCGATACGCTGTACGGCTACAGCCCTGACGTGCTAGAGCTACTCCAGCAGGTCGATCACGTAACGCATTGTACGCACGTTAGGTAGATCTAAATCTCACTTTTTGTATGGAAAAAATAACATGACGTGATTAGTTGATTACCCCTCTAGAGGTTTTTTTAAGAAAGAAATTTTTTTTTAAGAAATAAGAAATATTTATTCGACAAAAACATGATACACTAGGATACAAAGTCATTGGGTCCCGAGCTAGGATTCCCTGTGTTACGGGACCCAGTAGAACAGCAAGCATACGATATTAAATAACAGTTTTCTTTTCCTTTTTTTCCGTATTGTGGCTTTTTGCTGCTTAGGCACTTTGCCAAACCTCCAGGAGGTTACCATATTTAGATAATCTTAATTTCCCGTCAAAATGACAGTGGGATATAGGCCTGCATAAGGCCTGCTACACACAGGCGCGGTCAATAGTAAATTTGACAGCAAAATAACAAGTTTACTATTGACCGCCGCGGCCATGCCGTGCCAATCTGTGAGAGGCCTAACATATACTCGTATGTGTCTTTGTCGCTTTCTTATGAACACAAATGTCAAAGTGATACATAATTATGAAACTTCGGCAATTCTTCATTCGCGTCATATATAGGTTCATTCGCTTATCATCTGGCTGCCTATATGCTTATTGCCGGTAAAAAACTGTCAAACTATGTCAGTAAGTTATTTAATTATCTAGCCCTTGACCTATTGACACATATTATTTAGGTACTGTTTCAAATCTGCGCAGTTCATAAACCCAGTTTTCTCTGTGTACTGCATTGGGCAAAGTTCCAGCCTGAACGAGAACAATCGCTTACTCACTGCCTAGTCTCTGGACATTTAGGGCTAGCTTTGTTATTTATTTGATGTAAAGGCTGGCCTTATGTTGGCTGAATTCCGTCGCCGAGTTCCGCTGCCTGATTCCAACCGCTACACCAAAATCTATGGCCCTACTAAGAGACATGAGTTGCGTTTTCCGTTGCGTATGAGTTCCGCGTGTATGTGGCGGGCTAAGCGGAATTACGCGACGGAATTCGGTCGCGAACGCTTGTGCATCGTCGGCTTTAACGACATGGACTGAAGAAAGGGGGTGAAATACGTTAAATCTAAAAACGCTTTATGCTTTAGTTTAGTAGGTAAACTTAGTGAGCTCTAAAAATCTAAAAAACATCATAACCCTTGTGGTATATGTTAATTGTGCGCTCTCATCGATGAGTTGATGACCTGACTAAAATGTATATGAGTCTTATGATTTCTTATTTGAATTAAGCACAAATCAATTACATTGGGCTGTTTAAAAGGGTCTATAGATATGTTATTATCTGTATTTGAAAAAGCCTTGTCCTTCAGGTGGTTGCGTTACTGGTGCAATGACACTACGACAGATAAAATAGGCATAATTCGGTATATTTTCGTGTGTAGCGGCGGATTCAATATCATCGTTGAGACTTAACCCGACGCTTGTATTACGTGTAATTCAATATAATTTATTCTATGGTGTAAGTGTATAAGTAAATACTTACAAACCTTCTTCTGTGTAACCGTATTATTTCTCAACCAATTCACTGCTAATCACGACACAAATTGTGTAAGAGTCAGAGCACTAGATGCAATTTTCGCTAGATATGGACATTAAGCATGATAGAGCATGGTTGGAAGCCTTTGAAATGTGGTGCTGGAGCCGGATGGAGATTAGTTGGACGGAGAAAAATACGAACGTGGAGGTGCTTGAAAAGGTGTGTTAAAAACCATAGAGAACAGAAGAGGCAAGATGTTTGGACACTTAATACGACACGATGATTACATGAAAACTATATTAGAAGGGAAGGTAGACGGAAAGAGGGAGACCAAGAAGATTTTTTACGGACCAAATCCAGGAAAAAGTAGAAAGCGTGTCGTATCAAGATGTCGAGAAGAAAGCTGAGAATAGAGACGAATGGAAATTGCTCCACCGACAAGTGCCTGGCTCTTAAATATATGATGATGATGGACACTAAGCTGCGATGCACTATCTACGGCGTAGCGCTACTAGCGTAGCATAGCTGAAAATATGTTGAAATTTCAATTAAATGTTTCACGATTCACATATTCAGTGCCAGGAACCCGCGCAGCGGGTGTCAACGCCTTAGTCGCTTTCCGCTACATACTGGGATAACCACCGGATTGGCAGCGGCCGAGCGAGCCACACTGACTGCGTGCGCAGCACGTATACGTGTGCACCACGTAGACCGCTGCGTTGTAATGTATGATTCCTCGGACGATATGTCACACCGGATGCGTGTGCGTGCACGTCTACGAGGATTCATACATTACAACGCAGCGGTCTACGTGCTGCACACGCATACGTGCTGCGCACGCAGTCAGTGTGGCTCGACTTTCAATGTGTTGCGTCCTTACACTTGAATGTGTTGCGTCCTTACCCAATTCGAGGCCAAGCAACGCTACGTGTGCTACGCCGTAGCAGCGTTTTTCCGCTTTGTTGTAAGTTTTTACATTACCAATAAACAAAACTTACTAAAATACTCGGTAATCTTAACTGATATTTTAATGTTCTTTGAATACACAAATATAATAAATTGGACAATCAATTGTGACGTCACCAGTCTGAATTACCTATACTTAAGTACTTACTTACTCCATATAAGTCCATATAAGTTACTCCAGTGGGTAGTGACTCTGCCTACGAAGCTGGAGGTCCCGGGTTCGAATCCCGGTCAGGGCATTTATTTGTGTGTTTATCACGAATATTTGTTCCTGAGTTATGGATGTTATATAAGTATATAAGTATCTATATGTATTTATCTATTATATATATCATCGCCTAGTACCCACAACACAAGCCTTACTGAGCTTACCGTGGGCCTAGGTTGATTTGTGTAACATTGTCCCATAATATTTATTTATTATATAAGATTAAAAAAAATCGTCATGCAATTTCAAGGAAAACCATTTCGAAACGGTAAAACATTATTATTGTTATGTATAAAAATCACTTAATAATCGAAATAAGTCAAAATAATAGATACTTAAACGGAAAAAAGTAGACAAAGTCCGTTAAAATTATAATGGTATATGGAATGAGTTAGGTGCATGCAAACTTCATATTAACAGCGGTTTTGACGTACCATAAAAAATTGCCTAATTCCCTCTTAGGCAAGGACCGTATATTACTTTGTTATATAATACATACCTTTGAATATTATACTCGTATTTGCTAAGTCAACATTTGCAAAAGCACTTTACATAACTATATTAATATACATAAGTTTCTCCGATTGCCTCGAAGGAATGGTATAATTCTTAACCTATTTATTCCATACCGTCTCTGTTACTATCAAGTTATAGACCTTTTTTTTGATGCCAATCGATCCCGTTCCTCTCCAGGATCAAAAGCTTGTATAGGACCAAAAAGAAAATTCAGACTAGAAAAGCCATAAATCTAGAAAAAAAAATCCTACACAATTTGTATGAAAATAAAAAAAGTTTTTTTTACATGTATTTTTTTATGTCAATCGATTCCATTACTATCCAGTATCAATAGTTTCCTTGGGGCCAACTTTCGGTAATGTACAAAAAGCCATAAATTAAAGAAAACTGTTTTCATACATTTAGTATGGAAAAAAAGTTCTTTAATTTCTGGCTTTTTTGTACATTACTGAAAGTTCGATCGGCATCAAAAAAAAGTTTGTCAAAAGTGACCATTTTCTCGCAACCTGTATGTTTTTTCCAAAATCTGTACATGCCAATCTTCATTAAGATGAAATCGAAGGAATAAATAAATAAATAAATATTACGGGACAATCTTACACAAATCAACCTAGGCCCACGGTAAGCTCAGTAAGGCTTGTGTTGTGGGTACTAGGCGATGATATATATAATAGATACATACATATAGATACTTATATACATATATAACATCCATAACTCAGGAACAAATATTCGTGATAAACTCACAAATAAATGCCCTGACCGGGATTCGAACCCGGGACCTCCCAGCTTCGTAGGCAGAGTCACTACCCACTGGGCTACGGAGGCCGTTAAAGCCGTTAGGAGGAAGGTCTCCTATTACCCTTTTCGCCTACCAACACGGGATCTGGTAGCTGCCCTCACTGACCCAAAATCTATTTCCATTATAATAGTACATTATGATACAAGTGTAATGACCAATGCTCACGTGTTTCATACGACGTTTTTCAACACATTTGCGAGGAAAAAAAAAAAAAATGAAAATGTTAAAAGATATGTAATGAAAAGGCACTAGTGCGATAATGTAATGTAAAAGTCACGGCATGGGTAACATTCTGCATTATTTTGCTAATATTTAAAAAGATATGTAATGAAAAGGCACTAGTGCGATAATGTAATGTAAAAGGCACGGCATGGGTAATATTCTGCATTATCAGTGTAAATACGCTGTAATAAGACCTACTTTACGAGCAGGTGTGTTGAAAATATATTTTTAATATATATGTATATAATGTCAGGAAGCTACGGTAGCCTAGTGGTTCAGGCATGCGGCTGTCAAGCGGCGGTCGTGACGGAGTACGAAGCGACGGAATATTTACCGGTAGCTTTTCGGTGAAGGAAAACATCGTGAGGAAACCGGTCTAATTTACCCTGTGGGTTGGAAGGTCAGATGGCAGTTGCTTTCGTAAAACTAGTGCCTATGCCAAATCTTGGGATTAGGTGTCAAAGCGGACCCCGGGCTCCTTTAGGGGCACAACCGAGAATAACGCTAGAAGGATGATGATATGTATATAATGTCAGAGTCTAACAAATAAACGATTTGTATTTGTCTTAACAGCAAAGATTTATAGGACTTGAATTTTATATTGACTTAGTACATAAAGAGTGTTGTGTCTACCCTACCTAGCAAAGGGAAACCTATGTATGAGAGGTTACAAATTCGCTTTTTTTAACCTGTTGATCGGAGTGATATTTTTTGGAAAAAATATATATGTGGTAGAGTATTAAATGGTTTATAAAATATCTAATATTGCAAGGTGTCGCCACCCAGCAAGTAAAAAATTTTTTTTTTTGAAATATTAAAAATCTTTTTTTTTACTTAGATATAAAATTTTATGGTAATTTTTAATAAAAGTCCTCTAATAACTTACATAATATATACAAATTTTGAAAAAATCGGGCTGCTACTTTAGTAGATAATAAATAAAAACGATTTTCCTTTTTTTTTAATTATCTCAAAAATCACAACGATTTTGGGGCTGATATTTGGTGAAATAACAACGTATATAAAGATAATTATCCGAGCAAAAGGAAAACCATTTCCTCGTCAAAGGCAGTTTCGCCATACAAACACGGCTTACCCTTTTTCCCAGACATTATGTATGAATAAAAGATGCCATTTCTGAAAAAAAAACATAGACAAACAATAAAATGTGCTGTCCGAATAAATAATTAGTAACGTGTGGATAATCGGGTGCTGAGTGACGCTCGGGGTTAGCGGTACGGGGGAGGGGGCGCCTCCCACACCGCACAGCGCGCTACCGCGGTATCCACAAAAGCATGTTTTTTTTGGATATCTTTCAGCTGCTGTGTCTCAATATTTTAGTAATTTCAACATAGAAAAGTTGAAAAACCCCCGACATTTTCCTTTCAAAGTTCAATATCTCAAAAGCGGCTAAACCGATTTGGTTTAAATGTAGCTAAGAACCATCTCGATCACATCATATTTCGAATCAGTCTATTCGTTTAGGAGCTACGATGCCGCAGACATACACACACACATACACACAGTGTGTCACAGATACGTCAAACTTACGAGTATAACACCTCTCGTTTTGCGTCATGTATATTTAATTTTTGGCTGAGGAAACCACTGTGAAAATTTGAACGGTAAATATTAATACTCGTAGGGGTGTAAACACTAAATAAAATAATCAATAATGTTGAATTTTCTCGAAGAAGGATTAAAAACTTAGTCAAATGGAGACAAAAGCAACGCAAGAGGTTAAATAATCACAAAGTTATACGCGTCCCAAGTTTTAAGAAGGGGTATGTTCTGTCCCTTTTCCGCAAAACGCATATGAAACGATTGTCATTAACTATGACGCTAGACGATCGTGACGTCACGATCCCGGAGCGTTTTCTCTCTCTAACAGGCAACATTGAAACGGTTGCGGCTTTGTAATTTTTTGAGATATTCGAATGGGATTTTCGTCATTAGGCATATTTTTTTACCTTCTTTCTTTTGAAGCAATAATAAATTATGAGTCTACACCCCTATTCACGTTGTATAAAGGGTCGCTAACGTGGTTGTGAGTTTTTTGGTGTCTGCTTACCATCAGGAAAGACCCCTGATTGCCACAGAGTCATTAAAAAATAAAACTGGCACGTGACTATACGAGAACCTATATAAACTTTGCAAGAACATCGCCACGAAGCACGTGGAGGCAAAAAAGACTAGAATATTAAATTTCCTCAGTAACTTGATCCATCGACAAACCTACACGTTCCTGGGAACTATAATAACGTCTTTGACATCGACACCTTGCTTTAACTTTATGTGAAAAAGGCACGGTTTCGTATCGACCTGATGGAAGTTAAGACGTTTTACTCTTGAGTGGAATTCTTTGGAGAACTCGGTTTACACGAGAATTTCATGGACATCTGAGGAATTGCAGTTATGTGTTTATATTGATTTGTTATAGAATATTCTGACTGGTAGTTTAATTTATTAATTGAACTATACGGGTGTAGCCTGTAGTAATAGAAGCAAAACATTAAACGGTGGATTATTAAGGCAATCAGCAATCAGTTCCAAGTGGTTTAACAAAATTCATTACTTATAGATCACATCTCCAATTTTTTTTTCGTAATACAATCATCTTGTAACACTGGGACCGATATAAAATAACTGCGGGTATTTTATGGAGTCATCCTTTGACTTTTTTGCTCCTATTCCAGGCCACACCCGGTATCACAGTTGAACTTAATTATTTCAAGAACTGTCCATATTTTGTATATTAAATTTATAGTGATGCGGTACGTTCATCATCATCATTCATCATCATTTTCAGCCTGTAATCGCCCACTGCTGAGCATAAGCCTCTCTTCGCGTACGCCACTTATCCCGGTCCCGTGCTAGTCTCATCCAGAAATGACCCGCGGTCTTTTTTATGTCATCAACCCATCGAGCTGGTGGACGACCAACGCTTCTTTTTCCTGCAATTGGCCACCAATCCGTTAACGTTTTGGTCCACCTACCATCACGCTGCCTGGCAATATGTCCTGCCCAACTCCATTTGAGTTTGGTTATGACTTCGCTGACGTCACGCACCTTAGTGCGACGTCGGATCTCAATATTCCTCACTCGGTCTTGTAGCTTAATGCCGAGCATGGCGCGCTCCATGGCTCTCTGTGCTACCCGTACTTTATGCACAGTCTCCTTTGTGAGCGTCCATGTCTCAGCACCATATACGTCATTGTGGGCAGGACACACTGATTATAGAGACGAGTCTTCAGGCATTGTGGAACGTCAACGGATTTGAGGATGTCATCTAACTTGTTGAATGCCGCCCAACCCAGCTGAATTCTCCTGGAGATCTCTTTGTTTTGATGTTCCTTGTCAAAGGATAGAGTATGACCAAGGTAAACGTACCGCTCAACCATCTCCAGTGACTCGTTCCCAACTGTTATTGCTGAATTCGAGTCACTGGAAATGCTCGCCATAACCTTAGTCTTGGAAATATTCATCCTGAGACCTACCTGCAAGGAAGCATGGTAAAGGTCTTGGATCATATTTTAGAGCTCATCCAGGGTCTCGGCAAACAAAACAATGTCGTCGGCGAATCTCAGGTGCGACAAGAACACACCATTGATATTAATACCGGTCCTGTCCCATGCAAGCGTTTTTATGATGTCCTCTAGAACAGCCGTAAAAAGCTTGGGTGAAATGGTATCCCCTTGTCGCACTCCCCTCTGGATTGAAATTGGGGCGCTCAGTTTATGGAGCCGCGGCTCCAGGGCCGAAGGCCCGAAGCGTCCCTTCAGAGCTCGCTCTCTACGCGAGCCCGAGGGCCGAAGGCCCAAACGGCGAGCCCACGCGGACACACACCCCCCGCACCTTCCCGTCACAAGCAAGAATAGAGTGCAAACTCTGCCTTACAAAAATACCCACCGCTTTTCCCTTCCCATAGTGGAACGTTATATTTTCCAAACTATCGGCCGCAAATATGCCGAGACAGAAGCTATTTTAGAGTAATGATCTTTGCCCAGTGTCGCAATTTTGTAATACTAGCTGACCCCGCGTACTTCGTACCGCCATACAAAATGTATGAAAGAGAGAAAAAAATACTTTACATTTAGCATTTATTATTAGTTATTCTGCTTTTCGGAGTGAAGACAAATACAATAAATCAAACATCACAAAAATCGGTTGGGCCGTTCTTGAGTTATAAATGGTGTAACTAACACGACTTTGTTTTATATATATAGAAGATTAAGTAATTGTTTAGGTCGATCGTTTATTATTATAATTGTTTCTAAATTATAAATTTGTCAATTATTTATGTCAAACTATGGGTTTTAAGCTACGGTAGCCCAGTGGTTCAGGCATGCGGCTGTCAAGCGGCGGTCGTGGGTTCGAATCCCGGCTCGTACCAATGAGTTTTTCGGAACTTATGTACGGAATATTTACCGTTAGCTTTTCGGTGAAGGAAAACATCGTGAAGAAACCGGTCTAATCCCAATAAGGTCTAGTTTTCCCTCTGGGTTGGAAGGTCAGATGGCAGTCGCTTTCGTAAAAACTAGTGCCTATGCTAAATCTTGGGATTAGGTGTCAAAGCGGCCCCGGGCTCCTTTAGGGGCACAACTGGGAATAATAACGCTAGAAGGATGATATGGGTTTTTGCCTGAAATAAATCATTAATTTTTATTTTTAGACTTACTTTACTTTACTTTAGCTTAAGTTTACTGTTTAATATTCTAAAATTGCAATGTAAGTTTTTTAGTACCTTTTGTTTATACTTTGAATGTAACTCGTACCGAAATTCCAAAATGTAATTTGTAACTGGTTCCCCGCGATACAGGCGAAGCCTAGTGCGGATACCAAGTGGCTCGCAGTTGAAGCAAGATGCATTAAAGTGCTGATAGACTTGAGCATTTGACATGTTACAGAACATCCAGCATTAGCCGTTTTTAAATTAATGATGTAATATAAAAAAACCAGCCAAGTGCGAGTCGGACTCGCGCACCGAGGGTTCCGTACAAACTTTCATACAAACATTCATCAAATTCATTCTTGAACAATCTTAAACAGCTCATAGTAGAAGTTACCGTTGCAAAGCGCCTTCTGCATTTTGGTACTAACAACTTACAACCTAGTATGTTTGTTTATCAGCGATAGCTTTTTGTCACGTGTACCGATTTCGATTATTTATTTTTAATTTGAAAGAAGGGACTTTAATAAAAGCCCTAAAATGTGTAATTGTGGGTACTTGATCTGAATTAAATGGGGCCTACTGTAAACACAAACTGTTAACGAAGTTTGATTTCATTTGAATATTAACTAATACCTATAAGAGTTCATAAATTTTATTAGGGTCTGGAAACTACTGGAAAATTTCAACGGTATTCCTGTATCATAGAAGAGTATTTCTAGAAACATTTGTACTAATCAAGTATGTAAATTATATGTGTGCAGTTTCGCTAAACTAATATGATCCCAAAAAAGAAAAAAATCTATAAAATACCTCGTTTAAAGATTCCGCAGTCTCAAGTTAAACAAATACATTTGGTCAATATGTGTCAAATAACGTTGTACCTCGCATTCCCCGCTTCGATATTCTCGCAGATTCGATATTCTCTTGTACGCAAATTAAATTTGATTAAAACTTCGCTTCACCAGTTTACATATTGAATTCGCTTGAAGTTTAAATCTCCATAGATTTGTACTAGATCGTAGTTTCCTGGGATTATCATATTTAATTATATGATTCACGCGAATTGATTCAGTGAATATTCGGAAACGTTCGACAATAAATAGCTAGTTGGTTTTGGACTCTATTACGAATGGATTAATGGCGAATGTAATGCTCAATATTTTGTCTCGCTCGCTCGCTAATGTTCGTTCGTTATGCTGTGCTCTTCATCCGCGCACAAAAACTTGTGGAAATGTAAATATTTTGACAATATCCTCGTAGATCATTTTTATAGTGATAATCTTAGAAAAGTTGAAAAAATACTCCCGACATTTTCATTTCAAAGTTCAATATCTCAAAAACGACTAAACCAATTTTGTTAAAACGTAGCTAAGAACCATATCGACTCAGCTAACAGACAAAAAAAACCGCATTAACATCGGTCCACTCGTTTAAGAGCTACGATGCCACAGACAGGCACATACACACAGATACATAGATTACACAGGCACACAGACACGTCAAACTTATAACACCCCCCCTTTTGGGTCGGGGGTAAATAAGAAGCGAACAATGATGTATTACATTCATCCATTTTTATTATTTCTATGAAATAACTGTCAAAATAAAATATCAATTGTTTATAGATTGAAATAGTAGTGAATTGAAATTTTAAAACAGAGGAACGATAGAGAATTTTATAATGAAATATCAATTGTTACGAAGGGGGTGGTAACCGTTGGTATTTCATTAAATCCAAAGGTTGCTCTAACACTTTTTTACAGGCATGCGCTAACGCCTTTTTACAGGCATTCTTAAGAGGCTGACAAGACCAAATTTGTTGAAATTGATGTTATGTAAGCAGTTGTTTAAAAAAAACTATTTGTTCTAACACATCAAAAAAAATATAAATCAATATTTATCATATTTCCAAGACCGTAGACGGACTCGAAACATAATTGGTTGAAATCAGCTCGATAGAAAATAATTGCAAAGATTGGTCTTAAAATCATCTTAAACGGTTCTATGTCCTTATTTTTTTGACGTATGGGTCTGCAATTAAAAACATGAAGTTTACGTATTCATACCTAAACCGCTGACGAGCCATATTTAGCAAATAATCCACACTTTTTTTTATTAAAATTTTTATTCATTATTTTCGTCTAAAACCTGGTCGCTCAAGTAACACTCGCTCTCGTTTACTCCGATACAAATAGACAGTGTGCGCGTTTTTGGTGTTGACAGCGCCTTAACAATTTAATACTTAGATGGAACCGATATAAGAATGATACACAGGTTATTTTAACGCTAGTGTGCTTGTTGGGCTAGCACGATAAGTTTTATCGTCACGTTTTATGTTCCTTTTCGCCGTAAAATCCGCAGGCCCCTATTTAACCAAATCGACAATGGTCACCTGACAATGACAATGGTGAAATAGGGCCCAGGGCTTGAGGGTGAATGTGGGCATTTTCAATTATTCGTGCACCCAATTAGCGTGAGTTGTTAAACAAAAATTAATTCAGTGTCAGTTTTGTAACGACAATTAAGTATTCAATTTGTGTAAAAATTAACTTTTTCTTTTTAATCTATAAATTATATGCATATACACGTTATTATACATTTGAAATGTGGGCATGGAGAAGGATGGAAGGTATTAGTTGGACAGAAAGAAGAACAAACGAAGAGGTTCTAAATTTGATAGGAGAACAAAGATGTCTACTAAAAACTATTGAAAACAGAAGGGGAAATATGTTGGGGCACCTGATACGACATGACAATTACATAAAAACTATAATTGAAGGAAAAATTGAAGGAAGGAGAGGCAGAGGAAGGCCAAGACGTGCGTTTATGGACCAAGCTAAAGAGAACGTTAATGTAATGTCGTATCAGGAGCTCAAAACAGTGGCAGAAAGAAGAACAGAATGGCGATTACTCCACCGACAAGAGCCTGGCTCTTAAATTTATGATGATGATACACGTTATTTAAATGTGAAACCAGTTCATTTTCACATCATTTGAATACTTAATTGTCGTTACAAAACTGACACTGAGTTAATTTTTGTTTAACAACTCACGCTAATTGGGTGCACGAATAATTGAAAATGCCCATGTTCATCAGCTGGTCGATCACGTAACGCATTGTACGGTCGGTCAAAAATGTGGTGTACCACCCTACGGTCGAGGTTCATTTGAACGTAATGAAACAACAAGGTTGATTTCCACTTGCAATAATATTATGACAGTAATCTTACCGACAACCATATCTCACAGAAACTTTTGTCAAAACTGGTAGACCACTTTCTGGGCCGACCGTACCTACGTACAGTTAGATCTTAATGTGCGTTCGAGAAGTAACGTGATCACCATACCTGTGCTAACTGGGGGCACCTATACTAAAGTGATGTAGCAGAGTATTTTATCGACAAAAAAATATATCGATGTTACTGTCAACATCTAAATGTTATTCAATATTATTTATTTTCTCATCATTTTAATATGAAAACAATAAACAAATTAAAACGTGAATTTCTTTGTTTATTTTAAAATAGTTTTCATAGTATACAATCTATCTATATCTTTTCCCTATTCGTCGTTAGTAAAGATTGCCGTCTAGATGAAAATATCCACTTTAAATTACGTTATCTTAACCTTAACTGTCTATTGACTTTTGAATTAAAATAAAACCGATATGATATGTGTTCAGATATGATTTCGAAGCTTTTTATAGTAATCGAGATATTTCAATAAGCACATGTGTTAATATATATCGACATCTTTTTTATCGATATCAAATCCCTAAATAGTGTCCCGAGTTAGCACAGGTATGGTGATCGATCACCCCTCTGAGATGTACTCCAACTGTAAAGCATTGACATTTAAGCATTTAATATTTGAAAACGCATTTCCGCACTACAATGAAACAACTTCAAAGAAAACCAACATGTCCCAAAGATAAAATTTCTAAGAATGTATTGCCGGCTTTTGTTCGGTCCCTATGGTTTTCAGTAGGTAGGTACGTTCCTTATTTTAATTTAGTAGCGTGTTCCTAAATTAAAGACAATTTGCCTAATGGAGGCCTATCCGTCTATATTGGATATAATCAAATATTTGTTGTACAGTCGCGGAATGAAAAGGTTGACCGGTTTTCAAATAAATTCATTTATTTACGCGTTGCAAGCACATGTTACCTTTTTAAACTGTGTAACAGACGTGAGTGTTGTTTTGAAAATTATGTTTAACCGTGTGACAACAAAGTTCAAATTTACTTAGACTAATGTTCATTGACTATTAATAGCTAACTAAAACCTTTTTATTCGTTTGATCTTGCCATTACGTTGTGTCATGTTTGATAAATCGAATGATTAAATCCTCTTCGCTTATAATGATTGAAACTATCAATGTGAATAACAGTTCAGTCAATGTCGTCATTGCATTTCATGTTGGTATTCATTTTATTTTTTTATTTTATTCGCTTTTTCTAAATGCATAGAGGTCAATTCTCATAGTGGACGTATATGTGAGCCATGTAGTCAAATGAAATTCATTATGACGGAATGTGTCATACTCGGTCGATAAAGCAGATATTGATAAGTGATAACTTATACTGGGCAAGCAAAAACAGATCTTAAGGTGGTCAATCTTGTCATTCCGCGAATGTACTATCGAGCCAACTGAATCATGACCCACCATAGAACCTTGTTACAGTTAACGAACATACGCACGATCATATGACGTTAATACGTCAGTTAATTGTGACAAGGTTCCATGGTGGGTCATGATGCAGTTGGTTCGATAGTATTCTTGATCATTATAAACTTATGTACGGAATATTTACCGTTAGCTTTTCGGTGAAGGAAAAACATCGCGAGGAAACCGGTCTAATCCCAATCAGGTCTAGTTTGCCCTCTGGGTTGGAAGGTCAGATGGTAGTCGCTTTCGTTTAACTAGTGCCTATGCCAAATCTTGGGATAAGGTGTCCAAGCGGACCCCGAGCTCCATTATAGGCCAGTCCGTAGAGGTTCAAAGCACCCCTGGGTACGTTGCAAAAGGTGGTGTAGAAGATTTCCCGTAGCCAAAATGCCTATGACATACGGACAGAAGGACACACGGGCAGACATGATGAAACTATGAGGGTTCCGTTTTTGCCATTTTAGCTACGGAACCCTAAAAAGGCTCTCTACGTATTGTACAAAGTATGCTGGCAGTATTTCCTTGTAGAACTGCAACGCTGATGCGTTGCACGAGAAAACCGCCAGCTCTTCGATAACCAGTTATGACGATACCTACTAATGCTGACGATTCTGTAAATTCCTACAATTGAGAAGCTAAAACCTATAGTTACATTCAAAATTGAAACGCAGAAGCTTAAAAACCAAAATTGAAATAACTTACAAAGTTGAGGAAAGCCTCGTTTTCGACCATGGTTTTTTTTGTCGCTGAACCGAATTGTTATGTATTGGTACTCATTAGACGCATAATTTTATGTTATTTAACTTCCTAGTGAATAGCTTTTCGTTAGGATGCACGGTATAGAAGCTACGAGTGAGAAACCAAAAAAAGTCCCAAAATTTCGAGGATTTGCGGCTGCCAAAAGTTGTCCCAAAATATCTCGTGTAACCATTTTTGATATTTGACCGGTTGTATCGATGTCAACAATATATAAAAAATATCTTCTACACGACCTTTTGCAACAAAGATATACTCTACAGACTGGCCTAATTAGGGCACAACCGGAAATAACGCTAGGAGGATATGAAAATACTAATAAATAAGGTGAATAGTGATCTTTGATTATTTTTGTGAGTTTTATTGGTTATAATGTGAGAATAATGTATGTTTACTGTTGTCTAATACCGTATTTTTGTCTTGATTTAGACTTTAAAGACACTTTTGACTTTGATTTTGAAGACCCTGAACTTTAATAATATGTCGTTTTTCAAACGCTGTACCTGGACCAAAATTAATTATTTTATGGTTTATGAAACAATCTTTAAGACTCGGTTCCTTGATTCTACGAGTTCTACAGAACAACTAAGCTAGCTAATACAAGTTTGCCCAACCTACCTATCTTTGTCCAAAAACATAACCCTCTCTCCGGCAGTCGGGTAAAAAGGGCATTGAGCCTAAAAGGACCATTATTAGTAGCACAAATTAATAATGACAAGTATTTTCGTAACATAAAGGCAAGTTTAGACAGGGTCAGTACCTCAGTACGGCGGGGGGCGCCGACTGACCTCAAAATATTCGTATGCAAATATACCTACTAGTCAGCGCTGACCTCACACCGTTGTACTGTCTTCAAATTGGGTTTTTCTCGGATCAGCGCTGACTTGTCTCAAGCTCAAAGTCAGTCACTGACCCTCTCTAAATCTGCCTTAATTCCAAGTGACATGAAGCCTCCGTCGCAATAACTGTCAATAGCATTAAGCTTTATTGGACGGTGACTTTTTCAGTAGAAATTCGCGGAAAATCGTCGAATTACTGTCTAGAATATTCCTTGAAATTTGATGGATATCTAAATATCTACAGAACATCGCCATTTCGTGTCCTTGCAAGACCAATTACTACCAACCTTCAATTTACTTGGTAAAACGGTTTTAACGGAAAAACGGCGTATGTAGACATATCTTATACAGCCTTACTATCTTTTCTTAACAGAAGGTATCTCTGGGCCGATTATAATAGTCGTTATATAGCGAAAATTGCGTTTAAGGCGCTGTATGCAGCTGCTCATCGAAAAAGTGCCTTTTCCAAACCGATTATTAGTATACTTGTACTATTGCTAGAGATCCAAATTTTTGATATGTATATCTTCAGTTCATTGGCTATGTTCGTATTTCGTAAAATCACGATTGCTTACAAAAACCTCGATAGATTTTGCCTTTCAAAACAGTGCTTTTTTACCACCAAACTCGAAATATCTCAAAAGTTATTTGGAATATTACAATGAAATTTGTTGTGATAGGTAGCTTTTTGGTAGATCTATGTACCGGCTTCTTAGAATTTCAATATGTTTGATAATTCAATACATTTGGTCATTTGTCTGAAAAACCGGGTGTCCGCGTCATGCATGCGCGGTGGCGAGTACAATTTAGTACGCCCGTGGCCACTGCCGACGACGGACCTGTGAATGTTTACCTGGCACGCAAATACGCCTTTTTGCAGCAATTATTTCGAGTTATCAAGGTAAATAAAAATATATAAAGGAATAGGAAACGCTAATACATGCTGGAGAACACATTCGAAATGATAGAATAACAAATATAAGGTATGCGATATTTACTACATTAAAGCGTTTCTACATCCGCACCTAAAACGTATTAATAGGTAGCTGGAGCATATTGACAAGATGTCAATAAAAATCTTCAGTTATCCTGAATACGTATTTAGAACTGTTAGGTAGTAAGTAGTCGGGTGTAAATCGGATTCGGACACGAGCACATGGTTGGGGGGGTAATGGTACCAATTATGGACTGTACGAATAATAGATTTATTTATTCATACAGAAATATATCAAAAGCATTTAGGGCTATTGCGCCGGATAGCGACTACCTAGACTAAAGTCCTAAACGAGTTGGTGAACTGAAGAATATTTACTTGCTGTTTAGTAGATTCTATTAAAAACGAGTGCGGAAAAAGACCCTGCCACTCCACCAGCAGCAGGCCACGGCCCTTCCTCATCTTCGTTATAGGCATACATGCATACATACGCTACGGCACATCTTTTCGTCCAATATTCCGCAGTGTCTCAAGACGAGAGTCTTTGACCAGTGTGTGTTGCCAGTGATGACATATGGAACGGAAACGTGGTCGCTTACTATAGGCCTCATAAGAAGGCTCAAAGTCACTCAAAGGGCGATGGAGATGGCTATGCTGGGAGTTTCTCTGTGCGATCGCATCAGAAATGAGGCTATCCGCAGCAGAACCACGGTAACCGATATAGCCCTCCGAATCGCTAAACTTAAGTATCAGTGGGCGGGGTACATTGCACGTAGAACCGATGGCCGTTGGGGCGGAAAGGTTCTCGAGTGGCAACCACGTACTGGAAAGCGCGGCGTGGTTAGGCCCCCCACAAGGTGGACTAATGACCTGGTAAAGGTCGCGGGAGTCCGCTGGATGCGGGTGACGCAGGACCGGCTATTGTGGCACTCTTTGCACTTGGGGGAGGCCTATGTCCAGCAGTAGACGTCTTTCGGCTGATATGATGATACATACGCTCGAAAAACATAAACTTCCTTCTGAGGCAGTCGGGTACAAAGTACTACAGGGTGTTCCCCTATACAGCTGCAAAACTTTGCCAGCTGTTTGTGCACATGATCATCCATCACAAAACACTAAAGTATGCCGTTTCACATCTCGCACTCACTCTGCCACCGCTGTTTCTCCAAATAACAACCAATAAAGCCTTCCCCGCCACGCCCCTTTAAAAATAAGCCCACTAAAGCAAATAAATGTGACGTTATCTAAGTGAACATACCTTTTGTCGGTATGGAGTTATTGATATGACTCACTCACTCACTCACTCATCAACGCACAGCCGAAACTACTAAGACTAGAGAGTTGAAATTTACACCAGAACTACCTTTTACAACGTAGGCAACGCTAAGAAGGATTTTTGGAAATTCCACCGCTAAAGGGGGTAAATAGGGGTGCAAAGTTTGTATGGGGGAAACTTTATTTTTAGAGCTAGAGACTTAAATTTTTGCATAAAGATTACTTATTAGAATACAAATTAGGTACTTTCAATTCAATTAAATTTATTTTGTTAAACATAGGTAACAACTTTTACAAGTATTGTTGGTATACAAAATATAAGACTTCTGTGCATTACCCACAATGTAGGTTTACAAAATATTTCAGCCAGCTAATATATTTATAAAAATAAAAAAATAAATGTCAATACAGTGATTGGTGTTAAATACTTCAAATACATGTCAAAAACTCTCAAAAAATACTATAACTAAAGAATATTATAACTAAGGAATGTCTTGAATGGAATCATGTTATGTCGTAGGGTCGTTTAAGTAATATTTAATGGTATAATAACACTTTTCAATCAAATATTGATCTATTGATTGAAATGATTGATCCAATAATGTCATGGAAAGATCACATAGATACATTATACAGTAAGTTAGCAAGAGGGATCTATGCTCTAAGACAGTTAAGACCACTTGTGTCAGAAAGTTGCTTAAAAGAGCTGTATTATGCGTACATATACTCTCAACTTTCATACGGGATAATGCTTTGGGGCAACAGTACGGATTATGAGTGCATCCTAAAGATCCAGAAACGTGCAATTAGAGTACTTCCCTATGCAAAGGACAGATACACGTGTCGCGAACATTTAAGAAAACTTATTATCTTAACATCAGTTTCAACTTTTATATTGGAAGTTTTGATGTATGTTAAACGTTACCCAAATGAATTTCAAAGGAGAGGTGAAAATAGTTCGAGATCAATGAGAAATGCAAATAACTTAAAAAGAAGCGGGTTGTGTCCGAGATACAACCGTTAATTAAGTTTAAGTGGATACTTATTTGTTGGTTGTCCCCGTAAAATATATATCTGCATTAATTCACTAAAATCTGTATAAGCACAGATAAATCGGTATATATAGCAACATTGACTGACGTAGCACGTTTGACTCGCGAGGCATTGAAAATGGCGGTCATTTCAGCATAGTTTTCATGCCCGTCACATAAACTAAATAACATTTTGTGATTAACAACTAATAGCAAATAAAGAAGGATTAAAACATGTAACAAACAATTATTTGAAATCAGATTAGGCTTCTCTACAAAAAGTTAATCCGGAAGTTACGTGATACATTTTGAACTGTACTCCTATACAAGAACGCGAGCAAAGAAGTATCCACTTCAAAACAACCTCGCCCAGACTTAGAATAGGCACAAAACTTCCGAAGTTAATAGGACAAATACTCATTTGAGTTCAAAGAGGGTTCTAAGTTTGTATAGAGAGCAAGACATTTTGAAATAAAGAGAGATTTGTTTCTTCGGTTTTAGACTGTTTACTTAAAGACTAGGTACAGTCAGCGTCATATAGTTAGTAGCAGCCAAAGTAGCCGAATATATCGTAACACATCCTTACACCTATATTAACAAAGACGTGTTGCGATATATTTGGTTACCTAGGCTGCTACTAACTATCTGATGCTGACTGTACAAAACTAATTTCAATGTTTTTTTTTATTAAACAAACATTTAAATTTCTTAAACAAACATTTAGACGATAATATACGAACGATTATACGTGGACGAAGTCGCGGGCAACAGCTAGTTTATATATATATTTATTTAAGCTTTATTTATTCCATATTGTTTGTGTTAGTACATATTTACTAAATCTAAAAGATTTATGCCATTTTTTCTTTCTTATATGGACCCCATTCGGGTAAAAGCCATATATCGCCAGATATTAGGAGAAAAGAAGGGCACTGGAAGCAACAAACTGGTCAGGGCCGAAAGACAAAAAAAGGAAAGGTAGACGACGAAGACGTTGGACCAATGACATAACTGAGGTCGCCGGACCTAGCTGGATGCAGTTGGCTAAAGACCGAAAAAAATGGCATGAGATCGAGGAGGCTTTTACCTAAATTTACATTTGCTTTAAAAAATTCAATATAAATCAAACAAAAAAAGACAATTAATGCTTAATTTATATTTATATAATTACTTCCGGTTGGAAAATTTGTTGGATTCTTGTGTTAAGCATCTTAGAATAACGATTAAAAATGAAATATACAAAAAAACGCTATTATAAATTAATGATTTTCGAAACCGTATTTTGCCTGGAGTATAGAGCCAAGTATAAGTCCAATCTTGTTGGCTTGTTGAGAGTATCAAGGTCCATCGCGGTGTGGCCGCTGGTCGAGGTAGCATGGTAGGCAGCACGCGCCGCGCGAGCGCAGTGACATAACACTTTTAGGTATTTAAGAGAAAAATTGAATTTGTTATTTTTATATGATGTTTGGTCAAATTACATTTTTTAATAGACATAATTTTTTTTTAAGAACTTGCTGGTCTTAAAATAACCACCCTGTATCATAAAATGCTCTTCTGACTAACAGTGGTCTAATTATTCAGTTTTTGATCAGTCAGTCATACTTTTGTAACAAAGGTAATAATTCAGATTCAGATTCAGAACTTTATTGATAAAATGTCATATTTTACCGGTCAATATCATGCATGTCAAATACATTTTAAAATTTCTTATTGTCTTAGATGTTATATACCTATCGTTATTGAACAATTTTGAAAGTGTTGTTGATTTATGAGTGGGTCAATGATATATTGGTCATAAAGTCGTCTATGCTGTAGCAAGCCATTTTTATGAGGAGCTGTTTGAGCTTGTTTTTGAATGCTGCATCAGTTACGGCGTTTATAACGTCAGGCGGTAGGACGTTATATATTTTAGGGCCTAGCACGCAATTATGGTAATAATACTCCTTGCATTTCATTAAATTGTCAAAAGGGCCTATACGTGTTGGCGCCGTTTGTACTTTGTAGGTACCTAGCCCCACGCATGCCTCCCAAAGGTCCGGGACATCATTGTCCCGTGAGCGGGAAAGACATACATGGTAATAATATAATTTGCCAGGAGTTAAATAGATGAACATAGCTATTTGTTTATTATTTTTGATGGTTTCTTAAGCGGGTGTTAACCGGCGCTATAACTTTACCTAGAAGTAATCGATTTTATTTCGGTTTAAAAAACCTGTAATATATTAGTACAATCCATAATTGGTGACGTTCACCCTTAGGAAGTGAAGATGTACTATTATTTTATCAGTTCTACGTATTTGGAAAACGGAAGCACCCACATAGGAACTGGGAAAACGATAGGTGGATTGATGATGAAGAAATCTGTACTAACATATCTTTGGAAAGTAAGTGTCCATAATTGATGTCATCATACTACGATGTACTTAAGAACTGTAACTACCTATTATTCCTTATTTTCTTTAAAAAAATAGATTTAAATAAATAAATAAACAATAAATATTTGGGGACAATCTTACACAAATCAACCAAGATTTGAAAAATAAAACAATTATTCAAGAAGACAAACATTTGATCGTATGATCCGCAAAAACGAGCCGAATACGGATGCCAACAGAATAAGGCCGTTAGCGGGGTGCGCGGGACGCGCGTCTCCCGCTCCGTCTGCCTCACCTCCGCAAATACCTAAATATCGTCTAATAAGAGCGCCATTTAGATCCCCTTAAAGAAGGCATTAGAATAAAGGGAACACTTGACCTTTTTGAACACGTTGAAAATTAGCTGAAAATAATAATGTTACGAAATTCTGTTTATATTTCCACTCAAACAAAACTTCGGGTTGAAGGACGAAGTGGCGCATGCAAGCAAGTGTTTACGCCGTTTTAGCACTTATACGTTTAGCAATTAGTAGTATTATCGCATGAATACAGAATGGACTTGGGTAATTCTGAAAGTAAAGTTAAGAGCTTACACACAAGCAGACTCGTCGTTAAATAATAATACAACTGCCGAACGAGATGGCCGTACATACAATAAACTATAGTAGCTGTGTGAGCTGTAGAACTTGCGAGCCGGTTATTTTTTAGGCTTCCGTACTCAAAGAGTAAAACTAAGACTAAGACTCCGCTGTCCGTCTGTCTTTCTGTCTGGCTGTCACCAGGCTGTATCTCAACAACCGTGATAGTAAGACAGTTGAAATTTTCACAGGTGATGTATTACTGTTGCCGCTATAACAACAATTATTCTAAAAAACTGAATTAATAAATATCCTTTTATTTATATACAGCCTGTATTTTTAATATTCTCTCAAATTGTAACCAGATGTAGGTAATAGGGCTATGAACCGATATTGCAAGAAAATTTTAAGTTAGTCTTATTGAACAAAGTACAACTAATTTTTGAAAATTTATTAAGCGGCAAAGTATTGCGTACTCATGTTTGACACATGGAAGAAATGGGTCACTTGTGACACTTGTGACGTCACGTCAGTAAGACAAAGTAGTGATACATTGCGTACTGAATTATTTTGTATGGAATAAAAAATTGATACGATAAGAAAATTTTCTTGCAGAATCGGTTCATATCCCTCACACCTACGTCTGGTTACAATTTGAGGTAATATTAAAAATACACGCTGTATACATTTTACAATCTTTGTATATATATATTTTACAATCTTAAACAAATCAGCTTAGCCCCAAGCTAGCAAAGCTTGTACTATGGGTACTAGACGACGATAAACATACATTCATAGATAAATGAATACTTAAATACATGCATAGAAAACATCCATGACTCAGGAACAAATATTTGTGCTCATCACACAAATAAATGCCCTTACCAGGATTCGAACCCGGGACCTCCGGCTTCGTAGGCAGGGTCACTACCAACTAGGCTGCAGGAGGCTCCCATACAACAAACGTGATTGTTTTGCCGTTTTATAGATAACTAGTGACCCGCCCCGGCTTCGCACGGGTTTATATGTATAATACAATTAATACATGCATGTATTATACATATAAACCTTCCTCTTGAATCACTCTATCTATTAAAAAAAACCGCATCAAAATCCGTTGCGTAGTTTTAAAGATCTAAGCATACATAGGGACAGACAGACAGACAGACAGACAGCGGGAAGCGACTTTGTTTTATACTATGTATTGATGGTACGGAACCCTTCGTGCGCGAGTCCGACTCGCACTTGGCCGGTTTTTTTAAATTTTGAAATACTGAATAGACGAAACTAAAACTGTATAATAAATAATTTAACCTACTCGTAAAAATTCACGAGAATCGTTTGAAAAAGGCGACCTCTAGAGAACAGCCGAGCAGCCGGCTTACGATTTTTTTTTGCCCAAGCTTGAACGGAGTTTGTTGCTTCACTCGTTCAATATTTTTTTTTTTGCGGACAATCTCACACAAATCGACTTAGTCTCAAACTAAGCAAAGCTTGTACATTGGGTACTAGACGAAGATAAACATACTTATATAGATAAATATATATAAATAAATACTTAAATATTTACATAGAAAACATCCATGACTCAGGAACAAATATTCGTGCTCATCACACAAATAAATGCCCTTACCGGGATTCGAACCCAGGACCTCTTGCTTCGTAGGCAGCGTCACTACCAACTAGGCTAAAGCGGTCGTATATAAGAGCGTCAGATAGAAATAATTATTATCATTTGTTTTCCTAATTCTAATATTAAATAGTTAAATTCACGTATTAAATGTCACGGGTGACATGTTTTGAAATAATCGGGAGTTCTTCTTCAGGATGAGTGTTTTAGCAGCAGTAGGTATCGCTTGAATCACTGCCTGCGCCCGCTCCGAGCGCCGCGCGGTCCGTGACGCACGCGCCGACAAAGAGGGGGGGGGGTCGCAGTCTTGCACTGTTGTCGTTGTGTGACGCTGCGGCAGGAGTTCGTCTCCTTCAAGAGACGATACGCACACTGAACTCAGTGATTCAAGCGACACCGCCGCGAAAACACTCATCCCAAAGAAGAACTCCCGAAGAGTTCGAAACATGTCACCCGAAGTGACATTGAATACGTGAGTTGAACTGTTTAACTATTAGAATTATTTCAACATGTCTCACGAAAGTTTAAATTCGATTTGTTGTCCTTCATCCGTTTTGGTTTCATTTCATTTCATTTTATTCAGTGACATTATTAAACTTACAGTGCGGTCACCAAGTCGTTTACAAGAAAATTAATTCCAAAAATCACACGAACAAGATTAATTTATAAACATTTCAAACATTGTACAAATCACAAAAGTAAAATTATGAAATATTTGTGTCAAAAATAAAAGTAAAAAAAAAATAATATTACTGATTCATCATCATCACATTTAAAGTTGCTACATATAAATGGCAGTGTCCAAAATAAAATATCTATCTATTCAGCCCGTATCCACCCACTGTTGAGTATAGGCCTCTTCTTTATTACGCCACTCTCCCCGATCCTGTGCTAATCTCATCCACTGTTTGCTTCCTGTTCGGCAGATATCATCGGTCCATCAGGCTGGTGGTCTGCCCGCTGACCGTTTCGATGACCTAATAGTACATTACTTACCTAGGGCGGTTAAACAAAGAATGTCTCAGATCGCAGGTATTTGACGCCCGAGCCGAAGGCAAGGGCGATAAATATGCGCTCTGAGGCTTTCTTTTTTACCGCCCGTGGTGAGTACAAAATTTTACGTCTCTATCTGGCCAGGAGGTGGGGTTTTCCGCACGCATGGCGTGCGGTAATTCCTACTTTATGGCCAGGTATGACGTAAAATATAATAATGAAGAAGTAAAATATAATAATAAAAAAAAAAACAAAAGAAAAACATCGAATTCAAAATTGTTTGCCACGATCGAGTCAGTATGAAGTTGAAGCAAACAAATAATTAGTCGTCCAAATTCGCAGCCGTCAGTCATTTTAACAACTTGTTAATTTAGTCCCTGGGCGTACGTATAGCCGCTATATGTAATTATATTCCGGCTATACGGCTATAATGTGTACCTACGTCAATAAAGGTAGGCCTATAATAATTATTTTTTTGTAATTTCTATTAGAGGTTTTAAATAATACAAAACAACCTGGGGGCATGGTAGTGCCCCCGCCAAGACGAGCCAATAATAAAATAGGAAAATAAAAAGTATGCCGTATGGGTACAACACTATTTATGAAATTCTAAATAATAAGTGGAAAGGTAAATCGTGGTAATTAAAAACTGAAAATTATGTTAATATCTACTTCTTTACTTACTTTATTTATTCGATATTCGAACTACGTTATTAAATTTTTCTCCATGTACTCGAAAATGTTCGCCTTACGTACTGTACCAAATATAGGTAGTACAGTCAGTCAGCATCAAAAGTAGCTACGCAAACGAAGACGTCAAAAGTCTTTATTAAAAGGGAATAAGAACTATTGACGTTTTTGATTGCGTAGTTACTTTTGATGCTGACTGTACGTGAAGTTCCTCGTTACTGACCACACAAAAAAGCTTAAACTGCTTTAGGCCTGAATCACGGGCATTTTCAATAATTCGTGCACCCAATTAGCATAATTTGTTAAACAAAAATTAACTCAGTCTCAGTTTTGTAACGAAAGTTAAGCATACAAATGATGTCAAACTGAACTTTTTTCGCATTTAAGTAAATTTTTATACGAACTACTTAATTGTCGTTACAAAACTGGCACTGAGTTAATTTTTGTTTAACAAATTATGCTAATTGGGTGCACGAATTATTGAAAATGCCCTCACACATGTGTCAGTATTCAGTAGTAATTTTGACAGTTATTAGTTTACTACTGACCCACCGTAATAGGCTGTGTCAGTGAGATGCAGGGCTATAGCACCACGTAACTATCCACGAATAGACGGGGAATAGGGTCTTTGCAGTAAGTAGGTGGGCATTTTTAAATAATTGGGTCCCCAATCAGCGTGACTCATCAAACAAAAATTAACTCAGTGTCAGTTTTGTGACGAACATTAAGGATATAAATTTACTAGATTCACATAAGTAACATGTTTATGCATATAATTTACAAATTGATGAGAAAAAGATCATTTTCATACAAACTGAACCCATAATTGCCGTAACAAAACTGACACGGAGCTAATTTTCTCACGCTAGTTGGTTTTTGTGGTTACATAATTATTTGAAAATGCCCCGGTACAAACGCCAACACAGTTAACTGTCCATCCTGTATTTATATTGAACCTTATTACAATACTCATAAAATGCTCGAATAGTCATTTAACTGTGTTGGCGGTGGTACTATTCACTGTACAGTTGCCATCACATACAGCTGAACACTACAGCCCAATGCACCCTGATGCCTTGAAAATAGAGTTGTGTTCAGATGTGTGTGACGTCGTGCTTGTTTGCTCCGATGTATGTGATGGCGACTGTTGTTGCCGTGTTTGTGATTAGGTTTTTATAGACAGTGACATGAAACGTTCCCCCTTAATACACGATACTTTACAAATATAATCACTGAATAACTTTATTTGCTTTTTGAATTTACTATGCACATTTATCCGATAGAAAATAACCGTATACTCGTAACCGTAAACAAAGCTTCCTTTGCGACCAGCGTTGACTTTAATTCTGCTCTGAGAAACGAGATCGCCCGAGAGCCCCATTCGGACTTAGAGGACGTCTATCTATTTACTTTGTTATCTAGTATACTTACTTGGCAGTGCAGCCGCGAATGTACCTGATACTAAGCCGTTTCGTTTTCTTTGTGCATATTGGATGCGGGGAAAATTGTTACTTTGCTACCTTCCCTGGAGGTTTCAAAGTCAATTGTTTTTCTTAAAACCTATTTATGACTAAGGGTTGGTTGTTACAAACCGTTGCTAATTGTAAGTTAGTTAAAACCTGTTTGTATGGCAAGTTTGGCAGTTTTCTAAGGAATGACAGGTGCTGGCGCCAAATTCACGATTAGCCAGTGAAATGGTAAAATATATAGAACACGAACTCCTAACAAATTTCTACCCAAACTCGTGCCCAAAACCCGGTATATATGCGCATAGTCATCTACGTATCCAATCACTGCTACCCAAAATGTCAGCCTATTTTCAATTACCAAACACAAATGGATGCGATTGGTCAATTTAGGAATACATTGCTGTGATTATCGTTCACTGCGATTAGCAGGTACTTAATAATGATTGAGTAAATGAAGTAAATCCTGAAGCCTGAAGCCTGAGTGTAGTAGTTATGTCGCTGTCGCCTAACATTATTTAGCGTTAGATAACGTGCATGTTGTGTTTGCCTGTAATTGGATAAACACTTTTTTTTATTAATTTATTGTTTGTAACAAGCTTTGCTTTGTTTTTGTACCAAGTTTAGTTCCTAAGTCACATGGTGTTGTATCTGTTGGCAACCTTAAATAAAGAAATAAATAATTAATTAATTAATTAATAACACACTGGTACGGCCTGCGGTGGCGGTCAATAGTATGGTGCGGATTCTTTTTACAAGCTTTATATTAACTTGCACTATTCGTATGTAGGTAATGTAAGTATGTAAGTTGTCCGTCAAAATTTGCAATCCATTTTTCAGTCACTTTCCGTTATCCAATTGAGCTGAAATTTTGCAAGCATATGTATATCGCATGACAATGCAATATTATGATGACTTGGAGCTGATCTGATGCTGGAGCTGGAAGGAGGCCATAGGAACTCCGCAATAAAACGACACAACCCCATTGAGTTTGAGCTCGTTAGAATCGTCTCAATGAGTACTTGATGATGGTATGCAGAAAAGTACAATCGACAGTAAAAGCTTGTACCAAAAATGATTTTTTTTGACAGAAACTTATTATTCTAGACTGAATTCAGTTCTCTTTGTGCCTAGTAAACACTGCGATTGTCTTTCATTGTTAAGTGATAAACAAAGCGATTGTCTTTTATTGTTAATTATAAGTGGTAATTGACTACATTTCATTTGTTCAAATGTTTTTTTTAAGCAGCACGTGTTTTTTTTATTTCTCCCTAAATTGTAATTTTAATTTTTCAGAAGGTCGTAACTAAATTATGACGTTAACGTTACGGCTCTGTATGGCAGCTTGCACACCTTTCATATGACAATCGTAGTATTGACGTCACACACGGCTTAAACCACATTTATACAATTTCACGATTTTCTTAAAAACAGGTGAGAAATGAAACCTGAAAACTACTTTATTACGTTCATGTAACATAATTGCCGAAATGGTTTTCGAATTAGGCTTCATTACATAGTCTGAAATGTTATCAATTGATACTGTAAAATAAACGTAGTGTACCACGGCTGGTAATCTCCATGCAACGAAACACATGCAGTAGCGCCATTTTGTTTTTAATGTTGCATGACGTCTTGCTTTACCTACTGTGATTGGCTGATTGATAATGTTTCATTTACAAACTGTCAACTGTGACATGTCTTCAAATTCCACGGTTCTAGGAAAATTAAGTTGTTGATCGAGTGAAGTCGTTGTGCTTATCCTCTCCTCTTTATTTTGTGATAGAGCCTCCTCTGTTAGTGTTTAGCATGTTGCAAAATGTTTAACGAGTGCTGTCTATGTAAAAGTTTGCGAAAGGACGCTAAATATCTTAACTTTCCCTCTATTCCGCCCATAAGTCTCAACGGTTCTCCTCTTCAGACTGTAACTAAATTTAAGTATTTGGGACATTGGGTCACAGACACCCTCAAAGACGATGTCGACATGGAAAGGGAACGCAGAGCACTGTCGGTTAGGGATAATATACTATCTCACAGGTTTGCATGCTGTTCGCGCGAGGTGAAGATAATACTGTTCAAAACTTACTGCCAAAATCTATACACGTGCAACAGTGCTCTGCGCGTCCAGTACAATAATGCCTTCAGGGGGTTGTTGGGGCTGCCCTGGCGCTACAGCGTGTCAGGGATATTCGCCACGTGGAGCACCGACGGTTTCCAAGCCGTGCTGCGCAAGCGGGTCGCATCCTTGGCCGAGCGCGTACGGGGCAGCGCCAACGCTCTCCTGAGGGTGATCGCTGAGAGGATGGAAAGCCCTATCCTCGCTCACTGGATGTCCATGCATGTACATTCCAACTATAATTATACTTTCCACTAACATTAGTAATGATAAGTATAGTAGTATAAGTTTTTACTAACATAATATGGATGTGTTACAATTGTCCGAAATAAAAAATGCTTTCTTTCTTTCTTTCTTCTTTCTTTAATTCATTTATTTCCCACTTTTTTTTTTTTTTTTTTTTTTTTTTTTTTTTTTGTATCCTGCAAAGCTTGGCAATCTGTTTTATACAAAACAATAATCCATTTTGCTGTCTGATGTCCTTCATCAGTTATAATTTCTTAAATGGGGAAGCCATCCAATGATGCTTTCCTCATTCCTTGTCTGCGAATCTCCTCGCCAGGTCCACTACACTATTCCTCTTTAGTCGGGAGAATTGCAAGCTTCCAATTCCTTGCAGTTGCGCAGCTAATTCATTTCTGTGATTATTCAGTCTGGCTTGATAATTCTTACTATATGTTGCTATTTCTTCTTTTACTGTTTGTAGATTGAGGTCTAAGTTGATATATTTGTTACTTATGTAAGGTGGTATCTTGAGCATAGTCCTCATTGCCTTGCTTTGAAAACGCTCCAATATTTCGATATTACTATGGCTCGCTGTTCCCCACAGCTGGATGCCGTACGTCCATATAGGCTTCAGTATAGTTTTATAGATGGCCATTTTACTGGTATCTGAGAGCTGTGATTTCCTGCCGGTCAGCCAATACATGTTGCGGAGCTTGCAATCTAGTTGTTTTCTTTTTGTCCATATGTGCTTTCTCCATGTGAGACGGCGATCGAGGTGCATGCCCAAGTACCTGGCGTCCTCGCTTTGCGGGACTTCTTCTTCATATAACTTAACAGGGGGGCAGGTTTTTCTCCGGAGCGTGAATGTAACATGAACTGACTTATCCTTGTTTGCTTTAATGCGCCATTTGTCAAACCATTTTTCGATTATCAGCAAGTGCGTTTGAAGGTTTTGAGAGGCTATGCTGGGATCTTCGTGAACGGAGAGCAATGCCGTGTCGTCTGCGTATGTTGCTGTCATGGTGTTATTACCGGTTGGTAAGTCGGCGGTGTAGATGAGGTAGAGCACTGGGCCCAGGATGCTACCCTGAGGCACGCCTGATTTGATGCAGTGCATTTTTGATGTTTCAGTATTATGTTTTACTTCGTAACATCTATTCTCAAGGTACGATTTTAAGATGAGAAAGAATGACTGTGGCAATTTTTGTTTAATTTTATAAAGAAGTCCTTCATGCCATACTTTATCGAATGCTTGACTAATGTCTATGAATATAGCTGAGCAGTATTTTTTGCATTCAAATGCTCTAGATATGATGTCTACCAGCCGGTGCACTTGTTCGATGGTTCCGTGACCTTCTCTGAATCCAAATTGATGTGTTGGTATGATGTCTGCGAGGTGTTCGCGCATTCTATTAAGTATGATTTTTTCTAGCATTTTTCCAATTACTGGTAGAAGGCTTATAGGTCTATATGATGTAACTTCCTGAGGTGGTTTACCTGGTTTTAGTATCATCACCACCTGTGCTATTTTCCACTGACTAGGGTACAGGTTTAATCTAAGGCATGCGTTAAAAATGGTAGATATCATTAGTATTCCCTTTTTAGGGAGGTGTTTTAGTAAAGTAGAATCTATTAAATCATAGCCCGGGCTTTTGCCATCCTGTAATTTGTGGATTTCTTTGTAGATTTCTTTCGGCGTGGCACACCTTAGCGGCATGCTCATTTGAAGTGCTGTGTGCATATACGTTTTTATTTCTTTGTCGTGTTCTTCACTGATACTAGGATAGGGTTGGAACACTTTCTTTAAGTGTTCTGCATAGGCATCGGCTTTCTCTAAATCTGATCGGGCCCAGGTTCCGGTATGTGTTTTGACAGGTGTTGCTTGAGATTTCGGTTTTTTCAAGTTCTTGGTGGCTTTCCATAATGAATGATTTGTGTCTATAGTCGGTGTCAGAGCCGCAAGGTAAGTCTGCAGATTTCTGTCTTTCATATCCTTAGTAAGGTTTTTTAGTTTTTGCGAGGATTTATTAAATGCTGCCTTGTCGACTGGGCAGCCAGTTGTATGCCATACCCTTCGCAGTTGTCTTCGTTCTTGAATTTTATTTCTGATATACGCCGGGTACACGTGTTCCTTCGCTATCCCCGTTTTTCTGGCTGGAGTAGATTCCTGGATTGCTGAGTGTATAGTTATGTTAAGCATTTCTATGGCTTGTTCTACTTCTTCGATGTTTTTTAATGAGATTCGTAGGTTTAGATTTGTTTCGATATGAAGTTGATAATTCTTCCAGTCTGTATTTTTGTTATATAATTTAGGTGTAACTTCTGTAAGGGTAACATTTTCGGTGATATTGAGAACAATTGGGGTGTGGTCAGAGGATAAGTCCATTATCGGTTCTGCATGCATATGGTCGTTGGGAACGTTTCTACTTATGAAGAAGTCTAGTAAGTCTGGGATTTTTCGGTTATCCGTGGGCCAGTAGGTGGGTTCTCCAGTTGACGTACATTCCAGGTTAAGGGCCTCAACGGCTTGAAACAGCTGCCTACCTCTAGTGGTTATGAGTCTGGAGCCCCAGTAAGTGTGTTTTGCGTTCCAATCTCCACCAGTTATGAACCGGTGACCCAGTTTCGAAAAGAAGCTTATGAATTGCTCTTTGGTTATTGTATATCTAGGGGGGCAGTATACTGCAGAAAGGGTAATTCCAGCGCCTTCGTCGTGTACTTTTATCTGTGTTGTTTGAATTTCTTCGGCATTATCTGTTTCATTTATTTCCCACTAAGGAAACTTCCTGGTATTTCAGTTGTAGACACTTGCCTCCATTGAGCTGGAATCAAGTGGCCAATTTAAATACCGGGAATTAAATTAATCATCATTATAAAAAAAAAATAAAAAAAAAAAAAAGGCTACGCTCTTAAAACCATATTGGCAGTCCTTTTACACGTGCAGCCTATGCGATCAGCTATACGCAGCGGGCATACAGCGCTCTGCGGGTACAATATAACAACGCGTACAGGGTGGTGTTCGGGCTGCCGCGACACTGCAGCGCCTCTGGCATGTTCGCGGAGGGGCGGATCGACGGCTTCCACACGATCATGAGGAAGCGGTGTTGCTCGCTACTGAGACGGTGGCGCGCCAGCTCGAATACCATCCTGTGCACGCTGGTCGACCGGTGGGACTCACCGTGGCTGAGGCACTGGGTGCAGCTGCATGTCCCCCTATGTCTGTACACCTAGACCTATATTAATATTAATACTAACCCTAGAATTAAGTAATATGTTACTAACAATTTATGGACTTTGTCCGAAATAAAATTGATTGAATTGAATTGAATTGAATAAAATTATTTCAAGGCTAGACTACGCTGGATGTATACAGCTCGATCCGTTGCCTTAAATGTATTCCTACTTTAAAAAAAAGAAACGTCATTCAACACTAAACGTACAGATTATATAAATAGTTGCTTAAGGAATGTTTTTTTGTTCCTGAGTTGGCGGTCGTAGTACCTCTAAGTAGTCTGTGGTAGGAACTAAACTGCAACACTTTTTTAACCAAAAAGCGGCTTTGTGTAAAGGAGGTCCACATTAAAAATACTACTTAGCAATGTTGACCATTTTGTATTTAATACTAGTCTACTTTAACAATAGAGTGGCACGTGGCTATTGTGACTTAGTTGGACTGATGGATCTTAAGATAAGATCCGGTCTAGAATAAGAATCCGCAATATATTTTTTTCAATTGACAATTACTGTCAAGTTTACTATTGACCGCCACCGTAGGCCGCAGCCAGTGTGAGTCAGCCTTAAGGATGGGTTGTAAACTTGTAACAAACCATCTGTAATCATAAGCGGTGTTCGTTGAAATTTGAATGTATGGACCACAGAACACTTAACTTGAATGTATGGACCACAGAACACTTAATTTGAATGTATGGACCACAGAACACTTAATTTGAATGTATGGACCACAGAACACTTAATTTGAATGTATGGACCACAGAACACTTAATACTATATGGCGATGTGGGCGTGGCAGACGCGCCACTAGAGTTTGGGCATGCGCTCAAGCTTTCGTACCAAAATCACCCGATCGCCGTGTTGTTGTAGGCGGCGTGGAGGAGACGAGGTGGCGACACCGGTCCCGATGGAAATCGCGCTTGATACCCCTTCTATAGTATTTGGTGTTCTGTGGTATGTACAGTTTGACAAGTTTCTATGGAACGACATGCCGGCGCCATATTTAACTTTGATCGTCTGTAATCATAAGTTAGCCGCCCTAAGTGTTTTATTTGTAAACATAGGTTGTAAAGGTGGTGACATTTTTACCCCATTGCCCCGGAAAGAGGGTAATGTTATTCGAGCGTATGTACGTATGTATGTATGTGGACGAGAAAATTCACGGACTACAGTCCAAACGGCGTGATGGATTTTGACATATGAGGTGTCGTTGGATTCCTCAGAATCGTGAGAGTGACATAGGCTATAATAATGTAAAAAAAGCAGCCGGTTTTCTTTTTATATCTTTTGACTTCATTTGTGTATTATTTCACAAAAATGATTGCAAAGTCGTCAAGCCCAAAAAATCAAGTTGTTTTTTATTTGTCTTGTAATATAATATCACTTATACGAAAAAGGGAAAATTTTGAATAAAATCTCCATAACGCGTAAGAAAGGAAATTATTGAAAAAATCATCAAAACGACTGAAGCTTCGGCATCTCACTTAGTTAAAGCGATTGGCCAACTGCGGAGCGATATTTTTTTATTTCCCCTTTCAATTAACTAATGAATAACATTTCAAGACAATTTTATCCCCGATGGAAGTGAATAATTGGGACACATGACCTGAGTTAATACAAAATGAAGTCAGATTAAAATTCATAATAAGTCCATATGTACCTACATCATATTTCAATACATACCTACGCAAGTTTAAGTACTAGGTATAAGCAAAAGTATGTACCTACATTCAAAGTAAAATCCATGCGGAAAAACAAGAAAAGATACACAAAAGTATAACGAGTATACATTCACTTTATAATTGATCGCAATTTTAATGGAATAAGTAGTATGTATTTAAGTATGCAAAAATAACTTTTTTTTCCTTTTGATATTATCAATAGTTACTAACAATACCTACTTAAAACCTCTTTATTAGCGCAGAACTGGCGAGACTGATGTACTTGTACTCATGAGGCCTGTTGAGTGCCACCATTCAACAAGCCATGACTACTGACGACAACTTATTGCCAACAGGCAGCGGAAAGCGGAAATGCGGAAGACTTCATGCGTCTTTACCTGAGCGAGCCATCTCGGCTGGCGGTGAGGGACGTTCGCGGACGCACGGTGGCGCACCAAGCGGCCGCGCGCAACACTACCAACATACTACACATCATCAACAACTATGGGGGAGGTTAGTGTTGCACTGAAGTCCTTCTCGGCTGGCGGTTAAGGACGTCCGTTGACGCACGGTGGTGCTCTAATCGGCCGCGCGCAACACTACCAACATACTACACATATCCACAACTATGGGGGAGGTTAGTGTTGCACTGAGGTCCTTCTCGGCTGGCGGTGAAGGACGTCCGTGGGCGCACGGTGGCATACCAAGCGGCCGCGCGCAACACTACCAACATACTACACATCATCAACAAATATGGGGGAGGTTAGCGTTGCACTGATGTCCTTCTCGGCTGGCGGTGAAGGACGTCCGTGGGCGCACGCTGGCACACCAAGCGGCCGCCCGCAACACTACCAACATACTACATATCATCAACAACTATGGGGGAGGTTAGTGTTGCACTGAGGTCCTTCTCGGCTGGCGGTGAAGGACGTCCGTGGGCGCACGCTGGCACACCAAGCGGCCGCGCGCAACACTACCAACATACTACACATCATCAACAAATATGGGGGAGGTTAGCGTTGCACTGATGTCCTTCTCGGCTGGCGGTGAAGGACGTCCGTGGGCGCACGGTGGCACACCAAGCGGCCGCCCGCAACACTACCAACATACTACATATCATCAACAACTATGGGGGAAGTTAGTGTTGCACTGAGGTCCTTCTCGGCTGGCGGTGAAGGACGTCCGTGGGCGCACGCTGGCACACCAAGCGGCCACGCGCAACACTACCAACATACTACACATCATCAACAACTATGGGGGAGGTCAGTATTGTACCTGAGGTCCTACCCTGTTAACGGTGAAGGCCGTTCGCGGGCGCACGGTGGCACGCAGAGCGGCCGCCCGCATCACTATTTACCAACATACTACACATTATTAATAACTGTGCGGGAGGTCAGTGTTGTACTGAGGTCCTTCTCGACTGGCGGTGAGGGACGTTCGCGGGCGCACGATAGCGCACTAAGCGGCCGCCCGCAACACTACCAACATACTGCACATCATCAACAACTATAGGGGAAGTAAGTGTTGTACTGAGGCGCCATACGTGTGAGCGGGAGATCAGAACGCAGCATCTTGCTCCCACCTATGGTGCATCGCTGGCACTGCTGCCGTTGGTCTTAGGGTGGGTGGGTTGCACCAAAGCTTCTGTAATCTTGAGCGGTGTTCGTTATAGTACATTGTTTAACAAGGGGCGTATGAGGAATATTGCAAACGAGAGTCTATTAGGAGCCCGACGCCGTAAGGCGGAGGGCTTTTGATGACTCGAGTGTGCAATATTCATACGCCCGTGTTGTACACAATGTTTTTCATCACATTTGCGAGGAAATAAATAACCACAAAAGACAGAAAACCCTATGTTTTATACAAGCGCATCAATCAAATGTTGACGAAATTGACAACTTCACTTCTAGATCAGTGCGAGTGGAGGGCGGAGCTTCAATATTTCAACCAATCACAGAGCATGGAGCATGTGGTTCTTGCAGGGCATGGCCTGCTCGATTTTATTTTCCAACCAATCACAGAGCAGAATTCTTGCCGTCCAGATTTGCTGAACGCATTACTCCCTTGGGACCATTATTTCCCGCGGTAACAATTTAGACCATTGTCCTTCTGTATACAGGCAAGAAATAACACCATTTATGAGCTAGTGTGATGAAAAAAAATTAATGTATGGAAAGTTTGTCATGTTTGTATGGAATGAAAGCTTCTGGTGCCATATGTAACGTTGATCTATCTGTAATCGTGCGTTGGTGCAACCCGCCCCTAGCCATCGGTCAGGGGACCAATTTTTGACTTTCGAGCGCTCGAATCTTTCACTCGAAAACGGACAAAAATTACGAAATGATTTTTTGAAATAGCGATAGAAAATTGAAAAGCTGGTGGTATTGACCACTCGTATTCAATTCTATCGGTAGAAAAATAGTGCCTGCAATTTTGACACTAAAATCGTATTTACTTTTATTTAATTTTCGAGCGGTCGAAAGTCAAAAATCGCCCCCCAGGTCGCGGTTATTCAGCGAAACACATGGCAATGCTTTGACATGGTCTATCAGCGCATTGATAAAATTACCTTGCAATCTTAAGCCAGCACAACCAACTGGGTAATTGATTATCTGCGAAGGTGAGGATTTTTTTTTCTCACACTTTCTCGAAAATGGGTGGACCCAGCAGTAAGTGGGACAAAGACCATGATATATTGATGAAAATAATCTGTTCCAGATCTGAACGCTTTGGACAACAATGGAAACACGCCACTCCACGTGGCCGTTGAGAACGAGGCATTAGACGCCATCGACTTCTTACTACAGCAGTAAGTATTTAATATATACCAGTTCTTCATACTTATTTGACGTGTCGTGTCGCGACGAGACGCGACAGAACGAGAACGGTTTCATACATTTAGTGTACGGTTATATTCACTGATCTGATGCCCTCTGAGTGACGGTTCCTTTTGTGTCAGGCATCGAAGCACGTCAGAGAGAATCATGCAATCCGACTCAACGACAAAGGGATTTAAGTCCCCACTCTAGTGTCCCTGTTTTCGAAAATTAAAATCAGAGCCATCAAAATGAGGACATGTTCGTGGTGGCTCCGTGAGTTCCCCATGATGTGTTGTGTTGAAAGTCAGGGCCTGCATTTGTCTGTCAACACAACGAATATGGGCATTTTCAATAATTAGTACCCAATTAGCGTAAGTTGTTAAACAAAAATTAACTCAGTGTCCGTTTTGTGACGACAATTAAGTATTCAGTTTGTATGAAAACTAACTTTTTCGTTGCAATTTATAAATGATATGTGACACGTCTGTGACGTGTCTACGTTATGTGAAACAAGTTCATTTTCACATCATTTGTATATGCTTAACTTTCGTCACAAAACTAACACTTAGTTAATTTTTATTAAACAACTCACGCTAATTTGGTACACGAAATTAAAAAAACCGGCCAAGTGCGAGTCGGACTCGCGCACGAAGGGTTCCATACCATTATCAATAAAAATATTTATTTTATTTTGTTTTTAGTATTTGTTGTTATAGCGGCAACATGCAGAAATACATAATCTGTGAAAATTTCAACTCTCTAGCTATCACGGTTCTTGAGATACAGCCTGGTGATAGACAGACGGACGGACGGACAGCGAATAATAGGGTCCCGTTTTACTCTTTGAGTACGGAACCCTAAAAAATGCCCGGTTCCGCTCATTAATGTAAAAAATAATAAAAAAATGGAAGGGAGCGCACATTCGCCGACAAACTGTCCTCAGTTTGGCGAAGCAGAAAGGAATGTACTTGCCATTGTTGTTTTTTTTGAGAATAAATAAAAAAAAAATAATAATAATAAAGGCTCGACAACTGAGTTAGTGACTCCTCTGAAGTCGCAAGCGTCCATTACGGTGTCAGCTTACATACAGGCAGTATGCCTGAGCGCTGATGGGGTCATTAAAAAAAACGAACCACAGATTTTAACATTTTTAACTGTAGGTACTTATTATTCAGGCATCCACCAAGTTATGCATGAAAGGAAACCTGTTGAATTAATAATATATACATTTCCATTAGAACATTTAAATGTATTTTATTTTTTAATTGTCTCAGCACGGCACAATATGTTTACATTTGAAGCCTTATCTCCTTGTGATACGGCAAAATATATTATTTACACCTCCTTGACTTCGACTACCTAAGGCGTGAACCATACAGAGACGGCATAAGGCGAAGACGCGGCGAAGGCACGGTGCCGCTTCAAAACGTTTGTATACAAAATGTACTAAATGAGACGTATTTTGAATTACACTCAAGCGGCGCGGCGCAGGCACCGCGTTCAATTCACCAATCCTTATTTCATTGTATTAAAGGTCTACAATATGTTGAAGCGGCGCTGCGCCTTACGCCGTCTCTGTGTGGTTCACGCCTTGCACTGTTTACCAGAATTTAACTTCAAAAATTAATTAAATATTGTCAGTCCCTTTCGCAATGTTATCCATGGTTTTAATTATATTCTGTTAATTACTCTCGCTAGTCGCTACTATTTCAATTAAAAATGACTGGAAATTCTTCTTTGCTTTATTAATTGTTTACTTATTTTACCTTCACTCAACTAACTAACTAGTAACTATTTAACTAGTAACATTAAGAAACCAACCATGCCATTAACTATGTAAAGTAATCGCAAAAATATTATTACTAATAACAAACCTAATAATAACCTCAATAAATATAAAATAAATAAATAACTATAAACAATAATTGAAAACTTAATAATCATCCTGTACTCGCCTACGCCCCACCACCCGGGACACAACTCGGTCCATCTTATCGCAGTATTTAAAACTATTCTCTTTTGTAACAGGTCTCAAGCGACTGCAAATACCTGACGCTTAAGACCTTCCTACTTTCCGCGTGTCCAACAAGCATTGTACGGGGATGTGAATATCATAACGTCTAATGACAACTCACTAGAAGACCAGTATAAGCGTGACCTCCAATCGCATTCAATTATTGTAAGACTTACGATTGGTTAAACTGGAATGAGTTGAGAGGAAATGCCTAACAGGTTGCGAATCGCTTACATATTGGCATGAGAAACGGTGTTTTTACACGGGTGGGAATTATCGTACCTAAGCTACTCTTATTTAAATATTTAGTGCTACCTTCCTGTATAAATTAATTACTAAGATCGAATCTTATTACTGTTCACGAATTGCTGTGTCGATACAAACCCGATAGGGTTTAACGACACTGTTAGATTTAACCAAATGTATTTTCTTTTATATATGTAATAAATAAAAAAATAAAAAAGTACCTGTCAGTACCATGAACCTACTATTAAATTACAATCGTAATTTTAGTCGTAAAACCTACAGAAATGAATGGAAAAGTGTGTGTGTTTCGAGAATTACTTTTTTCAAATTTCAAATATCCTTTATCTGTGGCACAAATCGATAAAATGATCTCTGATAAAATGGCTCATTGTACGCACTCGTTGTGCAATCTACTATTCCTACTACCCTAGTAATACAATCTTTGTCCCTTCTTATTGCGTCATATTACCCCTAATTGCATCATATTACCCCTAATTGCATCATATTACCCCTAATTGCGTCATATTACCCCTAATTGCGTCCTAATTGTCACCAGGCGCGTGCAAACTGGCATCAGAAACGTAAAATGTCAGGCTCCGATACACCTGGCTACCGAGCTGAATAAGGCAAGTATACCTAATGAAAAAAGGAACCAATTCCATTGATGTTCAAAGGCGCATAGCACCTTTTAGTCCCGAACGCGTATGGGCTACGGAACTGAAAGGGTTTAAGTTACAAGGGGTTTCTAAGGGGATACAACGTTTTTGTGGTAAAGGAGGAATGAGGCCAGGATTATAATAAATGTTCAAGGTCCAGGCGTATTAAGGCTTTGCTCACACTTTATTTGGCGTGTAGGTAAGAATTAGACCAGGCAGTTTGATAAGAAGCCTGAGTCTGTCTGATTCGGTGGCTTTATATAATATTGGTAAGATTCGTTTGCGGGACGCAGTCGCTTGCACGCTCACGAAGGCTTTTCGGAATGAAGGTGTGCAAGAATTGAGTAGTCATATGGATAGAAAACGACCACTATATTACAGCAAAGAGTATGTTATACAATTAAACCAACATTGTAAATAGATAATGAGACTTCAAAGTTGCGAAAAAAAATTGTACATACCTATTCATTTATTAGGAATCGTCCAAACGTGGATTGGGGCTAGCAATAGGTTTCTTATGTGTTAAACGTCGTGACGTCACACCAGCAACGTCTGACCGTGGCTCTCATTATTGGCTTTAGTTGGGCTCTTATTGTAGTTGATCCTGTTTAGACATTTGATCCACACTCTGGTACGAGTAACACCGTATTTTTTTTTAGATGAATAGCCTATTGACATATTACCTGTTTCTTATTAATGAGCTGATCAAGCCAATTCATATACCTCCTGGAACAAGTTTGAAGTGCGTCATTATAACCGAAAAATAACTTTTTCCTACATAACGGATCGATGTAAAAACTTTAGACTAGGTCGATTTTGGTACCATTCATGTATTGTTATTGTTACCCAATATAACGCTGCGTCAGCATTTTTTTTAATTTGATGAATTTTGTTAACAACATTTTTATACCTATATTTTTTTTTGTATTGCTCCCTATTAATTCTTCTCAACCATCAAACATTGGAAATAGCCAGAACGCTATCAGCTGTCAGATTTGTTTGTACGTTGGTGTGAATGTAGCCTATGCTTACCTTATTAAAAATGTAACAGAAAAGTCCAGAGCACCGGCTTATAGAGCGAGGGGTGGGGATATTGTACTCCTTCATTTGATAAATCGGAGTTGCACAGAGCACACAGGTGAGGTGCGATATTTTAAGAATCACGTATTCAAGAATAACAGGGATCTATTCATGTAAGTTCGTCTTCAATAGTGTAGCGTGTTTTAAGTAGTTCCTTCGATAAATTAGCTAGTGTACTTACCTAGAACTCATCCGTCGCTCGGTGGTGGTGTTCTGGGGCCCCCCTGGTGCTGTATTTCCTCACAGGCCGCCAGAGCCTGGATTTGAATAGTAATCGCGTGTCGCGTTTCGGTTTTTGGAAGTTTGAAAGGGTTTTTCAAGCTCAAGCAAACTCATGCAGTGCGAGCTGTAACGATTCGCGGTAAAACGACGATTGCCATGTCAGGCATAGTGTTTCTAGCTTTCGGAAAAGCGTTTGGTTTCGTCTCCGTCAAACTAGCTATATGATTTAATATCAATCGATTTCGAAATTAAATGAATTACACGTTGTGTTTTGTGCTAGGAACGTAGAAATACTGAATAAATAGGTTTAGTTAAGGTAGTACCAGGTAGGCTAGATTTAAGGATGACTCACGCTAAAACGAGCCGTGTCCGGCCCTGGCCGTTTTCTAAGAAAAACGACGGTGTTTTTGAGCGGCCGCTTCCGAGCCTCGGCCGTGGTTTGGCCGGGCTTGGGTAATGGGTATGCCTCGGCCGCGCAAAAATGCCGTCGTGTTCCTTAAAAAACGCCCCGGGCCGGATACGGCCCGTTCGAGCGTGAGTCATCCTTTAATGAACCAACCACACGCGAGTCTGTTGTGCGCAGCGTTGCTATTGCAGTAGAAAATGTGGGTGGTCAAACTGACGTTTACTGCATGTCATCGTGCAAGCGTACAAATCACTGTTCGACGAATATCAGGCGCGTACCGTCACTTACTAGCTAGATTCAGCCGAAGATCTATTAAGGATAAACGACTGTTCAGATTGCCACCCCTATTAGCTGTTTCTCGTTTTCGCCATTTAACCTGAAATTGGGGAGATTGCCTTAGCAATTATAAAGTGACCACTATTCGTTTCAGTAGCATAGAACTAAAACTAATAGTGATATATAGTGCCAGCGTTAAAAAAAGGCATTAGGATGAGTCCATCGGCTACTAGTGACACTTGGTTGAAAGACAAAAGGTTGAACAAACAACAAATATGTAATCAATGTAATGTATCTCTCGTATTCCCGGCAGGTCAAGGAATTATGAATACTTATGCAATTTTTTTCGTCGTGCGGTTGTGCATTTTTTTGCAGGTGCCGGTGCTTCAGACGTTCGCAAAATACAAGAGCCAGTTTAACGTAGACCTGGGCGGAGAACATGGCAGGACGGCGCTTCACTTCGCCGCTATACACGACCATGATCTGTGCGCAAGAGTTCTGGTAACTTACTTTTACGTTATATTTACATTTAATTTAATCGAAAATATTGTATGTGTTACTGTCATATTATGAACATTGTCAGTTTATAATCTAACTCGCGATATTATAAACTGTCGATAGATGAACTGTCAAAACCGTTCACAATTTAACGCGTAATTTTTCGTTAAATTATAATCTAACAATGTGAAATCGTCAAATTGTGAACTGAATCAAAATAGCACGACGCGGAACGCACCATGTGCACTGATTGGTTGAACGAAGTATTCCACTTGCATCGGCTTCCACTTACCTACGTCAGAACATGACAGTCATTTTATTCCATTAATTTCAGCCACAGGCAGTATCGACGGGGCCCCGTTGCGCGGGGCTCCTATTTCTGGGCGGTTTGCCCTTCGGGCAACAGAAGATACCCAACTAACCTAGCCTACCCAGTCTTTGTGTACGTTCCGTAGCGAGCCAATTTGATCTCAGTTCATAATTTGACGATTCGACCTTGATAGTTAATGAACTAACGAAAAATATTGCGTTAAATTGTGAATGGTTTTGACAGTTCAAAATTTTTCGACATATGATAATATCGCGAGTAAGATTACAAACTGACGGCGTTCACAATCTAACCGTGACATATATTTGTAATAAAACCGCAATATAATTCAATTCGGGTGTTGCGAATTCAGACACACCCCTTCGGGTTCAATTAATCCCGAATATTATAATCTTATCTTCTCAGATCACTGATCTCGGCGCGATCTGCAAACGTCCCTGCAACAACGGATACTACCCCATCCACGAAGCTGCCAAGAACGCTTCTTCGCGGACTATGGAGGTGTTCCTCCAATGGGGCGAGTCCCTCGGCTGTACCCGGGAACAGATGATCTCACTTTACGACAATGAGGGCAATGTTCCCCTGCACTCGGCGGTTCACGGAGGAGACATCAAGGCTGTGGAGCTGTGCTTGCGCTCGGGAGCGAAGATTTCGACGCAGCAGCATGATCTGTCGACGCCTGTGCATTTGGCTTGTGCGCAGGTTGGTGAATGTTTCTTTATAGTAGTTACAATTTTGGCGGAGTGATTTTGCTATGCCATAATAAGAGAAACGTGCCACTGCATTCAACGAGTGCTCAGATAGAATTGTAGTTATTTATAATGGTCGCAATACGGGACCTCCATAAACGCGTCCTCATTTTAGGTAACGCGCCAACTAGTAATTTAGTCCGCGAACGTCAGCCGGCAGGAGGCCCAATTGAGCTCAGATTAACAGTGGAGCCCTTCTCCCGTACAATCCAAACGGACTTTCCCAAATGGAGCGACTATAGCTACCTTAGGATAACGCGACTTGAGTTTCTGTAGGCAGCAGGCCGTGGGTACTTGCCCACCCGAGTGGTGAATGCGAACTTGGTCAAATGTGCATTCAAGAATACAGATTAAGAATAAATAGCATTAATATACATGGCATGTTCATTCGTTTATACAAGATGATAATTAACATAAACTAAATTAAATTAAAACTACGTTAAATCTAAAAAAGGCCCTCGAGGCATTGTACCGAGGATGCTGGCGGCATTTCCTCGTTGAATTGCAATGCTGATGCGTTGCGCAAGAAAGCCGCCAGCTCTTCGGTCACCAGTTACATCAACCAGACGTTTCGCGATTTCCACAAATAACATTAATTGAAATCAAATTGCATAATTTTTAAGGAATTAAAAAAAAACAAAGAGCTGTTTAGGTTGGTCAGAGTCATATTTAGAATACCAGATTACATTATTTTAATCACAGATACCCAAATAAAATAACCAATAACGATGAATTTTCTCGAAAAAGGATTAAAAATATAGTCAAATGGAGAAAAACGTGAAGCAGGGAATTAAATAAGTAGGTAACCACAAAGTTATAAGTGTCCAAAGTTTAAAGAAGGGGTAAAATCTGTCCCTTTTCCCCAAAATGCACCTTCATATGTAACGATTCTCATTTACTATGATGCTCGTGGATCGTGACGTCACGATCCCCTAGCGTTTTCTCTCTCTAATAAGCAATATTAAAACGGTTGTAGCTTCATAATTTTTTGAGATATTGAATTGGTTTTACGTCACTAGGCACATTTTTTGCCTTCTTTCTTTTGGAGTAATAATAAATTTTGTGTCACACCCCCTATTGTGAGTCTCTGAGCGTCCAAAACTTTTAGTAGTAATCTTAGAAATGTTGGTATAAATGTTCTCTAAAAGTCAATATAAAAGTTATTATAATAAAAAAGTGCACTAATCTTATATTCTTATATATATCGCCAAGCGTCAATAGTAATAGCGCAGCAGACCAAATCAAAAATGACCAGGATTTTTATATCAGATCTTTTCCCAGGGTGCTCTAGAAATAGTCAAGCTGATGTTCACAATGCAACCGAAAGAAAAGCTGGCCTGTCTGACCTCCTGTGACGTTCAGCGGATGACCCCCCTCCATTGCGCTGCCATGTTTGACCACCCAGACATCGTGGACTATCTCGTACATGAGGGCTCTGATATCAACCCGCTGGATAAGGAGAGACGGTCGCCATTGCTGCTGGCCGCGTCGAGGGCTGGGTGGAGGACGGTTCATACGTTGGTAAGTGTCTATGTCCTGACTTTGACATTTGACTTCAATAAGTTTTTAGCCCCTTTGAGTGCATACCATTACGACCGTGCTTCTCAATGAAACATTAGCACACACTGAGTCAAATCCAGGAAGCAGAGCGAGAGAGAGTAAGCCCTCCCTTCTCATCTTTTGAGCCATTCACTACTCGCTTCCTTTGACCTGGTTTATGGACGAGTGACGTGGAAGGTGGATGCGGTCTGTCAGGCAAGTTTGGAAGCGTCCACGCCTGTACATAAACACTCCTATGTAATGTCAATATGTTGAAATAGGAGCCAGGTCACGTCTCTGGCAATGGCCAGAGACGTGGCCTGGCTCCTATTCCAACATATTGACCTGACAACGACAACGATAATTTGACGTACATTGCTGCGTCGATAAGTAAAGATGCAGTCCAGCGACCACCTTTGCTAGGCAACTCAGCAGTGTACGTCGAATCGTAGATGTCAGGTGATTAAAGCAGGCTTTGTTACGTTATTACGGAATACGGTCCTGTCACGCTCAACTTGAGGATCCGCATAACATCAGCTTCGACTTTAGAGTCATCCACTGGTTTATGTATAAGTTAAGTAATATTGCCAAAAAAAACTTATTTTCTTTGTTTTTTTTTTCTAATAATTTGTACTGTGGCTTCACTGAAGTTTAATAGGGGTCAACTACCTAATACTTTTTCACGCAAGTAAAGGTGAGTTCACTAAAGCTTACGCAAACGAAATGGAAGAAACAAATCACTGAACATTCATTCGCGATTTGCACAAGCTTTCTTGAATTCACACACCCGTTTTAATATACCATGTGGACGCTTGCCAAGTTAATGCGCAAAAAATAATATATTATTTAAAAAAAAAAGGTTCAAGTCTCATCTGTGGACACAGAAAGAGCTATAAAGCCGAATTTTAGGTAAGACTCTTAATTTGCACAAACGACGTATCCTCTTCAATGATTTCATGAAATCAAATCATTTATTAACCTATTGAGCACATGACAGACGACTTTTGTTTTACTCAATCTGTATGATCCATTTTGTTAACGCATATCGGATAATATTTCACGGTTGTACCGCTCCAACGGTGATGAAAGAATGAATCCGTTCCGATGGATGGACGACCGTCTCGAGCAGAATTGATCTCCACGTTTATGTGTTTAGAGCAACTTGCGTAACAACACGTACAACTTATGTAACATTGCGGTCTCAGAGCATAGAATACTATAGAGAGAGGACAAGCCGCCGTTGTTAGCTCAATGGGGGGCATACTCTGTCATACTGTGCACGCGTGCTGATCGCAGAGAATATTACGTTTCTTCCCAAAATGCCTGATATGATGCGCGTGTATTGTCCAATAAGAGCGTAGGTATACAATTGTGTGTGTTTTAGATGTGTGCGTGCTTTGTCTTGTCAATTACTTGTGCTTTGTGTGGGTTAATGTACTTGCGACAGGCGTACTCAATACAAATCGGCCGGCATGTCCGATCTCCTTATCCTTATACGTCTGTGATTGCGGTGGTGAGGCAAAGGTCCTAGTCCTCGACGTTACAGAAGCGTATGATATTTATGTCTTTATGTCAAAGTGACATGGCTTAAATTCGAATGAAGAAAAATCCTCTTAGTTAGTATTTGACCCATATTGCTTTGACGTAAAGTGCCCATGTCATACACTAGTGAACTAGTGCAACGTCGAGTACAAGGTGCGTTTACCTTATAGGTAATTTTTCTTTGAACAGGCCTCAACTACATACCGGCTACCACAAATAAATATTTAGATCCAAATCTTTATAGAAACACAAACAGTTTCTAAATTATTCCGATGATTAGGATTCAATTCGAATTTATACCTTAAATAAGTTTCTGTCAAAAATTTCATTTTTGGTACAAACTTTTATTGCCGTCTGTACTTTTCTAATTGAGACGATTTTAATGAGCCCTAACTCAACGGGGTTACGTCGGTTAAGTACTGAATTCCCATGGCCACCTTCTATCTCCATCATCAAATCCGGTCGATGATACCATAATATTGAATTGTCATCCGAACTATACCTTTACCCAAAATTTCAGCTCAATCGGGCTAAGATATCTGCTTCAAAATTTGGTTGCAAGATTCCACCCGAACAAACATAGTTACATACATACCTGATGTTACCTACTTACAGTTACGTACCAACATACATTGCAAGTTAATAGAAAGCTTGTAAAAAATAAGCCTGTTTTAAACCTAATCGAAAGTTATTTGACCATTCCTCACCTCAATTACTGAGTTTTTTTTTCATAACAAGATATATCTGTAAAATAAATATTGTCTTGTGACAGATTCGCCTAGGAGCCGATATTCGTCTGAAAGACATCAACTCCCGCAACGTGCTCCATCTGGTCGTCATGAACGGGGGAAGGCTGGAGGACTTTGCTGCCAACTGCAAGGTTAGTCTACGCTCCGTAGGTCCTCAATTACAGGGACTGTGGAAGTACTCCGTGACGAGGAGCATACTGTATTGTTTACTTTATCCTTTGTGTATTTGGAGGCGGCAAAAAATGCTCATGAACATTCAATGATGATGGAAAAGAGGGCACTTGGAGATTACGCAAGAATCTAGAAGTAGAAGATCTAGTGTCCGAGCTAAATATCATAGGAGAAACGAAATCCTCAAGACTCCGATGGCTCGGGCACGTAGTCCGCATGGGTGACGATCGTGCAGTCCGTAGAGCGTTCTCGGGACGTCCAACTGGTGGAAGACCTATTGGACGCGCTAGGTACCGGTGGGGTGACGAAGTCCAAAAAGATCTGAACGAACTCCGGGCCGTTGATTGGACTGAAACGGCATTGGACAGGGAAGCCTGGCGGTATTTAGTGTCGGAGGCCAAGATCCACTTTGTTTCGTTGCACCACAGCAGTAAGTAAGTAAGTAATATATCAGTCATATCAGTCCAGCATAAGAGATTATAATATGTACAACGTGTATTGGAAGCATGCCAAAGCGTGCACTTTTCTTCGCATTTCATTTGTTTGACAATGGTTGGTGAATTTTATTAATAAATAAGAGATTTTGAAGAAGTATACCTATCGATTTCAGACTGAGGAAATATGGCGTACAAATACTCATTCTGATTTCATCTGTTACGAACTTCTTTCTTTCTTTTTATTTTACCAAGGTATGTACTTTTTATTTTACAAGGACCGCTGTGAGAAGAGTCTAGCGGAACTCCTGAACGAAAAAGACATGACCGGCTGCTCCCCTCTCCACTATGCGAGTCGTGAAGGTCACATCAGGTCTCTGGAGAACCTGATCAGACTCGGAGCCTGTATCAACTTGAAGAACAATAACAACGAGAGCCCGTTGCATTTCGCTGCCAGGTAAGATCCCTTCATAACAAAACTGTTCAGTCATGGAAATATTTTCCTAATTCCAATCGTAAGCCACTAAACTCTGCAAAAACCACTGTCAAGAAATAATCCTCCATAGCTCCAGAAGCGTGGCGTTCATGGAACTCAATCCCCACCGGCATGCTCGTTTTAAGATAATTACCATCCTACAACTGAAAGAACAATCCCAAAGATACGAGTACGGCTTGTCTACTCGTAAGAATATGATGATTGCTACACCACTCACATTATTTAGCTAATTGGCTGCTACAAGTTGACAAAGTCACTTAAAGACCAGCTTGGCTAAAGCTACTCATAAATTCAGATGAAAAACTTAAGCTTAAACTTAATATTAAACTTAATCAAAACGGTCACACATCCAAATTATCAAGCCGGTAAGCAATGTTTTTGCTTACCTCTCTCACATGGAACAAATATTTAGCCCCAAAGCAATGAACGCTTGCAAAAAAACCTCAACACTAGCCACAATATCAAAGCCATATAGTGGCTTCTTCTGCCTAAATAAACCAAACACCAGCTCTAAAACACAACTGTGATAACGCGAGGAGCATCATGTCTAAATAAACTGCCTTCTCCAGATACGGTCGCTACCACACCGCCTGCCAACTCCTGGACTCTGACAAAGGCACATTTATCATCAATGAAAGTGACGGAGAAGGCCTCACTCCACTGCATATTGCTTCTAGAGAAGGGCATACAAGAGTTGTTCAGCTGCTGTTGAACCGAGGTGCGCTTCTGCACAGGTATGTTCAGCCAATATATTGAAGTTCCCCAGTCTTGTAGGCCTTCTAATATATTATGATCACTTTCAATTTAGTTGCAATTACCAGACAGATATACCTAGTTGCAATTACAAGACTCCACCTCACTGAATATGTCATAATCTACTCGTACTTCAAACTATGAATTTATTATTATGTACATAAGAGTCCGCAGTAAGCTCGATTCTCCATACAAACGTAGTTACGCTCTCATTTTAAAACGACTATACCCCATCCACAGAGACGAGTTAATATAGCGTCCTCTTTGTTGCACTTTTGTATGAAAATGAAAGGGACAAAGGAAGGCCGCTGGGCGTATACAATTGCATCTCGATGCCGGAACAGGCTTACATGCCGTCGTTCAGAATATTTATACTTTTGAAAGTGCATTCTGTTTCCAAATAAACCGTGTTAAAGGTTATGTATTTAAACTATACAATAAATTAAACACATTACAAAAATCATAAAATGAAATTTAAATATTAAGTAATCCAATACTATTTCCATTATATTTAATAATTATACATACTTAAACAGAAAATGCAATAAAAACAATCCAGTATGCAAGCCAAGTAAACGTTGACAATAGCTTATTTCAAAGAAGGATAACGGGTCCGCACCGTACGAGACACAGATGTTGACTGAATTTTGACCGCCATGTAAACCTCTCCGATGCGTATTTGTTACCCTTATTGCTGACCAATCGCATGCTCGCTCACTTTTCTAGTACTAACTCATCTCCGTGGATGAGGTATAGCTAGTTTGCTCTGAAACTTTGTACTTAGAATAAGTTAAGTACCATCCAGGTCTGTAATTAGTTTATGTAGCTTCAGATACCATAGTAAAAAAAATCAGCAAATTTAAGTTTTTCATACAAAACTTGTTTTTGCTGTATTTTGTTTGTTTTATAAACTGGAGCCATATAAACGAATTACAGACCTAGATATTACCTCATGTCATGGTATGTGCAAAGTTTGGTAACAATCCAACACGTAGTTGTAAAATGAGAACGAAACTCCGTTTGTATGGGAAGGTGAAATTCGGCCAAGCTTACTGCGGAATCATAAGTCCAAGATATTTTGATCTCTGAGGAGTAATTGCGTATTTTTTGAACGAGCGTCGGACAACTCAAGCGTCACTATCCCTGGCAAACTCGTCATAGAAGTGGCATTAAAATGACATCTATCTAAGGGAGCGACCACGCTGCTGCTCAAAATACGCTGACACACAGCATAACGTATGATGAAGACGTGCATTCGACACATCAATGCGTATACTTGTGGTTATTTGAGTTGGCTGAATGGCATCAAAGTCTATTCAAAAAGCAACCCTACCGTCCAAGGTAGAACATTCCAATTGCAATGGCAGTTTTGTCAAAAGTCCCGGCGTGGTCGGTCCCTTACACCCACAAAACGCTACGCAATCGACTAAGTAGCTGATTGTTACCTTTCTCTTACAACAGGGATCACAACGGGAGGAATCCTCTACACCTGGCGGCCATGAGTGGTTACACTCAAACCATCGAACTGTTGCACTCCGTGCATTCTCATTTGTTGGACCAAGTCGATAAGGATGGGGTAAGACTTGTAACTTTGGCGAGGCAAAGGTAGAATTTGACCAATTTTTTTCCAAGCATATAGAGTGTCCCAGTGCTAGGCAAAGGCCTCCCCTCCCGATTTCCACTCGTCCCAGTTCTAAGTAATCTCTGGCAATTGGGGAACGGATGAAAATTTTAGAAGTGCCTAATTATTTTTTTGGTGATAGGGATAATCTTCCTTAGCTCCAGAAAAAAGTTGCAGACTTTTCAGCTGCATCAATTATTTTTGAAAAATATAAATACTAGAATCCTCACTTACGTTTTGTGGTTTAGGACGGCGAATGAGACACTTTCCTTGATCCGTCTGATATTACAAAAAATATTTTAAATATATGACCCTGGTAATGACAAATATAGCTGCTGCAGCTGTCTATATCATTGCCAGTGTCAGTTTACCACGGATTTTTAAGATATTTTTTTTGTAATATGAGACGGATCAAGCAAAGTGTCTTATTCGCCGTCCTAAACCCAAAACCTAAGTGCGTTAACTGTTTATATTTTTCAAAAATAATTGACGCAGCTGAAAACTCTGCAACTTTTGCTTAGTGCTAAGGAAGGTAATTCCTATCACCAAAAAAATAAACAGGCACTTCTAAAATTTTCATTCATTCCCAATTGTTGCGAAATACGTCCAGGTCGTCCCGCCATCTCCGTCTTGGCCTGCCATGTCGCCACCTCCTATCGTGCGGCACATTAAAATAATTTAGCCTTACGAGTAGATTTCCAACCATTTCGATCATCTAACCAGATTATAAGGTTCCCTTAGCTAAATCTGCATGAAATATTTCAGAATACGCCCCTCCATCTAGCAACAATGGAAAACAAGCCCAACTCCATCGCTCTCCTTTTGTCGATGGGCTGCCGGCTCTCCTACAACAACATGGACATGAGTGCCATAGACTACGCGATTTACTACAAGTTCCCGGAAGCGGCGTTGGCTATGGTCACACATGAACAGAGGTATAGCTTGATTAGCCACAATGGTCAGAATATGTACATCATCAATATCATCATATCAGCCGAAAGACGTCCACTGCTAAACATAGGCCTCCCTCAAAGAGTGCCACAATGACCGTTCCTGTACCACCCGCATCCAGCGGACTCCTGTGACTGTTTCCTGGCCCCGTAGCATGGATAGCCTTATCACGCGATAAGTTACATACTCAATTATCGCTCTTAATGTCACCGGGCATGTGTTTTAATTTTATTATTTTTCTTTCTCTTTTTATAATTTGTTAGTATTTAACCCCCCGGATTCACAACACTTCAGGGGCTACACCCCTGACTTACTCCGCATGATGATGTAATATAAAATAAGTAATAAGTGGTGAACGGTGTTGCCCACACAAATTGTATTTATTTATAAGGCTAATAATTTAAGACTCCCTTGTAGTGGCTGTTTGTTTACCAAAATAAAAAAAGATAAAAAAAAAATAGAGCATCCGTCCCTGGCTGACACCGTTCGATAGAACGAGACGACGCTGTTATCTTGTCACTTATCGCGTGATAAGGCCATCCATGCTACGGAGCCAGGTCATCAGTCCACCTTGTGGGTGGTCTGTAATGTAGATACGGTGTCAGAAATAGAACGTTACTCATCAAGGGCGGGAAAACAAAGAATGTCTCAAATCGCAGGTGTTTGACACCGGAGCTTCAGCGATAAATATGCGATCTGAGATTTTCTTTATTACTGCTCGTAGTAAGAACTATTTAACGTCTTCTCCCCGGTAAGCGCGTGATATTTTCCGCACGCGTAGCCGGTAATTGCCACTTTTTGGTCAGGTGTTTCGTGAAGAAATCTATTTGAGTATAGTTTTTTTTAGTTTAGATGACGTGAAGCATATAAAACCGACCAAAACCGACTTCTATTGTATAATTGTTATCTCCAAATAGGGTTGTAAAACAATGACGCATAAACAACAGAACAGGTAGTATCTACTCCAGGTATACGCGTGCCAGAATTCGGTCAGTTTTATGGCGTCGCTTTGTTATATTTTCCTATCATATTTAGCAACAAGAGAAGTTGTAGATTCCTACGTTAAGTGCATTTTCGTCATAACGAAAACAGACTAAACTCCCCATCGCCCGCTGGCCCTTGAGTTTGGAGTTGCCTATAATACGTGATTCTGAACAGAGCCCACGAAGTAATGTCATTGCGGTCTGACCGTCACCCATGCGTGACCCTCGCCCTGATAGCCTACATGCCTCGCGTCTTTGAAGCGGTGCAGGACAAGTGCATCACCAAGGCCAACTGCAAGAAGGACTCCAAGAGTTTCTACGTAAGTCTCATTTTACATTGCTCTTAATTTAAATATTTTGTTTATTTATTTGCCTTAGATAAGTCTTCTGCCTTTTGAATTTTACCATCATAGCTTGATGAGATTATCATTTTATGCTATGAAGGACTTATTTGAAAGGTTGAAGAAAGGGCGTAATGAATTTTAATGAGGTAGGTACCTACTTTTGTGATTTAAGGTAAAAAAACTTTGCACCAGTGTATGACATGCATGGGCACTTTATGTCAAAGGTTTAAATTGGAATGGAGAAAAATCCTCTTAGTTCGAATTTAACCCATATTGCTTTGACATAAAGTGCATGTCATACACTAGTGCTACGTCGAGGACTGGGACGTTTACCTTAGGTGGTGTATTGTAGGTTTAAAAATGATTTTTAAATGGTTGGCCACACTATTACTCAATTAGATATGTAATTGATTTCGCCCTTCACCTGTTCTATATCCCCATGACGTCAATGGGACAAATCCAAGTGGCATAGATTTGAATTCATACGGATACCTCCCTAATCTTGACCTTACGTAATACACTTACATCAATTGACTTCACATAGAGGACACATAGAACTTTATCTTACTTCCCACCATATATGCTACAAGTTAAGTTAACAGATGGATGGATCCCATTTCCGTTTAAGTACACCTTTAATTCAGAATAGTAACAATTCGGAGGAATAATTTTCAGGATTCTCAAATTTGCCTTCGTCTGACTTTTTAAGGGACAATCTTACACAAATCAAACAAGCTCACTAAAGGCTTGTGTTATGGGTACTAGAAGACGATATATTTAAAAGATACAAATACTTTAATACATAGAAAACATCCAAGACTCGGAAAAAAATATTCATGCTCACCACACAAATGTTTTCCCTTACCGGGATTCGAACCCAGGATCTTCAGCTTCATAGGCAGCGTCACTACCCACTAGGCTAACCAGTCGTCAATACAATGGGTTATCATGTCGGGATACTAATTACTAGGTAATATTTGCATGCGTTACTTTCACGTGAGTAAATAGATTCAAGGGAAAATATGCAATACAATTTTAATGTATCAGTATTCTTTTGTTTAGTAAAATCTGCATGCTTTACCACAATTTCCATGCAAACTAAGGGGATTTTCCGCTATAGATCAAGTACAACTTCGAGGCACTATGCCCAGTTCTAACAGAAGACGAGACCAAGAAACAGGAAGCCGTGCAAAAGTCCCAGACCGTACCCCTGCCAGCGTTGAATGTAAGTCATTAACAATACTACTACACAATAATACTGTTCTTCTCACAGATTAAGTATTCCTTTCGAAACTCCAAGGAAGAGGTACAGGCGCTAAAAGTCGCGCTGAGTGATCCGAAGTATAGACCTGAACCGTTATCTGTGGTTAACGTGAGTCAAATGTGTGGGTTGGGACATGAAGATTATGGGACACTAATGTACATAAAGAAGTGACGTAAAGCCTTCGTCCCCCTCGGACTTTCTGCGTAGTGACGGACGCACAGTTGTATAGAAAACAGCCAAGTCACTTTAAATTCAGCCCGGCCAGGCCCCCAATTCACCATCTAAAAATAGTCACGTAACAATGTCAATTTAATGTGCATTGCTGTGTGACAATACCCCAGACACAAACGTAACTCAACCCAGAAATATAAGGCAAATTGTCATTGTCGCAGCGGCCCGTTTCACGAAGTCTGAACTGGCAAAACTTAAGCCAATAATGACTGGGAGAGCATCCACCAGAAATTAACCTATATAGGCTGTGTTTCCATACAAGTGGCACCTTCTGCAGTTTCTTGGTAATACCTGCCGTGAACAAACGCGCGAGCAGCTAGGTTATTAAAAAAAAACTTATTCAATCTGAGTATGGCATTGGTCCCACCGCCAACGATGAGCGAGAAGCGATTAGAGCTAGAAACTAGAAACGAGTTGGCGTGCAGCGAGAAGCGAGTGTGTAGTTCCGATATTTTTGTCGCTGGGCTACTTATAAGCGTGTGTTCGGTTGCGACGGTCGATTACCTACTTGCTCTAACGGGGCGGCCGCGCCGCCGGCGCCAAGCGGGCATCGCTGAGCGAGTACCGCTGAGCGAGTTTTATCTTTGATAGCTCTTGTCACTGCGACTAACTAGTGAAGATAGAGTCCTCGCCGGCAGTGTGAACAGCCAGCAATCAACTACCTATAAATATATATGTCTCTTTTACCGATACGGGACCTATATCTTTTATTCCTTTCTTGAGAAAATACTTAGTCGATGGCTAATCGCTTCCTCACCCTTGGTGGGACTAACGCCTATGACTCCCATGAAGCTAGAGATGCTAGTTTGCTTTGAGGCTGCAATTTTCCCATCATTGGAAGTCACGTACAATGTACATTAGTGTTACTAATTCTTATGCTTGTGTGTATTTTAATACTGATGCCATGAACTGAGGACATTATAAATATTACGTACAGTTATATAGTTAGAAGCAGCCAAAGAAGACAATTATATCGTAACACGTATTTATTGGTGGGTAGGTTATGTATTTATTTTGAAACCACATTACAGTAATGTGCTTAAATTATCGGAAGGAATACGTTCCTGTTTTTAACCGACTTCAAAAAAAAGGAGGAGGTTCTCAATTCAGTTGTATGTTTTTTATTTTTTTATATGTGTGTTACCTCAGAACTCCGTCATTTATGAACCGATTCGTACCATTCTTTTTTTTTATTGAAAGTATATGCTTCCGGGTTGGTCCCATTGTTTTCAAAACTCCAATTGAATGATGGGAACCATGAGGAATTGAGGGAAATCCTCAAATATATAAGGCACGCGTGTAGTAATTTCGGTGTTTTCTATTAGAACTCGTGTATTTACATCCGGAAATCATAAATTTGGTGAAGTGGAAGTGATGATGAAGACCACAGATGGCTTGTGGAACTTGTCAATGATGTACTTCAAACTATAAAAGTACGTCACCGATTCTGATATCATTCAGTTGAAATAGCAAACAAAGAAGTGCCAAAGGTGGTTCTGAGATCCTGAGGAATTGGCCCATATACAGCGATTTGGTTTTTTTCTCTAATAATCAACGTATTTGCTCTCGGAAATCAGTTCATGTGGTAAATTGGAAATTAAATGTGGAAATGTTCATGTGGCTTGGCGGAGTACTGAATTGAAGTCGGTTAAAACGTTGTTTTTAAAGTAAATTATATTTAGTTGAGTAGTTATGCCAACGTATGTTTTTGAACCGCTAAAGCTGTTAAAATAGCCGGTGCGAAACGAAAGTCCTATTATTCAATATTTCATTACAAATCTGAACGTTTGAGTTTCTTTTAGGACACTTAACACTAGATCAATTTACACTTTGCTGTTTATTACTTAAAACTGACTACTGCTTCTATACTACAATTGATTTTTTCGCGGTTATTTTGGAAATAAATTGGTTGTTCAATTATTTCAAATCTGTACTTAACTTTATTCCGAAAGTATTTATTTCGACATTTTATTGAAATGTCACAAGTTGACCAGTGTACAAACAAAGAGCACAGCGTATCGACTTAAGGTACGTTATCGGCACGGCACGGTAGCCTTGGCATGTCTAAAGACGTCGAGGCAGTCTTCGGGAAGCTTCAGCAGTATTTGGGTTGTTTCGGCAGCCTACGCTACCGAAGCAACCGGAAGACTGCTAAGGCATTCTTAGGCATGCCGAGGTTACCGAGCCGTGCCGTGCCGTGCCGATAATATGAATAGAGACCAGGCTGTTACCTGGCATGCCCAAGATGCCTAGGCATGGCTAAGAACGCCTCAGCATGTGTTTAGACGCCTTGGTATGCCTGAGATCGCCTGAGGGATGCCTCGGCACTCCTAAGCATACCTCGGCATGCCTGACGATGTAGGTAATTCCCGTTAGTGTGCGCCTGCGCGCAGGTTCTCTTGCCGTGCCTTGCCGATAGTGGGCAGCCCTTATCGAGCTAACATTAGCGCGCGAGCGAGACAAATATTTGAGGGTTATAGCTGCTTTACGGGCGTATATTTTTGTGTACTCTGTTCATGGCACTACACAAGTCAAAGCTTATTAGCACGGGTTTTGGGTTATGTGTATGTTGTTCACAAACTTTTTTATACACTACCTGTTCACACAGTGTATGTTAATTGTAAATACAATTGTTACTGTGTCAATATAGTACATTACTTACCTAGGGCGGTTAAACAAAGAATGTCTCAGATCGCAGGTATTTGACGCCCGAGCCGAAGGCAAGGGCGATAAATATGCGCTCTGAGGCTTTCTTCATTACCGCCCGTGGTAAGTACAAAATTTTACGTCTCTATCTGGCCAGGAAGTGGGGTTTTCCGCACGCATCGCGTGCGGTAATTCCTATTTTATGGCCAGGTATGACGTAAAAGGTATATTTGTCGGGTAATATATTTACGGTAAAGGAAAAACATGTACTTTTTTTGCCCTTTTTGTCGTTGTGACAAGAGCAAAAACTGTACGGCTAATTCAACTTATCTTTTCGCACGGCTGTATGTGTGCGTGCGCCTGTAACTGCTGCTGTGTGGGTGCGTTCCCATGTAATAGTCCGTAAGCCCACTCGCAATACGCCTACGTCTCATGACAGCACGATAAAATGCATGGCAGCAGGTCGAGAAAGTTGTCTTGAGCAAGAATCCTCCTAAAATTGGCCGAAAGTTTGAAAAAATTGACAACAGTACGAGACATGTGGCATCATTTAGCCCTTTAATCGTATGAGTAAACCTAAGTCTGTCAGTCCTGAAATGGCCGGAAGTACTTGGCAGACGGTGTCGAAGTTGGAACCTTTGCGTATAGGCGTATTGGGATTGGGCTTACGGAGTATAACGACGACTGCCGCGTCGGGCCACACAAATCAAACATGCAAAGCGCACGCACGCATATACTTAAGATTATATGAGTTGGCCGAATTGCATCAAAGTAGTCCACTCAAAAAGCAACTCTACCGTCCAAGGGAGAAGATTCCGATTCCGATGACACTGGTAGGCCTTTAAAACGTTATGAAAATAGTGATATTATAACGTTTTAAATAACGATATATTATGTTTAATATTTCTATACAAATCTCGGCAAATAACGGAATTATAACGTAATAATAGCGCTATTTTTATAACGTCTTAAAGGCCTGGATGACAGTTTAAAAAATGTCGCTCACCTTTAATAATCTCAACCAGTCGCGCGAAAGGATGAGTCGAACTGTCTTTATCTATTTCAATTTCCGAGATTATACTAGATACATGATTGTGATTGCTTTAATTCCGTGTTTTTTAAAGTGAAACTATCATTATGTAGGCGGACTCCTTATTATTCTGTTAATTAAATATTATTTAATTTTGGAGGAGGTAAGAATTGAGAGCCTGTAGGCCCGTTTACTATCTACGTAACCATTCTCAGACCAGGCAATGCTACGTGTTATTTTTGCTCTTTGTATCTGAAATCGCTCATAGAGGCATGGCTGCTACTGAGAGTCATCGGCCTTATAAATGGGATAAGAGCATATATTCGAACACAACACAATTAATTTAACATGTCTTTACCAATATATCTTTCAGGCAATGGTGGCCCACGGTCGAGTCGAGCTACTCGCCCATCCGCTAAGCCAGAAATACCTTCAAATGAAATGGCATTCCTATGGGAAGTACTTCCATCTAGCCAACTTACTATTCTACAGCATATTTTTGGCGTTTGTGACCGTCTATTCCTACCTGCTGATGTTGAACACAGATTCGAGTTTCGATTCTGAAAAATGCTCTACGAAGATTTCGTCCAGTAATAATACAAAGAACGACAGTCAAGTAGTTTCTTGTGAGAACAGAGGCGATTTTCATGCAAGTAAGTGTAACTATTAGTTGACGTGGTTTAGGCCCATATACTATTAAAATTAAGGTTCCAGACACACTAGTCATTAGGCGCAAAGACGTTACATACCTGTATAAGCCGTATGGTTCCAATCCAATGCCAAAATTAGTTCTAAAAAGAACTTAACACTTTGAATATGTCCACGGGAAAGACTGAACTAACTCATATCAATAGTATTTTATACAATTGTTACACAATGATGGCTGTTGGAATGTTATGACGAGGGGTCTAATAACCCTGTATTTTTCACCAGATTTCGAGGTCCTAGTAGCCATGTACACCAGTACCGTCGCCATTTTGATCCACAACGCGCTCTGTCTGGTATTAGGAGCATATAAAATGAAAGAGCAGAAGTGGCACTACATGGTGGATCCGTCGAATCTGGTATCATGGGTGCTATACGTGTGTTCTACAATTATGGTGTTGCCGACTGTGATGGGATTCTACACTGAGATTCAGGTGTGTAAACAATTTCTACATATAAATGTATTTTTTTTGTTTTACTTGCGCTGTCAATACTAACATTAGTACCTACTTAAATCACGTCAATACTTTCATAATCATAACAAAGCATACGATGGCTAAAATAAGATAACAACAACTTGTTAAATATGGCACATTGAGGATTGCAGCTAATAAACTATGTTTAGAAATCGTCGATAAGCCAGGGTGTAACTATGATATATTGCATTTTCCTGTTATCGTAGATACGGGGTTCCTATTAGCAACACGTTTTGTTCCTTACATCCAGGACGGACTATATACAATGTACTTTCTTTTTTCAGTTCTCTGCGGCCGCCATAACAGTTTTCTTGTCCTGGTTCGAGCTGCTCCTCCTTCTCCAGAGGTTCGACACGGTCGGCATCTACGTGGTCATGTTTCTCGAAATTCTCCAGACCCTCCTCAAAGTCTTGATGGTCTTCTCCATCCTGATCATCGCTTTTGGACTCGCCTTCTTCATTCTGCTGTCTAAAGTAAGATTTGTGTTCCCCATTAACTGGTCTATTTATACAAATATGCTGCAAAGCAGTGGGCTTCCTTGGCCACATGGCGATGTTAACGATATGTCTCTTGTTCGGGATGCCTTGATCAGCAATGGTCGCAACATGGTTCATATTGTGAGATAAGCCGAGCTGTAGAATTGTGTATATTAAACATATTAAAACATAACGTGATATATATTTAACCTATTCAAGAATGAACAGTGGCGGTAAGGAAATGACCAGCATATCCATTTTACATGTCTTTGGCGTGGCACAATTCTACAGACTCAGCTATGAAAAAATGCTTGCGTTCATGACGTCATGAAAAAAATGTGCTTTAAAACTAGACCTATGCTCCAGTTTGATGATCTCATTCGTGAAGGGCAAAAAACATATTTATTAGTAAGGCACCTGAAGCTTATTTTGGATTTATCTGTCATTTTCACATTTTAATTACTAAGAAAGTTAAGTTTTATAAATTAGGACGATAGTCAATAACTCAGTTAAGAGCATCCAGCTTTTCGCCAGCTAGGTATGATTTTATCTTGTTTAATTTGTAATATGCACCCAAATATACCTTTGCAATATGAATCCCTCTTATCAATTTAAAATGTTTCCACCTCAGTTGTCTTAGAGTACTTAAAGTGACCTTTTTTGTTTATTCTTAAAACATGACTATCACATTGAAGCTAAAGCAGAATTATATGAGGATCGCCATGTTGCGGGATTTTAATGGAACTTCTTTCCGACTCTTTAGTATGAAAGACAAAACAGTGCCATTGTAAATCCTCACAAAATTCTGAGGAGTAATTGCGCAACTTTTCTAACGAGCGCTGATCGGGCTAATAGAAACAGGAACTTCAAAAACAATTGAAGATCTGGTATTCCAAATACAAACTGTCTGCCAAGCGAGTATTTTTCTGCAATGCGATTTTCCACCCGACGCTACGTTGTCTGATGTTTTCAGGGCCACCACTTATCTTTCAACAGCATACCCATGTCTCTAATGAGGACCTTCGCGATGATGCTCGGTGAAATAGATTTCGTTGGGACGTACGTACAGCCGTATTACGAATCGGAGACGGACCGTATTCTGCCGTTTCCGATGCCAACTTTCATTATTCTTGGAACGTTCATGGTACTGATGCCGATTCTGCTGATGAACTTGCTTATCGGTTTGGCTGTTGGGGATATTGAGAGTGTGAGGAGGAACGCTCAGCTGAAACGATTGGCTATGCAGGTATGTAACACAGGTGGTGTAAATAATGTAGCAAAGTAATGTCTTCGAGCATGGCCACTACTTTGAGAGGAAAATTATCTAGTCTACGTGACGCTGTATAGTTCAAACGATCATAGTCAGGAGAAAAATACAAAAGACAGTCAAGGAGCACATCCAACTGAGTGAACGTTGTCTGTTTAAAGGTGAGGTTAAACTCGCCACATACAGGCAGAATTTAGCGGCTGAATTCCACAGGGCTGATTCCTACCGCAGCCACTCCACACAAAATCTTTGGCTAGCGTGTGATAGATCACAGGTGGATAAATTCTGCCACTGAATTCATCTGCTTGTCTGTGTCGGAACTGTGCGGTCGGAATCAACCAAGTGGAATTCGAGGACCGAATTCAGTATGTGGCATTAGGCTTGACTTGCACCTGCGATGGCGATAAATAGTAAACTTGGCAGTAATTGTCGAGTTTATTATTGACCGCCACCACAGGCCGCACTAATGTGATTCAGGCTTAATGTGTTCAGTCGATATAACTGCCAGGCTATCGCTCTTTCTCTCAAAATCTGTGAACAAGATAACTTAATAACGTCAACAGACAATTACATTACACAACATATATACTTATTGATAGGATGATATTCTATAATTTGTTTGTTTCACGCTATTACAATGATACGAGTATATCTATTAAATCCCCTTTGAGTAGGTACTTTTGTTTCACCAGACAAGAAATGTACTTTAAAGGGTCAACTTCCTCAACTCCGCTTCACGAATCAATGTCACTCAAACATAACAAGCTCTTATCAACCGACGAAAAAAACGGAGGAGGTTATCAAGTCGACGCGTATATATATATATTTTTTATGTATGCCCACGCATAACTTTTTACGGAGTAGTTCGATTTTGATAATTCTTTTTTTATTGGAAAGGGTATACCCCGAAGTTGGTCCCATATAAATTTGGAAAAAAAAACCAACCTTAAGGGTAGGAAAATAGGGGTTGATTAATTTTTCGTCGGTTAAAACTTTGTGTTTAAAGTAAATTATTATAACCTTACTTTCTCGTCTTCCAGGTGGTATTACATACTGAGCTGGAACGTAAACTACCCACGGTTCTTCTAGAGAAAGTAGACAAGAATGAACTGATCGAGTACCCGAACAACAAGAAGTGCAGTGTCGGGTTCCTGGACCTTATACTTCGAAAATGGTTCTGCAATCCCTTCACCGATGACGGTTTGTATAAGTTCAGTCTGAATTATGAAGCGCATTTCGTTAATTTGCGTGCGTGTATAAGTGAATATTCATTCTGTAACTAGCGATTCTTGCAATTCCATTTATTCCAACTCGGATAACTGGAGTTTATTCGGCCGCTAATTCGAACGAGTCGGCAAGTGTCGAGTCGATTTATGGCTCTCACAGACTGGCGCGGCCTGGCCGCGGCGGACAATAGAAAACTTGTCATTTGTTGTCAAATTTACCATGGTCCGACACCGCAGGCCGCGCCAGTGTAATGCAGCCTAAACGTATTCTTGATTCGAGTTGACAGCGACGTACGAGTTGATTTGAATGAAGTGTACTAGTAGGTACTGTAGGTATGCGAGTCACACCGGCTAGTAGAGTCGGCGAGTTGATTCGTGTTATTCGAGCGTTACCGAAGCAATTGAACTTCATTTATTCAAAAGTGTAGGTAAACAATCAAGAGTAAAACATATCTTCGTTATCTTCCCTCGGACGTAGTCGGAGCTCATCTTTATATTTCCTCTATGCCATTACGTTGTGTAAAATTTTGAGCCTGGAAGACTATGACGTTCTTTCATTGACTGACTGTTAACTTTGTTTCTTCGTTTCTTCTCAATTGGTCTCATTTCTATAAATCACTTGTAGATTTTCTTACGGTTAGAGATATGTATTTCGACGCAGTAAATATAGCTCCTACAAATGATCGATTAAAATTTTGAACGATTGAGCAAACATTTGGTATGCCTATACTTGCTTATTTATAATTCGAAGATACGGTACGGTATATCGATCTTACGTACCTATTTATTTCGATTTAGATAATTTTAATCCTGTAACAGTCGAAGCATCAATTTTCGTCTGTGTAGTACACCGACTGGGGAACACCAAGGATAAGTTCCATGAAACAAATAAAATAAAAAGTAGCAGTCACGTCGTATAAAAAGATCAAGGAGGCGGCTGACAGAGTCAGATGGAGGGAGCTACACCGACAAGAGTCTAACTCTTAAATGTATGATGATAAGTACTCCGACTGTCCATAGTCGAGACTCTGAGAAAACCAAATAAAATTCATTTTAAGCGTGTTTCTTTTACAGCCAGCCTAGACCTTGTTCTTGAGAGCAGCGAGGACTACATCAGTGCTGAACTGGAGAAGCAGAAACGAAGACTTCGGGAGATGTCGCAGCTACTAGAACAACAGCACACGCTTATAAGGCTGGTGGTGCAGGTGAACAGAATTATCATTAAATACATTTTGTTGTTAGTTCTACTCGTATAAATAAAAACCTCTTCACTTCCAACTTCAAATACAACGATCCCAAGCGGCGGCGGCAGTTCCGTCACACTAATCTCTCATTCCGTCTAACTCTTCACCAATAATTCAAATAGGTATTAAAATATCTCTTGTACAGTCGCCATCACATACATCTGAGCAAACAAGCACGTCACAAACATCGGAACACACCTCTATTTTCAAGGCATTAGGGTGCATGTGTCGATATTTTTGAACACCTATAGTGTACCTATGTATGTGATGGAGACTGTACGTGTTGGATATATATAAATAATGCTGAAGTGAAGTCAAAAGTAAAACTAGTATCATCTTTTTATCAATGCTCCAGGAAATGAGGAAATAGAGGAACCATTCCTGTTAGAGTACGCATACGACACATAGGTACAGTCAAGTGTAAAAAATAGGTGCATTCAACTTACTACAAAAATGTCCCATCACTCTTCTGTCAGCGGATTACGGTTTCGGTACATAGGTACCTAATCAGAGGATTAAATAGATACCATGTTGCACTTGACTCTATAATTTTATATTATTGTGATTTTCAGAAAATGGAGATTAAAACTGAAGCAGACGACGTAGACGAGGGCGTGTCCCCAGGAGACACCCGCGTGGTCCCCCGATGGAGTTCTCCTCGCATCCGGAAGAAACTGAGAACAGCGCCATCTTTTAACAAGAGCTAGAGCAAAAGTGACAGACTAAAATTACAACGCCATCTGTGGATAGCAGTTTGTAACTAGAAACATGAAAATAGATTCATGGTTCACACATTAGGCCCGGTTTTATAAAGATGCGTTAGACCAAAAATCTCACATGAAATTTTAGTTCCACAGTACATTTTCTGACATTAATACCAAAATATCTAAAGGATCTTTATAAAACCACCATTTATACCTCATTCCATATAACATTAGAATGTTAACGGAGAAATTCGTCGACGTTTCTTCATTTTTCTAGGATAGCAAAGGGGAATATGAATAGTGTACTAGTCTTACTTATTTCAATCATTAAGTGCTTTCCAAACATAACCATGTTCGTACTAGGTAGGTAGTATTTTTGCGTTTCAAAATGGTTTTCGTCGCATGATGATTAACGCACGATTTTTCTAATTTTATCTTGAATAGTGTATAGGTAAAAAACTTACGTAACGGCCCGACCTCGACATTGCGCGGCAGCAGCAGCAGTTTTTCTAATTAATTGTGTGTGGCCCCAACTAACCACAGTGCGTTGCTCGTCTCGCACGCGCAATCAACGGATAAAACACTTGCCTTGCCGAAATTCACGCAATTTCGTGGCCGGGCCTATACTATACATGACGTCCTATGCAGTCAAAATAACAGCAGGAAAATAATTTCGATCAGAGTCCACTTTAAAAGATAAGTTTATCTTGTAAAGTGGACTCCGATCGACATACTATAAATTATTATACAAAATAAATAATTATACTTACTAAAAACTAAAGTACCTACTTAGATCACTTGGTAACTTACAAAAGTTACCAAGTGAAAGTTAAGTTGGTTAGGACTACAGAAAGGTATTGCGTATCTATATTCAAGTACGGAAATTTTACTGAAGTGTAATTTTTGATGTTACTAACTTATGCTTAGGGCAAACCTTGGCTAATCGGTGATAGTAAGGTTTTTTGAGTTTTTTTTTAGTTTTTTATTCTTAATTTTGACGGATGCGTTCGGAGTCTTGCTGCACGTAAGTAAGTTGAATGACAGTGTGGCGGCAACTATTACAAGCTACTGGCAATTATTACAAGCCGTACAGATATCGAGTAACTCCGTAAATAACTATCACCGAATAACTTGATATTGGATAATAATTTATTTATAACAACTTTAAATATAGGTACATAAGCACACATTAAAGTTTTGTAATTATTCCATACCTTTAAATTAATAGGTGTTAACATATGTCAAATTACCATTACATTACCATTGCAAATACAATTTAATTCTAACTTTCCAAAAAAGTATTTTGATTGATTAATTCTAAATCGCAACCAATTATTTCAAAAGAACAATTTGTTTGAAAGGAATTAAAAATATGTTGGAAAGAAACAGAGAATTATCTACTTAATAGAACTAGGTACAGATGTAGTATAGAGTTCGCTGGAGGGTGAGAGTCCCACATACCCCCCATTATAGCTTACCCTAGGCTGGGGGATGCGTAAGAGCATTTCCACTAAGTAAACAAAAAAAAAACAAAAAAAGGTACAGATGTAGTAAATAATCCTTTCCCATAGTACTTTCTCGCAAATGTTCGTATTTGTCATGCTACATCAGTCAACATCAGTCAACCTCAGTATACTTTTTGTACCGTGACCTAACTGAAATAGGCACGTTCGTGCGTTTCCGTTAAAAAACGATGGGAAACCATTATGCACTAAAGTCGCCGTCAATAGAACTTGCAAACTGAAATGTCAATTCCAATACATTGTTTGTTTACATAGTTTGCAAGTTCTATTGACGGCGACTTTACATCTGTACTAAATTTTAAAAATTATTATATTTTCACAATTTTGATTACATCTTGAATCTACATTAAATTTAAGTTTTTTAGGCTTAATCTAGTTATTTTTACTCATATATACTAGTGCTAAAATTATCTGCATAAAAATATGATTTATGGTGTAAATACATGCACTATAAATAATATCAAGTGCAAAAATATGTATCGATTTAATCCGCTGATAAATACGTACCGAAACCTTAATCCGCCGACATAAGAGCCATCGGACATATTTATGAGGAAGTTGTATGCTCCCATATTTTTAGACTTGACTGTACTTAATGTATTTCCTCTTTTTACCTAAGTTACCATAGATTTATTGATGTTTAGGTATTTATAAATATAAGCCTCCGCTTATCTAATGTAGGTATGACAAATATGAATATTTATAGGTTTCTAAATATATACCACCATGTTTATAATAAGATGTTACTTAAGAGCCAAGTTCATATATTTCACGTTAGTAATGTATAACATCATAGGTATACAAACAATTTTAATTATTTTATATTTGATTCGCCTGAGCTTCATCTGTTGATTTTTTATGTAAGTCTTAAGTGCATGTTTTTGTTTAGTTATGAGTTTAACTTGAATATTATACTTTTTAATTTATTTAATTATCACTATCAGACATATGTTGTCTAATATGTTTATAAAACCAGTGAATTTAAATAACGGTTTATTGCACAAAAGCTTTTTGTTATAAATATATCGATTATCTGCTCGCAAATACTTAATAACAAAACGGAAATTATTTGTTACACGTAAAATTTAGGAAATATATTGTTACGGATTTAGGTAAATAATTATAAAAGAAAGAGGAGAGGTAATGCCATCCTAGGGACTTCTTAAAGAAGCTCCCTTTTTTTTACAAAAAATTAGAACAAATTGTCCTCTAGGTTGGTAATGCCTTCATGAGATGTATTTTTGGAATGCAGTTTTGAGGTAGATTATTGTATGTTATTACTATTAATGCATGATACCTGTCTATTTATAGTAAATATGAAGTGGATTTTGCAAAACCTTTGCATTTATTAGGTGCAGGTACTGCAGCTGCATCAGAATATTTGAATCCTTTTTAATGCTTATACAAAATAAAATATTTATTCAAAACCAAACAAAAAAGAAAATCTACTTATTTGGTTATGAACGTGTTCTTTTAATCTTGCAAAGTGACTAACTAATACTATCATAAATATTGTAAATTACGAGTAAATACCTAATTCATTATAAAAACTTGCTTTTAATATCTGCAGCGGTTTTGTTTAATCAAATTAATCTAATAATTATGATAAACTTAACGTATATAGTGTGATGTGAGATACTCGTAAGTAGAGCGGAATATTTTTTTTCTTAAATTATCAATTTTTATTTTAATAATTCCAAGCGGTTAAATGAAAATATACTGAAAGCTTTTTTACTATTTGAGTTCACTGTAGAGATACCTGTGTAATTTATATATATCAAAAAACTGCTTAATATAAAATCACACTGAATGCTTGTGATGTTGTGAAAGAGCAAAAACTTGCAAAAAATTTAAAATGCTAATTTACGAGTAGAAATATGTGTACAATTTAGAATGTTATTCTTCTATTCGTTATGACTCCTTAGAATATTTAGCCAAACTTACCCACTGATCACTGATGGTGAAGGAGTAATTTACAGGCCACACCTTGTATACGGTATGCTATCGCAATCACTAAATTTCATTTCCCAACTGTGTCGTTTGTTGGATTTTTTATTTCGACATAAAGTCAGTTTTCTCGAAGACCGCAAAGTTTTTGATTATTTTTAAACACCGTGTGGAACCCATTAGTTTAGGCTAGATTTGTTTTATAGATAAAGCGGTATAGATACCTTATTAGTATTTAAACGGTTCAGCGATAAATAGCTTTTTGCCGAAATAAAAATTAGACTCTTCGTAGTTTATAGTAGCAGGTATTACATTACATATATTACTAGCGACCCACGTTTATATGTATAATACATGCATGTATTAATTGTATCATACATATAAACATTCCACTCTATCGATTAAAAAAACCGCATCAAAATTCGTTGCATCTAAGCATACATAGGGACAGACAGACAGACAGCGGGAAGCGACTTTGCTTTATACTATGTAGTGATATGGTATTTATTATATTTGTATCTATTATATGATATTTGTGTAATACTCAATTATAATATGGGAATATATAATTTTACATTAAGTAATTAGACTTATTAATGGTTCACTAATGTTTCCCAACCTAACGTTTGGCAACCTGATTAATTTCGCATCTTTTCATTTCCCAACCTCTTAATATTTCTGAAACTGTTAAATATTTTAGGATTTTTATAAACTAACCTAACCTAACTTGTAGAAGTTAGGTTAGGTCGTGTAGACGATGGCCCTGAAATAAATCCTGAAATATTTACAGTTTTAGAGTTTGGGAAATGAGAAGTTGCGAAATTAATCAGTTTAGCAAACGTTAGTTGCGAAAAGAAGGTGTTCCCTTATTAATATATCATACCAGTAATTTGTCCGCTTACTTAATTTTAATTTATGTGTTGTTCTCATATCCCGCACCAGCTATGATTATTTTCTGAATGTCCTAAAGGTTAACTGGTAGTGAATGCTTTATGGCATTAAGTTTGCCTTTTGTATTTGTAGCTGGTCACTGTGCAATAAAGTTTAAATAAATAAATAAAATTCAGACCAACGATACAGTCGCGAATTATTTTTTTGTGATTTGAATAGGTAACCCATGAATGCCTGTAGGTTCTTATAGAAAATGTAAATGATAAAACATATACATAAGTGAACTAGAGCTTATTAAAAGGTACTTTACGTTTTATGAATACGCAAATTAAAAAAAAAGCGTAGATTGAGGTTATACACCTTTCCAAATAAATCGTAGGCCAAGCAAATTAGATCCAAAAAAAACGTTTTGAGGAATGAATTCCCATAAAGCTGGAAATCGTTTTAAAACCTTCATTTGGTCTTAAATGCATGTAATCCGAGTTTGCACCATCCCAGGAGGTGTGCATAACATTTGGGAGCCCGATAACCGCGAAATTTTTGCTCTTTTTTCAGTTTTTTGCATGTGCACTAAAACAGTACGACGGACGGATTCTATTCAATATTAAAGAAAGTCAATGTATATAATGTGAAATTATATTTTCTACATTTTTTATTCTATGGGTTTGTCAGCAGGTATATTTTTTTCAAATATATGTCGGGCTTGAAAAGTCGCAAAATGGAAGTCTGCACCTAAATGACAAAAAAAAAATCCCAGTTTCTAACCTTTGATTTCGACTATACCACTGAACCGAATTTGAAGTTTAGATATTCATTCGACGCAGAATTTGACCCTCTTTAATATTAAATTGCAAACATTTTCTGTCCGAGGTACCGTTTTTGTGCTATATGAAAAGAGAACAAACATTTATGCACACCTCCTGGGATTGGGCAAACTCAGATTAGGTACACTTGTTTAGGACCAAATGAAGGTATTAAAACGATTTCCAGCTTTATGGGTATTAATTATTCGAAAATTTCTAATTTGATTGGGCTATCGGGCTGACGATGTATCCTGATTTTGACCAATACAGGCAAAGCCCGATTCTTGTGAGCTTATATAATTATCATTATATTAACTTAAAGTAGTGATCTCTTTGGTAACTCGTATGATCGATTTATAAATCCATGTCCTTCGGATGAGATGATATACCTATATGACGATAATCATCCGAAAGACGTCCACTGCTGGACATAGGCCTCACCCAAAGAGTGCCAAAGTGACCGGTCCTGCGCCATCCGCATCCAGCGAACTCCCGCGACCTTTACCAGGTCGTCAAAATTAGGTACTGTTTATATTTAATCTCTACTCCAGTAAAAGGAGCAAAAAAATTAAAGGATGACTCCATAGAATATCCGCAGTTATACTGATTACTGATTAACTTCATAATCCACCGTTTCATTATTTGCTCTTGTTACAGGCCCCCCTCTGTATAACAAATCTAAAGACAATTTTTACTCGTTCCCCCTTTGTGTGTCATACAATCATCAAAATTTGTCAGTCACTTATCCATTTTATTCCGGGTATTTAATATGAATGTGTACCTAGTTTGGCTAAACAGGGTGCTCCCGGGAATTTCCTTTAATATTGGCGTAGCGCAGAGTACATTCACAGAAACAAATTAGCATAAATATTTTTTGGAAAAAAAATATATTTATTTATTATTTTTTACAAAATAATATAATGTAGCATTCACGGATATTGTCTTGTTGTACAAGGGCCTTGAAACACATGACATAAAAAATATGTATGTAAACCTTCTTGTAGTGTACTCTTACAAAATTTAAAGGCTCCTCATCGTGACGTCATATGTCATAGTTAAGAGCCATTTACACTGGTTAAATCTGCAAAACTGATTAAATAAAACATTGAATATCTTGATAACCGTAGGAGTGAAGATACTACTGTCTTGGAGAAATTAACTTAATTTGATCTAAACTATGCCCCATTGCAATTAACAGAAATTTCCGGGAACACGTTGTATAATAATCTAATGGCATGATTACGATGATTTGCGATTTTTTTTATTTTAAGTGTAAGTATAAACAATTAGGAATGGATGAAAATTTTAAAAGTGCTTGATTATTTTTTTGGTGATAGGAAACCTTCCTTAGCACCAGATAAAAGTTGCAGGCTTTTCGCTTGCGTCAATTATTTTTGTAAAATATAAACAGTTTCCTCACTTACGTTTTGGTCTTAGGACGGCGAATGAGACCCTTTCCTTGATCCGTCTTATATTGCAAAAAATATTTTAAACTGACCCTATCAATGACAAATATAGCTGCTGCATCTGTCAATATCATTGCCAGTGTCAGTTTACCACGGATTTTTAAGATATGTTTTGCAATATGAGACGGATCAAGCAAAGTGTCTTATACAGCTGCAGCAGCAATATTTGTCATTGCTAGGGTTAGATATTTAAATATTTTTTGTAATATGAGACGGATAAAGGAAAGTGCCTCATTCGCCGTCCTAAACCCAAAACATAAGTAAGGAAACTGTTTGTATTTTTCAAAAATAATTGACGCAGCTGAAAAGTCTGCAACTTTTTTCTGTTGCTAAGGAAGCTTAGTCCTATCACCAAAAAAAAGAATCAGGCAATTCTAAAATTTTCATTTATTCCCAATTGCTGTTAGTGTTGACCATGCGATTTTATTTATCAATCCGTTATAACATAGCACAGTAAGACAAGATGCGACTTTTTTTAGGACTCCGTTATCAACAAGGAACCGTTATATTTTGTTCGCCATATCCGTCTGTCTATCCGTCTGTGGCTTGGCTCAGTGACCTACTATTAGGAAGCTGTAATTCGGCATGTGTATATAAATCAATCACACCAACAATCTTGTAGAAAAAATCTCGAGAAATAATTTACACACTTAAAGTGGGGATGTAATTATTTTTTCACTTCTCATGCTCTAAAAGTTCGTCTTTATGTCGTGCGTAGGCGACATAAAGTCGCTTTTTATGCTCTAGAGCATAAAGTAAAATCTTCGTCGAAGACCAAGGCAATCGCTGCAACAGCCACACGAACATCTTTAACTTCATACAACAACCTCTTTATTTTATTTCGTTTCGTTCGTATTCTAAGACCAAGGCAAAGATACCAACAGCCAAAGTACACAATAAAACTTCATGAAATAAACTTATAATTTGTATTTCGTCTCATTTACTATATTTACGTGTTGCTGTTTCATTTCCTCGCAATCGAAGTGAAAAGTAGAGTGTACAACTCGTCCATAAAACCCATTTTACACTCGACTTTATATCTATCCTCGCTCGCAAGCTCGCTCGGATGGATAAACGTCTCGAGTAAAATGGTGCGTTTTATGCACTTGTTGTACAATCTACTATTTTTTTGTTAAACCCATGGTCCGTAGAGCGTGTTCGAATATATTACGGGTTTCTAAAAACCATTCTTCAATTCAGAGATCCGTTTGCGTGATATTGTGTAAAGCAGTATTTTTATGTTTACGACTGGGTATGTGAAAGAAAAACAAAAGTGTACTTGGAAAGACCAACTTTTGTATGCTCAGCTGCAGAGAAAATAGACCCCCCCCCCCCTCCCTGCATATAAATTTTGTATGCAGGGGGGGGGGAGTCAATTTTATCTGCAGCTGACTGTACAAGACAGACAGGCAACTAAGGAAACCTCCACTGCGCATGGCCCTACACCCATTTGGCCGGTTCTTTAATATTCCTACCGAAAAAATAAATAAATAAATAAATTAGTTTACCTGAATTAAAAAACCGGCCAAGTGCGAGTCGGACTCGCGCACGAAGGGTTCCATACCATTGTCTATAAAAACGGCAAAAAAATCACGCTTGTTGTATGGGAGCCCCCTTAAACATTAGTTTATTCTGTTTTTTGTATTTATTGTTATAGCAGCAACAGATATACATCAGCTGTGAAAATTTCAACTATCTAACTACTTATTACGGTTCATGAGATACAGCCTGGTGACAGACGGACAGGCAGACGGACGTCTTATCATATTGTTGTATTGTAAGTGTCAAAGATTTAAACTAGTCATTTAATTCTATAGTTTTATATAAATATATCATTACAATTTTTGACAGGAATATCAATAGTTACAAGGATCGTTTTGTGTATAAACATAATAAAAATAGCTACGAATTATTGTTTTGCTAACCTATCCCTATCTATCGTCATACATATTCAACAATCCAACATATTATCCAAGTGCAAGAACATTTTTACTGCAAGGAACCCGTCTAGCGGGCGCCTACGCCGTAATCGCTTGCCGCTACGTACAGTCGCCATCACATACATCGGAGAAAACAAGCACGTCACAAACATCGGAACACACCTCTATTTTCAAGGCGTTAGGGTGCATATGCCGATATTTTTGAACACTTATAGTGTACCGATGTATGTGATGGCGACTGTACGAGGACAATCCACGCGATCAGCTGCGAGCGTTAGCGCGTAGCGATTTTTGGCAGTGAATGTGTTAAAAAAGCGGCCAAGTGCGAGTCAGACTCACACATGAAGGGTTCCGTAAAATAAATTGCGGTTTACGATGTATGACGTATTAAAAAAAAACTACTTGCTAGATCTCGTTCAAACCAATTTTCGGTAGAAGTTTGCATGGTAATGTACATCATATATATTTTTTAGTTTTATCATTTTCTTATTTTAGAAGTTACAGGGGGGGGGGGGGGGGCACACCTTTTTTCCACTTTGGAAGTGTCTTTCGCGCAAACTATTCAGTTTAGAAAAAAAATATATTAGGAACCTCAATATCATTTTTGAAGACCTATCTATAGAAACACCACACGTATGGGTTTGATGAAGTTTTTTTGTTTGAGTTTAAATTCTGAGTATGGGGAACCCCTAAAATTTAATGTTTTATTTTTTTATTTTTGTGTAAATATCTTAAATTCGGTTCACAGAATACATCTTACTTACCAAGTTTCAACAGCTCTTATAGTTTCGGAAAAAAGTGGCTGTGACATACGGATGGACAGACAGACAGACATGACGAATCTATAAGGGTTCCGTTTTTTGCCATTTGGCTACGGAACCCTCAAAATACACGTCAGGTACTAGATGAGGTTTTGCTTTGGATGAGCGTCCACCAGGTGCGAGGTAGCGGTAAAAATACACCAATAGGGGTGTAGACTCATGTTAAAATTGTAAACGTAGTCCTTCAAGTATAAATTAAAAAATATAATAAAAATCATATTGAAAGTTTAGAATATTTTTTTTTATCGTCCAAGAGTAAATTTAAAGCTACCAATATGTACAATCCTTACGCTTTTAGAGAAACCAATTTGTATGACAGCTACGAACCTTAACGGAGTATTTTGCGACCGCAACAGCAATTTATTTACCTGAATTTTCATACAACGATGAGCACAAATAGCGGATTGTGATGTCATACTTTTAAGTCAATTATTATGAATCGTTTTAGGCTGCCGCGAGCGAGGTCAATCTTTGTATTTATGTTCTTTAATTGTAGTTGCTCTCGTACTCGTAGCCTAGTGGTTCAGGCATGCGGCTGTCAAGCGGCGGTCGTGGGTTCGAATCCCGGCTCGTACCAATGAGTTTTTCGGAACTTATGTACGCAAGATTTAGATACCGTTAGCTTTTCAATGAAGGAAAACATCGTGAGGAAACCGGTCTAATCCCAATAAGGGCTAGTTTTCCCTCTGGGTTGGAAGGTCAGATGGCAGTCGCTTTCGTAAAACTAGTGCCTATGCCAAATTTTGGGATTAGATGTCAAAGTGGACCCTGGGCTCCTTTAGGGGCACAACCGGGAATAACGCTGGGAAGAGGAGTGTATTGTTCCTCTCCAAAAACTGGTTCGAATCGCATCGTACAAAAAGCTTAGTCTAAGCGTTGCTACCCTCGATTACGCATCTTCCTATTGGTGATTTTTTCCAAGCACATTGCTCTGCTACCTCGCACAGCCCTGGTGGATTCTCACCAAGGCGGTCAGAGCACTTTCATTCGAAAGTTAGGGAATGAAAACCGGTTAGGTATAACCGATTATTTAAGCAGAATTTCAAAAACGGGTTTTAGAATTTTGAAAACCGGTTACGGTTATTTTCGGTTGTTTTCCTTACTTTTAAATTATGAACAAACATGATTTTTACTGTATCTGTGGTTTTGGTAATTAAAATAAGTTCAGTTTTGATGGTGAGTTATCCGCTCACTTGCTTGTGGTAACCACAATTACCAATTTCGTGCACCCCTTAGTTGCTTCTGGTAGCTGTGGCTACCAAGCGAAGTATGAGGTGCCTTAGTAAGAAAAGTCACAAGTTCTGGAGTCACAAGTGTCCATAGGCGACGGTACCAGCTTAACATCAGGCAGGCCGTAAGCTTGTTTGCCACCGTCGTTGTATAAAAAAAAATTACGCAATTTAGGCTACCTGGTTCCTTTGCAGTGAAACTCAAACCACGCTGCTTTTCTCGTCCGTAGATAACATCGGTTCCCAACCTGGGGAGCAAACAGCAATTCTTCGAGGGTCAAATACGCGTACAATCTTTAATTACTCACAGTCTTCGTCGAATTTTTGGTATTTACTCGCCCGAGACTATCTCGAGAACCTCCAAGAACGTTGCCACGAGATCCCGATCGACCAGCAGATCAAGCGCCGCATGTGGAACTGGATTGGACACACACTCCGGAGAGGCCCTGACCATATACCTAAACAAGCCTTGGATTCGAATCCCCAAGGAAAGCGAAAGCGTGGCCGTCCCGAACAAACCTGGCGGCGTACTTTGGTAGACAAGGCAAAGAAGATCGGGAAGTCTTGGAGTGAAATGAAAGACCGATCTGCATTTAGAGTTACTGTGGACGCCCTTTGCCCCATCTAGGCGGCCTAGGATCTTAAGTCAAAACACGCGTCACCTAAAATAATATTTTTTAGCAATAAAATTCTGATTTCTGATACGTTTGTGTTTCTGAATTCAGCCTCAAGTCGGGAGACACCCGTCGAACCCCTCTGACACCTTTGCGACGCTACTTGTACTCTTACTTTAGAGACGCCAACTGATTTGAGTTTGTATCTCAAAATGGATGAATACTTAGGCATGAGGTTTTAGCGATACCGGTTTACATTGCGGGTTTAATCAGAATCTAGGTCACGGGGGTAACGGTACGGTATTAAAAATATTAGGAACCACTAGTCTATAACACAAGCAAGCGGGTAATGTAGTATTCTTTCTTTTTCTTCTATGTATTTTAGGGATATAGTTCTGATACTTAGTGACCTCAGGTACCAGCAGAATATCAGTGGTTACTCACTCAAGCAAAGCAAAACTGAGCCAGTAGGTACCTACCTACCTACCTGTTTGGCATTGTTGAAACGCACAGTATGTGGTACCCATGTGTTTTTTCGATACACAAATTGTTATTACTTTTTTTTACAGTACTATTTTTATATTATTTGATGTTGCATTTTAGTTGTTCGCCTCCCACTTTGCACTTTCCTAAGCGGAAATGGTGAGAGTATGTCAATCATATAATAGCTATTTCATGCGTGGTTATTTGGTTGGGTGTCATTGTGCGTGGCTTAACAATATTGGATCGTTGGACAACAAGTAAAATATTAACAATGAGTAGGTAGATATGGTTGGTACAGTCAGATCTATCTGGAATTCCATGTAGTTAGCCTGAAAAAAAAAAGATTAATTTAGATTATTCACATGTCACGATTGCTGGAAATATGTAGCTAATAAATTAAAAATTAAGTTTTTCTTGTATAAATAGTTATTTTGTAGACCCAGTCTCTTTTTCGTCGTGGATGGTCAACTTGTAGGTATACTTATATCTGAAATCTGTGTCATTTGGAATTCAAACCCTAAGTTGAAAAAAAAACTATTACTTTTTTAGTAGGCACATCCTATTGACATTATTGTTATTGTATGGACTGTCGTAATCTTCCTTGTGCAAGAAAAAAGATGTTAACTACAGCTAATTATTTTTTATTATTGACCTAAAGGTGTTGTAAAGTCTCCAATCCGCAGTACTAGCACACTACTTAGCAAATAATTACTTTGAGGACACAAACTGTCGGAAGAAACAAGGAACTCACAAACCGTAGCCGATTGTACATCAACAACTCATCCCACTAACCACCGTTTACACTGCGTGACAAAATTAACACCAAATTACCCTTTGTCGCCGCACACAATAGAGAAAACGTATTGTTCCCCTCCCATACAAACGTCATAAATGCCCTATTCGCACTCTCACAAATCCATTTACACGTCGACTTCAAATTCTAATGTCCCCTACGATGTTTGTTTTATTAGTTCTCGTTTTCGTGTTCGGATATTGTGAAACAAATGACAGATTTGGAAAACAGTTGAACGGATTTCCAAAATGGCGTCTTTCGAATTTGAAGAGCAGTGAAGAGAATCTGAAAGCGAGGTTTTGGCCGCAGAGGGAGAATAGATGTAAGTATCCCCTATAGGACCCTATTGTTTTTCAATAAAATCCATAGATTGTTAAATCCGTAAAGGAGCTCCCTACTTCTTGAATCCAACCGTGATACGAAAAATGAGTCAGATTTGCTATATAATTATGTCGAAGTACTTATGAATTCACAGCTACGCCATTCCCAAAAATGTTAAAAAATACCTACGATGTAAAGAACTAAGTAACACTGACTGCAATGTATTGAAATAGACAAGATAAAATAATTTGACCTTTATTAAATTTGTAATTGGAATAGGAACGTAAATCCTAGAATGGTCAACCGGTCTCAGGCATCTTAGAAAAAATGTGTAATTAATTTATTACGTCGCACCTATCCATAAAGTGCCAATTTTCCGCTCGCTACGCGTGCACGTGAAATCACCATGGGTAATATTGGAAGCTGCAAATGGCATACTTATTTACCGCCCTTATTTCTGGTCGGACGTCAAATACAATCTGACATATTCTTTGTTTTATCGCCGTAGGTTAGTAATGTATAGTCAAACAATTTGATTTCTTGGCCACTCCGTACCTTGTCACAGTAACAATGATATGAGATGTCTAGGGGCTTTTATATTAATGTTCAATGTGACAAGGTAAGAAGTGGCCCAGAAATCAAATTGGTTGACCGTACGAACTAATATCAGAAATCGTTTATCGCATCTTTTTACAATATTTATATGTTCATGTGATAAATTTAAAGTGGCACGGCGAATGTAATAGTCTATGTCATAATATATTTATTATAATCATTATATCTAGACAGGCGGCAGCGTGTCAAGCCAAGTTCAAGCAAATAATATTATATTATAATGCGATTTAGCATCAGTTGACGCCACCATTTGTAATTTATTATTATTTGATTGGCACTGTCAATCTTTAATCGTTACAATAGAGGTGAACCATAGGTGTCAATATCAATATTAGGCTGAACTATCCACCAGAGCTGTGCGATGTTGCGAGGCGGTGAGCGAGGAAAAACAACTGATAATTTTAGGATGTTTATTCATTGACTCAATTACCTGGATCTCATAACTGCCCACAGTTCTGTCCGTGTTCACGGTGGTGACGTTCCCTAACGGCGGGTGCGCGGGCGCATCTGGCGACAACGGCACGTGTCTGGCGGCGCGCGAGTGCAGCGCGCGCGGCGGTTCGGCCAACGGGTACTGTGCCAACGGGTTCGGGCTGTGTTGCATCTGTAAGTTCTTTAAGTGCATGTTGTTACAGGAAAATACTTCACTTTCGGATTCCAGCTTCATCTATTAGTCATGCTGATAACAATGTCTTCTGGACCACAAAACTGCCGGGAGACAATCTCTAAAGAGTCGGTCTCCCGCGGGATGACACCATCAAAATCACCGCGTTTGGAAAAGTGTCTGTGCACTGATGACATGGGCACTTTATGTCAAAGCAATATGGGTTAAATTCAAACTAAAAGGATATTTCTGATCTAAGTAGCAAGTAAGAAACTAAGGATAGGAACTTAATTTGATTTATGTAGCTTACTCTTAACAACAGCATGTATATGGAGGAGCTGGACTTCCTGACACAGGTTATTTACCTACTAGGAAGCCCCAACCTTGTTATCATATTGTGACATGCATATTTTTTTTCTCAAATAAATTTTAATTTTCATTTTCATTTCATTTTCATTTCTTTGTTCGAATTTAAGCCATGTCACTTTGATATTTCAAAAATGACTACAAATTATATCAGCTTATCTACTTAACTATATTTAACTACATTATTAAACAGACTACGGGCTTTGACTCTAAATACGGCGATAAAAAAATGTTACTTACATTTGTTTGTATTTACCTTACTGTTTCCTGACTTATTTACCTCTGTCACAGTCATGACTTCTTGCGGGAGCAGTACGTCAGAGAACGGGACGTATTTCGTGAACAACGGGTACCCCTCGTCGCACGACGGGACTGGGTCGTGTGAGCTGACCGTCATCAAGTCTCATCCCGACGTGTGCCAGATAAGGTAGGAAATGGGAATACGACAGAGATGTCTTCATATTCACGTTGTACTTGTTACTCCTATCAGGAGGAAGTGAGAGCAGTAGGTATCAGATAATAGGGCGAATTTCGTGAACAAAGGGTACTCGTAGTTCGTCGGGACTGGATCGTCTGAGCTGATCGTCATGAAGTCGCATCCCGACGTGGCCAGATAAGGTAGGAAATGGGAATAACACAACAGAGATGTCTTCATATTCACGTTGTTCTTGTTACTCCTATCAGGAGGAAGTGAGAGCAGTAGGTATCAGATAATAGGGCGAATTTCGTGAACAAAGGGTACTCGTAGTTCGACGGGACTGGATCGTCTGAGCTGATCGTCATGAAGTCGCATCCCGACGTGGCCAGATAAGGTAGGGAAAAAAAATACAGGTGATGGAAGGACGGAGTAGAAGGAAACAGCAGAGACAAGGGTAGGACGAATTTGAAAAACCTGCGACATTTTCATTTCAAGGTTGTATATCTCAAAAACGGCTAAACCGATTTTGTTGAAACGTAGTTAAGAACCATCTCGATCACGTCAGCTTTCGGATTTAAAAAAAATCGGTCTATTCACTTAGAGGAGCTACGATGGCACAGACAGACACACACACATACACACAGACACGTCAAACCTATAACACCCCTCTTTTTCCGTAGGGGGTTAAAATGAAAGGTACAATAGGTAGGTATGGTGCCTTCGTAGGAGTGAAATGAAAACTAGACATCACCTGAACGGTAAACCTGAAAAACACAGCACAGTAAAAATAAATAAACACAATATAACTGAAACGGTATATTATTTTTATTCTTTTTTAGTATTAAAATATAATCAATGACGGGTGAACTCAATCAATCAGGGTTCTGGATCGAACTGAACCGGAAGGAAAAAGCTGCGCACCGTGACATGGAATTCGTATTGGCATATCAAATTTGAAATTTTCTTTACTGATTAGCCAGAAAAGTAGCCAGAAAGTGTGTGTGTAACGTTCTGCTACTTAACTACACGCATCGTTAATATCTTCGTATTCATGTTGTTCTTGTTACTCCTATCAGTTAGATGTCACGTGAGAGCTGTAGGTATTTTGTGAACAGTGGGTGGGTTCTGTACGATGGGAAGTCAGATAATAATGTGTATCAGACAAGATAAAATAGGGCTTAATTAATAATTAGGGCTTCATTCTTCATGTAGTTCCCGTTACTCCCATCCACCTTCTTCAGGATATCATGATATCTACGATGAAAACAATAGGTACAGTCACCGGCATCAATATATTATGATGGAACAAAGGCCGCAAAAATATCTGATTACGACTCTATTCCTAGAGCCGTTAGAGCGTGTCAGATAATATTTTGGCGGCCTTTGATCCATCATATTTATATTGATGCTGGTGACTGTAAAAGTACATCGTATTAATTCAACGAGAGGTAATTTCGTTATAGATGGATTAACGAGAACATGGAATTGCATTTGTAGTGAAAGTATGAGAAAATAGAAAATTCAAATATAGAAAACAATTCTACTACATACAGGGTGTGGCCTGTAATAGGAGCAAATATTCAAAGGGACGCTTCCTTAGAGCATTTGTAGTAACCCCTTGTGTCCCACAATTTTTTTTTTTTTTTTGATTCGGAGATATTTTGATCTAAAGTTATGACCTCCAACTCCTCCAAGTAATGTATCTTGGCACCACGACATCATAGCACAGCAGTCAATGCGGATTTTGAGATGAAAGAAAGATGCAGGATCATGTGACGAGTCATAATAGTTTTTGCATTTTAGTGTTCAAAAGATATTTTTGTGATTTTTTGATTATAATTTCATTTTTTTTGTGTCTTTAAAATAAAAAGTTACTGATAGCACTCCGGAGGAGTAAAAAAATACAACTAAACTTATTTTGAAGAAAAAAAATTCAAAAATAAGTTAATTTTTTCAAGTTTAACCATGTGGAAATAATTGTTCACAAGCTTAATAATCTACCGTTTAATTTTTTGCTCCTATTACAGGCCACACCCTGTATGCAATTCCATGCTCTCGTTAATTTAAACCTCTCTTTGCATGAATGGAAGAAAGAGAAGAGAAGAGGAAGGAAATTTGTGCCTGCCGGTACCTCGAAAAAACGGAACCCTTATAGGATCACTTTGTTGTCCGTCTGTCCGTCCGTCTGTCAAGACCCTTTTTCTCAAGAACGCGTGGAGGTATCAAATACTCTACTGTCCTTTTGAGCTGTGAAAAAATCAAACTTCTAAGCTAAGGCAATCAAAAGATACAGCCGTTTATGCCGCAAATTTTTGAAACTCGCAAGGGAATCAAAACCTACAGGGTAAATCCCGTGAACTCAGAATCTTGAAATTTGGTACGAAGCAACGACTTATAGCACAGATAAAGGAAGAATTGCGAAAAACGTAAATTTTTAGTTACATCACTGAACATTAATATTCCAGTATAAACTGACTGACACGCACTAAGTGTGTGAATACATACTTAGTGCGTGTCAGTTTATAGTGGACTTGTTCCTATTGTACGGGGTGGTACGGAACCCTCGGTGCGCGAGTCTGACTCGCACTTGACTGGTTTTTTTTGACCGATGATTGTATTGAACTTTGATGTAAAGATAATTTTAACTCTTCGGATGCCAAGAACACCTAAAGGTGTTGCGTGTTGCATGCCCGCGGCGGTGCAAAGATGATGCCGGCCGGGTTATGTTATGATTTATGAAAGATACACAATAGATTAGGCCTCAGGCCCTAGCACACTAGGTTTCATCGCCACGTTTTACGGCGAATATATACAGAAACGTCACGTAAATTGTGACATAAAACCTATTGTGCTAGGGCCTCTGGTTTGTAAAACCAAGTGGACGTGATGCAAACCTGTATCGACAGATCGCGGCCCTAAGAGTCCGTCGCCTTATGCTTCACACTTGCGGATTGTCGGCTGGCCGCCTGACGACCGACGACCTTTGTCGGTCAAGTAAAAGTAAGTACCTTTAGTATTCATGTGCGTGTGGCACAAGCGTAAAAAGCCGGTCCTACGAATATTGGACCGTCGATTAAAACCGTGTGAAGTCAGTCTTACGAATTTTGTCGGCAGGTTTGAAAAAATTAATCTGTGGGCTTGATAGGTTTTGGAAGGCAGAGTCAGACTGAGAGAATCAGACTTGGGGCTGAAAGTAAACTGTTAATCTGTTGGAGATACCTACAGTCACGCGTTTCTATCGCTACAAAATAGTCCAGTACGCGAACACTGTAATTGGTCGTAAACCTAACATAATTCACAAGTCAGATTTTTTTTGTTATCAGCGAGAGTACATTAAATACTAACAGGGAAAAATATTTTTTAAGATTTTCTAACGTAGTTTAACGGATAATTTACTTTTTTGTTAGGAACACGTGTGTAACACTTTGATAAAATTATACAAGTCATTGTTTTCTCCAATAATGCAACGCATTTGATTATTTAAAATGTGACCTATCGTTTTCTAATAGTTTTGTTAATATATTTCGTCAGCAAAACCGGATACGATTTAAAAAATATATAAATCTCCAAAAAAAATATTTAAGTGACTAGTGGCAGGCTTTTAAATTATATTCATATTCATATATTTATTCAGCTTACTTAAACTAGGTATACAAATTAGATAACTAACAATATGTTGTATTAATTTATTTTTCATATAAATTTAACCTATTTATGAATCTATTATTAATTCACACTGTCGTTATCTTGGTTTGTTTTTAACACAATTCAGTTACCAAAACTCACTTGAATAATCTTTCAGAGGAAATTTTTTTTTTATTCGTTTTGGACTGACGTTATCCATTAACGAAAATTTTAGTAAATTATAGGGAAGGTTGTAACAGTTAAATGCGACACTCTATTGAAGAAAAATACCACTTTTATTATCTTTCCCTGGATTTACAAGGGTCACTAAGAAAACGCTGTGTCATACCTAAATCCACGTTAGAATTAACGTCTCTTTTTACTACTGGCAATACTCATTCTATTCTAAATATTAACAAAAAATCGCGCTCTTGTGAATTATCGAAGGTGCATTCTGTTTACGTAGTACGTCGCCATCACATACATCGGAGCAAACAAGCAGCTCACAAACATCGGAACACACCTCTATTTTCAATAAGGCATTAGGGTGCATGTGCCGATATATTTGAACACCTATAGTGTACCTATGTATGTGATGGCGACTGTACCGGACTAAAAGGTGTGTGACCGCTCTTATGTTGCGGAACTTATTATAATGTACCTACTGGTTATATTCTCCTTCGTTGATATTAGTGTTGATCCAACTGGCCACTCAATTCTAAAATTTGAAAATTCAGCTAAAGAATAAAACTTCAGGCGACTGTCACTTTCCTTCTTCACAAAAGCGACAAAAGCACAGGACTAGGTCGTCTAGGACCAAAGAGTACTATTCTAGGACGCACGCGGAGCAAAATTTTATATCCACTGTTATGTAGTAAAGTACAAGAAGACAACTGTGCCACGGCTATGGCAACCGAGGCTCCCGCGACCACTGATCTGATCAACCAAGTGACTCCAACTGGGAAGGCAGTGCTACAATTCCTCCACAGCCGGCACAACGGCGCTAAGATCGATGAAATAGTCAAGCAAATCAGGGACTCTAACCATGATGGCGTGCCTTTGGAAGTGGTTCACCGGAATATAGCGTTGAGCTTAGACGCCGGGTGGCAATGGGGTTTTTTGGACATGAAAGGGTCTCGTTTCGTGGATCCTAACGCGGAGCCTCAGAGTAGGGGGAAAAGGCAGGAGCAGGAGCCGTCTGATAGGCGGTGCCGCCGGCTGAGATACAGTTGTTGCCGCCGCCGCCGCCGCCGCCGCCGGTGCTGCTGTCGGCGTCGGCGCAGGAGGCGCCGCCGCCGATGCTAGTTCCTATAGGTATCAAAACCTTGACATCTTAGATGTCATAAACCTTTTGTTTTAGATTCGAGTGAAAATTTGACGTAGCTATGCAGAAACTTTTTAATTGTTACCTATGTGCTGTGCTAAGTGTGCGTGTTTTGTACCTATTGTTTTTTTTAAATTATATAGTGTTTTAATATACATACTTGTGATGTAATTCATTGTTTAATACAAAAATCTTTGGATTTTTTCTTCTTCGCATATTATAGGTAGTTAAAAACTTACCCCCTTAGGCGGGAGCAAACGTTTGGTCCACATACGGTCGCAATTCGGTTTTCGACTTATAGCGCTCGCAGGCGTTTACAAAACTAATGCATATACACTCGCCATATAAAAAAAATTACGTTACGCCTAAGATCGTGGCCCACGAGCACAAGTGTCTGCACTTATCTAAGCCTTCATGTAACTGTACTCAGCTTGAAATTGTAAAGGAGCATACTTACCTTGGACTAAAAATTGACTACAAGTTTAATTGGGGTCCACATGTAGACCAAGTATGTAAGAAACTAAGGTCCATATTGTCAAAACTATGTATCATTAAACATAAAGTCCCTTACAACACACTTAGACTTCTATACATGTCGCTGGCTGACTCAGTAATAGGTTATGGTCTAGAAAGCTATGGAAGAACCTATAAAACATATATTAATCAAATATACAACCTCCAGATACGTCTACTGAAAACAATTGTACCAGCTAAAATTAAATATAAATATAGAAATAATTACGAGAATTTATTTAATCATTGTTAGGTGTTAACGCATTCACTGCCACCGACGCGTATGTGCGTTCCAGTGACTTTCACCGTGTGCCATCGACGCACAGACGCGTTCGTAATTACGTAAAGTGCATTACATAAAGTACATTTTAAAAAGTGTGGCACCTGGCGAATGCCCAGGAAAAGGAGGTGGCAGTGAATGCGTTAAACGTATTCGACAAGGTGGAACTAGCTATTATAACACAGTACAATAACAATATAACCAACTTAAAGAAAAAAATAAGACCCAGCCATCTTCGAAACTTACCTAATCAACCTACCTTTGAGGTGAAAAATAGCAATAATGTATATGGGCAGAGGGTATGGAGTTGTATCCTACCTGCAATATTAAATAGATTTTCGGATGAGCTGATACGTAATATTGATGGTAAAACGTGTAGTAAAACACGTTCAATAGTCAAAGGACATATGTTAAAAATAGGCCTTAAACAATAAATTTACTTATCCTATTGTATAAAATAACAAGAATAACATAATATAGCTACCTATTTAATTAAGACTAACTAGTTATAAGGCAGGCTCCTTAACTCAAAAAATCTTTTAAATTTAAGATTAGTAGTTAAGATTGTAATAACCCTTAACGCATTCACTGCCACCGACGCGTATGTGCGTTCCAGTGACTTTCACCGTGTGCCATCGACGCACAGACGCGTTCGTAATTACGTAAAGTGCATTACATAAAGTACATTTTAAAAAGTGTGGCACCTGGCGAATGCCCAGGAAAAGGAGGTGGCAGTGAATGCGTTAAGTAATTTTTTATTGAAATAATCAGTTCAAATTTTTAATTTAAATTTTATTTTTAACCTTACAATTAAAATGTAACTAACACCTCTTATATGGGTCGGTGAAGACCTGAAATAAAATATTACACACATCTATATTTATCGTATTTTTTTCAATTCTTCAAAAATAATTTATTTGTTATCTAAGTTTGCATTTTAAACCTTTCTTCTTTCAAATTCGTAACACAGTGTTCTGATAGTATAAATAATAAAATAATTATCGAAATTGGTGGTTACTTTATTGGTGGTTATTAAGTTTGTACGGAACCCTCGGTGCGCGAGTCAGACTCCCACTTGACCGGTTTTTTTTTTATTTATCAGTGGCAAACGAGTAGTAGCTTAAGGACACCTCCAATTTCAGGACACTCGCATACGCGTTGCCGTCCCCGTACGAACCTGAATACTCATTCCACAGCCGATAATTTATCTATTCTTTTATCCATTAATGTAATTCCCCTACTTGTTTTAATTACCACCGTTAAGGCGACGGGGCTCACGGTCTTCTCTCCCCCTCACTGAGCATACGCGTGAGCGCGATGGAAGTGCGTGTTCGGAAGCGCGGATATCATGTTTTTCAATTTTATTTTTTTGGAGAGGGTATATATACTAGTAGTTAAGTAGATTTAAGTGCCTAGTGTTAAGTTTTTTATGCATCAAATTATTATGAAAAATTTTCTATTCAATAAACTCTTGATTGGCTTGGATGGACTTACCTACATTTGAAAAAACTGTCATATGGATTTATCTAATTTTCATAAAAAATTTTTAGTAATAAAAAAAGTAATAATTAGCTTAGTTCCGTCAAACATGATATTGCCGATTTTTAGAACCAATTTTAGTATGTTAAGGTTTAGTGCAAAATTTGTTACGAATTTTTTAAGTGTATTTTAGACCTATATTTGTGATTTTTTCTATCGAGTGAAAGTCAAAAACTCAGGATACGAATAGCTATGGTCCCTCGAGAAAGGCCTTAAGGGGCTACCCGAGGTGTTCATAGATTTTTGACTAGTTTTGAATCGATACAAATATATTTGCACTACAGATAGATTTATAAGGTAAATGGTTATCGATTCTTCAATCTTTAATCTCCATTTTTGTGTACCATATTTTGAAAGAAATGAATAGTTCTTTTTTTATGATTTTTTTAAACATTGTCTAAAAAAACACATTCTTTGTTATAAAAGCTGTGCTGTGAAATATCTAACATATACACTTAGTCTACATATTTGAGTTCGTCTCTGGTGTCTCTATAAACGTGTGTAGGGTTTTGATTTTAAACTAATTAAGACAAAAGTTATGGCCAGAAAACCTGTTTTTTGGTCTAAAATTGTCCTACTTTGATGCCAAATATCTCGAAGACAGTGATGTTTGAAGTGAATATGGGATAATATATTGCTTAAAACTGTTGTTGTTAATATGATACACTACAAAAAACATTAGAAAACTAAGGGATTCCGATTGAAGGTCATTGGCGTATGGGATCCCCTTAAGATTGCTAGTTAAATTTAGCGCAACCGTATTAATATGTCCAAACAAGCGCTACGACTTTTTATAAATCCGTTTTCTGAGCCTACATCGCCTTAATCACTCGATTGGTTACAGATTGGATTTCATGCGTTTCACTATAGCCGGGCCCGAACTAATGAACAACGTATGCAACCAGGACCAGTTCATAGTGTCGGGTGGCAACCCGGTGCCGGCTATATGCGGCGTCAACCAGGGCAGTCACAGTTGAGTATCGTCTGTCTCGGCAACCAGAATAAACTATAACAGAGTGTTGAAAACTTCATTATTAATTATCTACTCAATTTTTTTGGCAATGGTATTGTTGCTTCTCTGATATTTAATGCAAGATCTGCAAGATCTGTCTTTCTTCGTGGGTAAAGATAAAAAGATAAGATTTTTTGACAAGAACCTTCAAACCTTATGCGACTTTTAAAGTTAAGTGCATGATTAGAATTGAACACAGCCTGCACTCAGAAAACATGGAAATGTAGCCATTTTTTCCGTATTCTTAAGCCTACCCGGGAATATTTAGTACAGAATTATTTATTTCAAATCGCTGTCTATGGGCCACCATTGTTGTTCATTTTCATGACTGTTCTTTTACTTTCAGTGTACATTGACGCCGGTATCGGCTCTACAAATCCCGTAAAATTAACATTCGTCACCAGCGGCGCTGCCTTCGCCAGGATGTGGAAGGTCAAAGTTACTCAGATACCGTGCAGCACCATTTATAGAGGTACCTATCAGAAATGTGTGAGGATCCTTGACGTATATAGAGATGGAGCTGGGCAGGACATACCCACCCCAAAAGGGTCTGGTATCCACCCCAGGATTCTCGGTTACTTACTTAAAATCCCTTGCTACTCACTTAAACAACCTGCTGGGGGCCGGGCACCCCTTAGAAAAAGGAGGTGAGGATTTTGTGAAATACTTAGCACTAGCACTAGCAGCACTGAAATGTGTCCAAGGATCTATTGGATCAAGATGATCCAATATCGAAATTATGGTAACCTTTACATTATGGCGACGTGAGCTCCGAAAACAGATTTTTAAAAAGTCGTAGCCCTTGTTTGGATTATAATACGGCTGCCCTAAATTTAATTAAAAATCTTAATAGGCCAGCCCGTAGAGGTTCAAAGCACCCCGGGGTACGTTGCAAGTGGTGGTGTAGAAGATTTTTTTTTTAAATATTGTTGACATCGAAACAACCGATCAAATATCAAAAATGGTTACACGAGATATCTTGGGACAACTTTTGGCAGCCACAAATCCTCGAAATTTTGTATATCGTAATCGTATCGTTAAATACCTCGGTATTTCCTCACTGAACTGCAATGCTGATGCGTTTCACGAGAAAACTGCCAGCTCTTCGATTACCAGTTATGATGATACTAATGCTGAAATTACTGTCGATTCTGTAAATTCCTACAATTGAGGAGCTAAAACCTATAGTTAAATTCCAAATTGAAACGCAGAAGCATAAAAACGACTATCTTGAAATAACTTACAAACTTGAGGAAAGCCTCGTTTTCTACTATGTCGCAGAACTGAATTAATATGTTTTGGTACTCATTAGACGCATAATTTTATGTTCTTTAATTCCCTAGTGTATAACTTTTCGCTAGGATGCACCGTATAGAAGCTACGAGTGAGAAACCAAAAAAAGTCCCAGATTTGTGGCTGCCAAAAGTTGTCCCAAGATATCTCGTGTAACCATTTTTGATATTTGCTCGGTTGTATCGATGTAAACAATATTATAAAACAAAATCTTCTACACCACCTTTTGCAACAAAGATATACTCTACGGACTGGCCTATAAGGCCTTTTTCGAGGTACGACAGCTATTCAAACCCTGAGTTTTTGACTTTTGCTCGATAGAAAAAAATCACGAACATAGGTCAAAAATACACTTTAAAAATTCTCAACAAATTATGCACAACATCTAAACATATTAAAGTTGGTTCTAAAAATCGGCAATATCATCTTCAAGGGAACTCAGCTATTACTTTTTTATTTATTACTATTCACAAAATTTTTAAATTAAAAAACATGATATCCGCGCTTTTGAACACGCACTTCTGAGACGGAGATAAGACCACGGGCTCACGTCGCCTTAATCAAGTTGTCATGATACTTATCTAGATATCAGCACTGTACCTTATATTCTGTATCTTTTAAAGTAGCTACCTACTTATATTAATTACTGAAACCCAAACCCGAAATTCTACTGTAGTGGTCGCTGATAATCTTACCTATAAATATTAATTTAGATCGCTACTCCAGCCTTTTTATTTGGATAAACATCATGTATTCTTTGCTGCATTGATTTGATAGTACTAGTTGAAGTGGCAAAGTCTTAGAAGAAATAGGTCCAAAAACGTCAACGCCCATCACTTACAATATCTCTTCAAAAATTCCTTCCAGCCGACGAGGGTTGCTTACAATACTACACAGGGGTGTCAGGGCAACTGAAGTCATTCAACTACGACCCAGCATCAGGTCTGCAGCTCAGCAACCAGGACTACGGCATCTGCGTCAGGATGGAAAGGAACTTCTGTGGGATCCAGTACTCGGCTTGTCCTGATACAGGTGGAACTTACATATCGATTGAAACTTGCTTTTTTCCCACGCTATAACTAATAAAGATTGGGCTTGAATAAAATGTAGAAAGCTGTACTTGAATAAAATGTTATTGTAGGCGATTCCTGTTTCACGTCTAGGTACTGTAAACTACTCCTTCACATTTTCACACTAATCCATGTTTCTCCAGTAAACAACCGCTCCCGCGCCTTCACGATCAGCGGCAACAGCAACGGTCCAGTGAACGCCATGGTCGGCGCCGGCGCAGGCCCCAACGCGTGCGCCAACGACTGGCTGCTCGTGCCGTGCGCTTCCAACGTTGGTCGTGTTCAGGTACTACCAGAGAGATTTGTTTCCAGCAACATTGGTAGGTACAACTAACGTAACGCAATACACACGCAATATTACATGAAAACGTATTTGCTGGCGCCCGTCTATGTAATGTTTACAATAGGTGTAGCACAGTTGACGATCAACACGAGGCGTTCCACGTTCTCGACGAAGGCGTCCTTGTGGTTAGGATGTATCAGCGCTATTTTAAGGGTTATCAGTGCGAAGCTGTTTAGGTCCTCCTGCATGTTTGGGTCGTCATCGACATCACGCCCTATGGAAAGATTGATAGAGACGGAGATATTTTGTTGCAAGAGAACGGACCTGAAACCAGCACCATCAGCAACAGAGGAAATTCGCCATGTTTCCAATTACAAAACGGGCCTGGGGGTCGATTTTTGACTTTCAGTGCTCGAAAATTAAATAAAAGTAAATACCTACGATTTTAGTGTCAAAATTGCAGGCACTAACTTTCTATTGATAGAATTGAATACGAGTGGTCAATACCATATACGAAAAAAATCGACAAGATATAAAACCGAATAACGCTTGTTCCACCTACGGTGATCATGAGGACTCTATTTGAGGAATGAAGCGAGCGATGTCACTGGCAGACTAACAGTCTTCCTACTCTCTCATTCATATAGAGGACGTCGAGGAGGAGTCTTAGACAAAGAGAAAACTAGTTAAGATGTTTGTTGTTTTGTTTGCTTTCAGCCCGCGCAAGCGCTCTGCACTGATCGCATCTGCGGGGGGACCTTCTCCGCTGAGCTCTCTATGCAGGCATCTACGGTCATGAGTAAGAGGAATTTAGTACTATTCAGGCCATTCAGGGCCAATTTTACCTTTGCCTGCCCTTGATTCCCTTAGGCGTGGTAGTAAGTATCGCACACTCACTTAGAAACTGGCCATCCATTTTAGGTATATAATAATAATAATAATAATAACGCAGGGCAGCTTGTGGCGAGCTGTTGGGGAGTAACGACCCCACGGACCCGAGTGCTCCCGAGAGTCGGTCAGGGCCTCCGTCTCCGGCGTGTCTTCGTCGGTCGGAGTGGAACCCCAAGGGGGCCCGCAGGACTCTCAGCTCTGGCTTGCCTTCATTGGCCGTCCAGAGAGGAGTCGTCAGAGCTATATGCTCCAGGGGTGGAAGTGTTAAAGGGCATAACGCCGCGAGTAACTTCGGAGAAAGCGCAGCACCACCTCTCGACACCCCTGAGCCGCTCACCCGGTGTTGCCCCTGGCCGTCTTTGCGACGGCATTTTTAGGCGCCCATCTAATGAGCGGCTAGTCACCGCCTGCCTCGATAACCTTGTGGATAACATTGTTATGGCAGGTGTCCGGACCACTTTGTAATAACCCAATTTTATTGTCCACCCAAATGTCATCACCATAGACCCAATTCTCTTTTCCATTTTCCTACAATAGCTCCAACGCCTGCTGGGACCAGTTCACGGGTATCTACCGATGTACCCGTGAATGGGTTCTAGCAGGTGTACTACATGACATTAAATTTCGTCTCCAAAGGGCCTCTACGTGTTGGATCTATATCCCCACGCACGCCTTCCAAATGACCGGGGTTCGCCCCGTGAATTTAAATCGGAGATACATAATAATAATAATAAAATCTTTATTTCGGAATACAAAAGATTCCATAGTTGTTAGTAACATAAAAAAACATACAAATTATATAAAACTATGTTAGTTTAAGTACAATACAAGCAAGGTAACTTAATTAAATTGAATACAAATACAAGTTAAATACAAATTAAATACAAATTAAAATACTTTTTAGTCGGGGTTTAGGGCTACCCCTTTAATAAGTCCAACCCAATGCATGAGGATTGCGCTGTCGAACCTGTTGGCAAACACACTTAGAATGCTGTTGGCATATACAGGGTGGAAAGATAAGTCGGGCCCTGGAGGGAAACTACCTTAAATCCTTAAGCTGGCTCATTTTACTTAAAGGAGATATTCCTGTATTTTTAAAAAGAAACAAAACTGCATTCAAAGATTATCAAAAAAGCCCTACACACGGCCGGGAATCGAACCCGGTCGAATCTGTCTAAAAATCTGAGTTGTTTTTTTTACGTAAATTTATAGTTCTAGGTGTAAGGAACTATTGTTGCTAAGGAACTCTGTATCTGCAATCACAGGAAAATGCTGAATTTCATAGTTTAATGTACGGAAATTGACCTCCCCATACTAACCCGCTTAGTACGAGTATGTCTGTAGGTAAGTATGGGGAGATGTGACATCTGAAACTGGACTAAATTGGTAAATTCGTAGTTTTATTTATTTATTTTCCTTATTTACACCAATCTTTTCAAAACTGTAATAAAATATCATTGCCATACTTAGGTACCCTTACTACGTACATACCTACTGTTTGTACGAGGAGATCCATTTCTGTACTTAAACTGTGAAATTCGGCATTTTCCTGTGATTGTAGATACAGGGTTCATTTGCAACAAGTGGTGGTCCGTACATCCAGAACTATTTATTTACGCAAGAAAACGAACTCAGATTTTTAGACAGATTCGACCGGGTTCGATTCCCGGCCGTGTGTGAGGCTTTTTTGAAAATCTTTGAATGCAGTTTTGTTTCTTTTTAAAAATAAAGGAATGTCTTCTTTAAATAAAATGAGCCAGCTTAAGGACTTCAGGTAGTTTCCCTCCAGGGCCCGACTTATCTTTCCACCCTGTATACCTATATATACCTACTTGGCGTAAAATAGTACCTCAGTAGGCATGAATTTAAAAATATCTACACTAAAATGGATGCAGCTCAGCATATATTATACAAGTAGGTAACTGACTAAAATGACAATTTTACACCCTTTTTGTAGATAAAAAGTACTTATCCTATGTCCCGTATTCATTACAATCGGTTTGCTAGTTTTACAAATACACTGCCAAGAATTGCTACGCGCTACACTCGTAGCCGGTCCCGTGGTTTTCCCACTAAGTAGCGAAAAGCGCCTACGGCGTAGTGACCCGCTTGGTGGGTTCCTTGCAGTGAATGTAGTAAGCGCGAGACATCCTCATTTTCTTGCCCATATCCCATTTATTTGGGGTCGGCTCAGCATGTCCTTTTCTTCCATCTCGTCACTTACTTCGGTAAGCGGTTACTGTTGTAAGCGCTAGACATATTTAATTAAAATGATTCTCTTGAACCAAGAGAAAATATTTTTGCCTCATGATAATTTTGATTTAAGGTAATTTTACATATACCTAAATAATGTCTTGCTTCAGGAATATTTACCTCGAATCAAAGTATTTTTATAGTAATATAAATAGTATGGATACGTAAGTACATACTAAACTTCATATACTACTTACTTACCCGCAGCTAGTTTGAAATAATAATAAAATGTTCTAAGTACAAGTAAATCTTATTTCCAGGTACAGTAAAACCATTCAGACTATGGTTTCACACAGACAACGTTGAAGCGCCCCTGGATATCGCAAACAGAGGTTTCTGCCTAAACTATATACAACAGCCTTGTACTAACAACGTCGCATAGATGTTAGAATTATTCCCATTTATTTGTACTTTTATATTCTTAAGATTTTAATAAAAACTTTACTCGGTTTTGTGTTTTATTTTAGCGCCATCTAGTGTCTTCACGCATTAATATTATGTCGAACGAGTAAACAAAAAGAAAACCTTAATTTTAACATGAGTGCTACCGAAACACATTCGATCACAATTAAATTACTGGTGATACTTTGTAAAATGTAACATAAGAATCTCTATTTAAATAGCATGTTTAATGAAACTATAGTAGCGTAGACGAGATAAATCATGTTTTGAAATAATGCTGCCATCTGTGTCAAAACAGCGTTACTATCAATTCACACGCCACGAGAGAGAGCAGACGGAAACAATGCTTAGTTGTCGTGCTACGGGCGCTGTTGACTAGATGGCGCTTTAATCGATTCAAAACGGTTCTTGGATTATTCATTATTGTGTCAAACCTATATATTTATACTCAGTATTAAGTGATGTAACTTATTAAATAAATCCGTTAGAATAGCCGATATACCGCTTAAGAGATTATCTACAAATCACGCGAGGTATTAATAGCTACGCCAATTGTTGAGCGATAAGACACCTAGGTATAATTAATGATTGTAGGTATAAAAAAGTGTTACCTAAACTACAATAGCTGCTTGAATCGGTTGGACGGTTAGTCCAATGACGATATAAAACACTATTCATTCTCTCATCGTTCCAAATCTAACCCATCATAAATTGTAAAGTCCCTAATCAAAATTCCTAAAGCGACAACTATCAAAGAAAAATTTATGAGCTCTAGTTTTCGCTAATTAGGCTTCCTAAAACCTCCGCCCTTTGTTTTTGCATACATGACCATATTTCATTAGTTGCCTCATTTACTAGGAAGCTCGGCTGTTATTCGGAATGCGCTAAATGCGCCGCAAACGTGACGCGTAACGAAACTAGACCTATACCTACGCTTATATCTCATTCCATATAATAATAGAATTTAAACGGAAAAATGAGTACCTATACGTTTCTTGTTGTTCTAGATGGTTCTTAACCGGTGGTCCGCGGACCACAGGTGGTCCCTGTAAGCACCCGAAGTGGTCCACAAAGCCATCGGAAAAATATAGGTATACCAGCGGGGCTAGCACAACTGACACAACAAGCGCGACGCGAGTCGAGAGAATCTAGCCTCCTCTTTCTAATTTGCACAATACGAGTGAGACAGGAGTCGCTGAGTCGCGCGCGACTCGACTTAGCAGCAAGTTGTGCTAGACGTACAGGGGCGGTTCACTCTGTGATTACGTCGCGCCGCTACAAGTACTACATGCCGGCCGGCCGCCAATTTGGCGGCCCATTAGTAGTTGCCGCGCGCTGGTACGGGACGCTCGCACGGGTCGCAGCGCGTTGCATGCGATAGAAAGGGATGGCCACATTTAGGCACGTTTGGCGTACGGAAATTGTTAACAGAGAACCTTCTGTGCGTAGTACTATTACTTATTCTGTGGTAGTACCTAAGTGCAAACGAGTCGACACAATGACGCTTGGCGCGAGTTGCGCTACCCCCCAACAGTAAGTGGTCCATGTCAAAAAAAAAATTGTCAAATGGTCCCTCATCACTTAAAGGTTAAGAACCACTGATCTATAAGCATATCAAATGGAAATATTGAACTAGTTTTAAGTACTTATTTCGATTATTCAATTAGTGCCTTTCAAACATAACGATACTACTAGTAATGTATTTGCGTTTCAAAATGATTTTCCTTGAAATCGCAAGACGATTAACGCGCGGTTTTGCTAATATTTATATTAAATAGGGTCCGTAAGCCCACTCCCAATACGCCTACGTCTCATGACAACACGATAAAATGCATGGCAGCAGGTCGAGAGAGTTGTGCTGAGCAAGAATCAGAAAATTATCGCACCTAAAATTGGCCGAAATTTTGAAAAATCCTTCCCTCCCGGTCAAAATTGTAAGGGTGGCCAACTTTGGCACCGTCTGCCAAGTATATCCGGCCATTTCAAGACTGACAGACTAAGGTTTACTCTATCTAAGTACGATTAAAGGGCTAAATGATGCCACATGTACTGTTGTCACATGACGTATAGGACATATAGGAATCAACTCTCCGAATTTACAGGACCCTTTCATCAGGCTAAAGACTCGCCGATCGTCATTCCCCATTGACTGGTCTAGCCGAGTAGAATCGTCACGAAGCTCGTTAAAATACCGGGGCAGATTTATTTCTCCCCGTCGATATTTTAATAATCTACCTACTGCTACCGTTAAATTCCTTGTATTTAGGTGGAACCCTGGTTTTAGCAAAATGTGAAGTCAAAAATGACAATATAGCCAACCTGTATCTCTTAGATACCCTATTCAATATAAGATTAAAATCGTGCGTTAACCTTCAAGCGATTTCAAGGAAAAAGAAACATACCTAGACGAATTTTTCCGTTAAAAATCTAATGGTAGGAAACTACATACAAACAATTACAAAACTACTACTTAACTCATCTCCGAAAAAAATATAAAATTCATGAAATAGACACGAATGATTTATTTCTTTAGAATAGGTAGATTAGGAAGTTACATAACTCCGAAATTAATAAAATATATACAAACCGGTTTTGTTTTAACTCACTGGTTATTTTTTTAATGGTCGTACCTTGAGGCAAGTTATTAAAACAAAATAAATTATTGCATCAATATATTAAACTTTCATGTATAAATACTTAAATAGGTTTCCATAATACTAACACTACAATCTAGAATTGTATCCATTATAATGGATATGAATGCATTTCATTGAATAATTACACTCCAAATAAGTCATGACGTATTGTTAGGTACTTAGTTGAAGTTTTCGAAGTTATGCCAACTTTGCCAATCTGACTTACTCAATTCGCCCAAAAAATTGAAACTTGGAACTTGAGATGAGACATTACTAATATCTACTTAGTTGCTTACGCTGTGGACCCAGACCTGCAACAGTATTTTTGTTATTATGTGTTGTGTTTTTAACAAATGGCCAACTAAATATTGCTGTGTCTCCCAACACTGGTTATCTTTTGCTTACAGGGAGACTCCATCCCTTGGATCTATTACCTCATGTTTACTTTAATAAATAACTTTGTATTTGTATACCTATGTATTTTTGTAAAATAAACAATTGGTATTTAAACCTACGTTTGTAAGTGATCCGTATCAAAGTGCATTCAAGGCCTCCACACACCGGTCGCGTGCGCGGGCCCGCGACGGGCCCGCGCGTGTGGAGGCCTTTAATGGGCCATTATTTTATATTCATTGACATCTTACTCTCTAATTATCATTTTGTAACTTGTTGACAAATACCTGTCTACATCATTTCCCTTTAAAATATTTGTTATTATAATTTAAAATTTTAATTTGATATATGTTAAATAACTGACGATCACAATATAAATTCCTAAATTTGATGAGTGTTAGTTTTAAGTGACATTGTATATTGTGAGATAAATAAATCATATCATCACATCATATCATATCATAGCATTATTTTCTTAAGACGTTTGATTTCTCAATTTGATTGGTGGGCAAAGATGACATAAGTTTAATAAAATTTAAATTTCATCAGTGATAAATTGATAATATTTAAAATGTACATATCGAAACGCGCATAATGCAATGCATCTGATGATACAAAACCAACCTACAGAAGTCCTTCAAGTAAGAGGGTATCTACTTTAAAAATATATTTTTTTTGTAAGGAATAAGTAATACTAGTAATAACGCATCCATATCATTGCCTGAACAACATACAGTCAAACACATATAAGTTACTACTGACTGGTTTTACGCGGTACAGTTAATAAAAATATATTTACACGTTACTTTAAATTATGAGGATCTAGTTCACTAGTGTCTACAGCTATTTAAATTCCTTTTTAACGCTAAACATATACTTAAGTACGTAAATTAAATCAGTTTGTAGTAATCGATGCTGCTAACTAGCTTATGCGATTTGTTCCGTGTTAAATTTTCTTACAGTTAGCTGTTACGAATGAAACCAAAACGAAAAGTACGAAATAAAACGGTCAAGTAGAAATAAAATTATATGTCTACATTAGGTACAGTCACCGGCATAAATATGTGATGGAACAAAGGCCGCAAAAATATCTGATAACAACTCTATTCCTAGAGCCGTAAGAGCGTGTCAGATATTTTTGCGACCTTTGATACATCAAATATTGATGCCGGTGACTGTACACTAACTTGTATACATAATGCACCTTTTTCATATCATTAGATGTAATTAATCATTATTCATTATACAGTGCGAGTATCCATACAGTGCACATATGAAATAGGGCGAATCGAGAGAGACCCAATTCCATCGACGGCAAAAAAAAATAATTTATAGCCTGCAGTTTTATTTCAAAGCGCTGTGGCACCATTGTTGGTTAGGGTTACGGCCAGGCGACAAAACAAAGTCAAAAAGTAAATTCAGTAGCTCCAAATCTTATCTTATCTTATCTTATCTAGGTGAGGGCCCTTTCGGATGCACTTCGACCCAGTGGGATCTTTTGTGCATTTGCCCTCTCCTTTATACCTGCTCCCAGGCTTGCTCCATCATTTCCACAAAGCGGATGATGCAGTTCGCCGGGAGCACCTTGAATTCCTTTGGTTGCGGGTAACCGTTACCAAAGTAGTTCATTCTTTGTCTGGCTCCAAATCACTTGCCCTTAAAAAAAATGGATGCCAAAGTTGGAATTGAGTCTAGATTCACCCTATTTCATATGTGCACTTTATGGAGACTCACTAAGATCAAGCCAAGCAAACAAGTTTTCGAACGTGATAATGTAAGCATCTGTTTGTGAAAAATCAACCACAAATTCGGTGAAAAACGGCCATTTTGCATTATTACTGCATTTATATAAGTACTTTGTTAACAAGCTTGGTAAGTACATCAAAGCATACGTTAAATTTCATTTTTTTATTATTTTGTATCTCTGTTAATAAAAATAGGTTAATTTAAAACCCATTGTGTACCTACACCAATGGCAGTACCTACGCTTTACCTACCTAGTAGCTTTTATACGCTTAAATTACACGGTTCCTTAAAACTATCTAAAATAATGTGCCCCTTCTCGACGGAGCTGATGTTGTATGTGGTGGTGTATATCTCTTTTGTTATTGGTTAGTTGTTATTTCAACTAACAAATGCACCTTAACTAATGGAAGCTACCTATCACGTAAAAAGAGTTAAATGGTTGGGTATGTCAAATGCTTATTTAAGAGTGCAGTGCGTAGCTATCGAAATAATCAAACAGTTTATTACAGTTTTACCTTAGTTTCTTGTCTGTTTATTTTACATTCTAAAATTTGGTTACGGTTATATTACTACAACGAAAAAAAGATAGGCACCTTACTTTTAAAAACATAAGGAAAATTATAAAAAAATGCATGGAAGAAACATTGCCATAATAGGAAAATTACAAGGTTTGATAGTCTAACATATTATTTAAATTTGCACGCATGCAAACTTTGCTCTCTACCTTATAAAACTTATAGGCCATTGCAGTGTACCTTTTGCAAAAATGTAATCTCTTTTAAAGTTATTTTTAGATTTTTTAACCAACTTCATAATGTGTAAGGATAGCAGCCAAAGCATAGTCAATACTGGAGATCAATATGTAACAATTGCATATGTCATTTTCTTTGCTCTTTTCAAATCTCAGTGTTTTACTGTTTGATGTTTACCGTGCTGCCAATTACCAACCCGCAAAATAAATTAGTGTTATAACACTTTAAACTCTCGCGCTTTGTACACATATTTAAATACTGTTTTTTCCGGGTCTAACATATCTCTGTTGACAACTTGCTGGGACGACAGTTATCTGCGACCATGACCGGTGCAACCCGTGTCGAAACGTCAGAAATAAAGGTAAATAAATATCGCGTTAGACCCGGAAAAAACGGTATTCAAATAAGTGTTGTCATCCGTCGGACCGCATATAATTTATAAATTTTATTTTATAAGGGTGTTTTCTTAATATTAAACAGGGCTATATAGCTAGTACCTATGTGGTTTACCATGACTAGTATCACTTATTTACATAATAATCGAAAGTGTGCAGAAAATTGTATTGTATTATGTTATTACAATGTTATTACAGTTTCTACTCATAATGCAGTTTATTCTGTAACAACCTTAAGCAATCAGAAGTTACAAACGTGGTTACGAAAACCAACAGAGTCGATTGCCAACTTCGAATAAATATTGTAAAAAATATTCGTTCCGATATCACTGACATCTATGCCAGTATAACCTACAAGCTACAGTTGTACAGGTAAACAAGTTACATAACTAGATAAATGTCATAAGTCATAAAAACTGTAACCAGTTCAAACAAGTACGATCCCGTTGGTCTCTATCATCATCATACATAAGTCCCACTGCTGGGAGGAGGCCTGTTCCTCAAGGCCGAAACGCACTGACAGCGGTGGCGGAGCGGCGCGGCGCGGTATTCTGTGCGGACCCTTTCGTATTAGTTCGAACATTACAACCGGTACCGCCTCCGCGCCTCGCCGCGCTGCTCCGCCACCGCGTCAGTGCCATGCGTTTCGTAAAAAGGGAATGGGCAGTCATCCTACGTCCAGTGCGAGTGGTACAGACTTAGTATTTTTGATAAAGTAACATTATTACCACTCTGCCAACTTCGCCCGCGTCTTTTTATGAGATTTTCAATCTTCTAAAGATTTTATACGAAGCTATACACAGAAATAATTCTCATCTTTGACAAGACATTGGGTCGAGTGTCCAGTTAAAGGATGACTCACGCTAGAACGGGCCGTATCCGGCCCGGGCCGTTTTCTAAGAAAAACGACGGCGTTTTTGCGCGGCCGAGCCATACCCAAGACCGGCCGAGTCACAGCCGGGCCGTGCTGACACCGAGTCGCTTCCGAGCCTCAGCCGTGGCTCGGCCGAGCTTGGGTATGGCTCGGCCGCGCAAAAACGCCGTCGTTTTTCTTAGAAAACGGCCCGGGCCGGACACGGTCCGTTCTAGCGTGAGTCATCCTTTATTCTCCTGCAACTTTGCCCAACAAATTACTATGCCCAGTACAAATCAAAATCCCAATTCCTCCGGTCAGTACATATCGTTGAAGCTCATAGGATGATGTGGTGTGTGGACCCTCAGCTCATCCAGGTTCTGGAGTGACTCCGTCATCATCAGGGACGGGGGGCCCTGGATGCCGGAGTGACCAGGGTTGGTGCCATTGGTCTCCTGGCGCATGATGTTGCGACGCCATTTGGCGCGGGCGTTTTGGAACCAGACCTGGAATGTGAGATTGTGGTAAGTACGATAATAGAACATGATTAACGCGTGAACAATAAAAAAAAAACTTTGTTTAGCCTTCATACAGGTCATAAACTGCTTATGCTAAATGATATTTTTTAGGGCTCCGTACTCAAAGAGTAAAACGGGAGCTACGGTAGCCTAGTGGTTCAAGCATGCGGCTGTCAAGCGGCGGTCGTGGGTTCGAATCCCGGCTCGTACCAATGAGTTTTTCGGAACTAATGTACGGAATTACCGTTAGAATTACCTTTTCGGTGAAGGAAAACATCGTGAGGAAACCGGTCTAATTCCAATAAGGTCTAGTTTTCCCTCTGGGTTGGAAGGTCAGATGGCAGTGCCTATGCCAAATCTTGGGATTAGGTGTCAAAGCGGACCCCGGGCTCCTTTAGGGGCACAACCGGGAATAATAACGCTAGGAGGATGAGGATGATGACTCAAAGAGTAAAACGGGACCCTATTACTAAGACTCCGCTGTCCGTCTGTCTGCCCGTCTATCACAAGGCTGTATCTCAATAACCGTGATAGTTAGAAAGCTGAAATTTTCACAGATGATGTATTTCTGTTGCCGCTATAACAAAAACAGAATTAAACACATATTATATAACATATATGTAGATAATGGTACGGGACCCTTCATGCGCGAATCCGACTCGCACTTGGCCGGTTTTTTTTACATCTGCTAATTGCTCGCATTCGAGCAAAAAGTGCCAATTTTGCACGCTGTGATCTGTTAGACATGGTACCTACACTTCTTAGTGCCCGACACTGGCCTAATACAATATGAAGGTATGTCAACTATTAGGCATTAGGGTGTCAACGATTGGGACCTTACCTTCAAATTAAACATTTGTGACACAAACAAAACAAATGGCTATTCGAACAAGTTCGCCTTTTACAGACGTAAGTAGAAGAGTAGGAGATACGAATTTACTAATGGGCAGGCTGAAAAAAAAGTTGCACTCAATGCGAATACATTTTATACGAATCGAAAGTATGGTAAAATAACTAGTTTTGACTTACCAGTTTAATATAATGCAACGTTTAAGATAAAAAGTAAAATGTGCAGGATTTTTTTTAGCCAACACGTTGGTGAAATATTATTTAATGTAGGTACTAAATTCGATATAAAATACTTCTCATCGATTAAATAGATGGGTGGAGGCCGTGCTTCTTATTCGTATCTCATCATCATCATCATCACATCAGCCGAAAGACGTCCACTGCTGGACATAGACCTCCCCTAAAGAGTGCCACAATGGCTGGTCCTGCGCCACCCGCATCCAGCGGACTCCCGCGACCTTTACCAGGTCATCAGTCCGCCTTGCGGGGGGCCTACCCACTCGCGAACCTTTCCGCCCCAACGGCCATCGGTTCCACGTGCAATGTGCCCAGCCCACTGCCACTTAAGTTTAGCAATTCGGAGGGCTATATCGGTTACCTTGGTTCTGCTGCGGATAGCCTCATTTCTGATGCGATCGCGCAGAGAAACTCCCAGCATAGCCCTCTCCATTGCCCTTTGAGTGACTTTGAGCCTTCTTATGAGGCCCATAGTAAGCGATAGTAAGATATTCGTATCTACGACTATTTATTACGTGATGAGAAGATTAGGTATATCACCGTTTTTACAACGTCTTCCAATCTTCCAATCAGCTTCTCACGACTCATCATATCATGCAATAATATACGAAAATTTCGTCCAATGCTCCATATCCCGTATGGTCTAGTGGCTAGGATACCTGGCTTTCACCCAGGAGGCTCGGGTTCGATTCCCGGTACGGGAAACTTTTTGTTTAACCTTTTTCGTTATATTATCTTTGTTTCACAACGTCAGAACACAAAATATAAAAGTTTTGTCAGATTATACAATTTTGGCACTCTTTGGGGGAGGCCTATGCCCAGCAGTGACGTCCTTCGGCTGATATGATGATGATGATGATAAAATTTATTGACAGAACGAAATCGGTTTGATATAATTTGTACAGTCAGCAGCAGAAGTATCTAAGCGGGCCGGGTGTTCAAAATTACCTACACACGCTCTTAAGAGGGCGTAGTGGCGTGTGGTCTTATCTCCTTCTCACTGAGCATAAGCGTGAGCGAGACGGAAGTGCGTGCTAAAAGGGCGGATATCATGTTTTTTAATTACTTATATGTTTTGTGCGTACATTTTTTTGAAGCAAAATCCTTTTACCAGATTTGAGAACTTATCATTGTACAACTATTAAACCAAAAATCATCGTTAGATGGGAGGATGTTAAATATCGAACCAAAAATACTTATCCAAAAGAAGGGTTAGGTTTGAAAAATGAAAGTATCGAGAAAATTATTGCCAATCGTGTTTTCACTTTTAACTTGAGATTATTTGAGTTTGCCAAATTGCATCAAAGTAGTCCAATCAAAAAGCAACTCTGCTGTCGAAAGTAGAAGATTCCAATTACAATAACAGTTTTATACAAACTCAGCCACATTAAATAATCTCAATCACACATTTAGCTGCGTTTAGGTACTGTGTGGCCAATGCTTAAGCAAGGTTTTTAGGGTTCCGTACTCAAAGAGTAAAACGGGACCCTATTACTAAGACTTCGCTGTCCGTCCGTCCGTCCGTCCGTCCGTCCGTCTGTCTGTCACCGGGCTGTATCTCAAGAACCGTGATAGCTAGACAGTTGAAATTTTCACAGATTATGTATTTCTGTTGCCGCTATAACAACAAATACTAAAGACAAAACAAAATATTTTTTTAAGGGGGGCTCCCATACAACAAACGTGGTTTTTTTTGCCGTTTTTGTAGATAATGGTACGGAACCCTTCGTGCGCGAGTCCAACTCGCACTTGGCCGGTTTTTTTTATACCTGGTGCATCCTCTTAGAGAGCTCAGTCTTTGCAGGGCTCAGTCAGGCGTTGGGGATCTGGTTGACGGCGAAGTAGGACTTCATGGTGCGCAGCTGGTGGTGTTAGAAGCTGGTGTGCGCATGCGCTCCGTGCTCCTTGCGGCTGGCTCATAATTACCTGAAGTGTCGTGTGGCAGGACGATATCGGTTCGTATATGTATACGGTTGTATTCACACTTATCAGATGCGTTCTACTGTGTCCGGCGTCAGAGCGGCCTCAGCTAACGGCATAATAGAGCGACTGCGCCGGTGATTAACGCTGCGTATACGCGTTGAAGTGCAGTAAGCGTCACATCTTCATACAGGCATGCTTAAGTCAGGAATTACCTGGAGAACCCTCTTAGAGAGCCCAGTCTTCTGCGCCAGCTGCTTCAAGTCCTTAGCGTCGGGGTTCTGGTTGACGGCGAAGTAGGACTTCATGGTGCGCAGCTGGTGGTGCTTGAAGCTGGTGCGCATGCGCTTCGTGCGCTGATTGTGGCTGGAGACGGAGCCCGGGGAGGCGGCTGACGAGTCGTACGCGAGCGACTCCATTGAGGAGGAGAGGTCACCACGGTGGAGGATTTCTGGAAACAAAAGACTGTTGTCTGACTCAAATTTGAGTAAAGTCGCCATCACATACATAGGTATTCAAAAATATCGGCACATGCACCCTAATGCCTTGAAAATAGAGGTATGTTCCGATGTTTGTGACGTGCTTGTTTGCTCCGATGTATGTGATGGCGACTGTACTACATTGCTGTGTCCAGTTTGTTTGCGGTCCGATAATCTGTGGCTACGTATCTTTCTCTCTCTCTCTCTTTATGCATCAGTTACAAACAGACTGAGATAAAGTAGTCTCATATGTTTAACTAAAATACCATGCAATCATCAAGGGCGTAAATTGGTAAATGACAAGTTTTTATTACTTTTGTCTGATGATAGGTAAGCTATGAAAATTATATAATTTAATCTACAGTAACTGTACTCAGAAAAAAAATATAAAATTTTCTTTTAGAATATAATTATTCGGTAAGTAGGTACTGTTTTTTTTCATAAAATAAAATCTACAGTTGGGTATTAAACTTTGTTTTCCTTTTTTTATCGCAGCCAGGTCAAAGCTCAAACCATTTTATAATTACAATTAAAATTGTTGTAATGGTACATTGTAGTTAGACATTAATATTCGCAATGCGTTGAGGCGTTATAATATTTTTGAGCCATTAGACAATTCATATCATAACACGTTACACAACAAACAGGTAATACATTTATTTTAGCCCTTGATACAAACGAAGTGTGTTAGGTATATACCTAACACACTTAACATGTTAAGTTGTGTTATGTGATAATCAACCTGTAAGATTCAAATACATACGTAGTACAGTCAGCATCAAAAGTAGCTACGCAAACGAAGTCGTCAAAAGTCTTTATTAAAAGTAAGTAGTTACTTTTGATGCTGACCATATGGAATAAGTCATGCGATTTCAAGGAAAACCATTAAGAACCGCAAAAACATTAGTATTTTTATGTTTAAAAAGCACAAGCTCGAAATACCTAAGTAAAATTAGTACATTATTTCCATTTGATATCTTAAATAATCAAAGAAACGTAGACGAATTTCTCCGTTCAAATTGTAATTTTATATAGAATGCGGTAGGTATCGGTAATCAGGGTCGTAAAAATCATTAAACTAGTAGGTAACAATTTAACAGCCCTGGCTACCCCGTCTTCAAAACAGTCGTGATACTTTCTACGCCAGTGCACCTAGCTTCCGACGGAACTCAGGATTACAGCAAAAAGCAAATGGCCGACCGCATTTTGCGACTTCCTTCTCTAATGGGATGTGGTTGCATGGTTCCACAATCCGATGGGTTTTTTAATAGCAAATGATCCACGGAAGCCGATTCCCACCGGCTTTTTTTATTGTAATCTTCATCGTCCGATCGTTATTCCCGGTTGTGCCCAAAGGACACCTAATCCCAAGATTTGGCATAGGCACTAGTTTTACGAAAGCGACTGCCATCTGACCTTCTAACCCGGAGGGAAAACTAGACCTTATTGGGATTAGACCGGTTTCCTCGCGATGTTTTCCTTCACCGAAATGCTAATGGTAGGTAAATATTCTGTACACAAGTTCGGAAAAACTCATCGGTAGGTACGCTCCGGGACTTGAACCCACGACCACCGCTTGACCGCCACATGCCTGAACCACTAGGCTACCAATAAATATCATGTTGCAAGAGTACGAGACATGCGGCGGTGCCAAAGTTGGCACCTTTGACACCGCCGGCCATTTTAATACTGACAGACTTAAATAGGTTTAATCTCTCTACGATTAAAGGGCTTAAAAGATGCCACATGTCTCGTACTGTTGTCACATGACGTAAATATTTACCCTTACAATTTTGACCGAAAGTGAAGGATTTTTCAAACTTTCGGCCAATTTTAGGTGCGATAATCTTCTGGTAAAGAAGAACAAACGAAGAGGTTCTAAATTTGATAGGAGAACAAAGATGTCTACTAAAAACTATTGAAAACAGAAGGGGAAATATGTTGGGGCACCTGATACGACATGACAATTACATAAAAACTATAATTGAAGGAAAAATTGAAGGAAGGAGAGGCAGAGGAAGGCCAAGACGTTCGTTTATGGACCAAGCTAAAGAGAAAGTTAATATAATGTCGTATCAGGAGCTCAAAACAGTGGCAGAAAGAAGAACAGAATGGCGATTACTCCACCGACAAGAGCCTGGCTCTTAAATTTATGATGATGAATCTTCTGGTTCTTGCTCAGCACAACTTTCTCAACCTGATGCTGCCATATTATCGCGTTGTCATGAGACGTAGGCGTATTGGGAGTGGCCTTACGGACTATTAGTACCTACCTATCAACGATACTGAGTAAAAGAAAACCAAAGAAATAATTCTACTTTTTAACCGACTTTAAAAAAGGAGGATGTTCTCAATTCGGCTGCATTTTTTGTGTAGGTACTTATTTGTTACGCGATAACTTAGTAATTTATGAACCGATTTGAAAAATTATTCCTTCGTTTAAAAGCATATATTTCCAGATTGGTCCCGTTGCACCTTGTTACCAAAATCCAGTTCTGATGATGGGATCCTGGAGAAATGGAGGGAACTCTTCAAATTTTATAAGTAGGCAAACTTGAAGCAATTTGGCTACTGATTTGAAGTCGGTTAATACTTTGTTTATATAATGTGGCAAATAAGCATACACTCTGCCTGATGGTAGGCACCTTAGCCTATGGACGCTTGCGATAATACCAGACCAATCAGTTGCCGACCCTATATTTATTTGAGAATTCGTTGTGTTACAAACACAACCCTCCCGTGCGTTCCGTGTGAGACAAACACGGATCCCTCACTCTCAACACATCACATCCTCGGAAATTTATCATTTATTTAATTCTACTGCCGCCAAATGTAACAACAAAACCGAATTCATAAACACTCAGGTTATCACTTAAAAAGCCATCACAGTCCACCACCACACAAACATCTTTTAAAATTAACGTCATTCATCATTATTTGTATTAATAATAAACTTAATTGAAAAACAAATGTTCCTAATAGCCGCAAAACACCGTTTGTCATAAAAACTTAACATTTTTAGCCCACCCCTGGCTAGATAGCTACCCATTAAGGTAAAACTCGACTATCTTACAATCACTTAAACACACTTTAGTAATAAAACGTCTTATAGTTAACTTTAAACTATTGAAATTACGCATTAATAGAAATGAGGGTAACAGATAAAATCTAACCTCAAATCAGCTGTCTTTTTTTAGTTTTTTTAAACTAATTAGTCGGCAAACGCCTTCGCCGAGAAATTGAAAAATACGGAAACGTATATCTTGATATCACTTGACTAGAGGGTTGTTTATAGTTGGTGTAAGAAATTAATATAAATAATATGCAATTGAGTGTAGTGCCAGGTGGAGTGGGTAAAACCTTAATTGAATTTGGGGGCGCAGAAAATTACGGTATTCCTGATCTTGAAACATAATCTTAAAATAGAATGACATCGTGGACTTTCCATACAAACGTTGTTGGGTAAAATTACGCTTAATTTTTACGTTATTTATCAATCTATAATAGTAGTTTATGTGACTGTACATAATGAAGGGCATTAAACACGAGTGAAGGCTCGTTTCATAATAACATCACACGAGTGTCTTAATGCCTAATTATGTACAGTTACATACACTACTTTATCTATCCACATATCATAAGCCTCCACGATGTATTCAGGAGCCGCATATTATGACCGGCATTGCGGCGTTGTTTTCTGACAGCTGTCATAGTTTTTTCTTAATTCAGAGACAAACTAGAGTCGGATCCATCTCTCATATCGTTCGATATCTTACTTACGTGCGACATTTGTCAAATTTTTATGCAAATTGACAATTAATTTCGAACTAAACGTCATCTCGACTGATATTAGAATAGAGGTCAAATCAAATTTCTTTGATTTCAGAGCTGTTCGAAAGTTGAATGAAATAATATTATCGAAATCGATGTTATTATTTAGCAATAATAACATTTTCACAGATAAGAAATTTGTTCTAACAAAACAGTTTATTTTTATGGTGGCCATAATGTGCGGTTCTTGAACGCATCATGGAGGGTTTATGATATTTGGATAGATAAATAAATTTATCAAACAGCCAGAAATAATTCAGGACTTTCAAAAATTAGGTAGGTATACCTATTATTCATTAATAAGGCGAATATTCAGCGTTTTTAAGACCGTTTTTTTCTCGTCATTGTCGTCGACAGCAAATACTATTAAAAGAGACGAATATCAGAGTCCACTTTTGATGAAGACGTATTAATTAAGCCAATACCGGTGCTGTGTCTTTTTTTTTAATTAACAATTCCGCGCTATGTTTTACCTCTGCTGAAATAATCTTGCGGCGACAATGACGTTAGAGAACCGAGCGGTTCAAACTAGCTAACTAGCCACCCATTATTATATGAATTTTGATAATTTTACGGGAATCACGTGAAATGATTGACTAAGGGAAGCAATAAAAACATAAAAAATACATTTAATTCAGTAATGTAATCCGAAAATCGTTTGTATGGAAAGTTCATGTTGTTATTCTGCCGTATGCTAGGGATTTCAATACAATTAATATTTACCTACTCTTTATTGCTGAATAAATCATAATTAGAACCAATCATATCAGCCGAAAGATGTCCCCCAAGGAGCCAGTAGCTGCTATGTCCAGCAGTGGACGTCTTTCGGCTGATATGATGATGATGATGATGAGAACACAATCACACAATACACAACCAACCATTACAAAAAAATATAAATAATTATAGGTAGGTAAATACATTTCTCAGCCCCTTAGATTCACTAGACATAGTCCAGTAAAAATCAAGTCCAATGTACTTATTATTCATAAGTGCCATATGTACGAAACAAAAGTACTTATCACAATTTTATTCAAACCTTTGTTCATAAGCACATAAGGGTACCCCCATTAATTATGTGAGCTGTTTAGGAAATGGGGGTCGAAAATATCATGTTTTTTTCCCGCATGAATTTGTGATTCTTTTAAGCATTTTAGTAAGTGTTGCAGCAAAACTAGTATAAAATAAATCTTGCAAATACACCACGATTGTAATTTATTTCACTTCTCAAACACTTCCGAAATTAATTAAATACACACCCCCCCAATAAGTGGCCTATAATAAAAACCTTAAGACGCCAAACAGACCAAGGAAAACATTTACAGCGTCGTACGGCTAGATGTGACGTAACAAATTAAGTGTTGGACAAGAACAGTATCCTAAATGCAATGTAAGGAAAGGGGTATCAAGCCGCCAATACGCTTGGTCGTAGACCGCGAGCACGGAACACCACGTAAATTAAGCACACAGATTTTCTTAAACAGATGTGAGGGATGAATTCATGAGTAATGTGTGGAATGAGCGATGGGTGAATGAATCTGGATGATGGAGAAAAACAATCTAAGGCGAATATCGAAAGCAAAAGGACGGTGGCGAGAAAAATGCCTTTCTAAATTTTGGGAAATGGTAAGTCCGGAAAATTTATCATTGGCGGGATACGGAAGCACGGCGCGTAAGCGGGTTGCCCCCCAAGGTTGCCCAAATTTACGTGATACAGAGTCCGCGCTAAGAACTTATTATAAATGCAAATTACACTACTCTAGTAAATACTGTTTAGGTTGGTCTTGGATCCGGGTATCCCCCAGGATGCCATGTAAAGTTGAAGGGTCTTGTAGCGCACAGACGACCGGCAGCCTCCTTAACGCCCGTATCCGACGGCTAACAACAAATAGGGGAAATCAAAATCACGCACAACAGTTAAAGACAGGAAAATAAATGGAACCTAATAGGGTAAAAACTCACCCGAACACTCTCGGTCCTGCCTTCCAAAATTAGAAACTGCGTTAGTTGAGCCAATCCAGCATTCGCTGAGCACAAAATAGGCCTCTTGTGGCGCTGTGGCTGGAGCTTCCTAAATATGAATCACAGCTGGAAAATTTAATAAATGAGATGAACGAACACTTCCGCGCTTTGGATTTGCTGATGAATCCGACGAAAGTAAGTGCTTGAGTATTAAAATGTAAGCAAAAAAGCTTCTTCCTTTCAAAGCTACTCTCGACAGAATGAAGTCCTCGCCGATTTGTTTATCAAAATTTGACAAGGTTCTGGAAATATCTTCCACGAAATTCAAGTTTTGAATAATTTAAAAAGTAAAAGCCAAATAATCAGCCAGACCCCAACACAAGGATATAGACGTGAAGCAAAGAGACTTAATTCAGGGCAAAAATAATTAAATGAAACAAATAAAAACGCCATCTACGAGAAAAACCTGACATCACATAGACTACTGGGAATGCATCTCAATACAACACACGCAATGAAGTTCACCATCAAACGACCTAACTCCCAAAAAGGAATTCAGATGGCGCGTGCAATAAGCCTGAAGCGAGCCTTTTCGCTGCAGTCTATATTCTAAAATATCCATCACAACTAGTCACAACAGCTGAAAATATTGCGCAAACTATGTTTTTTGTTCTTTTCAATAAATCGAATGTAGGTACACTCATTACCTACACACGAAAATGACGTATTCTAAAAACACTCGTGAGATTAAAGTGAGTTGGGAGGGGATCGACCCAAACCTCACGATACCTCACCAATGGACGAGCGTGGTCGAAAAATCGCCAAAATAACCTCACGTAATTAATGGACGCCCCTAACCTCCCATGTAGCATTAAATTCATATCCGTTATCCTATTACTATTGTAAGTAACAGAGCACAATAAAAAATAATTACCCAACACCCTACTTAAATCACTCTAGCTGTCCAATATATTTAATTATAAACTTAATAATTAGGTCAATTCACATCGTCGGTCAAAAAACTCGGCGGCATCTGTGCAAGACCAAACACCTTAACACAATACCTTATCCACGCTAAAACAGATCTAATTCCTACGTTTTTACGGCATAAAGTCGCGTGGATGTTCTGTTGGTTTGTGTCAGTGGAACATCAGTGTATATAATTGTATAAATTCGGTTATTTTTATGACTGTAGGGCCGTCAGTTAAAAGGTATCTCTTGATCAAAGAATGTACTTTTATCAGTACATTTATCATAGTGTTATTTGTTGACTTGAAAGTGTCACTGCCTGTTGAGTTTGGACTTGAAATGATTTGTTTACTGAATGAGTAGGTACTTATTAAGAAATGTTACAACGGCTGATAAAGTAGCCTGGCGTAATTTTTTAAATTTTGCAATGTTTATTTACAACGGAGCATTTTAACAAGGTACCTAAGTATGTAGTCAGCATCAAAAGTAACTACGCAATCGGAGACGTCAAAAGTTTTTATTCCCTTTTAATAAAGACTTTTGACGTCTTCGTTTGCGTAGCTACTTTTGATGCTGACTGATACCTACAGTCGAGTTCGAAACTCTAGGGCATAAGGTTTCTTTTTATGAACCCGATAGTGCTCAAACGAGCCCGGGGTCCGATTTGACACCTAATCCCAAGATTTGGCATAGGCACTAGTTTTACGAAAGCGACTGCCATCTTCTGACCCTCCAACCCAGAGGGAAAACTAGACGTTATTAGGATTAGACCGGTTTCCTCACGATGTTTTCCTTCACCGAATAGCCACTGAATATCAAACGATTTTCGTACATTAGTGTTTTGCAAAAACTTAGTGGTATAGTTGTTATTTTCTAAGCCGTCCGTTCCGCACTAAAGAACGCCGCACTGCAGAACGGACGGCTTAGAAAATAACAACTATACGAGCCGGGATTCGAACCCGACTACCTCGATTGCAAGTCGCGTGCCCTGCCGCTTAGCTACAGTGACTACGGTGATAAAGCGCAGTCAAAAACGTGTCAAAACACGCTTTCCATTATCAATATTGAAAACAACTTGCACTTGTTTATCGTGGCTCGAGTACAAAAACAACAAAGACCCGATACACCCCGAGAGCCCTTGTTTGCACAACAGCGCCACTCGGCAGCTAGATGAACTAAAACATTTTTCGAAATGTCACACATCCATGTGTCGTTCACTGAAAAATAGACCTAACTGCGAAGCGAATTGTATTGAGACGCCGTTAATTTTGGCGTAAGCTCCAAGGTCCCTTTTGCAACGACATATTAAACATCAATGGCAGATATGATGCCGTGCCGTATCTACATCGGATATCGACTGAAGTAGCAATATTGCTAATCCACGGCCTGGAGAAGAATCTGGTAAGTATTTTGGGTTTACCACATAAAAGAGCATTTTTGAGAAAACTCTTCAATATCGTAAAATTAGGTCTACCCATGTTTATAATGGCTCCACTGCGTTTACCCGCGTGTTACAAAGCATGCAGGCAAATTAAATTACAGCCTATTGTCCATCCAAAATGTCTATTCCATACACCATACACTGTTGAAAACACAACTTACAAGAGATACCTATAATCTCACAAAGTTTTCCTCTTTGTACCTTATATAAGTAAATAAGATTACCTATAGTATATTAGCTTAGATTATTACCTATACATACTACAACTACAACAGCTAACGGGTTTCGAGTACCTATGTTACGTGAAGAGCCAATTATTTTCACTTTTCATGGCGAAAAATTAATACGACTCAAAAACAAACGCTTTAACGGTAAATAACGAACTGTCTCCACGCTTAATCAGGTCGCAAACATATACCCTCACATCCATAAACATCTATACACTCCAGATCTTATGCCAACCGAATAAGACTCAAAATCGCATACATATTTCTAAAGTTGACCCTACACCTCAATGAACGCTCCGCAATTCGCTATGAAAAATAACCCGGACGGACCCCGGGCGCAAACCCAACGCTGCAAAACAGAGCTCCTCTCCTCCTGCTAACTGAGTAGCTTACAGCGGGAAAGAGATGTCGCTACGTTTCGCAGTACGTCGTCTATTCATTAGTAGATTACACTGGGATGAATTGACATTTGGGACGTGGGGTTGCCGTGATTTTCCTTTTTTGAGGTTTTCTAAATTTTAAGCGGTTGCTGTCTAGAGCGTCTTTAATGGTTAGGTCGTTGTGTTGGGAGCGGTGTGCTTCTATTGGATATTGTATGGTTCTGAATAACTGTTAACTTGATGCATTTATATCCCACACCGCCGTACGCGTATTTCAACCGATTACGTATCTACTTTGGACAGGATTCTCAACGAATTTCGTGTAGGTTCCAACCTTGGCAAAGCCCACTGGCCAAGTAGCCATTGAAATTTAAAGCCAAACATCGATTGATCGAATGCATTTGACGGTGTTATAGGAAGTTAGACTATAGGGAGATTAAAACGTTTTCTGAAATACGAGTATGTACAGTCAGTCTCATAAGTTGCTGAACACCTAAGTACCTTGTCGTTTTCAGTCGTTTGACAATTTCATTATGGCAGTTTAAGGCCAACCGTACCTATGTACCTATATATATTTGCTCACAAGTATTGATTTGGAATTAGGTACGTTTTGCTTGGTGTACTTATATGTATTCGAATTGTGCACTTCGAAAACACGTTCAAAGCAAGTGTGTGACAGCAGTCGATGGCAATAATAATGTAAAAAAATATTAGAAAGCCCATATTTGGCCAACTGGGGCCAATTTTTGAATTTCGTTCGAGCGCTCGAAAATTAAATAAAAGTAAATATTTATTATAGTCCCAAAGTTGCAGGCACTTACTTTCTACCGATAGAATTAAATACGAGTGGTCAATACCACTCGTTTTTTTTTCAATTTTCTATCGCGATTTCCATAAAGCATTTCATCATTTTTGACAGTTTTATAGTGAAATAGTCGAGCGCTCGAAAGTCAAAAATCGGTCCTCTGGGGTATGTACCTTGCAGATGATAGCAGTCATTATTACATCACTAATTGCTCAGCAGGTATGTAGTGTTGTGTTCCAGGTGGTGAGTGAGTTCGTGAGAGCTACAAAGGATGAACTGGGTTGAGAGTGAGGGACCCTCATTTGCCTCTAGCTGTCAACTCTCTTTATCCTCAAATCTCGCAAATACAGTGACTCAACTGGTGTCGCAAACGGCGCAGGGGTAAGATTATCTTGGCGTGAGGTGAGGTAACCAGTGAGTTGAAGTCTTACGACGCCGTCACGAAATATATAATTGTTTTAGAGATGTTCGCTCCAGTAAATAGCAGCCCTGCTATTCTGTAACTTGTTTTAACCTCACCTCACCGTGCACCCACACATATATCTTGACGCCGCGATTCGTAGTAACTATTCGTAATCAGAGATCAAGTTTCGTTAGGCGTGACCAGTGAGACCTGCTGCTGGTCGATCACGTAACGCATTGTACGAACGTCGGGTACGTAACTTTTTATATAGAAAATTGACAGTTCAATTGTACCGACGCGCATTCGGAACGTTACGTGATTACCACGTGATTACCCCTCAGGCCGCGCCAGTCTGTGAGACGAGAGCTTGACTTTGGTCTATCTGTAATCGTAACTCGTAAGTTGACGCAACGCAACCCGCCCCTAGACCTAATACCTGAGACGCGCGAACAATGCGTTCGATTACGTAACGCATTGTACGAACTTCGGGTAAGTCTAAATGTCACTTTTTATATGGAAAATTGACAGTTCAATTGTACCGACGCGCATTCGGAACGTTACGTGATTACCACGTGATTACCCCTCAGGCCGCGCCAGTCTGTGAGACGAGAGCTTGACTTTGGTCTATCTGTAATCGTAACTCGTAAGTTGACGCAACGCAACCCGCCCCTAGACCTAATACCTGAGACGCGCGAACAATGCGTTCGATTACGTAACGCATTGTACGAACTTCGGGTAAGTCTAAATGTCACTTTTTATATGGAAAATTGACAGTTCAATTGTACCGACGCGCATTCGGAACGTTACGTGATTACCACGTGATTACCCCTCAGGCCGCGCCAGTCTGTGAGAGACGAGAGCTTGACTTTGATCTATCTGTAATCGTAACTCGTAAGTTGACGCAACGCAACCCGCCCCTAGACCTAATACCTGAGACGCGCGAACAATGCGTTCGATTACGTAACGCATTGTACGAACTTCGGGTAAGTCTAAATGTCACTTTGTATTTGGAAAATTGACAGTTCAATTGTAGGTACCGAAGCGCGTTCGGAACGTTACGTGGTTCTGAGGGGTACCTTATCACGTAACGTATCGAACGGGCGTTAGGACAATTCAACTGTCATTTCCCATAAAAAAATACATTTAGATCTACCTGACGCGCGTACAATGCGTTACGTGATCGACCTGCAGCAGTCTTAATATACTCTAGTTGAGATCTGCAATAGGGGTGTATACTCAAAATTTATTATGACTTCAAAAGGAAGAAGGCAAGCAAATATTTTTGCGTAGTGATGAAATTCCCATTCAGATATCTCAAAAAATATGAAGCTACAACCGTTTTAATATTGCTTGTTAGATATATAAAACGCTAGGGGATCGTGACGTCGTGATCCCCGAGCGTTATAGTAAATGACGATCGTTTCTTATGAAGGTGCGTTTTGCGGAAAAGGGACAGAATATCCCCTCTTAAAACTTTAGACACTTACACAACTTTGTGATTATTTAATCGGTGCTTTACATTTTTCTCCATTTGACAATATTTTTAATATTTTTCGAGAAAATTCATCATTATTGGCTATTTACTTTGGTGTCTACACCCCGATCGCCTTGCGGTGTCTTATACTTACGGAATATTAGTCTACGAGACACGAAAGTTGCGTTATATATTTTTCCTAAAACACAGAAGACGCTAAGCTTCTTATAAAGTATTAAGTGTTACAAAGTTAAGTAGCATTCGCCTTGCGAGTCGCTTTTGATGCGAAATAAATACATTATTGCATATTCACGACATATTTAATTTTACACAAATATTCTTCATATTCTATCTGTATATACACTACACTTGAAGCGATTCATGTACTGATCTGAAGTCTATTAAAAATTTGTTTTTAATTATATGATGTAGTTTAAAAATGAAGCTTACCTAAAGCCGTGCTTGCCATCCTCATAGTTTGAAGTTGCATGTCGTCCGACGACTGCGCCAGTTTCCGCTTCCTCGGTCGACCCTTCTGACTCGGCCCTCCATAATACTGGGAGGGGGAGTTGCCTTCGCTGTCCATTTCTTGACACCTGTGACAATACGTGACATCAAACATTTGTGAGTAAAGAAGGGGTTGGCTTCCCAAAGTTAAAACACAGAACAATAAGGACAAAGAATTGCGTTTTTTTTAAAAGAGTAAGGACAAATGGCCTAGCAATTGGTTTAGCGGTGGCACGATCGGATTGGTCGTGCGGGTTAAGCTTGTTGTTGAGAGGTAACGCAAATGTCTTCGCTTTCGTAGTCACCCAGGCACGCGCTGTCATAGTGAGGCCGGCAGAACACGTTCCATTTAGACAGCAAGCCACACGCCACACTATAAGAAACTAGAACTCACCTATACACACTAGTGTCTTCGCTTTCGAAGTCGTCCAGGCACGCGCTGTCGTAGTGATGCTGGCAGAACACGTCCCTTTTAGGCAGCAAGCCACACGCCACACTATAAGAAACCAGAATTCACCTATACACGCTAACGTCTTCGTTTATGAAGTCGTCCAGGCACGCGCTGCCATAGTGAGGCCGGCAGAACACGTCCCCTTTAGGCAGCAAGCCACACGCCACACTATAGGAAACCAGAATTCACCTGTACACGCTAATGTCTTCGTTTTCGAAGTCGTCCAGGCACGCGCTGTCATAGTGAGGCCGACAGAACACCAGCCCGCCACGCATTCCGAACAGGTCCCCTTTAGACAGCAAACTTCCACACGCCTCAATATACGACACCTAAACTTACCTATAGAAGCTAATGTCTTCGCTTTCGTAGTCACCTAGGCACGCGCTGTCATAGTGACGCCGGCAGAACACGTTCCTTTTAGACAGCAAGCCACACGCCACACTATAAGAAACTAGAACTCACCTATACACGCTAATGTCTTCGCTTTCGAAGTTGTCCAGGCACGCGCTGTCATAGTGAGGCCGGCAGAACACGCCCCCTTTAGGCAGCAAGCCACACGCCACACTATAAGAAACCAGAATTCACCTATACACGCTAATATCTTCGTTTTCGAAGTCGTCCAGGCACGCGCTGTCATAGTGAGGCCGACAGAACACCAGCCCGCCACGCATGCCGAACACGTCCCCTTTAGACAGCAGAGTGCCACACGCGGCGCAGGTGAAGCACGTCAGGTGGTAGACCAGTTCTCGTGCTCGCATCACGAGTTCGTTTGCGGTGATGCCGTTTCCGCAGCGGGCGCAGCGCTTGACGCAGAACAGTCTGGAACAATGGACAGGTTGCCTACTGGATGGTTTTATGGGTATTAGGTATTAGTAGTTAGTTTTAGTTAATATGGCGAAAATGCACTTAATAAGGGATTTTACAACTGGCATTTCCGCAGCGGGCACAGCGCTTGACGCAGAACAGTCTGGAACAATGGACAGGTTGCCTACTGGATGGTTCTATTAGGTAGTTACGGTTATTAGTAGTTAGTTTTAGTTAATATGACGAAAATGCACTTAATATGGGATTTTACACAACCGGGTATATGTTTTACAATCCTACTTGAAGATAACAATCAAACGATAAATGTCGGTAATGGTCGCTTTTAAGTACTTGCCGTCATCTAAAGTAAAACAAACTAGTTATATAGTGTTCATCTATTAAGAGTTCGCAGTAAGCTCGATTCTCCATACAAACGTAGTTACGCTCTCATTTTAAAACTACGTGTTGGATTGTAACGATACTTTGCATATACAATGACATGAGGTACATCTAAGGCTGAAATTAGTTTATATGGCTTCAGATACCATAGGGAAAAAAATACAGCGAATTTAAATTTTTCATACAAAACTTGTTTTTGCTGCATTTCATTTGTTTTATAAAGTGGAGCCATATAAACTAATTTCAGCCTTAGATGTACCTCATGTCATTGTATATGCAAAGTTTCGTTACAATCCAACACGTAGTTTTAAAATGAGAGCGTAACTCCGTTTGTATGGGAAGGTGTAATTCGGCCTAGCTTACTGCGGCCTCTTAAGATTTGGCTTTATGTACTGCATCAATTGGTTGCTCGCAACCTATTGAGTGGTTATTTGGTTACTGTTCTAAGATTTGGCTTTTATGGATCATTTTATGGTCTTTGATTTTTGTGATGTTGAACTGTTTAAGGTTTGACTTTGGCCTCGTGTGGTGTGGAGTGAGAACAACATCCTCTTTACTAATTATAATCATAACAGTAGGTACAAGCTTTGCTTAGTTTCTGTCTGGGTTCCTGTAAGATGGCTACCAAATATTTATTTATTTATCGTCCCGTGGGTATAATAAGCAGTGTGCCGTTGGGTTAGAGGGGGGCGCAATTTTTGTGACTTTCGGAGCGATTATCTCCGAATACATTCACTCAATCAAAACAATGGCTGAGAGACCTTATACTTATTTATTCTGATGTGCGACATGTTGACTACAGTTTTTTTTGGACTACTAGTTACATGTATGGAGTTTCCCCCCTAAAAAATATTTTTCACGTTCAAATATTCAATAACACCTTATAGTTTTTGAGTAAAATTCCTCGCTTGTTCTCGTCTCTCTACAAACTTCATACTAACGGGGCGTTTCTGTTGTCATAGTCATAGTCATTTATTCACATAACAATATACATTGTGTTTGTTAAAAAAAATCATATAAAGTTACTGATTTATATAGCAGTCAACATCCGTATCGTAAAAAGACCGATCGATAAGTCTAGACAGGAAACGTCATATCATATCCTAGAAGAGCTTACAGGTTACTTTGCTAACAAATTAAAAACGAATAGACGAGAAAAGGCAAGATTAATGCATGACTCATGCTAGAACGGGCCGTGTCCGGCCCGGGCCGTTTTCTAAGAAAAACGACGGCGTTTTTGCGCGGCCGAGCCATACGCAAGCCCGGCTGAGCCACGGCCGGGCCGTACCGACAAGGAGCCGCTTCCGAGCCTAGGCCGTCGCTAGGCCGGGCTTGCGTATGTTACGGCCGCGCAAAAACGCCGTCGTTTTTCTTAGAACACGGCCCGGGCCGGAAACGGCCCGTTCTAGCGTCAGTCATCCTTAAGACGGCTTTGTACATCTATAGGAAATTTGCTCGTTAACATAATACAAGTTTTAAAATCCCAGATACTCTATATAATCTCCGGAACATCTCATCCGATTTAAAAAAATATTTTACCTATAAATAGAATGTACCTACTTTCAAAGTCAACATAGTTATATTTTTAACTCCCGTCCCGACGCAATAAGAAGGGTGTTATAAGTTTGACGTGTCTGTGTGTCTGTCTGTGGCATCGTAGCTCTTAAGCGAATGGTCCGATCTTAATGCGGGTTTTCTCACCCGAAAGCTGATGTGATCGAGATGGTTCTTAGCTAAGTTTTAACAAGATCGGTTTAGCAGGTTTTGAGATACCTATTGAACTTTGAAATGAAAATGTTGGGGGTTTTTCAACTTGTGTCAGTTGTTAATTTTATTATAATGTACTAAACTCCGAATTATACCTTTGTGATACTGAAGGACAGATAACTCTAACCTCTGAAACACAGGTTTATCACCTAGTTCGAGGTCTGAAATATCGATCTTAACTTTTATTTCTATTACTCATGTTTTTGTAACTTATGTACAAATCAACATTTTTTTATTATTCATCATCCCTAAAAAAAAAACGTTTCGAGGAATTCATTCCCATAAAGCTGGAAATCCTTTTAATACCTTAATTTGGTCCTAAATGCATGTAATCCGAGATTGCACCATCCCGGGAGGTGTGCATAACTTTCGGGAGCCCAATAACCGCGAAATTGTTGCCCTTTTTTCAGTTTTTCGCATGTGCACTAAAAACAGTACGACGGACGAAAAATTTATTCTATTCAATATTAAAGAAGGTCAATGTATATAACGTGAAATTTTATTTTCTACATTTTTTATTCAATGGGTTTGTCAGCAGGTATAATTTTTTCGAAGATATGTCTTGAAAAGTCGCAAAATGGAAGTTTGAGTTTCTAATCTTTGATTTCGACTGAACCGAATTTGAAGTTTAGCTATTCATTCGACGCAGAATTTGACCCACTTTAATATTAAATAGAATACATTTTTTGTCCGAGGTACCGTTTTTGTGCTACATGAAAAAATAGCAAAAATTTATGCACACCTCCTGGGATTAGGCAAACTCAGATTACACGTACCTATTTAGGATCAAATGAAGGTATTAAAACGATTTCCAGCTTTATGGGAATTAACTCTTCGAAAAATTGGCCTATAGCGTTATTCAGGAACTTGAACCATTAGCCTACCGTATTATTTTATTGGTACAGTAGACGGCAAACTTCGTGCGCAAATGACCTTGCCTGCGCAAAGGCGAATTGTACGTGCAAGCTGCCCCCCCCCCCCCCCCCCCACTTCCCCTCATTTGCGCACGAAGTTTGCCGTCTACTGTATTAGATATTTATTTATCCCTGGGTTTGCTTTTCCCAATGTAGTGCATTTATTTGCGCAGGCATCAACTACTCGTTGGGACTTGGGAGAATTCCAACGAACCCAAAAACCACGGGTTTATCTTCTGTATTTAGTTTAGACTTGCTATAGCCACCTACTGTCTCCATCATCAGACCATTTCGGTGATGCCATAATAAAGCTTCGTCACCTAACTTACACAACTTTACTGCTTAACCAGATATTGGCATTGGCAAGCGTCTGAAAAGTTGTTTAAAAACGTTTAAAGACTTTTATTTCCTAACCTAACCAATAAATATGAGTAGGTACGAAAATGTTTTTTTCTAAAGTATAATACAAGATTAACTAAATAAAATTGAAACTAAGTTAAATCTAAAAACTGGAAAAGAGCGAGTAGGACTCGCCCACCGAGGGCTCCGTACAAAATTACAAATTCCGATTTTTCCTGTAGGTCCTTGTAGTACCTATAAGACGATATTATAGGTACTTGCCAAATTTCATACATAGTTCTAGATCAACGGAAAGTACTCTATAAATGTTGATTCCCTTGAGAGTGTTGAAATATAACTAGGTTTTTTTTTGCGGCATAAACGGCCGTAAACTTTTTGTAAGGCTTTTAACTTAAACTTAAGAGTTTGATTTTTTCACAGCTTCAAGGGACTGTAGAGCTGAGGATATGGTTTTAATGTCAACTCGTTTCCTCCACGCCTTCCCGACGAGGGGAAAGGGTCTTGACAGACAGACAGACAGATGGAGAACAAAGTGATCCTATAAGGGTTCCGTTGTTTCCTTTCGAGGCCACCTTATGTCTCCATCATCTGATCAGCTCGATGGTACCATAATATTTAATTGTCATCCAAACTATACTTATACCCAATATTTCAGCTCAATCAATTGAGGTTAACTGGTTCAAAATTCAGTTCCAAGATTAAACTGACAAACAAATGAACAGGAACAAGTTAAATAAAAGCTTATCCTATTTAACAAACTAGCGACCCGGGGCGGCTTCGCACGGGTATGTATTATACATATAAACCTTCGTCTTGAATCACTCTATCTACTTAAAAACACCGCATCAAAATCCGTTGCGTAGTTTTAACCTCCTGGATCCCCCGGTACTCAGGTCATAATATTTCAAAAAATCTGCAGTCAAACGTCAAACCGTTTTAACAACTTTACATGCATAGAACGTTTCCGAACGAAACTCTCAACCTAAAAAAATAAACACCGAGTCACAAATGGCCAATCAGCGATCGCCGGCTTTTGACATCGGACACCACCGGTCACACCATGCCTCGCGGTAAGTAAATCCAAATTTATGTGCGAGACGCACCTATGACTGGCTCTGGGCTGAGTAGAATTTGAAGGGAAATCCTGCACCTTCGGCGTTGGTCGTTACGGCTTAGCAGGAACTTGGTCGGGTCGGGGTTCTGAATTGAAAGGCTTGTTTACTTTTTCAAGTAATGTCACTTCGCTGCTACTGTAGGTACTGAATTTCATGGGGTCTGGCCGCCCAATTTATACTATTAAGTTACCTCGGCCGGACGCCCCTTCGCCCCGTATATTTGGCGGGAAAGCGATTTGCGCGGGAAATTTTGGCGCGAAATGACATGTTCATTTATTATACTTCAATCTTACTCTAATACATTATTTACAGTGCTTATACCTATTTCTATGCTATTTATAATACATTATTACACGAGATCCTGCTCGTTCGGCGTAAAAATGCATCTGAAACGCGGGAATTCCGTGTCCGCCCGTATATACGTACCTCGTTCCCCACCTGAGGTATAAATACCGGGTTTCCCCCCTCGCTCGCCCATCAGTCGTTGCCTGACTGGCGCGCGAGTAGGATCTCTAGGTTTCCTTTAGTCTGTCTATATTTCTTAGTGGAAACTTAGTGTTATCCACTCGTTATTTAGGAAACCAGCGGTATATTACCCTTTTTTACTATGTAGGAATGAAATGTGAGGCCTATTATTCTTTATTTCAGGTGCCGATGACATAAGGCAATAGTAGCGCAATGCCTATGTTATAAGAAGGTTTATAAGCTAGATTATTACAAGTTAGGTCGCGACTGACAATTTTATGTTTATAGCGGGTTTATTCTATGCCGTCCTGCACATCTCTCCCGCCGACCATCGTTCGGGTGAACGTTGGATCTTCTTTTGCGTGCAGGTTCTCAGGCTCCGTCGGCAGGATCACCAGCTTCTTGGTCGGTCTTCTGAAGACTCCGCCCTTGGTGGTCACGTCCACTGCTCGTGTCACGCCGTCGGGGCCCGGGTATATAGCTGTAACCCGGCCTCGTGGCCATGTGTTGCGAGGCAGATTCCCGTCGGCCACTAGCACGATGTCGCCGACGTTGATAGGCCGCCCATGACCGTAGGGCTCCCGCCGGTACTGGAGTGAGGGCAGGTACTCCCGGAGCCAGCGGGCCCAGAAGTGCTCGGCCAGGCGTTGGCTCGTCCGCCAAGTCGCGCGGCCGATGAGTGCGGTGTCGTCGAATGTCCCGGGGTTGGGGGCCCGGGCTGAGCCACCGAGGAGGAAGTGGTTCGGCGTGATGGCTTCTGGCTCGTCAGGATCAACCGCCACATGAGTGAGGGGGCGGCTGTTCACTGTATATTCGGCCTCGGCGAGCAGAGTAGTCAGGGTCTCCTCACTGGGGCGGCGCTCGTTGAGCACGGCGTGTAGGGCTCTCTTGACGGCTCGTACCATCCTCTCCCATGCCCCGCCCATAAATGGGGCTCCCGCCGGTATGAAGCGCCAGCTGATACCGCGTTGCGCGGCGTCGGTTTCGAGGGCGTCGCCGTAGGCCACGCGGAGCTCTTTGTCGGCAGCGTGGAAGTTACTTCCGTTGTCGGTCCAGATCTCGGTCGGGCAGCCGCGGCGCGCGATCATGCGTCGGAGCGCCATGACCGCGGAGTCCCCGCCGAGACTTGGTATTACTTCCAGATGTACTGCGCGCACGGTGAGGCACGTGAAGAGTGCCACGTACCTCTTCTGAGTCCCTCTACCGACGGTTACTGTTATCGGGCCAAACAGATCGAGGCCCGTGTAGGTAAACGCTCGCTGGTGGTGGGCGAGCCGGCACCGCGGGTGGTCGCCGGTGGGCGGCACTGACGGCATTGCTTTCTTTATCCGGCACGGCAGGCATCGATGCACTATCATTTTCGTCACGGGTCGCAGGCGTAGAATACTATAGTATTGTTTACACTCGTTTATAGTAGCCTCGGCGCCGTTGTGTTGCATTTGCCTGTGTATAAAGTCTATATATAGCTTCACTGCCGGATGATTTCCATCGAGCACGGGTGGCCGTTTTTGTAGTTCGGTGATGTCCACTGCTGCGTTGATACGCGTCTTGATAACAATAACGTCGTTCACTAGTTCGACCGCCATGTGTCGTAGGCGGCTATGTGAGCCCGGTGGCTTATTATTTCTGAGGTCACTAAAGTCGTCATAGAATGACTCCAGCTGACTGGCGCGTATCACTAAGCGTTCCGCTTCACGTAGGTATGTGGCATCGAGTATTTTATACTTTCTATTATTTTGTAGCCTTTTAGACGGCGGCTGCGGCGGGGCGGGCTTGCTTCGTTTATTCCAGTCTGGATCGGCCTGTTTGTTCCGCGTAGTGCGCTTGTAGTGTGCGCGCGCCTTGCGGGTTCGGCATAGGTCGATGAACTGTAAAACTCTGCCTATAGTTCGCAGCAAGCGTTCCCACCTCGAGAATCGGGCCGGGTCTGGTAGCCAGGCGAGCGGGCCGGGTTTTCCCTTTACGACTGATATTGTGTGCACCTTTTCTTCACTTATTTCGGACTCGTGCGGTTGTGATGGCTCTGTGGGCCACGTCTCCGGGTCATCACGCAGGAAGGCTGGGCCCTGGAACCACCGATGATCAGTGTTGAACTCGAGCGGGACTGTGCGCGTGGCTTCGTCAGCGACGTTGAGCTTGGTAGGTACCCAGCGCCATTCTTTGACAGCCGTGTACTCCTCTATGGCGGCAATGCGGTGCGCGACAAAGGGCCGGTACGTGCGCGCCCCGGTCCTCAGCCACGCGAGTACTGTGCGGCTGTCGGTCCAGAATGTCTTCGTGTCTGGTTTGAAGTCGTGCTCTTCTATTACTGCGGCCGCCATTCGACTCCCCATCGCCGCGGCCTGCACCTCTAGGCGTGGGACTGATATCACCTTCAGGGGCGCGACCTTAGCCTTCGCAGCTATCAAGGACACGTGCACTCGCCCGTCGCCCGTAGTTATGCGCCAGTATAGCGCGCTTGTATATGCAGATTCGCTAGCATCGACGAAGATGTGCATCTCACGCTTGGTCGCGTCACCGTAGTAGGGGTAGGCGCGCGGAATCGCGAGGTCTCGCAATGCCCTTAGGTGCAGCGTCCACTCCGTCCATTGGCGCGCTAAATCTGCATCCAGCTTGTCATCCCAGCCAGTTCCGCGCCGCCACACCTCTTGTAAGATTTTCTTTGCTATGATGGTTACCGGCGCCGCTAGCCCGAGAGGGTCGAAGATCGACATAGTTATTTTCAATATTTGCCTTTTGGTAGGCTCGATGTCGTCCAGGGCTCCGGGAGGTAGGCGGCTGAGGTCCAAGTTGAAGGCGAGTTATCGCTCGCGGGTTTCCATATTTGTCCCAGGATTCGTTCATTTTTCATTTCGCTCTTATTCAGTTCGACGGGCGCGGACGTGGCGTCCTCCGAAGTGAGGGCTCGGAGGACCCGCGTGGAGTTAGAGGTCCATTGGCGTAGTTCGTAATGGGCCTCTCTATGTATATCGCGTACATCACTTGACACTCGAATCGCGTCTTCTTCTGTTTTGAAGCTGTGTAGGTAGTCATCGACATAGTGATGTCTTATTATTGCTTTGACGGCCTCTGGATGCGTTTCTTCGTGTTTCTGGGCGTTGACGTTCTTCACATATATTGCTATTGACGGTGAACAAGTAGCGCCAAAAATGAGTGAAGTCATGCGATATTCTTGCGGCGCGTCGTCGCCCCGCCGGTCGCCCCGCCATAGATAGCGCAGGGCGTCTCTGTCTTCAGACTTGACTTTCACTTGCATGAACATTTCTTTAATATCCGCCCCCACGGCGACTGGGTGTTGCCGGAAGCGCATAAGGACGCCTGGCAGCGACTGTAGGAGGGCCGGGCCTGTCAGTAGGCGGTCATTGAGCGACACGCCCCTTGTAGGCGCGGCGGCGTCGTGGATGATTCGGACTTTCCCGGGCTTGCTAGGATTCAGCACCGGGAAATGGGGGAGGTACCACACTCTCGATGACTTGGTGGGCGGCGCAGGCTCGGCGTAGCCCTTCGAGACAAGGGCGTCCATTTCTTCACTATATTTGCTTTTAAGCTCTTTATTTTTGTCGAGTTTCTTTTCTATGTTATGAAGTCTTCTCAGTGTATTTTCGTAGTTGTCAGGCAAGCGGCTGTCGGGTTGTTTCCATAATAGCGGTGCTTCATAATGGCCGTCGGCTGTAGTCGTTATTGACTGGGCTAGCATGATACGCGCCCGCTCTTCCGGGCTTGACTGGGGTAACTTCGGCTCGATAAGTAGGTTTTCGAGCGCGAAATATTCACTGAGTTGTAAATTCAAATCTTCATTTTTCTCGGCTTCTTCAATAGTGGTCAAGCGATGCGTCGCATGTACTTGTTTGCCTGTGATGCGTGTGTGTGCACCGTGTAGCACCCAGCCTAGCGGCGTTAGGGATGCCGCTGGCTGATGCCGCTGGCCGCGGCGTGTTTCATTACTGACGAGTAAATGCCAGTTATCTTGTCCGATTAACACTCTAGGTCTCGCTGACTCGTACCGCAGGCTATCTTCTATGTCGCATAAGTGTGCGCACTCGCGGAGATCCTCCTTCTTAACGGACTGTGGTGATAGGCTCAGATCGTCTATGGTATGCGCACCGACCCTATAAGGTTGGTCGGTGCCGCGGATGCTGAGCGTAACACGGCGTGATCTCGATGCGTCGATTTTTTCTTTCGTTATAGCTTCTATTTGTAGCGGCACTGTCGGGCCGTCCAGGCCTAAGTCGTTCGCGAGCTCTTCTTGTACAAGTGTTATCGTGGAGCCGTCGTCGAGGAGGGCGTAGGTCTCGACGGCTCCCGCCGGTCCAGAGACTGTGACCGGGATAATTTTTAGATAAGCTCTCGCTTCTCGGGAGGCGCGTGTCGATGTGACGGCCTCGTTTCTTTCTTCGATTCGTTGATAATGTAGCAAGTTGTGGTGGAAGTATTCGCAGCCGTCTCGCTCGCACTTCGTGCGCTTGCATGAGTGCATCCTGTTCTTGTAGCGCAGGCATCGGAAACATAGCCGTTGATCTTTGGCTAGTTTCCACCGGTCTTCAACGGCTTTTTCGATAAACTTAGTGCATTTATCTATTGGGTGACCGGTGTTGTTGCAGGCGGCGCACTTAGGTGAAGGCTTGTCTGTGGTCGCGAAGGCTCGGTGTGTCCTCTTTGCAGGATGAGGATTTGCACCGTCGACGTTCTCGGGCTGCGCGTAGAGCGCGCAGTAGTCCGCCTCGCGTTGCAGGAAGGCTGATATCTTTATTAGCTCAGGCTCGTCGTTTTTCTGCGTATTCGCGTAGTCGAACCATCTGTAGCGTAGGGCGGGCGTAAATTTCTCCATCATTGCCCTTGTCGTCTCCGGGCTGTGTAGATAGTGAGCGCGGTCAAGAGCCTTGAGTGTGGCTATGACGTTGGCTACACGGCTGGCGAAGACGCAGATGTCGAGCGGCCCGTCGTTAAGGCGCGGTAGGGCGCGTAAACGCTCGAGCTCGGCGAGGGCAATGGCGTCTGGGCGGCCGAAGCGGGCTTCTAGGCTTCTCATTACTTCGTCTGCGCGAGCGTTGTAAATGAGGAGGCTCTCGACGGCTTCTTTGGCCCTCCCTTTGAGGCATCTTCTTAATCTTGCTATATTATCCACTTCGTTATAATTTGCGGTGGTTCCGTTGTAGGCGGCTTTGAATGATAGCCATTCTTGATGCGAGCCGCTGAATGGCGGCAACTCGGCGTGGTAGCGTGATGACTCTCTCGGGCCGGCACGCGCGGCGATGGCGATGGCAGAGGCGAGCTCACTCAGGTTCACACTTTGTTGATTCTTCATTACTATGGCGCTATCTTCTTGCGCATTCGCTTGTGAATACATTAACGGCGGCGGATATGCGTCTGTTTCGCGTGGGCGCGGCGGCGTTGGCGCGAAAACGGGAGCGTGGGTTCCCCCGGCGGGGGGAGGGGCGGGGACGGCGGGGCGCACGGCAGCGGCGCCCTGTCCCGCGCCCTCGGCGGGGCTCCTCTCCCGAGCCTGCTCGGCGTACTGTGGGGTTGCAGGCTCGGGTTCTTCGATGTAAGGTGCATTGGAGATGGCGAGGACATGTCTCTGGCTGGTCTCGAGCCATTCATCTATGCGGCGTTCTTGTTGGACTGTAGATATTGTACCGGTGTCATCGTCGCTGTCTTCGGCTTCTATGGCGGCTATGCGCGCTTGCGCGAGCTCCAATTTGATTCGGAGGGCTTCTTCTCGCGCTTGTGCGAGACGGCGGACGCGATGACTCGACGTTGTTCTCACTGATTTTGACGGCGGCCGTGCGGCAGGATGCTGGCTTGACTGTGGGGTTTCCTGCCGCAGTGTTGCTGCAGGGTGTAGGCTCTCCTGCAGCAGCGGGACTATGGGTGGCAGCGTTGACTGTGGGGTTTCATGAGGCAGTGTTTGTGACTGCGCGGCATCATGATGCTGCCCTATGGGTGACCTCGGCTGTGGGTCTGGACGAGGCGCCGGCGTCGGAGGAGTGCTTGTCTGTGGGGTTTCCTGCGAGGGCCTCGAGCCGTCTTGACACGTAGTTCTTGACGGCACTATGGGTGGCAGCGTTGACTGTGGGGTTTCATGAGGCAGTGTTCTCCACTGCGCGGCATCATGAGGTTGCTGCCCTATGGGTGACCTTGGCTGCAGGTCTGGCCGAGGCGCCGGCGTCGCAGGAGTGCTTGTTCGCGAAGTCTCCTGCGAGGGCCTCGAACCTTCTTGAGTCGTAGCAGTTCCCGACGTGGACGTGGTTGCTTCTTCCAGCATGGCTTCTCTGATGTTCGCTGCGATAAGTTGACCGAACGTGCGTTTTCCTGCTTTCGATCTTGTAAGGGGCATCCTCTATGTAGAATCCGGTTTTCGATGGACCAGCATGTGCGAGACGCACCTATGACTGGCTCTGGGCTGAGTAGAATTTGAAGGGAAATCCTGCACCTTCGGCGTTGGTCGTTACGGCTTAGCAGGAACTTGGTCGGGTCGGGGTTCTGAATTGAAAGGCTTGTTTACTTTTTCAAGTAATGTCACTTCGCTGCTACTGTAGGTACTGAATTTCATGGGGTCTGGCCGCCCAATTTATACTATTAAGTTACCTCGGCCGGACGCCCCTTCGCCCCGTATATTTGGCGGGAAAGCGATTTGCGCGGGAAATTTTGGCGCGAAATGACATGTTCATTTATTATACTTCAATCTTACTCTAATACATTATTTACAGTGCTTATACCTATTTCTATGCTATTTATAATACATTATTACACGAGATCCTGCTCGTTCGGCGTAAAAATGCATCTGAAACGCGGGAATTCCGTGTCCGCCCGTATATACGTACCTCGTTCCCCACCTGAGGTATAAATACCGGGTTTCCCCCCTCGCTCGCCCATCAGTCGTTGCCTGACTGGCGCGCGAGTAGGATCTCTAGGTTTCCTTTAGTCTGTCTATATTTCTTAGTGGAAACTTAGTGTTATCCACTCGTTATTTAGGAAACCAGCGGTATATTACCCTTTTTTACTATGTAGGAATGAAATGTGAGGCCTATTATTCTTTATTTCAGGTGCCGATGACATAAGGCAATAGTAGCGCAATGCCTATGTTATAAGAAGGTTTATAAGCTAGATTATTACAAGTTAGGTCGCGACTGACAATTTTATGTTTATAGCGGGTTTATTCTATGCCGTCCTGCACAATTTATCTCGATGAAAGTCTAATTATATATATTTTTTTGATTTTGATTAGTACATTTTTGGTGTATGCCATATGTTAGTAAGTAAATTTCCTCTGTAGAAATAAAAAACTTTAGTTTTATACTGCTCTAAAGTTTATGTACTCGTGCGAGTACGAGCGGACTTAACATGTAGCTTATGTTCCCGTACGAGTACAATCGGTCTCCATTCGGTAAGTTTTTTTTTGATTTTACATCAAAGTTAACTATTTTTATTACCAATTTTCAGGCTTAAAGAACTGTGAAATAGAGGAGTACCTCATGATGACTGAAAAGCAATCAAGATGCCGTCAAACTGGATGTCTTAAGAAGAGTAGAACCAAATGTTCTAAATAGGTGTGATGTCTACCTGTGCCTAACAGTTCAGAGAAACTGTTATACCGTTGTTTTACTCCTGATGTCTGATTTCCCACCAAATTAGAGTACAAACTGAAAAAACGAAAGATTATAAACTATTAGTCCTAAACTATTAAGATTTTATTCGTATTTGTGAAGACAAAAGTGTACTTTCCTTTTAAAATGGTCGAAGAAATTAATAACTGCACTCCTGAAGAAATTGCGTGAGTAGCAAAAGTACGAATAGAAAACTTGCTGCCTGAAAACTATTCTGAAGTCTGCTATTTATTTAAAATTTGTCGTAGAAAAAGTATTGTATGCAACGGTGTATAACTGGTCTAAAAACGCTCGTGGCGTCTTTAATTGCGATGCTCGCCAAGGCTCGCCCGTAACCCACGCCACTCGCGTTTTAAGACCCTATTTATACAACAGTTGCATAAAATACTATTTTCATACAAAACAACAGTAGTTTTTTTATGACTCTTGTATATATGACTATATTTAACATGATTAGTTTGGAAAACATATTTGTGTTACCTATACACTTTTATAATTAGGTATAAATTTACTGATACGCACTGCGGATTGTAGTTACGACTGAATTAAAAACTAATATATGTATGTATAATAATGTAAGATAAAAAAGATCATTGATGTTACTTTGTAAGGAAAATTGTAACTGTGATTTATAGAAAGTGATTTATTTAACATGCAACTTACGTACCATTGTTACATTACTTAGTCTTTTTCAGAATAGTATGTTTTTGTTACTGCTTTCAAAGATTGTTGATTATGAAACAGAATTTATATTTAAACTTGTGCTTTAATAAGTACTAATAAGTATTTTTTCAACACACCTGCTCGTAAAGTAGGTCTTATTACAGCGTATTTACACTGATAATGCAGAATATTACCCATGCCGTGCCTTTTACATTACATTATCGCACTAGTGCCTTTTCATTACATATCTTTTTAAATATTAGCAAAATAATGCAGAATATTACCGATTATTACCCATGCCGTGACTTTTACATTACATTATCGCACTAGTGCCTTTTCATTACATATCTTTTAACATTTTCATTTTTTATTTATTTATTTTTTTCCTCGCAAATGTGTTGAAAAACGTCGTATGAAACACGTGAGCATTGGTCATTACACTTCTCGTCTCCATTAAGCCTTCGCCTTCGGCTCAGGCTTAAAAACCGACTCGAGTGTAATGACCAACTTAGCACACTTGTATCATAATGTACTATTATACTGTTCTATTATGATACCAAATGTGTAAGCCTATGCTATAAATAATTAGTACAAATATGTAAAGTTGATTGTGTATAGTATTACGGTTTATACGATACTGATCTCTGCTGTGTTGTGCTATAACTAATAAGTACCTACAAATAAGTATTTTTTGTAAGTTTTTATGCTAATAAAGTTGATTCTTTATTGTATTTTAGTTTATTTGGTACTGTTCTCGAGTGAGTACAAAGTCCCCACGTACTCGCCTGAGGACATAAGGGAAAATCGAGAGGAAAACTCCATGATTTTTTTTACAAATTTTCCGACATTAAGAGATAAGTACTTAATTGATTTTTTGAAAAAAATATCACTTTTGGCACAATCGATACCTCCAGGATCCAGGAGGTTAAAGATCAAAGCATACATAGGGACAGACAGCGGGAAGCGACTTTGTTTTATACTATGCAGTGATAGTGAAGAGATGTAGACAAGCAAACAAGTAAAACAAAAGATGTAAGGCCTGTAGCATTTGGTAAAATTTTATTTTAGGGACATAGTAACCGCGGCATATCGTCAACACAGTTAACTGACCATCCATGGACCTTATTCGTACGGAATAAAGTCTATTATAGGATACAAATGAGGTACAAACCAATTTGCTTAAACATCACACATGGTGTAATTGCGACATTGTTATCATTGGACACAAGCGTCAGAAATGTCAGAATGACAGCTGACAGGTACGGTCGACGGTGGTCCCGTGGTAATGGGGGACTTTTGACAGGTGACATCACGCATTTGCTATTATGACAAAATATGATTACGAGAATAAATTGACGATCGATTAGCCTAGTTAGTAGGGTAGTGGCGCTGCCTACGAAGCTGAGGGTCCTGGGTTCGATTCCCGGTAAGGGCAAATATTTGTGTGATGAACATGAATATTTGTTTCTGAGTCTTGGGTGTTTTCTTTGTATTTAAATATATATTATAGAGGTATACAGGGTGTATAGCAGATCGTCTGCCAAAGACTAGGGTGGGTAGGTATAAGGGTCACTTGCAACACATTTTGGGCCAATTAACCTGCCCACGGCGTATTTTTATTATTTTATTTTTATTTTATCTCGGCATTTGCCAAACATTTACTATTTTGCTTACCTAATTTTTTTTAATACGGCAGCATTAACGTGTTTTATGTTTTTAATCGCTAATGTATGCGTAACTTAAAGAAATCTTATTTTCATTTAGATAGGAAATAAAAAAAAGGATATGAGCCGACAAAGTGTGAAGGACAGAAAATAAAAATCATCGAACTCAACTTTATGGCACAGTTTAATAAAAATCGAAATTCCTCAGATTTTCTCATATTATAAAAAAATCTCCAACTCATGACTATTCTAACGGTATACCACATGTCTAGAACCATTGGCAACTTTCCAGCAAAAAGTGGTTTCTGTCTAAAATGGTGGTTTTATTCATAAATTTAATGGACGCCGTTTGATCATAGAAAAATCCGATATCACTTTTTTCCTACAGACTGAGCTTTTTTGAAGTTACATAGTTGCTGATTTTACTGTCAGGCAACACCCACGATGTGTAGGGAAATGTACCTATTCATGTACCACCGTAGAACCCTATCGCAATAAGGTGACATTACACTCGAATTTGAGTGACGGCGGCCTGTCTATTGGGTACTTTCCTGAGTAAAAAATATATAATTCTATTAGTCCGTCAGTTAGATTATCTAAAAAAAAATTGGACACATATTTTTTTATTGTCAATCAAACAAAAATGTATGAAGATATAGCTAGATATATTAAAAGTAGGTATACCATAATGTGACGCCACGCGGAACATTAACGGACTATAATAGTTTCATATTTTTTTGTTTGATTGACGAAATGAAAAATCCGTGTCCAATATTTTTAGATAATCTATCTAACTGACGGACTACTAGTAAATAGATTTTTTAGGAAAGGGTAGCCAATTGCGACAGGGTTCTACGATGGTACGTGAATACATTTCCCTTACTGTACCTACATAGTTGCGTTAGGGCGAAAATAATTAAATCATAATATCTGATCCTGTACAGTCCGCAAAAACTACCTATCTACAAACACTGTCAAAAATATATTTGCACCTAAGATCAAATATTGCATACGTCAATAAGAGCTGTGTCTATATATTTTTGAATTAGTCAGTCATGCAGCTGACTGTACAATAATCAAACAAACAGGTGTAGTAGCGTTCGAGAATCTCAAGCTACCCCTAATTGGTCCTAACATAATCATATTCAACCTTAACATTGCACCGTTAGGTTCAAAATCCTTCTAGCTTGCGCTATTTTGGTATTGAGCTACGATCTTTTTGAAAGGAAAGTTTTATCCATGTTTCAGTTAGAGGGGAAGGGCGCTGCTAAATGTCATCTCGGTCATATTTGGAGGAGCCCAACTGCGGAAGTACAGGAGGTACCTACTTACAGATGGCCGCGGCCATGCCACTAAATGGTCTGTATTTTGTCAGTGCTTCTACACTTGCCAATTCTGGTCCAAATTTTTGGGAAAATCGTAAAGCACTAATGAGGGTGCAATATAATGTTGCATTTCTTTCGCACGCTCATGCGGCTGCCGCGCTACTGCATCGCGTCCAGCATGTTTGCTGAGGCGCGGGTGCCAGATTTCTTTGAATTTCTTCGCCGTACATAATGAGGGCGAGAGTTGCCGCTTTCTGAGACAGGCTGGGGCGCTCTCAGAACGAGATCCTCAAGGCAATCTACAGCGACCTGGAGAGCCCTATTTTCCGATATTGGCTATCTGTGTATCGTGACGAGAATCGGAAATGACGATGATCATTTTTGATGTTTTAGTTTAATATTTAAATTTTAATTATCTTTCCTAATTTGTATTTGGGTAACGTTTCGCCTGTGAATTAATTTGTTTGTTTGTTGTTTGTTCGTAGGTGTGTCGTGTTGTTCCTCTCGGTGAGTAAGGCGGTCATCAGTGTCATCACACTGCCGCCGCATTCCGCTGCGGCGTGCGGAGTTGCATACAAAGGCCATGCCAGGATAAGCTAAGTGAATCTGCCCCCAGCGAGTTTTGGCTTGTAATTATTTAATTGATTTGTCTTTCTATTAGTATCGAGTATGCCAAATTTTAGCTCCCCAAACTTTATCGTTATTTTTTTAAAATAACGAAATCTGGGGACCGATTTTTGACTTTCGAGCGCTCGACTTTTTCACTCGAAAACAGTCAAAAATTAAGAAATGCGTTTTTGAAATAGCGATAGAAAATTAAAAAAGCGAGTGGCATTGACCACTCGTAATAAATTCTACCGATAGAAAGTAAGTGCCTGCAATTTTATCGCTACAATCGTATTTACTTTTATTTAATTTACGAGCGCTTGAAAGTCAAAAATCGGCCCCCAGTTCTTTCTTCAATATTTTTTTTTCTAGTCAGCCGATTTTGACTTGCGTCACGTATATTGTGCATGTAATAAACACAATTATATGATATTCATTTTAGGACATATTGCCATACAAAAACTTCAAAAAAAAATTGAGTTTATTAAAAAAAAAAAATTAAAAGTAATATCACGTCAGCGACACCTCCAGATTTTTCACCAAAGTAAGTCTCTTTAATAAGCTATCAAATGAATATAACTACTTTATTTTATCTGTCGTAGAACAATGTGTCTTTTTTTATTGAATACACCATTTTTTTGCATACCCACTCGTTAAAAAAACGATAAGGTTTGGTGAGCTGAAATTTGGCATATTCGATACTAATAGAAAGACAAATCAGTACAAAAAATTACAAGCCAAAACTCGCTGGGGGCAGATTCACTTAGCTTATCCTGGCATGTCCTTTCGCCGGACGGAGGTGCGGTGCAGTGTGACTGTGATGTACCGCGCGGAATTTATATACAAACTGAGTTACTGGCATACATCGTTGCGAACCGTCGCTCCGCGCACCACAGCGCGAGGCAGCGGCAGTGTGTGCGCCTAAGGTGAGGGATTGACAACATATTCAATCCACTTTTGTGTCGGCGAACTTGTCGAGTACCTGCCTATGATATGTACAAAAAGCAATACACCGCAAAATATATTCAAATCCATGTAAGATACAAACTGAGTACAATTCGCGCTGCCTTTTTTACATTTCGCAATCGTCTTTAAAGCTGATATCGCATTGCTGATAACAGGTAATTCAATGACAAATTATTTTATAAAGACCTTTGTTAATCAAGAAAGCATTATATCAATAATCCTACAATTATTATGTTAGTGTACGGTCTAAGTGCACGCTCCGCTATGAGCGGGGAGTGGAGCGTCTATATACCTACATGGCACTTGTTTTATATGCACGCTGCACGCCCCGCTCTCAGCGGCGCGGGCACTTAGGCCGTAGGTCGTAATTATAAAACAGTACTACTCTTACCTAGTCACTTTAAATGGGTCTTGAGTATGGGACACTCTACATTCAACAATAAGTAGGATGTAACTTAATAGGAACCAGTTAATGTGACCCGATGTGACAGCGACATCACAACCAGTGATATAAACTTGTCGTAAAGCCACTGTCACACCATATGTGTCCCAATGGGTTGACGTCATAACATAACCGTGCATATTGATCGTTTAACCCACGGGGCCACGCTCCACTCTTAACTGCGTAATGTTGTAATGTACCAGAAGTCAGCAGTCATTATTTGCGGGGCTGGGAGGGGAAGGGGGGGGGATTAGCACACAAATGCAAAATCAAAACTGTAATTATGACACTAATACATCAAAAATGATACAATGCACCGAAAAAACTTGCACATCTTCATCAATTTTTGTGTACGAACCATGCTCACTTGGGTACAAGCCCTTTTTGACAGAGGAGAAATAGTGCGAATGCCTACTGCCTTCTGTGTTGATAGAAGAAGTATCTACTCGTAAATAAACTAGAATACAAGCTTTGGCTAATGAATTATGACACCTGATGGGTCTGAAATGGGATCAGGATGAATGTTGCTATGATCTACTTAGCCGCGATTTACAATGGGATTGGATGGGACCGTTCTCATTACCGTATAGGTACTTAATATCACGGTCAAATATGAAGAGGTTAAGCTTAACTGAGACATGGAAGGGAAGCAGCAAGGATGACAACCTCTGTTGTCTCCTATCGCGCCGCTGTTCCGTCATAGAGGTCTCAGTTAAACGGTAAAGGGTCTCAGGTAAGCATTGGCAGAAGTGGATTTCAATATACATATTTGTGAGCTGAACGATCTTTGTATCACTGTTGAATATCTTTTCGTGTCCCCGACCCAGAAGCCAATTACAGATCAAGGTTATCGACTATAACCATCTAGCATTAACTACTACGCGGAACATGTTCTTATTAAAGCAAATATTCACGCCATTCTACACCATAACCTCAAGCAATACCTCCTACAATCGCATGCACTCGTCTCAGTTCCAGTTCTCACCTATAATAGTCCTCCTTGCAGTAGATATTGCCGTCACGCGAAAAGCAGGTGAGTTCCGAGTCGAGAGGCAGCCGGCACTCGCAACAGCGGAGGCAGGAACCGTGCCATTGCCGGTCCACGGCTAGGAGATAGTACCTAGGAAAAAGAAAAGGTTAATAAAGGCATTTTGGCTGAAGTGGCAGTGGGCTACCCACATCTGTCGCAGAACCGATGGTTGGTGGAACAAACAGGTTCTCGAATGGAGGCCACGGCTTGGCAAACCTAGTGTTGGACGCCCTCCAGCCAGATGAACCGATGACTTGAGGAGGATAGCTGGTAGTGACTGGATAGCGAAAACGGGAGAGCGGATCTTGTGGCGTAGCTTGGGGGAGGCCTAAGTCCAGCAGTGGACTGCAATAGGCTGATGTATGTTTGTAATCAAGGCAATTTCAGAAGGAATTAAGACGAAGGCCTGAGTTTGTAACAGGGACGTTTCCGTTGTTTTGTGAGGCGACAAGTGGCATTTTGTACCTGAGAAAAGCACAAGGGGTGAGAGACCCTGGAATTTATAACAGTTACCGTGACATGAACAATCTTGTTCATGTCACGGTAACTGTTAATGCTAATGCTGTTATGCTTTAAAGCATAGCTTTCACCAGCCGTGGAATAATTATAAATAATTTCAAAGAATACTCTTCGGGTTGACGAACGCTATTTCATTTAGTTCAAAACAAGACACTCGTATGGTATAAATATAAAGAAATCTAATTAAATCAGGGCTCCGTTTGGTGGAGTTTGTAATAGAAGCGGTGTCATATATGGGTCATTTTAGAGATTTGTGCCTGCGGTTGGGTCTAATTACCCCGACGTTTTACTAACATTGTATATGGAGTCAGGGGAATTAGACGCAGTCACAAATCTGAAGACTGAGCCATATAGGCAACGTAGCCTTTTCCCACCATCTCTACTGGCATTCTTAAAATAAAATTATCGAGGTGAGATCAGAGGGACCGGAACCGGTTACCCTAAACTGGGTTTTCCATTGGCTTATTTTAGATGTTGTTTTTAAAACCTTATCCATAATGGTAACCTTATGATGAGGTAACCTTACTGATAGGGTAACCCTATTGTTATGGTAAGCATATCGGATGTGGTAACATTTTTTTTTGTTGACCTAGGGGAAATCTCTTATCCCCCTCGAGGGTGCCCGCCTTGTCGGGACGGGGGGCAGCTTAGTAACCGTGGACTGGTCACCCACGGCGAAGCTAAGAGGCACCCTGGGCCGGCCTGTTTAGGCTGCCGGCTGGCCCGAGGAGGGCGCTCCTAGCGGGCTTGCCCAAGCCCGCATAGGATGCGTTAGAGGGGGACCGCGGAAGGACCCTGCGTAAGGGACCCTGCGAACTTGGAGGGGCCGTTCCGCTAAAACGGCATTGGTGGGACCGCAGAGGAAGAGCTTACCCAATCCTCTGCGGCCGAGAAGTGGTCAGTGGCGGAACCACAAACCTGATCCGCCACCGGGTGCTGGATTTCTCGCACCCATGATCTCCTCGTAGCGGACTCAGGGGGGTCCGCTGCTGAACAGGTGGAGATCGAGGAGGCAGGCGCGCCAAAACATCTGGCGTGCCTTACGTGGAGGGCCCCCGGGCATCCGCGTAGGAGCCGCTTGTGGGCGGCTGCCGCCGGCGGTGGTCGCGGATGTGTGCGCAAGCGTTCCCGTAACCTCGCCACAAACACTCGGGTCACCCCCTGCACCCGGGTGGTATGCGTAACGCATTTCCCCCCTAAATCTCTTATGGATCCACCCGGCTTGGGAGAAGCCGAGTGGGTATGTCCGACTCACACGGACTAAAACCCCTGGGGTGTTTTTTCGCTCACATAATGACAGAGCTCTGGGAACGCATCTGCACACATCCAGAACTCTGTCAGTGTTGTCCTTGCGGGCCCACGTAGGTTGGAGGGAACGGTGCCCTACACACTCCACTGTCAGCACCCCAGAACGCCATGGTGGCTTTCTAGTTCGGGACCTGTTCTAGGCACATGATAGAACTCCCGACCCATCACCCGCAGGTCCCCGTTATGTATGTGGTAACCATAAGTTAACCCTAAACAAAACCCTATCCCTATTTCTTTAGGTATGCATTTAAAATGCTTCATTAGGCTAATTAGTATGCCTATTTAAACACTGCGTGCCTATTTAACACACGTTGAATGCCTTTAATACCGTCTGTACTCTATTTACAGTAAGTACAGACAAGGGCACCAATATGTATTATATGTAATTCATAAATATGTATACTACAACCTTATTGTTGCGGAATAAGGTCTGTATACATATTTTTGAGACTTTGTGGTGCATACCCACATACTGGGCGACCGAGGTAGGCATCGTGTTTTTCAGACACAAGGAACCCTAGCTACATAGATCGATTTTTCGCCCCCGTTAACCCCTATATTGCAAGTTTCACCGAAATCGTTAGAGCCGTTATCGAGATTTGATTACAAATATATAGACAAATGCGACCAAGCTCTGCTCGGGTGAAAATAGAGAAAATACGAAGAATACAAATTTTCCCAGACATGAGACCTAGCCAGATCGATAATCCGCCTCCGTAAGCCCCTATGTTCCAAATTTCATCGAAATCGTTTGAGCTGTTTTCGAGAACGTGATTGCAAATATATATACAAATATTGCTCAATAGTACAGGATATTGAAGGGTCTTATATTTTTTTCTCTATACAGGGTTAAGTATTCTATGGTTGGGTGGTGGGAGCTTTTTGGACCACATAGTGTATTATGCAAAAGTGAACCATGTTGTCTCATTAAATTTTGCCTTTAAATCTATTTATCAACTCGACCGCTTACAAATACAATTAAAATAGCAACAAATCAATGTTAAATGCCCAGTATACATTTAAAGACGCGTGCCATGGCCATGACATAGTTGCACCTAGTAACTGCAATACATCTCAAAATTAAAACAAATTGGAGATGTGGCCAAATTGCAGCCACAATTTGGCCACATCTCAAAGCCTTTATTGTACCTAGACGTATTTGTGAATCTATAAACGCCTAGCTCAATGGGGAATGGATGAACACTTTAGAAGGGCCTGATAATTTTTTTGATGATAGGAATAACCTTCCTTAGCACCAGAAAAAAGTTAGAAACACTTCAGCTGCGTCAATTATTTTTGAAAAATATAAACAGTTTCCTCACATATGTTTTCAGTTTAGGATGGCGAATGAGACACTTTCCTTGATCCGTCTCATATTCCAAAAGTATTTTAAACATCTGACCCTGGCAATGACAAATATAGCTACTACTGCAACTGTCAATGCCTTGATATCATTGCCAGTGTCAGTTTAACGCGGATTTTTAAGATATTATTTTTGTAATATGATACGGATCAAGGAAAGTGTCCTATTTGCCGTCCTAAACCCAAAACCTAAGTGAGGAAACTATTTAATTTAACTATTTATTTTCAAAAATAATTGACGCAGCTGAAAAGTCTGCAACTGTTTTCTGGTGCTAAGGAAGGTGACTTCGCATTCCCATCACCAAAAAAAATAATCAGGCACTTTTAAAATGTTCATCCATTCCCAATTCCAATCGCATCTCCACTAATACCCAAGATAGTTGCCATTGTACCACTTCTCGCTGTCGATAAGTCCGTTTCGTTCTGACAAGTATGCGAGTACGAGTGTGACGGATGTCTTGTCCACAACGATATCTAAGTGATAAAATCGCAACCATCTTAGCGCCGCTGAGCTCCTGACGACATTACATTGACCTATTGACTTACGTCCTTACGCGAAGAGATTCGCACAAAAACCAACCTGTCCTGAATCCTCCCCCCGCACCCCGCACACTCGTCCGGGACCCCCGGAGAACCCTCCGAGTCTCGCTCCTTTAGCATAGCTTCCTGCTTCGCCTGCACCTCGAATTTGGACTCTATGTCTCAAATAACAAGGTTCAAGCCTTGCGGGGGTTCGCTCGAGTCCGCCATCTTGAAGCCGGATTCCTGGCTCCTGAATCAATGAGAATAGGGTTCGCTATAGTCGGTGTTATAGTATACGGTGGTTAGGAAAAAACTTGTATTTCCACATTAATATCGCAGAGACTTGCTTTGATAAGGACTGTATTCAGCTGGAATAATATAATACATATGTCATACAGAAATTGGGTACCTAACTAGGTTGTCATGTGATTTGATGTCATATGAATATATGATTATAATTTTATAATTAACTAGCTTTTGCCCGCGACTTCGTCCGCGTAGAACACGTTTATATCGTAGCTCGATACAAACTTTTACCCTCCATTTCCCTTTTAGGGGTTGATTTCCGATATAAAAAACTATCCTATGTCCTTCCCCGAGACTCAAACTATTTTCATCATCATTATCATCATCATCATATATATATATCATCCAAAATTTCACCCCCCATTTCACCCCCTTAGGGGAAGATTTCCGGAATAAAAACTATCCAATGTCCTTTCCCAGAACTTAAACTACCTCTAAACCAAATTTTATCAAAATGGGTTACTTCCAAATTTTTACCCCCCCATTTTACCCCCTTAAAGGAAGATTTCTGGGATTAAACCTATCCTTTGACCTTTCCCGGGACTCCAACTATTTATATACCAAATTTCCGCCTAATCGGTGCAGCGGTTTAATTAGCTCCATACAAATTTCCACCCCCCATTTCATCCCTTTAGGGGTTGATTATCGGGATAAAAACTACCCTATGTCCTTCCCCAGGACTCAAACTATCTCTATACCAAATTTCATCTTAATCGGTTCAGCCGTTTTCACGTGATGCGCGGTCACATAAACAGACAAACAGATAAACAGACAAAAATTCTAAAAACTGTTGGATTGTGTTCTGTTATCGATTCTAAGAATCCCTAGCCAATTTTTTTTCGAATATCTTCTATGTACAGACTTTCGACCCTCTTCAGTTTTATTATAGGTATAGATAGATAGATAGATATAAGTAATTCGATTTTCTGTAGGTACAAATCTCATTTACATTCTAAATTAAATAAGGTATAATAATTAATAAGCTAACATATTCTAAGTTACAAAAGTGTAGGTATGTAAGTGTAGGTATAGTAACCCAAACCCTCGTAGCTATTTACTCTATTCTTCTTCATGAGTAAATAAGAAATGAAATACTTCAAATACAGTGTATATAACACTGTATTTGAAGTATTTCATTTCTTATTTACTCATTGTGTAGGATATTGAATGCAGATTTAAGTAAAAAAAGAATTTCATCTGAATCCGTACAATCCAGACATATATCTTCAGATATATACTCCCAACATACCATAGGCCCGCTTCCAAGATGCAAAAGAAAAAAAAACCTCCCCATTGTCTTTTATACTCGAAAGATACGACTTTAATTCTAGAAAAGTCTTAGCAGCCGTCATTTTGTATGCCACTTACGACCTATCTATTCTGAATAGACATGCTACGGCTAAGTTATATTTTCCCCATTGTATACAGAATGGAGGAATAATAAATGATATGCTAAAGATATTATATACGGCAAAAGGAATATCGGATTGTATAACCACTTAACCAGTCATTTATGAACGCCGCAAAGGCATGATACCTACATAATAAGTGCTTTGCATACTTCACCTGTATGTAACCTCTTACAAATCAAGTTTAACAAGCATAAAATGTTTAAAAAATTGTATACTACTGAAGAGTAACCGTTTTTTTTTCCATTCTAACCGTAGCTTATATCACCCGGAGCCTTAAACACCAATCAAATTAGAATTTTTCGAAGAATTAATTCCCAACAAGCTGGACATCGTTTTATTACCTTCATTTGGCCCTAAATCCATGCAATCCGAGTTTGCCCAATCCCAGGAGGTGTGGATAACTTCTGGGAGCCAAATAAACGCGAAATTTTCTCTCTTTTTAACCGACTTCAAAAAAGGAGGAGGTTATATGTTCCAGTTCTTTTCATGTAGCACAAAAACGGTACGTCGGACGGAAAATGTATTCCACTCAATATTAAAGAGGGTCAAATTTTGCGTCGAATGAATATCTAAAACTTTAAATTCGGTTCAGTGGTATAGTCGAAATCAAATGTTAGAAACAGGGAAAAGGGTCTAGCAGGCTAAGCTAACGAGAGTGGCCCCCGACGAGGGCTTTGGTGATAATTTCAGGGGATGTACTTGTAGGTACTTACCGGCACTTGCAGGTCCTATTGGTTTCAAGCAATTTAGGCTAATATATAAAAATTTGGTTGTCATTTAAAGTGTCATATTAGGTATATTCTTCAAGTAAGAGTAACCAAACAAAATCATCGTGAATAAAAATAGAACTGGGCCGTACCGACACCGAGCCGCTTCCGAGCCTCGGCCGTGGCTCGGCTGGACTTGGATATGGCTCAGCCGCGCGAAAACGCCGTAGTTTTTCTTAGAAAACGGCCCGGGCCGGACACGGCCCGTTCTAGCGTGAGTCATCCTTTAAGCCGTGAACTTATAAAAAAATGTACCTACTAATTTCTTGACAACATCGACTATTCATCTTGTGAATAAATTTGAATTAAGATAGCGAGTTAAATTAAAATGTCTACTGTTTTTAAGCATCATCTGAAAGCAAAGTTACGAAATATGGTTATGCTACAAATGTAAAATGAAACATTTTCCATCTCCTCGATGACTAACGTTCAATTATGAACTTTAGGACGCTAGCAATAAAGCGCTAATTAGCAGCTTATCATCTAATTTCATTACAGACAGTATTAAGTGCTGCCAGAATCGCATAGGCGTGAGTGACAATGATAGCGTATGGAGATAGGACTTTATTTGTGAATATTGAACGAAGTAACTTCTGAAAATGTTGCTTTTGAAATAAAAAATTAACCTTAAAGTCAGCTATAATAATATGCATTATACATTGTTTATGAAAACGTAAACGCATAACAATGCTTATTTATACTAATAATTATAAAGTTAAGAGGGTAGGTACTCGTACAGTGTATCGAGATTCGAACTTAGGACCGCCAGCTTCATGGGTAATAGTAACACTTCAAAGTCTTCAAACTATGCTAAACCGGTAGGCAAATGAATCACAATTTTAATACAACAACATACGTAGGTGTTCATTAATACGAAATAACAACCCGCAAAAAAAAAGCTTAAAAATTCGCGGTCGATTATTTTAATTAACAATAACCGCCAACAACTTGCCTCAAACGGGATGATTAAAGTGTTGAAAACCTTTATTACAACACAGTTAATTTAAACAGTTAATAATGAGTTGTTTAATTCGCGGCAGTGTAAGTATTCATTAAAAGAAAACTTTTATTGACTGCACTTGACATCGTCAATTTATCAATATTACGACACTTGCCATATTATTATGCCCATTTCAATTGACAATGCATTGAATACCACATGGTCGCCGGTGGTGATATGGTCATTATTCACACCACACAAATAAGCTGCTATTAGGTACAATGTCCGTGTGTGTTACCGTCAGATTATGAACACTGTCAGTTTATAATCTTATATTATACTCTCGACATTATAGACTGTCGAAAAATTGCAAACTGTCAAAACCGTTTACAATTTAACACATTATTTTATTTATATTAATATCCATTGTCTATCAATGTCCAGTCGTCGAATTGTGAACTGAGATTAAATTGGTATGCTTCGGAACGCATACACAATGACTAGGTACGCCTGTGCTCCAAGAACGGGTAGACATAGACAGATGAATCTGAATTTGAATTTCCATTGTCATTTATGCTGTACTAGCTGTTGCCCGCGACTTCGTCCGCGTAGAACATGTTATCGTCTAAATGCTTGTTTAAGGAATTAATTTTTAAAATCATTGAAATTAGCTTTGTAGTCTTGTAGTAAACAGTCTAAAACTGAAGTTACAAATCCCTTACTTTAAAAATGTTTTGCTCTCCATACAAACTTTGAACACCCTTATACCTTTTAGGGGATGAATTTCAAAAAACGCTGAAATGAGTTTTGTAGTCTTTTAACAAACATACTAAGATCGAAGTTACAATTCTCATACTTAAAAATTTTCTTGCTCTGATAGTCTGCATACAAACTTTGAACCTTTGAATTAACGCTTTTCGGGGAAAAATTGAAAAGAAAACACTAAGTTTTTTTATTGTAATAAGTATTTTTTCTACAAAATATCAAGTCTCTAGCTCAAAAAATGGGTTTCCCATACGAACCTTGCACCCCTTTTTATTCTCATTTGGGGTCGAATTTTTCAAAACGCTAAAAGTACTTGATTTTTATTGTAATAAGTTTTAAGTCCCTCGCTAAAAAAATATTTTCTTCATTCAAACGTTCTTATAAACCCCTAAAGATCGAAGTTTCTAAAATGCTGAAAGTATTTAATTTTATTTTTAATTAGTAAGCATTCTACAAAATTGTAAATCGGCTAAAAAAATGTTTCCTCCACACAAATGTTGCACTCACTTTTAACCCCCTTAGGAGTGGAATTTACTAAAACGCTGAATATCCTTTTTTTTGTATTGCAATAACTAATCGTCCTACAAACTGTTAAGCTCCTATCCCAAAAAGAGTTTCCCCATATAAACTTTGCAGCCCTTTTTAACCCTCTTAGGGGTGGAATTTTCCAAAACGCTGAAAGCACTTTGTTTGTACTCAAATAAGTAATGTTTCTACAAAGTTTTGAAAACCCCCTCAGGAGATGATTTTCAAGATAAAAACTATGCATCTTCCCTGGGACTCTTACTATCTCTATACCAAATTTCATCTAAATGGGTTTTATCCAAATTTTCACCCCCTATTTCATTACCTTGGGAACTATTTTCGGGATAAAAACTATCCGCTTTCATTCTCCGAGACTTAAACTATCTCTATACCAAATTTCATCTAAACGGGTTCCATCAAAAGTTTCATCCTCCATTTCACTCCCTGAGGGGGTGATTTCCGGAATTGAAACTATCCTATGCCCTTTCCCAGGACTTAAACTATCTCTTAACTAAATTTCTTCTAAATGAGTTCATCCAAATTTTCACCCCCATTTCACCCGCTTAGGGGATGATTTCCGAAATAAAAAATATTCTATTTCCTTCCCTAGGACTCTAACTATCTCTATACCAAATTTCATCTAAATGGGTTCCATCAACATTTTCACGCCTAATGTCACCCCCTCAGGAGCTGATTTTCGGGATAAAAACTATGCATTGTGCTTCCCTGGGACTCCTACTATACCAAATTTCATCTCCATGGGATTTATCCAAATTTTCAAAACTATTTAATGTCATTCTCCGGGAATCAAACTATCTCTATACCAAATTTAATCTAAACGGGTTCCATCCAAAGTTCAACCCCCCATTTCACCCCCTTAGGGGTGATTTCCGGAGTTAAAACAGTTCTATGTTTCATCCAAATCGGTGCAGCGGTTAAGTAGCACCATACAAATTTTCAACCCCAGTTTCATCCCCTTAGGGGTGGATTTCCGGGATAAAAACTACTCTATGTCCTTTGCTAGGACTCAAACTATATCTAAACCAAATTGTATTCAAATGGGTTCCATCCGAATTTTCACCCCTTATTTCACCCCCTTAGGGGATGACTTCCGAAATAAATACTATCATATGTCCTTTCCTAGGATTTAAACTATCTCCTAACTAAATTTCATCAAAATTGGTTACCTCCAAATTTTCACCCCCTCATTTCACCCCCTTAGGGGATGATTTACGGGGTCAAACCTATCCTTTGTCCTTCCTCGGGACTCAAACTATTTAAATGCTAAATTTCATCCAAATCGGTGCAGCGGTTTAAGTAGCTCCATACAATTTTTCACCCCCAATTTCATCCCCTTAGGGGTAGATTTTCGGGATAAAAACTACCCTATGTCCTTTTCCGGGACTCAAACTATCTCTATACCAAATTTCATCTAAATCGGTTCAGCGGTTTAGGCGTGAAGAGGTAACAGACAGACAAACAGACAGACAGACAGACACACTTTCGCATTTATAATATTAAGTATGGATTATGTTCTTGTTAGTTAAAATCGTAAACTGTTACTTTATTGTATGATAAAACTAAAAACTATTCCATTAACAAAATCTCACGTACATATGTCATTGTTCACCGGACTTTAAAAACCCTAATTATAAATTATCTGTTCTTAACCGACCCCACGCAAACGCTCGTCCGTTTCCAAAGCCAAAATGCCCTAACTGACAAAGAACGTTACCGCACACACGGCCTTTTTACCGTACTGAGCATTGCTTAAAAACACTCATAGGAAAATAATTAATTATATCACAAGTCCGTTGGACACGCTTCTTGGGTATGTAGAAAAAAATTCCGACCAAAAAAAAGTCAGCCTCCACTATAATTGGACAACTGACACGAAATTTAATTTACCATTGTTACCAAGAAGGGGCGTGATGTACTTAATGATATTTACTGTAAGGGTGTCTTCGCATTCCTTGGCTTAAGTTTTACAAAAAATATATATATTCATATATGAGTACCTATAAGATTCTCTTATCCATTTATTCATTAAATTTATTAAACCCCTGTTTACTAATAAGTTTTGTCCCTTTCTCATACATACGAATGTCAAATAAGCAAAAGAAAACGTTTTAACAAGAATTGGTTTGACGAACATTTATGGATAAGGCTGTTTAATTTTTACGTCTCACCTGGCCATAAAGTAGCAATTAATTACCACATGCTACGCGTGCGGAAAATTCGACTTCCTGGCCAGGGATAGACGAAAAATTGTGTAGGTAGGGTGACACGGGTGATAAATTGATAATGAAGAAAGCCTCAGATCGCATATTGATCACTTGCGATACGAGACATTCTTTGTTTTACCGCCCTAAGTAAGTAATGTACTACTATAACAATCTTATTATTGTTTGGTTACTGTTTCTGTAATATTCACCTACTTTTCAAAATAACCGTAGATCTCAAAATAACCCCAGTTGAGATTGTCAAACCTCGATATCACGGAGAGTTTGGTGAAAATATGGTGAAACGGGATTTTCTAAAGAATGGACGTTTTCCAAGATGGCGGCCGTTCTACAAGGTCCTAGCTTGGATACTTTTGGGACACGAAAATAGGGTCGCCAATGAACATTCGTACCACATTTTATTATACTTTAGACTAAGGTATATTCTAACAATCCTGTATGACAGATCAGAGATATTTAAAATAAGTGCCTACTTTCATAGGTCCAGTTACTAAATTAAACTACTTTAAGTATCTTGGTCTATGCGTATTTAGAACTCCCTTAAAATGTAATAATTAGTCCCTGGGCGAATATACGGAGAAAACGAATTTTCCCGGACATGAGACCTATCTAGATAGATTTATCGCCCCCGTAAACCCCTGTATTCCAAATTTCATCGAAATCGTTAGAGCCGTTTCCGAGAACGTGATAGCAAATATATATATATATACAAATATTGCTCGTTTAATAGTATAGGATAGGATAGGATTAAGAATTAAACAGTTTGTAAGAAGGGGTTAAAAAAGCTGTGGTAGCCTAGTGGTTCAGGCATGCGGCAGTCAAACGGCGGTCGTGGGTTCAGAGGGGTAACCACGTACCTAACGTTCCGAACGCGCGTCGATACAATTTAACTGTCAATTTTCTATATAAAAAGTGACATTTAGACCTACCTGACGCGCGTACAATGCGTTACGTGATCGACCAGCTTATGTACGGAACATCATTTTATGTAAAAAAAAAACATCTGTACTATGGAATGTTCCTTCAAGATCGACATAGGCTGTATTTTATCCCGTGGCTGCTAGAGTTATTTGTTATACGCGGGTGGTGCCGCTCGGGCTAGTCATTAGGTATATAAAAAGTATGGACTGAAAAGTTACATATGGCCATTATAACTAAACGCAAACGCGTTCGAAAACGTATTGTATCGATAAAACGTATACTAGAGCCTCTGAGGCTCTAGTATACGTTTTATCGATACAATACGTTTTCGAACGCGTTTGCGTTTAGTTTCAATTTGTATGGCGACACGTAGTTCCTAATAGTTACCACCAGAGGCGCTGTTCGCGTTGCCATACTAATTGAAACTAAACGCAAACGCGTTCGAAAACGTATTGTAACGATAAAACTTATACTAGAGCCTGGTGAGTTTAGGTACCTAAACTCACCAGAAGTCTTTTTATTAGGGTTCCGTACTCAAAGAGTAAAACGGGACCCTATTATTGAGACTTCGCTGTCCGTCCGTCCGTCCGTCCGTCAGACCGTCCGTCTGTCTGTCACCAGGCTGTATCTCAAGAACCGTGATAGCTAGAGAGTTGAAATTTTCACAGATTATGTATTTCTGCTGCCGCTATAACAACAAATACTAAAAACAAAATATTTTTTTTTAAGGGGGGCTCCCATACAAAAAACGTGATTTTTTTGCCGTTTTATGGAGATAATCTGTCACCAGGCTGTATCTCAAGAACCGTGATAGCTAGAGAGATGAAATTTTCACAGAGTATGTATTTCTGTTGCTGCTAACAAATTCTAAAAACAAAATAAAATATATTTTTAAGGGGGGCTCCCATACAACAAACGTGTTTTTTTTGCCGTTTTTATAGATAATGGTACGGAACCCTTCGTGCGCGAGTCCAACTCGCACTTGGCCTTGGTTTTAATTTTAGACACAACACACTCACAGAAGTTACTGAACAAAGGGGATGTCGATAATTATATTTATTTACGTTAAATACACAATGAAAAATTAAATTCATATGTATTAGTTATATACGAAATGCAGAATGAATTTCACTTACTTACATTAAAAACAAAAAACGATCGTAATAATCGATGCGTAAACAAGAGATTTCCAAAACAAGTGAATGTGGATTGATTTACAGATCTGGCAATGCAATTTCTATTGACCATAACACACAGCGACAAAATCCAGGACTTAAATTTAACACACGTATATCGTAAATAATTTCACAACACCGACTGCCAATCAACAAAGCCAAACATGGCAGTTAAAAAAACTTTTAAATAAAACCGCTATCAAAATTTAATTGTACGATATTCGATAAGGGTTTACGATGTTTTAGCGCAATCAATAGTTTTACGAGCTGACTGTTCAGTAAAACAACCAAAGCACCGGCAAATTAGTTGACACTAGTTTTTAGGGTTCCGTAGCCAAATGGCAAAAAACGGAACCCTTATAGATTTGTCATGTCTGTCTGTCTGTCTGTCCGTCCGTATGTCACAGCCACTTTTTTCCGAAACTGTAAGAGCTATATATACTGTTGAAACTTAGTAAGTAGATGTATTCTGTGAACCGCATTAAGATTTTTACACAAAAATAGAAAAAACTAACATCAAGTTTTGGGGGTCCCCATACTCAGAACTGAAACTCAAAATTTTTTTTTTCATTAAACCTATACGTGTGGGATATCTATGGATAGGTCTTCAAAAATGATATTGAGGTTTCTAATATCATTTTTTTATAAACTGAATAGTTTCCGCGAGAGACACTTCCAAAGTGGTAAAATGTGTGTCCCCCCCCTTGTAACTTCTAAAATAAGAGAATGATAAAACTAAAAAAAATATATGATGTACCGGCAAACATGCAAACTTCCACCGAAAATTGGTTTGAACGAGATCTAGTAAGTAGGTTTTTTTTAATACGTCATAAATCGTAAACCGCAATTTATTCTACGGAACCCTTCATGTGCGAGTCCAACTCGCACTTGGCCGCTTTTTTTTAGTATTCCGTTTTCACTAGGGAGGGCTTCATCTAAATTTGTTTACTCAGACGGGATTTATCTAAACAGGAATTACCTAGTACTTAATGGGTTAAATGAAAAAGTTATTTGACTATTCTTGGATTAAATCTGATTTTTCTTTGAATAGGCACTAAGAGGAGACACGTTTTAAGAACAATCTTTATTTCAGAATTTAGTTTTTTTAATCATACTCAGAGTCCGTAGTTTTCTATACTGATTAAGAAAAAAGTGTCTAGTGTTTTGTTTTTATTTGACGTCTGTTTTATTAATAAACTGTTATTTATACCCTTTTCCATATATTATTAGAAAAATCGGGCATGAATCGTCATGTGATTTCAAGGAAAACCATTTTGAAACGCAAAAACAGTAGTATTGTTACGTTTCAAAAGCACTTCATGACCCAAATATGTAAAATTTCTATATGTCCCTGCGATATCCTAGATAAACAAACAAACGTAGAGGAATTTGTCCGTTATAATAGGGAACTTGCATCTTTTTATTTTATGACCAAAATCAAAAGTATGATCTAGAAGAATATATATCAACTGTAGCATTAAATTTTCTTATGAATTCTTTTTCTTATCTGCACGCGCCAGCAACCACCGAAAACGCTCTATACCTCTAATAAACGGGCTTATGCTATGACGTCACAAATTATATGCTCGGTGCGTTTACTATGGAGTAAGTCATGGAGTATCTCCACAAAATCGAGTGTAACATAACATAACATAAAATATATCCGCATTTATTGAGTGCAATTTATTCGAAATTGATGTGACATGCAAGTTCCCCATTTTTATGTTATATGAAATGAGGTAGGTAGGTAGGACCTAATGAAAGTAATAGGTACAACTTAAAAGTTTTGCTTACTTTAAACGATATAACACTAAAACAATAGAGTAATCTAAAAGCGTTTTTTTTTTACTAGGTACTAATACCAAAGTTTCGATAATACTAGGAAACTGTGGTAATTAAATTAAAATTCAACCTGATAAGCTTTATTATTGCATCGCAACAAGTCAAAGGGCGTATCTCTAAATATAATTTATAATGACTTACGACCTTTTGTCAAATAGCGGTACTTAGTTTATATTGTTCCCCTTATCGGGTTACGCAGAAAGAGCTTTTAGAAATGTGTTTTTATTGTTTGTTACCGTGTTTAATGTTAACAGAATATTGGAATGCTGTGAGTTTTATTTTGTAGAGTAAGTAAAGTGAAACTGACGATTCTACTTAGAGAGGTTAAGTATACAATTCTCGCAATTGCAAAATGTTACTTTTCAAGTTGAATGATACTTAAATGAAACTTAAGAGACTCAAGTATTTCCTACAATAGATAACATTTCAAGTAAAAGAGATTCACGGAAAATTTTATGTAATTCTCGCAACGCATCTGCAGCATTGCAATTCAGCAAGGAAATATCGGCAGCATCATCGGTACAATGCCTAGAGGGCCTTTTTAGGGTTCCGGACCAAAAAGGTAAAAACGGAACCCTTATGGGTGCGACTGCGTCCGTCTGTCTGTCTGTCTGTCTTTCACAAAACTAAATATCTCAGGAACTACTGATGCTATTATTTTGTGGAACAGTTGTAAACAAAGCTAATCCACGTGTATGGAAAATTAAAAATTTGAAGATATATTTTTGATTTCTATAAAAACGGACGGATAAAAGGGGGGGCAAAAATTAAAAGTCTAGTTAGTAGGCCAAGTGGTGTATCATATGAAAGGGTTTAAATTGCACATTCTAAAATAGTTTTTCTTTTTTTTCTATAGTGGTGATTTTTTGATTAACAAAGGAAAATGTAGAAAAAACTTACCATTCCCCCCCTTATCTCCGAAGTTTACCAAGCGAAAAATTTGAAAATAATATATACAATTAATATTAACGTAAATATTACCGGAACAGTATAACGATTACCTTTATATTTGTGTGGAAGTATTCTGAAAGTACCTTCTAGCAAATAAAAAAAAGAATTATCGAAATTGGCTCACTTGATAAAGAATTATCTCTGAAAAACCAACATTTTTTTTTTCTTAATAAAGTGTGGTGAAAGTTTGTACGGAACCCTCGGTGCGCGAAACAGACTCACACTTGACCGGTTTTTTATATATATAACTAGTTATCATCATGTAGGTATATACTTTAGAAAATAAATGTAAAGATAAGATACTTTTGTAAAAATAATATGTAAATGGTACATAGTGTAATATCTCGAAAGATTTAAACGTGTTAAATTTATTTATTGCTATCATAAAGGGCGAAAAAAGAATGAAGCTTTAAATTAATAATAAGTTTCTGAAATCTTATCTTTAACCTATTTTGGTATTCGGGTGGGTTAGTATATTTCACAAAGCATTTCGTTTATCTGTAACATTTAACTCAATCCAAATATTAACTTAACTAGCTTTAATTTAGGTACAGTCGCCATCACATACATCGAAGCAAACAAGCATGTCACAAGCATCGGAACACACCTCTATTTTCAAGGCATTATTAGGGTGCATGTGCCGATATTTTTGAACACCTATAGTGTACCTATGTATGTGATGGCGACTGTACGTTTAAGAGGTAGGCAAATCACAAAACAGGTACAGCTTTCGGGAGATTGATCAAAACACAACATTAAGTACCTACTTAACACTACCGTGGTATTCCAATATGCGTTAACTGGTACACATTTCACTATTTAACGTTGTATAAAAAAGAACGATTCCGTCCAAAAACTACCGTTGCGTCCACACTTTTTAAAAACAAACTGTCAAACACTTTTCTTACACTACAAAATAACCGTTAAAACGAAGTTTGCAAACAACACATTCCGACTCCCGTTTCTTCATTCTACCTACCCTGATTAAAAAAATATAAAAAATAAAAATCATTTAATTCAGAAAACTAGTTCCATAATTTGTTAGTAAAAAAATGCCTTAAACTACTATGTTAGACACATGAAATAGATAAAAATAAATAAAACACTAAAACTAACTACTAGGGCGACAGTATACCTAAAAACCTGTTTATCACTGTTTCTAGTACGGAACGTACCGCACATAGGGACCTTGTCCGAAAAGTCGGCACTTGTCAAATGCAACTTTCTAAGCCTCCCTCTGAGGGGCGGGCCCTCTGGCCCCCAGATTTCGTTGCTAACGACAGAGAACCCTTAAAATAACGCGTAATTCAACTGCTGTATAACTACGTACAGTCAGCATTATAAATATGTATACGAACGAATATTTACGAACGTATGTCGGTGGAATAAAGTTGAAAATTGGATACGTATGAATATATTTGGAGCTGACCGTACCTATATCAGTAAGTTTTTTAAAATGCACCTTGTTTATTTTTCCAGACCCAAAAGAGGCTAGCAGAGTACTGCAAGCACAGCTTGATGACACGAGCGCATGGCTAACCAAGTGGCGCATAAAAGAGGCTAGCAGAGTACTGCAAGCACAGCTTGATGACACGAGCGCATGGCTAACCAAGTGGCGCATAAAAGAGGCTAGCAGAGTACTGCAAGCACAGCTTGATGACACGAGCGCATGGCTAACCAAGTGGCGCATAAAAGAGGCTAGCAGAGTACTGCAAGCACAGCTTGATGACACGAGCGCATGGCTAACCAAGTGGCGCATAAAAGAGGCTAGCAGAGTACTGCAAGCACAGCTTGATGACACGAGCGCATGGCTAACCAAGTGGCGCATAAAAGCAAGTGCCCCAAAGTCCCACCATATCACATTTACACTAAGACGCGAAACGTGTCCCCCAGTCAAGCTGGGCACCGACATACTTCCTCAATCGACCTGTGTCAAATACCTGGGATTCCACCTGGACCAAAGAATGACATGGAAGAATCATATAAAGAAAAAGAGAGACGAAATGAATCATCGATTCAGAAATCTCCTCTGGATTCTCGGCAGACAGTCGGCCTTATCTCTACCCAATAAGCTGAAAGTGTACTGCGCAATAGTGAAACCAATACGGACACATGGCATCCAACTGTGGTCATCGGCCAGCAAATCCAATGTACTGTCTCTCCAGAGAGCTCAAAACAACATCTTAAGGGTCTTGTTATCAGCGCCCTGGTACGCTCGCACAAATCCACGAGTATCTGGAAATCCCAACCATACTTGAAGAGGCAAAACGCTACACAGCTAACTACAAGGACCGACTAGCAACTCATCAAAACACTCTATCACAGTTGCTTCTAACGCCAAACCCAATGAAGAGACTCAAGAGAGCCAATGTGCTGCCTGACTAGGGGAAGCGGGGGCAATGGCCCTACCTTGCCAATCGCCAACCTCTCTCAATTCATCTGCTCATAGTTGTTGTGACTGATCGCAGATTATCAGAACTATAAAAAAAAAATGTTTATTTTTATTTACAAATTTAACTGTCTAATCGGAGAGAAAGACAAACGAAGAAGTTTTAAGGATGAGAAAAGATGTTTGCTAGGATGTATTAGAAATAGGAGAGGCAAGATGGTGGGCCACCTGATACGGCACGACAGTTTCTTCCTAAACATCCTGGAGGGTAAAATTGAAGGCAGATGAAGGCCTAGGCTAACATATTTTAGCCAAATAAAAGATAAAGCTGATGTCGAGTCATATGAGCAAGTCAAGAGGATGGCAATGAACAGAGAAAAGTGGCGGTTACTCCACTGACAAGAGCAAGGCTCTTAAGTGATGATGATGAATCGGATATCTTGGTGTACTGAAGTAACACAAATAGGTATAGGTATAGGTATAGGTAGGCTCAAACAAGTAGGAAGAGTTATTTTATTACTATGTAGGTAGTATAACTAACCTGAAACTTGCATATTTTTACCTAACTGTCTCAGGACGAGGATTATGTTTTTCGAGCTATGAAGAGAATGTGTATTGTATGTAAATATGTGTGTGGATAGGAAAATTATATTTCACGGGCTACAGGCTTGATGGATTTTGACATATGAGGTGTCGTTGAATTCCTCATAATCGTGGGAGTGACATAGGCTATTATTAAAAAAAAAGAAGTAAGTAGGGTTTTTTGAAAAATCTTTTGATTTCACTGGTAATTATTTGCAAACCTCCTGATTAATTACTTATCTAAGTCAAACTGGATTAAGGATGAATCACGCAAGAACCGGCCGTGTCCGGCCCGGGCCGTTTTCTAAGAAAAACGACGGCGTTTTTGTGCGGCCGAGCCATATCCAAGCCAGGCCGAGCCACGGCCGGGCCGTGGCGACACCGAGCCGCTTCCAAGCCTCACACAAATATTTGTTCCTGAGTCATGGATGTTTTCTATGTATTTAAGTATTTTAGTATTTATTTATCTTTATAAGTATGTTTATCATCGTCTAGTACCCATAGTACAAGCTTTGCTTAGTTTGGGACTAAGCCGATTTATGTAAGATTGTAAAAGAAAAAAAATATATAAACAATATTTATTCATTCTGTTTTTTAGTATTTGTTGTTATAGCGGCAACAGAAATACATCATCTGTGAAAATTTCAACTGTCTAACTATCACGGTTGTTGAGATACAGCCTGGTGACAGACGGACAGACAGACATATATACAGACAGACAGACAGACAGACGGACAGCGGAGTCTTAGTAATAGGGTCCCGTTTTACTCTTTGAGTACGGAACCGTAATAACGACAATTACCTATCGTTGTTATTGTAAGCTTAAACACTTATAAATATTAAACTATAACAATAACCCAACTGGCACTTACAAAATCACCGCACGTAATTTTAAAAGCGGTCATAAAAACTGTTAAAATCAAAAGACGCTAAACGATTTCATTCATCCGCACATTATAATTAACGTTAGCGTAATGAGAAAGAAACAAACCAATTAGTCGACACGCGTTTAATTAGGATGCCTATATGCGCAGGCGCGTGTTTCTGTATCGATATCGGTGGGGACTTAAGAGCCCCCGGCACGCTGTCCATACAAACGTTTCATGGTTCTCATTTTAAAACGGATTGCTAGAATAACATTAATCTTTGTATACATTAATGGGATTTACCATAACTAGGTCAGAAACTAGTTTTTGTTGCTAACTAAATAATATATAACAAGCCTAAAACGTTAAAAAACAGGTCACGAATACGTAAAATACCGAATTAAAAAACCGTTTTTTTTTCATATAAAAGGTACCTAGCCTATCTCATCCGGAGCAAAATTTCGAATCGATTGATACCGCATTCATCAAAATAGGTTCAGCATCTTAAATAACACTTACGGACTAGACTTATAAACTAAATATGTCATAATTAAAAATATAGATTGTGAACACCGTCAGTTTATAAGTAATCTAACTCGCAATATTATAAACTGACGAAAAATTGTGAACTGTCAAAACTGTTCACAATTTAACGCATTATTTTTCGTTAGTTTATAAACTATCAATGTTGAATCGTCAAATTGTCAACTGAGATCAAATCGGCTTGCTACGGAACGTACACAAAGACTAGGTAGGTCAGGTCAGTTAGGTAGCTTCAGTTGCCCGAAGGGCAAAGCGCCCAGAAATAGGAGCCCCGCGCAGCGGGGCTCCGTCGACATTGCTGGATGACGAAATACATGGAATAAATTGTCTGATTGAAACAAAACAATCATGTTCTGACATAAGTGGAAGCTGATGCAAGAGGAATGATTCGTTCAACCAATCAGCGCACATGGTGCGTTCCGAATTATACCAATTTGATTCAGTTCACAATTTGACGATCTTTGATTGTTTATAAACTAGCGAAAAATAATGCGTTATAGTAGTTTATGTGACTGTACATAATGAGGGGCATGAAACACGAGTGTTGGCATGAAACCAGCCGAAGGCGAGTTTCATAATAACATCACACGAGTGTTTTAATGCCTAATTATGTAGGTACAGTTACATACACTGCTTTATCTATCCACATATCATAAGCCTACATGATGCATTCAGGAGCTGCATATTAAGACCGTCATGGCGGCGTTGTTTTCTGGCAGCTGTCATAGTTTTTTTTTAATTCGGAGAAAAACTAGGGTCAGCTCTAACTATCATATCGTTCGATATCTTACTTACGTGCGACATTTGTCAAATTTGTATGCAAATTGACAATTCATTTCGAACTAAACGTCATCTCGACTGATATTAGAATAAAGGTCAATTCGAAATTTAAATGAAATAATGTTATCGAAATCGATGTTATTATTTAGCAATAATAACATTTTCACAGATAAGAAATTTGTTCTAACAAAACAGTCTGTCTTTATGGTGGTCATAATGTGCGGTTCTTGAACGCATCATGGAGCGTTTATGATATTTGGATAGATAAAATTGTGAACGGTTATGACGGTTGACAATTTTTTGACAGTTTATAATATCGCGAGTATAAGATTATAAACTGACGGTGTTGATAATCTGACGGTAACATAAATAACACTACGGTGAATCCCACGTAAGCATAACTATAAATATTGCTAAAATCATATTTGTTATGCTGTGTAAAATTGTGTTTTAAATAAGATATATAAATATCCCTTCGATTCGACTCCGCCGTAAAAAGGCAAAAATTTAAGTATTTCATGGCATCCTAATATTATCTCAACTTTTTTCTATATGCAAAGTTTCAGTTATTCCAGAATGCTGTTTTAAAATGATAACCAAACTACATTTTTATGGAGAGTCAACTTGAGTTGAGCGTACCGAGGAGTCTTAAAAAAAACGCTGAGGCTCATAAATGAGCTGGTGAACGAAATGGAACCTTTGATATTTCAATAATAGTCTTTAACGTTTCAATTTCTTGTAGATCATTAAATAAATAAAAATAAATAAAAAAATATAATTCACTAAATAAAAATAAATAAATAAATATAATCAAATAAATAAAATAGTTTAACAAATGAAAAAAAATATTTATAAATAAAACGATAAATATCAATTAATTCGTTAATATTTGCGGATAATCTTACACAAATCGGCCTATTCCCAAACTAAGCGAATCTTGTACTATGGGAACATAATACTAATCGACGATAAACATACCTACATAGGTATATGTGGATGAATACATAACTCTTACTAAAATATTTAGAAAACATCCATGACTCAGGGCCGCAAAATTTTGCGCCGCAGAAACCCGCGTTTAGTACCGAGAAACGCGGGTCGTGCGGCGCGTGCGCCTCAAAATATTGCGTTTCGGCGCCGCACCGCAGACATGTCGCCAGGCCCTATGGCACAAATATTCGTGATCATCACGCAAATAAATGCCCTTACCGGGATTCGAACCCATTACCTCTAGCCGTTAGAACTATTATATTCGTCGGGTGACAAGCAAAAGTCACTGCCAAAACTGTCACTGCTCTTCAAAACCTTGTATCTCGGTACGTAGTCGATATCGAGATACGATGGACCAAAACGTTAACGGATTGGTGGCCAATTGCAGGAAAAAGAAGCGTTGGTCGTCCACCAGCTCGATGGGTTGATGACATAAAAAAGACCGCGGGTCATTTCTGGATGAGACTAGCACGGGACCGGGATAAGTGGCGTACGCGAAGAGAGGCTTATGCTCAGCAGTGGGCGATTAAAGGCTGAAAATGATGAATGATGATGATGATCGAGATACGACCTTTGATTTAAGTAGGTAAGGTAAGTGTACCAAATTCCGTAAGTGAACATAATTCCGTTAAAATTGCGTGTAAAACCGTAAAAAACAAAATAAATATTTTATCAATCTATTTATTCAAATCTTCAAATAATATAGTTTACACATGTGGGTAAAATTGCTTAAAATCATTTATAACTATTTTATTCTATGGTTTTAAAAATGAATTCACGGGATTATGTTCACTCACGGAATATGGTACACTTACCTTATTTGTTACTTAGTGAGTTTTCCTTGTCACCCGACGATATAATCTGTGCTCTAGCTTCGTAGGCAGGGTCAATACCAACTACTTTAGTAAACGGCCTAGTACTCGACACTGCACTAGTGTATGGCATGGTCACTTATATCAAAACAGTATATGGGTTCAATTCGAACTAAGAGGATTTTTCTTCATTCCAATTTAAGCCATGTCATTTGATAAAGTGCCTATGTCATACACTAGCTAGTGCAACGTCGAAGGCTAGGATGTTTACTTTAAGGGGTAAATGTATCGTGGCCTGTGCATGCAACCTATCAGATATTCTACAATAATTGGAAGAAGAAAAAAAAACGGCCAAGTGCGAGTCGGACTCGCACATGACAGGGTTCCGTAAAATAAATTTGCATGGTAATGTATGTACATCATATATTTTTTTTAGTTTTATCATTCTCTTATTTTAAAAGTTACAGGGGGGGGGGGGGGACACATTTTACCACTTTGGAAGTGTCTCTCGCGCAAACTATTAAGTTTAGAAAAAAATGATGTTAAAAACCTCAATATCATTTTTGAAGACCTATTCATAAATACCCCACACGTATGGATTTAATGTCTTTTTTTTTTTGAGTTTCAGTTCTGAGTATGGGAACCCCCAAAACCTAATGTTTTTTTTTTCGATTTTTATATGAAAATTTTAAATGCGGTTCACAGAATACATCTACATACGAAGTTTCAACAGTATAGCTCTTATAGTTTCGGAAAAAAGTGGCTGTGACATACGGACGGACAGACAGACAGACATGGCGAATAATGGTTCCGTTTTTTGCCATTTGGCTACGGAACCCTAAAAAGGCACTGAAAAATAAATTTCAAGTGTTTTGCCCTAATTAAACAAATTGGTGTAAGTTTTCGTATGTATGTAGGTACCTAAGCAAGAATTAAATGTTAAGGCGACGTCGGCTCACGGTCTTCTCTCCCTCTCACTGAGCATAAACGTGCGCGAGATGGCAGTGCGTGTTAAGAAGCGCGGATATCATGTTTAGTATTTTTTTTTTCTGCGTTTAAATAAATAATGAAGCTACGGTAGCCTAGTGGTTCAGGCATGCGGCTGTCAAGCGGCGGTTGTGGGTTCGAATCCCGGCTCGTACCAATGAGTTTTTCGGAACTTATGTACGGAATTACCGTTAGCTTTTCGGTGAAGGAAAACATCGTGAGGAAACCGGTCTAATCCCAATAAGGTCTAGTTTTCCCTCTGGGTTGGAAGGTCAGATGGCAGTCGCTTTCGTAAAACTAGTGCCTATGCCAAATCTTGGGATTAGGTGTCAAAGCGGACCCCGGGCTCCTTTAGGGGCACAACCGGGAATAATAACGCTAGGAGGATGATGATGTTTAAATAAATATTGAAAAATAAATAGCTAAGTTCCCTCAAACATGATACGTATTGCCGATTTTTAGAACCAATTTTAATATGTTTAGCTTTTGTGTATCATTTCATAAGGATTTTTTAAGTGTATACTTTAGACCTATGTTCGTGTTTTTTTTCTATCGAGCGTAAGCCAAAAACGAGTATAGTCCCTCGAGAAAGGCCTCAAGATTGCTAATTAAATTAAGGGCAGCCGTATTATGATCCAAACAAGACCTACGACTTTAAAAAAAATCGTTTTCTTAGCCTACGTCGCCAAGGCGTCTTCACCCTGGCGCGGCCTGGCCGCAGCGGTCAATAGTAAACTTGTCATTAGCTTTCAAATTTATCATTGACCGCCACCGCGGGCCGCGCCAGTTTTCACTCTAAAATAACTAGGACTTTGTATTCAAGTATTCAAGCCTTTCCAGTGTCTCTTCTAGCGATCGTAGCTTTGAAAACAAAGTTGTGATATTGCAATAACAAGCCGCTATTATTCCAACACGGCTCCACACTGGGGTAATTATCCAGGGCACGGCAGTGCGGGGGCACTCCAAGTCAAAGTGCACTACCTCCCTTTTCCCGAAACGTTTCGTCGTGTTTTCAAACCCTCACAGAATCAGTCTGGATAATACTAGTCAGCTCATACTCACAGAATGAGGTGATCTTAGCAACCTCATTAATACGACGAAGTTATATTTGTCTAGATTTTATACTTTAGATTTTATTGATAGGTACTTTAGTAATTGTAAAGCGAGCGAGGCTGGTAGAGTTGGGCCGTGTGAAGTAAGAGGGGCGTTAATTGCGATTTGTTAAACTTTGAAAGCTGCAGCTGTTAAATGCTGAAAGCTTGAAAGTACAGTACAGGGTGGGCCCTGTAACAAGAGCAAACAATTTAACGGCAGGTTATCAGGCTTGTGAACAATTATTCCCGAGAGGGTTTAATAGAACAAAAAAAATTATATATTTTTTTTTCTTTAAAATAAGTAGCTCTTCTGAAATGCTATACCTAAGTAACTTTACATCTTATAAACCCTAAAAAAATATATAAATAAAAAAAAAACACAAAAATATCTTGTACAAACAAAAATGCAATAACTATTAGGTATGACGCATTACATGATGTTACCTCAAAATCTGCTTTGACTGCTGTGATATGATCTCGTGGTGCCAAGATACATTACTTGGAGTTCATAACTTTAGATTAAAATTTCTCCGATTTTTTTTTAAAGCAAATAAGACACGATATGGGTTACTGCAGATGCTCTAAGCTAAGGAAGCGTCCATTTGAGTATTTGCTCCTGTTACAGGACCCACCCTGCATATACCCTGAGAACTTTACGATTACGCTCTATGAAAACACAACAATATATCAATATCAGCCATATTTTTACACCAAAAAATAGGTTGGGTAATTTGACTAAATATTCATTAATAATCCACCTAAATTTAATACCGATACGGTAAAAAATAATGAAAAGTAATCTTCATAAATTCCGTAAAAATCAGGCGAAAATGGTATAAACTTTCTTTACTTTATAATTGACTACGCCTATATACGTTCTTTGGAATAAACCTTTCTATAGGCCAGATGAAATTCAATATTATCTCAAGGTCGTAAATATTTAATTAAAATGCCGTTATTTCCTGATGCATATATTTTTGGATTCAGGTAGTAAGTCTCCAAATTTGTGTACTCAAACATGTTTTCATTATAAAAATACTGATAGCATTTTTGCTTGCGGGTTAAATTTTTTACCTAACTTCATGTCCATAGAATTATTCATTTCAATAGAAAAAGCCGTATACAAATAATTAGCCTGATATTTAATTATTTCCAAAAAAAACCGTAATTTTCTCAGGGTAATAAGCTAGAGAGGCTTGGCAATCACTTTACATTTAATATTTTAGTGGGATTATTATTGTTTACATAACTAAAATAATAATGAAAATAAATATTTGCGGACAATCTTACACAAATCGGCCTAGTCCCAAACTAAGCAAAGCTTGTTAGACGAAGATAAACGTATATAAATATATATATAGATAAGTAAATACTTAAATACATAGAAAACATCCATGACTCAGGATTAAATACCTTAGTGCTCATCAAACTCATCACACAAATAAATGCCCTTACCGGGACTCTTGCTACGTAGGCAGGGTCACTCTCAACTAGGCTAAAGCGGTCGTAATTTAAGCTGTGATACAAATTATGACACTGAATCATAAGACTGTAGCGTAGATAATTTTGCAGCGGGTTTCAAGAATGCAAGGTACCTAATATACTCGAACCAATGATGTAATATAAAATATACGTAGATATGTTATAAGCGGTATAAAAGTGGCACACTAAATTTTGGTCAAGTCACACAGCTTGCCATAGTTTGGCGTCGTCAATGGAAACGAATGCTGTCAGAATTTGGTGGCCATTTTTAAACACGGAATTTCATATAGACAACATATCTACCTGATTTTATATTACATCATTGGCTCGAACCATCGGGCATCTGTCAGTCAGCCAAGCAAAGCACGTAAATTTGATTTGACGCGCTTGTGATTCTTCTGGAGTCATATGTGTCCATAGGCTACGGTACCAGCTTAACATCAGGCAGGCCGTAAGCTTGTTTGCCACCGACGTAGTATAAAAAAAAAATACCCGACCGCCTCAGGAGTTATGTTTTTCGAGCGTATTTATGTATTGAAAAGATTATATTATAGAAGAAGATTTCGCGGCTATACAAACGGCTTGAAGGATTTTTAAATAAGAGATTTCGTTGATTCCTCACTCGCGGGAGTGACGTGATATATTTGCGTGAACAGTTCAAAAACACGATTACGGAAAAGTTACTGAAAATTAAAGAATGTTTTCAAGCAAAAGGTTTATTATGTCGCCCGGAGCATAAATTACGAATCGATTGACACCACATTTATCAAAATCGGTTCAGTATCTTAAACGCTACTGTGGATGTGGAACACTCGTATCTAAATACAAACATAGTCCGTAGTCGGGCAATGAGAGGTGTAGTTGGGTTCCTCATAATCGTGGGAGTGACGTGACATCTATACATATAATAAAGCTGAAGAGGATCGAAAGTCTGTACATGGAAGATATTCGAAAAAAAATTGGCTAGGGATACTTAGAATCGATAACAGAACACGTTCCAACAGTTTTTAGAATTTTTGTCTGTTTGTCTGTTTATCTGTTTGTCGATCTGTTTATCTGTTTATCTGTTTGTCTGTTTATGTGACCGCGCATCACGTGAAAACGGCTGAACTGATTAAAATGAAATTTGGTATAGAGATAGTTTGAGTCTTGGGGAAGGACTTAGGGTAGTTTTTATCCTGGAAATCAACCCCTAAGGGGATGAAATAGGGGGTGGAAATTTGTATGGAGCTACTTAAACCGCTGCACTGATTTGGATACAATTTGGTATATGATTAGTTTGAGTCCCGGCGAAGGTTAAAGGATATGTTTCATCCCGAAAATCTTCCCTTTAGGGGGTAAAATGGGGGGGTGAAAAATTGGATGTAACCCATTTTGATGAAATTTGGTTTAGAGGTAGTTTAAGTTCTGGGGAAGGACATTGGATAGTTTTTATTCCGGAAATCTTTCCCTGAGGGGGTGAAATGGGGGGTGAAATTTTGGATGGACTCCATTTAGATCAAATTTGGTATAGATATAGTTTGAGTCCCGGAGAATGACAATGGATAGTTTGAATCCCGAAAATCATCCCCCAAGGGTATGAAATAGGGATGTAAATGTGGATAAATCCCATTTAGTTAAAATTTGGTATAGAGATAAAAGGAGTCCCAGGGAAGGACAATGCATAGTTTTTATCCTAAATCATCTCCTGAGGGGGTGAAATGAGGGGTGAAAATTTGGATAGAACCGATTTAGATGAAATTTGGTATGGAGATAGTTCAGAGTCCTGGGGAAGGACTTAATATAATTTTTAGTCCAGAAATCATCTCTTAAGGGGGTGAAATGGGGTATGAAAATTTGGATGGAACCCATTTACGGTATAGCGAGTTGGAGTCTCAGGGAAGGACATATGATAGTTTACTCCTAAAAATCATCCCATAAGGGGGTGTAATTGGGGGTGAAAATTTGGTTGAGACCCATTTTGATGAAATTTGGTATAAAGATAGTTTGAGTCCCGGAGTATGACAACGGATTGTTTTAATCCCGAAAGTCATCCCCTCAGGGATAAAATAGGGGGTGAAAATTTGGATAAAACCCATTTAGATGAAATTTGGTAAATAGATAGAAGGAGTCCTAGGGAAGGACAATGCATAGTTTTTATCCCTAAAAATCATTTCCTGAGGTGGTGAAATGAGGGTTGAAGATTTGAATAGAACCCATTAAATGAAATTTGGTATAGAGAGAGGTAGGGTCCTAGGAAAGAACATAGAATATTTTTTATTCCGGAACACATAAAAGGAGGAAATCATCCCCTAAGGGGTGAGAAATGGTGGATGAACATTTGGATTGAACCCACTTACGGTATAACGATAGTGAAGGAAGGACATAGGATAGTTTTTATCCCGAAAATCATCCCCTAAGGGGGTGTAATTGGGGGTGGAAATTTGTTTGTGACACACTTTGATAAAATTTGGTTGAAAGATAGGTTGAGTCCTGTAAAAGGACATATAATAGTTTCTATTCCAGAAACCATCCCCAAGGGGGTGAAATGGGGGTGAAAATTTGGATGTAGCCCATTTAGATGAAATTCGGTATAGTGATAGTTTGAGTCCTGGAGAATGACAACGGATAGTTTCTATCCCGAAAATCATCCTCTAAGGAGGTGAAATAGGGGGTGAAAATTTGGATTGAACCCATTTACGGTATAGCGGTAATGGGGAGTCCTGGGGAATATGAACATTACATAAGTAAATATATGTATGTGACGTTCCAAGGGTAAAGGTACCTTATGGCGGCCTTAGTTTTGAAGATGTTTTCTAAAACGGGGTAAAAAAGACGATTTGTTAAGGCTATTTTGAAAACTATTAGATGCAACATTTTGTTGAAGTATTTTTATTTTTAATATAAAATGTTTAAATTACAAGTCAGTTAATGTAATCCTACGGTTTAGTAGAAAAGGTCCTTACGGCCGTGTGATATGAAAATATGCAAAATAATACTGAAAAAAGCCTACATGTATCTATACCCTTTCCTTCATACAATCCATACTAATATTACAAATGCGAAAGTAACCATGTCTGTCTGTTACCTTTTCATGCTTAAACCGCTGAACCGATTGAGATGAAATTTGGTATAGAAATACTTTGAATTCCGGGGCCTTCCCAAAGAGTCCTTACTAAAAATAGTTTTTATCTGGAAATTCATCACCTAAGGGGGTGAAAAGGGGGGAGAAAGTTACGATAGAAACGAGTTCCGCGCGGACGAAGTCGCGGGCAAAAGCTAGTATTTGAATAAAACCAGATGGGTTTTTTTATTTCATTTCAATTGTTATATTCGTCTTAATCTTTAAAAGAATGTGCATAAAATAACATATTTTGATGCAAATTAGAGCTCCCTCTTTCGATACATAACGTCTAATTTTTTTTTTAATTACGTACCTACTTAAATGCCAAAACGTAAGCGAACACGCGAGGAAAAATATGTTCAGGCCACAAGATGGGTGATCACGTTACTTTTCAAACGTACGTTAAGACAGCTCAACTGTCATTTACCCATGCAAAAAGTGACATTTAGATCTACCTGACGCGCGTACAATGCGTTACGTGATCGACCAGCAGCCCCGCTATTCCGTAACCTGTTATAATAATCCGTAAACGCCTCATGACAACACGGTAAAATGCATGGCACAAGATCGAGAAAGTTGTGCTGAGCAAGAGTCAGAAGATTATCGCACCTATACATACAATTGGCCGAAAGTTTGAAAAATCCTTCAATTCCGCTCAAAATTTTTATTTACGTCATGTGACAACAGTACGAGACATGTGGCATAATTTAACCTTAAGTCTGTCAGTCCTGAAATGGCCGGAAGGACTTGGCAGACGGTGCCAAAAGGTGGCCAACTTAAGTGCGATAATCTTCTGATTCTTGCTCAGCTCAACCTTCTCGACCGTGTGCCATGCATTTTATCATTTTGTCATGAGACGTAGATATATTAGGAGCGGGCTTACGGACCATGATCTAACCTTAACGGCCACCCACAAATATATCTTGCCGCCGTGGTTCGTAGAAACTAAGCGTAGGCAGAGGTCTTAGTTTCGTTAGGCGTGACGGGTGGAGTGTGGCGCTTGAGCGTGTATGTAAAGAATGACACCCCAGCTATCAAGTGCGAATGGTAACTCTCCGTCATAATCATAAATATATGAAACTGGCCTGCCCACCGATGTCACGTTTATGGAAATCAATCCAAAGATGGCCTCTGCGGCAATGACAGGTCCTGCGTCATCCGCACCCAGCGGACTCCCGCATCTTTTACCAGGTCATCAGTCTACCTTGTCTATCCACGCTGCGTCTTCCGGTACGTAGTCATCACTCGAGAACCTTTCTACCCTGACGGCCATCGGTTCTGTAGTTAAAAAACTTAAGTAAAGCCCTTCTTGGTTTAGTGGTGACGTATTCAAATCGAAATTACATTTATTTATTTTATTTATTTCAGCTCGTCTAAAGAAGTTGATCTCGAGTTCTGCTGGTGACAAGTTGACAACGGGCAGCGGCTGCTCGGGGCCTGATCAAATTGTACAATTTTCTACTGAGTGGGCAATTAAGGTGGTTCGATTGCCATACAAAGCGTTATTTGACATTCGCAGGCTAACGGCGTGATATTTTAAGAAACTTATGTAACAAACTTTCTTGAATTGGCTTCCCATTTGCGCCAAATTCCCCCTTTCCTAGAATAAACTTGCATAAACTAGATTAATTTGAGAAAAATAGTTTTCCCAAAATATCACGTGACAAACCAATTTCTCAAATTAATCTAGTTTATACAAGTTTATTCTAGGAAAGGGGGAATTTGGCGCATATGGGAAGCCAATTTATGAAAGTTTGTTACATAAGTTTCTTAAAATATCACGCCGTTAGCCTGCGAATGTCAAATAACGTTTTGTATGGCAATCGAACCACCTTAAGCCCCGAAATTTGTCCATATTTATACGGAGCGTCTTTGTGCGCTTTGACAAAAAAGAGGGGGGTATATGGCATATGGCCAATTGCGGTGGGTAGCACTTTTCGCCGATTGGTGGCCAAGCTGTAGTGAGGTTAAAGAGCGGATGGCTGGGTATATCTTCAACAGCTTCAGTTGGGTTTTGGCACACAAAGGAGGTGTGAGGCTGCGATTCATGCCACACGCACTTGTGTCATGGAGCCCGGGAATGTAGAATGCGTGGTCTTGAAATTAGATCTCAAGAACGCGTTCAATACTGTGGAGAGGGATGTTCTGTTGGGCGAAGTGGAAAAACATGTTCCTACTTTGTACCCTTTTTTGCACCAAGTGTATCATTTTCCTACTAACCTTGTCTACGATGAGTCCCTAATTCTTTCGCAGGTGGGTATGCAGCAGGGAGATCCATTTGGGCCACTTGCTTTCAGTCTTGCTATCCATGAAGTGCGTCTCTGAAATCCCCTCTCAATATTTGGTATTTAGATGACGGCACCTTGAGCCTGAAGTAGTGAAGCAGGAATTGGCTGTTCTTAACCCCCCGCCTTAGGGATATGGGATTGGAGTTGAATGCGGGGAAGTGTGAGGTTCGAGTGGCGACCACGTACCGGAAGGCGTGGCGTGGGTAGGCCCCCCACAAGGTGGATTGATGACCTGGTAAAGGTCGCGGGAGTCCGCTGGATGCGGGTGGCGCAGGGCCGGCCATTGTTGCACTCTTTGGGGGAGGCCTATGTCCAGCAGTGGACGTCTTTCGGTTGATGTGATGATGGTGGTGATGTGAAGTGTGAGGTTTACGCTGTGGACCTACCTCTTCTGCTTCTTTGTCTTCGGACACCATAGTAGATGCTGACGAAATCTTTCTATATACCCGATAGATATTTCAAATTCGTTGACTTCCTCTGTAACTTTGCCGCATAAATTGGTTTTAATCTCAGAGCATAGAATACTAGAGAGAGGACAAGCCGCCAGCGGCCGCGTCGCAGTTGTTAGTTCAATGGGCATACTCTGCCATACTGTGCACGCATGCTGATCGCAGAGAATATTACGTTTCTTCCCAAAATGCCTGATATGATGCGCGTGTATTGTCCAATAAGAGCGTAGGTATACAAGTGTGTGTGTTTTAGATGTGTGCGTGCTTTGTCTTGTCAATTACTTGGGCTTTGTGTGGGTTAATGTACTTGCGACAGGCGTACTCAATACAAATCGGCCGGCATGTCCGATCTCCTTATATTCATACAGGTTTTAATGTAAAGCGTACTAAAAACTTATTGCTTAACCGCTGAGAAATAAATTACAGCGTTTTTCAAAATTCATCTTCTAATGGGATGAAAACTTGGTTGAAAGTTTATATTAAGAAACCCTGAAGTACCACGACTTTACCTACCCGTCACTAGATGGCATATGCTGTGTCACCTTTTTGAGGAAAAACACGGTAGATCATATTGAATTGTTGATTTTACTTAAATTTTTCGATCTCAAAAACTACGAAACGCATTTCTATATAACTTCCCTGTAAGCTTGGTAAAACTATACCTACCTAATGATAAAGTCTACTATTTATAAAGATTAACGTATGTCATGGCCGGGGAGCGAAACTTTGGTGCCGATGACAGACGTATGACGTCAAGCTACATACAGAGTGTTTCTATTAGGGCTTGCGATCGTGTCCGGGTGTCGTGTAATCGTGTCGGGTACCCGTGATCGTGTTACACGAACGCGGTTTTAAGTGACCGGACCGAACGGATCCGTGTAATGATAATTATTATTAGATGATAATTATTCATTTTTAATTCAAACATCTAAGGTAGAAGTACTAGTGCTTGACGCCGTACTAGTACTCGTAATCGTAACCCATACTTTCAATTGCGATAAATAAAATAAGATTACAGTTATTTTCATAGCAACTAGATTCAATAGATGACAAATGTTTGTCGCTTTCGCATTTCATTAGTTAATTAATTAATTATCATTTTTGTATATTGATACGTATGTTAGTCTGTAAGGTATTTGTAAATATGGGCCTTGTTGCCTGAGACAAATAAATTAATAATAATAATAATAAGATAAGAAAGACGGGATCTTTGTTTGGGAAGGTTAAGCCTAGTTGTTAATTGTTATCGGCAAAATTGTGTATCTCCCTTATTATTTACATAATTTTTTGTATACATGCCAAACATTTTTATAAACAAACAATAATATTTATATAACCATTATTAAATAACTAATGAAATGCGAAAGCGACAAACATTTGTCATCTATTAAATCTAGTTGCTATGAAAATAACTGTAATCTTATCTTATTTATCGCAATTGAAAGTATGGGTTACGAGTACTAGTACCGCGTCAAGCACTAGTACTTCTACCTTAGATGTTTGAATTAAAAATGAATAATTATCATCTAGTAATAATTATCATTACACGGATCCGTTCGGTCCGGTCACTTAAAACCGCGTTCGTGTAACACGATCACGGGTACCCGACACGATTACACGAAACCCGGACACGATCGCAAGCCCTAATAGAAACACTCTGTATGTACCTTGACGTCATATTTCTGTCATCGGCACCAAAGTTTCGCTCCCTGGACTCATGGCAATAAGACAATTACAATACAATACTCTTTATTACACAAAACCCAGTTACCTACAATTAAATAAAGTACCTAATATCAAGGTTATGTAATGTTAGTGTTTTTATCTACACCCATATCATAAATCCTCTAGAATGTGTTCGGAAACCATATATAATGACATAATGACCACCATAATTGCAACCAGTAACGTAACGCTAGCGTTTTATCTGTGCCAGTGTTATTATAATGTATGAAAAATCACAATAACATCGATAATCGATGTTATTATGGGAATCTGGTATGATGGTGGGGTGGTGGTCTGGTCTGGTCTGGTGGAGTTGGTCATGATTTGAAATCTATAGTCGGCCATGGCGGTGCAATGGCAGTTATTCTAATGGTTCCCGAAAGTGTATGTAACTGTACATAATTAGGCATTAAAACACTCGTGTGATCCTATTATGAAACTCGCTGACGCTCGTTTCATAAACCCACACACTCCTATTTGCTGCCCTTCATTATGTACAGCCACATAAACTACTATTAAAAATGGGATTCAAAAGAAGTCTTTAAATTTAAGTTAGCTACTGGTATCTCGATGGCGTAAGCCTGTTCCACGATTCCCACGTTATTTTTAAAAATGGACTTCAAAAGAAGTATTTTAAATTTAAGTTAGACATAGACATAGACATAGACATCCTTTATTGGTAATAAGGTATTACAAGTCATGTTTACAATCAAAATAGAACATTCATTTGTAAATTAAATTAAAAGATTATTAGTTATTATATTATATATTATTATTACATTTTTTATATTCTAAAAAATCCTTAATAGTATAGTAACATTGCTCAATAAGCCATTTTTTTAATTTAGCTTTAAAGGTCGGAAGACTGTTAGCTTCCGTGATGCTGTCTGGTAAATTGTTATAAAATATAGGTCCCGCGACGTGGATTGTCTTAGCTGTCTTAGTGAGCTTGTGGGGAATTGTTAATAGTTTGTGCGCATTTCGAGTGACCCAAGCAGATCTATCACCTCGCCTTTCATATAGTGATAAATTCACCCGTGTATACACGGCTATTTGGAAAATTAGCAGTGACGGTAGTGTCAGGATACCGAGTTAGCTAGTGGTCACTAGATGGCGTAAGCCGTTCCACGTTTCCCACGTTATTTATGTAGCGAACATAACCGTTTTAATATAAGACGAATTAAAAGAAATAAATAAGCGGATTCTTATCTCAAAATTGTAAACATATAGAATATATATATATATACTTATAGAATAATTACGAATATTTGTTCCTGAGTTATGGATGTTATATAATATATGTATATAAGTATATATATGTATTTATCTATTATATATATCATCGCCTAGTACCCACAACACAAGCCTTACTGAGCTTACCGTGGGCCTAGGTTGATTTGTGTAAGATTGTCCCATAATATTTATTTATTTATTTATTTATATTGAAAAAATAATCAAACATGACAGTGGAGTTTACGAAGTGTATGCCCTTATTTCTGACTGTCTTAACCGATGAACCGATTTCGATTAAATTTTGCAAAGAGATAGTTTGAGACCGACAGTTTTTAACCCCAATATCATCTCTTGAGGGAGTGGAATAAGAGATTACATTTTGTGTGTTGAAACTAATTCTACGCGGACGAAGTCGCGGGCAAAAGCTAGCCCTAACCTATGTATAAGTAGGTATGTAATGATACGTATATAATATTGTCGACTAGTACCCGTAGCTTTGCTTAGTTTGGGACTAGGTCGATATGGTGTAAGATTGTCCGTAATTTTTTTTTATTTATTTATAGAATTACAGAGCCAATTACAGTTTCTCACTTATAGAACTTAACTATCTTACAAAGAACGAAATCAGCTTAATTAAATTTCGCGCGCAAGCCATGCACATAGTAAGTAGGTACTTACCTACGTGACTTTAGTTCAGGGATCGGAACCGGTTAATTGCTAAAACCTCGGTTTACCACAAATCTCGAACTGTTTTATAATTCACATGTAGGACTCAGTAGTGTTTTGAGGTAACGAGTGCGTATTATTAGATTGCCCAATTAGAAATGAAATTATTATCAAAAGAACGAAAAAGAACCGTTTTCGTTCCCATACAAACAATACCGGTTTCCAGCGTTCGGCAGGTTCGGGTTCAGTTAACTAAAGTTTAGTTAACTGAACCCCAACCTGCGCTATTATAAGTAGGTATCACCCATATAAAATAGTTTTTTTTTTTTTTAATTACTGATATGCTATCATTAATTTACATGTTACATGCATACTTGTACACATTACCCACATGTTTATGAGTTTCGCTATACCGTCCTTATGGCTCCGACATGCATAGGGAATCTGAGGAGAGTGAAGTATCCGGTAAGGCCGGTAGATGGCACTGCCTGTATTTTAAATGGCGCTATCGTTGTGTTCCCGTGGCTTGCATATATACCTCCGGCAACTAAAGACAGACTGCATACTGACGGTGAAAGTATTACGCGACGTGAAATAGCGCTTGTATGTGAGCGAATCTATTTTTGTAAGGCAATGCAAGCTTGCGAATGCTAGCGAGTGACTTGCGTTGTCTAATCTGCATGAGCAAAGGCTGACGTGACAGCTCATTTTGTGTCAGGTATCAGAACGCATCGACATTCATTGGTGCATTGTAATATGCCTAAATTGAAGAATAAATCACTTAAAATGTTTATTTTATTTTTCACTCATCAGGGATCATGAAGTCAGAATAAGTATGTACCTAGGTATCCGGCATTACTGATGGACTGTAAAAAACTGACGCTTTCTGGTAAATTGAATGAATTATGCAAAGTTGAATGCCCTTACTTATTCTAGATAAAGGTTCTTTACCTGTTAAATGAAGAGTAGGCGTTGTTTATTATCAACCTAGATACATACTAATATTAGTATAAATGCGAAAGTGTGCCTGCCTGTGTGTCTAATACCTCTTCACGCTTACACCGCTGAACCGGAATTTGGTATAGAAAAAGTTTGAGTCCCGGGGAAGGACATAGGATAGTTTATATCCCGGAAATCATCCCTAAGGGGGAGAAGTGGGGGTAACATTTTGTATAGAGCTACGATATAAACGAGTTATAGTTTATAAATACTTAAATCTAGATGGGACAATAGCGGGGCAAGATCGATATAGAGTTAAACGGGCCTTGACCTGAGGGGTAATCACGTAACGTTTAGGACAATTTAACTGTCATTTTACTATATAAAAAGTCTCATTCATATCTACCTGACGCGCGTACAATGCGTTACGTGATCGACCTGCTGGACTAAGGGATCGACTATACGATCAATCATACTTGCGCAAATTCCATTTTGCACAAGCAAGCATGTGCGTTAAGACGGCAAAACGGTATACCACGCAAATGGCTTGCACAAAACGCTCATTGGCATTTGCCGCTTGCTCTCGTGCCGCTATCGTGTGGACGCCGCACAAATTTTGCGGCCATTTTTGCACAAACTGTTTGCGCATGCAAGTCGCTATCGTGTGAACGCCATACAGTTTTTGCGCAAAAATTTGCACAAACCGTTTGCGCATGCAAGTCGCTGCGTGTAACTGGGCCTTTAGGGTGGGTTGTAACGAACACCATTGCTTGTTAGGGTTCCGTACCCAGAGGGTAAAAGGGTCTGTCTGTCTGCCCGTCTGTCACCGGGAAGTATCTCATGAACAGTGATAATTAGACAGTTGAATTTTTCACATATGATGTATTTCTGTTGTCGCTATAACTACAAATACTAAAAAACATAATAAAATAAATATTTAAGGGGGCCCCTATACAATAAACGTGATTTTTTTATAGATAATGGTACGGAACCCTTCGTGGGCGAGTCTGACTCGCACTTAGCCGGTTTTTTTTAAATATGGCGCCAGCAGCTTTCTTGTACTAGACACCTGTCAAACCTGTCTGTTTGACGACCGCTTTAGCCTAGTTGGTAGAGACCCTGCCTACGAAGCAAGAGCCCAAGAAGAAGCAACCCAGGCCGGGTTCGAATCCCGGTAAGGGCATCTATTTGTGTGATGATCACGAATATGTGTTCCTGAGTCATGAATGTTTTCTATATATTTAAGTATTTATTATTCTATTTAAGTATGTGTATCTTCGTCTAGCACCCATAGTACAAAGCTTTGCTTAGTTTGGGTTCAGGTAGGTCGATTTGTGTAAGATTTAAACGTTTTGAAAGAACTGAGACTAAGTAGGCTGGGCACAAGTTGCCCATCTTATTTAAATACTAGCTGCGCATAAAGCCGCGTTTTACAAATATACCAGACAAAGCCACGGGATAAAATATATCTTTTCTGAAAATCTATTCAATATTATGTAATGAAAGAACTTTTAACACTTTCACTGTCCCCATACAAAATGATCTGACAATGTCACACGTCCAAGGTCCAAGTGTGATTCCACTTCGAAGCTGTGAATCCATCGTGGAAGCACGGACTCCCGAAAAGCATGCATCCATCATGGGGGGCACTCGGACAGGTAACGTGTTAAAATCGGATAAGTAGATCCGGAGATACCCCCTACCAACAATCTTACAGAGCTACCTACATTCTCAGACTTGTCTCGTCTTTATAACATTAAAATATCTTTTTTTAGGCTTCCGTACTCAAAGGGTAAAACGGGACCCTATTACTAAAACTTCGCTGTCCGTCAGTCCGTCCGTCCGTCCGTCTGTCTGTCACCAAGGCTGTATCTCACTGATACCGTGATAGTTCCAGCTGAAATTTTCACAGATTATGTATTTCTGTTGCCGCTATAACAACAAATACTAAAAACGAAATAAAATTAATATTTTTATTGATAATGTTGAAACTAAGTCCGACTCGCACTTGGCCGGTTTTTTTTTCCTATGTTTTCCGTGCGTTACTTTATACTTTTCCTATTTTGATGTTACCTATATTATAAGCAATAACTATTTTTAACTTATGTGTGTGTTTGTTTACATAGGTACCTACAATTTATAAAATTTGGAAATTCGCCAACTGGAAAATTTTAATATCACGCAGTGGAAATTGAATTCCATGTGCCTGTCTACAAGTGTTGGTAAAACAGATGGCAGTTTGTTATGCTTATCAAGTAATGTTGTCATTTCAAACACCGTGCATACGAAAGTATTTTATGAAGGTATAGGTACCTACTTATTTATTTCATAATACTTAAGTAGATTGTAAGTATCACACTAGACCTAAATATTTATAAAAAAAGGATTTTCGTACCTACAGGCCTTATTATAATCCAAAAGTTTAACACTCTAGCAGATAAAATCGAGGTACCAAATTATTGTATTTACATCTAGGTACATTAGGTACCTATAAGTACTTGCAAAGTTTCATTTCGATAATCTAATGTAAGAAGCTGAAACATTGTTTTGTATACATACTTAAATATCTTGTTATACTTAGGTGGAGTTTACATACTAATGCTTGTAAATAAATCGTGTCAAATAAGATTCTAATAAGAAACAATTATAGGACCTTTTCGTACTAACACTTACCTATTTTCATTCGTCATACTTTCAGAATGCCACGCAAAATTTGTCAACTTCACAAATTCATAGATTTAAATTTTACCTCCTAAACGACAAACGGCGCGCGACGCTACAATACGCATTCAGCTGTTAGAAACACGGGACTGTTCGAATTTCAAACTGAAGGGGCCAAGACCGTCAGCGACATTGCCCCCGCCCACTTTCCGAGTCGACCAATCAGAGCGCACGACTCCGAACTTCCAAATCGAACACAGAACAGAGCACGCACACCCGTCTCTTTCGATACCAAAAAAATTGTTGCGCAAAGCGAGATGAAACCGGTATTCGGATTCGACTGCGATCGAAATTTAAACAGAAACGATCGGGGGATAACGGCGTAAGTAATATACATCGCTTTTCGATTTTCAACTTTAGCTGTTAGGGTTACGGTTTAGTTTTTTTTGTAGTGTATAGGATTGATTTAAATATTGTCCGAAGAGACTTTCAATACGAACTTAACCGAATACATTGCAATTTTGATGGCCAAATCGATGTTCCGAAGCAAATTGGGTGCGTTCAACGTTACGTTAGCATTATTTATTTTAATATAAGTGTCTCCGTTTTGCTGTTGTTGACAATACTTATTTTAGCCATTCGTTATTCGATAGGTTTTAAGAGAAGTGTCACTCGAAATTTATTCATAAGCATAGGTAACTTAGTGCAGACGTAGATAATTACAGGTAAAAATACAGCAACCTACAAATATGTGCCAACCCAAAGTGCTCACAATAATATAATCTGTTGCGCATTACGTCCTACCTGATTTACTGTTACATAACTCACCAAGGGCGGTAAAATAAAGAATGTCTCAGATCGCAGGTGATTTTCAGTGCCATTTGTCACACAGGCATATTCTCAAAACCTTTAATACAAGTAGGTGACTCATATTTTTTAAATAATTCCAAAAACAAAAACACAAATTCACATACAAAAACAAAAGCTTTGCCTACTGCCACCCCTCCCGCACCGCACCACTGACTCAGTTAAATCGTATGCTTGGGGACAGCAAACTCTCGAACTCTTGAGATCACGAGTAGGTAGTCGCGAACTTTCGAGATTCGGCGGCCAGAATTCTCGTGTTGTAAAATCTCCAGATTTCGACCGATATAGGTAGGGTCATTTCGCCGGTTGGCGACCACCTAATTTCATGTGCCGGTTAGCGACCACTTAGCCGACTTGGTGAACTGAAAGCATATTTACTCGTTTTTTTTGTAAATTCCTATTCCTTAAATACAAACAATAAGGCATGCGGCTGACTGTTTCAATTGGCTCTGTAGAATTGATGTTATCTTCAATTGAAAAAACCATGTTCTTCAAGTGGTCGCTAACCGAAGGTGGTCGCGTAACCGGCGAAATGACCCTACCTATTCGAGATCTCGAACAAGATTTGTACCTACTTAGGTACTAACTACTAACCATTTGAGTTCATCAGTAGCTCTAGTATAAGTTTTATCGATAGGTACATAATACATATACGTTTTCGAACGCGTTTGCGTTTAGTTTCAATTTGTATGGCAACGCGTAGTTCCTAATAGTTACCACCAGAGGCGCTGTTCGCGTTGCCATACAAAATGGAACTAAACGCATACGCGTTTGAAAACGTATACTAATGTATCGATAAAACTTATACTAGAGCTACACTGTAGCTCTAGTATAAGTAATGGTGATGTGCAGTGATTGGTTGCTGACTATACTCCTCATCTAAGATAGTGGTGTTAAACGTGCACAGTTGGTAGGTAACTGGCTAAATGCTTCTAAATACGTAACTTATTTTCTAATAATGTTGTAGTAATGCGTATAATTGAACGAGCGAGCGAAGCGAACGAAGCTCTACGTTTCAGCTTGGGCCAAAAGTCGTATCTATGTCCGTCTGTAAGGGTTCCGTTTTTTGCCGTTTGACTACGGAACCCTAAAAAAGGTACCCTTTTTTACAAGATTTTATTCAACTTGACCTGTTCGTTTGTTAGTCTGTTAGTGAGGGACAAATCTTTCAAGTTATTTTAACCCACTTCCCGGCGACCGATTGAGCTGAAATGTTGGGTAAAGGTACCTATAGCTTGAATGGCAAATCAATATTATGGTAGGTAACATCGAGCTGATCTGATGATGGAGACAGAAGGTAGCCATGGGAATTCAGTACTTAACCGACGTAACCCCGTTGAGTTTGGGCTCGTTATGCTTTGATCGCACGTGCTCGGTGCGTATACGCACCAAGTACTCGGCCGAGAGCACTGGCTCGCCCGTTCATGCTCGGTACGTGTGATCAAGGCATTAGAGTCTAATTTGAGTCTAATTTAATTTAAAACTATATACACACACACAGCTACACAGTGTACTTTGCAATAAGTTGCTGTCAAATATTTCATTGTCGGTACAAGCTTTTATTGCTTACTGTACTTTTCCGTATTGGTAAGATATCGAACAATATGATAGTTAGAGCTGACTCTAGTTTCTCTGAATTAAAAAAAAAACTATGACAGCTGCCAGAAAACAACGCCGCGACGCCGGTCTTTATATGCGGCTCCTGAATGCATCATTGAGGCTTATGATATGTGGATAGATAAAGCAGTGTATCTAACTGTACGTAATTAGGCATTAAAACACTCGTGTTTAATGCGCTTCATTATGTACAGTCACATAAACTACTATTATTTGTATTGTATCTTTATAAGTCAGTCTAATTATTCATATTTCATATGTCATGAAGGAAGCATAAGTATATTGGTAATACGGAAAAGTACAGTAAGCAATAAAAGCTTGTACCGACAATGAAATATTTGACAGCAACTTATTGCAAAGTACACTGTGTAGCTGTGTGTGTGTGTATATAATCATTCACCTCAACACTCCTGCCGATACCTATATTAGGTAGGTATTACGTATGTGAAGTTCTTATCAATAAATGTCGATACACTATTTTAATACAATTATTAAATACGAGTTGTTTTCAGATCGCAGATAAGCTTAATTAAGAGCATTGTTGATAAAAACATTTTGTTTTTAACTGTAACGGTAACATACCTGCATAGAGCAGGTGGACCCCCCCGTCGAGTTAAAAGAAATAAACCTGGTATAGTGAAAAATCCTTTTCCGCAGGCTAGACGAAATTCAACCTTATACCAATGGCATAAAGAATGACTACTTTTTCAATTTATCTGGACCATAAATTAATTAGAAACTTACTTGTTACTTGCGTGGGGTGTTAATAAATTTTGCTTATGGTAATTTTTAAATGTGTATTATTTAGTGTTAGTATTTCATAATTAAGTATACAGCTTGGCTTATGTGTGAAAGTCAAATAAAGTTATTAAATGTATGTAATTTGTTGCATTTATTTTGCGACATGTACTGTACGTTAGCTATTACTTTTAAATCCGGTTCATTAATTAATCAAATAAGGACAAAAAAGCCTGAGCATGAAATTCTATAACGGTTCTAATGATTTAAATATTATTAATATATGATATTTTGGATTTACCGGAAAAAAATATCTATCCAGGTATTATTTCCAGGAAAAAAATTCACAGATCTCGTGCCTTAACAAATTGCCGAATAAACCTGGAATTTTATCAAAATACGCATGTGTCGTAATCGCCTAATCACAAATAATCAGCCTATTTTCATTTGACAACATTTCATATTGTTAACTTGTCTTTTTTATGAACTAGTTAGAAAAAAGGTGAAATTTTAAGAAACCCGTATTTTTTTTCTTTTTCATGATCTATACATTTTTCATACAAAAAAAGGATTTTGAAAAATAGGTAATCACAAAAGGGCGTAAGTAAAAAATTACGTCACATTCCCAACAAGAATCCAGAGCTGCAATTACCATAAAAAAATCGATAAGATTGACAAATTGACATTGACGGTATAGTGACAGTTGTTGATTTGAGTCTTGTTGCTTTCGCGGTTTGTGATTTTTAAGTATTCGTGATAAAAAAAACGTTTAAATTATGGCATCAACTAGTAAACGTTTATTATGCTTTAAAAATCGATCTCGGAACAGAACATAATATATAATCTTACTTACGAACACAAAGTATTGCTGAAATATAACTGTTTACTATGTATCATTTCAGTTGGAAGGGGAACATGGAAAATTTTATGTTTTGGAAGACAATGAAAGCGACAACCAAAGTTAATGCAAACTTTCTTCTTCTTGTTCACTTCCAATAGTCAGGACACCCTTACGAGAGACATCCAACTTCTCAATGGAAATTCAACATGAGCTTGATACTTCCCAGGAAGCAAAAACTGACTTAGATGTATGTCAATTCAAGTGTGCAGTAGGTACCTGTAGTTTAATACATTTACAATCTCTAATAATAAAGAATATATAAGATTGCTTATATGTAATTGTTTTACTTGACAAACCTGACTATGTGCATGACCTTTTAAGACCTAAGAGTCCTGAGACCACGGACAGATGAGAATGTTTTCTTGCCAATCTGTGCCTTCTGTGGTTTTAATAGATCTGTTTCATTCCATATTATGTATTACACATAATGTTGATTGTGTGAGGAGTATCACATATTGGGGTGGGGAGGATAATATTGTATAGCTCAGGAAATATATGAACTATAATAAAACCAGTCATTAATAATGTTACTAATTATTCTGTTTATTTATTTATATTTGTATGGATATGCACGCTCAAAAAAACAAATAAATACATACATTAGCATATGAAGTTTGAGAAGACAACAATGATTTCGCTGCTCATATCTGGGCTGGATTATGCTTATCACTTGCCGATGTACAAACTCCATATCATCGAGGTTTCCATTTTCGCACGGCGCAGATTCGTGCTTACAGCCTGAGAAAAACCTTTTGAATATCCTTCATTGGTCCAGTAATGAAAAATCGTTGTCTCGTTATTAAATTCCAAGTGCGTGATTGTTGGAAGAGATATCGGGGAGTCTAGTAAGAGTGCCAAGTCTTCTGTGATCCTTAAAAACGTGCGAATCAAACAGTGACAAAATTATTAAATTTATTAATTAAAGCGTCGAGAAGATCAGTTGTGACAATATGGTGACAATCAACGATCAACGTCAAAAAATACATGTCAGAAATTGACAACCGGATACAAGAAACTTTTTAAACGTTTCAGTACTAAGGTCTCCCTCAATAGGGCAGGGAAAGTGACGTCAACATCCGGTTCACACTAATTCGCGATTTTTTCCAAAACGAATGGAGAAAAAAATCCAAAAATATTTTTTTTGTGTAGGTACTTAACACATATTTACCGAAATGGTTTTCGAATTAAGAGCCTTTAAAAATATGAAATATTGTCAATTAGTTAAAGTGCGTAAATTCATTGGTCAAAGTCGCCTTGAGTCGCTTTCATCGTTTGCAAGACCGCCGTACTGTATCCAATCATTTCATAAACAACGTTTCGTAAATATTAAATTCTTAATTAAAATCACTAACTTTACTTAATTTATTACCAGCCCGTAACTTCGAGAACACATCCAGATACACAAGTGTATCCGTCGCCATGTAGGTACAACCACTTGACGCAAACTATGTGTCCAAACCCCCCCCCACTTATGATGGTATCTAACGACTCTAACATTCCTTTTGTTTTTTGCCAAAGTAAAATCAAAGCCCGATGCCGACCTATACATATAGGTAGATAATACCATTTGCATATAACTAACAATTGCATGAAGAAATCGGTATTTCATTATTTGTTTAGATGTTGTTCGCGCGTCAACATATATTATAATCAGAAACAGACAATTACATGAAGAAATCTGTATATCATTATGCGTTTTAAATTTTATTCGTGCGTCTACATATATTATAATCACAAATAAATACTGAAACCTCAAATAAACCATTGCAACTCAACGATACAACACTCGTATTGAAAAACAACGTGCGCCCTGTAATTGCGCCACACGTAATAGATAAAGAGGCTTAATTATACATATATAATTTTGTAAATAATGTCTTATATTCATGAAATACGAAACTATTTTATTTTCATCACACTTGCTCGTAAAGGGTGTATTATAGGCAGGTATATAGAGCAGCTTATAGCCGATTTACCCCCCGCAGGAGATATGGTTTTTTATAACTCCCGAGGGCGTTATGAGTTTTTGTTTGATCTGATTGGTTAAAGCAAATCTAGTAGGCCACGTGGGGCCACGCCCCCTTACCCTCCACTCGCAAATCTGTAAGTGAAGTGAAGTTGTCGATTTCGTAAATTTTTGATTGGTGCGGTTGTATGAAACTTAGATTTTTCTGTCTTTTGCAGTTATTTATTTGCAATTCCAATTATTTATAAACATGGTGTGTATCACGGGCAGTATAAGGGGATAACAAACTCGACTCATTAAAAGCCCTCCGCCTTCGGCGTCGGGCTTTTAATAGACTCTCGATGCACAATGTACTATTGTTTAGTTTAGTTGTATTTTATGTTTAATTTCGTTTTTAATAATTAGTTTCGTTAATACTTATTATTTTATATGAATAAATGTATATATTTTATATGAATATATTGTTTATGGAGTGGCTTGACAGAAGCTTGACAGTGACGGATAAACACCACAGGTTCGATAAGTGTTTATTTTTTAATGACCGAAGTCTTTTCTGATTCAGCCACGAGGGAGCTCCACGGAAGGTCAAACAAAGGTCACACGGATATATATCTTTAATCATCCATTATTTCGATGAAGTAAATGTCGGAAACTGTTTGACTAGTACCTCATATCTCGAAATGGTTTTCGAAATAGCTCTTAAGAACAAAAAATAACAATCCTAATTATGAAACTAGGAAAAACTATGGTTTTGGAGAAACAACTCTTCGGCATTATGCGGTGTGACTCCTCTGGGCGACGGTGTCTACTTTCAATAAGGCAGACAATATATAATGTTTGCCTCAGTCGATGAATAAAAAAAACCTTTATTAGGATATTCAATGGGGATTGTTATGAGTTTGTTAGACAATTTATTTTTAATGCCTGAGAGGTATAAACCGCTCTATAGAGCTCTAACATCCAGAACTCGATATCCAAACAAATATCTATATATGTAACCGTCGTCCTTGACGCCTTTAGTAGACACCGACGCTTATAGTAGCATTAATATTATAATTACGACAAATAAATAGGTCGAGAGCTGAACTAGTGTTGATCATCTTTGCCAAAGAAATTGGTCGAAAGCTGAACTTGGTTTGATGATTTATGTTAACACATTCAGTGCCGGGAACCCGACTATCGGGTGCCTACGCCGTAGGCGCTTTCCGCTACATACGAGGAAAACCACGGCATAGGCTACGAGCGTAGCGCGTAGCGATTCGCTGCACTGAATGTGTTAAGGGACTCCAAGCGCTAATTGACTAGTTTTGATGAGTTTTGAGTTGATATTCCTCCGTCATTACAATATATATATTTATGACATAAACATTATTCGGTTCTTCAATCCTTTATCTACTTTTGCAAGAGAGTTTTTTAGAAAAAAATGTTTTTATATTTTTTTATGATTTATTCAATCATGGTCCAAAAAAACTCTGTTTTCGATATTAGTATGTTGTTTATGCACTTTTATACATGAAATTTAACTGTAACTGTTCCTTATTGACGTCTCTAACAACCCAAGAGAGATTTTTATTTTTAAACCATTTTCACAAAAGTTACGTCCAAAAAACTGGTTTTTTGGCCTAAAACTGCTAAAGTTTGGTGCCATATATCTCGAAAACGGTGAGTTTTGATGTAAACATGAGACACTATTTCGGTACACCTCGTTGTTGTTAATACGGTAAGTTACAAAAAACATGAAAAAACGGACAGTAACAGATCGAAGGTCATTGGGAGCTGTAAGCCCCTTAAAGAAATAGGTCGAGATTCCAACTTGTTTTGATCATCTATGACTCTGTGTCAAGGAAATAGGTTGAGAGCTGAACTAGGTTTGATCATCCTTGTCAAAGAAATAGGTCCAAAGTTGAACCTGGTTTCATCATCCATATCGCAGAATTGCATAAAAAAAAAAACTGCGCTTGTATTTAGCCAATCACAGCACAGTATTGCAACATTACGGACGCCGGTGGTGTAATAGGTATAGGTAATACAATACAGTAGGTACTTACGATATTTAGTTTTCTTATACACTCGTATCAATGACTTAAATTATTAATTTTAATGAACTCGTACAAAAAGCATTCTTCACACTATTGTGATAATCAAGCTTTTTAATCTCGTACCTTACTTAGGCCACTCAGCTAGCTTCGTGGCCTAAACACGGTACCTACTCGACTAAAAAGCTCTCTATCATAACACGACTGTGAAAAGTACTATTTTAGGCAAGCCTATAGTTATATACTCTAAACCAGTGTTTTTCAACCTGTGGGTCGTGACCCCCAGGGGGGTCGCGAAGCTTCTTAAGGGGAGTCGCGGCTGCTTGAATTTTGTAAGTTAGTCCATGTAGGGATTTCATATTTGTAAAATAGAAAATATAATTTAAGAACAGCGCAGAGTGGGGGGGGTCGCGAAATATTTTCTTAGTCTAGGGGGTCGCACCATGAAAAAGGTTGAAAACCACTGCTCTAAACTATTTCATAACTTTTGTGTTCCGGGTGGCCCATCGAAAAATTTCACGCGCCGCCGCTGGTATAGGAACTATCGAACCATCTGAATCTTGACCCACCATAGAACCTTGTTACAGTTAACGATCATACGCACGATCATATGACGTTATTACGTCAGTTAATTGTGACAAGGTTCCATGGTGGGTCATGTCATGATCCAGTTGGTTCGATAGTACCTACATACGCAACCGCATAGCCAAGTGTAAGCGAGATGCATCGATTTCGAGAGAGGATTGGCATCACAATGCACTGCTATTATAATATGTACGTATTTCGAAACCATTTTAAATATTGTAACCCATCGATAACGGATTACCGGTAAGAGGAAAAACCGTAAATAAATATAAAATTAACTCTTATCGTCCTGTTCAGTTATCCATTTCCGTTGATACGGTACGGCCTATTTAAATATAGTAAATATTGCTTTGTTATTAATAATGTTTTGCTTCTCTATGTTCCATTTTAATAGTAGTAGGTATAGGTAGGATACTGTAACTATTAGCGTTACATAACATTTAACTAAGAGTGACTCTGTTAGCTGTAGAACTCGTGAGCATAAGTTTTTTTTTCCGAAATACTGAATTGACAAAAAAATACTTCATAAATTGAACCTCCCAAAATTTCATTTAATTCACCAGTGGTTGGACACGAGTGCATAAGGCGTACTCTCCGTATACTTAATTCACCAGTGGTTGGACACGAGTGCATAAGGCGTACTTTCCGTATACTTAATTCACCAGTGGTTGGACACGAGTGCATAAGGCGTACTTTCCGTATACTTAATTCACCAGTGGTTGGACACGAGTGCAAAAGGCGTACTCTCCGTATACTTAATTCACCAGTGGTTGGCCACGAGTGCATAAGGCGTACTTTCCGTATACTTAATTCACCAGTGGTTGGACCCGAGTGCATAAGGCGTACTTTCCGTATACTTAATTCACCCGTGGTTGGTCGTGAGTGCATTAAGTATACTGTCAGTGAACCTAATTCACCTCTGGTGAAATGTTCGCGATCCCATGGCGCCCCCTTTACGGAAATGCGGGTGACGCCGGTGTGTTGTTAGTGGTTATGCTCCTCCAGTCACCATCAGTCGGATGGTTGCGGGAGGAGAGAGTCCCATATAACCCCCAAATAGCCTTCCCCTGGGCCGGGGGTATGCGTAACCCAGCATTTACACACTGTCAAAAAAAAAGTGGTATTAAGTTGACTTAAAACAGCTTGCGAATGTGACAGGTGAATTAAATTAACTATACTTTTAGTGTTCTTAATTATGCCAGGTGAATTAACTCGGGTGCATTAAGTTAAGTTTAATAGTTAAGCATATATATTTTTATTCAATTTTCTCAGAAACGCAGGCCTAAAATCTGTCGGATTATTAGGGCCCACGGTGTAAGAGCATAGAAGATGTACTTCCTTTGTCATCTAGTCAGGCCAAGCGTATTAAACTCAGTCATTAGTTCCGGGCGACACCCCTACCAATATACTATTACATAGTTAGAAATATCAACGCACGCCGATTTATCGCCCTAACTGTACGGGGGCGCGGCTAGGGCTGGCGATTCAGTTCAGGTGGTTTTGATTTTGTTTCCTTAACTCAACTCAACTCAAAATATTCTTTATTCAGGTAGGCCTAGTACAGTATACGGCAAACTTCGTGCGCAAATGACCTTGCCTGCGCAAAGGCGAATTGTACGTGCGAGCTGCCCCCCACTTCGTCCCGCATGTTCAAGTTGTTTGCCGGAAACTGTACAAGCACTTTCGAATCGTCAATTTTTTAGAGCTATTAATTGTTATGCGTCAAATATGTTGAATTTGATATGCACAGTGTAGGAGCCAAAATAATTAATAATAATTTCACAATAAGATCGTCACAATGTAAATAAAAAAGAAATTATATAAAATACTAGTCTAGAATATTTCTAGGAAAAAAAACGAATGTTCAAACGAAATACAACCAAATTAATACTTAAATTAAAAACTCAAATGTCATTATCAATTCCAAATAAAGAATAAAAATCTGTTACAATTAATCCCACGCTGTTTTATCATTCATGTAGTCTTGTGTGCCATAATAAGCTTTCGAAATAAGTTTACGCTTCACATGGTTCTTGAATTTATTAATAGAGATTTCAGTAACGTTTCCTGGAAGTTTGTTGTAGAACCTTACACCCATGAATGATTTCTTTATTTTTTGGAGCCTAGTGGCGGGCACCACAAGCTTATTCTTATTTCTAGTATTAACATTATGTACATCTCAGTTTTTTCCTAAAATTAACAATGTTTTTATGTACATACACAATATTGTCATAGATGTATTGACAATGTAATGTCATTATATTAATGTCTTTAAACTTATCTCTAAGTGAGTATCTATGGTTCAACTCTCCTGAATAGCCCTCTTCTGCAGAACAAAAACCGTATGAATCTCCGAAGCACTGCCCCACAATGAAATAAGGCTGTTTGGGCCCACCCACTTTTGGATTTATTGAAGAAAATTACCCGAAACCTAAGTTTCAAATATTATGTAAACGAAACGTATTTATATTCGATCATACAGGAGCTTAACAGCTTTTCTACGATTTACCTAACGCGAAGGCCCTTTAGGCGCGTTAGCCCCAGATCCCGTGGCCGTCCTCCCAAGTGATGGGTGGACTGGACGATATCAGGCGACACGAAGGACGAGACTGAATGCCGAAGGCACCAGATCACCATACTCGGTGGGATATGGAATTTTCAAAATTCAATATAACCGGTATTAATACGTTCTTTTTCGTTCTTTGGTTTATGTATGATAGAGACGATGTTCGGATATTTGTGAACACCTCCGCCGCTACAATTGAACTGATGGTGACTGTAAATTAGGAGTCTAAAGTCATTCAAAATATTAGACTCCTTAGGGGTTTTTTGAATGAACCGGTTTCGATATCTTCAACAAACGGCTGAAAATGATCTAAGGCGAATTAAAATGATACTCAAATCGAGGGATTCTTATGGTGATCTGACCATAGTTAGTTTCTTTTTTGATTTTTTTTGCACTTATTTTCTGTAGTTGATCGAGTGACAACCCTACTAGCAAACTGTTAGTTCCCTGGAAGTATCAAAGAGCACTTGTCCCGGCTGGCAGGCGCAGACGGTTCAAACGTCACTACGCATGGATATTGGTCGAGAATTAATAAATTCACTTATATACTGTAGTTGATTGAGCGACAACCCTGCCACCAGACTGTTGCTTGGAAATATCAAAGCGCTCGCATTGTCCCGGCTGGAGGGCGCAGACGGTTCAAACGTCACTACGCATGGACGGTTCGTCGATAATTAATAAACTTTCTTATATACTCCCTTTGTCTCTGTGTGTCTTTTGTGTAGTAAATAAATGTCTTCTTTCTTTCTTTCTTTATTTCTATATATACTGGGTGTTTGGTAACAGGAGGCAAAGCCGAAAGTAGGTAATAGTTTAGGCCATTCAGAACATTTTAAGCCATATACTCGTATGTCTTAAGACAACAGTTTTTTTTTTTAAGTTTTTAAATTTTCTGAGATAACTCCAAAATGTCAGACTAAATCGACAATAGTACTTTTGTTACTGATGGTAGGGTTTTTTTTATTTTATTTTGTATTGTGCAATGTATATCGTCCACCATAATGGTTATTTACGATACAAGTGCAGAAAATAGGAAATTCGCAACGAGTGGTGATAAATTAAAACACGACCGAAGGGATTGTCTTAAATTGACACGAGTTGCGAATAACCTACTCGCACGTGTATGCGCGTATCGTACAGTCGCCATCACATACATCGGAGCAAACAAGCACGTCACAAACATCGGAACACACCTCTATTTTCAAGGCATTAGGGTGCATGTGCCGATATTTTTGAACACCTATAGTGTACCTATGTATGTGATGGCGACTGTACAACGTTTTACAGTATGGACATATGGCTCTTTAACCCATTCAGTGCCCATGACGACACATATGCGTCAGAGCGCTACGACCGCTTTTCGCTACATACGAGGTTCAACCTGCTACGGACTACGGCGCAGCGCTACGAGATTAGCGTGGCCGTGAATGTGTTAAAGTTTCGACATATTATGCACGGAAAGTGCTCTTTTCCGCACACGTGTGGAAGAGTAGCACCATGTGTACTGTAAAAGTAATTTGAAACATACAATGCAAAATAAAACGAAAAAAATGCTACCTACTGTAACAAAAGTACCTACCTACTATTGTCGATTTAGTCTGACATTTTGGTGTTTTCTCAGAAAAATCTTAAAATCAAAATAATCCCGACGGCATGACGCTCATTCCTTGGAGGCTGGGGAAGACTCTTGTGCGGGACGTGCGTGCGTGGATACGCTAGCCCCGTCCCATCTCCAAGCGACTTCCTCTAAAGCCGGAGCTGCGGCCACCACGGCAGAGCAACACAAGCGGCGCAAATATGCTGTCCTCGGCGAGGGCTACATGTTTGCGCCGTTTGGAGTGGAAACCCTGGGGCCATGGGGACCGGGCGCAAAGGCCCTGTATAAGGAACTTTCGGAGCGGCTCATCCAAACATCCGGAGATAGCTGGCAGCTATTTTGGCCAAAGGATTAGCCTAGCAATCCAAAGAGGTAACGCTGCCAGCCTTCTGGGCACCATAGCCAACGACAGCGACCTGGGGGGTATTTACTTTTTATAGGTTTAGTTTATAATATAGGTTTAGTTTAGTTTTATTTCTTTATAAATATTATTATATACCGTTTTATAATTAAATTGTTTTTGAATAAAAAAAGTATATATATATTCATTTGATAAAAAAAAATATTATTATTATTGTACAAACCTGGCCTATGAATAAAGTTAATAATAATAACATTTGTCTAAGACATGTAATGCTTAACATGTTCTAAATGACCTAAACTATCAGACTATGTATACCTTTTACTAGCTTTTGCCCCCGACTTCGTCCGAAAATACTCGTTAATTGCCTAAACGTGCAGAGGCTCTAGTACTAGTATAAGTTGTATCGATGCAATACGTTTTCGAACGCGTATTTGCGTTTAGTTTATATTTGTATGGCAACGCGAACAGCGCCTCTGGTGGTAACTTTTAGGAACTACGCGTTGCCATACAAATTGAAACTAAACGCAAACGCGTTCGAAAACGTATTGTATCGATAAAACTTATACTAGAGCCTCTGATAGATTTGAGCATTCCAACGAATGTTGTACAGCCTGTAGGTTTAATTTTAGGTACCTCAAATTTTAACCATACGTAGCTTTTAGTACTAACTATGAACTGATATTGTAACAAAATTGTAAGTTAGTCTTAACTACCAAAGGGTATATTATAGGTTATAGGTTGTACGCGGGCTGGGTTTCCGCAACTCGACGTCATAAATGCGCCTATTTTGCGTAGGGGTTTTGGCACTACTGTTATTCGTGCCAACCCAGTTCCACCAGGAAGCTTAGCAGAACCTTTATGTTGCCGACGGCCTCCGGTAGTGACCCCGGTGTTGCTCGGTGCTGTGCCCTGTATTCCGCCACTCCAGGACATGTCAGGATGACGTGGGCGGCTGTCTCGTCCTCTTCCATGCAAGCTCTGCAGAGAGGACTGTCTGTAACACCTAAAGTAAAAAGATGTTTGTTTAGTAGTGCATGACCAGACCAGAAGACGGAGTGCCGGCCTCTTTAGCTGTTTTAGCTTCCTTGACAATCCGGGGTTGATTGTCGGGAGGGCCTCCCTGGTTTGCCTGCAGGTTCCTAGGGTGTTCCAATGTTTTTGGTGTTCTACCTTGGTGTTTAGTCGCAGTGTGCTCCGCAGCCATGCAGAGGGTAATTAATTTTTGAAAATTTATCGAGCAGCAATGTAATGCTTACACTCGTTTGACACTTGGAAGAAGCGGGTTCCTTGTGACGTCATCAGCAGTTATAGTATTTTACAAGGAAAAAGAAAGTTAGTAGTTAAGAAAATAAATCTTGCAATATCGGTTCATAGCCCTAACACCTACCTCTCGTTACAATTATAGGTACATACCTAATATAAAAAATACACGCTGTATAACAGGTAAAATCTCAAAAAATTAACAGGAGCGTTTTAGCGAGTACCTACTCTAGCCGCTAGAGAGTCTAGCGAAACGGCAGTGCTTCGAGCTTTTTGCCGAGCCAAGCAATTTTATTATTGTTCTGCCGCCGCCTTTCTCCGCCCACACTTGCCGGTGCGTATGCCAGTAGGTTTGTAGTTAGGTACATTCAGCATCATATAGTTGGTAGTTGCCAAAGTAGCCAAATATATTGCAACACCGTGTCATTATTACTATAGGAGTAAAGCCTCTGCTAGACGGTCGCCAACACGCGCCTCCAACCGAGCGACCTTGGTCCGCACCGACCGTGTAGACAGTTGTTTGCAGTAAAATTTCATACTACAGCGGTTAATGCCGACCAAGGTCGCTCGGTCGGAGGGGCGTGTTGGCGACCGTCTAGTAGAGGCTTAAGGATGAGTTACGACATATTTACCACATATTCCCTAGCAAATACGCAGGGGAATCCCTTAATTTATCCCTGATGTAGAAGCTACGGCAGGTTCGGGAAGCTACGGCACATCTTTTCGTCCAATATTCCGCAGTGTCTCAAGACGAGAGTCTTTGACCAGTGTGTGTTGCCAGTGATGACAATGGCACGGAAACGTGGTCGCTTACTATGGGCCTCATAAGAAGGCTCAAAGTCACTCAAAGGGCAATGGAGAGGGCTATGCTGAGAGTTTCTCTGCGCGATCGCATCAGCAATGAGGCTATCCGCAGCAGAACCAAGGTAACCGATATATTTAGCCCTCCGAATCGCTAAACTTAAGTGGCAGTGGGCGGGGCACATTGCACGTAGAACCGATGACCGTTGGGGCGGAAAGGTTATCGAGTGGCGACCACGTATCGGAAGGCGCGGCGTGGGTAAGCCCCCCCACAAGGTGGCCTGATGAAAATGAAAAAATTAAAATTAAAAATATTTTTTATTGCATAAGTTTTGTTCTTTTACAAAGGTCCTTTGGGGCTACCTAGTAAGTAAATAAATACCTGTGTCAGGTAGTCCCGCTCTTCCATCTGTACAAGTTGCTACCTATATAATATATGAAATATTTTACTTAGGTAATTAAAATTTTTGTCATTTTTTAAATTTCAATTGCTTATTAGTTTATTACTACTAACTATTTTAGTGTGTAGATTCGACCAAACAGGAACAGAGTCAATTCCAGAACTAGTCCATACAATTTCGACGGCGATTAGTCATCCTTATTCCCGTTTAGTCGCATCTTAAGTTTCTAAGCTAAATAAGGTACAAAGTAGAAGTTTTGTGTGTTTGTTCGTGTGTGTGTGTGTGTGTGTGTGTGTGTGTGTGTGTGTGTGTGTGTGTGTGTGTGTGTGTGTGTGTGTGTGTGTGTGTGTGTGTGTGTGTGTGTGTGTGTGTGTGTGTGTGTGTGTGTGTGTGTGTGTGTGTATGTGTGTGTGTGTGTGTTTGTGTGTGTGTGTTCATTAAGAGTTTTATCTAGACAGTAGTGACTCAGTTTCATTGTAATTCAGTGTTTTCAGCCATTCACTGACAACTAACTTACATTTGTGCAATTGCATTACATTAGTACATTATGATACAAGTGAGGTATGTTGATCATTACATCAGAGGCGGAATTGTCACGCGAACCGCAGGTGAGCGTGATAATAGAGCCGAGGATGTAATTATCAAAGCTCACGCGTGTCATACGACGTTTTTCAACACATTAGCGAGGAAAAAATCCTTTTCATAAAATGAACATGTTACAGGCCCCTAAGTTGTTTCCTTTCGTTATTGATGACAACAGGTTTTTACTCACATATTTGTACATCTCCAAGAATGTACAGTGGTGTCAATTCTATATATATCACTTCACGAGTCAACATAACCAAAAACCAATCAATGTTTACAAATATTTGTGAAATTACCTATAATGGCGCGCAGCGCAACTATTTGTTTTCGTGAAGTTCGTGCAGTGCGCCCGCAGTGAGGCTTAGATGAAATCTCTAAACAGCCAATACAAAATAAAATAAATATTTTGTTATTCAATATAAATTCATGTAAAATGTTATCAAAAGTAAATTGTTTTACTAAATGAAACGTTTCTATATCATATCCAACAAGATATAATCAATTAATCCACAAGAAGGATTTAATTTGTTTAGTCGAGTAAGAATCCATTTGCCGAGAATTAAAAACAAACCTGTATAACCCGGTCAATTTAAGAATGCGCCGAGTCCATACATACACCTTGCTGCAAGGTGCCAACGTGTCTTAATCGGGATATAAACATAACTACACGAGTGTCGTAATGTTATTAAACACGCGTGTTTAATACCCAGGATTATGAGCCCAAAAGCGGCACAATAAGAGGCAATAAGAGGTGTTGAAAAAATATTTATCTTTTCATTTACTACATTATACACGTGTACATATTGCGCTTTGTATTGCCTTTTAGCAAACACAGACTTGGTCATTGTAGAGGGGGCAACGTTGTTTTTTCGTCGACGTGTTAGTAGTGTGTGGTCGAAGTTTAGAGTCCTGTGAAGTTTGATTATTGATTGCAGGATATACAGTTTCCTCATGGACAGTTGGTCACTGATCATGTATAACTCATCCGTGGGGAATCAGTATGGCTTAAAGTACTTTTAGCAGACAACGCTGTCCCCTTTCTTCTTCAATGAATTTAGATTTCGTAGCACCACCCCAAGCGGATATGCAGTAATTCATTACATATTGTGCAAGTGTTACATACAGTTGTTTCAGAAAAGATTTCGAGGCGATATGTCTAAGCGTTTTAAAAATCCAGATAAGTTTCCTTATCCTCATAATTTATTATTCACATATTCGATGTGCATGTGCCATGAAAGTCTTTGATGACCTGGTAAAGATCGCGGGAGTCCGCTGGATGCGGGTGGCGCAGGAGCGGTCATTGTGGCACTCTTTGAGGGAGCCCTATGTCGAGCAGAGAAAGTCTTTCGGCTGATATGATGATGATGTCGTTCGAAAAGTCACGTAAACACCCCTCTGAATCTGAAGTTTTATTTTCGCTAATAGAATTCCGCTCCTGCAAGTGAGAACAGCAGGTCGATCACGTAACGCATTGCACACGCGTCATGTAGATCTAAATGTCACTAACGCGCGTTCGGAATGTTACGTGATTACCCCTCTGGTGTGAAGCTTTTTCGACAGTGACCCTAAGGTGTGTCCACGTCATAATTTTGTGATACATACACACGATACCACGTGTCCTTAGATTTACAGCGCAGCGTGCGCCGGCGCCGACAGATTTACAATAATTAGAGCGAGACACACAAGCGACGCGAACGGGTAACAACAATGACAAGTTAGAATAAAATAAAAATGTTAGAGTACAACCTTACACAAATCGAAAACAACCGGCCAACTGCGAGTCGGACTCGCGCACGAAGGGTTCCGTACCATTATCTTTAAAAAACTATTTTATTCAGTGTTTTTAGTAATTGTAAATTTCAGCTGGAACTATCACGGTATCAGTGAGATACAGCCTGGTGTCAGACATACGGACGGACGGACCGACGGACGGACGGACGGACAGCGGAGTCTTAGTAATAGAGTCCCGTTTTACTCTTTGAGTACGGAACCCTAAAAACACACAGGAAACTCAATAAGGATTGTGTTATGGGTAGAAAACATCCAAGACTTGTAAACAAATCTTCATTGCTCATCACACAAATATTTCTTTACCGGGATTGGAACCCAGGACCTTCAGCTATGTAGGCAGCGGCACTACCCACTAGGTCGTTAAGAAGAACCAGGTATCTGCTGAAACTAGGTAAGAGCAATCTGAGGTTGCTGGCTGGTATCGTAACCTGTCACAATACTCTAAATAGACATTTAAAATTAAGTATCAGTTAAGAGAGGTAGGGCACAGCTGAATTTCATCTCGCTCGTATGTGGAGCAGCCCAACTGTGGAAGTACCTCCACCTTACAGAAGACCGCAGCCATAATAGCACCACTGCTTTGTAGTGTTGGTATATTATTGCATGCTATGAAGTATGTGGTGTTTTGTTCCTGGTGGTGAGTAAGGTCGCCAGAGCTCCCTAGGGTGCGTTGTGTTGGGAGTGAGGGACCTGCATGTCTCTATCTGCCAACACAGCGAATCATCAAGTGAATAAAGGGTCGGCAACGCGCTTGTGATTCTTCTGGAGTCACAACTGTCCATAGGCGACGGTACCAGCTTAACATCAGGCAGGCCGTAAGCTTGTTTGCCACCGTCGTAGAATTAAAAAAAAAACGATGCTTCCTGCATCCTGCCAACACCGCGGGGAGGAAGAAACTAAGCAAGTATGTATAAGTGGAATAATGTATAGTTGGGATTGATTAAGTTGACCGAACTGCTTCAAAGAAATCCATTCAAAAAGCCAATCTACCGTACAAAAAGATTCTAATTTTATGAAAGAATCGGTCACATTAAATAATCTCAACTATTACGTGGTTTAGGCAGGGCACAAACGTTCGGTTTCCGCGTACGGTTTCCGGTTTCAGTTCTCGACTCATAGCGCTCGCAGGCGTTTACAGAACAATAACTACTTATTGCTCTAGAGTAAGTCGAAAACCGAATCCGGAAATCGAACGTTTGTACCCAACCTTAAGATGTATTAAATGAGAGCGAATTGAAGGATGTCGACCTTAAAGATGTCCTTCTTCTGCAGGAAAATGAGAAGAATGGAAGAATTTGATATGGGCACGCTGCCGGGACAGGAACCTTAAGCTGCAACCGTAATAGGGAATGGGCCTGAATGAACGCAAAAAATGATCGCCGCTCGCCTGTTTCCGGCCAGGCGTCCCTTCACAACATCAACACTTCATAACTTTACTCTTTAGTTTCCCTCTGGGTTGTAAGGTCAGATGGCAGTCGCTTTCGTAAAACTACCTATGCCTTATTCATCTTGGGATTAAGTGCCAAAACGCGCCCCGCATGAACCGGGACTACGCAAAGATGGTTTTTGGAGATAGATGATGATTAGATTGGATCTCTGTGTTATATGTAGGATCTGGAGACACTATTCATCTCCCAATACGTGTGTGCCCAGCCCAGGTAGTCTGTTGCTCATTACTACAGTTATCACTTCACGAAATGTCATATTCATCATGAATATCAACCGAAAATTGCACACTGCTGGACGTATTCCTCCCCCAAAAAGTGCCACAATGAACGGTCCTGCGCCACCTGCATGCAACGGACTCCCGCGACCTTTACCAGGTCATCAGTCCACCTTGTGGGGGGTCTACCCACGCTGCGCCTTCCGGTACGTAGTCGCCCCTCGAGAACCTAATCTAAAGGTTTTTGAGGGGCGACTAAAGTTTAGATATATGTAAGTAAGCACAATATTGTACACAATAACATGTTAAAGCTAACATGTCACACAAGCACAAAGTACAAGGGCGATCTTATCCCTATAAGGGAACTCTTCCATTTAACTAGATCAATTGATGATGAGGATTTATGGTCAGATGTGCTCTCCAATCTCCCCGCCCGTACGTATCCCGATCCAAAAATACTTCCAGCTTTCATCTCATTATCCCCCCACAATTATATATTTGCTGATTGACAGCGTCACCTATATCCTTTAACGCAACCACTTAAGGTGCAGAATCGCGTGGCGAACTATAAATAATCATCAAAGGAAACCGTAGCCAAGATTTTGTGAGGAAAATGTGCGATATTGAATTACAATAATCATCGTTTCTTATGTAAATATTGCGTCCGTTACGCGAACGCTCGTTACACTTAATGATGACTTTTGCGTTCTATGTTATATCTTTTGACATGATGACTTTTGCGTTCTAAATCGAAATCTATTATGTGGTTATTCTGTCCCGTTAGCCAGGAGACAACAGGACAGAGTTTCTAACAATAAACTGTACTGAGATAACAACTGTCACCGGACTCTCCCAATCCATATATACTATCCATACTAATCCATACTACTATTTTAAATGCGAAAGTGTGCCTGTCTGTCTCTCTGTCTGTTTGTCTGTCTGTCCAGACCTGTCTGGTTGAAATTTGGTATCGAGATAGATTGAGTCCCAGGGAAGGATAATGATAGTTTTTAACCCGGAAATCATCTCCTAAGGGTGTGAAATAGGGGGTGAAAGTTTGTATGGAGTTACGATATAAACGAGTTCCACGCGGACGGAGTCGCGGGCAGAAATTATATAATATACCCCCCTTTCCCCCCTTCGAGACCCTTAACTCAGCCGGTCCAGGTTTCATCCTGTTATTTTATCTTCCGCATACATTTATTCGACCTTAGTGTCAGGGAGAGCAACACGTTTAAAATTAAATAAACGCTCGGGTAGATATTTCATTCGACACTACAGATGAAGTAAATAATTTTTACATCTGCTATTCAGAAAAGATTAATTGTTGCCCTCAAATGGGGGATCAAAGTTGTACTTCTCTTCCCTGATCCTGCTATTCTCTCAAATCAGGGATTTAAATTTTCCTCCTCATAAACGATTTGATTGATTGATTGATTGGTATCGTAACCGGTCACAATACTCTATAATAGACATTTAAAGTTAAGGCGACGTGAGCTCAGAAAATGGATTTTTAAAAAGTCGTAGCTCTTGTTTGGATTATAACACGCCTGCCTTCAATTTAATTAGCAATCTTAAGGCCTTTTTCGAGGGACAACAGCTATTCGAATCTGAGTTTTTGACTTCCGCTCGATAGAAAAAAATCACGTACATTTAGGTCTAGAATACACTTCAAAAATTCGTAACAAATTATGCACAAAAGCTAAACATATTAAAGTTGGTTCTAAAAATCGGCAATATCATGTATGAGGGTTTAACTTAAGTTTAACTTAGCTATTAGGTGCTTTTTATTTATTTAAACGCACAAAAAATTCAAATTTAAATACATCATATCCGCGCTTCCGAACACGCACTTCCATCTCGCTCTCGCTTATGCTCAGTGAGAGGGAGAGAAGACCGTGAGCCTACGTCGCCTTAATGGGCATTTATACGAAATTTAATAAAGTGTCGTATAAATAGCCATTAATTAGTGCCTACCGCCTAGCGCCTCCTATAGATTGACTAATAAGTCAATCTTAAATGTCAGATTAATAATGTTTAATTGGTGACAGCACATTGTACTGGACAGTTAAACACGCTGCGTTTTTCCCCGCCCATCAGGCTGTGATATCCGTTTATCTCTTAACCCAAGCCAACCACGTCCGCAATATGTGTTCAGAATAATTTATATGAAACAGGATTGTGGCAAAAAGCGAGCTATCTTGTCCATCGCATATAAGGCAGTGGTTCGTTTTTCCCGCATTACCACATCATGAAATTAATATCAATTGCGGGTACGCCTTCTACGGGCGGGGAAAAAAACTGATGTGTCAGCAAATATGCATCGGCTGCGCATATCTGGCGGATTTTAATGAATTCGGTTTTTATGACACACTTATAAGCGTGTGTGTTCTTTGTTTTTGTGAGGCTGTGCTTATCTTCGCAAATATATACTACTTTTTTAAAGTTTAAGTTTTTAGTTATCTACTATAAAGATGTATTTAAACGCCTTTATAGCAGACTACGTAGCCGCGCATTGCAAAGAACGCTGGAAAACCTGCGGGATAAAACATAGCCTATGTCCTTATAGAAAGTACATTCCTCACGCAAGTGAAATAATTTTTGAAATCGGGTAAATGGTTCTGGAGATTACCCAGAACAGACAAGCTTACAAAGCTACAATTTCACAGACTTTTCCGCTTTATAATATCAGTATCTAGACAAAGTATAAAGCATTTCTTTACCACCTCGTAACTTGTTCCTATTTATGATGGAGCTGAGGTTAGAAGATAATCGTATATTCTTAAAGCTCGTATTTACGTACCTAGTGCATAAAGTATCCTACTTATTACATAGAGTAGGCGGAGTAGGAGTAGGTGGGTATACTGGGTATAGTTAAAGTTGTACTTGACTTACGTCAGCCATCGTAATTCCGATCGAGAAATACTAAGTAAAAAATAGTAAGTAGATTAAGTATGTCTCAAGTGAGCAAAATGGTATATATTTGCGAGGGCGGTGTATTGATTCCTGTCTGAAGTGTACTGAGAGTAGCGAGGGACTCTAAAGTAGATTCTTGAGCTTAACGAAGAACTCTAGTGTTTACACCCAAGATGGAAATAATACATAAGCACATACTGCTTTTCACATCATCTATGAGAGCATTGAAACAGCGTCCCTCCGTTGTGTAGTCAAGTCCGGTGTAGAATTCAGTAGGTTGGTTGCCCCGGAACCGCCGAAACACGACACCCTTCGGCCAGAAGTCAGCACACGCGATGGTCTCCTGCAGCGGCCGCGGCACGCGCACCACACACGAGCTGAGTGCGCGCAGCTGGAAAACCCTTAGCGAGTAGCCAGTCTTCTGGTGAATATACTCCACCATGTCATCAGCCGTGGCGGAGTTGCAGGCGCGACACGTACAGCGCCTTACTCGGTGTGGCAACCTGCAGAGTCTAACCGGTATTCCATTCATCATCTTCATTTTCAGCCTGTAATCGCCCACTGCTGAGCATAAGCCTCTCTTCGCGTACGCCACTTATCCCGGTCCCGTGCTAGTCTCATCCAGAAATGACCCGCGGTCTTTTTTATGTCATCTACCCATCGAGCTGGTGGTATTCCATTACGGTACCGTTATGTCGTAAAGGTTATGCGCGCCGCGCGAACATAACGGTACCGTAACTGTTTTGAAATAACGGTTAGCGGTACCAGTTTAAAACGATACCGTAACCTTTATAATACCGGTATTATAAAGGTTATCGAGAAAAGTAAGCGAGCTGGCACTCTACAGAGGAAGCATTGGCTACTAAACATTTAAAGACTAAAAGACAAAGCAGCAGAGCCTTTGCTGGCGGTTTAGCAAAAACCCCAGGCCTAAGTCGATATATCGGTACCTTTAAATAGCGGTAACGGTACCGGAAAAAATAAAGGTTCCGCTACCGAAACCGCTATTTGACAACCGATATGACGTCATACCGTTAAAATAGAATTCCGGTATTTTTCGGTTATGCAGTCCCTGCTGCAGACCAGAACCAACCGGCTCTGCTGTACCTACCGCACTGACTTGCTTACGGTGTTTTGACACCAATTTGAAACCCTACTTATCCACACACTTAGAATAATAACGCATAGAAGGATAGTTTCATACGGCCGACGCGCCAAGCGTGAGGCATAAAATGGATTCATGTAGTTGTGATCAACTCGTATTCACACGCGCCAAAACGCACACAAACGCACCAATTTTGTTCCACCGATCGGCGTACTGGGCCATTTATGGCCGAGTTTAGGTGGCCTCACCGTTACGCGTGAACTGGTATACACATACATATATAGGTGTACTTGAGATTATTTGAGTTGGCCGAATTGGGAATGTGCCTGATTATTTTTTGGTGAGAGGAATAACCTTCCTTAGCACCAGAACCAAATTGCAGACTTTTCAGCTGCGCAATTATTTTTGAAAAATATAAACGGTTTCCTCAATTACGTTTTGGCTTTAGGAAGGCAAATGAGGAACTTTGCTAGATCTGTGTTATAATCCAAAAAAAATCTCAAAAATCCGTGGTAAACTAACACTTTGCTGACACTGGCAATGATATTGACAGCTGCAGCAGCTATATAGGTATTTGTCATTGCCATATTTTAAATATTTTTTGTAATACAATAAAACACGTAAGTACCCTTAACGAAATATCAAGCGCAAATATTGATTTACTTATGAAAAACAAGCGGGAGGTTTCTTAGTACGAAAAGAATTAATTGCGAACCCATTCTAACGAAAAAGATATGTGTACAGATTGGTGAATTTTTGTAAATATACTATGATTTGAAAATAAGTGTGAAATAAACTATTTGAAATATTTATTCTGTTATGTATTACTGTTGCCGCTATAACAACAAATACTAAAAACAAAATAAAATAAATATTTTTATTGATAATGGCACGGAACCCTTCGTGCTCGAGTCCGACTCGCACTTGGCCGGTTTTTTTTTAATTTGTATTGTGGTATTTCAATATAGCTAAATTATGAATGAGTTGTCATGTCAATATCAAATGACAATGTCACTGTCATCCAAAACCTAGTTCGAAGTCCCGTCTCTTAGAACGTAGAGGTTTATTCTCTTTGAGACTGACTTCACACGGTTTTACGACGACATCGACGGTCCAATATTCGTAGGACCGGCTTTTTACGCTTGTGCCACACGCACATGAATACTAAAGGTACTTACTTGACCGACAAGGGTCGTCGGTCGTCAGGCGGCCAGCCGACAATCCGCAAGTGTGAAGCATAAGGCGACGGTCTCTTAGGGCCGCGATCTGTCGATACAGGCGTACCGGCCAAAAGTCACCATGACAAAATGACAGAAAGAGAAACAACGGAAGTAGGAGATAGCATGAGTCCGCTATAGTAAAAGCACAGATAGAATACTTGTCATTTGTCAGAACTTGTCAGACGGACCCGGGTATGTCCTAAAACTACGACCAAGACCACCGAGGGATGGGCAGCAGCATCTCTGGAGTACGGTGGAAATACTGCGATCGCCAACCCGCATGCCAAGCGTGGCGATTATGGCATATACCCCCAAAATGCAGAACACAATCACTCCACGGCCCCGAGTATCTGGCGACCTCCGGTTTACCTGGTAAAGGTCGCGGGAGTCCGCTGGATGCGGGTGGCGCAGGACCAGTCATTTTGGCACTCTTTGGGGGAGGCCTATGTCCAGCAGTGGGCGTCTTTCGGCTGATATGATGATGATGATGTCAGATTTGATGCTGAATTTGAGCAAATGGACGTCATTCATCTTTTTCTGTTTTTCTGTCGGCAGGTATGAAAAATTTAATCTATGGCCTTTATAGGTTTTGGAAGGCAAAGTGTGAGATCAGACTTGGGACTGAAAGTAGACTGTTTATCTGTTGGACATACCTAGAGTCACACGTTTCTATTTCTACATAAGGTCGCCGTGTGTAAACGCTCTTATAACCACATGTCTTGCGGAACTTATTATAATGTACCTACTGGTTATATTCTCCTTCGTTGATATTAGTGTTGATCCAACTGGCCACTCAATTCTAAAATTTGAAAATTCAGCAAAAGAATAAAACTTCAGGCGACTGTCACTTTCCTTCTTCACAAAAAGCACAGGACTAGGTCGTCTAGGACGCACGCGGAGCAAAATTTTATATCCACTGTTATGTAGTAAAGTACAAGAAGACAATTGTGCCACGGCTATGGCAACCGAGGCTCCCGCGACCACTGATCTGATCAACCAAGTGACTCCAACTGGGAAGGCGGTGCTACAATTCCTCCACAGCCAGCACAACGGCGCTAAGATCGAGGATATAGTCAAGCATATCAGGGACTCTAACCATGATGGCGCGCCCTTGGAAGTGCTTCACCGGAATGTAGCGTTGAGCTTAGACGCCGGGCGGAAATGGGGTTTTTTGGACATGAAACGGTCTCGTTTCGTGGATCCTAACGCGGAGCCTCAGAGTGGGGGGGAGAGGCAGGAGCAGGAGCCGTCTGATAGGCGGTGCCGCCGGCTGAGGTACAGTTGTTGCCGCCGCCGCCGCCGCCGCCGGTGCTGCTGTCGGCGTCGGCGCAGGAGGCGTCGGCGCAGGAGGCGCTGCCGCCGATGATAGTTCCTAGGTATCAAAACCTTGACATCTTTGATGTCATAAACCTTTTGTTTTGGTTTAAAGTGAAAATTTTACGTAGCTATGCAGAAACTATTTAATTGTTACCTATGTGCTGTGCTAAGCGTGCGTGTTTTGTGCCTATTGTTTTTTTAAATTATCTAGTGTTTTATTATACTTGTGTTGTAATACATTGTTAAAAAAAATCTTTGGATTTTTTCTTCTACGCAAATATTATAGGTAGTTAAAAACTTTCCCACCAAGGCTGGGCGCAAACGTTTGGCCCGCGTAGTACGGTCCCAATTCGGTTTTCAACTTATGGCGCTCGCAGGTGTTTACTGAACAAGTATCGCTCTAGTCTAGAGGGCTGTAAGTCGAAAACCGAATCCAGAAACCGTACGCGGATACCGAACGTTTACGCCCAGCCTTATTCGTAAAACTTAAGATCATGCTTTCCTCGTGGACCAACTGCGTATACACAACTGGTTGTGTCATTAGGAAATATTTTTCAAAATCCTTCCCATAGACACAATAGGGAACAACACGCAAAACTCTTCGTAGGTGGCGACACTAACAGTGTTGACATTGTATCTCGTTCCCACTTGCGGTATCCCTATATTCCTATACTGGTTTACTATTAGTGGTAGTGCTGCCTCTGGCGGCAGAACATTGCAGTAATGTTCCCTATTGGATTACTGTAATTTAATATTCGTTCCCAGATAGACGTCGTCGTCTGATATCTCGCCGCAAAATCCTACGAACGGCCGCGTACGCAACCAGTTAGGTACGATGGAATACTTTTTAGGGTTCCGTACCCAAAGGGTAAAACGGGACCCTATTACTAAGACTCCGCTGTCCGTCTGTCTGTCTGTCTGTCCGTCTGTCACCAAGCTGTATCTCATGAACCGTGATAGGTAGACAGTTGAAATTTTCACAGATGATGTATTGCTATTGCCGCTATAACAACAAATACTAAAAAACAGAATAAAATAAATATTTAATTGGGGCTAAGAAATATTATTAGTCTTTAATCTTTATACGAAACCAGTTGAGATCATTTATTTTGTAATTTAACAATTTCGACGGAGCTCCGCTGCGCGGTGCTCATATTCTTGGTAGTATGCCCTTCGGGCATCTGAAGCTGAGTTAGTGCACTACTCGTCATTTTCCCTGATTCGCCATTTTCTTAATTCGTCAGTTACACTAATTCGTCAATGCCATCAAAATCTTTAATTCGTCAATTTCCCTAATTGGTAATTTTCTTCGACTCGTCATGTGTCATTGTCGGTATAATCATGAACATATTTTTAATAATTATGATTGTTTTTTTTTTTGGAATTAAGACATATGGGTAAGATAGTGATGATGACATTATATGGAAATATTTGTGTAAATTAGCACAAATTAATGTAATCCGGAATAATAAACGCGTAAATTTATTGTTTTATCCAAGATTGTTATTTTTGGTTAAATTTTAAAAGGTGTGTTTTTTTTATTTTACCTTTTAGCCATTATTTTTTTCTGCGCCAAAAATAAAACTTGGGAAACATGTCCTGTTTGTTTACTTGGCCTTTTTACCTATATTTGAGTAAATGAAAACTTGTTCGATTTCCTGCGTTTTTAAGCTTTTCGCCGCCACGTCAAAATATCTGACTTAAGAATTAACATTTTTCAGGTAAATATTGGCCCCAAAGACTCGATAATTATATAAATATCTAATGCGACTGTTACATGACCAGTTAGTGATAGTGAATAAAATGGCGTATTAGAAATTGACGAATTAAAGATTTTGATGGCATTGACGAATTAGGGAAACTGACGAATTAAAGAAAATGGCGAATCAGGGAAAATTACGAGTAGTGCACTAACTCCTGAAGCTACCTAACGAACCTAACCTACTTATACCTAGTGTTTCGCGATCGTTGTGTTATCACTACATAGTATAAAACAAAGTCGCTTCCCGCTGTCTGTCTGTCCCTATGTATGTATCTTTAAAACTACGCAACAGATTTTGATCCGGTTTTTAGGGTTCCGAACCAAAAAAGTAAAAACGGAACCCTTATGGTGCGACTCCGCCCGTTTGTCTGTCTGTCTGTCACAAAGTTAAATATCTCAGGAACTACTAATGCTATCAATTTGAAATATGGAATAGTTGTACCTACACAAAGCTTATCCACGTGTATGAAAAATAAAAAATCTAAAGAAATATTTTTTAATTTCGATAAAAAAGGACGGATAAGAGGAAGGGCATTTTTTTTTTAAGTCTAGTTAGTATGCCAAGTGGGGTATATGAAAGGGCTTGAATTGCAAATTCTGAAACACTTTTAAATTTTTTTCACCAGGCTTAAAGTTTTGATTTTTAAAGGAAAATGTTGAAAAAATACCCTTATCTCCGAAGTTTAACAAGCGATTTTTTTTTAATTCATATATATTATTAAGATTAATATTACCGGAAAAGTATAACGATACCTCATGTATCGTATTTTTTTTAAATCTTCAAAAATCATATGTTAACCAAGTTTGCATTTTAAAACTATCTGTCTTTAATTTTCTTCTTTCAAATTCGTATCATAGTGTTCTGATAGTATTACCCCCTTTTTAATAATAAAAGATCTATTGAAATCAGTGGTTACTTTATTGGTAGTTATTAAGTTTGTACGGAACCCTCGGTGCGCGAGTCAGACTCGCACTTGACCGGTTTTTAAAATCAACGTCAAGCCGCAAACGGGTTAACGGGTGATAACCCGTTTGCGGCTTGACGTTGATTTTAGGGACACCCTGTACCTATAGTTTAAGGACAGCCTGTAACTATATTTTAGGGACACCCGGTACCTATATTTTAGGGACAACCGGCACCTATATTCTAGGGACAACCTGTACCTATATTTTAGGGACATCCTGTACCTATATTTTAGGGACACCCTGTACCTATATTTTATCCCCCGAATCCGCTTGTGTTCTGTGTTAAACGCGAGCGGAATCGCGCGCTTAGCTAGCTATAAATCAATATAAGTAGGTATTAACTGATGCCTACATCCTCATTGTCGAATTTCGGCTACTTTTAATTATTAAACTATAAATAGGTACTAAAACGTCGACTTTAACTAATAGAACCAAATATTTAAATCAAATAAATGCTGTTCTACACTCGATTATACTCCCTTTTGCAAGTAGCTCATGGCCTAAAACCGCGTGAACTAAAAGGACTTGGGTCACTTTAGAAAAGTGCAAATAACAGAATTGAGTAGACGAAAATCCTAGTTAAAATGTAACCACATGAACTGAAAGGAACTATACGTTGAATAATAAGTTATCTAATTAAAAGTTACCAAATTCGCGGTTTCCCCATTGCGCGAGTAGTTTGGGTTCGTTTAAAGCTTAACATTTAACTAGATAGGTAACAAATCAGAAGCTAGCTATTTTCAAATAAAGTGTTAAAACTAGTTAAGGTAAAATTAATAAAACGTTAACTTTGTCAGGTGAGCCACGAAAATTAGCCATACAATTATACGGCAAATTTTCGTGATTTTCCATGAACACTTTACGTGACGCTAACATTTTTTTTGCAATGTTTGGCTCGCGCTCGTAATCAATGTCTATTCATCATCATCATCCTTGTACATCTATGATAAGATGATTTAAACTGGAAGTTGTAGAAAATTTTCTGCTATCTATTGGGTTCACCATATCAAACAACCTCTCACTGGATGTAGAGATGAACGTCCGCATTGGCAAAGCATCCACGATGTTTGGGAAGCTAAGCTCAGTACAAGGGTACCTATGAGATAACAAACACCTATACCTCATCCACGGAGAGGAGTTAATATAGCGTCCTCTTTGTTGCACTTTTGTATGAAAATGAAAGGGACAAAGGAAGGCCGTTGGGCGTATACAATTGCATCTCGATGCCGGAACAGCGGTGCTATCACGAACTTCGAATCTCGATCTTCGTATATCTCCGTCTCTATCGCACTTATGGTTTATGGTACTCGAGCGACCGAAACGGAGATATACGAAGTTCGAGATTCGAAGTTCGTGGTAGCGCCCGCAGGCTTACATGCCGTCGTTCAGAATATTTATATTTTTGTTAGTGCATTCTGTTTCCAAATAAAACAATAGGCTTAATTTGGAAAATTATTATACGTATAAACCATGTTAAAGGTTATGTATATATGTATTTAAACTATACAATAAACTATATACATTACAAAAATCATAAAATGAAATTAAAATACTAAGTAATCCAATAATATTTCCATTACATTTATATTATACATAAACAGCCACACATACCAAGAAGTAAAGACGAGAGCCCCAAAATAGACTCGAATGGAGAATGCTGCAACGACAGAGGACCAGGCCCTCTTAATATTGATGATGATGATAAACAGAAAATGCAATAAAAACATTCCAGTATGCAAGTCAGGTAAACGTTGACAATAGCTAATTTCAAAGAAGGATAACGCGTCCGCGCCGTTCGAGGCAGATGTTGACTGAATTTGGACCGCCATGTAAACCTCTCCGATGCGTATTTGTTACCCTTATCGCTGACCAATTGCAATTGCATCTTTTCATAAGCTCAGATCAAAGGCCATTCATGAGCTCCGTTGAAATTGGCTTAGCTATACACTATATTTGAAAATAGCTCGGATGAGAGGGGTATTTTCAAGCGATAGTTCACGTGATTCTAGACTCTAAACGTCTTAATAAAGATACGAATTGAAAAGAAGTCGCATGTATCAATTTCGTTCGTGACTATGTGGCTCTTGGTTGCTAAAATATTGCCAATCGCTGCTTTAGGGTACCTTCAAACCGGAAAAAACGCAAGAAGGATGATGAATTTTTTTCACAGCTCTCAATTGAGCGTTCATTCTTATATTAATCCCGTTACCTCAAACTATAGGTAACTAGCGATGTTGACTGACAGCCAAACCAAAACAGCAATTTATTAGTACGGGTGCTGATACTAGATGAGATTAGAGCATTCAAATGTAACGGAACTGGCAAAGTCGCCATGTAATGTGGGTGATGATTCAAACGAATGAATAGTTCCACGACGTTTATTAGAGAGCTATAGGTATATGGTGCATTACAGGGTTTATATAGGTACTAGCATCATCGAGTATTTTTAATATTACCTCAAATTGTAACCAGAGGTAGGTGTTAGGGCTACGAACCGATATTGCAAGTTTTTTTTTATTTACCACCAACATTTTTTTCCTTATAAAATAATTCAGCACGCCATGTATTAGGTACTACATTGTCTTACTGATGTGACGTCACAACTGTCACAAGTAACCCGCTTCTTCCATGTGTCAAATGAGTGTACCTAGAAGCATTACATTGCATCTTGATACATTTTCAAAAAATAATTACGGTTTGGTAGTTAAGACTAACTTACAATTTTCTTACAATATCGGTTCATAGTACTAAAAGCTATGTATGGTTACAATTTGAGGTAATATTAAACATACAGGCTGAATAAAAGATAGTACACAAGAGTGTACATGCAGATACGTAAGAAGGTACAGAACACTACAGGGGGGCGATTTTTGACTTTCGAGCGCTCGAAAATTAAATAAAAGTACATACAATTTTAGTGTCAAAATTGCTGGTACTAACTACTGATAGAATTGAATACGAGTGTTCAATACCACTCGCTTTTAAATTTTCATTCGCTATTTCAAAAGAGCTTTTCGTAATTTTTGACAGTTTTCGAGTGAAAGATTCGAGCGCTCGAAAGTCAAAAATCGGTCCCCAGAACATCAAGCAAATGTGCCGAACTGACCACCTAACCTATAAAAGATCCAAGCATAGAGCCAAACAACACTTCTACCATTTTCAGAATCATTTTAGCGAACGCTCTAGTAAATGGCGTACGGGAGTTGTGGGCGGAAATAATAAAATGGCTCGGTTCGGCAAAAAGCTCTAAGTACCTAATATTTATTGTCGTGTCCCTAGAAAGCTCGCTAGAACGAACGCTCTTGTTTATTTTCTGACCTTTTACCTGTATGTAATGTAACTTTTGCTAGAATGCTAAACTAAGGTAAACATCGCAGTTCCCGACGCTGGTTTAATACCTGAAACATTCCATAGAAAACAATACCGGTGAAAAATAGGTGTCAACTATAGCCATTAAGGTGTTGAGCATTGGGACATTTACCTTATAAAGTTCGCAGGGATATAGAAACAAGATCACATCCCGTTTTTCTATGGTCAAACAGCCTCCATATTTAGGGCTCCGTACCCAAGGGTAAAACGGGACCCTATTACTAAGACTCCGCTGTCCGTCCGTCTGTCTGCCCGGGCTGTATCTCATGAACCGTGATAGGTGGACGGTTGAATTTTTTGCAGATGATGTATTTCTGTTGCCGCTATAACAATAAATACTAAAAAACAGAATACAATAAATATCCCCCAACAACACAACAAATACTAAAACACAGATTAAAATTAATACCCCATATCATCATCATGTTAATTCCTTGAATGGACACTTCCCGCCTAATAAAATGATTACCGTCATCCAATGGTCAGCCCCCCCCCCCCCCCCTATTGTGAGTACAAAATTTTACGTCTCTCCCTGGCCTATGGAAGTGGGATTTTCCGCACGCGTGCGGTACTTGCTACTTTATGGCCAGGTGTGACGTAAAATAAATGAAGGGTGATGTTTAGGTATCTGAGTATTTTCGGGAGTTTCTATCAAATGTAACGTAAGAATGATTTATTTGTAATGTTGGCAACAAACGTATTATACTTTAGTACCGAAACTTAAGACGGTGTTTCACAGCATAGTAAAAAAACTGCTCAAGTACGGGTCTGACTCGGGCGCCGAGGGTTCCGTACAAACTTTGAAAACATTCATTACCGTCACGACGATTCATTCATGAAACATATTAGAAGGTAGTTCAGTCAGCGCATACCTAGTAGAAGTTACCGTGTTATAGATAAATTAACGAGAGCATGGAATTGCATATGTAGTAGTATTGTATGTTTACAGGCATTCTATATTAACATTTTCTATTTACTATACTACCACTACAAATGCAATTCCATGTTCTCGATAATTCATCTATACAGCAGCGCCTACATTTTGTTACTGCACGGCTATCACAAGATGGCGCGCGAGCTCTCTCGAGCGAGAGCTACAAAAAAACCAAATGAATAGTGCGACAGATCGCACTATCCGTCTCTCTCTCTTATTAGATAACTTAGAAAGAGACGGATAGTGCGAGTGAGCTCGAGACAGCTCGCGCGCAGTCTTCTGATACCCGTGCTGATTAGTTGATAACTTACAACCTAATAAGTAAGTATGTTTGTTTTTCAGCGATATTTCTTTATCACGTGTACCGGTTTCGATAATGTTTGTTTTAACATGTGCCTTCATAAATCAAAATTTAACCACTGTAGATAAAAAACAGTTTCACAATGTAGAACTCCAGCTCTTTCATATTATGTACTAGCTTCTGCCCGCGACTCCGTCCGTGTGGAACTCGTTTAAATCGTATAGCACCATACAAACTTTCACCCCCCATTTAACCCCCTTTGAGGATGATTTACGGAATAAAAACTATTCTATGTCCTTCCCCCGGGCTCGAACTATCTCTATACCAAATTTCATCTATATCGGTTTAGCGGTTTAAGCGTGAAGTGGTAACAGACAGACAGACAGACACACTTTCGTATTTATAATATTAGTATGGATGAGTACACCACTTGATCTAGACTTTGAGTTTTTAGCGCCCTCATATATGCGTCATTTCCATAGAAAATAAAAATGTATATTTAGATAGATAAGTATTTAAATTTTTCATTTTCTATGAGTACTCGTGCGTTAGTCTTCTTTACAATTATTCCCAATTTCCAATGAATAGCATAAGAAGTCCCTGAGATTTTTAACTTTGCGACAGATGGACGGAGCCGTACACACAAGGGTTCCTTCCTTTTTTACCTTATTGGTACGGAACCCTAAAAACATGTATCCACCCCGCTCTCAGATTACAAAGGGCGGCAGATCAAACGGCTCGGGTAGCGGGTTTGAATCCCGACGAGACACATTTGGTGTCCTATTTTAGGAAAAGGGAGTTCGCTAATAATGGGGAGATGGGTACTTTTGATAATGACCATGAATATCCATAAACGGATGAACTATGGAAGAGAAACTGTGGAACATAAAAGTAAGATTTTTGCAATGTTCGTATTTAAATTCATAAAGTAAAATGAACTTGAACAAAAAAAAATTTCATAACTCATCTGATAAAGTTAACGTTTCTTAATTTTACCTTAACTAGGGCACACTTTATTTGAAAACAACCCATTATGTCCAAATATACAGGTTGTTAATTCTATTAATGCTTTCTATTTTTTTTATGGAATTTTTTTCCGCTTTCAGAAAAAGAGGAGATTATATTATCCACTGTTCATCGATTAAGTAGGTACTCTGTTTATTGAAGACCATTTTTTTAAATATTTTTTTTTATTCGAAAGAACGTATTCTTGTTCAAGTTACTCGTAGGATCTGATGTTTAAAAAGTGATTTAATGTTTATTAACTTATTGTATGGATATAAAACATTCACTCGAAGAAAAATTGGTTAAAGAAAACACAAACTATACTGCATCATATATCAACCGAAAGACTTTACCAGGTCATCAGTCCACCTTGTGCCAAGGCCTACCAACGCCGCGGCTTCCGGTACGTGGTCGCTACTCGAGAACGTTTCCACCCCAACGGCCATCAGTTCTACGTGCAATGTGCCCCGCCCACTGCCACTTAAGATGTTTTCAAGACTCTGGACTGGAGAAGGCTAGACATCAACATCAACGGCGAGTACCTACATCACTCACCTTCGGTTTGTAGTAGTCTTGGCTTCGGTAGTCTTGGCTGAGACCATGGAGGACTTAAGTACGATGCTCGATGACCTCAGTAAAGCTTCCGAGCGAGTTGGTCTAAGAATGAAACTATGCTTACCTGCTGGTAAATATATAGTTTTCGTCAATTTATAAACGAACGAAAACGATATGTACCATGCCAATAGCGATCATTGACGACTTTCAAGTTTCATCCCGATGTTAGGCGTGATATGGTGCGTGCGTTCACTTATCGCTGAACTATTAGGTATTCTGAATGTTTAATCATCAACATCATCATCATAGCAGCCAAAAGACGCTCTCTGCAAAGGTCGCGGGAGTCCGCTGGATGCGGGTGGCGCAGGATCAGTCACTGTGGCACTCTTTGGGGGAGGCCTTTGTCCAGCAGTGGAATTTTGAATACAAGTATAGCTCAATTATAATAATCAAAATATACCTTACAAATGAATACCAATTATTAATTGCATCATGATTCATGACTGTATTGTGTTACCTACTAAAGTTTAGCATCACATACACTAAGTAATTCTTTCGTAAAATTTTTGTTTATGAATCCGTTTTGAACTTACACTTTTTAAAGTCAAACCGGCTCAATATAAATCCCGGCACGTGAACAAACGCACAAAAAAGGTGTGAATATGTTTTAATATAAGCCCCTGTTCTCATACAATTTTAACGGCGCTAGCGGCAAACTTCTGAACTAAGAAAGTCAAATCGAGGGTGGTCAAAAATGGAGTATATCTCATTGTCATCTGCAGCGCTTATGACCTTTCAAATAAACAAAAGAGAATAATTTTTGGGGTATACTTAAGTTTTGATTTTAAACGGCATTCCTATTTTGAATCTTACAGGTATGGGATTAAAATTGAAACTCGGCAGGTCTTTTTTATTGAAGTGTGGCATTATCTTCGTAATAACGCCATCTTCACCTGTAAAATATAAGTTTGTGTAACGTACACCTGCGTAACGTAACACAATGGAGGTTTTGTTCTATAATTGTCTATGGTTAGGCGTTAACCCTCGCGCTGCCCTGCTAACCGGTTGATAATTGGGAGGTGTGGATTGCGTTTTACAAGTTTTTTGGTATGGCGGGTAGTTTGTAATTGGTTGAAGGTTATGGTGAGGTCATTTGGATTGGAGGAGATATCAGGTGAATATCATCCTGATCATAGACTGCATGGTATTGCAGATATGCCACTGTCATACAGGGACCAAATTTATAATGGTCATTAAATCTTATTTACCTACTTACGATTCTCGCCAAGCGGGGCAGGACGGGTGGCGAGCTGGCGAGGCGCCGCATCGGAACGGATGCGCGAGCACCCGGCGGTAGTCGATCGCGTTTTGAGACTTTTAAGACTCCGTTAACGTGCTCACCAGCGCCACTGGTTGTGATTATTTACATTTTAACGACAGACGTTTAAAAAAGTAGGCCACTACCGGTCCACTACTGTTAAAACGGCCATTTTTCTTTTGAGTTCATGGCTCGACGAAGCAACATAAAAACCATATTGATGTATTCACAAGGTACTTAAATACAAAATACAGTGTGTGGTGGCTAGTTTTTTAAATATCTATCGTTTATTTTAAATAATCTCAATTATTTACCAGCGGCGCTAGTGAGCACTTGAACGGGCTCTTAATAGAGTGCAGTAGGCAAAAGCCTGACGGAGCCGGTCAGATGCGACGGCAGCCGATCGCAGCTGTCCACGTCCGCGTGGAGCCGACCGGCCGCAAATCCATTCAAATATGAAATGTAACGTCTGTTTTAAAGCTTCAAATTGGTTTGGCAACTTGTAAAACGGGGTTATTCCCACCTGTTAAGTACAGTCGCCATCACATACATATAGGTACACTATAGGTGTTCAAAAATATCGGCACATGCACCCTAATGCCTTGAAAATAGAGGTGTGTTCCGATGTTTGTGAAGTGCTTGTTTGCTCCGATGTATGTGATGGCGACTGTAGTACTACCATTAATTTTTAGGTATTGCCACAGAATAAGTAATACTACGTACAGAAGGTTCTCTGTTAACAAATTCCCTGTTTAGGTACGCCAAACGTGCCTAAATGTGGCCATCCCGTTCTATCGCATGCAACGCGCTGCGACCCGTGCGAGCGTCCTGTACCAACACGCGGCAGCTACTAATGGGCCGCCAATTTGGCGGCCGCCGGCATGTACTTGTAGCGGCGCGACGGAATCACAGAGTGAACCACCCCTGGTATTGCTTTAACATAAAGTGCCCATGTCCTATAGTAGTACAGTCGCCATCACATACATCGGGACACTATAGGTGTTCAAAAATATCGGCACATGCACCCTAATGCCTTGAAAATAGAGGTGTGTTCCGATGTTTGTGACGTGCTTGTTTGCTCCGATGTATGTGATGGCGACTGTACAGCGTCGAGCTGGCCTGGACCTTGGCTGGCTGAAATTGACCTGGGGCTGACGTTGAAAAATTGACTTTTTTAAAATATTATGTTCTTATTTTATTTGTATTTGTATACTTTCCCAAATTGATCCCCAAAATAGTTATTGCGGCCCAAATTAGATAACAGATTTATTTTATGTAACTGACAATTATTGACCCAGGATTCTTATTATAGCATTTAAATATAGTGTTAAATTAATTCTAGACCGTAAACAGACCATTTATTGGACCGGTCTGGGCCTTTATTAAAATTTAAATTACTTTACGGCACTAACATAAAGCTTGTAAAACTGCAACCGAAACTAAACCTTAAAATTTTGTATATAAAGTTGAAAAACAAAGATAAAATATAAAAAAATATCTAAGACCCCTTTTTTAGTGCGTATTATTAAAATGACCTCAGTAATACTGATTTTGCTATATTAAAAGCTACCTAAAGGTCATGGTAATAGAACATATAAACGGTCGGAACGTTTTTTGTACTAAATAAGCGAAACAGCTAATATCCGACCATTTTTTTACACAAAATTAAACAAATATGAACAATGCTCGAATATGAATATGTACTTAGCTCTGTAGTTAATAATAATAATTTTCTGGTAAAGGTCGCGGGAGTCCGCTGGAAGCAGGTGGCGCCGGAGCGGTCATTTTGGCACTCTTTGGGGGGGGGGGGGGGGGGGGATATGATGATGATGATGATTGCTCTTTAATAATAAAATTAAAAACAAGTCCTTATCTCGAAGTCATAGGGTTAACATTTAATTGACACAGATCCAGGGTTGTCAAAAAAGTAACTGAAAATAAAAATAAAATTCTCATAGTTAAGGGAGCCGATGTCACTCGGAGCATAATTTCGAATCGATTGACACCTCATTTATCAACATCGGTTTTGTTCTTCGGTGGAACGTGGAACACACGTAAATACATACATGGACTGATAAAAACTTATACTTTCCTTTCAGCTCTGCCATTAGTATTCTATGCTCTGAGTCTGCCATAGTCGGGCAAAAACCATTTATAGACAGGTACGAGTATCTACTTGTTATATTTATTTACAATTTTATTGCCTTCTAAACTCCATAATCGGAAATACGATCCGTTTTTATGGACATTACCATACGGTTAAATAAGTTTTTTCTAAATGTCTTCATTACATGCGTTTATGCTGAAGGTGCCTTTATTTTTGCCCGACTACTGCAGAAAGAAAGGTTGCATATGGTTTTAGCAGTCTATGTATGTACCTATTTACGTGTGTTCCGCTGTAGCGTTTAAGATACTGAGCTGATTATGATGAATTAGGTATTGAAGGGAACTTTCGGGGGAGGTATAGTATGGCGATTGGCCACATTTAGTGTTTAGCAGTAACACAATGGTTTACTGCCAATAAGTAGACAGGTGAAGAGTGGCTTATAGAATCCTTTATTTGATATATTACCTATCTATTTATACACGTTAGGTTGCGCTGAACAAGCAAAGTGCGTTTATGTAGCAGTAAACCATAGTGTTACTGCTACTTAAACATTAAATTTGGCCAATCGCCATACTTAACTACAGTATCAATCGATTTGGAAATATGCTCCGGGCGACCTTAGGCTACCTTTAGTACCTATGAATTTAAATAGTTTTTTTCACTTAGTTTTCCGTCGGGATACAAATATTTTAAATTTTCTACGCTTGTTGTTTCATAGGCGTTGCATTAAGTCATATCCAATCATGTTAATGGAAATGCGTGATGTGATGTACCTATATATATATATATATATAGCATCTTAGCTGACTGACGTGATCGAGATGGTTCTTAGCAAAGTTTCAACAATTTAAATATATATTTAGGAGCTAAGATGCTGAATACAGACACACAGACACAAAGACAGACAGACAGACAGACATAAACACAGACACACTGCGTCAAATTTATATCACCCCTCTTTTTGCGTCGGGGGTTAAAAATAAGTTTTTATCGGTAGGTGTGACGGGTTATTTGTTCCCATCTGTTACTACCAAATTGTTACCAGTGGTAACAGCTGGGATTTTTTTATCCCATCTTTGGGACCTACTGGGAATATTTTTCCTCGGCACCGAGTACTTTAGTGGTAAAAGATACGAAAATTATTCCCAGTAGTTACTACTGAGTAATTTAGTGGTGGTAACAGGTAGGAATAAAGGATAACTCACGTTAGAACGGGCCGTGTCCGGCCCGGGCCGACTTCTGAGAAATCTGACAGCGTTTTAGGGCGGCCTTGCTAAATCGAAGCCCAGCCGAGTCACGGCCGAGGCTCGGAAGCATCCCGGTGTCGGTACGGCTCGGCCGTAGCTCGGCCGGGCTTGGATTTAGCAAGGCCGCACTAAAACGCCTTCGTTTTACTTAGAAAAAGGCCCGGGCCGGACACGGCCCGTTCTAGCTCGAGTCATTTTTAACCCGGTGTGACCAGCATGCAAACTCTATGTAGGTAATACTCAGGCTAAGTGTAAGGCCTGAGTGGACGCTCGGAGCGGAGCGTTCAGCGGGGCGTGCAGCGGGGCGGGCGAGCGTGCATTCGTTTTGTGCAGCGTCTACTCAGGACACCAGTATGAGTTTCATTTGTTTAACATGCACGCCACACGCCCCGCTCCCTCGCACGCCCGACTCGAGCGTCCACTCAGGCCTTACACTAAGTTCGAGGGCCTCACATACCGCTTGGCTTTCAAATTCCTTCTTCATATCTGAACAAATCTGAATCTCTTTATCAAATAGTATTTGCTAAAGAGATTATCTCACTACAATCAATATAGTAGGTATTTAAAGGCATCGAACCCACGTCACGCCTGAGGCTGCATGTTAACACGACTATATATAAAATGATTGCTTGTATCCTATCCTATATCCTATCCTATACTATTAAACGAGCAATATTTGTATATATATTTGCAAACACGTTCTCGGAAACGGCTCTAACGATATCGATGAAATTTTTAATATAAGGGTTTACGGGGACGAGAAACCGATCTAGCTAGGTCTCATGTCTGGGAAAATTAGTTTTCACCGCTAATTTCACCCGAGCAAAGCTCGGTCGCCCAGGGACTTAATATTTAACTGTCTTGTTCAATGAAACTGTGTCTTAGTCTAAGCGTTAAAAAACAGTTTTTTGGGGATGAAGGTCACTATACTATATTATTATTATCGTTAATTTTATGAGTCCATTATGGGAGTATTTATCACTATACATATTATAAAACAAAGTCGCTTCCCGCTGTCTGTCTGTCCCTATGTATGCTTAGATCTTTAAAACTACGCAACGGATTTTGATGCGGTTTAAAAAAATAGATAGAGTGATTCAAGAGGAAGGTTTATATATATAACACGTGCATGTGTTATACATATTAGGTCCTTACCTATGTAATTGGCGGTGTGTATGGAGAATTTTATGAAAACTGTGATTTTCATACATTGAACTTTGCGGATTATTCAGCAATGTCAAATTCAAAGCAAACAAAATTTTGGTAGGAATATAGAAAACTTTTAAGCTACTTTACACATATCTTTATTCCTTAAAAATAGTTCGCATCATAAAACTATACGTAATTGAAACACTTTAACCGGCAGCACATGAAAAGGGCGGTTTTCAAGCTTTAATTTGAAACACTAAATAAAAAATTCAAACCTATTTTTTGTATTTAAAACCTTTGTTACATAGTCTTATAATGAAATTAAAAAATAATTTGGAAGTTGCAATATAAATTAATAAATTACGTACAAAATAATATCTGTGAAAAAACCGCCAATTTCATAGGTAAGGACCTAATATAATATATATAAACCTATATACCTAATTCCTCTGTGAGCTGTAGAACTCGCGCTTTTTTAAAGCAAAAATCGTCAAATGGCATCGACAAAAAGGTCTAAATAATTATTGAACCTGCTCACAGAATTTCAGAAGAATCGGTTGAGAAATGCGACCTGTAGAGGAGAAGAGCCGGACAGACGTCGGACATACGAAATGATTTCAAGCAGATCTTAGGTACAGTCGCCATCACATACCTACATCGGTATGTGATGGCGACTGTACCCATAACCAACCATAACACAAGCTTTGCTTTACGGGCAACTTCGATTGGTGTACAGTCGCCATCACATACATCGGAGCAAACAAGCAGCTCACAAACATCGGAACACACCTCTATTTTCAAGGACTTAGGGTGCATGTGCCGATATTTTTGTAATGTTTGTGATGGCGACTGTACAAGGCGACGATATATTTAATAGGCAATATGTTTATGTTACTTATACTGTCTGTATGTTTTTAACCTGACAAGTTAATTTAGCTTAACCTGACAACTGGAGATTATTTGAGTTGGCCGAATTTCATCAAAGCAGTCCATTCAAAAAGCAACTCTACCGGCCAAGCTAGAAGATTCCAATTGCAGTGACAGTGTTGTAAAGAGTTGGCCATATTACTCAACCTTACCACAAGATATTTTCTCACAAAACAAAGGAGAATATGAGTTGCAAAATCGGAAGGACTACAAATTAACCTACAGTATGTCGTTTCGTTTAAGACCTTATGCCATCGGACTAGAATTGAATATTGCAGGATGGAGTAATGCTGAACAAAAGGTACTGCGAATTTTAATTCGGGCCTAAAATAACAGTCGCTACAGAAGTCAAAGGCGGCTTTTGAGGTACAAGCCGAGAGAGAAACAAACATGCAAGCGGGAGCTTCAAATAAGTGTTGGGTTCCGTAGCACAAATTAAATAAGTTTGTGTAATTTAGGACAGGCCTTCTGGGTCGATCATCAGACCATGCCGTGATATGCCGAACTGACATAAGTAGGTAGTCCCTGGGCAACCGAGCTCTGCTCGGGTGAAAATAGAGAAAATACGACGAAAACGAATTTTCCCAGAAATCGTTAGAGCCGTTTCCGAGAACTTGATTGAAAATAATCTTGAAAAGGTTAGATTGTGCTAAGTAATTAGTAGCAATATTTTTATACCAATTAAATTATTGAAAAATATTTTTTTTTTATATAATACAAATATTGCACGTTTAATAGTATAGGATACTTACCCAGCTCAATGCCACAAACCGTCATAGTTAAAGTGGCAACCATTGGGCAAGAGGCGCACTAGTGACCCATCGAAATGCACCATAAACATGACCACTACCACTATGAAGAGATTGCGACTGAAAAGTAAGTGCCCTAGCTTAATCTAATACCGGCTAGTGCCTGAGAAGTCAGTCACAAGATTTGCCCATATTGCTAAAAGCAAGCTAAATAAAATCTTTCCCGTTTTTCCAGAGACAACGAATTTTCCAGAAAATGAGACGGATAAGTCGAACGCCAAATAGAGAAAGAGCGAGGTAGGTTTATTCATATACAGTCGCCCTGCATCGTGGCCAATCAACCCAATGTGTTTGCGGCACAGCACCGCAAACCATGGTGCACCTGATGGCGTGCCCCACATGCCCACACTCCTCGGAACACGACCTGAGGGATGCGACTGCCAGAGCTGTCCGCACCGCTGCCCATTGGGCATTTCTTGTTTGAGGAACGTCGACACGAAGAAGAAGAAGTCGCCCGTGCCAAACGTGCCGTGTAAACCCTTTTTTGTCCGTTGGGACAATGCGTTGATGCACCGTCCGGTCGGAGGGACCGGACTGGCGTGTGTGACTCCCGGGCAGAAGGCCCAGACTACCCACTAAACCCCCAACGATTGGTCAGCCATTTCACTTACGAGGAAGGTCAGAGGTTCACTTTGAGCCTCGCGACTAGCCCGCTTTACAGGTCTGACCAGAGAGAGCGCCCCGGGAAAATTTGGGTTCGCTTCAACCCGTGGACTGGACATTGGGTAGCTGGGGTCAGGCAGCAAACCCTGACACCCGTCAAAATCACGTCAAAAACAGAATGCCAATAAGTAAGGGCGAAATAAGTAAGCGCGGCAACAATAACAGTTATCTAGGCAGGTAAACGGAGGAATTAGAAGCGTTTGAGATGTGGTTAAGGAGCCAAATGGAGAACATTAGCTGGAAAGAGAGAGTAACCAATAAAGAAGTGCTGAATAGAGTGGGGCAAACCAGGCAGTTAGTGAGAAACTTAGAAAATTGTAGAGGGAAGATGATAGGTCACCGTGTGTGACATGAATACTTCATATTCAGGATCAAACCTAACCTAACATTCTTTTTTTTTAAGTTAAGGGAATTTGATGATGAACCGTCCACCCGGTCGGAGGGGGACCGGACGGGTGTGTGGGACTCCGGGGCAGACAGCCGCACGGGGCAGACGGTGCGCATAACGCCGACGTGCGCGCCCCGCTCTACGTCTGCGGATATGGGGAGCGGAACGGTCGTCCTCCCGCGCTCTGTCCACAGCCTCTTTCTGAGCTATTACGGACTTGCAGAAGGAGGTCGTTGCTTCCCATGACCTCTCGCTGTCAAGCATCTTAGATACAATGGTCGGCAGCGAGAGGTTCCCACCCAATACATCGGACAAATTTTGCCTCTGTGGCCCCCACGCCGAGCATACCTCCACTGTGTGGCGCACATCGTCTACTGCTGCGCCACACCCGTGGCAGTGGGGACTTTCTTCTCATCCGGCAACTCGGTGCATGTACTCCCCAAAGCAACCGTGCCTTGTGAGGACCTGCAGCAGGTGAAAACTTAATTCACCGTGTTTGCGGTCGACCCACCTCTCGAACTGGGGCAAAATTGCCCCTATGGTTGTTCTGCCGGCCGTTGGCACCTCATGGTCTGCCCTCCACCTCGGCACCTCGGTAGAAGGGCGGTCATAGCTGCATCCCGTAGCTCTTCTACCTCCCGATGATTGGGATGTTCTCCCCTGGCCCTCAGTTCCGCACGGTATCTAAATATCTCGGCCTGAACCTCCGCCAACCTAACCTAACGACTTCTATATTCTAAGAAAACCCGAAAAGTTCACTGTTTCGAAGAAAAATGCATTAGGTCTAGTAAAATATTAGGTCAAATGAAACATTAGGGCAAAAGTTAGTAGGTCAAGGTCAAGTGACAAGACCTCAGGTACTTTGAGTCATCCATTGAACATTGATACTGGCACAAAACACTAGCATATATGTATAGTAGGTACCACTGAAACATGAGATACAAGGCTAACACCACGAATTCGCCATATATGTTGCTATAAGCCGAATGTGTGCCTTTGGTTAACGCAGTAGTTCTCACAACATAACAGCGATCTCGTGTTGCCTAGAGTAGCAATTATACGTAGGGAGTAGTCTTTCTAAAACATGGTACCATTAAGGTCTTAGTCCTCGACATTAGCACTAGTATATGACATGAGCACTTTATCGCCTACTGCCTGTGCAATACAGCCATAATTATCTCAAAATTAAAACACATTTTAGATGTGACCGTATTGCAATGTGCAATAGAGCCACATCTCGAATGTGTTTTAATTAAGAGAATTTTTCTTCATTCGAATTTAACCTATGTCACTTTGACATAAAGTGACCATGTCATACACTAGTGCAGCGTCAAGCTTCGGACGTTTACCTAACCTTCATATGGAACGAATGGCAGTCACAAAGACGCATATATTAGTTACAGTAGACGGCAAACTTCGTGCGCAAATGACCTTGCCTGCGCAAAGACGAATTGTACGTGCAAGCTGCCCCCCCCACTTCCCCTCATTTGCGCACGAAGTTTGCCGTCTACTGTACGTCACGAACCGAAAGTAATATCTAAGGGCCTGGCCACATGTCTGCGATGCGGCGCCGCAACGCAAATCGCGCGTTTCTCGGTACTACGCTGGTTTATCATAAACCTACTATATTACCTACTTTTGGTTCGTGACGTAACGAATCTAGCGTCTTTGTGACTGCCATTCGTTCCATGTGGAGGTTTTTTAAAGAGTAGTTGCTACGCAAAATTATGCGTCCCGCGCTGGGTATAAACTCTATACCAAGCGCGGGGCGCAAAATTTCGCGTTGCAACTACTCTTAAAAAAATTACGGATTTTGCAAACAACAATGCTGTCTACGGAACCCCAAGGACAGCAGTACCTAAAAAAAGGTACTCCAGACTCAATAGTCCAATAAAATTCGAATCCGAGTTCCCAGAATACTTCTCACGGGCAAGTTTCATTTCGATAGAGTAACATCTAATGCCCAACAAAACGTCACAATTGCATATGAAGTCTAAACACATACGACGCTTTTATAAAGCTAAGCGTTTGAGTTATAAAGTTTTGACGAAGTCGATTGAAATGGTGTAAGTGCATTATGAGATTCACAGGTAGATAATACGTTCTTTTCCCGAACGGTGTTGTAAATGTTTGATTGCGGGCTAGTATTGTAAAATCATATAATATGTTTTACAATGGTATAAACTATGTTTTTTTTGGGAGTTCGTTTGGGGGCGATTGGTTTTGAATTGTGTTATGTTTAGTTTAATATTATGTGGTTAGTGTTTATGTTGAAGTAAAGTTACTAAAAGATAGTTCGGTGTTGACGTGATAGGATAGAAAATGTTGATGTTTGAAAAACATATGCTTAGTGGTAATGATCGCATTGAAAAATGCAACGTGGACAATCAAAGGTACAGACTGCGGTAAGCAGATAACTTAGTACGCGCTCGAGTCTAAAGTTAACTCTTGCGGGATATAGGATGACTCACGCTAGAACGGGCCGTGTCCGGCCCGGGCCGTTTTCTAAGAAAAACGACGGTGTTTTTGCGTGGCTGAGCCATACCCAAGCCCGGCCGAGCCACGGCTGGGCCGTACCAACACCGAGCCGCTTCCGAGCCTAGGCCGTGGCTCGGCTTGACGTGGATATGGCTCAGCCGCGCAAAAACACCGTCGTTTTTCTTAGAAAACGGCCTGGGCCGGGCACGGCCCGTTCTAGCGTGAGTCATCCTTATAGCGTAAAGACACTGAAGGTAAGGAACTGAAGAAGGGCTTCCTCTTGGCCGATCTACATCTACGCACAGAGTTCAGCCCCTTTGAGTTCGATCAAAGGGGCTGAACTCTTTTGTATAGTCTCGTTTTAACGTCATGTTTAAGCTGAAATACGAAGTCAAACGGGTGAAAGCGACAAGGCACAAGGTGTTCAGGTACTGAGTTCAACAATAATGAATACTACCTTAGGTACAGAACTTACAGAAGGTCCACTGCCTAAGTGATGACGTTAGCGGTAACTTTTTTTAAGTATAAGTTAATTGTAATCTTCTTTTTGTAATTGTATAACTGTGTAATTGTATAACTTATACTGAAATAAATTATTTTCTTCTTCTTCAATAGAGTATAGACAATCATAGAATGGGATAGGGTTGTCGACGGACCACATAAATGAAACCCAAAAATTTTTTTTTTAGTTTCTATGTTTTTTATCGAAATAATCATCCATTCTGGAAATTATAATGAGATATGATAATAAAAAAAACTGGCTGTCACAGACGGACAGCCTCCGAGTGATCGCATAAGTGTTCCGTTGGACCAATTTTGGTACGGAACACTAAAAATACAATAGGGGATGTCTGGATTAAATTAAAACTTACATGAATACTTATAGATTAAGTTTTTACAAAAAAGTTCATATTTTGCAATGGGATTACTTCTTTCGTCAGGTTAGCAAAATAAAGCCAACTTGAAATTCATATACTTAATGGTGTGCGATCAATGAAATTATGTTGTTACTAAGTACAACGGAACGTACATACTTATGTACATATATGAAATACGACATTGTATGCGATACCGGATACGCTGTACTGTCACAGCCCTTGCTAAACCTACACTAGGAGTTATATAAGTGTAATTTCGCGCCAAAATGACAGTGGGATAGGACGGGTTCCACTGACGTTAAAATCCACAGTACCAGCAAAACCGCTGACAGAGCGTCCGTCGCGAACGTGACGTCACACGGCTAAACACACAGCTCGGATCCAATAGATATGCAAATGCGCGCGCGCAGTAATGAAGCCGGCCGTTAGTCAGCGCAGGCCGTAACTCAAGCGCTGCTTCGAAATTGAACTGGGGACAGGGGAGGTGTGGAGATGAAGTAGGATAAAGTTTTTCGGCCTTGGGTTTAAAGTTGCGGTGGAGTACGGAAACGGTGGAAAGTCACCGTCAGTGAAGAAGAACCTTGTATATACGAAATGGGTGATATAGAGATTTAGGTTTGCGGGTCCCCTGTGGACAATGCCAAAGTTAAGGGCCATAAAGCCAATTTTGTTGGTGGCCTCTTTATCCGCATAAACGGCATCTCTTCTTGTACCTATAATTCTATGCGATAAAAATATATTAAATATGCCCGCGACTTCGTCCGCGTGGAAGTCGTTTATATCGTAGCTCCATATAAACTTTCAACCCCCATTTCACCCCCTTAGGGGATGATTTCCGGGACAAATACTATTCTAGGTCTTTTCCCGGAACTCAAACTATCTCTATACCAAATTCCATCTAAATCGGTTCAGCGCACCGGTTTAAGCGTAGATAGGTAACTGACAGACAGACAGACACACTTTCGCATTGAAATGAAATGAATGAAATGAAAATAATTTAATCCAGAACAGCATTTATAATATTAGTATGGATATATAGTTTAGTATGTATAGTATTATAGTATGGATAGTAAGCCCTTAACTATTGACCACAGGAAAGACAACCTTTGTTTTTCTGACTGTCTGTATGACCCAAATATCATTTGAAATTTAAATAACAGTAGGTTTTTGATGAAGGGAAACATCGTGAAGAAGCCCCAAGACCGTCTAGCCTTTTCTCTGGGTTGGAAGGTCAGACGGCAGTCGCTATCGTAAAACTAGTGCCTATGAAAAATCTTGGGATTAGGTGTCAAAGCAGACCCCGCGGGCTCTGCCGTCTGGGAAGTTGCTTTCGTAAAGCTGTCGAACTCGCAAGCTTGTCTTTTCTTAAACTTTATACTTACTGTAGGTATAGTATAGCAACATTTTCTCACAAGCCGTCTAGCGTCTCCATACCTTCCTCTGCGAGCTAATCTCACACCTCCGCCAACCACAAAATTAATAACATGTTGATTTTTAATTTTTGTTCTTCATACACTTATTATTATTTAAACTGAATCCCATGCATTATTTATTACTATTTATATAACATATGTTGATCATTTTTCAATGTTTCGAAGCAATTAACACTTCATTTCGGTGTTTAATACGTTCAGTTGTTTTGTTCGATACGTGTCGGCGATAAATTGTTTCGCGCGATGCGGAATAGCCGCGTTAGAAATTACGATTCGAATTTTGAAATTTGTTTGCAAGCGGTCGGTTTGCATATTGTGTGCTGCAGGGGGGCTATCATTAATTCGGATGGTCGAAATGTCGAACGTGGTTTTGAGAGATTGAGCCTAAGTTGTGTGTAGCAGCGTATTGGCATTATCGTGTGTGTCTGTGATAAACATCTCCATAAAAGTCTAGAGACGTTGATAGACAATTAAGCTACGTTCTAGTATAAATTTCATTGACAAATAAATACATCGAAAACTAGGCCAAGATTAAGAGACGGTAGTGTTGTGTGTAAGGGTAGCAATGCGCGTGTGATGCATGTTGGAGTTGCAAGCGTTCATAGAAAGTTTGAAAAAACCTTTATTTCTGGTAAAAAAATTAAGTGTTGGCATATTTACGTCATTTGGATAGATAGTTGCCTAAACTTGCTAAAACATGGAATTCCCCAATGCATCCCCTTAAAGAGCTCGGAGCAACCTATGATTCTTTACCGGCTGTGAAGTAATTTGGCCCAAATTAAAATTATGGGTATTCAATACTCCAAACTAATTAACTATCCACATAAATGACAAATCGAAACCTATTGTGTAAGACCTGCCACCCAAGTTTTACAGACCATACATACAGTCAACTACACACGCAAAACATTCAAAACCAGCTCTTATTCCGTTTGCTTTAGAGTAAAACTGAACACGTAGCTGTGTTGTTGATTGTACTCCACCGCCTGCGGGTGACTCCGGGATAAATGGTACAGATTTATCAATACACAATAGCGCTGTCACCCTATAATAGTGACTGTTCACCGACACAAATCAATGAGTTTTGGAGCTTGTAAGTACCTATTTAGCTAGACAGCCTGAGGCGGTTAGCCCGCTATTTGGACTTGGCTGAGCAATTGATGACGTCATGAAAAGATCGGAGGCGACTGTGTTTTGTTTTACGCTTGACAACAGTGTTGCGTGATCGCTTATGTTACACTACACTACAACCCGACCGAGCTAAGTATGCAGATCGCGTCAAATAAGTTCACTGAGTGAGGTGCCAGAACCAAGGTAACCGATATACATAGCCCTCCGAATCGCTAAACTTAAGCAGTAGTGGACGGGGCACATGGCACGTAGAACCAATGGCCGATGGAGCGGAAAGGTTCTCGAGTGGCGACCACGTACCGGAAGGCGCGGCGTCGGTAGGCCCCCCGCACAAGGTGGACTGATGACTTGGTAAAGGTCGCGGGAGTCCGCTGGATGCGGGTGGCGCAGGACCGGTCACTTTGGCACTATTTGGGGGAGGCCTATGTCCAGCAGTGGACATCTTTCGGCTGATATGATGAGTGAGGTGCAAACTTAGCTTGGTCAGGATTTAATGAGCATTAAAGCGAATCATAACAAGTACCTCTTAAAATAAACAGGAGCGTTTTAGCGAGCATTCTAGCAAGCATTCTAGCGATACATAATATGTAAATTTGCTGCGACCCTTTTGCCGAGCCGGGCAATTTGGTTTTGTTCCACCGCCGACGTCCCTCTCCGCCCAAACCTTCCACAGAGCATTGACTAGAGCGTTCGCTAGAATGATCGTTAAAATGTCCGTAGCTATGTTTGGCTCTACGCTTGGCTCAATTCGACAAATTTACGAAACGGCGAATGATCGATAATCTTTTACAGGTGAATGAACAAAAAAAAACAAAATACCAAAAGGTTTATTATCAAAAACAAAAACATCCATTCGATTTATTTCCATCAGAGACCAAACTAGGCTGAGCCTGTATCTTGGCCTTCTGCCGGTGCGTTTACCATCAATAACATTAATTAAATCCTTAGGTTCATACACACAAGAGTCGTTACAATTTTAAGAATAAACTTCCGTAATTTAAAAAGCTTACACTACTTCCACTACCTACTATTCTATACTTATTCGCTACTTACTCTCTGTTTAAGTGTGTGTGAATTTGTGCTTTATAGTTTATATCGTGTGTCTGTGTGTATGTATGTGTGTGTGTGTCTATCATAAGCATAAGTGAGTTAGCGACATTACCATCATCCTCCTAGCGTTCCCGGTTGTGCCCTAAAGGAGCCAGTGGTCCGCTTTGACACCTAATCCCAAGATTTGGCATAGGCACTAGTTTTACGAAAGCGATTGCCATCTGACCTTCCCAGAGGGAAAACTAGACCGTATTGGGATTAGACCGGTTTTCTCACGATGTTTTCCTTAATTCTAAATCTATCTAAATCTGATCTCTAGATGGAGTACCTCTGCATGGCGGGCGCTTGTCCTGAATTCCAAGACAGCCTGATGGAAGTCCTCAAGAAGAAATAATCTTGACCAGAAAAATCCCAATCCAATTCTTGATCTTGTATGATCTTGGCCATTTTTTAAACCTTTAATTGTGTACCTGATTAGCCTGATTTGTTAAACAAAATTAACTCAGTGTCAGTTTTAAGACGATAATTAAGTACCTAAGTATTCAGTTCATGCATATAAAATTTAACTTTTTCTTTTCAATTTATAAATGACTAGCTTCCGCCCGCGACTTCGTCTGCGTGGACCCGAGATAAAAACTTATCCTATATTTTAATCCAGACTCTATACTTACTATCTTCGTGCGTAATTTCATAGAAATCGGTTTAAGCGTGATTGAGTAGCAAACATCTAAACTTTCTCATATTTATTATATTATATAGTGGGATATGCCAAAACACGTTATTTAAATGTGAAACAATTTCATGTTCACATAAAATGTATGCTTAATTTTTGTCACAAAACTGACAATGAGTTAATTTTTGTTTAACAACTCACGTTAATTGGGTACACAAAATTTTGACAATCCCACTGTAGGTAGTTAATTAGTAAATCAATGGTTTAATTCACAGCACACTTACAGTGACCTGTCAGTATTCGCAGGATTATTCCGTCACTACAGGTACAGATAGTACCTACCTAGTGTTTAGATAAGTCGGTCATCACTGTGTGAACAAAATTAGTTAGATGATTAACATTTATTATGTGTCCAAATTGCCACCGTGGCACTCTTTGGGGGAGGCGTATGTCCAGCAGTGGACATCTTTCGGCTTATAGGATGATGATGATAATGTGAATAAAATAAAGAATAGACTTTCAAAACAAAGCTTTAACCGACTTCAAATCATTACCCAAATAGCTTCAAGTTTGCCTATAAAATTTGAAAAGTTCCCTCGATTTCTCCAGGATCCCATCATCAGAACTGGATGTTGGTGACAACGGGACCAATCTGAAAGTATATGCTTTCAAACAAAGAAAGAATTCTTCAAATCGGTTCATTAATTACGGATTTATCACGTAACATACAAACATAAGAAAAAACAAAAAAAAAAAATACATACAGGCGAATTGAGAACCTCCTCCTTTTTTGCAGTCGGTTAAAAATTGAGTCAGCACTAGGTCTTTTCTTTAAAAAAGTTCACAGTTATTGTTATACAAAATAAATTATACATTTTTATTCTTTCAATGCGCGTTTTCGTTAAAAATCTTCTGAATGTAGCTATCACAGATGTATGAATATAAGGAGATCGGACATGGCGGCCGATTTGTATAGAGTGAGCCTGTCGCAAGTACATTAACCCACACAACGCCCAAGTAATTGACAAGACAAAGCACGCACACATCTAAAACACACACACTTGTATACCTACACGCTTATTTGACAATAAACGCGCATCAAATCAGGCATTTTGGGAAAAAACGTAATATTCTCTGCGATCAGCACGCGTGCACAGTATGGCAGTGTATGCCCATTGAGCATACAGCTGCGACACGGCCGCCGGCGGCTTGTCCTCTCTCTAGTATTCTATGCTCTGAGGTAGCTATAGTACCTATTATCGGTCTACTGATTATTTTTTATCGGCACCGTCACGCATTTCCAATACTACACGCATTTACAATAGTTATAAAATATATGTAAATGACAGCTGACAACATAATCGACTGTTAATCTATCAGATACATGTTTTTGACATCTAGACACGCGGCAGTGTGACAAGCCAAGATCAAACCTAGAACTGACGATGCCGAACCATTACACGAGATATAACCATGAAGATATAATTTAAAATAGAAAACTTAACACTAAGTTAGAAACTAGGTTAAAAATAATTATAAAAAACCCCAAATCGCTTTCTGACGGCAGCGTGCCCCGAAGGGTCGCAGCATTGCCACGTTGTATGGCAATGCTGATCCGCTGTGCCAGATATGATCCAGCCTTCTGTCACCGCTACCAGGCGTTTGGAGCACTCCTTAAATAATCCATGGGCGCTTTCCCACCACGGTGCCAAAGTCTCGATCCCAAACGCCGCAAAGGTCATTGATGGCTGTGTACCTACTTGCGCCACTTGAGGAGTTCAGCCCAATTCGCCGCAGAGCGAGGACGCACGGAGGTGCCGTGGAGATGAGATAAAATCTATTTAACATCCTAGATCAGTGTTTTTCAACCTTTTTCATGGCGCGACCCCCCTAGAGTAAGAATCCAAGCAGCCGCGACCCCCAGGGGGGTCGCGACCCACAGGTTGAAAAATACTGCCCTAGATTAACTAGAACACGGCATCGGCATTTTTGCCACTGACTGACTGATAAACGATAGTATAAAAACACACCCACTTTAAGTATAACTCTATCGGCATACATTTTACTATGAACCACACTTACGGTGGTTACCGTCCAATACCAGTTGTGGCGATTTAGTCGTTACTGACGCTGTTAAATCAATCTTGAGCTACGATTAATCTTAAGTTATCTGCTTTGTGTAAATAATTCAATTTCAGGATTTTCTACAGTACTTGGCACCCACTTAGATCTCGACTCTTGTCGGCAACGACGCCCCGCTCGTAGCGGAATGCCCGCACCGCTGTGAGCGGGGAGTGCAGCGTGCATATAAAACAAATGCAATTTATATGGACGCTCCAAGCCCCGCTCGTAGCGGTGTGCCCGCGCCGCTGTGAGCGGGTCGTGCAGCGTGCATATAAAACAAATGCAATTTATATGGACGCTCCAAGCCCCGCTCGTAGCGGTGTGCCCGCGCCGCTGTGAGCGGGTCGTGCAGCGTGCATATAAAACAAATGCAATTTATATGGACGCTCCAAGCCCCGCTCGTAGCGGTGTGCCCGCGCCGCTGTGAGCGGGTCGTGCAGCGTGCATATAAAACAAATGCAATTTATATGGACGCTCCAAGCCCCGCTCGTAGCGGTGTGCCCGCGCCGCTGTGAGCGGGTCGTGCAGCGTGCATATAAAACAAATGCAATTTATATGGACGCTCCAAGCCCCGCTCGTAGCGGTGTGCCCGCGCCGCTGTGAGCGGGTCGTGCAGCGTGCATATAAAACAAATGCAATTTATATGGACGCTCCAAGCCCCGCTCGTAGCGGTGTGCCCGCGCCGCTGTGAGCGGGTCGTGCAGCGTGCATATAAAACAAATGCAATTTATATGGACGCTCCACGCTCCGCTCGTAGCGGAGTGTGAACTCAGTAGGTCAATCGCGTAACGCATTGTACGCGCGTCAGGTAGGTCTAAATGTCACATTTTATATAGAAAATTGACAGTTAAATTGTACCGACGACATGCGTTCGGAACGTTACGTGATAACCCCTCAGGTCAGGCCGTACACTAATCCTTACCATTGGGTTACCTGTGTGTTTGTTTAGTTCTAAATCATAATAAAACTAACCCCAATAAATGGCATAGTCGTTAAAAATGTTAACCCTGCTTTTGCGTTCGAACTAAAATACTATAATTAAGCTAACCGAAGTTTTATGGGGTGTAAAAGTTTTAATTCGACACGATTGGAAAGAAGGATATGTATATATTTAAGTCATGAGCAGTGCAATAATAATTTGCATTTTGCATATGATTATTTTATTATTATAGCACTTAAAGTATTACGAGAACAATATTCATTTGCTATTCCGCTAAAAACGTGCTGGTCGATCAGCGGAGATCAAATGCAACTGTTTGCGTATAAACATGCAAATAATTACAGCAAACCACCACCAATAATGAAAAAACCTCGACACGTGTTTCGCCTCTCTACGAGTACGAGTACTTAAAGTAATAAAGAGAGTAAAGGAGTCCATATTAAAGGACAGTTCTCAAACAAATAAAAAAATAAAAAAAAATAATTACTGGGGGACAATCATACACAAATCGACCTAGTCCCAAACTGAGGAAAGCTTTTACGATGGGCACTAGACGACGATATTATGAAGAATTAGGCACTTATGTAGATAAATAATTAACTTAAATACCTACGTAGAAAACATCTATGATTCAGGAGCAAATATTCGTGCCTGTCACACAAATAAATGCCCCCTTACCAGGATTCGAACCTTCGTATGCCAGGGTCACTACCAACCAGACCAATTCGCCAGATGAACATAATAAGTCCATGAAATTATAACTAATCCTACAAATAATATAATAGAGACAGTTTGGATGTAAATTACTAAAAAAAAAAATTCCAAATCAGCCCAGGCGTCTTCGAGTAATAATAAAAAATAAAAACCGGCCAAGTGCGAGTTGGACTCGCGCACGAAGGGTTCCGTATCATTATCTATAAAAACGGCAAAAAATCACTTTTGTTGTATGGGAGCCCCCCTTAAAAAAATATTTTATTTTATTTTTAGTATTTGTTGTTATAGCGGCAACAGAAATACATAATCTGTGAAAATTTAATCTGTCTAGCTATCACGGTTCTAGAGATACAGCCTGGTGACAGACAGACGGACGGACAGCGAAGTCTTAGTAATAGGGTCCCGTTTTACTCTTTCAGTACGGGACCCTAAAAACATGACGAATTCAGAACCTCCTCCTTTTTTGAAGTCGGTTAAAAATAAATGAACTACTGAACGGATTAAGATGAACTTGGTATACTAACTCGAACTAGGACTTTTGTAGAACTTTGGTATTTGGTGAGCTTTGGAGCTACGGTAGTCTAGTGGTTCAGGCATGCGGCTGTCAAGCGGCGGTGGGTTCAATCCCGGCTCTTACCAATGAGTTTTTCGGATTATGTTCCTACAGAATATTTATCGTTAGCTTTTCGGTGAAAGAAAACATCGTGAGGAAACCGGTCTTATCCCAATAAGGTCTAGTTTTCCCTCTGGGTGGGAAGGTCAGATGGCAGTCGTTTTCGTAAAACTAGTGCCTATGCCAAATCTTGGGATTAGGTTTTAAAGCGAACCTCGGGCTCGTTTAAGGCACAACCGGGATTAACGCCAGGAGGATGTATTTAACAGTAGCTTTTTGCCCGACTAACTGCATAGCCGATGGGAGGGGTAGTTTTAGTCCGACTAACTGCATAGCCGATGGGAGGGGTAATTTTAGCAGTCTATGTTTGTATGCTAAGATCAAGTCAAGAAAAATGGTGCAATATTGTAACACACTGGTACCCTAGAGATGGTAAGAGGAGTAGGGGAAGGCCATACAAGAGATGGGAGGACGAGCTCAAACTGACAGCCGGTCCAAACTGGAGAAGAGTCGCAAATGATAGACGGCAATGGAAGGGGTTAGAGGAGGCCTTTGCCAAGAGGCACACTGAACTCAGAGACATAATATGAAGAAAAAAAAACACATATATATATATATATATATATATACACAAAACAACATATAACAAAAAAAAAATAAAAAAAAAATAACAAAATATATTGTATAACTAGCTTTTGCCCGCGACTTCGTCCGCGTAGAACTCGTTTATATCGTAGCTCGATACAAACTTTCACCCTCCATTTCCCTTTTAGGGGTAGCTTTCCGATATAAAAACTATCATATGTCCTTACCCGAGACTCAAACTATCTTTATCATTATTATCATTTATCATCATCATCATATCAGCCGAAAGACGTCCACTGCTGGACATAGGCCTCCCCCAAAGAGTTCCAAAGTGACCAATCCTGCGCCACCCGCATCCAGCGGATTCTTGCGACCTTTACCAGGTCATCAGTCTACCTTGTGCCTACCAACGCCGCGCCTACTAACTACCTCTATACAACGTTTTATCTAAATGGGTTGTATAGTAGCTTCATACAAATATTCAACCCCCATTTCACCCCCTTAAGAGATCATTTCCGGGATAAAAACTATCCTATGTCCTTTTCCGGAACTCAAACTATCTGTTAACCAAATTTATTCTAAATGGGTCACTCACATCCAAATTTTCACCCCTTAGGGGAGGATTTTCGGAATAAAACTATCCTTTGTCCTTCCCCAGGACTCCCAACTATCGCTATACTAAATGTTCACCCCCATTTCACCCATATCCGGAATGATATCAGATGTCCTTTCCCAGGACTCAAATTATCTCTTAACCAGATTTCAACTAAATGAGTTCCATAAACTATGCATTATCCTTTTTCGGAACCCCAAACTATCTCTATACCAAATTTCATCCAAAAGGTACATCCAAATTTTCACCCCCTATTTTATGCCCTTGGAGGATTTTTTTCGGGACAAAAGCTATTCGTTGTTCTTCTACGCGAGGAAAACTATCTCTATAGGCACCAAATTTCATCCTAATCCAAATTTAAACCACCATTTCACCCCCTTAGAGGATGATTTCCGGAATTAAAACTACGCTTTGTCCTTGCCCAGGACTCAAACCATCTCTATACCAAATTCTATCGAAATGGTTTCCATCCAAATTTTAACCCCCCAATTCCCAGCACTCAAACTATCTCTTAACTGTTAACTTAAGTTTTATAAGTTTTTATTGTTACTAACATGATATGGACTAAGTCTGAAATAAATAATTTGCATTAAATTAAATTAAACAAATTTCATCTAAAAAGGTCACATCACATCCAAATTTTCATCCCTTAAGGGGGTGATTTTCGGGATAAAACTATCCTATGTGCTTCTGGAACTCCAACTCGCTATACCGTAAATGGGTTCCATACAAATTTTCATCCCCCATTTCACCCCCTTAGGAGATGATTTCTGGACTAAACATTATTTTAGGTCCTTCCCCAGGACTAACTATCTCCATACCAAATTTCATCTAAATGGGTTCTATCCAAATTTTCAATCCTCATTTCACCCCCTCAGGAGATGATTTTTCTGGATAAAAACTATGCATTGTCCTTCCCTGGGACTCCTTCTATCTCTTTACCAAATTTTAACTGAATGGGATTTATCCACATTTTCACCCCTATTTCATCCCCTTAGGGGATGATTTTCGGGATTCAAAGTATCCGTTGTCATTCTCCGGGACTCAAACTATCTCTATACCAAATTTGATCTAATCGGAGTCCATCCAAAATTTCACCCCCCACTACACCCCCTTATGGGCAGATTTCCGGGATAAAAACTATCCAATGTCCTTTCCCAGAACTTAAACTAACTCTAAACCAAATTTTATCAAAATGGGTTTCATCCAAATGTTCACCCCCACGTTTTACCCCCTAAGGGGAAGATTTCCGGGATAAAACCTATCCTTTGACCTTCCCCGGGACTCGAACTATTTATATACCAAATTTCATCCAAATCGGTGCAGCGGTTTAAGTAGCTCCATACAAACTTCCACCCCCCACTTCATCCCCTTAGGGATTTATTTATGGGATAAAAACTACCCTATGTCCTTCCCCAGGACTCAAACTATCTATATACCAAATTTCATCTAAATCGGTTAAGCCGTTTTCACGTGATGCGCGGTCACATAAACAGACAAACAGATAAACAGAAAAACAGATAAACAGATGAACAGACAAACAGATAAACAGACAAACAGATAAACAGACAAACAGACAAACAGACAAAAATTCTAAAAACTGTTGGAACGTGTTCCAATTTATTTTCGAATTACTTCCATGTAGGTACAGACTTTCGACCCTCTTCAGCTTTATTATATGTATAGATAAATAGATAGAAGATAATGAAACTCCCATTCAAATATCTCAAAAAATTATGAAGCTACATCCGTTTTAATGTCGCTTGTTAGAGTGAGAAAACGATGAGGGACTGTGACGTCAATATACTCGAGCGTCATAGTAAAAAACAATCGTTTCATATGAAGGTGCGTTTTGCGGAAAAGGGACAGAACATACCCCCTCTTAAAACTTTGGACTCTTATAACTTAATCATTACCTATATAACCTCTTGCTTTGTTTTTTTCTCCATTTGACTATATTTATTTTAAATTCTTTTTCGAGAAAATACATTATGATTATTTACCATATTTTCGATTCCTGAGCTATAACCACGAACTTCGGAATTCGAAAATATTCGGGTATCTCTATCTCTATCGCACTAACCATACTCGAGTGACAGGGATGCAAATATATGAACATTGAGTATCGGTTTTCGTGGTAGCGCCGCAGGTACTTTGGCTGAATGCGCCGAGCGCGTGCCATTGTCATTCAAAAAAAACAAATTCGTGTTAATTATATTGTTCAAATTTGTTGATTTAATTTATTGAAATCACGACATAAAACGACATTTGCGCATATAAGTTCTCATATCAGAATCGAATATTTTTTTATGGTTTATATTTTAACATTTGTCTCGTAAAGGTCTATCGTAGACGGGATTTAAATTATTAATAAGTGAAAGGCAAAGCAATTCCGCCATTTTGACGAAAATTTGACGGTTCTTATAGCTGACAGTTGGAGCAGCGTTTGATTTCAATAAAAATAAATGAAAAATTAAATGAAGTCGTATATTTCGGAAAATTAATTAACTGTCGCAGTCGGATAAAAACTATCCTAAGTTGCAGCTAGAATAATAATGTACCTATATAAAATGTTTCATATTTTTCCGTTCATGGGATGCTGAGAACATTCGAACCGCGCAAAGCTTAGTTTCAAACTGGCTGATTCTTTTTTTAATTTAGAGATTTATTATAAGTGGAGATAAATAGATAGAAGATAATGAAACTCCCATTCAAATATCTCAAAAAATTATGAAGCTACATCCGTTTTAATGTCGCTTGTTAGAGTGAGAAAACGATGAGGGACTGTGACGTCAATATACTCGAGCGTCATAGTAAAAAAACAATCGTTTCATATGAAAGTGCGTTTTGCGGAAAAGGGACAGAACATACCCCCTCCTAAAACTTTGGACTCTTATAACTTAATCATTACCTATATAACCTCTTGCTTTGTTTTTTTCTCCATTTGACTATATTTATTTTAAATTCTTTTTCGAGAAAATACATTGTGATTATTTACCATATTTTCGATTCCTGAGCTATAACCACGAACTTCGGAATTCGAAAATATTCGGGTATCTCTATCTCTATCGCACTAACCATACTCGAGTGACAGGGATGCAAATATATGAACATTGAGTATCGGTTTTCGTGGTAGCGCCGCAGGTACTTTGGCTGAATGCGCCGAGCGCGTGCCATTGTCATTCAAAAAAAAACAAATTCGTGTTAATTATATTGTTCAAATTTGTTGATTTCATTTATTGAAATTACGACATAAAACGACATTTGCGCATATAAGTTCTCATATCAGAATCGAATATTTTTTTATGGTTTATATTTTAACATTTGTCTCGTAAAGGTCTATCGTAGACGGGATTTAAATTATTAATAAGTGAAAGGCAAAGCAATTCCGCCATTTTGACGAAAATTTGACGGTTCTTATAGCTGACAGTTGGAGCAGCGTTTGATTTCAATAAAAATAAATGAAAAATTAAATGAAGTCGTATATTTCGGAAAATTAATTAACTGTCGCAGTCGGATAAAAACTATCCTAAGTTGCAGCTAGAATAATAATGTACCTATATAAAATGTTTCATATTTTTCCGTTCATGGGATGCTGAGAACATTCGAACCGCGCAAAGCTTAGTTTCAAACTGGCTGATTCTTTTTTTAATTTAGAGATTTATTATAAGTGGAGATAATAACAAAAAAAAAAAAAAAGGATACAGCATGTCCTACATTAAAACATTATGTATACATTCAATATGGAGTTCAGGATCAAGGGCTTATATAGATAGATAGATAGATAAATATAGATGTTTGTATTTAGGTACTGAACCGATTTTGATAAATGAGGTGTCCAACACGCTAGTTAGTTAGTTGTACTGGGCGTTTTCCGCAAATCGACATCTATTGCGCCTATTTTGCGTGAAACGGCGGTGTGGCGCTACTCTAACCACCCCAACTCGTCTAGAAAGTTGGTGAGTGCCTTGGTGTTGCTGACTGCGTCCCGTAGTGTGTCTGGAGAACCTAGGTGCTTTATTAAAAAAAAAAAAAAAAAAAAGTCCAGTCCACGTGACATGCTACCTTACGTGTGTATGAAAAAAAAACAGTATTTGTCTGTCAGTTTTCCGTAGTCAGGGTACAGTTGTTTGTTCCTTTTATGCTTCTCGCCGGTGTACTAAAACATCGTGAGGAATATAAGGCAAGTTTCCCATTAGGAATTTCCGTGAAGGCAATATTGACTATTGTTAGGATAATGTTATTATTTTACCGTGAATTTTCCACATAGTAAGTTTCGCAAAAAATATGAGAATATCTTGTTGGAGAGCGTTGCTACGCTGAAGATGCATCGAATGTCAATCCATAACTTCCATAGGTACTAAATATTATCTATAATTATGCAAAAGTGTGTCTGTCTGTTACCTCACGCTCACGCTTCCACCGCTAAACCGATTTAGATGAAATTTTGTATAGAAATAGTTTGAGTTGCGGGAAAAGACGTAGGATAGTTTTTTATTCCCGGAAATCATTGACAATGTGGGCTGAAAATTTGTATGGACGATTTAAACGAGTTCCACGCGGACGTAGTCGCGGGCAGAAGCTAGTATTATTATAAATGCGAAAGTAACATTGTCTATCTGTTTGTTACCTTTAACGCTTAATCCGCTAAACCGATTGAGATGGTATTTGGTTGGAAATAGTTTGAACCCCGGGGGGAGGACATAGGATAGTTTTTATCCTAGAAATCATCCCCTAAGGAGGTCAAATGGGGGATGAAATTTTGTACCTATGGACCTACGATATAAACGATTTACACGCGGACGGGGTCGCGGGCTAGTAAGTATAAAATAAAGAAGAACATCACACAACATCACGCCACGCTCCTGCCGTGTCATTACAATATTTTTACCCTTTTCATTTGCACGACCACTTCATACCAAAAGATCTTAAAAGCCGTTTGTGTCTCGCTATTATACTCCTTGTAGTTGAAACGGCCAACGGGTGCATGATGAAACAATCACAGGTTTACAGTGGTGCTGTCTCGTAAATCAAAGTGTTATTGTCTTATGGGATCATTTTAAATGGCCGTGGGTTAGACCGTTCTACATTATTATTCCGTCCTAAGAGAGTTACGTACGATTCTCACCGAACGGACCGGGCTGACCTGGTAAAGGTTGCGGGAGTCCGCTGGATGCGGGTGGCGCAGGACCGGTCATTTTGGCACTCTTTGGAGGAGGCCTATGTCAAGCAGTGGACATCATTCGGCTGATATGATGATGATGATGATGATGGGCCGGGCCGGATCGCCTGGCGCCACGTCGCAACTCGCAACGGATGCACTTGGATCGCATTTTTAACCGATTTCAAAAAAGGAGGAGGTTATTTGTTCCACTGTATGTTTTTTAACATTTTTTTTGCATGTATGTTCGCTGATTTCTATATAGGTACGTCAATTGTGGATCAAAATCTTTTTTTAATCGAAAGAGTATTATGTAGGTATCTACTTCTGAGGTGGTCCCAGGGAAATTGAGGGCAACATGCCTATTAAATTCAAATTCCTTTGACAACTAGTAAAATGCCGCCGGCCCGGCCCAGTCGCGCGGTGAGAATCATACATTACTTAGGGTGATGAGTAAGGTAAGAGATGGATAAGTTGAGAGTGAGAGACCTGCGTTCATCTCTACTCTCTAGCTATCAACACAACGAAATTGCCCATACACTAGTGCAAAGTTGAAGACTAGGACGTTTACTTTAATGCACAATATTATAGAAAGACAATAGGGAACATGACTGCAATGTTCTGCCGCCAGAGGCAGCACTACAATAAAGGGATTCACACATACATGCACAATTGATTGTCAAATGAGTGACAAGGATGCTTGCATAGACAATACCGCCAGTGCGAACGAGATACAATGTCAACGCTGCTAGTGTCGCCACCTACGAAGAGTTTTGCGTAATGTTCCCTATTACTGCAGTGCCACACCGAAATATCCTTTACGGTGTGACAGCAAGCCACGTTAATACACTTAATTACAGCCGTCCGTTTCACAAAGAATTCCTAATTTCCAACCCTCGGTAGTTAAAGTTATTGCCGATTTAACTGTCCGGTCCGTGCAAACATAAGGCTTGAAGGCTGTTAATATTCGATATTGTTTTAAATTAGTTTTTAATTTTGTTTGTGTAGCGTTTTCGGAGCTTTGGTAATAAAATACTAATCACGTGTTGAATCCTGGGGCCCAATGAAAGAAAGAAAGAAAGAAAGAAAACATTAATTCGTGACAACAACGCAATAACAAAGAATGGTGGGCAAAAATGTATGGAACCCGGCCCGGTCACCAATTGAATTACAACGTATACTGTAGGCTTATTGATCCCACTATTTGCTGTAATTGTTATTATGACAACTAGACTGTGAAGGCTGGGAGAAAATCTTATTGTACATGATAGCCAGTTAGCCAGATAGTTTAGTCTAAAAAAATCGGTCAAGCATGACTCAGATATATACGTCTTCTCCGGGGTTTTTGAAGTTTGTCCCCGTATTAGAAAATGAAGCTTATGTAACTAGCTTTCCCGTGGTATACATGAGCTCGGTATTGGTTATATGGGCCAATTTGCCCATTATTCAGTCACATACACACATACATATTTGTCCGGAAATGGTCACAACTCAGCGTAATAATGATGACAATGGTGAAAACCTAATAAAGTAATCCTAAGTTAATAAGTAAAATAATCCATAGTCTGATGAAGTCTGAGTCATACACATTAAGTAATTCAAAAAGAGACGTATATGTGACAACTGCGTCCGTGCTTTCAAAAAGCATAAAAATTAAAAGATGAAAGTTTCAATTTCATAACCAAGTTCGTGCCAAACAAGGAGCCGCTGTAAGGCATTGCGAGTGTAGGCAGCCTTGAGTGAACTCCCCTCCCTTCGTATTTTGTGAAAATTTGTTTGGCGACGCTCATTGTCAGAAGTGACATAGGCGCCATCATCTGTCCTGCCCTGCACCACCAGTTTCTCCTACAACGCGCCGGCGTGAGACAACACACGCCCACACCCTATTGGTCCAAGCTGACATCGTCAAGGCGACCAAAGAACGACCACATGCGCACAGACGATTTTTCAATCAATTTAAAATGAAACTGTCACCATTGATTTTTATTTATGTTTAGTTTTGATAGTTATAATATGTGATAAGGCGTTTTAATTGATATTTTTTATAGGAAAACGATTTGTTAATAGTTTTAAATAAGATAATCATAAGAACCATATAGTGCCTGTTGCCCCGGATGGAATGCTGTGTTTGTCAAAAGATTTTTTCATCGGCAACAGGTCTACGTATCCACCAGGGACGTATCCATCAGGTCCGTATAACCTCTGTACCATCTACAGCACACATCCCGGCTCCCTGCTCCCATCCTACATTACCTCCCACCCCCGACACTCCTCTCCAGACTCTCCTCGGCCAACTCAAGCAGTCAACTTCCATTATAAAACGTATACCACGCGGTGCCCGATCGACGGTTTCAGAGGCATTAGCGGGCGCAATCAATAATTGCGTTAGAAACAACAATAGTAATTCTTGGCAGGACCTCCTTACCTTTTCGTTTAAAATTCTCCATGTTTCAGAAGAATCTAACAGTAATATTTCCCTAACGCAAAAAATAAAAAACAACATTTTAAATCCGTCTATACCTATTTGCGCCCCTTCGTCTGGAACTCACAGAAAGAAGTATGACTTGTTTGGAAAGGTCGAGGAAAAAATACACGACGGTGATCTCAAAGGAGCAACACGCCTGTTGTTCTCAAACGACACCTTAGCACCCGACACACCGGAGACCAAAGCCGCATTACAGTCCAAGCACCCCCCAGGCCCTTCCACCCCGATCTTCGTAGACCCTCCATCCGACCCCTCAGCCTGCCTCCACGCCACAGCAAGAGACGTACTAACAGCCCTCGCCTCGTTTCCAAAAGGATCGGCGTCTGGTCTAGACGGCATATCCCCACAGCATCTGATTGACCTCACCAGCTACGGCACAGGTGTAGCTGGTGAACAGTTGACCACAAGCCTCACAAAACTGGTCAATCTCATGCTTCTGGGAGATGTTTGCCCGGATGTAACGCCGCTTATATATGGAGCAAATCTTATTGCCTTGGCAAAAAGGGATGGTGGCGTACGCCCCATCGCAGTAGGCTCTACATTCCGACGTTTAGCAGCCAAGATCTGCGTCCGGCTCACTAGAACAAAATTACAGGCCCTCTTTGAACCCGTACAAGTCGGCTTTGGAACTCGTGGAGGTTGCGAGGCAGCAGTCCACGCTGTTCGTACCTTTGTAAAAAGTGATTCGTGCGAGGTTCTTCTAAAATTAGACGTAAAAAACGCATTTAATTCGGTCAATAGGGACACCCTGCTAAACGAAATTAAAACACATGTCCCAGAAATTTATAACTTCCTTCTCCAGTGCTACCACTGCCCCTCAAAACTAGTTCATAAATCCAACGAGATTCTTTCGGCCGTCGGTTGTCAGCAGGGTGATCCCCTCGGTCCAGCGATATTTAGTTTGGCAATGAATGCGATAATCCACAACCTAAATTCGAAATTAAATATTTGGTACCTCGACGATGGGACCTTAGCCGGAGACGCACAGACAGTCCTAGCAGATTTGGTGCATGTTAAACGGCACTTCAATCACATTGGTTTAGAATTAAATTATGACAAATCTGAATTATATATTTCGGACAAAGTTAATCCACTAACCGCTTCCCAAATCGCTCAAAACTTTAACAACGAAGCTCTTAACATAAAAGTAGTATTGAAGGACAGTCTGCACCTCCTCGGCTCCCCCATCTTCGAGGAGGCCATTCCTCTTGTCTTAAATAAATCAACAACAAAATTCAGCAAGTATTCGGACCGCCTTGTCAAAATTAGCAGCCACTCAGCTTTATTTATTTTAAAATTCTGTCTGTTTGTCCCTAAATTCACTTACCTGCTTCGCTGTTGCCCCATTTGGAAATTCCCACATTTGACCACACCTATTGACAGTCTAATGAAATCCCAAATTGAAAACATCGTGAACATTCACTTCAGCGAACAGGCATGGACCCAAGCTGCCTTACCAATAAGGAATGGCGGCCTAGGAACCCGCAAAATTTCAAGTGTGGCTTTGCCGGCATTCCTGTCTTCAATCCACAGCACGCTAGATCTCGCAGGTAAAATACTAAAAGCCCCAACGGGCATTAACTGCGAGATTGCATGTTTGGACGAGGCCATGAATGCCTGGCTAGCTGGACCGAGTCCAAATCTCCCGTGCAAACAACATAGGCAAAGGGCATGGGATACAATAGCCTCCGTCGCCACCTTACAAACATTAATAGAGCCTTCAACAGGCAGGGACCGGGCCAGGCTGTTAGCGGTGTCCAAGCCAGAATCTGGTTACTGGCTCCATGCATATCCCTCGCCCAACACTGGTACTTTTATCGACCCAGACACTCTACGCATAGCCGTCGGTCTCCGGCTGGGAGCTGGGATCTGCACAGGTCACAACTGTGTTTCTTGTGGGGCTCCAGTGGACCGATTCGGCCACCATGGCCTCTCCTGCTCCTCGGGCGCCGGCCGCCTGTCCCGCCACGCCGCTCTCAACGACATTCTCAGAAGAGCGCTCGTCAGTGCCAACGTTCCCGCTGCTCTGGAGCCCCAGATTGTGCGGAGCGATGGCAAGCGCCCTGACGGGATGTCGTTGATACCCTGGAAGACGGGCCGTGCGCTGGTGTGGGACGCCACCTGTACAGACACCCTGGCAGCGTCCTACCTACCAGCGACTACCAAACGCGCGGGGGCGGCGGCAGACGCCCGGGAACGCCTCAAGGTCTCAAAGTACAGCTGTCTCGGCGCCCAATATCAGTTCTTTGCTTTCGGCGTCGAGACACTAGGTCCTTGGGGTAAGGGTGCGCTGGATCTCCACAGGGAGCTCAGCAAAAGGTTGAGGGAGGCAACGGGTGACCCTCGCGCCGGCAGCTTTCTCGCGCAAAGGATCGCAATCGCAGTTCAGCGCGGGAATGCTGCCTGCGTGATGGGCACCCTGCCAAGAGGCCCAGGCCTCTTATTTAATTAGTTATTTTATTTTATTTTTTCTAAGTTTAAGGTTTAGTTTTAGTTATTTTAATTTAATAATAGTTTAGTTTTGTAAAAGTTTTATACATGTGTTTACTATTTTATCCATTAAACTTAGTAATAACTAGTTACTTTAAAATCAAAGTTTAAACCGACTTCAATTCAGTATTTCGCCAAGCCACATAGGTACCTACATGGACATTTCCACATTTCCTTTCCAGTTCACCACATGAACTGCTTTCCGAGAGCAAATGCGTTGATTCATCCTCCTAGCGTTATTCCCGGTTGTGCCCTTAGGAGCCCGGGGTCCGCTTTGACACCTAATCGCGAAAGCGACTGCCATCTGACCTTCGAACCCAGAGAGAAAACTAGACCTTTTTTGGGATTAGACCGGTTTCCTCACGATGTTTTCCTTCACTGAAAAGCTAACGGTAAATATTCCGTACATAAGTTTGTTGTTGAGCAAATGCGTTGATTATTACAGAAAAAACCCAAGTCGCTATCTGTGGTCTGATAATATTTGAGGAGGTCCGTCGATTACACAAGGATCTCAGAATTAACACTTGACTAGTTGCTACTCCAACGGTATCATGTCAGAATCTTTGACGTCCTTTACATATTTTGATTGCATGAAATCATATAAGAGGAGACGCTGGTGTGAAAGAGGCTTTATAGCCCAACTACTCTCCTTCTCTGTCCTCTTTGGTGGACTTTGGCCATGTCCACCGAAGAGACACGAACCTACAATGACTAGACTTTTTACATAGGTACTTAGATATGTAAATACTTACAAACTACAAACATCACTGTCTTTTCTCCTTGCCTTCCTCCTATACGGGGTTGGCCTCCATTACATTCTCACCATTTCTGGCGGTTTTGGGTGGTCACTGGGTTTACGAATATTATTTCCAACGTATTCAAGTCAATCCGATTGGTGGCCAATTACAGGAAAAAGGAGCGTCGGTCGTCCACCAGCTCGATGGGTTGATGACATAAAAAAGACCGCGGGTCATTGCTGGATGAGACTAGCCCGAGACCGGGATAAGTGGCGTACGCGAAGAGAGGCTTATGCTCAGCAGTGGGCGATTACAGGCTAAAAATTGATTCAAGTCAGCTGCGATAGTTTTAGTCCATGTAGTGGGCGGGTGGCCTCTTCCCCTTTTACCCCTGTCTATGGCCATTACTTTTCTGGTCATATGATCCTCATATCTTCGCATGACGTGGCCGTACCAGCGTAGATGGTATTCTCTTAGTTTGAGGCTTATGTCAGCCACCTTAAAAGATCCTGGGATGTACTCATTTCTCACTTTGTCGAGACGTGTAACGCCTCCAGACTCCAGACCAACGCAGCATGTTCATTCCGGCGACGTGCAGTTTCAGTGTGTCCACTTTTATCACAATTTTAAGAATTATCTTGTGGTCGGTGGAGTATTTTGCCAATTATCTCTGTCGTATGCCAGCCCTTTGATTTCCTGATACGGCACGACACGAGTATTGTCCTTTATTTGGTCCATATAACTGCGCCGTAGTCTTCCCCTGCCTCTCCTGCCGAAGGAGAGGCAGGGGAAGGAGTCCTTCCTTCTATCTTTCCTTCAATGATGGTTTTGAAGAAATTGTCGTGCCGTATCAAATGACCAATCACTTTCTCCCTTTTACAAACTACAAAAATGCTAGAAAATTAACCCAATTGGGTTGTTTTCAAATAAAATGTACCAGAGTTAAAGTAAAATTAAGATACGTTAACTTTCTCAGGCGAATCACGAAAGTTAGTCATACATTTCTACGGCAAATTTTCGTGACTCACCTGTAAAATTAAGAAACGTTAACTTTGTCAGGTGGGTAATGTAAATTTGCTATACATTTATACGGCAAATTATAGTGACTAAATCGACAAAGTCAACGTTTCTTAATTTACCTTAACTAGGGTAGTACACTTTTAATTGAAAACAACCCAATTACGACTGTTTTAACAGCATTCAGTAAATATTCAAATATTATTCCTGTGAAGCTGTTTTAACAAGATTCTGTAATATTCAAATATCACTCCTGTGAAGTTGATGATGATGACGCAATGACTACTAAACTAGGAGCGGTTGATATACGACCTCGAGTTATTGACCTCAAATTCTTTCGTCTCAATCAAATGTAATAAACAACAAACAAAACCGAATTTTACACATGTTAAGGGCCGGCTATTTACAATAAACCCTGAGATAGTGTTTAGAGTTCCGTAGGCAGGACCTTTTAACCTATACTTTCAAAGATTCCTGAAGGCTTTCGATGTAGATTGTTGAACGAGCGCGCGAAGCGAGCTAAGCTCTCCGTTTCAGCTTGGGCCAAAATTATTTCGTATGTCCGGCTGTCTGTGTTCTCCTCTACAGGTCGCATTTTCTCAACCGGTTCTCGTGGAATTTTGTGAGCGAGATCGTTTTTTTTTGTCAATTTAGTTTTTGGAAACTCAAGTTTATTTTTTGTAATATTGTCTGTGAGTTCTACAGCTCACAGATCTACTAGTATTCTAGCCCAAAGTCTGGTAATAGCTTGTTTTTGTCTGAATTGCTACCTAAAACTCCCTATTTCCTCAAAAACTGTCAACGGCCTTTTTGAAACCGGGCCGCCATTTTGAAATTCGCTATATTGGAGATGCAAGCAAGAAAGACGACTTTTGATTTACTCTATTTGTACGAGTATGACCCATATACTCTGTAGCTCTATAATAGTATAAGTTTTATTGATACATATATATATATAAACGTTTTCGAACGCGTTTGCGTTTAGGTCCAATTTGTATGGCAACGCGAGCAGCGCCTCTGGTGGTAAATATCCCACCATAAACATAAATGTAAAAATGGAGAGCCAAGTTCAATACAAAAATTATGCTAGGCTGTGGGCTTCGCCGCAAAAAGAATAGAGATCTAAATGAGTGCCAAGTTCTATGCAAAAACCAAATATGTATTTATAGGAACAAAATAACATGGTGTGTGTGTAGTAATTTTTGACTTAACTTTATTTTTATATTTCTGTTATAAGATAGCCAATATAATAATACATATATCGGGATAGTTTCAAATATCTGCTTGAAAAGGTTCCAACGCTACAATTAAAAAAAAAATTGTATGGGTACCCCTCCTATTTTTTAACTTTTTTTAATTTTAGATTTTTTCCTACGCTTACACACAATTACCGAGCTGGATTCCAAATTTCATCCTTCTAGGTCATCTGGAAGTAGGCTAGGTTTAGTAACTATATGTCAGTCAGTCAGTGCTAAAATTTACGACTTTTTGACCTTCATATCTTTAAAACTGTTTGAGCTAGCTTCATGAAATTTGGGCTTCTAGATGTCTTTATGGATATAATTAAACACACGTAGTTTTATGTGTTTACGTTAAAGAGGTTTTGAGTTATAGAAGGGTCAAAAGTGCTACCAAGTGGTTCGTGTACACTTGGCGCTGGCTAGCCAGTTCTTTTGCTTGAACTTGGCTTAGATTAGGAACTACGCGTTAGAGCTACTGATATAAGAAAAAACTTCCAATAATTGCGGAACCCACAGAGCACAACTCACTCTTGACCACTTCAATTTTATTTTCAAATCAAAACTCTCGAAGCAATCAAAGTAAACAATCGGGGTTTTACAGCGCAACAAAATTCTATCACAACCACTACCGTCCATAAAGGTTGAAAAAGGCTGTATAATTGTATAGTCATAAACTCAAGGGTTAGACGCTCAAAAGATTCCGTTCAGGGAACCAGGTTGGGACAAAAAAGGTGGTGTGAACGAGGGTTAACTATATAAATTAAGAATTTAAAACACCTTCGACACCCAACCATAACAGTGGTATTTCACTTGTCCAAGATCTTTGTCCAATGTGTATTTGCGTAAAAAATGTGAGACGCAATGAACATTTGGACAACCATCATTGGGTCATCTTGTACAAGTGGAATACCACCCTAAGAACAGCCCCGCTATCAGTTAACGATTCTGATGTTAGCTACTAGTAGCGCCGTAAAGGTGTCAGAGGGGTCGGACGGGTATGCGGGAGGCGACTCGAGGCTAACTTCAGACACGCAAACTTTTGTGCCGCGTACTGTACTTGTTTTAGCCTCACCCACAAATATATGCGATTCCTAGTAACTCAGCCAGAGACTAGAGGGCCAGTTTCGTCCGAGGGACAGGTGAGGCGCATTAGCGCCTTCATAATGACACCCCAGAAGACAGGCAAGTATTTACATTTAAAAAAATCGCACTCTAGTCGGTTCGTCGTTTAGGAGCTACGGTGCAACAGACAGACACACGTGCACATGTTAAACTTAAACTGGTTTTCGTATGGGGTCGAAAAGAGTCTAAGGTAGACCAAATACTCGAGCCTTGCATTTACTATGACCGCTTTAGCCTAGTTGGTCGAGTACCCTTGCTCACGAATGGGTTCGAATCCCGGTAAGGACTAATATTTGTGATGGGCACGAGTATTTTTTTAAGCATTGGTCTTTTCCCTGTGTTATACAGGTTGTACTATTTTAAGCATTGGTCTTTTCCCTGTGTTATACAGGTTGTATTATTTTAAGCATTGGTCTTTTCCCTGTGTTATACAGGTTGTATTATTCAAACGGCGCAGTGAGAGAAAAACCGTAACTATAAGAGATACGGAAATTTGCTCTTAGGAGTCAGGAGACCGATTTTAGAAAAAATAAAAACATGTATTCAAAGAATTTCAAAAAAGCCTCACACACGGCCGGGAATCGAACCTAGTCGAATCTGTCAAAAAAAAACTAAGTTTGTTTTTTTGCGTAAATAGTGTGCGAGGCTTTTTTGTAAAACTTTGAATGCAGTTTTAATTTTTTCTAAAATCGGTCTCGTGTCTCCTAAGAGCAAATTTCCGTATCTCTTATAGTTTCGGATTTTCCCTCACTGCCCCGTATGAATAATACACCCTGTATGTATATCATCGCCATTAACACTAGCGGTACCTATATAGTAGTTTATGCAATCGTTATATAATGTATGTTTTTTAAGTCGAGTACCACGTTTAGGCCACGAAGCTTCCTGTGTGGCCTATAATTAAGGTACGAGACTTAAAAAGCTAATTATATAACTATTTTATACAATACTTTTTCTACGATTCAACGGAAATAATAATTTATTAAACAAACTTGGTATCTATTGAGAATCGCCCTGATGTAATGAGGAGCAGCAGCTCAGTATCTTTGCGCGTTGATGAAATTAAATTTTATTATGTACGTGGGAAATGGGTGCAATTTGCAGTTATAGTTGCAGTAGATCTGGTTGGCTCACCACACCCTACCTTTTCAGGTGTACATACATCTAATTACACATATCAAAATAAATTAAATGTCAAGAAAAAGTTGATAATACAATTAAAAGGAATCATTTAAAAAGTCATTGATATTATAATAACATTTATACATAAGCATTTTCTTAACAAGATTTTTAAATAAGTTTAGCTTGTTACACTTAAAACTATCAGGTATCTTATTATAAATTGTGATGCACATCATATAGCAATTCTTGGAGGTAAGTGCTAATCTTACTGCAGGTTTATGTAGCTTATGTTTATATTGTGCTCGAACGTTACGGGTACACAAGGGGGGTGATGTGTTCACAGTTACCTTATACAGCTCCTGGATTCATAAGATGACTGCTGGCGGTTATCTTATGGAACCACGAGCTCCATCACCAGCTGGTAGAGCTCCAGGATTAAAAAGTATGTGATCTTAGTTTCGTGTACGAAATCTTAATTCAAAGATTAAAGTCGACGAGTAGAAAAAGGTATTAAGAGTCCCTCCGTAGTTTGGTTCTCATTTTAAAACGGCATACCGCGGAATCTAGTTTCTTTGTATGGATAGTCCTGGCGACCCTTAAGAGATTTTTCAGTTAGAGATTTTTGTTGTTGTTTTTTGTTTTTTTTTTTTTCTCTATCTTGTAAAATATGGATTGAATTTCGTGTGCTCTGCCCGGCCTCTATATAATTTTTGGTATACATGTAATATCACCACCGTTTGTAACCGACTTCAAAAAAGGAGGAGGTTCTCAATTCGTCTGTATTTTTTTTTGTGTGTATGGTACGCGATATTCCGGTAATTTATGAACCGATTTGATTTTTTTTTCTTTGTTTGAAAGCATATACTTCCAGATTGGTCCCGTTGTCACCAAAATCCAGTTCTGATGATGGGATCCTGGAGAAATCGAGGGAACTCTTCAAATGTTATAGGCAAACTTGAAGCAATTTGGCTACTGATTTGAAGTCGGTTAAAACTTTGTTTTGAAAGTACAATTATATAAAACATAATAAATAAACTATCCATTTATATAAGCCAGACTTGACATGTTCAATCAGCAGCGGCGCAAAAAACCTTACAATTATTTGTACAGTCGAGACCAAAATACTTAAGTAACCATTCTTCGCCTTATTAGAACTAGTGACTCTGTGCGATGTAGAACTCGCAGTCCTATATTTTTTTTTTATTTCGTAAAAGTTTACCGTAAAAAAACCTATATATTATTGATCCTGCTCACAAAATTTGACAAGAATCAGTTGAGAACTGTGACCTGTAGAGGAGAACAGCCGGACAGACGCCGGACATACGAAAGATTATTTGGCCAAAGCTGAAACGGAGAACTTCTTTCGCTTCGCTCGCTCGCTCAATGAAATAAAGTGAAAAAGTGTATACATATATTTGACGTTGATTTGACAAACAAAGGTAGGTAACTAGGTACCTCTTGCACATAATTCGTATTCTTATTAGATTCTGATTTCATTTCAATAGTACACGAATTATCCCAATAAGGTCGGATTTCCACTTCGAGTGGAAAAGTTAGATGGCCTATGGAATTATTACCGCAAAATCTAGTGCCTGCGGCAGTACTTGGGATTTCACTCAACCGGAGCCTAAGATGCAACTAGGATAATGCTATGATTTAGCTAGGACGGAAGGGTTGCTCTGGGAGGATTTCTCATTAGAATTCTGACTGAAGAACTGAGAACACCTCTTAAGGTGACGTTGTTTCATGTTCTTCTCTCCCTCTCACTTAGCATAAGCGTGAGCGAGATGTTGACGATATGTGTGGCGATGTTATGTGTATTACTGATTTTTAGGGTTCTGTACTCAAAGAGTAAAACGGGACCCTAATTACTAAGACTCCGCTGTCTGTCTGTCTGTCCGTCTGTCACCAGGCTGTATCTCAACAACAGTGATAGTTTGACAGCTGAAATTTTAACAGATGATGTAAGTAAGTACCTATTTATATATTATATAATAACAACAAATACTAAAAACCAGAATAAATAAGTATTTTTTTTTTTTTTTTTTTTTTTTTTTTTACAATCTTACACAAATCGGTTTAGTCCCAAACTAAGCAAAGCTATATATTTATCTATAAGTATTTATTTATCTATATAACCTATACTTTATATAGAGAAATACATACTTAAGTATTTGTTTATCTATATGTATAAGGGCATTTATTTGTGTGATGAGCATCACACAAATAAATGCCCTTACTAGGATTCAAACCCGGGACCTCCAGCTTCGTAGGCAGGGACACTAGTTCACTACCAACTAGGCTACAGGATGCTCCCATACAACACACGTGATTTTTTTGCCGTTTTTATAGATAATGGTACGGAACCCCTCGTGCGCGAGTCCGACTCGCACTTGGCCGGTTTTTTTTATAATCATTACTTATATTAGCTTAAGTACTTACTATACTAACAACAATGATTCTAGTTGGTCCATGAATAAATGAATTTATTTAATTCTGCTCTTGAATGTATGTTGCTAACTGTACACGACTGACAAGCAGACATGCAACTTACACGCATTGTTTTATTACTAATTTTATGTAAACTGCGCAATCGTTGAAACCAAACGTTACTTTTATTGCTAAGCTCTTTTTAATGCCGTTGCTTTTTAGAAAAGGTCTAAATTTATTACATCATGGTAGGGATAGCGAAAAAATATGTGGGTGTGTATATATTTATGCGATCCTGACACTACCAGTAATAAAATTTAATGATGACAAAACCGTATATTATTATTATAATTTTTTCAATGTTTACGCTTATCCAAAGGAAGTTTCCAGGTAGAGTATTATAACATTACTGAATAATACTAGTAAAATAATAAATGTCGTGTCGATACATTTTATAAGAAATAGCGTCTCCCCGCGACTCCATACGAACTTTCACCCCCCATTTCACCTCCTTAGGGGATGATTTTGGCAGGGATTGTAACCGGTTACAAATTTACCGGTTACAGAACCGGTTAATTGATTAGGTTCCGTTCGAACTATTTGGGAGCCTTATTTCGGAGCGCTCTCTAACCGTTCACTCCGTGTAGCGATACGGGATCAATGACCGCCGCTTCGTTGCGGGGCGCTGCGGGTTGCCTAAACCAAACGCGCGCGAGAAGTGAGCGTAGGTACATACCTAGCTACAGTGTAGCTACCTACTCTGTTTATTCGATGAATTCGTTCGTGTTCCGCCAAACGCCCTAGTTTTCTGCTCGCCGCTCCTACTTTCGACGATAAAAATATTGAAATAAAATTTTCACACCTCTCATTCAGAAAAGTAAGTTTTGGTCCCCGAATCAAAATGCTACTTTTCTGTTCAAGCTACTTTTTTTAATTTATTCATTGGCTTGTAGCATTAACTCGTACGCGATGTGCCAATAGAATCTTAATAAAATAATCGACTTAATAAGTAATTTTTTGTTTGTTTTTTTTTGTTCTTTTGAATTTTTTTTGTTCTTTTTGTTTGTTTTTTCTTGTTTTGTTCTTTTTTTAGTTGTTTGTTTTTTTGTTTCTTTTGTTTTTTTGTTTCGTTTTTCTTGTTTTTTGGTCTTTTGTTATTTTTTGTATTTTTGTTGTTTTTTTTGTTTCGTTTTTTCGCTGTTTTTAGGATTTTTGTTTTTTTTGTTTTTTGTTGTTTTATTTTTATTCGATTTTTTTTGTTTTTTTTAGTCATGGTTCATTTTTAGTTTTTTTTGTTTTGTTGGTTTTTTTGTTAGTTTTTTTAGTTTTTTTTTCATTTCTTTTTTCGTTTTTGTTTTGTTCTTTTTTTGCTGTTTTTTTTTTTTTTGTTTGTTTCGTTTTTTTTATTTCGTTTGTTTGTTCGTTATTTTTTGTTATTTTTTGTATTTTTTGTTTTTTTGTATTTTTTGTTTTTTTTTTTGTATTTTTGTTGTTTTTTTTTGTTTTGTTTGTTCTTTTTGTTCGCTTTTTTTAGGATGTTTTTTTTTGTTTATTTTTTCGTTTTTTTTTGTTTTTTTAGTTAGTTATGGTTCATTTTAAGTTTTTTTGTTTCGTTGGATTTTTTGTTAGTTTTTTTTTTTTTGTATTTTTTCTGTTTTCGTTTTTGTTGTTTTGTTCTGTTTTTGCTTTGTTTTTGTTTTCTTTTTGTTTTTTATTTCGTTTTTTTTTTTGTTTTTTGATGTTTTTTTGTTTTTTTTTTGTTCTGTTCGTTATTTAGTTTAGTTTGTTTTTTGTTCGTTTTTATTTACTGTTGTTTTTTTTTTGTTTTTTGGTGTTTTTATTGTTTTATTTTTGTTCTATTTTTTTTGTTATTTTTTTTTATTTTGTTTGTTTTTTTGTTTTTTTTTTTCGTTTCTTTTTTCTTTATTTTTTTGTTGTTTTTTTGTTCTTTTTTGTTTTGCTTTTCTTTTGTTTTTGTTTTGTTTGTTAGTTTTTTGCTGTTTTTGTTTTTTTTTGTTTTGCTTTTCTTTTGTTTTTGTTTTGTTTGTTATTTTTTTGCTGTTTTTGTTTTGTTTTTGTTTTTTTTTGTATTTTTTGCAGTTTTTCCTCATAGTCGGTGTGAAAAGTTACATGTGTCACTCAGGAGCAAAATTATTTTCGTCTTGGGCGTTAACACTTGAATCCCTCAACACGCTCAGGATCCTACGTTAGAATCCCTCGCTACGCTCAGGATTCTATTGTAGGATCCCTCGCTACGTTCAGGATTCAATAAACCGCCCTCGCAGTAAATATACTATTTTTCTCCCTTGTGACACAAATAACTATTGTACAGTGTACAGCGTAAACACCTACTCAAAATGGACAGAAAAAAGAGGAACTACATCTACCAATTTTATGATTATGATAGAAATTAGCACACATCAAAATGCCTAGTTGAAGGTTGTTGTTTTGTTGAAAAAACGAAACTAAAAAGCGAAACAAAAAACAAACGAAACTAAATTACAAAAAAAAACAAAAAAAACGGCAAAAAAATTTAAACAAAAACAAGAAAAAACAAAAACAAAAAAAAACGAACAAAACAAAAAAACTAAAAGAAAAACAAAAAAACAACAAAAACTAAAACAAAAAAAAACAAAAACAAGAAAAAAACAAAAAAAAACAAAAAAAAAATAAAACAAAAAAAAATTCTTTATATATACATATATATGTACATTGCACGTAGAATCGATGGCCGTTGGGCGGAAAGGTTCTCGAGTGGCGACCACGTACCGGAAGGCGCGGCGTGGGTAGGGAGTCCGTTGGATGCGGGTGGCGCAGGACCGGTCATTTTGGCACTCTTTGGGGGAGGCCTATGTCCAGCAGTGGACGTCTTTCGGCTGATATGATGATGATGATATATATACGTTTTTCGATTACGATGAAATTACAATCGATTTTATCAAGATTCTATTGGCACATTGCGTAAATGCTACAAGCCAATGAATAAATTAAAAAAGTAGCTTGAACAGAAAAGTAGCATTTTGCTCCCTCTCGTCGGGGACTAAAACTTACTTTTCTGAATGAGAGGTGTGAAAAAATATTTATAACTCATTATATTTTTTTGGTCCCTACTTAATTCACAGGTAGCTAATGGCTCACTAATTCTTTGGACAAGTACCTACCTACCTACTACCTATGCACGTTAGGTTTGCGATAGGGCATTTTACCATTTTGTCGAACAAATTGGTGTAAAGCCCCTGCTAGGCGGTCGCCAACACGCCCCTCCGACCGGGCGACCTTGGTCCGCACCGACCGTGTAGACAGTTGTTTGGAGCTAAATTTCTTAAGCCCCTGCTAGACGGTCGCCAACACGCCCCTCCGACCGGGTGACCTTGGTCCGCACCGACCGTGTAGACAGTTGTTTGGAGCTAAATTTCTTAAGCCCCTGCTAGGCGGTCGCCAACACGCCCCTCCGACCGGGCGACCTTGGTCCGCACCGACCGTGTAGACAGTTGTTTGGAGCTAAATTTCTTAAGCCCCTGCTAGACGGTCGCCAACACGCCCATCCGACCGGGTGACCTTGGTCCGCACCGACCGTGTAGACAGTTGTTTGGAGCTAAATTTCTTAAGCCCCTGCTAGACGGTCGCCAACACGCCCCTCCGACCGGGTGACCTTGGTCCGCACCGACCGTGTAGACAGTTGTTTGGAGCTAAATTTCTTAAGCCCCTGCTAGACGGTCGCCAACACGCCCCTCCGACCGGGCGACCTTGGTCCAAACCGACCGTGTAGACAGTTGTTTGGAGCTAAATTTCATAAGCCCCTGCTAGACGGTCGCCAACACGCCCCTCCGACCGGGCGACCTTGGTCCGCACCGACCGTGTAGACAGTTGTTTGGAGCTAAATTTCTTAAGCCCCTGCTAGACGGTCGCCAACACGCCCCTCCGACCGGGTGACCTTGGTCCGCACCGACCGTGTAGACAGTTGTTTGGAGCTAAATTTCTTAAGCCCCTGCTAGACGGTCGCCAACACGCCCCTCCGACCGGGCGACCTTGGTCCGCACCGACCGTGTAGACAGTTGTTTGGAGCTAAATTTCTTAAGCCCCTGATAGACGGTCACCAACACGCCCCTCCGACCGGGCGACCTTGTTCCGCACCAACCGTGTAGACAGTTGTTTGGAGCTAAATTTCATACTACAGCGGTCAGTGTCGACCAAGGTCGCTCGGTCGGAGTGGCGTGTTGGCGACCGTCTAGCAGGGGCTTAAGTACTCATACAATGTTTCGCAAATCATACTTGATGTTTTATGTAAGTCCTTACCTACCAGTGGCGGCGCGTGAAAATTTTCGATGGACAACCCGGAACAAAATAAGTTATGAATGAGTTAAGAGTTTTTAACTATAGGCTTGCCTAAAAATAAATTTTAGGAAGGCCGGTGAGAATCGGCTTGAACGGGCGCTCCGCCACTATTACTTACTAGAGTAAGTATAAATAAATAGTAATAATACTCAAGCGTCTATATATATAGCCAACTAATCCTGTATAAGCTTGCGACTCGAGCGAGCCAGCGAGCGGTCGTTCACCTGTACACGGAGAGAGCGCTCTCTAACCGGTAAATGGTACTTCGTTCCCTGTTTGCGCTCCGACATATGCTCCGGGGAGAGCGGTGTTCTTGCGAGCGTAACCTTTATTATGGGTTAGGCTCTCAAAATCTGGCTCTAACCGCTACGGCAAAATTAACCGGGTTACAATCCCTGGATTTTGGGATAAAATCTATATTATGACCTTCCCGGGGATACAAACTATATCCATACCAAATTTCATCTCAATCGGTTCAGCGCGCGGTTTAGGCGTGAAGAGGTAACAGGCAGACGGAAACACTTTCGCATTTATAATATTAGTATGGATTTTGTCACAATTTTGAATCTCCCAAAACGAACCTTTTTTTTAATTTCTTCGTCAACCCTACCATTCCAAAGTTTATGACAACCCTAAATAACGAACCCTAGGTTTTAGATCAAAGCTTGAATCCTAGGGACGGCGACGTAAATCCAATAATTTATGTTAGCAATTCAGTTTGCGGGGCTGTGATTGGCCTATTATAAGACCCGGTTCTGTATAAAGGACGCGAGTTGCACCTGTACTATATATAGGACAAAAGCGACAGCCAGTTTTGTGCGGTGTACACGGCCGTGTTTGAATGAAGAGTTATGTTGCTAGTGTATTTGAAAACTACATTATGCGGCAAAGGTTGTGAAGAATCGCTAGTTTCGGATAAATATATATTTAAACAGGTGACGTGGTAGGAATATATGGTAACGAATGGACTAGAATTATGTGGTCGTTGTTCCTTGTAGTTGAAGGAAGAGTGACCTAACTTAAGGAATGAAAAAGAAGACGACTGTCGTTGCTACGATAAAATATGTAGGTAGTAGGTACTATAAAAATATAGCAGCGCAAAAGTTTTGTAGAAATCAGAAAGAAGGTACCTACAAGTAATATAAATCCATGCTAATATTATAAATGCGAAAGTTTGTCTGTCTGTCTGTCTCTTACACGCTAAAACCGCTGGACCGATTTGGATGAAAGTTGGTATGGAGATAGTTTGAGTCCCGGGGAAGGGCAAAGAATATAGTTTTTATCCCCTAAGGGGGTGAAATCGGGGAGGGTGAAAATTTGTATGGAGCTACGATATAAACGAGTTCCTTCCACGCGGACGGAGTCTTGGGCTGATTCTAGTTCCCTATAAAATAACTCAGTACCTAAATACTTTGTTCGTTCATTTGCAAATGGCAGACTTTCTATACATCTCCAACAAATTGGATTACATACATCTTATCTTATCTTATCTTATCTAGGTGAGGGCCCTTTCGGATGCACTTCGACCCAGTGGGATCTTTTGTGCATTTGCCCTCTCCTTTATACCTGCTCCCAGGCTTGCTCCATCATTTCCACAAAGCGGATGATGCAGTTCGCCGGGAGCACCTTGAATTCCTTTAGTTGCGGGTAACCGTTACCAAAGTAGTTCATTCTTTGTCTGGCAAGGGCATGACATTCACACAATAAGTGTTCCATAGTCTCATCCTCCTCGCCACACATTCTACAGATTACATACATACAATCACGCCAGTTTCCCAGAGGGGTGGGCAGAGATCACGGATCTCCATTTGCTACGATCCTGACAAACCACTTTCGCCTCACTCACTTTCATAACATTTCTCATACATGCTCGTCGGTTTAGGGTACTTTTGACCTGGCCTTTTTGTAAGATTGCTCCAATTTGATCGGAGAAAGTTCGCCTAGGTCTTCCCCTTACAAATTGGATTGTTAATATTAATTGTATGTACACAATGAAGAGACTCCGCGGCTGTACTACGAAGGAGGTGCTATACCTTGTCTATAGAGCGCGCGAGCGCTGTGCCAATTAATCCTACAATATTGCATTGGAGTTTGGGGCAGCGCCGCTAAAAGTCATCTCCTCCTGGCAGAGCGGTGCTGTGATCAAGGAAACCTTATGACCCCTATCGAGAAACAAACCTTTTGAGAGTCAGGCAATTATATATTTTGAAGGCTACAATACGAGCGCATGGTTATGCTCCTAATCTTCCCAACTATACCCAGCTGTTGCAAAACCGAATTTTTAAAGAACCCCTACTGCCTTTTAAATCCGTCTTAGCAAGGCGCGCTCCAGCTTGCATGCATCTACAACTTTACAACAATATTTGTAAATTGCATAATATCCAATAGCACACAGCAGGTAGGGTACAGAAAATAAAAAAAAAATGGTCTACGTCCCTGTTGTATAATGACACGGAAGCCCTCCTTCACCCCTGATAGTGATTATTACTTTAAACTGCCCATGCACACACGCACATATACACACACACTCAGACATACACTCACGCACGCACACACACACTCACACACATGCACAAACACATAGTTTTAGATATATCATCATCATCATCATATCAGCCGAAAGACGTCCACTGCTGGACATAGGCCTCCCCCAAAGAGTGCCAAAATGACCGGTCCTGCGCCACCCGCATCCAGCGGACTCCCGCGACCTTTACCAGGTCATCAGTCCACCTTGTCCAGCCTACCCACGCCGCGCCTTCCGGTACGTGGTCGCCACTCGAGAACCTTTCCACCCCAGCGGCCATCGGTTCTACGTGCAATGATAGATATATGTATAGTATTTAAAAAAACATATATATATACATATAGTCAGAATAGGGAACATTACTGCAATGGTCTGCCGCCAGAGGCAGCACTACCACTAATAGTAAACCAGTATAGGAATATAGGGATTCACACACACAGGCACAATTGATTGTCAAATGAGTGACAAGGATGCTTGCATAGACAATACCGCAAGTGGGAACGAGATACAATGTCAACGCTGCTAGTGTCGCCACCTACGAAGAGTTTTGCGTAATGTTCCCTATTGCCGTCATATTTGTATAGTGTAGGTACTGCTAGGTCCCGAGACACAGGCTCAGCCTAGTTCGGGGCATGCCGGATATTGTATGTTTGATATATTGTATGTTTTTTGTAATCAATTTATTCTTATTCTTAATTGTTGTTTATTTTGTGCATTAATAATGCTCGGCAGCCTTCGTGTTTTCTCGGAGAAAAACAATTTGAATATCTGTGATGTTAGTCACCTGTTATTCGCTACGCGTTAGTGCGGCTCACCCCGCCGCGCCGGTCACCCGTTACGAAACTAGACCTCTACCTACGCTTAATTACTACGCATCGCGTCAAAGTGTCAAGGTATTTTTGTGACGGAGCGTTGAGGTGAGCTTAAAACAAGTTACAGAATAGGGGGGCTGGAGTCGAATCGCGACCACGTACTGGCAGGCGCATCAGCGTGCCTAGGCCCCCCACAAGGTGGACTGATGACCTGGTAAAGGTCGCGGGAGTCCGCTGGATGCGGGTGGCGCAGGACCGGTCATTGTGGCACTCTTTGGGGGAGGCCTATGTCCAGCAGTGGACGTCTTTCGGCGGATATGATGATGATGATGATGTCACCTGGAAATATTTAGTTTCAGTATCCATTTACAAATAAACAAATAATTAGGATTACAGTCACCATCAAAAGAAGCAACGCAAAAGAAGACGTCAAAAGTCTTTATTATAAGGGAATAAGAGCTTTTGACGTCTTCGATTGCGTAGTTACTTTTGATGCTGACTGTAAGGGGGACTCAATTTTTTTTATTATTTTTATTTTATTTTTTTTTCCCCGTTTGGCCTGCAGTGCGGCCAGTAACGGTATATCATCTCTGAGGGCCTTAAGGGCCTCTCAGAGGGAGAAAGGGGGACTCAAGTCGACTCCCCGTACAAACGAAGTTTGGTCCTCATTTTAAAACGGCATACTGGAATAACATGAAACTTTTTACACACAATAGGATCCGCCATATCTAAGTCAGAAACTAGTTATTGTTGCAATATAAAATAACAAATACAAAAAAAAAAAAAATTAGAGACTTCAAAAAAAGGGAGGAAGTTCTCAATTCGGTTGTATTTTTTTTTATTTTTTTTAATGTTTGTTACCTCAGAACTCCGTCATTTATGAACCGATTCGTACCATTCTTTTTTTAATTGAAAGTATATGCTTCCAAGTTGGTACCATTGTTTTCAAAACTCCAGTTGAATTATGGGAACCATGAGGAATTGAGGGAACTCCTGAAATATATAAAGCACGCGTGTAGTAATTTCGGTGTTTTCTATTAGAACTCGTGTATTTACATCCGGAAATCATAAATTTGGTGAAGTGGAAGTGATGATGAAGACCACAGATGGCTTGTGGAACTTGTCAATTATGTACTTCAAACTAGCTATAAAAGTACCTCACCGATTCTGATATCATTCCGCTGATATAGCAAACAAAACCCACATACAGCGATTTGGTTATTTTCTCTAATAATCAACGTATTTGCTCTAGGAAATCAGTTCATGTGGTAAATTGGAAAATAAATGTGGAAATGTTCATGTGGCTTGGCGGAGTAAGTACTGAATTGAAGTCGGTTAAAAATTTGTTTTTAAAGTAAATAATTTTCTATTGACATGATAACGTCTTATAAATCGATGAACAATTGAACACTGAACACCAGCACGCGCGTAAAAGTATGAACCATTGTCCCGTTCCGCCTGAGCCGAGTGTTCGGCTTTATGACGTTATCACGTAAAATTATCGTCTGTATACCGACTTTATTTACAACAATTTTTTTAATTTAATTTCTAGCAAAAGTAACTATTTTCCGATCTCAAGGATTCATCCTCATCCTCCTAGCGTTATTCCCGGTTGTGCCCCTAAAGGAGCCCGGGGTCCGCATTGACACCTAATCCCAAGATTTGGCATAGGCACTAGTTTTACGAAAGCGACTGCCATCTGACCTTTTAACTCAGAGGGAAAACTAGACCTTATTGGGATTAGACCTGTTTCCTTACGATGTTTTCCTTCACCGAAAAGCTAACGGTAAATATTCCGTACATAAGTTCCGAAAAACTCATTGGTACGAGCCGGGATTCGAACCCACGACCGCCGCTTGACAGCCGCATGCCTGAACCACTAGGCTACCGTAGCTTCCCAAAGATTCATGTCGTTTTAAAATGAGAACCAAAGTCCAAACTACGTTTGTACAGAGAGTCGGGCGTCCTGGCCACCCTTAAACCGCCAAGTAAAGGGTATAACATTAACTTAGAGGATGAGACTGCACTTTACACACATACCGGCTACAAGGTGCAAGCGTGAAAAAAACTGACACATCCATGCGTCGAGAGAATGCCCCAGTAACATCATAAACAGCACATGAACTTAATAAAAACGCTCCTTAAACGCCGCCTAACTATAGGGATCGTCCTAATACAACGCGACTTCGCCATTATATCGCAAGCTCGCGCGAATTTTACTAGTGCGAACGCGAAATCTAACGTCATCATCATCATATCAGTCGAAAAACGTCCACTGCTGGACATAGGCCTCCCCCAAAGAGTGCCAAAATGACCGGTCCCGCAACCTTTACCAGGTCAAAGCCAGGCTAAATCAAACGTATTGGACTCGAATAGGTGTCCTGATTGACAATCGCGCGATCAATTCAAGTCCAATATGTTTAATTGCGCGTTCGAGCGACTCAAATTCGCGCGAACTTGCGATATAATGGCGTAGTCGTGTTGTATTAGGTCGATCCCTCACGCACCCACTTGGTTTACGCCACCAGCGAGGCTAGCATACTGACGCCGTGACGCGATGGGAGACGAGAAATTCTACCCTCCGTGCTAGTGAGATAGGAGTTACTACGAGACTAAGCAGCAAGTTATGCTAGCCCGCCAGAGTCCTGTGCACATGACGTTTGCATAAAAACAATGCACTGTAATTGATTTAAGCGAAAAATACATTTCATATTCAAAACATCCCCGGCGCAACAAATATAACTAGGTAATATCATATCGACGGAACAGGACTTTCGTTTTAAAAAAAGCCCTCAAATCGGTTCATTTGTTTGGGAGCTTAGATGACACAGACATACACACAGGTAACACAGGTTTAGTTTATAATCGCTCGTTGTTGCGGGGATAAAAATGGTATGTGTCAAACGCATATAGTACTGAAATTAACGCATATCATCGTCCTCCTACCGTTATTTCTGGTTGTGCCCCTAAATAAGCCCAGGGTCCGCTTTGTCACCTAATCCCAAGATTTGGCATAGGCACTGAAATGAAAGCATATGAAGTCGGTAAAAAATACCGTGATATCAATGTGTTTCAGACAAGTGAGGTCGAAGCTTATGCACAACTTATTTCACTGTTTTCATTTACCCACTCATAGAGTGGGTAAAGTATCTAACTAACGGTAAGTCTGTAGGTAAGAAGTGGAATCTAACTTCTTTTAATTGAAACATCATCATCATCATATCAGCCGAAAGACGTCCACTGCTGGACATAGGCCTCCCCCAAAGAGTGCAATTCCCCAATTGCAACATCATTAACATTATATGACGACCGCTTTAGCCTAGTTGGTAGTGACCCTGCCTACGAAGCTAGAGGTCCTGGGTTCGAATCCCGGTAAGGGCATTTATTTGTGTGATGAGCACGAATATTTGTTCCTGAGTCATGGATGTTTTCTATGTATTTAAGTATTTATTTCTCTATATAAGTATGTATATCGTCGTCTAGTACCCATAGTACAAGCTTTGCTTAGTTTGGGACTAGGTCGATATGTGTAAGATTGTCCCGCAAATATTTATTTATTTATTTATTTATTTATTCTTTGGTTTTTCTGTCGTTTTAACATCGTTTTTTTTGTCGTGTAGACTTTTTCTTACAAACACAAGTTTGTAAGAAAAAGTCAAAACAAGTGTAACTTGTTAAGTTTTATGAATACACTGAGCCTATGCAGCAGCATTCATCTTTGTCCCACCCACACCCCTTTACGAAATCTTCTTTATCACGGGACAATTAATATAGCTATGCTATGCCATTGTATCTAAAGAATATGGAATAGAGAGGCATTCTTTCAAAAATAAGATGATTTTCTTGTATCTTTTACCGTCGGCTAACTTACTGTGCGAAAACGTAAAAATTGTGAATCACCTCTCTAGTTTTTTTCTAAGATCGTTAATAGCTGTGTTTGGTTTAGGTTTACGTGAAAGCTTGGGCGGGTACAAGGCAGTCAGTGTGCTGCGTGCGAAACTGTCACCGTGCCAAACTCAGTTTTTATCCTAACCCAGGTTAAAAAATCAAATTTCACAAATTTAACGAACGGTGACGAATGGTGGTCGGAACAGGAGAACTGCCTCTTCCCTAACCAAAAACGTCATATATGTGTGCCAACGTACTTTACAAAGGGCATTTGGCTTTGCGCTCAAGATCGTCGTCGGAACGTTTGAGATGCAGCATTCCTGGCCATTTTTATGGTTACTAAGTTTCGACTGTGCTTTTAAAAGTCACAGTTACTTTTTTATTTAACGTAGTTTAGTTTAGTTTTTATCGACAGTGACGGAGTTAAAGAGCTTTTTGTAATCCTATCCGGCAAAGTTCAGAAAAATCTAATTTTTAAAATGTATCATGATTTTCGTTTCATTTTCTGCAGACTCGAAACAATTTCGTGTATTACCTATATTCGACTGTTTTATTCTATAGGCTTTGAAAAATGTTTATTTCCCGCAGCAATAGATGGTGTATTTACGGCGAGGGTGGTATATTAAATCCTGAATGAAGCGAAATATTCTACAATAGAATCCAGAGCATAGCGAGGGATTCTAAAGTAGAATCTTGAGCGTATCGATGGATTCAAGTGTTTACGCCCAAGGTGGAAATAAATTTGCAACCGACTGGCACATACCTTCACACCTTCTATGAGGAATTTTAAATTTAAATCCCTCATTTGAGGGCCACATTGACACTTTTCTGAATATTTAAGTGTGAAAACATAATTATGTCGTATACTACATATGTTTAATGTACTGTGCTAGGTAAACATTGTCAAACAATTGTACAAACTTTCCAACCAGCTCCAAAACTAGCCAGTCAGCTAGCTATTACTGAAAATAACATAACCTTTTTATTTAATCCGATATTTATTTTTAACAGGTTAATGAAATCCATGACCACGACCGTGGCCAAAAGTAAAGCCTCCCTGATAATAAGCAGACACCGTAGTTGAAGGACGGCTGCAAGTCCAGAGGAGTCCCAAGTGCGTTACTGATGCATTCTTGATTTTATAATTCGTTCACGACTAGACACACATGCAGGTCCCTCAACTCTCAACGCGGCACACGCATTATTTTACAGTAAACGATTGAAGGGGTTTTAAAATCAATTTAAGAAATAATAGATTACCGTTCGCTATTTCGTTATAATAGTAGTTGACAAATTAACCCATGACGACGAGTGACGACTTAACCATTTGTCCTTCAAAACGGCACTAGCTACCGTTTTGACACATTGCTAAAAGTAAACGGTTTGATCCGTCAATAGAACACTGTTTACATATTCCGTTATAAAACTGTGGGTTTACAATTGCGTGTCAAGTGTTGAAGTGATCTAGTCAAGCGTGAGTTCGGATTTAGCAAAGTGCAGTGTTCCGTACAGTGAAATATTATAAACTAGCTAGGTGCCCGACTCTGCCCTCTATTTTACAATAAAACGCGGGCGGAGCCGTGTCATAAAATATAGCCTATGATTTTCTGACATTAGTTCCGGACGTAACCCTCTTCATACAAACTTACTAAGCTACGTTGCCTACGTTACATGTCACATACTTTACTTCTTTGTGATATTAGTAGGTACCTATAGTTTTTAGATTAATAGATAATTAACTAACATCATACATAGCATGCTCCTTGACTTAATTGAATAAAAATAAGCTACGTCAAATAACCGTGTTTGTGTGTTTTGCTTTACATATTACAGCGAAATAAAGTGCTGACTGTGAAAAATTAATATCTTTGACGCAGACAGTAAGAAAAATTGTATGCTAAAGGTGCTGATAGACTTGAGCATTTGTTTACATGTAACAGAAAATCCAGCATTCGCCATTTTTAAATTTGTCGAACCGTACAACGAACAGGGTCAAGCATAGCCAAAGATCGCTATCGCTACGAAAATTTTCACGATCATTCTAGAACGCTCTAGTACCTAACTTCTTGCGGGAAGTGTCAGCGGAGAAGGATGGCGGCGGAGCAATAACAAAATTGCTCGGCTCAGCAAATTTACTGTCGTTTCGTTAAAATACTCGCTAGAAAGCTAGCATTTTTATTTTAAATAAAAAAAAACATCTTTAAAAAAAATTACATGTTACATACGATGAGGCTTCAACTTATTATTTTAAGATTTTAGGTTGTCTAATCGAAGATTATATATAAAAATCTTATACCTACATTATTACTAAAGGTATGATTTATCAGACTTTTAGGGTATCAGGTTCGTCCAACCAAACTGAGTTTGTTAAAACAGTCCTGTTTATTTTGTAAGCTTTTAACTGTAATGTACCTTAAGCATTCGCTAGAACACTCATTACAAGTTAATGCTCAAGTGGTATCATCTTAGAAAATAAAAATCCTGGAATCGGACATTACGCGTAGGTATGTAACTACAAAATCCTGAACACAAATTCAGCAAGTCCTACAAAAAGGACAAACGCTCATTACGGAACCATAAAAGCGATATTTCATGCCACAAAAAAAAACGTTCTCTCACTAGGCCACGGTACCTTTGAAACACGAGATGGCGCCGAGCGCGCGAGTACAAAAAATAACATCCTCGTTTTAATCGTTGTTTTTTTTTTGTTTTTTTTTTTAACACGGACTATGAATGATGGTTTGGCAAGCAGGGTTGACAGTTTTTTGGTTATTATGGTGCTTGTTGTTAGTGTTAACACTCACCAATGTTAAATACACTTGTAGCGGTTGCATGTTGCGAGGTTATTTTAATATCTTGAGAGTCATATATCGTAGTCAATAATCACGATTAAGGTAGTTCGATTGCCATACAAAGCGTTATTTGACATTCGCAGGCTAACGGCCTGATATTTTAAGAAACTTATGTAACAAACTTTCATCAATTGGCTTCCCATTTGCGCCAAATTTCCCCTTTCCTAGAATAAACTTGTATAAACTAGATTAATTTGAGAAAAATAGTTTTCCCAAAATATCACGCCCCAAACCAATTTCTCATATAAATCTAGGTTATACATGTTTATTCTAGGAAAGGGGGAATTTGGCGCAAATTGGAAGCCAATTTATGAAAGTTTGTTACATAAGTTTCTTAAAATATCACGCCGTTAGCCTGCGAATGTCAAATAAGGTTTTGTATGGCAATCGAACCACCTTAACCTTTATGCTCATTATTTTAGACTTTATGATTTTGATTATTTAATGAAATTTACAGTTTTGTGAGAAGCTATCCAATATCCATATTGTAACACCTTGTTATGAATTTTATGATTGGTCAAATGCCCAATTCCAAATGGATTAAAGGAAAACCAGCGATGGAAGATCTCAATAGGATTTCGATTAGATTCCTACTTACAATAAAATGTATGATTTCGCAAATATCTTCGATTTTTGGGGAATTTAAAAAAATAGGCCAGATTAAGGATGTCTAAAGTGATGTTTAAGTTAAGTCACGTCTAACCGTCGGTTTTGTTACTAAACGTATGCGATTGACATTGACTGTCGATTTTGTTACTATCCGTAACTATCCCTTTAAGTGGTCAATAATAGTGAATAGGTATGCCCTTTTACCTCAACTTTCATTTGTTTTTAATGTAGAATGCATAAAACAAGAAACGTGATGGGGAATACGTTGCAACCTATATATACACTTACTGTCACTAGGTACTGCTTAGATTTTTGTTCGATATTATGCTGAAGTTGGGCACAAAATAGAAGCTGTGTTTTCTACTTATTATACTTAGAGAATAGAATATTTTAGAGAATAGAAGTCTGTGAGGTTGTAGATTTGTATGTACCTACCTAAGGCGGAAATCTCGAGTGCTCATCTGATTTCAAAAAATAATGCACTACTGTATAGATATAATGGTTCTTTAGGAAGGACTTAGGCTATTTTTACCCGAATGCCTCAGAAGGCGGGTGTTATGTTTTTCGAGCGTAGGTAAATGTATGTATGTATGTATGTTAGTGGACAAGAAAATTCGATTTCAGGGGCCACAGTCCAAGCAGCTTCATGTATTTTGACATACGAATATATGAGGTATCTTTGGATTCCTCATAATTGTGTGTAAGACTATAATGAAAAAAAAGCAAGTTTTTTTTGAAAAATCTTTTGTTTTCAGTTGTTTATAAATATCGCGTGCGGACATTCGTCGGGTGACAAGCAAAAGTCACTACTCACTACCAAAACTGTCACTGCTCTTCAAAACCTCGTATCTCGGTACGTAGTTGATATCGAGACACGACCTTTGATTTAAGTAGGTATTTGTTACTTAGTGAGTTTTGCTTGTCACCCGACGATATTATAATTCTGTAGCTATGCACATTGATAGAATAGGACGAGAATCAAACAATGAATGTTTACCATAGATACCTACCATGAAAACTCGCATCGAACGCACTCACAACACAAATGCAATCGAGAAGCATTAGTAACTCAAACCAATATCACACTAGAGGGTGTTATAGGTACGTCATAATTTATTATTATACACGGTTTCATAAAAAAAGGACATTAGTAACCTAAACGGTAAACTGAAGATTTACTCTCCCTCTTTGCCAAATAGAGAATGCGGCTCGTAAATACGAAGTCATGCGAAATTGATCATTTTGCCGTAGTAAATTAGAGCTAGAGCTTTGTTTTAAGAGTTTATTTAGGTTGGTTTCGCTGCAATTCATTAGACGGGCGTTTTTTTGATAAATGGGTAAAGGAAGTTGTGGCTCATATTTGGTTTTATGCAGATTTTGGTTTTTTATACGGATAATATGTTTAGACTTCTACCGTTTTTTTTTTTACCTTGGCTAATCAGGTCAATATGATTATTATATACCTACTAATATTATAAAGAGGATAGTCTGTGAGATTGTAAGCTTTGTAAGTTTATAAGTTTGTATGTTTGTATGTTTTGTATAATCTCCGGAAAATCTCATCATATTTCAAAAATTCTTACACCTGCGTACTTATAGAATGGACATTCCGGATGGACATAGGCTTAGAATAATAACGCATAGAAGGATAGTTTCATACGGCCGACGCGCCAAGCGTGAGGCATAAAATGGATTCATGTAGTTGTTATCAACTCGTATTCACACGCGCCAATACGCACACAAACGCACCAATTGTACAGAGAAAGTAATGTTCTTACCATGCGAAAATTATATATATTACTTACCGTCCTAAAATTACACAAAACGCTTAATTTAGACCCATCGATATTAAAACGCAGGCTCCAACACATAGTAGCCCCTAAATGCTATACTAAGTCGGTCTTTGCAGATAGACAGTTTAAAGCAATATCATCGCATTTATATAATAAAATAAATAAAATACTTAACATTTACCCAATACATCAAGTGAATTGTAACATTGTAACAAGATGTTAAGTTATTTGGAATGAAGCGAAATTATCTTGAGCTAAGATTGTTTGTCTTCAAGATGATATCTGTTTGATTCTAGATATTTGCGGTCTTCCTAATTTATTTCTGGATTCAAGTAATATTATTCATCTGTGCACCAGTATATAGAACAGATCTTTAGGGTGGACATGGGTAATATTACGGGGTTCTTTTTTAATATTCTAGCAAACCTAGGTACATAGGTAGTATTAAGTAAAAGAAATTCTCGATCTGCCTGTATTGTAATATATTGTTTTTAATTAAAGTAAATGCTTTCATCTATTTTAAAGATATCATTTTAAGGTGAAGGAAACTTCGTGAGGAAACCGGTCTAATCCCAATCCTAATCCCGGTTGGAAGGTCAGATGGCAGTCGCTTTCGTAAAAACTAGTGCCTATGCGAAATCTTGGGATTAAGTGTCAAAGCGGATTCGAACTCCTTTAGGGCACAACCGGGAATAACGCTAGGAGGATGATGATGAATTCAAGTTAATGCTTTCATCTACTTTAAAGATACCATCTTAATGAAAGATACATTTAAATCTACCTGACACGCGTACAATGCGTTACGTGATCGACCAGCAGCTTGACAGGAATGACTTCCCACGACGCAGGTTGACCCATTATGAACCTCATTAAAGCATGCCGCAATACTAAACAATATCGTATTACTTATTCCCATTGTGGTATCAATCTATCTATCCCTAATGTATTCTCAATTCAATAAATATTACCAATAACTTAACCGATGATGAATATCACTCTGCCGTTTAGCGGTGCGGTGTCCCGTAGAGAGGCGTTTTTCAATGTTGAATAAATATTGCGTTTTTATAAAACAGGTGAATTAAATGCTTAGTATGCTTATTTATCGAGTTGTTAAAGTTTTTATTGATTTTGTATCTCTCTTAAATACATATTCTCTGCTAAACAACGCGGAAAAATCAGACGCAATCAAGCTGTGGAAGTTCACCAAAGGACAAAAACAAGCTAAAGCCCTGATCGAAGGGTTCAATAGTAAGCTATCTAAAGAGTTATTACAATTCAAAAGGCACAAAACCTGCGCAGTGACAAGAATCCTGACAGGACATTGCAAATTGAACAAACCCCTGTTTCAAATGGGTATGAAGCAGGACACAACCTGCAGGTTCTGCCAGGAGACAGAGGAGACTGCAATGCACATTCTCTGCTCCTGCGGACCACTCATGCATAAAAGAAGTACCTACCTAGGACGGCACATAGTGCACCCACAAGAAGTACAACATATCACCGCCCAAAGAATCTGGAATTTCCTGGAGGCAACGGGACTTAACGGTGAACTCTAAAGCGAGGGCCGCCACAATAGATAACTTGCTGGTCGAAGCGGCACATTAAGGCCCACAAACAAAATAATAAATATCTCTTAAGCCTCCAGCATGGTCAACTCAAGTCGACTCTTTCCATACAAACGTAGTTCTGTTCTCATTTTAATACGACATACTAAATTAACATGAAATGTTAAGTATACTAACTCGTACACAATAGGATCCACCATAGGTATCTAGGCTGGAAACTACACTCAAGTGCAAACGTTTCGGGTCGATGAAATACCGTCATATTTGGGTCATTGTCAGTCACAAAAACAAAAATCATCTTTCCGGTGGTCAATAGTTAAGGGCTTATGTTTATATATAATATGTTTTTATCACATAAAATTATAGAAGAGGCAACGCCGTTTATGCGGATTCAGAGTTCAACCAAAAATTAGGCTTATAGCGCTTAACTATGGCAATGTCCACCGAAGAGACGCAAACCTATATCTGACAATGACCCATTTCCTAAAATAGTCCAAATGTTGTACAGTTTTTTAATCCTTTCATGATCTTTATTTAATTTTACATCTAAACTGCAGAAATAACAGTAAAAAAAAACACGAAAAAAACAACGTTAACGGAGCGAGATATCGCAAAAATCGTCATTTTTGGACGTTGATATCTTTATGATAGGTTCCGGAAATTGCTAATACATTTGGGTATTACGGAGACTAGTAGGTATATTACGTAAATAAGACTAGAGTAAAATATTTAAAAAAACCTATTGCGGTTATTTAATTTAGGGTGACCCGAAACTTTTGCTCTTGAGTGTACTTTCTGTTACTAGAAATTTAAATAGAAAATAAATAGAGCGAGTAGAACGTTTTTCATACAAAGTCTCTAATCGCTTCATTTTTCCTTATATTTCTATTATAATGTGTCCCATTGTGTATTAAAAATCGGTACCAAACTACGTTTGTATGGGCCTGGCCACACATGTCTGTGCGGTGCGGAGCCGCAGCGCACAAAATTGCGGCGCGCGCGCCGCAGAAACCCGCGTTTAGTACAGAGAAATTTAATAAGTGTTTTGCGCCGCAAATGTGTGCGTTGCGGCGCCGCACCGCAGACATGTGGACAGGCCCTATGGTGAGTCGACCGCGCTGAATCAGAAAGTACGGCTTGAGTGCCCGCGCCGCTGTGAGCGAGGCGTGCGGCGTCCATATAAAACAAATGCAATTTATGTACATATATGGACGCTCCACGCCCCGCACGTAAGCGGAGGCACTCAGGCATTGAGGTATAATGTAGGTACTAACGTACGTACTAGAGATGACACGCCGAACAAGAAGTTTGCGCTACGCGTTGCAGTCCATGGGCTTTTTTTTTGGTCTTGTGCTACGTAGCCGCCTTCTGGCGTTAGACTGCCGAATGTTTTTTTTTTTTTTTTTTTTTTTTAATGGGCTATTCTTCAAGCCGGGCCTCATAGGGCCCTTTTGCTCGGTTACTGCCGAATGCATCGTCTCAGTGTTTTATATGACAAGTTACCCTCCCCCCGCATGCCCCCCGCCTTGCCGGCTGGCGCACAAATAATAATAATGTTCGGGTTGTCTTCTCTAGTACGTTAGTACATTATACCTCAATGCACTCAGGCCCTACACTTAGAGTGGGTTTCATCAAACACATTGTACAGGCGGTTCAACGTTAAATATGGTTTCAGCAGCTCTTCAAAAGGTTTTCCAAGATATTCCAAAGGGCACGGTGTTCCTTGAAAAATACATTTACAGATAGACTCGTGCAGTAAGGCGCTTAGTGTATGAAGAGTTTATTATTTCGCAGAATATTTAATGTAGGTATTCATTAATATTGTAAGATGTCTGAGAATATTGAATCAAGGTAAACTCTCCATTGGTTCCACGAAGGAATCTCAGTAACACTCGAGACGCGCTTGAAAACGAACATTTAATGTTATTAGGGATCTTTAAGACGCTGAAATGGGGATTTCTTATAAGTAGCTGAATAATTTGTTATTTGAAAGGTTAATAGGTATAATGTCGAATTAAGTAAGGTCGAGGATCAAGCCCTATTCAGCCCGAGGGGTAATTACAACAAACTATTACAAAATATGGCACCGGTCATTAGTAGCAGAAGTCCACTGCTGTACATACAGCAGCAGACATCTTTCGGCTGATACAAATACAAATTACAAAATACTTCTTCCTGTTCCTGTTTTGAAATCTGATCTGAGACTCTGATAGATTTCTACAGAGAAGCTAATGGTATTAACACCACGACCAAGCGAGATGGTAGTATACTAATCTCAATAAGTGTGACATAGAAAGGGATATATCATTCGATTGTCCTTGTCATAGTTGCACTTTTTAGGGTTCCGTACTCAAAGAGTAAAACGGGACCCTATTACTAAGACTTCGCTGTCCGTCCGTCCGTCCGTCCGTCTGTCTGTCATCAGGCTGTATCTCAAGAACCGTGATAGCTATACTATCCTCAAACCAAATAGACAACTGGGATCGTATTGGCTCGTATTGGTTCAGTCGTCCGTTTGGTTTCAGGATACTATAGAGAGTTGAAATTTTCACAGATTATGTATTTCTGTTGCTGCTATATAACGACAAATACTAAAAACAAAATTGAATATTTTTTTTATTATTTTATAGATAATGGTACGGAACCCTTCGTGCGCGAGTCTGACTCGCACTTGGCCGGTTTTTATTGAGCGCGGGGTGCGGGGGGCCCCAGGGTCCGTTCGGAAACCGGTGTTTTTCGCGTTTTCTGATCCTTGAGCTCTGAAATGTGGTTAATAGTCGCACGGGAGACGTACTACAATTAGTTATCATGAGAGACCGAGCAGCGAAGCATAATTAGAATAGAACTTCACTTACAGGTAAGTTCGTTTAATTTCTAATTTTCTATCTCCCTATCTGTTAAGGGCGCAAACAAGCGTTTAACAACTGACAATACTATACAACGGCTTGTTACTTATGGACTCAATTTTTAAGTTGATCAAACAGACGCCTGGTGAGACAAAACCGCAAATTAAAGCAAAAATTTTACACCGTTTTTTACTGTCTAAATTATACACCATTTCACATTAGTAACAAGGTGCATGATTACATTAAACAATACGAAATGATACGGCAGAAAATCTAAAGAAATTAATCCGTACCTAACTGACATTTCGGCTGTATGGTGCAACTCACAATGACCCGACGCTATAAAATACCTTTTAAAGCATCGCAATTCGACCAAACTTTATAAACTAAAAAGGACTCTAAAGCTCCTACATAATATTCAAAACCAGTTTCACGCAATTCGTGATGCGAGCTTTCGAAAGTAACCTTCAGATCTCTATTCGAATTTTGAACAATTATCGCTACCAATTTAAAAGCGTTCATGGCGAAACTCGGAACTAACGATTCCTCTACACCATTGGTTTGTTTACAGCGACAGTGGCGCCATTCTGATTGGTTTTGTTAATTTGGTATGTTATAAACATCAGACAATGGGCGTTAAGTCAAACATTGGTGGAGATTGTTCCCGCGCGGATCCGGGCCGACTACTAGTATTACAGTGAGGTAAGAACGGTGATTGCTTATTGTAAGGTATTAGGATACGTTTTTTTTGTGGTTTTTGGGTGGACCAAGTAGTGGCGATGGGCGATTTTGTAAAAATCTATTAAATAAAAGTTTTGTTAACGAATATCAAGGACATTGGCTTTATTGAGCCCATGTGTTTCGGTGTTAGGAGTGTAAGTAATACTAAGTAGGTACCTACTACAGTCAAGTGTAAATAAAAAGGGGTATGGGGTATAAAATATAGTTGTATAACTTACTTATAAATATGTCCCATCGCGGCATCGCTCTTTTATGTCAGCGGGTTAAGGTTAAAGTACCTACATATATATGAGAGGATTAAATCGATACTTATTTTTGCACTTGACTGTACCTATCTTACACTCTTATCATTAAAGTCCCTTTCTTATTAACACAAATGTCAAAGTGACAGATAGAAAAACGAATAGGGAACATTACGCAAAACTCTTCGTAGGTGGCGACACTAGCAGCGTTGACATTGTATCTCGTTCGCACTTGCGGTATTGTCTATGCAAGCATCCTTGTCACTCATTTGACAATCAATTGTGCATGTGTGCGTGAATCCCTATATTTCTATACTGGTTTACTATTGGTGGTAGTGCTGCCTCTGGCGGCAGAACATTGCAGTAATGTTCCCTATTATAACAGCATTTAGCTAAAATTGCTAAAAAGCTTCGTTGGGCGTTTATTTACTCCATTCTCTTACGCCATCACAAACAAATAGTTCAAGTTAAAGTATAAAGCTTGTAAACAAGCATATATAAATACTAGCTGAAAAATACAGGTTTTTTTTCATTCAAGAGGTATTATGTGTCACTCGGAGCATAATCGATTGACTCCTCAATCACCAAAATCGCTACAGTACAGTAGGTACCTTAAACGCTAGTGGATCACAAGTACGCACAAATATACATATACTGCTAAAAGTCTATACTTTTGGCCCTGCCTTTCGGCCCCGCCGTAGTCGGGCAAAAATAGGCTTACATTGTAAAAACCCTCGCGCCCATAACTTGGGTCGTAGCCGAAACATTTGAGATCTAAATACGATTGAATATCACAAATGAAGACGCGGAGCGGTAAGTAGCCGTCGGGTCATTTATCAGAGTGACAGATCACGGATATACTTACCGTGGAACAGCCAAGATGAAACCGACTCAAAAACAGCAGGTCGATCACGTAACGCATTGTACGCGCGTCAGGTAGATCTTAAATGTCACTTATAGTATGGAAAAATGACAGTTGACAAAAAACTACATACTTACTCGTATCTGTAGACAAGTAAAACATCATCATAAAATTAATCATTATAAAATAAATATTTGCAGGCCACAGGAAAATTTGTAAACCGATGTTTTATTTAAATTGTTAAATTGTCGGGTTTAAAAAAAAATCGCCTACGACCTTCGTAGATGATGTTGAAATAATTAACGACTTAAAAAATTGAAAAGCCCCCGACATTATCATTTTAAAGTTCAGTAGGTACCTCAAAACCGGCTGAACCGAGTTTGTTGAAACGTAGCTAAGAACTAAAAAAAATATATGATGTACATTACCATGCAAACTTCCACCGAAAATTGGTTTGAACGAGATCTATTTAGTAAGTAGTTTTTTTTAATACGTCATAAATCGTAAACCGTAATTTATTTCACGCACTTGGCCGCTTTTTTGGTCTAAAATTGTTCAACTGTGATGCCAAATAAGTATTTCGAAGACAGTGATGTTTGAAGTAAATATGGGATACTTAATTGCTTAAAGCTGTTGTTGCCAATATGATAAGCTACAAAAAACATTAGTAAACTAAGGGATTCGGATCGAAGGTCATTGGCGTATGGGATCCCCCGTAGCATGGATGGCCTTATCACGCGACAAGTGACAAGATAAGAGCGTCGTCTCGTTCTATCGAACTGTGTCAGCCAGGGACGGACGCTTTATCATGTCACTTATCGCGTGATAAGGCCATCCCTGTAATGAGCATTCTAGTGAATGTTAGATTACACATTCGCTAGAATCCTCATTACAAGTTAATGCTCAAGTACATCAATGTTAATGTAGTATATACAGCATTCATCCCTTACAAGCAAGTATGTCAGTGTGATAGGGACGAATTCCGACATAATCACGCCAGCTAGGTTGAGCTTGTGACTACGACGTTTCGACACTAGCTATAGCAGGGTTTCTTAAAGTGTGGTCCATGGACCCCTTAGGGGTCCGTGACATGATTGCTAGGGGTCCACGGCCTCTTCGTTCACTCTTAACGTAGGTAGCTACGTAGGTATAAAACTATAGACACATGAGTTTTTTTTCTCATTATCTTCAAGGGGTCTGCGGTATTTTTGAAATTCTGAAAGTGGTCCATGTCTAACAAAAGTTAAAGAACCACTGAGCTATAGGCTCCGTCAGTGAGACATCACCTGTCCGCGCACAATGCGGACAGCGATGATTGAATCATCGCTTGTGCCGAATCATGCTTACGTGTGCGCAGACGTAGAGCGCTGGATGCGGCAAGAGCACATCTATTTCACAACCTTTCTATTAACTTGCAATGTATGTAGGTGGACTGGCTGGACTTCGTGGAGACCTCAGCTGCCGCGGCGTTTGGGATGCACAAAGGGAGGCGTTAAGGATGACTCACGCTAGAACGGGCTGTGCACGGCCCGGGCCGTTTTCTAAGAAAAACGACAGCGTTTTTGCGCGGTTGAGCCAAACCCAAGTCCGGCCAAGACACGGCCGAAGCTCGGAATCGGCTCGGTGTCGGCACGGCCCGGCCGTGGCTCGGGCGGGCTTGGGTATGGCTCAGCCGCGCAAAAACGCCGTCGTTTTTCTTAGAAAACGGCCCGGGCCGGACACGGCCCGTTCTAGCGTGAGTCATCCTTTTTTTCATAAATACACAATTATGACTATCTGTTCCTAAGTTGTCGGTAGCCAATTAAGTGGTCTAAGTCAAGCATCTGACTCACAATCTTGAGGTCGCGGAACCTGAGTCGTACCGATGACTTTCGGAAATTATGCACGAAATGTCATTTGGCATACGATACTGCCGATACGAGTACCAGATAAGATAGTTGAAATGCTCATCATATCCAAGTATTTGCCCCGGTACTGCTCAAACGAGCCCGGGCTCCGCTTTTGGCACCTAATCCAAAGATTTGGCGTAGGCACTAGTTTTACTAAAGCGACTGCCATCTGACCTTCCAACCCAGATGGAAAACGAGACCTTATTGGGATTATATATACCAGTTCCCTCGCGATGTTTTCCTTCAGCGAAAGTTCCGTCGTTAAGATACTACTGTAATAGATATTTACTGTGGTTCCATGTGCGCTGTGTCGCTGTATGTGTTTCGCAAATGCTTACTACAAACCCGGGGTTTATTCTAAGTCATGCGACAATTACTATTCTCCCAGCGACTCGCACACGCACGTAGCAATACGTGGCGACGTCGCGATAATGTCGAGGGGTTATTCCGGTGTCTGCCAACGAGTCCGGAGGGGTATCAGGTAATTTTTCAAACGAAGAAGAAACGAAAGAAGAAGTTGAAATAGTAACTAATGCTAAGCAAAAAAAAATTTTTCACACCTGTTCTGAAACGAGTCATTGTTGCTCAAATGAGGAATTTAAATTTCTAACTATCCACGCCGTGGCCGGCAATGGCGACCCTAGCTAGTTGCGGGCGTGAGCTCTGATATGGCTTGCGAAGCCGAACTTAATCTTAAACACTCGGAAGGTTTGAAAAGCAGTATGTGCTACTCGGCAACGAATCCTCAAATCAATACCCCCTCCCACTCCCCCCTTTTGTAATTCTTCAGGCCCCGTAGCATGGATGGCCTTATCACGCGATAAGTGACATGGTAGAGCATCCGTCCCTGGCTGACACCGTTCGATAGAACGAGACGACGCTGTTATCTTGTCACTTGTCGTGTGATAAGGCCATCCATGCTACGGGGCCTGGTGTCGCAAGCGTGCAAAGGTGAATTTCGTCACCGTCGTAGTTTAAAAAAAATTGGTTGTCTATAAAGTCGGTTTACGGACGATAATTTTACGTGATAACGTAATGAAGCCGAACGCTCGGCTCAAGCGGAACGGGACGATGAGTCATACTGCCGTTGAGTGCGTGCTGCCGGTGTTCATCGATTTATAAGACGTTATCACGTCAAAAGCTTGGAATTTATGTAGGTACCTAGTTAAATTCTCGGGTCTGCACCGGAACGCACCGGCGCCCGCGCCGCACCCTCACGCAGATCTTGATCCTTCCCGGAACGCTGTATGAACAATGCTCTAACTTCTAATCAAATATCAACTATGTCACCGTACATGAATAGCTAGTACCTTTACAATTTTTTTTTTAAGTATTAAGTCAGTGTTTTTCAACCTGTAGGTCACGATCCCCAGGGGGGTCGCGGGTGTTTGATTTTTGTTAGTTAAAACAAGTAGGGATTTCATATTTGTAAAACCCTAAGCCGACGAGCATGTAGTATGAGAAATGTTATGAAAGTGAGTGAAGCGAAAGTGGTTTGTCAGGATCGTAGCAAACGGAGATCTCTGCCTACCCCTCTGGGAAAGAGGCGTGATTATATGTATGTAATAATGTATGTATGTAAAATATAAATTATAATCTAAGAACTGCGCAGAGTTCGCGAAATATTTTCTTACTCAACGCGTCGCGCCATGAAAAAGGTTGAAAAACACTGTATTAAGTAATTAGTATGACACGCTCATTTGTTTCTTGCATGGATATTTTTCATAGCTTTATAGCTGTATTCAACAATATTCAACAGTCCTATTTTAACTAAAATGTCGTTAATGTTGGTAAGTTTTTATCTGTTACTATGACATTTGTGTTTGTAAGAAATGGACAAACCCCATTTTATTTGGAGGTAAAACAAGAAAAATATGCGTTAAACGACATTAATATTCAGGTTATTGCAATATTATGATGACATGGAGCTGATCTGATGCTGGAGCTGGAAGGTGGCCATAGGAACTCCGCAATAAAACGACACAACCCCATCGAGTCTGGGCTCGTTAGAATTGTCTCAGTGAGTAGTTGATGATGGTATGCAGAAAAGTACAGTCGGCAATAAAAGCTTGTACCAAAAATTACATTTTTGGCAGAAACTTATCTATACATATTAATTTGAGACATGCGCTTGAAGGTGAGTTCTGTTATCTGTTTGGTCTCTTTCTTAGTGTTCCAATTAGAAAGAGACGGATAGTGTATCTCGCCGCGAGACAGCTCGCCAGCTTGTGACAGTCGCGGTGATAAGTGAATCCAGCCTTATGTGGATGTAAATATAGACCCGTACAATAGGTACGGTGGGTTAATAGACACACATCAATACGTATTCCAAATATCGTGCCATAGTGAACTTCGGCGTTGCCCCGAAGAATAACCGGCTAACAAATATAAAAACATTTTTTAACACAATGATATTTAATTTTTAAACCGCTACAGAAGTCCCTATTGAACTGCCCATTTCACACTCAAAGAAAACACATAATTATATTATTCGACGGTGGTTTTTTGTTCGGGAATTACTACGAAGGAATTACTGTGGACCATGATTGTAGGCTGCCTAGTGACTTGGCATTTTTGCGTAGAACGGCGGGTATCTTGAAAGCGGGAGACATTTTAATGTTGCTTGGTATTGGTAGACAAAATGTCGAATGTTTTATGGCGTCTTTTTTTACTTTTTTTCTATTTTACTTTGTCTAAGAGAATGTTGCTGTCGATTTGTAAGTCGATTATAATATAAATGTCCTAATAACTAGTGGCTCTGTTAGCTAAAGACTAGGCAAAAGTCTTACTTTTATTTTTATATCCATATACTGGATCAACAAAAATATCCATATGATTATCGAAACTGCTCACATAATTTTACGAGAAAAATCTCTGACAGTAAAGCTTGTGTTTATGAGTACCTGACGTAAGTACTTATTATACTAACGTTATTAGTACTACTAATAGAGACACATAACCGCTCACTTGAATTCGAATTGAAACAAAATGGTAGCCTAAATTGTTTAAAAAAGAAACAATAATGCCTATAATCTGCTTGGCCACTACAGTTGCCACCACAATCGATTTGTGCGCATTTGACAGATCTGGACGCTCTGGTTGCCATCAGTGAGTTGATAAAAAACATTGAAAAATGAATAAAGGGAGCAATCTCAAACTAATGAACTAATTAATTGTGGAAAGTTTTATACTCATCAATCATCATCATCAGACTATTTATTTATTTAATAATTTACATAATAGGCTTACAATACTCGTACAATCAAAGGGCCTACTTGAATGTCAGGACTTAAAAATAAATAAAGTACATGCCACATGACAGTTGTAGGTATGCATTATAAAAACAAATAAAGCAAAAGTAGCACTAACTAAATATAGTACCTACTATATACGCCCCACTGCTGAGTACAGGCATCCTTTCATGAATTTTATAGTAGTTGAAAGTTATTCAACAACTTCTTGCACAAGGATTTCTGATATAACAAAGTTTATACAGCTCTCGCATTTTAGTGTTTTAATTTGTATTCAAGACGTATTGGAACACCATCGAGATGCTATTTTGACCACAACAAATCTATTTACTCCTGAGTTGTCCTTATTTTATCAATTTGTTTATACATTGTACTTCCGCATGTTCGGCCACGAGTGGAATAGCTGAATTAAAAAAAACCCGCAATCTTCAATTACCTTAAAACATGTTTCACAATTATTTATAATTTGTGGTCATGGTAACTAAATAAAATAACTTCCTTGAGGAAAACAGGATGTACAATATTCAACAAATAAGCGATATTTTTTTCCTAATAGTTATATTATATTATTTATTAAGTGATGTTTTCCTAGACGCACACTTTCTGAGTAACGGTAACCTATTTGCAATGCTTCCTGCAAATATTTCTGGTATCTCTTTGTATGTAAAATCATCATAAAATTCGGTTACTATACACGACTCGTCTAATTGGCGTGAATTTTTACGTACTGTAGAATTACGGCTCTGGACACACGAGCATGTGCTACGCGTCAAAGGGACGGCATCATTTGAGTTTTCTGGCTGTCAAAGATACATTCTGTTACATAGATTGGCTGTTCGTAGGTACTATTATTTATTACATGTCATTGTAGCGCCCGCTTCGTATCTACCTGTTATTATAACATAAGAACTTTAACACACAAATTCGTCTACGTTTCTTTTATCTAGGTATCACCGGGAAATATTGTACGAGTTTAACTTATTTCGATCACTAAGTGCTTCTCAAATTTTTATTACTCACCAGAAATAGTACGTAATAAGAAAGAAAGAAAGAAAGAAAGAAAAAATTTATTCGTGACAAAATAAAACACAAAACAAACTGCAGACACATACGCACATACACATTTGCCACAAAATGCAAATGTTGTGTTGTAATAGAGAAACAGACGTACCTAAATTAAAATATGGTTGACAACAGGCGGTCTTACGCTAAAAAGCGATCTCTTCCACACAACCTTAGCGTAGTGGAGACGATGCAAAATAATCATATGCATTGAGTAGGTGAACCAGAAAACAGAATAAAAAAAACGACGAAGCGCTTCGAGAAAACGTGTAGTGCCCTTGCGCTACGTTTGGCTTGTCTTGGCGGGGGCACGGCAGATAAACAACCTAGCTATGAGAAAGACAAACATAGGTATGTACAATACTATAGTTTTTGCGTTTCAAAATGGATTTCCTTGAATTCGCATGATTTTTCTAATCTTATCTGGAACAACACACGAGAATAGCCCCCCAAGTCGGTGGCTTGAAAGTCCGTCGGTAGAACGTGAAAAACAAAATGTCGGACATTAAATTATTTAGGGGCCTGCAGCTCTTAACGGTCGAGTGACAGGTTTTGTTTCGTTTCAGCGTGATTGATATAGATTTTTGAATTGACATTCCTTCAAGTTATATAAAGAACTCGTCTATGTGAAACCCTGCACACGTCGTAGTTGGTTGAGCGGACACCGTAGACTCATTTTTGTAAACTACGACGGTGGCAAACAAGAATACGGCATTGTTGATCATCATCATCATCAGCTGAAAGACTTCTACTGATGGACATAGGCATCCACAAAGCCGCAAATGCAAGGCAATCCACAAAGGCGGCCGTCGAGGCTTAAGTCTGTAACTATGTTATTCATAAACTTTCATTTCATTTAATTTCATGTCGTTTACCTTATAGTAGTAGACTCTTACATTACAGATAAACAAAATCGACGAAAATGCACGCACACTTGCTACTTTCTAGATTTTGAATTAAAATAAGATAAAATAGAATGCTCAGTACTCAATAATTTATTGCAATATCACAAAAGTAGGTACAGATGTTAACTTAAAGCTACAGATCATTGTGAACCCTGTTGGGCACTGCAATGTTAGGGAGAGGAGGACTTACTGATCGTTTATAATGTATCTTCTAAGTATTCATTTAGTGTGTAATAGGATTTAGTTAGTAGTAGTTGCTTTATTTTGTTTATGTACAGTCGCCATCACATACATCGGAGCATACAAGCACGTCACAAACATCGGAACACGCCTCTATTTTCAAGGCATTAGGGTGCATGTGCCGATATTTTTGAACACCTAAAGTGTACCTATGTATGTGATGGCGACTGTACTTTGTATCGTCTTCTTCTTCTTTTATGGAGTTAGGTAAATTATTATAAATCTTAATCGACATTATTAATGGGCCTGAGGATAGCAGGTTCAGTTTGTCGGCAGTGGAACGAGTCTAGAAGAACATGAAGACACTTCTTCCTATTACCCCTACGAACTTCACACTAAATAGTCACACATAGTAGCCTTGTCTAGTTTGTACTAGACAAGGCTACTATGTATACAGTGTACTATGCGCTCGTAGACTTACTTTTATCCTATGGATTGACAAGCTATGGTCGGACATTTAAGACTTACTTAGACAAAATAAAAGCGTTACAGATACGATTCATGAAACTAATGGTTGATAAGAAAACAAAATAGAATGTAAAAATAACACCTACGAACAGCTTTTCTTAGAATGTAAAATATTGCCAGTCCATAAAAAAGTAATGTTGTTGTTGGCTGTGGAACAATTTAGTAACGACGAGTTTAAACAACCTATTGGTACTCAAAGGCTTGTTAGAAACAGAGACAGAGATAAACTAATATTGCCTAGGTTTACTAATTATTATGGCCAAAGACATAGAAAGTACCTAGTTCCGAAAATATATAACGACCTGCCGTCCGAGACAAAGAGTGCAACTGTCACAAAACCATTGTTTAAGAAGAAAGTAAGCGACGTCTTATTAAATACATTAAAAAAATGAAATTCAGCTATCTCAAGTAACTTTATAGATTCCTTTTGATCAATTAGGAGCGTTGTTTGCCAACAAACCGCATTGTGGTTTGGCAGATTAATTGTACCTATGTAAATTTAGCTATAAGCCTTAAAGAGAATAAACAAAAAAAAAAAAAAAAAAAAAAACAAACTCTACTGGGTAAGTTTGGTCACGAAAACCATGTAGGTATGTATGTCTACCTAAAGGCTCTGACAGACTTGACCAATCACATGTAACAGAACATATAATACATAGGTAGAGCATTCACCGCAGCACGCCAAGCACATGCATATAGCCAAACATTGCTACAAACATTTTCCCGATCATTCTAGCGAACGCTCTAGTCAATGCTCTGTGGAAGGTTTGGGCGGAGAGGGGCGGCGGTGGAACAATAACAAAATTGCTCAGTTTACTGTAGCAAATTCACTGTCGCTTCGCTAGAATTCTCGCTAGAATGCTCGCTAAAACGCTCCTGTTTGTGCCTTGATCACACGTACCGTGCAAACGGGCGTCTCAGTGCTCTCGGGCGAGTACTCGGTGCGTATAACATAGCGAGTGACTGTTTATTCGCACCGAGTACTCGGCCGAGAGCACTGTCTCGCCCGTTTGCTCGGTACGTGTGATCAAGGCATTATTTTGTAAGCTTTAAGGATGACTCACGCTAGAACGGGCCGTGTCCGGCCCGAGCTGTTGTCTAAGAAAAACGACGGCGTTTTTACGCGGCCGAGCCATGCCCAACCGGGCCGTGCCGACACCGAGCCGCTTCCGAGCCTCGGCCGTGGCTCGGCCGGGCTTGGGTATGGCTCGGCAGCGCAAAAACGCCGTCATTTTTCATATGAACACGGCCCGGGCCGTGAGTCATCCTTTAACATGTAATGTAGCATTCGCTAAAATGCTCATTGCAAGTAAATACTCAAATCTATCAGCATCTTAAGTGTATAAATCAATACAAATGTGGCGTGTCGAATATCGCGTGTCGAACATAATTTTTGGCACATAATCATGGGCATTGTCAAAATTGTGGTTTACCAGGGATTCAGATTGCCTACCGAGAACAGACAGTGATTTCTTGGAGGAAAAAAAACATCAAGAGCGGTCACACAGGATGACTTTTTACAGAGATACAAACGCGATTGTGACTTGCTCTTACAATTATTGGCATTTGCTTGCTAGTTGGTCCCAACTTGAGAAGATATGTTTAATAATTTAATTTAAAAACAAAGTTTAAACCGACTTCAATTCAGTACTTCGCCAAGCCGCATTGGTACATGTAAATTTCCACATTTCCTTTCCAATTTACCGCACTGCTCTCCGAGAGCAAATGCGTTGATTATTACAGAAATAACCCAAGTCGCTATGTGTAGGCTGATAATGTTTTTATTTTTTTATTCTCGAAAAACAACTTGGTAAGTACATATTTTCTTGTTTAGCCAAACTGAGGCCAGGTTGTCGGCGAATGTGCGCTCCTTTCTAAAAGTTAAACGGAATCATGTCAGAATCTTTGTCGTACTTTATATCTTTGAAGAGTTCCTTAAGTCATCAGTTCTACTTCACCAAAATTGCGATTTCCTATGGTAAATACACGAGTTATAATAGAAAATACCGAAATTACTATACGCGTGCCTACTAAATTTGAGGGCTGCCTTAAATTTCCCTGGGATCCTATCATCAAATCCTGACTTTGTGACAGTGACAATGGGACCACCTCAGGAGTTATTCTTTCGATTAAAAAAAGAATTTTGGAAATTGGTTCACAATTGACGGAGAAATCGGTGAACATTCATAAAAAAGGGACTGGAGGCGTCCTCCTTTTTTGAAGTCGGTTATAAAATTTGCGACACTTGCCTTCTATCACCTGTCAAAATCACCAGGGTTATTCAAATGCGTTAATGCGCCTCACCTCACCACACCCGTTACGCCTATATAAAACTAGACCTCGTATTAAGCTTAGTTATACTACGAATCGCGGCTTCCAGATAGTTTTGTGTGTGACCGGTAAGGGTTTAAACATGTTCGCTATTCAGTAACTTGTTTTAACCTCACCCCACCGTTCATATAGTTTACACACAGCTGTCAAACTGTCAAATATATGAAAACACATCTACGCACTACGCAACTTACTTCAATAATTCAAAATACATTATTGGGAGTTGCATCCACAACAGAGATACAGGAGCAACTATATTTTTACAGCACCTATTATGTTAAAACGTATTTGTTGGTAAAACAAACACAAAAACAAGCTAACCGTACAGTGATCGACAAAGCCATAAGGTCCATTCTGCCTTAACCTCGTTTTAACCCTCTAAATGATACAAAGATTACAACCCACCTGTGCTGTCAGCGCATTTTTCTGTCGAGATAGCGACGATTACGCGGCATATGCCGCGGTAGCGACGTTTGAAGGGTTAAAAAGGCTGACGTTTATTTTTTAACCCTTTGACAGCCGGCGGCGGACCTTTGAGTTGACATGAACAGGTAATACTTAGCTGTTTTTAATGATACTGAGCTGGCACCTAATTCTGCAACTGGAGTATTCATTTAAGAATCAACAACCCCGTTATGTTTAACTCCCGACGCAAAAAAGAGGGGTGTTATAACGTCGGGTGACAAGCAAAACTCACTAAGTAACAAATACCTACTTATACCTCGTATCTCGATACGTAGTCGATATCGAGATACGTTGTATTATGTAAATATGAGAAAAAAAGTGTCCCAAAATGTCCATACATTAATGAACTTTCCTATTGTGTAACCGCCACACAAACTACTTATATGGTAACACAATTGGAAAAATTGCACTTGACCCATGGGTGGTACTAAAGAGTGACAAACTCAAAATAAATAGGCAAAATATCTTTGGTTTTTTTTGTCCTACCAGGATCGAAAGCGCTCCTGATTCTGTGTGGAAATAACATAAAACTCCTAAAAAAATACAATTAATGATTGTGGCATTTTATTTGAGAAACGATAAAGTAAGCTTTGCCGGATCGTCGTCTAAATTGAAACAAACGAAAACCTCCCAAAATCCAAAACATACGTCGAAACTCAAAAGGCTCGTTTTTCAACACTAACATATACCACCCCCGATTTTCGTACAGATTTTTTAACAACCAAACATAATCCCTCTTTTACAAGCATCCCCTAATACAAGTCAAGCGTCACTTGAGACGGATTACGCCCTACGCGCCGCGCCACCCCACGCTGTGCCACCTGATCCACAAAATGACCAAATAATTGATAGTAAGGGTTGTTTTTCATTTGGGGAGGTTAGCAGATTGTCCCGATTTTTAGGATTCTTGGTGGGTAAAATACTTTCTATATGTTTAATAAACACCAGATGATTTTTTTGTGCATTTTCCTGTGATTGTAGATACAGGGTTCCTTATCCAGAACTATTAATTTACGCAAAAAACGAACTCAGATTTTTAGACAGATTCGATCGGGTTCGATTCCCGGCCGTGTGTGAGGCTTTTTGAAAATCTTTAAATGCAGTTTTGTTTCTTTTTAAAAATAAAGGAATGTCTCCTGTAAGTAAAATGAGCCAACTTAAGGATTTAAGGTAGTTTCCCTTCAGGGCCCGACTTTTTTTCCACCCTATATATCCGGATCGCCAGATGACCCACTGTCCAGCTGTTCTACAGTTGTCGTGAATTTTTAAGAGTAGGTTCAATCTATCTGAATCACTAAAAATGGTTTTACGCCAGTCCGTAGAGGTTCAAAGCAGGGGGAGGTACGTTGCAAAAGGTGGTGTAGAAGTTTTTTTTTAAATATTTTTTACATCGATATAACCGAGCAAATATCAAAAATGGTTACACCAGATTTCTTGGGTCAACTTTTGGCAGCCACAAATCCTCAAAATTTTGGGACTTTTTTTGGTTTCTCACTCGTAGCTTCTATACGGTGCATCCTAGCGAAAAGTTACTCACTAGGAGATTAAATACCATAAAATTATGCGTCTATAATGAGTACCATAACATATTAATTCGGTTTAGCGACTTAGTAGAAAACCATGGTTGAAAACGAGGCTTTCCTTAAGTTTGTAAGTTATTACAAGATAGTGGTTTTTAAGCTTCTGCGTTTCAATTTTGAATTTAAATTTAGGTTTTAGCTCCTCACTTGTAGGAATTTACAGAATCGACAGTAATTTCAGCATTAGTACTATCATAACTGGTAATCGAAGAGCTGGCAGTTTTCTCGTGCAACGCATCAGCATTGCAGTTCAGTGAGGAAATACCGCCAGCATACTCGGTACAATGCCTAGAGGGCCTTTTTAGGATTCCGTAGCCAAAATGGCAAAAACGGAACCCTTATAGTTTCGTCATGACTTCCGTATGTCACATGCATTTTACTCGAAAACTATAAGGTGTATTTACATAAAATTTAGAGGATAGGTGTATTTTATTAGCCGCTACATAATTCTAAAATTATATGACAAATAAATATTATTTTAGAGGTGCACTCCATACATATAACTGCAAGTCAAAAAAAATAAAAACATCGTATGTCCACGTGTGGCACATCAATCGATAGGCCTTTTAAAATAAATATAAGGTTTCTCAGCAAGTTTTTCGAATAAGTGAAAATAGTATTTTGTTTGCGTACATACTTTTGATGCTGACTGTACGACCCTGGGTTCGAACCCTCCAAAAAATTAAGGGAAATGATTGGACTGTCCCAACTGAGAGGCCAAAAACGGTGTTTTAAATTTTCATGTTTTTGTATACAAACGCCAACACTGTTAACGGCTCTAACTGAGCATAAGCGTGAGCGAAGTTTTTTAAATTAAATATTTTGTGCGCTTTAATAAATAAAAAAAGTAATAGCTTTGCCCTCAAAGAATAGCGATTGCTATTCAACGCGGGAATGCTGCCTGTGTGATGGGCACCCTGCCTAAAGGGCAAAGTTTTGATACGTTTCTGTAATTTTATTTTATTTTTAAGTCGTTTGCAAATAATAAATGTACATAAGTATATTAGTAAAAAAAAAAAAAAAAAAGTAATAGCTGAGTTCCCCCAAACATGATATTGCAAATTTTTATATGTTTAGCTGTGGTGCATAATTTGCTACGAAATTTTTAAGTGTATTTTAAAATGTTCGTGATTTTTTTCTATTGAGCGAAAGTCAAAAACTTAGGATTCTAATAGCTGTTGTCCCTTGAAAAAGGCCTCAAGATTGCTAATTAAATTTAAAGCAGCCATATTATAATCCAAACAAGAGCTACGATTTTTTAAATATCCGTTTTCTGAGCTCACGTCACCTTAACATACTAATTAATAGGTATTCTTCTCTAAAGCTATAAATAAGTAATGTTTGCGACTTCGTAAGTTTGTATGTTACGGCAAATTGTAACTAAATAAGTACCTACACTCTTACGATTCCTGGATTGCGTTTTGAGTAACTAGTTTTAAACTCAGATTTTAATTGTAACAAATTCTACTTAAAAACCAGAAAAAAAGAATAAATAAAACTAAATAAAACTACTTATTACTAAACTAAGGGGTCTCCCCGCGGCATGGTGCCGAAGATGCTGGCAGCATTTCCCCGCTGTATCGCAATACTAATGCGTTGAGCGAGGAAGCTGCCAGCACTTCGGTCCCCGGTGGTGTCGGCTAATTTTTTGGCGAGCTCTTTGAATAGGTTAAGTGCGCTGGGACCCCATGGACCAAGGGTCTCGACGCCGAATGGAACAAAGCAGTATTCAGCGCCGAGACCCCTATATTTATTAACTTTGGCCTTTTCCGCAGCCTCTGCAGCCGCACCGGCTCTGGAGGATGTTCCGTGGAGATGGGATGGGGCCAATGTGTCGTCACACGAGCACCCGACCCATCTTCCACGGAATGAATGACATTCCATCCGGTCTCTTGCCATCGTCCCTTAAAATGCCGGGCGGCTCTAACAAGGCCGGCACATTGACGCTGGCAAGAGAGCGGCGTAGAATGTCATTCAGAGCGGCGTGCCTGGAAAACCGGCCAGCGCTTTTCTGCCAAGAAAACCCGTGATGTCCCAGTGAGTCTACAGAACTGCCGCAGGGACATCTGTGTGGAGTGCATATAGGAATCCCACGACGGTTTAAAAAAACAAATCAAAAGGAAGAAAAATATATTGTTTTCATTGTCTTTATAGTTAGACGCTCGGAGATTTAAAATGTTCATATCATTTTATACAAAAAGGTTCACATCTGTGCTAAAATACGTCCGATCCTGAAACCTGTGCTACTGCATAGGTCAATACTCAGAATCCTTAGGGATTACATCTCGATATCAGTGTATCTAACAGCATTTCCAAGTAATTGCCGTAGTACGTTCCCTTATCACGTTATAACGACTAAATACGCATATACCTGTATCTCTATCGGGCATCAACATCAACATACATATCTCATCTCGGATCTCATGGCAACGCCCTGGGGTAAGGGTTGCTTGTCTCATTCCAATAAGTCATATAAACATTGTTTTTACAGCAGTTTTACTACGCTTTTGGTTTATGTTACTAGTTACCATATGCCGACGATTTTACGCTAGCAAATTTAGTAAATCAAGTGTATAATAGAGGGTTCTATTAATAATTGTGTGACATATGCGCTCGACCGTAATTGTAGAAAGGGAGGTTTGCGATGTGGTAAGTCGCGTATGAGTTTCAATTATATGGGATGAACGTTTATGAAATTGGACAATAATCGACCTTATCCTTATTATATCGTTCAGGCCCCGTAGCATGGATGGCGTATCACGCGATAAGTGACAGGATAGAGCATCCGTCCCTGGCTGACACCGATCGATAGAATGAGACGACGCGCTTATCCTATCACTTATCGCGTGATAACGCCATCCATGCTACGGGGCCAGGAGGGTACAAATTATAATTGCAGCGTTTGTTAGTGACGGTCCTGAAAGAATTTGATATTTTTAAGCAGTCACAGAAAGTCAATTTATTACAACTTCATAAAGTATGTAGTACACTACATATTCAAATATTATGTACATTATTTCAAGTTGATTTTCACCCAATCAGTGGTATTAATTTGAGACCATGCGGGTATGCATAATATAGATGACAGTACTATAATCTGGTGGCATCAAGTTGATCTAATGATAGAGCCAGGAGCCATTAATTGAATGCCTATTATTAATGAGGCTTGACATTATATATATATATATATATATATATATATATATATAAATGATGCATATAATATACATATATTGTATGCTTACTGATTATACTGTTCAGGGTGGCAAGAATAGGTACTCATCTCACCACACAGTGTCCCGATGGAAAAAGAATTGACTCGGCAGAAGAGATCTTGACGGATGTTGCCACTAGAACGCGCTTACATACAAACTAACTGGCCAAAAAATAAATTAGGTACATGCTACATTCTAAATATATACTCGCCAAACTAACCAGTTTGATGGCAATGATGGCCCTATATTTCTTGAGGAGTTAAGGACCCAAGAAAAAGAAAGCGGCCAAGTGCGAGTCGGACTCGCACACGAAGGGTTCCGTTAAATAAATTGCTTTTTACGATTTATGACCTATTAAAAAAAACTACTTACTAGATCCCGTTCAAACCAATTTTCGTTGAAAGTTTGCATAGTAATGTACATCATATAATTTTTTTAGATTTATGATTCTCTTATTTTAAAAGTTACAGGGAAAGGCACACATTTTACCACTTTGGAAGTGTCTCTCGCGCAAACTATTCAGTTTAGAAAAAAATTATAGAAGAAACCTCAATATCATTTTTGAAGACCTATCCATAGATACCCCACACGTATGGGATTGATGAAAATTTTTTTTTTGAGTTTCAGTTCTGAGTATGGGGACCCCTAAAACTTAATGTTTTTTTTTCGATTTTTGTGTGAAAATCTTAATGCGGTTCACAGAATACATCTACTTACCAAGTTTCACAACAAACACTTTTTTTTAGCTAGAGACTAGATAGATTGTAGAAAAAATACTTACCTATTACAATAAAAAAACCGAGTGTTTTATTTTTAATTTTTCCCTGAAAAGCATTCAAAGTTTGTATGGAGAGCAAGAAAATTTTAAAGTATGATATTTGTAACTGCGATCTTAGCCTGTTTAGACTACAAAACTTATTTCAGCGTTTTTTTAATTCATCGCCTAAGAAGGTTAAAAGGGGGTTCGAACTTTGTATAGAGAGCAAGACATTTTTAAAGTAAGAAATTTGTAACTACGGTTTCAGACTGTTTACTATGAGGGTTCAGAGAGGGTTCTTAGTTTGTATAGAGAGCAAGAGATTTTGAAAGTAAGAGATTTGTTACTTCGGTTTTAGATTGTTTTCTAAAAGTCTAGGTAGAAAATTAATTTCAATGTTTTTTTTTTTATTCATTCCTTCAACAAACATTTAGACGATAACATGTTATACGCGGACGAAGTCGCGGGCAACAGCTAGTCTATACTAATATTATAAAGTGGAAAAGTCTGTGAAATAGGGTTGGGGACTCTAATTATATTTACTCCAAAAGAAAGGAGGCAAAAAAATATGCCTAATGACGAAAATCCTATTCAAATATCTCAAAAAATGACGAAGATACAACCGTTTTAATATTGCTTGATAGAGAGAGAAAACGCTGGAGACCCGTGACGTCACGGGTCTCCAGCGTCATAGTAAATGACAATCGTTTCATGTGAAGGTGCGTTTTGCGGAAATGGGACAGAGTATACCGTAAAACTACACAACTATAATCCAAACCAATTCACCCAACTATGGTCCAAATCAATTCTCATATTACTTGCTCAAGTAGGACTATTTTCATGGATGAACTTAAGGACAGGCAATATAATACCACAAATTTAAATAAAAACGTATAAAATCACTAATACGATATCGGTATTGATAGAAAAGAATGAGGTTACTTTTGGACGATAGTTGGGGTAGTGGACTATATTTGTGTAGTTTTACGGTTTTAAAAGTTTGGACACTTATAATTTTGTGATTATTTATTGTTTTGTGTTGCTATTTTTTCCATGTGACTATATTTTTAATCCTTTTTCGAGAAAATTCAACATTATTGATTATTTTATTTGTTGTCACCATCCCTATTGTAGCTTTGTAAGTTTATAAGTTTGTATGTACCTAATGGGTAATCTCCGGAACTACTCATCCGATTTCGAAACCTGCGTGGAGATAGATATAGGTTATGTTTTATTCCGCGGGTCTGCCTGCATTCGTTGCAATGCGCATCGCGCGGGCAGCTAGTGTCGAATAAATTGTCAAAAGTGTCGAAACCCCGCAGTCGTTGTATGAGGTTATTAAAGTAACTAATAATAAAATGATATAATCAACTGAAAGCTCAGATCAACAGAGCGCGACAACTTAACTAAGCGAAACGGTGAACAAACAGACTATTTTACCACCTACCTACTCGTGGTCGTAAATGACACTGATTCGCTTAATGAGCGGTGTGGAGCCGTCGAGTTACATGGATTTGGTAAAAAGATATCATATTTTTTGTTGCAAAAAAAATATATTAGGTAGGTACATTTTCACCGCACATTTTGATAAATTTTTTTTTTATATTACATAGTTTATACAATAGTTATTTGTTATACAAGGGGGGATAGTTGTATTTTACCTGCGAGTGTTCATTTGAAACACGAGCTAGCGAAAGGAGTCTATGATTGACCACGAGCGAAGCGAGTGGTTCAAAAATAGAATCCTGAGCGTAGCGAGTGTTTCAACACACGAGACGTAAAATAACTTTTCACTCGTGTATAACACAAATCTTTTCTCCTCACTACAGCGAGGAAAATAAGAAAAAGGGTAAAAAAAAAGTAAAAAAAAAAAACAAAAAAAGTAAAATAAAGTTTTAAAAAAATTCAAAAAAAAGTAAAAACAAGTAAAAAAAAATTTAAAAAAGTAAAAAAAAAGTAAAAAAAAATAAAAAAAAAGTTAAAAAACAAAGTTAAACAAAAATATGTCATGAAATATACCCACAAAAAACAAAAATAATCATTTAACGTTCTACGTCATAGTACTTTTAACGTTCTACGTCTACTTTCTTCACATGTGGATAAAAAGCGATTTTCTCAATAGTTAACAAACATAGAAAAAGGCCTTTCCGAGCTAGTGAGGTGAAAAAGTCATTATTTTATCGTCAGATATCATTACAAAGTTACAACAAGGATTATATTGAACACGTCCGAAAATTCTAGGTAAAAATTGTAAATTCTTATGTTTTTTTATTTTTCGCAAGATAACAAGACAAGGCAAACAGACAGTTTAAATTTAAATGACAAAAATCTGCAGCTTTAGTGAAGGTTTGTATACAGAGGTGAGCCCTGTAACAGGAGCAAAAAATTAAACGGCAGATTATTAAGCTTGTGAGCAATATTTTATTACCAAGAGGCTTAATTTGTATAAAAGAAAAAAAAATATTTTAATAAGTTTACGTGTATTTAAAAAAACACAAAATAATTAAATAAAAATTAAAAAGTCACAAAAATATCTTTTGAAAACAATAATGCAGAAACTATTATGACTCGTTAAATGATGTTACGTCAAAATCTGCATTGACTGCTGTGCTATGATCTCTTGGTGCCAAGATAAATTACTTGGAGGTCATAACTTTAGAGAAAATTTTCTCCGAATCAAAAAAAAATTAAAATAATTAGACACAAGGGGTTACTGCAGATGCTCTAAGGAAGCGTCCTTTTGAATATTTGCTCCTGTTACAGGGCCCGTCCCGATAGTTTTATTAAAAGAAAATAGTTTTATTTTTATTGAAAAATTAATACAAACTAATTCGTAAACTTCTTTTACAACAATACTAAAAATGCTTTTTTTCAGAAAGCTCAAAAAAGTTTTTTATAACGGCTTCGCAGCTTTGTACCACCCTTGCACGTTGACACATCAATTTTTGTATTATTTTGACAGCCGCATTAATTTAATAAGCAAAAACCAAATGGTGTCGAACCCACAACGAGGATACAAACAGCAAGTTAGGGTTGTAACCACTGAACGGAACAATTGCCTCGCGATGACTTCATTAGCCGAAGTGACACCCCTGTGACATATCATCTACCCTACCACGTTACTATTTACCTACACACACGCTCTTACTGCTTAGACATAAGGTTCACTTAAACACAATATACCGATAGTTTAAATCTATTAGTACGTAGTTGTAGCCACGACAACGTTTGCGCTTATTACGGCTCTTATTCCATTGACACAAGGTTTATAATTTCTTGTCTCGGCAATCACGGTTCGTGGTTCGTTAATATGATTTGTTGTTTTTTTATGGTTGGCAATTTGTGAAACGTATTATTTGTGAAGTCAACAGAGCAGCTAGCGGATATAAGGAAGTTGAGTACCGGTACCAGTACTGATATCATTAAGTGACACCTCGTTAATATAGAAATGCCAAAATAACTAACTTTTTTTATTACAAACCATATTTTCACTCATTACAGCTTCACTCGTAATTGAAAGGTAGACTAGTACTTCTAAGGAGTACTAATCAAATTAATGTAATTATGACGAGTATTCCGTAGGATATAGCTGGCTAAAAACATATTTATGAAGTATAATGAAGTAGTTTTAACGTACAACTCTGAATACTGACTGCAATGACGTATGGCACCGAAACGTGGTCGCTTACTATGGGTCTCATAAGAAGGCGCAAAGTCACCCAAAGGGCAATGGAGAGGGCTATGTTCATATGTTGGGAGTTTCTCTGAGTGATCGCATCAGAAATGAGGCTATCCGCAGCAGAACCAAGGTAACCGATATAGCCCTCCCAATCGCTAAACATAAGTGGCAGTGGGCGGTGCACATTGCACGTAGAACCGATAGCCGTTGGGGCGGAAAGGTTCTCGAGTGGCAACCACGTACTCCGGTGCAGCGTGGGTAGAACTCCCACAAGGTGTACTGATGTCCTGGTAAAGGTCGCGGGAGTCCGGTGGATGCGGTCGGCGCAGAATCGCTCATTGTGGCACTCTTTGGGAGAAGCCTATGTCCAGCAGTGGACTTCTTTCTGATATGATGAAAGCGGAATATATCTCCGTGCGAAAGTGGAACCCAGGCTACTCCAAGTCATAAACGAAGTTGGCAGCATTTGTACCCAATTTGGGGGCACGGAAGTGCCCCCGCCAAGTAAAGCAAAACAAAGAGGCATTGCCGTACCATCCTTTTCTCGAAGCCATTCAAGCCATTTTCAACATTTCTTATTCTTCTTTCAAATATTTTAAACATTTCACTCCATCAAAATAGCTCATTCGACCCGACGACGATCGGATTGGGGTCTAACTGTGTCGTGGGCTCTATTACTAAAATAAAACATTCTTTAAATCAGTAAACCAGCATTTACAAGAGTCGCACTGTAAGTTAAAGTTCATGTGCACTGCCAACTCTTTTCGGGAATACAGGCATAATTGTATGTATGTATGACGTTTTTATTGTTAACAGCGTATAGTCGGTAAGTCCACTCCCAAGTCCAAATACACCTACCACGTCTCATGACAACACGATAAAATGCATGGCAAGCGAGAAAGTCGTGCGTAGCAAGAATCACAAGATTATCTCACCTAAAATTGGCCGAAAGTTTGAGAAATCCTTCACTTCCGATCAAAATTTTAGGGGTCATGTGACAACAGTATACGAGACATGTGGCATCATTTAGCCCTTTAATCGTAGAGAGAGTAAACCTAAGTCTGTCAGTCCTGAAATAGCCGGAAGTACTTAGCAGACGGTGTCAAAGGTGGCCAATTTTAGGTGCGACAATCTTCTGATTCTTGCTCAGCACAACTTTCTCGACCTGCTGCCATGCGTTTTATCGTGTTGTCATGAGACGTAGTTGTATTGGGCTTACGTACTACACCAACAAAAAACACACATTTTTGAGGCATTTCACGTTGATTTCTCCCTAGCTTCTACAAAAAAAAAACAACAAGTCATCATCAGAAACACAAGGACGTCATTAAAACAATAAAATTGACACGTCCGAATAAAATTAACAAGCAAAATTGAGCGCTTCGCTTCATTGCGGATAATGATGGGCTTCGGAGCGGGCATATGCTCACCCCTCCAATTATAGGGATGTCGGGCTTATGCGTCACATACAAAAAACTTACCTAAGGGTGAACGTACCGGTGAACTTTTCATACAAACGTTTTTCGGATTACACTGCTTTTTATTTACAAAATAACTGTAGATAAGTAATTGATGTTAGGGCGTTTTCTCTCAAATGTGCGACTCTTACTTTTTTCTCAGAATTTAGATTTTTTTGGTTATTCCTGTTCAGAATCATGATCACTTTTGATCCCGATACAGAAAAAAATTTTCCTCAATTTTCCATACCTACCTTTTTTCAGGATTCGATCCACTGTGTGACGGTCCATAGAGATCGCATTAAATAAACGTCACATTGTGGAACAAAATACTGCGGAAAAGTTGATCATGATTCTAAACAGAAAATATAAAAAAAATCGTCCTTAATGCGATGAGATTTTGATTAATCTCAAAAGGACGTTACAACCTATGTCTGACACAGGACATTTTGTAGTCGTATTATGTCGATACAGGGCTCTTATTCGCTACGCGTTAATGCGGCTCACCCCGCCGGTCACACGTTACGAAACTAGACCTCTACCTACGCTTAATTACTACGCATCGCAGTGTCAATATATAATTGTGGGCGAGCGTTGAGGTGAGCTTAAAACAAGTTACAGAATAGGGGGGCTGCACGGTTATCACTCACGAGACGGCGCGCGAGCTGTCTCGCTGCGAGACAGCTCGCGTCCATCCATCTATTTCTTATTAGAACACTTAGAAAGAGACGGACGCCGGATAGTTTTTCTCGCCGCGAGACAGCTCGCGCCATGTTATCACTTATCGTTGTGGATGACTTATCTATCTAAAATTTTTGTACTTTTGAAACTTTGATGAAAATAAAACCACGAAAGTTAATTTCCTGATCATGTAATTTTTATGACTAACATCTAATGCAATTAATTTTTTGAAAATAACATCTTTGAAATGACCCCCATCTCGTTGCTTTCACTCTTGCAAACGAATACGCTGATTTTGGGAAACTCGCTGACACATGCTGCGAGGGATCTCGGCTTCATCGCGGATGTTTTGCTTGAGTGTGGATATTGTCTTCGGTTTTTTAACTTAGAACTCGACTTTATAAATATCCCCGCACGAAAAAATCGGCGGGAGTGACATCCTAGGCGGCGAACTGTTACATACAAATTGTTGCTTTTATAAAACTGTTTTACACAAAAACCTCATTGTTCACCATCATTGCAAATAAAACTGCATTTTATTTATAACATAGTAAATAATTATTTTATAGGTACTATAATATAATTATTTACTATGTTATAAATAAAATGCAGTCCTTACCAATGTATGCCCGTCCTCTTTCTTGATTTCTTGATGACCTATTTAATGAAATACTTGAGATACCAAGCCACACTTGCCAATTTTTTTTATAACCGTGGTTATTAACAGCCTTTTCGCTCGATTTTTTACGCATTAAATTTCAAATTAAATGATTGTAGTGTACAGTCGCCATCACATACATCGGAGCAAACAAGCACGTCACAAACATCGGAACACACCTCTATTTTCAAGGCATTAGGGTGCATGTGCCGATATTTTTGAACACCTATAGCGTACCTTTAAGTGTAATGGCGACTGTTACATATAAATATTTGATTTATGACAAGCCAAGTCTTTTTAACCGAAGTTATTAAATTAATTTCTTCAGTAACTCCTCCAATGAGGCATATAGCGTGTCAGTTAAACGGTGGCGATAAAAATGTTAACTGACGCCGTATTTAAAGAATATTACAAAAAGTTGTTGCGAGTAATTAAACTGATTACTTAAATTAAAACAATCGAACGAGCGAGCGAACCGAACGAAGTTCTATGCTTCAGCTTGGGCCGAAAATCATTCGTATGTCCGGTGTCTGTCACGCTGTCCGGCTGTCCTTCTCTTAAGGTCGCATTTCTAAACCGATTCTTGTCAAATTTTGTGAGCACGTTCGGTAATTGTAATTATATAGAATTGGTTTGTCTAGTCTCATTTTCGTTTTTTTAGGGTTCCGTGGCCAAATGGCATAAAAAGGAACCCTTATGGTTTCGTCATGTCTGTCTGTCTGTCTATCCGTCACAGCAACTTTGTTCCGAAACTATAAGAACTATCCTGTTGAAACTTGGTAAGTAGATGTATTCTGTGAACCGCATTAAGATTTTCACACAAAAATAGAAAAAAAACAATAAATTTTGGGGGTACTTAGAACTGAAACTCAAAATGTTTTTTTCATCAAACCCATACGTGTAGAATTATCTATGGATAGGTCTTAAAAAAATATATTGAGGTTTCTAACATCATTTTTTTCTAAACTGAATAATTTGCGCGAGAGACACTTCCAAAGTGATAAAATGTGTGTGCCCCTGTAACTTCTAAAATAAGAGAATGATAAAGCTAAAAAAAATATATGATGTACATTACCATGCAAACTTCCACCGAAATTTGGTTTGAACGAGATCTAGTAAGTAGTTTTTTTGAATACTTTATAAATCGTAAACCGCAATTTATTTTACGGAACCCTTCATGGGCGAGTTCGATACAGAGCCACTAGTGTAAAGGGCTTGAAGGTATTAAATAATAGCTTCACGCAAAGAAGGGCTTCTTAGGAGATATATTATCAAAAACATAATTTGTGAAATCTCGTTCGAAAAGGCAAGCCAGTGCAGTGTTACACGTATGTTTCATATTAAGCGCCCTCTAACGGATAATTGGGACATCACCCCGAACAATAGCTAATCTGAAAAATCAGTGTTACATTGTTTGGAAAACAAACAATCTTGACTGTAACAATGGTGGTCCCTCACGGCGATATTTCACCGTCGCCTTTTAAAGGGTGCATGAGCAAATAGTGGGGCGTGATTTAAATGCTGTAGCGTTTTGAAGTCGGTAGAAATGCATGGACCAAAATATACGTTTGGTCTGCTAATGATAAGTAGGTATATATACTTGAGAGTATTTGCATAATATAAAGACGCCGCACGCCCACTGAAACAAAATCTCGACCCGTTTCGCACTGAGTAACGGGTCGAGATTTTGTTTGAGTGTGCGTGCCGCGACGTATAGATAGTATAGCGCACACATACAAGCCGCGCGCGGTGCGTTTGTAGGAATATAACATACTTTGCCGTCTTTATACTTTGGTATTTGTGTTGAACGAATTACATGTAAATAGTCCATTCAAAAAGCAACTCTACTGTCCAATGCAGAAGGTTCCAATTCCGATGACAGTTTTATATTAAGTCGGCTAAATTCAATAATATTAACCATTCTATGTAACCATAACTTGACTTCTCTGACGTCAGAGGAGTCGCAAGCTCTCTCCATAGTCCAGGCAATGAACTGACAACTTGTATGGAAAAAATGTCAAATTAGGAAATAATTTATAATAGCTGATTGTTTCCTTGTAATAGATATATTATCAAATAAATAGTTACCTAGCGACAAAATCCAACAAAATTTCAGACATCAAAAAAATTATAACTTAACTAGCTTTTGAAAAGTCAGAAAAAATATTAATAAATCTTTTTATGTTTATTTTGGTTCATTTACATTTGCTCTATAATATTCCAGATAAATAATAAAAAAAACAATTCATGCTTTATTTAAATTTATTTAAATACTTCCGGATGGAAAGTTTGTTGGATTCTTGAATAAAGCATCTTAGAATAATGTTTTAAAATGATATAAAGAAAAAAAACGCTATTATAAATTAATGTTTTTCAAAACCGTATTTTGCCTGGAGTACCAGTCATTTAATTGAACGAGCCAGTTCTCCGTTCAGGCTTGGGCCAAAATTATTTCGTATGTGCGGATGTCCAGATGTCCCGCTGGTCGCATTTCTCAACCGACTCTCATGAAATTTTGTGACCAAGTTCAATAATTACACAGATTCAGTTTCAGTTAAGTATGCTTTTTTTTTAAAGCAAGAATGCAGGTCTCTCACCGCCAATTTAGCCTATCCTGGTCTGCTCTGGTGACATTCAACATAATTACAGTCCCTACAGATCAAGTAATTTGATTCTGTTATTATGCCTGTGGTCATAAGAAAATTGGTGGCATCTACATAAGTATTAGACTGATTCAAACTTTTGACTTATAAGTTTAATAAAATGTGGTGCAATGTGGAAACATTTATGAAAGAGCAGCCGAATATTTATACTCTATTTAATTACCTGTCTTGTATTTAAAAAAAAAACTACTTACAATAACCAAAAAAAAACATAGTTGGAATGCCAATGGAAAAGCTACAAATGTTGTAGAGTCTCCGCTGACACCTATAACTTACACCAACATCCCAAGTAAATACCAGATACTCTCCAGAAAAAAAGTAAACATTCAGCACAGGCAGGGGTGCTCAGCAAATATTATAATTGTTACCAATTATACGCCACTGGTGCCGTATTGTCGACTTCTGATTTTATGGGCGCATAATTTTTATTTGTAATAATTTTGAGATATGTTTCCGACCCCTGTGTAGTCGCGATTCGCGCTGGTCGTCAACAGTAAGGTTCATAAACATTACTGATGAGTCTATTATAAAAGGTTTATTCATGATTTCATAGCAATTAGGTATATGATTTTACACACCAACTGTTTTTAGTCAAGTCAGAGGGGGAAAGACATGTGGGAAAAAATAAACACATTTATTTACACAATTTCACGTAGAACCGATGGCCGTCGGGGCGGAAAGGTTCAAGTTGCGACCACGTACCGGAAGGCGCGGCGTGGGTGGACAAGGTGGACTGATGCCCTGGTAAAGGTCGCGGGAGTCCGCTGGATGCGGGTGGCGCAGGACCGGTCACTTTGGCACTCTTTGGGGGAGGCCTATGTCCAGCATTGGACGTCTTTCGGCTGATATGATGATGATGATAATGATTTAAACAATAAAAAAATAATTTCAAAGCAATCCAATATTCAAATCCAATATTCATAGAGATTTTGGTTTAGCAATTGAACTGGAACCTACACTGGGTTTGTCAGTACTTTGGTAAATATGTTCACAGATATGTTCTAATGTAGAAGAGCAGACTTAGCGTTGCATACAGAGTGAAAAAATCAAAAGTACCTGGTCTTCCTTATGGTCAATAATTAACAATTTTTGTACACGTAAGCTATTATTTAATTCAACAGATTTATAAATACTACTTAGTGGCTCTTTGTGCTGCAACAATGACGAAAAGTTTTTTTTTTTTTTTTCTCTAAGATGATGCTAAAATATTTTTGATATAGATAAATTAACGAGAGCATGGAATTGCAAAATATGTAGTAGTATTGTATGTTTACAGGCATTCTATATTTGAATTTTCTATTTTCTCGTACTATCAGCATAAAAAGGGGTTTGTTATATATTGAAGAAGTAAATACCAAAATAATGTCAGTGTCAAATTGTGAAGAAAAATTAAGAGAAAATTATTCTCCTTTTGGTGCAAACGGTACAACCACTACAAATGCAATTCCATGTTCTCGATAATTCATCTATACAAAGATTTAGTTCTCGTCTTTCTTGTGGACGTATGTAGTTAAAGTAAAGGACAGTATCGCCATTGGACTCCGCCTAAACGGCGTACTTATCCGCTTATCGAACGAGCGAGCGAAGCGACTCCGTTTCATCTTGGGCAAAAATTCTTCCGTATGTTGTCCTCTCTAGGCTGTTCTCCTCTACAGGTCGCCTTTTTTTGTGAGCAAGTTTCTATAATTGAGTTAATATATTTATATACACATTCAGTTATTGGGTATTTTTTTGTTTTTTAACAAATCTCAGTTGTACAGCTGGTTGCTGGCCGCTGGCTTAGTAGGTATTATAACCGTCTTTGCCACAGCTCAAACAGCATTCTAAACGTGCTGGCTCAGCGCTGGGACTCGCTGCTGCTCGCGCGCTGGGTCCAGCTTGCACTCGCCTGTTATGTAGTCGCCGCACCACGCCGCTTTTAATTATTTAATTGTATTTAATTAATTATTTCAATTGTCAGTAACTAACTAAGACTTATGAATGAATGAATGAATGAAATTTATTGCGTATAATGAATCCAGGTTACAATTGCAGATATAGTTACATAAAGAAAGTTTCACTGAACTCTACCTTTGCAGGTGTACACGCATATCTTAATAATTAATAGTATTACGTTTCATTAAAAATGTCAACAATATTGTATACAAACTTTTACCACTAATGTTAAATAATTAAACATACATTAATTGCATAATACAAAATTATATAAATCCCATTGTTACTAACATTTTATATCATCATCATCATCATCATCATATCGGCCGAAAGACGTCCACTGCTGGACATAGGCCTCCCCCAAAGAGTTCCAAACCAAAGTGACCGGTCCTGCGCCACCCGCATCCAGCGGACTCCCGCGACCTTTACCAGATCATCAGTCCAGCTTGTGGGAGGCCTACCAACCCCGCGCCTTCCGGTACGTTCCGGAAATTCTTATATGGATTACTATTTTCCGAAATAAAAACTTTGAATTGATTTGAATTAGATGTCAGAGCGGATCCCGGGCTCCTAAAGGGCACAACCGGGAAAAGCAATAGTAGAATGATGATGTTTTTTTTTTTCTATAACCGGCACTCAGATCCCTGTTATCACCGTTATCAGCCGCCTCGTGTGAATGGGCTAGCTGTCACCATCACTTATAATTTGGGCGGCAAAAAAGGGTTACTCCCGATGTCCGTACTGATAGCCCGGGACAAAATGTCTGTTTGTTGAAAAAAGTCAAGGTGTCGCCGGAAGGAGCCAGAGAGTCGGCGGTTTGTTAAAAAAAGTTTGAGTGCAACGACTCAAAAGTTACGTAAGATTGAAATAACGAACAGCTTGGAAAAGTTGAATAAGTTTCTGTAAATTTTTGGTACAAGCTTTAATTGCCGACTGTACTTAACTAGCAAGTATACCTTTAAGGGGCTTACAGCTCCCAATGACCTTCGATCTGTTACTGTCCGATTTTTCGTGTTTTTTGTGGCTTACCGTATTAACAACAACGAGGCTTACCGAAATAGTATCCCATATTTACTTCAAAACTCACCGTTTTCGAGATATATGGCACCAAACTTTATCAGTTTTAGGCCTAAAAACCAGTTTTTTGGACGTAACTTTTGTGAAAATGAGTAAAAAATAAAAATCTCTCTTGGGTTGTTAGAGACGTCAATAAGGAACAGTTACATGTAAATTTCATATATAAAAGTGCATAAACAACATACTAATACCGAAAACAGAGATTTTTTGGACCATGTTTGAATAAATCATAAAAAAATATGTCTACTATTTTTTCTAAAAAACTCTCTTGCGAAAGTAGATAAAGGATTGAAGAATACAATACGGAGGAATATCAACTCAAAACACATCAAAACTACTCAATTAGCTTTCTTAGAAAAATTGTTACAAGATGGACTTCTATCATGCTTAGAAGTTGGTCCATACAAAAAGGGGTTGAACATGACAAGAAAACCCCACATTTGGTGAATTTTAACCTATTCAATCACAGTTTTAAAACGTGACCCGTGAGACGTAACCATAGCAACAAGTGACAGAAAAAAGTTGATTTACCCACGTGCAAAAAATATGCAATCGACCATCTATATCTATACGCATCGCGGTGAATTTTTATCCTGTCATACAGCTGTCATCTCAGTACAAATTTACGTTTTAAGGTTATAAACTGTACGGAGATGACAGCTGTCGTGGATCAAGATTCACCGCATGATACGGTCAGCCTCACACTTGTACCGTGTCACATTAAACGTCATGTTAAACTGCCATATGACGTTGTCAAACAAGTGAAAACGACAAGGTACTTGGGTGTTCAGCAACGTAACCAACTGTACAAGTAGTTGCAAGTTGCATCATCTAAAACTAGACAACGCAACGCTAATCTCATGGCCCCACCGATCAAATCCCGAAAACCAAAAAAACAACAATAATGTACCCTATCCCCACGGAATAGAGGCTAACTGTCAGCAACTGTCAATGGCCAGCCCGCGTTAATGTATAGTGACCGAGTTTGATTTATGATGTAAGCCTCGATATCGAAGCATTCGATTAAAAAAATGTCTATAGTAATGAAATGGAGCATCTAGTTTTAGAGGTGTTGGGAGCAATCTGTATTAAGAAGTTTGCTATAATAAATTAAGCTAAGTTTCTGAAAAACTATGTACTGTCGACTATGTTTATTTATTTATTATGAATCAAACAGTCATACAAAGATATTCGTACAAGCTATCTTATTAATAAACATACCTATAGTTTCCAATATAAAACAAAAACTTATAAATATAGATTATGTAAGACAAAAATCCCTATGCTCGACACCTAATAGTGGTCAATAGTTGACATATAGGTAATGTTCACTGTGGTTACTCCGAAAGTTAAGGATAAAATGTCAATGAAATGGGCAAGTGTCGAGCACTGGGATGTTCGCCCTCATACAAAAACTGTTGCTGTAATGCTATTAAAGCTCTATTCTAAAACTTTAACTTTAACTTTAAAATAAAATAATGTCGTGTTATGTTTATTAATGTTACAATATTATTTTTGTACTCGACGATTAAAATATGTGTATTAAGATTTCATAGAGAATACTGCAACGTCACTCTTTTCATAGTTGTAGTCCATGTTACTGTCGAAACAATCGAAATAACTACTTTTCGATACGCTCCAGACAACTAAAATAAATTCGACCAATCACGTGGCTGCTTTACTGAACTGTAATGAATTGGACCAATAGAATCGCTTTGATGTCGTACGCTCGTTGATGTCTTTTAAGATATCAACAAGCGTACGAGCGATGAGCTGCACTTCGTTTCAACAGTATCGAGTTCGTTTAATTAGTTCAGTTGACTCGTAGAAAATTAATTTTAATGAACTCGTACAAAAAGTATTGTTCACAATAGTGTTATAATCAAGCTTTTTATTCTCGTACCTTACTTAGGCCACTCAGCAAGCTTCGTGGCCTAAACACGGTACTCGACTAAAAAGCTCTCTATTATAACACGATTGTGAAAAATACTATTATGTATATCTTATTACTATGGTACCTAGTAAAGTCTGTGTATACATATTTTTGTAACATGTCTTTGTAGTCGACTGTAACTACACATTAAGCAATTCTCCTTTTTTTCGTAACTATTACGTAAGTAGTTTGTTAGAAACTACTACTATTAGAAAAACAAGGTTTTCGTGATTATTTGGCATTAAGAAAGTATTATTACTATTTTAGATACTCCATCCTCTCATATTAGAGGATGAAGTATCTAAAATATTAATAACGTTCATTGAAATTACAAAAAAAATTACAAACTATCTTATTTTTTTTAGGTACGCTCTACTTACTCTTCATATAAGTATTTAACGATGAAGCTGCAAATTAGTAATTAAGTCTTAAACCTATGGACGAATTATAGGTTTTTATCCCGCGGACGTGCCTGCGTTCTTTACGACATAAAGTAAAGTAATAAAGTAATAAAAGTAATAAAAGTTTTATTTGGCATATTTTCTTACATTAATTTCCAGAGGTCTCCGCACTAGGCTTCGCCTGTGTCGCGGGGAACCAGTTAAAAATTACATTTTGGAATTATGTTACAAGGTACATTCAAAGTATAAACTATAGGAACTTAAAAAGGGACTTAAACCTTAAAAAATAAAAAAATACATTGCACTTTTAGAAAATTACTAAACTGTAAACTTAAGCTAAAGTATAATGTCTAAAATAGCTTCTGTCTCGGCATAAGTTAACGAGTGAAGAAGATTAGAAGTTAGTTTTTTTGCCTCATTTATAGTACGACCCTTAAGGTTACAATGCTTTTGAATCTCGTTATAAGTGGATACCCTTACATAATCTCCGAAACGCTTACCAAATGATGAAAGTACTCTGGGAATCTGGGAACAAGACATCACGCGCGGGCAGCTAAATATCATAAAATAATGGCAAGGAAGGCTAAAACAGAGTTTTTTTTAGTTGAACTATTTAAAGTCAGCCTGTTCGTCCCGTTATCAAACGGTTAAAGTACGTATTCATTTTAAATGCAACCACATACATTGCAGCATTTTACATACTTGTTTGTAGCTAGAAGAATAGATTCGATTATTAATTTACCTAATGATAAAAAATTACATTACAAATTTGCATACATGTCCAAAAATAAGATTATAAACATCACATAAGGCTTTATTCTAGAAAAAGAATCTAATGTTGCCACAAAAAACTCATGCAACTGCAACCACGCTTATTTTCAGTGGATCGGATAAACTAAAACTAAGGTATTAACACTATTAACTAACAGATACACCTATATTAACCGATCGCGACTGTACTGTCTTCCGCCTCATAAGTAGCTGAACACCTAAGTACTTTGTCGTTTTCACTCGTTTGACAACTTCATATGACAGTTTAACATGACGTTTAATGCGACTCGGTACAAATGTGTTGAGCCCCTTGTGGGGCTGACCTGAATCCTTGAGAGAATATGTATTAAAATTGACACATGAGGGACACCAAGGTATTAATAGCTGTATACGCTTAGCTAAGTCTACTGTCTACTGGCCTAACATCAGTAATGATATTGAGAAATTTGTCAACCAATGTCATACTTGTCTGACATACCGAAGGTGTAACAGTAAAGAGCCAATTCTACACCATGAGTTTAAACTTCTACCATGGAATAAAGTCGGTATGTTGGAGTTTGAAAATGAAAAATACTTCATTATTGTGGACTTTTTTTCCAAATATGTAGAATTAGCCCTTCTGAATACAGGCACAAATGCAAACAGGATAATCACTCATTTGAAATCTATCTTTGCTAGACATGGCATACCTGAGATTATGGTACAATATTTTATGAAGCTGTAGAGAGCCTCAAAGGCAGCAACGATATCGTGTAAAAATTGCAGCTAAGAGACGAGAACTGGACTTCGACTTTCCCCTTTTTGTGACGAGTTGACCCGTTTTCTATCCTGTTAATTTTATTTTCAAATAAAGGGTTTCTTTTACCATGGTCAGAATTCAAACCTGGTGACCTGGCGTCGCTACTACCAACTGAACTATCGGAAACAATTACTCGGGCAACGAACCTTTCAATCAGTTCCCTTAGGGATGCGTTATCCCTTTTAATATCAGGTACAGGCAGTCAAATAATCCAAACTTCGTTAGCCCCATATCCGATTACCAAAAAACCCACCGCGCGCGTCGCTAAATAAACTCCGTAAAAGTCCCTTAATGAAGACCGGCGCGTGGCAGGCGCGTGCGCTGGTCGGGGAAAATGGATTTAATTATGTAGGTTTTATTACGAGAGTTTTCTATGTAGTCGCTCGAGCGAAGCGAATCTGGGATGGGTCGTGGATAGTGTTTTTAACGTAATTTGGTACAACGGAACACTTATTTTATGTGCAGTGTTTGAAGGTATGTTCACGCACAAAGTCTTATAAATAGGTAGGTGAGTTGATCACGACTTTTTTGGTAGCTCAGATATTTCTGAACATTGAGGAATTTACTTTTATTTATTTATAAACTTGACTTCATGTACCACGGTAATATACACACTGCCTGCCCAATAAGCGGCCACCATGGTCCAAGGATGCTTACCTAGCTCGTTGCGGATCCTCTATTGATTTTAGGATTCGCTGTTCATCATACATCACATACATAGGTACACTGTAGGTGTTCAAAAATATCGGCACAGGCACCCTAATGCCTTGTTCCGATGTTTTCGACGTGCTTGCTTGCTCCGATGTATGTGATGGCGACTGTTACAGTCGAGGAAATTGAATGTTGCACTTTTGGACCTTAACTTCATTCAAATAGAGCTGACAAGTGCCAAACCCTCATTTACGTCGCCCGTACCTAAACCCTAAGACCTAAATTGTAAAGACGTGTCCTTCATCATCATCATATCTGCAGAAAGACGTCCACTGCTGGGCATAGGCCTCCCCCAAAGAGTACCACAATGGCCGGTCCTGCGCCGCCCGGAGACGTGTCCTTAATTTAACGTAAAAGGAAGGATTCCTATTCCCTCGCCTCTTAACGAAAGGAGTGTATACATTTTTTAGAGTAAGGAATTGGGCATGTGACGCCATTGGAGTTGCGTAGGCTTTACATGCGGGCCATACGCTGGTTTACCACCAACGTGGCATATAAAAAATCAAATTAGAACACGATACGTGTGCTACAGGGCCCCCGCGGCTTCACTCAGCACGAACACACCGTAAACGTGCTTTCCCATCAAAACAACATCGTTAAAAAAACTCCGATTTCAAGACTCCTATTGTCCTTGAGCCTATTTGCACGGCACTTAGCAATAGCACAAACGGACACAAAGACTGGTACGCGTGCTCATTAGCAACCGTGGCTGGCACGTGCCGGGGCAACGCTGGGCGCGTGCCTAGTCTTATTGAGAGTTTTGAGATCAAAAATGGCGGAAAACTAAAAGCTTGTTGAACGAAATTGGACTTAAAAAAGGATGGTTTAAGGGGTTTTTGGAGTGAAGAGTGGTGGAGTTTAAGGGTTGTCAAATAGACTAGGTTATTTGTTTTTATTATAATTTAACATGTTTATTCGAGAGTGTGTAATGGCGGTATTAGTAACGTGTTTAATGCCTCGTTTGCTTTGAGGAGCGATTGATTTCGTGGAATTGCGTATTTTGCTAAATGACCCTTTGGTTTTCTCACGAATTGGGTTTCCCTAATTCAATTGTTTTTACGTTGGTGAAATGGTCGTGTATTCAGTGGACTTTAGGTGACGTATTATGGAAGCAAAATTGTTTTTACAACCTGTGACTAAGTATGCAATGTACCTACCTACAGTCAACCAATTAGATTCCTAGGCCATCATAGAACCTTGCCGTGGTTACTAGGAGTATTGCGTCGCTATGTAGCAGTTAAAGGAATCAAATTGCTTGACTGTACTTGTAACAATGTAATCAAATTTTATCTAACACACATCATTGGTGCTTTATAATACGTTCAGAAACCGTAGGAAATGACCAGCATTTTTACTATCTATGAGAGCTTAAAATTTCTGGTCTGCTGTGGTAGTAGGTGAAATATGTACTTTAATGTTATTACAGTATCGATTTTTGTAAGGCCCTCTCGTGTGATCCTATTATGAACACACTCACAACGGACGACTTTGACTGAAATAAGTCCAAAAACCCGCCAGCTCCCCTGGGAGTCTCGGTATTCGAAAGGTAATAATCGTTCCGTAGAAACTTTACGAGAACATATATACAGGGTGTGGCCTGTAATAGGAGCAAATACTCAAAAGGACGCTTCCTTAGAGCATTTGCAGTAACTACTTGTGTCCCATTAATTTTATTTTTTTTTGTATTCGGAGAAATTTTGATCTAAAGTTATGACCTCCAAGTAATGTGCATACCTGTGCTAACTCGGGGCACCTATCCTAAAGTGATGTAGCAAAATATTTTATCGACAAAAAATATATCGATGTTACTGTCAACACCTAAATGTTATTCAACTACAATAAATATTATTTATTTTCTCTTCATTTTAAAATAAAAACGATACACAAAAAATTAAAACGTGTATTTATTTGTTTATTTTAAAATAGTTTTCATAGTATACAATTTATGTTTTTTCCATATTCGTCGGTAACAAAGATTGCCGTCTAGATGAAAATATCCACTTTAAATTACTATACGTTTAACGTATACGTAATATTATCTCAAGAATGCCCTGTTGACCACTGTGGACACAGTGGTCAACAGGGCATTCTTGAAATATTTATAATGACGTTTAAATCAAAATAAAACAGATAAGTATGATATGTGTTCAAATATGATATCGAACCTTTTAATGGTAATCGAGAAATTTCAATGAGCACATGTATTAATACAATCGACATCTTTTTTATCGATATCAAATCCCTAGAACGTGCTCCGAGTTAGCACAGGTATGGTAATGTATCTTGGCACCACGACATCATAGCACAGCAATCAATGCAGATTTTGAGGTAACATCGTGTATTGAGTCATAATAGCTTTTGCATTTTTGTTTTCGTGTTTTTAAAATAAAAAGTTTCTTATAGTACTCCAGGAGAGTAAAACAATACTAGTACAAGTAAACTTAATTTGAAGAAAAAATATTACAATTTTTTTTTTAATGTTTATTTTACCACTTGGAAATAATTGTTCACAAGCTTAATAATCTCCCGTTTAATTTTTTGCTCCTATTACAGGCCACACTCTGTATATTTTAAAGTATTTCAATGAACATATTTTTTCCGAAAATCATAATGCCAAAAACCATGTTCCGTTGAAGGAATTTTCGATTTTTCAGGATATTCATAATACTAACCTAACCTATTAAAATATATTCTATTGAATAATCTGCGTCCAAATTTTCGTTCCGCGTTAAACTGCTTTCGGAACTTTGGAATTTCGGCATAAGTAATAAAAGTTTCGGACAAAATTAAATTACTCTTCGGTTTTTTTCTGTGTTTCCCAGTTAACTGGGTCCACGGTGTATGGGTATAACCAAAAACCCACTCAATACTCACAATTAGAAAATCATATCTCTCCGCCACCTGCTTTTCCAGTCAAGCGTTGCATCAAAACGGGATTATCCACACTACTGATCAGGGGTTAATTTTTAACGAATTTGCAGGTGGTCGAGATTAACTTGATGCAAATAGGGGGTAGCCAGATTAGTTAGTAGTTCAAAGGGCTAGTCGGACCAAAATCATTGTTCTATATATGCGTTAGGGACATACCGTTCCACCATTCCTTAGTGGCATAAGCCCTATTCCATATAATAGTACATTGTTTAATAAGGGACGTAAGAGGAATATTGCAAACGAGAGTCTATCAGAAGCCCGAGGCCGGAGGCGGAGGGCTTTTGATGACTCGAGTTTGCAATATTCTTACGCCCGTGTTAAGTATACACAATGTTTTTCATCACATTTGCGAGGAAATAAATAACTACAAAAGACAGAAAAAGTATATGTTTTATACAAGCGCACCAATAAAAAATTTATGAAATTGACAACTTTACTTCATCAGTGCGAGTGGAGCGCGTAGCTTCAATATTTCAACCAATCACAGAGCAGTATTCTTGCAGCGCATGGCCTGCTCGATTTTATTTTCAACCAATCACATAGACAGAATTCTTGTAGCGCGCGGCCGTCTAGATTTGCTTAAACCAATCAGATCACACACAAGCTCATTACTCCCTTGGGACCATTATTCCCGCGGGAACAATTTAGGCCATTGTCCTTCTGTATACAGGCATGGAATAACACCATTTATGAGCAAGTGTGATGAAAAATAAAATAAAAACGTGCTTTAATCGCCATGTGATTTCAAGGAAAACCATTTTGAAACGCAAATACATTAGTATTAGTTGTGTTTGATAATAATGATAGAAAAAGTAAAACAAGTAGTCGATGGTGAACGGATACGTATATACCTACATAAATATATGTACACGCCTTTATGACACTGACAACAGAGTCCTGTACAGATATATATATATATTTTTATTTGGATTCGAAAAAATACAATTTTAGTAACTTAACCTAAAGATTCACCAAACTGCAAAGCAGTTTGTTGGCGATTCGCTCACTTAAATAAAAAAGATAATATTATCGCGGTACACCGAAACACTACACTACCGCCCCAGCCAAAAGGCCGTAAGTCCCTACAGAGTTCATACGAAATTACGCCCTATTGGCGGCACGGATGTGCAGTGCTTTATTTTTACCCTACTTATTGTAAACGGTTTTTTTTGTCCTTATTAGTGTATTAATTAGTTCAACCTCGACTGTATAAACAATGTTTCCCTTTGATACCCTAAGTTATGTTATTAGGAATCGTTATAGACAAACACCTATCATGGAAACCACACTTAAAAAGTATTAAAACCAAACTTTCCAGATTTGCGTACGCGCTACGGGAAATAAAGAAAACCACCGACCTCGAGACCGCACTGGCAACATATTAGTTAGTTAGTTAGTTATACTGGGCGTTTTCCGCAAGTCGACATCCATTGTGCCTATTTTGCGTGAAACGGCGGTGTGGCGCTACTCTAACTACCCCAGCTCGTCTAAAAAGTTGGTGAGTGTCTTGGTGTTGCTGACTGCGTCCCGTAGTGTGTTTGGAGAACCTAGGTGCTTTATTCTGTATACTTCTACCTCCTTGCAGTCCAGTACAAATACATTAGTATTATATATGTTTTATATATTAGTATATGTTTAGTCGTTTCTTCTGCCTCCATGCACGCTCTGCACATGGGGCTGTCTGTGATACCTAAGTTATAGAGGTGTATGTTCAAGGTGTTATGTCCTGTTATTATACCCACTATCTTGCGCAGTTGGTTTTTATGTGTCCTTAGTAGTGTGGTTGTGAGTTTGTAGTCGCGTTTCGACAGAATCTCTTTGGTCTGTCTGCATGTGTCTATCTCCTCCCAGTATCTTTGGTGTAGGTCTTTAGTGTGTTGGTCCAGTTGATTGTATATGTAGCTTTGTGGCAGGGGCAAGATTGGCTCCGGTCCGTATGCCGTTGTTTCTGAGCCTTTCCTGGCCAGTTCATCCGCTGCATCGTTTCCTCTTGAGCCACTGTGCCCCTTGATCCATTGTATTGTAACTTTGTTTTTATCTGCGCACACCTCTGTGAGGTTTAGGTGACATTCGTATATCAAGCTAGATGTGATGTTATCACTGCTCAGTGCTTGTAGTACCGATTTACTGTCTGAGAGTATCCGTATGTTTGTGTTTTCGACTTGTCGTTTCTTTATGGCATTGCAGGCTTCAAGTATCCCTACGCATTCAGCCTGGAATACCGTGGCAACATATTACGCGTACAGCTATTCCTGGATCAGCTATGGAATTATCCTCTGGGGAAATAGCACCGATGCTTCCACCATATTCACCCTGCAGAAAAAGCTTATAAGAATACTAGTGAACCTAAAACAAATAGACAGTTGTAAGCCGCACTTTATCAAACACAGAATACTCACTCTACCATCCTTATACATCTTAGAAATATGTAGATTTGTCCGCAAATACTCGTACTCAGAATTCTATACCAAACGAGAAGACACACCTGTAATACCATATGCATTAAGAAATAAAACCAGATTAATAGCACCACCCTCCCGATTAAAACTCCACTCATCCGGCCCTTTAATAATGTCCATAAAATTATATAATAAACTACCAGAAAAAAATAAAAAAGAAAGCAAAGAAAATAAATTTATAAGCCAAGTGAAACAAATTCTTCTAAATAAAGCGTATTATTCTATTAGTGAATACTTAGAAGACAAATTACTTTAACAAAGCTAACACAAACAAACATTAACTACAATTCGGCTCAAAGAGATTTGTTATAGCTAATTTTATATTACTTTAAGCTTTGTTAGTTTTTAAGTTAGTATTTAATTTCAATACTATTACTTTTGCGATGCCCTTGCAGGGCTCATGTTTGATACGTCCAAATTGTAACACTTACCACCTTTATGTAACAACATGAATGCTAATAAATTACTTGATTACTTGATGTTTCACACTTAACAGTGATATGTTATAATTGATCGAGCGAGCGAAGCGAACGAACAAACTATGCTTCAGCTTGGACTGAAAATCGTTCGTATGTCCGACGTCCCGCCGTCCGGCTGTTCTCTTTTGCAGGTCGCATTTATCAACCGATTCTCATAATATTATTTTCCGTACGTACGTACGAAAGAATGTTTGCCCAAACTGAAATGAAGATTCGTACGCTCGCGGTTTATGAGTGTGTAAATTTAAATAAAAAAAAAAACAGCAGCGCATATTCCTTTCATTACCAAAGGTCACACGAATAATATAGAAACCGCACAAACTTTCCCAACGCCCTCGAATATTCTCACCCACGAGCTACGGGAAACAAACAACAATGAGTTTTTTTTTAATAATAGCATAGAAATCTTCCACCGGTATTGTTTACAATGAAAAGCGTACAGGATTTTTTGGCGTGTATTTTGACCTAACAATACCGCTTCGAGGACCACTGGGGGCCGACACGTGGCAACTAATCACATTCAAAAAGTAACCTTACACACCTGGAAATAAGATTGAAATATCTTTGTTAATATTCTATCACGCTTCGCTCGCCTTTTGTTTTTAGCTGCGTTCGATATTGGGCTTCATGATAATGGCTTAAAGTTGAATTCTGATTGTGGTTAGATCATAAGGGTTGCCACTGATTTGATTTTTGTTGTTATTATTAGTTATATGATTACGGTATCCGTGGTAAATCAAAATTTGCTTTATTATAACCTTTTTATAAGTGAATATTTATAATTTCTTTTTTTATATATGGGAGTTGAAATTATCGTTTATTTTACAACAAAGCTGTCAACAAATTTTCAATATACATAGGTACCTACATATTATTATCGTAGTCAATGTTTGCAACACCAGCGAATTCACATGCGCGTTGCCGGCCTTTACGATTTGAGGATTCGCTGTGCTGGCATCAGGAGACTGATGCGATTGTTAAGAATTGGAAATAGGAAGAAACGCTGTTTTTAAAACCTAGCATAGAAATTGGGAATGGATTAAAATTTCAGATTCTGATTATTTTTTTGGTGATAGGAATTAACCTTCCTTCCAGTATTAGAAATAAAACAGGCGTGGAAGACGTTATTCATACAGTTAAAAAAGCGAAATGGGCATGGGCAGGACACGTGTGCAGAATGTCAAGTGACAGGTGGGCAAATATAGTCACAGACTGGCAGCCAAGAGATAAGACCAGAGGAAAAGGAAGACCTAAACGTAGATGGAGAGACGATTTGAAGAGTTTTGACAAATATTGGTGGAGATCAGCTCAAGATAGAAAATTGTGGGAAAGGTTGGGGGAGGCCTTTTGCGCGCAAAGCACCATGCACACCTACTAAGTAATTACGCAAAAATAATGAAAGAAGTAAAAACATTAGATAAAGATAAATGTGCTAAATTATTGTGTAAACTTATGTGTGTTTATAAAAATTACTTTGTTTAATTATTTGAATGATTGTACTCTATATGCATGAATAAAGGCTATTATTATAATATTATTTGCACCAGAAAAAAGTTGCAAACTTCTCAGCTGCGTCAATTATTTTTGAAAAATATAAACAGTTTCCTCACTTAGGTTATGGGTTTAGGACGGCTCTTATTCGCCGTTATTTTTCTTGATCCGTCTCATATTACAGAAAAATATCTTTAAAACCGGTGGTAAACTGACACTGGCAATGATATTTTCAGCTGCTGCACCTATATGTCAGTGCCAGGGTCAGATATTTAAAACATTTTTTGTAATATGAGACGGATCAAGGAAAGTGTCTCATTCGCCGTTCTAAACCCAAAACGTAAGTGAGGAAACTGTTTATATTTTTCAAAAATAATTGACGCATCTGAAAAGTATGCAACTTTTTTCTGGTGCTAAGGAAGGTTAATCCTATCACCAAAAAAATAAACAGGCACTTCTAAAATTTTTCATCCATTCCCCATTGGGAAAACAAGACAAATTCAATTCTTCTCCCTTGGACGGTAGAGTTGCTTTTTGAGTGGACTACTTTGATGCAACTCGGCCAACTCGAGTAATTTCAAGTACACATTAGAATTATTACGGACAAATTCGTCTATGTTTCTTCGGTTATCATGCGTTTATCTCACAGATGTATGAATATAAGGAGATCGGACATGGCGGCCGATTTGTATAGAGTGAGCCTGTCGCAAGTACATTAACCCACACAACGCCCAAGTAATTGACAAGACAAAGCACGCACACATCTAAAACACACACACTTGTATACCTACACGCTTATTTGACAATAAACGCGCATCATATCAGGCATTTTGGGAAAAAACGTAATATTCTCTGCGATCAGCACGCGTGCACAGTATGGCAGTGTATGCCCATTGAGCATACAGCTGCGACACGGCCGCCGGCGGCTTGTCCTCTCTCTAGTATTCTATGCTCTGAGGTTTATCTAGTCCAGGATATCAAAGAGATGCAGTTGTGCTGGTTTTACCTATTTGGATCTTAATCACTTTTCAAACATAACATCATCATCATCATCATACATATAAGCCGAAAGACTTCACTGCTGGCCATAGGCCTCCCCCAAAGAGTGCCACTTATTAATTTATACTTCTTTTTTTCCTGACGTAAGGAAACCGGTCTAATTTTCATCGTGAGGAAACCGGTCTAATTTTCTCTCTGGGTTGGAAGGTCAGATGGCAGTCACTTTCGTAAAACTAGTGCCTATGTTAAAACTTGGGATGCGGTGGCGGACCCCGCTCCTTTAGGGCACAACCGGGAATAACGCTCGGCTAGTATAATTATTTTTTTTCCCTAAAATCGCATGATGATTATTCTAAAATTGTATATGGAGCAAGTTACCTATAAGGTGCAGTCTTGTAATTGCAACTAGATATATCTCTCTGGTAATTGCAACTAAATTTAATAATGCCCTCTATGATCACTATAATAGAGGGCATTATTAAAGTTTGTTGCAATTACCAGACTCCACCTTAGGTAAGTATAGATAATTTGGTCCAAATCTCGATAAAATAATCAATTCCCAAACACTTAAAACTCCCACGTACCTACTTATTCCAATTTCGAACAAACAAAACTTCCATTCATGAATTACATCCATCAATGTGAGCGGTCAAATATGAGAATATCTTCCGAAAACAGTTGAAGTACTTCACTACTACAATCCAAAATTATACCTTATCAGTACACACATACGGTACACTTTTAGAAAGCAACCCCAATCAAAAAAATCACTCAAAAAATAACGCAAATAAAATTGTCCACACGATGTCACTACGTTCAAACTACAAACGTACCTATTTACACTTAGGTGTCGTGAAAATAGACTTTATTCCAACGGGGGTAGCGATTTTAGAAAGTCACTATTGAATTTGGTATTGTCGTCGGCATAGCACGATCAATTATTTTTGATCCGTTGGCTACACATGACAAAAGAGATCGGTGTCTGCGGCACCAAATATTTTGATACTGATATTATCGCGATGCATTATAAAGCTGAGGACGGGTCGTTAAGTTGTCCATCATTTAAGAGCTAGGCTCTTGTTTTGAGTCATTTCCAACTTTTTCTGAAATATTTCATTACATATACATATGATGGTTTCCCTTTTGCCGCAGCAGAGTTTGTCTCACTCCTTGATGGAGATGTGTTGCATATTAGTGGCTCTCTGAGATGAAGAAATGCAAATCAGCCTTAAAAAACCAATAATTTCCAAGAACTGACATGACAAAAAAACTTTATAAATAAATATCGAACCTGCTCACAGAATTTCAAAAGAATCGTTTGAGAAAAGCGACCAGTAGTTAGAGAAAAACAGCCGGAAATCCGACTATATGAAATAGATACCGTAAAATGGGGTGAGTTTGGGTCAGAATAGACATTCAAACCTCGATCTATCGATGTTTGAATGTCTATTCTGAACCAAACTATAAAAATAAAAAAAATTACGTATAAAAATTAACGTGCCACGTGTAAAAATAGATTTCTAAATGTATTTTCACATGTGGCACGTTATATTTATATACATAAAGGCTGTTCCAGCCGTATGCATTTTAGTTTTTAGGGTTCCGTACTCAAAGAGTAAAACGGGACCCTATTACTAAGACTCCGCCGTCCGTCCGTCTGTCTGTCACCAGGCTGTATCTCACTGATACCGTGATAGTTCCAGCTAAAATGTTTACAGATGATGTATTTCTGTTGCCGCTATAACAACAAATACTAAAAACACAGAATAAAATAGTTTTTTATAGATAATGTTACGGAACCCTTCGTGCGCGAGTCCGACTCGCAGTTGGCCTCAGGGCATAGAATACTAGAGAGGACAAGCCGCCGGCGGCCGCGTCGCAGTTGTTAGCTCAATGGGCATACTCTGTCATACTGTGCACGCGTGCTGATCGCAGAGAATATTACTAGCGTAGGTAAACAATGTGTGTGTTTTAGATGTGTGCGTGCTTTGTCTTGTCAATTACTTGGGCTTTGAGTGGGTTAATGTACTTGTGACAGGCGTAGGTACTCAATACAAATCGGCCGGCATGTCCGATCTCCTTATATTCAACATCTGTGGGCTGAACGCATACCTGCGCTAATGTCTATATTATCCAAAAAAACGTCAACACTTCGACCCGCCGCCCTTCGGAATGCAAGTGACAGCCCGTACGCGATTCATTGAGCATTATTTTTTTTCTGACAGCCGATAGACCATAGATAAACGCGGGCGCCGAAAAAAAAGCTGATCGATCAGAAGTTTATGGTTGATTTCCGATAAAGATGAAGTCGTTTAGGTTTTTTCTAGAAAGGAAATGGAGTTTTTTGGCAAAAACGGAGATGCTTGAGTCCCGTTTGACTTGGATTGTCTTTGGATCGTTATCTATGAATCGGTTTGGTTGGGTTCGTTTAACTTTAAAGTGACCAATTTTGGTTTAGGGTAAATTTGCCCGATAGCAAAACATTTCAACATTGGTAAAATTGGACGGTTTTTTTCAGCTTAATTTGCCTATTTTGATGAACGGCAGTTACTAGTTAGGTACCTACTATAAAACTTGAGGTCCCGGATTTGTGACTAATTGTGCGTAAAGTAGATGAGGATTCATATATCAGACATATTCTATTAAATGACAGATAGTCTTTGTTCGAAATAGCGAAACGTATAAATGAACAATGAACACAGCAATGTTATTGTATGTTTAAGTTTAAATTATATGTATTTACTAGCTTCTGCCGGCGAGTCCGTCCGTCTCTTTTATATCGTAGCTCCATGCAAACTTTCACTCCCATTTCACCTCCTTAGGGGATAATTTCCGCGATAAAAACTATCCTATGTCATTTCCCGGGACTCAAACAATCTCTTGGGTTCTTTTATTTACCGAATGTCTGTTTCTATTTTGTGTCTTTGTAGCAAACCAACAAATTACTTATCTATCGATCATATTTATATCCCATTCTGAAACTTAAACATGATTACTCGTACCCGCAAAATCGTCCGCGTGAACTCCAAATTAGATCCTTTTGGGGAATTACTTCCAAGATGGCCCGGCCAACTCACTCACTTTAAATCTGTCATGAAATTTTATTTTTATACAGGCAGAAATTAGACTTCCTACTCAGAAGACACAGGTCGCTAAATGCTAACATCACCACTATGACACCCAGTAATGGGTTAAACCGCAACCCAACCACAGCTCGAACCCGAGACCGGAAAACTCGCATTAAGGCACATGACTTCATGTAAGGTGAACTTATACAATAACCTAACGGCCGGTAAGGGCATTTATTTGTCAGATGTGCACGAATATTTGTTCCTGAGTCATGGATGTTTTCTATGTATTTAATTATTTATTTCTCCTTTTATTTAATACGCCAGTCCGTAGAGGTTCAAAGCAGGGGGAGGTAGCCAAAATGGCTACGGAAATATTCATTTAATTATAGAAGACCTGCTTATAGCTGTGTTTAATTATACTCCGCCTGAAGGCCCATATAGTAGAGTTATGCATTGTGGCAAAAACTTTATAAAACCGTCACTGGAATTGGAATATTTTACCTTAGCCATCACCTTTTTGAAAAGTCGGTTAAAAGTAACCAATACTTAGCCTTAAATTTGCAACCACTTAAATACAATATCTAATACCTTTGCAATAAGATTAATTTCAGATTATTCGGGCGCTGAGAAGAATCGCTTTTACGCACATTTGGCGGCGGAGAATCTACGCTAAAATAAAAGAGGATCGAGATGCCACGCGCACGTTATTCGAATTTGAACAATAAGCTTTAGGGTTAAGGTGTAAAATAGATTGATTGAATGTGTAAGTTCATTTGTTTTAGTCATTAACTTGCATGAATAAATCATTCAGATGTTGTAATGTAGCGTTAAGTCTTAATATCCAGGGCGTCACTTTGTGCTGAAAAAGTGTCCTTGTGTTACAAATTCGGAAGATTATTTAGACATAATTTAAATCTGTGTTATAACTTGCACCATTTATCTTTTGTCTTTGTTGCAGCTCTCTCAAACGTAAAAACTTACAAAAGAAAGAAGAAAAATCATTTATTTTATTTCCATACCTTCAAGTTTTTGTTTTGCAAAAAAACAAACATTACAACAAATTAACTACATCATGAAATTTTACACGCTCGTAAAACATACTTAAACAATATATAAATGGAAAAGTAACACAACATCTCATATAAGTTCATAACCCAAAATAGGAATTTGTTTATCCCGGAAATGAACACCATGATAAAACAATATAGCATTATATTGTTTTATCATGGTGTTCATTTCTTATATTAGGTACATACTACGAGTATGATAGAGTTTGAGGCTGTTTGAACATAAAAGTTTACCGTACGTATCTACATTTCGTCGGGTGACAAGCAAAACTCACTAAGTAACAAATACCTACTTAAATCAAAGGTCGTATCTCGATATTGACTACGTACCGAGATACGAGGTTTTGAAGAGCAGTGACAGTTTTGGTAGTGACTTTTGCTTGTCACCCGACGATTTATTACTAGAAAATATAATAATTAACATTCCCTGCAAAATAATGAATCATAATCGCACCGAATAAAACTGGCACGTACAATCTTACCAAAAAAAAACCATCTTCATACATCTCCATACTCCCATACACGATTAAGTAATAAAGGGAATCGAACCCGGGACGCTCCAGTGGCTAACCACCCACGGCACCACAAAAACATTACCTCACTTTTACTTCCTTGAGCAAAAAAGGCGTATAGCTATACCACTAATACGAACATACGACTATTCAGAATAACACTACAGTTAACCAAAAGATGTATTGTTTGATTTTAATCTATGAACTTGCGTCGTTCTGTACTAGGGCGGAAAGCTAGTTTTTGCTCCCCGTTCCGCCCCATTTAGGCCAGGAAGTAGGGGGCGCGACCTATTCTTGGCCTAGTTATTTTTTGTCCCGCATTTTATCGAGCATTGCGGGCGAAAAAGGTGATAGATTATGTAGGTAGCGTAATGTGTATACATATTTATGTTGCGGCAGCTGCGGGTCCTGTGATGGTTAAGTTTGTAACGAGATAAAGACAAAATGTGTCTCTTTAATAGATAGGTACCATTGATAGATAATAAGTTTCTGTAGAAAAAAATATTTTTCACTTCTCATGCTCTAAAAGTTCGTCTTTATGTCGTGCGTAGGCGACATAAAGTCGCTTTTTATGCTCTAGAGCATAAAGTAAAATCTTCGTCGAAGACCAAGGCAATCGCTGCAACAGCCACACGAACATCTTTAACTTCATACAACAACCTCTTTATTTTATTTCGTTTCGTTCGTATTCTAAGACCAAGGCAAAGATACCAACAGCCAAAGTACACAATAAAACTTCATGAAATAAACTTATAATTTGTATTTCGTCTCATTTATTATTTTACGTGTTGCTGTTTCATTTCCTCGCAATCGAAGTGAAAAGTAGAGTGTACAACTCGTCCATAAAACCCATTTTACACTCGACTTTATATCTATCCTCGCTCGCAAGCTCGCTCGGATGGATAAACGTCTCGAGTAAAATGGTGCGTTTTATGCACTTGTTGTACAATCTACTATTGTTAAAGCTGGTGTGTACATTTTTGCACAGTCGTCATGAGGGGGAAATTATAATTTGCACCGATTCGCCGTACAATTTATTCCAGGAATCGGTGCAAATTATATTTCCTAACAACAGCCCAAACACGATGCTCGGTTACGAGATCAATTTTTAGGCTTATGTAGCTGTTAAATGAAAACTTGTAAAAAGGTATGTACTCGTAACTACCATAACAGTCAACCAAGTGATTCACCACTTTTCGACTTTGTTATTTTATCTTCCATGGTGGGTCATGATTCAGTTGGCTCTATCGAACATACGAAAATCGATAATTTTCAATTCAATTCAATTTATGAGGCCAGACGGTATGACCTTAGTGCCTTGGAAATTGGGACGGCCCCTCATTTGGGACGCTACATGCGTTGACACCCTGGCGCCGTCCCACCTTGGCACTACATCTTTGAGAGCAGGCGGGGCAGCTGCAGCGCTGCGGCGGAGGCAGCAAAGTGCCGCAAATACATCGGCCTGACAGACCGGCATGTTTTTGCGGCTTTTGCTGTCGAAACCCTCGGACCCTGGAGCCCAGGCGCTCACCAATTATTTGGCCAATTGTCAAAAAAATTGGTCAAAGTATCCGGAGACCATAGGGCTGGCTCGTTCCTTGCCCAACGGATCGGCATAGCCATACAAAGAGGGAGCGCAGCCAGTCTTATGGGAACCCTCCCGCAGGGATCCGACCTTGGGGACCTCTTTTGATTAAACTTATGTTTTTCCTAATTTTAGGTTTATTTAGTTTATTTAAGATAGTTTAGAAGTAAAATGGTGTAGTTACATTCAATTTATTTATTTATCGCTTACTTAAATTAAGGACATCATTTGTTTAATTACTAAGTATGGTACACAAGTTGGACTATTTACAGATAAACTGAATTGTGTGTAAAAATAAAGAAAAACAGTTTTGGTACAAGTTTTTATTGCCGATTGTACTATTCTGTTTCCCGTCATCAACTACTCATTGAGACGATTCTAACGAGCCCAAACTCAACGGGACTAATGCGGTTAAGTGGCCAGCTTCTAGCTCCATCATCAGATCAGCTCGATGGTACCATAATATTGAATTGTCATCCAACCACCTTTACCCAAAATTTCAGCTCAATCGGTTGAAGATATCTGCTTCAAAATTGAGTTGCAAGATTCCACCCGAACATACATAATTATCCACATACTTACATAGTTAGTTAAGTACATACCCTACATTGCAAGTAAATAGAAAGCTTGTAAAAAAAACTAATCTGAAAAAAGGCTTACATTTCAAACACGATGCTCGGTGACTGAAGGTGGCAAATTTTTTATGTTTGTTATTTTTTTTTTTACGTATTTATGTACTTAAATATATTATTTGGCACCCAAACACCCAATAGGGTTGATGACACTAATTTTATTATAACTCCAAAAGAAAGAGGGCAAAAAAATATGCCTAATGACGAAATTCCTATTCAAATATCTCAAAAAATTACGAAGATTCGTTTTAATATTGCTTGATAGAGAGAAAACACTTTTAAAGTAATAAAAAGTAATAAAAGTTTTATTTGGCATATTTTCTTACATTAATTTCCAGAGGTCTCCGCACTAGGCTTCGCCTGTGTCGCGGGGAACCAGTTAAAAATTACATTTTGGAATTATGTTACAAGGTACTTACATTCAAAGTATAAACTATAGGAACTTAAAAAGGGACTTAAACCTTAAAAAATTAAAAAATACATTGCACTTTTAGAAAATTACTAAACTGTAAACTTAAGCTAAAGTATAATGTCTAAAATAGCTTCTGTCTCGGCATAAGTTAACGAGTGAAGAAGATTAGAAGTTAGTTTTTTTGCCTCATTTATAGTACGACCCTTAAGGTTACAATGCTTTTGAATCTCGTTATAAGTGGATACCCTTATATAATCTCCGAAACGCTTACCAAATGATGAAAGTACTCTGGGAACTGGTAAGGCAAATACGCGTTTTTTAAGTAGAATGTTATAGCATGTTAACGTTTTGAGAGAACTATGAGTAAGTAAATACATTTTGAGTAACTTGAGACCCGTGACGTTCTTAAAACTTTGGACACTTATAACTTTGTGATTATTTATAATCTGGTGTTACTTTTCTCTCCATATTTTTAATCCTTTTTCGAGAAAATTCAACATTACTTATAGATTATTTTATTTGGTGTCACCATCCCTATTCAACGCCAATATTTTAGCGCCATCGCCATTCGCCACCTGCGCGTGTTAAATTGAAATTCTGCGATTACCTATACTGAGCTCTGATGAATGAAAAAAAATCCTCACCAGATGGAAATTGGCCTATCATCACCCTTTCCGGCTTGACGTTGACTTTTGGACACGTTGTAGTTAAGTATAAGCTTGTCAGACTCTAAATGAATAAATCCGCCACTGGCTTTGCACCAATTGCACCGGTGAAAATTATCTGTCATTGTCCTACCAAAATTGGCCAACGTGTAGGTATAGGTATTCCGTTAAAAAAAGCACATGTTTTTACAAATAATATAAGCAGTTCACTGACCGTTCAAACTTACAATTGTCACCAATTACGGTCCTGTAACGGACAATCACTGCTATAGTTCTTACTTCACATGCTCACACGTGTAATTCAAAACGCAACCTTAATTTCTACACAATAACGACGTTTTTCCAAGCGGCCGGCGACCGTCAACATTCGAAATTCAAAAATTAAAAGAAAAACATTCTCGACTCGATTCCCAGAATCGCCGTTTATATCAAAACAAAAGGCAAAAGCCGACCCGTTAGTTCGCCCTTCCTTGTTCAACTCGTTTGTAACATATATGTTCATCTCTTTCGGTCTTCAATGGGGCTACTGGATTGGTACCAGTTTTTGCCGACTGTCAGAGAATTTAAGTCAAGTCACATATTGAATTCGATAATAATTAGCTACGTATAAATATACGATATATTGTATATTGGGTCGATGAAAAACACGGATATATGAATACTTACGATAACACAACTACTTGTAAAGGTTTATAGTAATATGTACCACACAGGCATATCGTTAAACGCGGTATTCCTGCCTGGTGAGAGAGGGGTGACAACGCCAGCGAAATGGGTTTCTGTGCCGACAAGGGACATACGAAGTTAGCGATAAGATATTCTTAATAGTAGTTTATGTGACTGTACATAATGAAGGGCATTAAACACGAGTGTGGGTTTATGAAACGAGCCGCAGGCGAGTTTCATAATAACATCACACGAGTGTTTTAATGCCTAATTATGTACAGTTACATACACTACTTTATCTATCCACATACCATAAGCCTCCTTGATGCATTCAGGAGCCGCATATTATGACCGACATCGCGGCGTTGTTTTCTGGCAGCTGTCATAGTTTTTTTTTTATTCAGAGAATAACTAGAGTCGACTTCAACTATCATATCGTTCGATATCTTACTTACGTGCGACATTTGTCAAATTTGTATGCAAATTGACAATTCATTTCGAACTAAACGTCATCTCGACTGATATTAGAATAGAGGTCAATTCAAATTTCTTTGTTTTTTAGATGTTCGAAATTTGAATGAAATAATATTATCGATTTAGCAATAATAACATTTTCACAGATAAGAAATTTGTTCTAACAAAACAGTCTATTTTTATGGTGGTCATAATGTGCGGTTCATAATGTGCGGTTCGGTTTATGATATTTGGATAGATAAATAGATACGTTTATAAGACTAGCTTTAGCTAGATTAAATATTAAGTAAATACGTGCGAGATTAGTGACTGATCGTGGGAGTAGCTACTAGTATAGGTATTATAATATAAGGTTCTGTAATAATATAAGGTTCTGCGTTAATGAATAAATAACCATTGTTCAGACAGTACTCTCACTGAGTGTGGACTTCCATAAATACTCTGGGGTGTAGTCCACACTCCCGCTCTCTTACTCCCATCAACATCAAATACCTAATTGCCAGGCAAGTGGACGCTAGGACGCCATCAGCAACCAACCACTACCATCAACAAGCAACCAATGAATGGCAAAGTTTCTAAATGTTGAAACGGACGTTATTAGCTCTACGAACATTTGGAGTACCAAGATATAATTATTGTTAAAGAGTGCGTGCATCATACTTATACAACAAAAAACAATGCGTTATAAAGATTAGGCAATAAATTTTAAAATATTATAATTATATTATATTGTTTAAAATGTCCGACAGTCGGTGTTCACCGACAGGAAGGCACGCTTCTAGCCAGTTTTTATTATAATTTGTGAAATATGGTACACGTATTTAGTGAATTGTTTAGAAATCGTCAATTTCAAGGCTGGTCGCGTCGGGATATTGGCAAACTAATATTCACAGTGGCAGCTGTTCGTTCATACAGCCAGCAAAACACCCCATCATCATATCAGCCGAAAGACGTCCACTGCTGGACATAGGCCTTCCCCGAAAAGCGCCACAATTACCGGCGAAAAATAAAAATAAAATATCAGGCTAGGCCGTCCTCTACCACGCTTTACACCTACCTCTCTACCTTTCCCTCCAAAATGTTTAGAAATGAAGCTGTTTTAAAATAAGCAGTGATCAAAAGGCGATAGCCTCTCGTCTAGAACTACACAGGACTCAACATCATCATATCAGCCGAAAGACGTCCACTGCTGGACATAGGCCTCCCCTAAAAAGTGCCAAAATGACCGGTCCTGCGCCACCCGCATCCAGCGGACTCCCGCGACCTTTACCAGGTCATCAGTCCACCTTGTGGGAGGCCTACCCACGCCGCGCCTTCCGGTACGTGGTCGCCACTCGAGAACCTTTCCGCCCCAGCGACTCAACATAATCAAAGATATTCCAAGCAAGATACAGAGTAAGTACCAGCAATAGTTACGTACCGGAAGACGCAGCTTGGGTAGACCGGATAAGGTGCACTGATGACCTGGTAAAGGTCGCGGGAGTCCGCTGGATGCGATCACTTTGGCACTCCGTGAGGGAGGTCTAAGTCCAGCAGTGGACGTGTTTCAGCTGATATGATGATGATGATGAACAGACAACAGTTATTGATGTTTGGTAACTTTTTGGGACAATTAGTATTTTATCATTTTGTTCAACATTGCTCTTCGGCGCGTTTGATGTGAGATGTTTTTTTTTGGTAAAATACTTGCCTTTTTGGGTAGATATATAATTGTAGATGTCAATTTATTAAATAATCTGTCTGCCAAGAGCCAGCGATTTTTTTTTAAATTTATGGTGATCTCTTGGTATAATTTCATGAAATTGGATAAGTTGCAATTAATATAACCCCAGGTGGTTCGATTGCCATACAAAGCGTTATTTGACATTCGCAGGCTAACGGCGTGATATTTTAAGAACCGTATGTAACAAACTTTCATCAATTGCCTTCCAATTTGCGCCAAATTCCCCCTTTCCTAGAATAAACTTGTATAAACTAGATTAATTTGAGAAAAATAGTTTTCCCAAAATATCAAGTCCCAAACCAATTTCTCAAATTAATCTAGTTTATACAAGTTTATTCTAGGAAAGGGGGAATTTGGCGCAAATGGGAAGCCAATTGATGAAAGTTTGTTACATAAGTTTCTTAAAATATCACGTTGCTATGGCAATCGAACCACCTTAACGATCACGACACTATTCGAACGCACGTTAGGATAACTTGACTATAATTTTATTTTCTCGTATAAAAAGTGACATTTACATCTACCTAACGTAAGTACAGCCGCCATCACATACATCGGTACACTATAGGTGTTCAAAAATATCGGCACATGCACCCTAATACCTTGAAAATAGAGGTGTGTTCCGATGTTCGTGATGTGTTTGTTTGCTCCGATGTATGTGATGGCGACTGTACGTACAGTCAAGGGCACCAATATGTATTCACTCAAAGTTTCATAAATATGTATACTAAAATCTTATTGTTGCAGAAATAAGGTCTGTGTACATATTTTTGAGACTTTGAGGTGTATACATATTGGTGTCCTTGACTGTACAATGCGTTACGTGATCGACCTGCAGGAATACATTGGATTACCAATAATAAGCGAATAATTTAATCGTTACGTGGTATAATTATAATAATAGCTGTTGATAGCATTATTAATAGTGTTTTCCGCATCTATGCTAATTAATGAGTAAATCGACTTTAACTGTACGAATAATTTCGCAGATATAGGTGTTCACACCAAATAAAATAACCAATAATGTTGAATTTTCTCGAAAAAGGATGAAAAATATTGTCAAATGAAGAAAAAAGTAGCGGGTTGTGTCGGAGATACAACCGTTGATTAAGTTTAAGTGGATACTTCTTTGTTGGCTATGGGACCCTAATATATCTGAATTAATTCACTAAAATCTGTATAAGTACAGATAAATCGGTATATATGGCAACATTGACTGACGTAGCTCATTTGACTCGCGATACATTGAAAATGGCGGTCATTTCAGCATTATTTTCATGTCCGCCACATATACTAAATAACAGTTTGTGATTAACAACTAATGGCAAGTAAAGAACGATTAAAACATGTAACAATAGTACATTGTTTAACAAGGGGCGTATGAGGAATATTGCAAATGAGAGTCTATCAGAAGCCCGACGCCGTACAATGTTTTTAATCACATTTGCGAGGAAATAAATAACTACAAAAGACAGAAAAATCTGTTTTATACAAGCGCACCAATCAAATGTTGACGAAATTGACAACTTCACTTCCAGATCAGTGCGAGTGGAGGGCGTAGCTTCAATATTTCAACCAATCACAGAGCATGGAGCATGTGGTTCTTGCAGGGCATGGCCTGCTCGATTTTATTTTCCAACCAATCACAGAGCCAGAATTCTTGCCGTACGCGGCCGTCCAGATTTGCTTAACCAATCAGATCACACACAAGCTCATTACTCCCTTGGGACCATTATTTCCCGCGGGAACAATTTAGGCCATTGTCCTTCTTTATACAGGCATGGAATAACACCATTTATGAGCAAGTGTGATGAAAACAATTATTTGAAATCAGATCAGGCTTCTGAACAAAAAGTTATTCCGGAAGTCGCGTGATGCATTTTGAACTGTACCCCTATACAAGAACGCGAGCAAAGAAGTATCCACTTCAAAAGTTTTTTTTTTTTTTTTTCCGGTCACCTAAACAAATTTGTTTTGATAACCGGACCGCAGACCGCAGAACGCTCCACCTCCAGTGTGGCAAGTACATTGTTTGTGATTATTTAGGTATACCTAAATAATCACAAAGTTGTAAGAGTCCAAAGTTTTGGGAGGGGGTATAGATACCTACTCTGTCTCTTTTCCGCAAAACTCACCTTCATATGAAACGATTGTCATTTACTATGAAGCTCGAGTGCCGTGACGTCACGATCCCTGATGAGCGTTTTCTGTCTCTAACAAGAAATATTAAAACGTTTGTAGCTTCGTAATTTTTTGAGATATAATAATGGGATTTTTTATTTTGCTTTTTTTCTTTGGGAGTACCTATTAATAAATTTTGAGTCTACAACACTATTCTTAATTATACTTAGACTAGCTTTGCGTATTGCAGGCAAACCCGCGGAATAAAATATTTCCCATAAGATAAAATATAACTAGTCCATTCTACACGCAGATGAAAGAATGATTGAAATCAGATAAGCGGTTCCGGAGATTACCGAAAACATACAAACTTACAGACTTTTTCTCTTTATAATAAGTTATAGTAGTAACTTATTAGTACAGATAACGGCTTATTGGAAGTCTCGAACTCGTTAATATAGTTGTTGTCAAAGCAAACAAGGACATTTTGCCGAATAAAATATTGTAACATTTTTGTATTGTTACGTTTCGTCAAATGGGCCACAGAAGGTCCACTGCCATAGTGATGGTTTTAGCTTTATTTTGCCCCTCAGCCTAAGAGGATATAGATTTTTTTTTTACGTTGGGGGAATGCATTGATGCACCGTCCGCCCAGTCGGAGGGGGACCGGACGGGTGTGTGGGACTCCTGGACAGAAGGTCCAGACTACCCACTAAACCCCCAACGATTGTCCAGCCATTTTCGCTTACAAGGAGGGTCAAAGATTCGCTTACGCATGCAACTTTGACCCTCGCGACTAGCCCGCTTTACAGGCCTGGCCAGGGAGAGCGCCCCGGGACAATTTCGAGGCGCTTCAGACCCGTGGACTTTTGGTTAGCTAGGGTCCCCTAACCCTGCAACCTGGTCCACTACGGCGGGGGGAGCAAGTGCGCATAACGCCGACGTGCGCGCCCCGCTCTACGTCTGCGGATATGGGAGGCATACCTATCCTAACCCTGATAAGTGAATCCGAAAAATATACTTGCACAATACAAACACCAGTGTCAGCACCCTCGCTGAATAAATAAAGATCTAACACGTAATTTTTAAAACAAACACCCCTTGTGTGTACTTCGGCTTGTGACTTGACTCTTTAATCCAAGCCTTTATGTTTTATTCAACCCCTTTTCACTAAAAAGGGCGCATATACTCGAGACAGCGCGTGTACTTGCGACCTTTACGTTAATTATTTAGGGTGAAAAGTAGTGTCCGACCGAAGGTTCGGTTTCGGTTTCGGCCAGTTTCAGCCAAAAAATCATGTTTCGGCCGTAGTTTCGGTTTCGGCCAAAGAACGGCCGAGCCTTTCGGCCGGGCCGAAACTTACGAAACGGTACTTCAGTAGGTCGATCACGTAACGCATTGTACGAACGTCGGATAGGTCTAAATGTCACTTTTTATATTGAGAATTGTTACGTGATTACCCCTCAGGTCGCGTTCGGCTAACTTCGGGTGCGTTCGTGCCAACCGGCAATATGGCGTAGCTCGCCGGCCACCGGCTCACTGAAGTGATACTTTGTGTGCTTGTTCCCGGAATTATGGTAACTTGTAGAAAACCTTGTTTTATTTTATACAACCTTCACGAGTTTCAGGTGTTACATTGTTAATATGTGTATAAAAGCGGTTTTACGTAATTTTTTCTACGATTTTAATAATTCTACAAAAAGTTCAGTTTCGGTTTCGGCCGAAACTAGAGTCGAAGCCAAACCTTCGGTTTCGGCAAAAAATCATGTTTCGGTGGGACACTAGTGAAAAGGTTTGTTTACATGGATAAAGTATTTAGAGTAGCTTTTTTGTCGGTACTTACGTAATTCGGTGGCGATCTGCGTTCTTTCTGCGTCAGGAGGTTCCTCCCTCTATCGCCCTGTAGCTCTAGTATAAGTTTTATCGATACATATAACTACGTTTTCGAACGCGTTTGCGTTTAGTTTCAATTTGTAATAGGTTAGGTTTTTTATAATATGTTTAGATAGACCTAGGAAGAGAGATAAGTAAATAAAGGAAATAATAACAAGCAGGTACCTACTTATAAGTAATATTATTGACTGTAACTTGTCCTGTTTTTTACGGACGATGACCCGTTTACTAATAGTCTTAATGAGGGTAACCAGAAAGTTTTTAAAGCATTTTATTATCTCACCTACATCTTCAACGTTGCTCGAAAACAACCAGTATTTCAGAAATGTATACAGAATAGGCCCCCGCGTTCTTAAATCGAATACTTTTATTTTTAAACCAGTAGCGAAACTTTAGAATAACGATCTGTCACACAGGCGTTCGGGGCAGAGCCTTCCAGTTATGTTGTTTTAATTAAAACAATAAATTACCCAGTACCAACAGCTGGGTGGTCCCTTGGATTTTTTCGAAAATTCCAATCTTTATCAATTCTTGGAACGCACGGTTTCCGAACAAGATTTGGCGGGAGATTGTCGCCATTTTGGGAAAACTTTTTTTTTTAGTTAAGTCGAGTTGGTCATTGGCGAATGCGAATTCAAAAATAAGTTAAAGAGGACGCGCACTAACTATATTGAAAATAGGTAACTTATTTAAGAATGTAGGTACCCACTTTTTGGAGCTGCATTCAGTTCATCACTTGGCTTTTGTTCCAAATTTCAATATTTTTGCGCGCTCATCCTCATACAGACAGCTTGATGCGCGTGGAACTAATGCAAAGCGTTGAACAAAAAGAGGCCTCTAGTTTTATTTACTTACATTGATGTAAATGGAAAAGAAAAAATGCTACGTACCTACTTTATAAAACCAAGTCCACAATCGGAAGGGCTATTGAAATAATAAAGGCTTTTTTGTAATTGGAATATTTTTATTAACAGGTCGTTATATTTTTTACAGCCGTGAATAAATTACTGTTTTTGAAAATGTATACATTTCATTCATTATACCGGGTTATGTATGTCACAATTTGAATACCGGAGTCTTATACTAATCGATTACTGAATATTTCGTGTTCTCTACCATAAATATCATTGCGTATTATTAAAACGAGGACGTAACTCTCAACTGCCATAAACGACAAAAGATTACGGATAATATATTAAACTTTTCGATAAGTCAGCATAGCTAGCATGGTCGCGTTTATTGGCCGTCATAAAACATTCGTCCTGCTTGCACTTACATACTTGCTAGTACGGGACGAATGCGTTGCGTTAATTTCGACATAAATGCGACCATGTTAGCTAGACTGGCCTGGCGTAATCGTAATGGTATTAAACCTACTATTTTAACACTATTATGAAACAAGCTTTCTAAAAAAGCGTTACTTTTATGTTACATTTGCGTTACGATATCACAAAAGTTATTAATTACTTCTGTTTTATAAATAAATTTAATTACGGGTTTACCCATTAATGTTTTCTCGTTTACGCCATTTCAGTTTCACGCCATCGTAATGTAGACTAATTTAAAAACTATACAAAAAAGGAACTAACAGTTCGTGAACGTACACGCCGGTCAAAACTTGGCTTAACCTAACCTACAAAAAGATCCATCGATTGAGATATTTCCTGAATATCAGATGTTACTTAAAACCCTGTTACGTATTAAGTACAGTGATAAGACAGCACGAGTTTATTAAAAAGAACAATATAATTCAATGGAATTAAAATAAAGGCTAGTTTACACTGACCGAGTATTCGGGTGAGTACTGTCTCAGCACTGTACTCGATGTAAAGCATTACGGACTCTAAATAGCACTGTTCTAACGCTTACACAAATAATGGCCGGGTAACCTCGTACGCCTGTTCATATTGAGCTCTCAAAAGTGCACCTTACAAGTTACAACATAAGATTTTAATTTAACTAACAAGCAGGTCTGTTCAAGTTTAAATTGTACTAGTGGCCTTTCTGTCTCGTCAAGACCGCGTGCGAAATACGCGATGTCTTTCTAAATAAAACACTGAGAAATTACTGTGATGTATAGTTACCTATATTGTTTACCTCATACCTGGCCATAAAGTAACACTTAAAATCTCACTTCCTGGCCAGGGCGAGACGCAAAATTGTGTATGCACCACGGACGGTACTAAAGAAAGCCTGCGATAGCATATTTATCGCCCTTGCCTTCCGCTCGGGCGTCAAATACCTGCGATCCGAGACTTTCCTTGTTTTACCGCCCTACGTAAGGGAACGTACCCATACTACTTGACACGTTCAGGGGGAGGAGGGGGTCTTCAAAATACCACGCTTGGTCATAGGGCGAGGGGGGGAGGCTTAGGTTTTCGTCACGTAGTCAATATCATCTAGGGAAATCTCGCGCTTTTTTGAGCTATATTCTAAGTTTATTCTTCTCGATAAATTGATAATACTATTTTCAACACACCTGCTCGTAAAGTAGGTCTTATTACAGCGTATTTACACTGATAATGCAGAATATTACCCATGCCGTGCCTTTTACATTACATTATCGCACTAGTGCCTTTTCATTACATATCTTTTTAAATATTAGCAAAATAATGCAGAATATTACCCATGCCGTGACTTTTACATTACATTATCGCACTAGTGCCTTTTCATTACATATCTTTTAACATTTTCATTTTTTTTTTTTTTTTTCCTCGCAAATGTGTTGAAAAACGTCGTATGAAACACGTGAGCATTGGTCATTACACTTCTCGTCTCCATTAAGCCTTCGCCTTCGGCTCAGGCTTAAAAACCGACTCGAGTGTAATGACCAACTTAGCACACTTGTATCATAATGTACTATTTCAACACACCTGCTCGTAAAGTAGGTCTTATTACAGCGTATTTACACTGATAATGCAGAATATTACCCATGCCGTGCCTTTTACATTACATTATCGCACTAGTGCCTTTTCATTACATACATTTTTAAATATTAGCAAAATAATGCAGAATATTACCCATGCCGTGACTTTTACATTACATTATCGCACTAGTGCCTTTTCATTACATATCTTTTAACATTTTAATTTTTTATTTTTTTTATTTTTTCCTCGCAAATGTGTTGAAAAACGTCGTATGAAACACGTGAGCATTGGTCATTACACTTCTCGTCTCCATTAAGCCTTCGCCTTCGGCTCAGGCTTAAAAACCGACTCGAGTGTAATGACCAACTTAGCACACTTGTATCATAATGTACTATTACGTCATACCTGGCCATAAAGTAGCAATTACCGCACACTACGCGTGCGGAAAATCCCACTTCCTGGCCAGGGAGAGACGTAAAATTTTGTATTCACCACGGGCGGTAATAAAGAAAGCCTCAGCTCGCATAATTATCGGCGTCAAATATCTGCGATTTGAGACTTTCTTTGTTTTACCGCCCTAGGTAAGTAATATACGCACTTTTGGCGTTATGTGGCAACGCCGTATTAAAATATGAGCCAATTATTTGTTTTTTAACTTTCTTTTTGCAATACTACGGGTTGTCACCGAGGGGGAGAAGGAGATTAAAAAAAATATGGGTCACGTAGTATGGGTACGTTCCCTAATAAGTATAATAACTAATGTACTATTATCTTATCTCACACGCGGTCTTTCCCTAACCGTGCAGACCCCGTAGCATGGATGGCCTATCACGCGATAAGTGACAAGATAACAGCGTCGTCTCGTTCCATCTAACGGTGTCAGCCAGGGACGGATGCTCTATCATGTCACTTATCGCGTGATATGGCCATCCATGCTACGGGGCCAGGACGTAAACTAAGTACCTTATTCCATATAATATAACATTAGAATTTAAACGGACGAACTCATCGAAGTTCAAAAGGAAATATTGTACTAGTTTTACTTATTTAGTAGTACCCAATACTAATGGTTTTCCTGGAAATCGCATGGCGATTAACGCACGATGTTCTAGTTGATATGAGTTGATAGTAGATGAGTTGAATATGGAATAGAGTATTTCAGATTTCAGTAAGGCCATAGTGACAATATATAAGTGAGTTTGCCTTTTATTAGTAAAATTTATTTGAATTCTTTTGCTTAATAACTTTTGCTTCCACCGTTATACCTACAGACGCGGTCACCCCGGCGTTTACACCTTATTTTACGCTATGGAAATTCACATTTAACTACCGTTTAGCCTATCTTAAGTTAAATATTAATTTTCAATAAATAAATAGTATATATTAATAAAAAAACATTTCGTTCAGTTCACTGACAGGTTAGAGAATAATACATCGTTTCAAATATTGCTTCGGCATGATTTTGTACCTACCTAAATTGTCTATGTAATTCACGTTTTTTTAATTCGGAAAACAGCGCGCAGTTTCATTTACCGAAAAGAATTGGGAAACCAAAGTTATAGAAAATTTAATTCCAAAATTCCTTGTTATTATCAGACTTCACAGAGCGATTTGTCGTTATATCGTGCAACTTGATAAAAGCGATAACAGTTAACGTATAACTAGTGGTGCCAATCCGTTTTTTAGTTCTTGAGTGTAGATTTTCCATACAAATATTTTACGCAGTCGCTAGCGAATACGTAAACGCGAGTCACGCATGACATATTTATGTTAGAAGTACTGTAGCGATCTCTTTCATCATTTTCATTTTACCGCTGTTTCCATGTCTGCACGTAGCATTGCAACTAGAATTTACTGAATATTTGCGATGTTAATAAATACGATCCCAAAAAGCACATCTTTACTGATCGATGCAACCATACTACACAATATAGTTTTCACTTCTCATGCCCGTAAAGCTAGATATTATGTTGGGGCTGCATAATATACAGGGTGTCGCCTGTAATAGGAGCAAAAAATTAAACGGTGGATTTTTAAGCTTGTGAACAATTATTTCCACATGAATAAACTTAAAAAAAAATCTTTTTTTTTCTTCAAAATAAGTTTCGTTGTATTTTTTTACTCTTCTGGAGTGCTATCAGTAACTTTTTATTTTAAAGACACAAAAAAAAAATGAAATAAAAATCAAAAATGGGTCATTGTCAGATTTAGGTTCGCGTCTTTTCGGTGGACATTGCCAAAGTTAAGGGCTATAAAGCCTAATTTTTTGTTGAACTCTTAATCCGCATAAACGGTGTTGTCTCTTATATAATTCTATGTGATAAAAACATAGTATATATAAACACAAGCCCGTAACTATTGACCACCGGAAAGATGATTTTTGTTTTTGTAACTGACAATGACCCAAATATCTTTTAAAAACAAAAATGCAAAAATTATTATGACTCGCTACATGACGTTACCTCAAAATCCGCATTGACTGCTGTGCTATGATGTCGTGGTGCCAAGATACATTACTTGGAGGTCATAACTTTAGATCAAAATATCTCCGAATCCAAAAATAATTAAAATGAGTGGGACACAAGGAAGCGTCCCTTTGAATATTTGCTCCTATTACAGGCCACACCCTGTATAACGGCTTTTTATGCTCTAGTAAAATTGGAAAATTTAGATAATGGCTATGCACCACAGACAGATATACCTGTGGAAAATCGGCTATCCATCTCATTCTGTTACACGAAGTATGAGAGAGATGTGATGTTGCGCAGTAAATGGACCTAAAAAGGCTTGGACGGGCATTAAAAGAAAAAAAGTTACGCTAAAATGCCACTAACCGAATTTGACAACCGCGATTCTAAGTGATTTTGGATTCTATGGTTCTCTTTTTTGAGCATGTTTTGCCGTAATTCGATTGTGGCAGGATTTAATGAGTGAATTCTGTCAACTGCCTATATGCGCAGCAAACAATTCTGTACTTTACACAAATCAATACTTGTCATTACTCATATGTCGCTTAGAACATTATATAAATTAACGAGCAGAAATATAATTCAGTGTTAGAGGAAGTTCGAATATTTTCTTAAATTTTTTGATGAATTTCGAAAAATAACACAGACTTTAAACGCCAGAGACTATAAACTTGTTTTATGGTTACCGCATGACAACGACAAGATAAAGACAGTATCGTGTTAAAAAGCGCGCAATATTGTGCTAGGCGCGCTGACTGATATATATAGAGGACGGCCCGCGAGCTGTGTCGCGGCGAGAGAGACTAATATCTCTGATTCTCTTTCTAATTTAGAACGCTTAGAAAGAGACGGGTGGTCTATGTCGCGTGGTAATTTTTTACATTAAGTACATTACTTAGAAAAATGCGTTTATATTATGAAATTTAGAACATTCATTATGTCATTAATGTCTATAAATTTAATCAATAATTTAGTAGGATTCGTTTATACCTACATCCGCATCATGTCAGCGCTAAACATTATTGATATAAACTGTTCAATAAGTAGTCACACGCAAGTCGACGTCACTAGAGCTAGGAAGATAGGTTTTATGATAACGTTTTACGGCCCAAATCTACCAAAAAGTCACGTAAGACATGACAATGAAACCTATCATTCTAGCTTCCTAAATGCAATTACCCGGCAACACTTAAACGTCATACGCATAAGGCGACGATTTAATAAAAGAGCGAAATCGGCGGACGTCCAATCAAGGTCACAGAAAATCTAGTACGGATACGGAGTGACCTTGGTTTGGCCGGCCGCCGTGATTCCGCCACTTATCCACACGCGTAGAAATTACGCGGCGGACTGCTACATCAGTCCGCCAATTTCGTACGTGTAGCGGCACCTCATTTAAACCAGCAGTGTTGCCGCGTAGTTGAATCTAGTGGGTTCAGCGTGCGTGTGCCCGACTGTACAACTTTTTTCTTGCATAGGTACTGTTCTGTGGCGAGCCCATATACAACACTGATTTAGATTACAAATTAAACGATACTTTTCCTCAACAGGCTTAAACGATATGAACACCTATCTTTATTTTTAAATTAGAATTCTATTTATAATTGGAACTCATTAGTCCGTATTTAGTACAAAGTTTCGATTTTTACACAAACAATATAATAAATAACAAAAAAAAACTGAAACCGTACATGAGGTCACAAATGTGTCGTGACGCGTGTCACCATCGAAGTCCGACAATATCGCACTACTTCGCTAAGACATGTGGGGCGATACGTGAAAATATGAGATCTCGAAAGGATTATACACATGTAACAGAACATCGCGCATTCGCCGTTTTTAAATTTGTCGCACTGAGCAACGAACAGCGCCAAACATTGCTAGGCACGTTTTCACGATCGTTCTAGCGAACGCTCTAGAAAATACTGTGCAATAACAAAATTGCTCCACTCGGCAAAAAGCTCGAAGAAAATTTATTGTCGTTGCGGTATTAGAACGGTCGCTAGAATGCTCGCTAGAACGCTTCTGTTTATTTGTGAGCTTTGTGAATGCACGTGAATGCACCTTTAAGTGCCCGTTAATACGTCTCACCAGCGTAACTGGTAAATAATTGTGATTATTTAAAATTAACGATATATATTTTAAAAAGTAGGCCGCTACGCACTGTATTTTGTATTTAAGTACCTTGTGAATACATCAAACTAGTTTTAATGATGCTGGATTCGTCGACCTATGAACTCAAAAGAAAAACCGCCGTTTTAACTTTGGACGCATATATTGATGAATCCAGCAACGTACAAACTATTATAATGTATTCAAAAGTCCCTTCTTTTTTAAATATCTATCGGTAAATTTAAATAATCACCATTATTTACCAGTGACGCTAGTGCGAACGATAACGGGCTCTTGACCAGAGGCTCTAGTATAAGTTTTATCGTTACAATACGTTTTCGAACGCGTTTGCGTTTAGTTTCAATTAGTATGGCAACGCGAACAGCGCCTCTGGTGGTAACTATTAGGAACTACGTGTCGCCATACAAATTGAAACTAAACGCAAACGCGTTCGAAAACGTATTGTATCGATAAAACGTATAGGTACTAGAGCCTCAGAGCCGCGCGATTTCGCCGCTGGCGACAAACGGTCGCGCGACATGAGTCTCACAGTGAATCCCTTTTATTATATTTGTCCCGGTTGTTGTCATGAATTTAAAGAATCAGGGGCCCATAACAAGCTACAACTCACGATTTTACCAGTCAAAACTGGCAACCCAAAGGTTGACCAATATAAGTTGTATTTCCTTATTTTAGCGACAAACGGTTCACCGAATGCATTGTTTCGCCGAATTTTCGTTTCATCGTTTTTTTTTCTCAGAAGCCGTTAACTTTTTAGGTACAACTAAAAGGTCATTGTGTATAACCCATTCGGTTAGGTTTGTTTTATTACAAACCTGAAATTTTTACTATTTTTCAATTAAATATGTTTTCGTCGAAACGAAAATTACGTGTTGCAGTTTAGACTTTTATGAAAATAGCTTCGTGGAACGGGCCTCCGTAATCTATCCTCTTAAAGTAGGTACATGCCATATTTCATAAATCATAATACTGTACTTAAAATGATTCACAAATACGATGAGATGTAAAGTACAAGTGAGCACCCATGTGCATGGGGTGTAGTTACAAACAAATATCTCAGATACCAAGCAATTTAACTGTGACATTATAAGAAATCATTTCAAAAAGGCCTTCACGTTTCCGTCGTACACGAAATCAAACGATAAAGTTTAAACTTTTCATAAAAAAGTGATTCCACCGCGATGTGCGTTCATTGCAACATTGGTCGTTCACAAACGATCCCCCACCTTGCACTCGTACACAGTTCACAAATCCGTTCACTTCCGAAATCACTTTCAAGTTCAGTGCGCTCACAAAGCGCAAAACTGCGGCTATGGACAATCCATAGAATTGGGGCTCGGCGGCCCCCCCATCACGCTGTACGGGGGGCTGTGGGGGGGCAACGACTGGATCGAGCCCATGGGCCCGTGGTACATGTCCATTTCTAACGAGGCGTCCGGCGAGCACTTGTCCGCCATCTTGTTTTCTTGCTTCGTCACCATGCGCCGCCATTTCGCGCGCGCGTTTTGGAACCAGACCTGCGGGCAAAAAGGGCCGTGAGTGTGTGTGAACCTCGCCTTATATGGGGAGCTGGGAAGTCGCTGGGCAAATTCGCAATGCGTCACTCATGTATAAGGCCCAGTTCAGATGCACGGAATAAATGAATATCGCTTTATCAGCCGTGGTGTACGGTAAAGGAAACTACCACCTTTTTATGCCGTATTTATTGTAAAGAGGAAAAAAGGTGCGTGTTTAAATTTCCATTTAGGTTTTAAGCGAAGCAGTAATATGTTAAGTACCTACATAATAGAGGTGTTTTACACCAAGTTACACAGTGGCAAAAACTAAGAATGTAACTTTGTGCCCTGTGTGAACCTGGCTTTAAAGGTGCGTTCCAAAACGAAGCAATGTCATAATTACTGGGAAAAACGAGTGATGCTCCATTTTTCTTCACGAGATCGTTATTGATGTTTTGTAGTTGTACCTACAATTGTTGCATTTCACGAAGGCGTGTAGGCGCGTTCCTATTATTATGATACTAAAGTCTAATTTCGTCAAATTTGCCTTCGTAAAATGCAAGAAGTATACTGTATTTTTCGACAGACATACTTACTTACGTAATAAGAAAGAAAGGAAGAAAGAAACACATATTCGTGACAAAAAAATATAAAAACAAACCGTAGACACATTGTGTACTTGATTGATTTTTATTAGAAATAAAACACAAAAATTGGTATCTGCATTTATTATAATCAATTACAAATTACATTAATTAACTTAGGGCGAGTTGTATAATGTAACTGTCATCTCGTAGAGAGCTGTGAAACTTACCATTCACGCATATTTCAACCATCGTAATTTAGAGCTAGGCCAAAAAGCAGTGTGTTCTTCTGGAATATTATTTAATCGGACAAAAATTACTGTAGACTGAAAAAGAAACAAAGAAATACATATTATAAAAAAATGGCTTGGTAACTTTGTAAAAAACTCTTTAAATTTCACCATAAAAATAAACTTTAATGTTCGAGATTTCGTAATATTCAACGACAATCTATGTTTTTTCTTTATATAAAAAGGATAGCTTTTTAATTGTTCTAGCACAATAACCGGATAGATTTTTAATAAATTATCCAGTATTCTAAAAATCTATTAATATTGTACTAAAAAGTGACGTTACACACTTCCGAGGCCGAACACGCACTTCCATCTCGCTCACGCTTATGCTCAGTGATAGGGAGAGAAGATCGTGAACCGGCCTCGCCTTAATCGATTATTAAGATGAAACATTGATGTATCAAAAGAAGCAAAAAAAAACGATTGATCAACGGCAAAGTCGCCCTAGGCTCTTGTCTACAAAGTCGCCCTAGGCTCTTGTCTACAAAGTCGCCCTAGGCTCTTGTCTACAAAAGCAAGAAAACCTATCGTGGAAAAAGAGAGCTATATCTACGTGCACACTAACTTAACACTTACGATTACAGAACGATCAACATTAAATATGTCGCCGGCAGCTGTCATTCTATAGAAACTTTTTAGAGAGGTAGGGCACAGCGGAATATCATCTCACTCGTATGTGGAGCAGCCCAACTGGGGAAGTACCTCCACCTTACAGAAGACCGCAGCCATAATACCACCACTGCTTTGTAGTGTTGCTATATTGTTGCATGCTATGAAGCATGTGGTGTTGTGTTCCTGGTGGTGAGTAAGGTCGCCAGAGCTCCCTAGGGTGCGCTGTGTTGGGAGTGAGAGACCTGCATGTCCCTATCTGCCAACACAGCGAAAGGGTAGGCAACGCGCTTGTGATTCTTCTGGAGTCACAAGTGTCCATAGGCGACGGTACCAGCTTAACATCAGGCAGGCCGTAAGCTTGTCACCGTCGTAGTATAAAAAAAAAAAAAAACTTGACAAACTTTCCATACATTCAGACTTTAACGAAGTACCGCCTATGATTACGCCGGACTGTTTGGTGCAACCCACCCTAACTCGTTTAAGGCAAAACCTGCACCTAAAAAACAAACAAGAAAAAAAAACCATTTGGTCCTCTTGGATACAGTTCAAAATCAAATAACAAATCAAGTCTGAAAGCTGCAAAATTACCACAGATGTATGAATATAAGGAGATCGGACATGGCGGCCGATTTGTATAGAGTGAGCCTGTCGCAAGTACATTAACCCACACAACGCCCAAGTAATTGACAAGACAAAGCACGCACACATCTAAAACACACACACTTGTATACCTACACGCTTATTTGACAATAAACGCGCATCATATCAGGCATTTTGGGAAAAAACGTAATATTCTCTGCTCGCAGCACGCGTGCACAGTATGGCAGTGTATGCCCATTGAGCATACAGCTGCGACACGGCCGCCGGCGGCTTGTCCTCTCTCTAGTATTCTATGCTCTGAGAAAATTACGCAACGTCGAAAAAGGTGCATGGGGGCGTTTTCACAAAAATGTGCGACTTTTATTTTTTTTCTCAGAATATAGATTTTTGTTGTTTTTTCCGATTCAGATTCATGAGCACTCTCCGATCCTGATAAAGAAAAACTATGTGACGGCCCATACCGAATGTATGAAAAAACATCACCTAGTGGAGTAAAAAACTGAGTATCCTTTTTTATTTATCGGGATTAAAAGTGCCCATTCTGAACAGAAAAAACCAAAAAAAAATCTGAGAAAAAAAGTAAGTCGCACATTTGAGTGAAAACGCCCATTGGATAGGTACTATGGGTCCTATTACGATCATCATTGGCCTCTACGTCTTTATCAGACGATTCAAGCAGCGCTTTGCGAATGCATAGTAGAGCACTTTTTTAAATGGCTATGTAGCCCCTATGCGGGAGCGGAATTGTCTTCCGCAAAGGTGGCAGGAGATTCAGGAGAATTGTGCATTAGGTAATGGCGGGGTGTTTATTTGTCGTCCCCTTATTTTACCTATTACTTTTGACTTTTTATTTACAGCAAGAAAACTAACATTTTCGTAGTTTAATTTTATTGTAGAAATATGTGCAATTAGGTAGTTTAGGTAACACGTGAGTAAAATATGATATTTCAAGTAAGCAAAATTTCTTACTAAGTCGATCAGTCTTAATGTAATTAAATAGATAATAACGTATTTATTGGTAACAGTCTGTTGCATATGTGTACTGGCTGGTTTTATTAAAGTATAATTACATGATAAATCAAACAAAGAGTTCGTTAAAATGGTCTTCTATGATAAAACACGAAAAGGAAGCTGTATGACCGTATCAATATCAAACAAATGTTGATTATTATTAAAAAAAAGTAACCTGATAACTGATCACGCGAGAAATATGGGAATTTACTTTTCTTTTTAGTACATTGAGGGGTGGGTAGGGGGGGGAGGGGTTTTGCTGTTATGGTGACACTAATACATCAATAATGACACAACACACCGAAAAATCTTGCACACCTTCTTTCTTCTTTGGCAGAGCGGAAATGGTGCGAATGCCTACTCTCTTCCGTGTTGCTCGAAGCACCGATATCGTGATGTCATATTTCATTACTTAACTACTACAAATTTTGCTGTAATGATGACACTAATACATCAAAAATGACACAATACACCGAAAAAACTTGCACACCTTCTTACATTTTTGTGTACGAAGCATGCCCACTTGGGCTTCTACTTTGACAGACGGGAAATGGTGCGAATGCCTACTCCCTTCCATGTTGCTCAAAGCACAGATATCGTGATATCATATTTCATTACTTAACTACTACAAATTTTGCTGTAATGATGACACTAATACATCAAAAATGACACAATACACCGAAAAAACTTGCACACCTTCTTACATTTTTGTGTACGAAGCATGCCCACTTGGGCTTCTACTTTGACAGACGGGAAATGGTGCGAATGCCTACTCCCTTCCATGTTGCTCAAAGCACAGATATCGTGATATCATATTTCATTACTTAACTACTACAAATTTTGCTGTAATGATGACACTAATACATCAAAAATGACACAATACACCGAAAAAACTTGCACACCTTCTTACATTTTTGTGTACGAAGCATGCCCACTTGGGCTTCCACTTTGACAGACGGGAAATGGTGCGAATGCCTACTCCCTTCCGTGTTGCTCAAAGCACAGATATCGTGATGTCATATTTCATTACTTAACTACTACAAATTTTGCTGACATGATGACACTAATACATCAAAAATTACACAATACACCGAAAAAACTTGCACACCTTCATACATTGGCAGAGCGGAAATGGTGCGAATGCCTACTCTCTTCCGTGTTGCTCGAAGCACCGATATCGTGATGTCATATTTCATTACTTAACTACTACAAATTTTGCTGTAATGATGAGACTAATACATCAAAAATGACACAATACACCGAAAAAACTTGCACACCTTCTTACATTTTTGTGTACGAAGCATGTCCACTTGGGCTTGTACTTTGACAGACGGGAAATGGTGCGAATGCCTACTCCCTTCCGTGTTGCTCAAAGCACAGATATCATGATGTCATATTTCATTACTTAACTACTACAAATTTTGCTGTAATGATGACACTAATACATCAAAAATGACACAATACACCGAAAAAACTTGCACACCTTCATACATTGGCAGAGCGGAAATGGTGCGAATGCCTACTCCCTTCCGTGTTGCTCAAAGCACAGATATCGTAATGTCATATTTCATTACTTAACTACTACAAATTTTGCTGTAATGATGACACTAATACATCAAAAATGACACAATACACCGAAAAAACTTGCACACCTTCTTACATTTTTGTGTACGAAGCATGCCCACTTGGGCTTCTACTTTGACAGACGGGAAATAGTGCGAATGCCTACTCCCTTCCATGTTGCTCAAAGCACAGATATCGTGATATCATATTTCATTACTTAACTACTACAAATTTTGCTGTAATGATGACACTAATACATCAAAAATGACACAATACACCGAAAAAACTTGCACACCTTCTTACATTTTTGTGTACGAAGCATGCCCACTTGGGCTTCTACTTTGACAGACGGGAAATGGTGCGAATGCCTACTCCCTTCCGTGTTGCTCAAAGCACAGATATCGTGATGTCATATTTCATTACTTAACTACTACAAATTTTGCTGTAATGATGACACTAATACATCAAAAATTACACAATACACCGAAAAAACTTGCACACCTTCTTACATTTTTGTGTTACGAAGCATGCCCACTTGGGCATATACCTACTTTGGCAGAGCTGAAATGGTGCGAATGCCTACTCCCTTCCGTGTTGCTCGAAGCACAGATATCGTGATGTCATATTTCATTACATTACTACCTAATACTTAATTTTTTTTCGAATTCAATAATTTTGAAACACTGGGACCGATAATATAGAATAACTGCGGATATTCCATGGAATCATCCTTTAAATTGCTCCTGTTACAGTCCACACCTGGTATCAAGTACGTCGTGACGTCACGTTTTTCTTCTAACACTTCTGAAAAAGCTAGGAAGCGGGTCTATGAAATTTGGTCTCGCTACTGCTTAAAGCGTTGTTAATACATGGTGGAAATAGATTTGGGTCAGTGAGGGCAGCTACCAGATCCCCTGTTGCTAGGCGAAAATGGTCTTAGGAGACCTTCCTTCGATTTCAAATGAATGAAGATTGGCGTAGGTATACAGATTTTGGAAAAAAACACATCAACTTTCGGTTGTTTTAATATAAGTATCTACATCAGTGTTCGATTTTATGATTTTGTGTTTTTTTAGCGACAATAAATCTTTTTCTATTTATTTATTTAATGTACAAAAAAGCCAGAAATTAAAGAAAACTGTTTTCATACATTTACTATGGAGAAAAAGTCAAAACATCTTCATTAATTTGAAATCGAAGGAAGGTCTCCTAAGACCATTTTCGCCTAGCAACAGGGGATCTGGTAGCTGCCCTCACTGACCCAAAATCTATTTCCAAGATTTTGGGTCAGTGAGGGCAGCTACCAGATCCCCTGTTGCTAGGCGAAAATGGTCTTAGGAGCCTTCCTTCGATTTCAAATTAATGAAGATTGGCGTGTACAAATTTTGGAAAAAACATACAGGGTGCGAGAAAATGGTCATTTTTGACAAAAAAAATTTATGATGCCAATCGATCCCATTCCTGTTCCAGGATCAAAAGCTTGTAGCGGATCAAAACGAAATTTCCGGCTAGAAATGCCCTAAATCGAGAAAAACTTTCCCCATATAATTTGTATCAAATTGAAAAAAAAAAATTCCATGTATTTTTTTTATGTCAATCGATTCCATTTCTATCCAGTATCAATAGTTTCCTTGAAGTCAACTTTCGGTAATGTACAAAAAAGCCAGAAACTAAAAAAAACTGTTTTCATACATTTACCTACTATGGAGAAAAAGTCAAAACATCTTCGAAGGAAGGTCTCCTAAGACCATTTTCGCCTAGCAACACGGGATCTGGTAGCTGCCCTCACTGACCCAAAATCTATTTCCACCCTGTAGTATTATGTATATCTACTGTGCCTGGCCCCGGGTCGCGGATGCATTACGTTTTTGTGTGCCACGTGAGAGCGTTCCGGAGATCTGCCGTTGTGGGTTGCGTTCCGAGGTGATCGTATCTGTAATTAGTCGGATTGCGCGGGCGCCGGGCCGTGACTCGCTGGGGGTCTATTTGGCTTCACGTTATACGTATTAATATGATATTTGTGTGCGGATCCAGGTTTTTGGATTCGGGGTTTTTTTTTTAATACAACGACGGTGACAAACAAGCTTACGGCCTGCCTGATGTTAAGCAGTTACCTACCGTAGCCTATGGACACTTGTGACTCCAGAAGAATCACAAGCGCGTTGCCGACCCTTTATTTACTTGAGAATTCACTGTGTTGGCAGATAAAGACATGCAGGTCCCTCACTCCCAACACTCCCAACACAGCGCATCCTAGGGAGCTCTGGCGACCTTACTCACCACCAGGAACACAACACCACTACAAAGCAGTGGTGCTATTATGGCTGCGGTCTTCTGTAACGTGGCGGTACTTTCCCAGTTGGGCTGCTCCACATACGAGCGAGATGACATTCCGCCCTGCCCTACCTCTCTGAAACAATTTAAACTTCGCTTGGGCTACCTCACCTCACGTGGCACCTCTAGTATGTCTTGACGATCTAGTTTACACTGGTGAGGTGAGATAAGGGGAAGCATTCAGAATAACAGCTCCGCGCTTGTCTCAGACTCTCAGACGCAAGATGACACATGTCAATAACGCTGGAATAGTAAAAATCATCCCTAACATTAACATTTAGGAACGATAAACCTACAGTTTTACAGTTTACCTACCATACATAAAAATGCCAATAAGTAGGTACCATTTTTTGATCGACTATTTTAACTTAATATCGCTTGATGTTTACTATTACGTACGACTCAAATTATAATATCAAACACAAATATTAACTAACTTAGATATGTTTCATATACGTCTAGTCGGTGATATATTTTATCATCAAACTATAATAACTAATCGTGACCCATCATCAACACCGTCGTAGGTACTTAAAACTTTATACCTACCTACATCAATCAAACTATAATTTATATTTATGCAATGCAGCACTTAAGCAGCAGTTAGGCAGTTTTATGATTTTACGAACGGGGCAATTACTGTTGAGCTTAAAACCCTCGTTGATCGGACTACGATCGCATTTCAACGCCCCCATTTACGAACACGCGCTTAAACGCTTATTCCGCGGATGCAATCAAAATGGCATTTAAAAAACGGTTTTCGTGATTTAAAAATGTAAACTTAGATGTAATTATCTTAATTTGTAATTAATACTTCATTTGAATTTAAAAGGAGCTTGTTCATTTTCGAGCTCTTTTTTTTTTAATTAAAGCAGATAGGCATTGCCGCGGTTTTGATTCTGCCCGCGTTCCGGGGCACGCACGTGGTATCTGACCGCTAATTACATTCACTCTTTTAAGTTATCACCATTACAATTCTAACATTAAAAAAAAACCGGCCAAGTGCGACTCAGACTCGCGCACGTAGGGGTCCGTACCATTATCTATAAAAAGCCATTTTATTCTGTGTTTTTATTATTTGTTGTTATAGCGGCAACAGAAATCAAATACCTCATCTGTGAAAATTTCAGCTGGAACTATCACGGTATCAGTGAGATACAGCCTGGTGACAGACAGACGGACGGACGGACGAACGAACGGACGGACGGACGGACAGCGGAGTCTTAGTAATAAATCCCGTTTTACTCTTTGAGTACGGACCCTAAAAAGCGCTAAGTTTAAACTGCATCCACACACGATACCTAATAAGATAAAAATAGTAGCTTTCAACATTTGGCCAACGTTACAATGGTAAATTCTAATTCGAATAAAAAAAGACTCTCTATTCTACTGTCACAGTTTCGATAATAGGGTCCCGAGGCGCGGATTTTAAATTCAAACGTGGAACATTCGAACGTTCCCACGGCGCGAACGGACCAGCCAATGACGGATCGGCCCGCGCATTAGGCCACGCCCCCGCGTCATGGCGGCTATGGTGGTTGCTTGCCAAAACTAGCCAGTATCTGAGATAAGAAGCGCATTGACAAACGCTCTGTTTTAATCTATGGGCTCCTGGTACTGCCAATTTGTTAGTGTCTATTGTGTTCGTGAGATCTTAATTTAAACAATATAAATTATAGTGAGACAGAATTTACAGTTGTTAAACTGTCACTTTGTATGTAATGTGATGAATGAACAACGAACGAAGTATAAACAAAAATATTCATTTCGATTGTAGCAGTATCAACTAAAATGTATTTATTACGGTTACAGGTTATTAATACAAGAATTTGTTTCTCAAACATAAATTTATGGTATTTTCTGTAAATAACTCAGCTGCCCGATAAAACGAACGCATTGAACTATTATAAATTTGGCAAAACTTTTGTATCAATATTATGGATATATTCTAATAAGACCCCTCTGGCATTGTAGTCGTGAACTGTTCGAACATGCATTTGTCACAGTGTAAAAGCAAAGTTAAGTATAAAATACGTATGTTGTATGTGCAGCCCCCCTATTCAGTAACTTGTTTTAAGCTCACCTCAACGTTCACCCACAATTATACGTTGACACCGCGATGCGTAGTAATTAAGCGTAGATAGAGTTCTAATTTAGTAACGGGTGACCGGCGGGATGAGCCGCATTAACGCATAGCGTGTTTTATACTTAACTTTGCTTTGTAACTTGTACCGAGATATCACTACATTAGTATAAAACAAAGTCGTTTCCCGCTGTCTGTCTGTCTGTCCCTATGTATGCTTAGATCTTAAAAAATACGCAACGGATTTTGATGCGGTTTTTTTTAATAGATAGAGTGATTCAAGGGGAAGGTTTATATGTATAAGACATGCATGTACCTACTATTGAACATTTACGAGTAAACCCGTGCGAAGCCGGGGCGGGTCGCTAGTTAACTTATATTATTGCGAAGCTTGGTAACTAAGCGTAGGTGGAGGTCTAGTTTCGTAACGGGTGACCGGCGGGGTGAGCCGCATTAACGCGTAGCGAATAACAGCCCTGGAGACCAGCTGGACAAACGGTCATACGAAATCATTTTGGTCTAAGCTGAAGCAGGAGTATAACCAGACCTCGTTCATATGAAGCTAGTACGCGCTCGAGTGTCAAGTCTTAAGGGGACGTAGGTTCGTGGTCTTCTCTCCCTCTCACTGAGCATAAGCGTGAGCGAGATGAAAGTGCGTGTTTGGAAGCGCGGATATCATGTTTTTTAATTGTAATTTTTTGTGCGTTTTAATATATAAAAAAGTAATAGCTGATTTCCCTCAAACATGACATTGCCGATTTTTAGAACCAATTTAAATATATTTAGCTGTTGTGCATAGTTTGTTATGATTTTTTTAAGTGTATTTAGACCTATGTTCGTGATTTTTTTCTATCAAGCGAAAGTCAAAAACTCAGGATTCGAATAGCTGATTTTCCTCGAGAAAGGCCTCAAAATTGTTAATTAAATTTAAGGCAGCCGTATTATAATTCAAACAGGAGCTACGATTTTTTTAAATCAGTTTTTGGAGCTCACGTCGCCTTAACTCTTGCGGGTTATAATTCGTTCGCTTCGCTCGCTCGTTCAAGTAGGATGGAATTTGCAGACAACTTCACTCGTTTCCCGTCATTTTTAGAACAGCTGAGTGCTGATGAGTAGGGTGGGTGCAATGTACCAGTCAGTCCCAAACCATTTAAGAGACATTTTTTTTTGCGGACAATCTTACACAAATCAACCTAGCCCCTAACTAAGCAAAGCTTGTACTATGGGTACTAGACGACTATATAGATACTTAAAATATAGAGAAATAAATACTTAAATACATAGAAAGCATCCATGACTCAGGAACAAATATTCGTGCTCATCACACAAATAAATGCCCTTACCGGGATTCGAACCCAGGACGTCTTGCTTCGTAGGCAGGGTCACTACCAACTAGGCTAAAGCGGTCGTCTATTTTGAATTAGTATTGGGACTGTTATTGTAACTTACACCCACATCATCTGGCTATTGTTTTAAAATGAACTGTAGCGGGTAACGTATAAATTTTTTTTTTTGCTCTGCCTATAATAACATTATTGTAAGACTTTGTTTAATAAGTACTTTGTTTTAACAAATTATGATGAATTATAGGAACGTTCAAGAGTTCCAAAAACAAAAAGTGCCACAAAAATAAAAAAATAAATGTAGCCTAACCTCTTTATTCATAAAAGTTAACGAGTCTCAGTTAACTAAAGTGAGTTTTTACACTTTTTACCTTTCGCAAAAGCACAAAAGTCATTTTAATGAATTTAAGGTCATATTCATTAACGCCTGTGCCTGAAACGGATGGTAACAAAACCGACAGTTTAGACGTGACTTAAACGTCACTTTAGTTATATATTAGGTCCTTACCTATGAAATTGGCGGTTTCATCACAGATATTATTTTGTACGTAATTTATTAATTTCTATTGCAACTTCCAAATTATTTTTTAATTTCATTATAAGACTATGTAACAAAGGTTTTAAATACAAAAAATAGGTTTGAATTTTTTATTTAGTGTTTCAAATTAAAGCTTGAAAACCGCCCTTTTCATGTGCTGCCGGTTAAAGTGTTTCAATTAGGTACGTATAGTTTTATGATGCGAACTATTTTTAAGGAATGAAGATATGTGTAAAGTAGCTTAAGGTGGTTCGATTGCCACACAAAGCGTTATTTGACATTCGCAGGCTAACGGCGTGATTTTTTAAGAAACTTATGTAACAAACTTTCATCAATTGGCTTCCCATTTGCGCCAAATTCCCCCTTTCCTAGAATAAACTTGTATTTATAAACTAGATTAATTTGAGAAAAATAGTTTTCCCAAAATATCACGTGACAAACCAATTTCTCAAATTAATCTAGTTTATACAAGTTTATTCTAGGAAAGGGGGAATTTGGCGCAAATGGGAAGCCAATTGATGAAAGTTTGTTACATAAGTTTCTTAAAAAATCACGCCGTTAGCCTGCGAATGTCAAATAACGCTTTGTATGGCAATCGAACCACCTTAAAAGTTTTCTATATTCCTACCAAAATTTAGTTTTCTTTGAATTTGACATTGCTGAATAATCCGCAAAATTCAATGTATGAAAATCACAGTTTTCATAAAATTCTCCATACACACCGCCAATTTCATAGGTAAGGACCTAATATTTTCTTTAAACTCCCGTTTTTAAAATTGTGCTTGATGTTTATGAATGGTACAGTCAGCTTCATAAGTTGCTGAACACAATTACCATGTCGTTTTCACTCGTTTCACAACTTCATATGGCAGTTTAACATGACGTTTAATGCGACACAGTACAAATGTGTTAAGTCCCTTGTGAGGCTTACCGTACATGTATGAACCAAGAACCTAAAGCAGACGCTACCTATAAAACAATTCAGACGGCCAAGCAAGGTCACAGAAAATCTAGTACTGAACCTGCCGGCGTGCCGAAATCGTCGATTTCGTACGTGTAGCGTAAGTTTAAACATTTATTAAAGCTTCACTCCTAAGCAAAAGTTTAAAAAATAAACGCTCCAGATTCGAAATTCGAACGCTTCAGATTTTACTACGGCACAAATACACTCGATCTAAACCGTCACACACGTCCCAACGAGACACTCCATTTGTTACCCGGCGCGACAAATGACGTCCAAAAATAGATGTTATGCTCATATGTTACGAATCAATTTCGGTTGACGGCGCCACCGGTGTTCTATTAGTGCTGGGATGTTACGCCGAAACCGAATGTTCGTTTGTGAATTTGTTTAGTTAAAACTAATCTTTTAATATTTAAGGTAAACGTCATAGTCAACGTTGCACTATGCACTAGTGTCAAAGCAATATGGGTAAAACGTCGGTTACACGCTGATTCTGGCTTCAGTTCAGTCCATCATTCTGGTCAGACCGAACACAGAATGAGCTTGTTACCTTAAATTTGCTTACGATGCCATTCGAACCAGTTTTTGTAGACGAACAAATGTTTGTATGGAAGCAACTGCATTTAAAGGACATTAATACCCAAAAAATCGAGCTAAAGACGGACCTCGCTGACAGCAGCCGAAACGCTTCATACTGATTGGCTTTAAAGTATGACGTCACACCGTGCAATTTGTACTAACCGTTGCATGGAAAATGAAGTAAATTGCTGTTTCGGTCGCGAAATACTGCGTTTAGGTCCATAGTTGTCATACAAATTTGTTACATAAATAAAAAAACATTTTTTTCTAAACTTTCAAGGTTCATATCTTTTTATGATTTTAATTATATTTTGTAATTTATACTTTATTACAATCATTTGATGGTTTACTATCCATTTAGCAACACGAAGTTATCAATTTTAACACTACGCAACAGGCCTATTATCGTGTAACCCACGGACTGACGGACTGATGGTCAGTTTTCTGTCATTCACAAAAGGGTTACTCGACAATTATTTCGTCAGTCTGATCAGAATGATGGACTGAACTGATGCCAGAATTAGCGTGTAACCCATGTCTTAAGTAAATTCGACCTAAGGGTTTTTCCTTCATTCGGATTTCACATAAATTGTGCCAAACCGTCTGCAGGTAATCGGAAGCGGTGTAATGTATGGAAAGTTTGACAAGTTTGTATGGAATGACAGCTGCCGGCGCCATATTTAACGTTGATCGGTCTGTAATAGTAAGTCGGTGCAACCCGTCCTAATATTTTAAAGATGTTATGTGAGATTGGAAGTTTGTATGGAGACGTCAATGTGAAGTATAAATCCGATTTAAAAAAATACTTTTACCAGTATATAGAATGAACGTTAAGGATGGACACAGGGTATATTTAATCCAACGGCACCGCCTGGGTCTCTGTAATACGAGGACGGAGCCGAGTGGGGAGCTAGTGTAGGAAGGTAAATTTTGGTTTACCGCGCGGCGAAGACGTGGGCCACGGTTGTACGCCGAAGTGTAGGCCGAATACCGAAACCGAATTTCAGTCTCGACCATATATTTAATTATAAATTTACACCGCAATAAAGTACTGATAATTTAACAACGTGCAACAATTTCTTAAGAAACCTGATCTAATTGGCTGATAAAATAACAAATTTTATTATGTCATACCCGTTGACGTGGGTGGCAAATGAGTGTCAGGCTTTAGAAGAATAAAGATCTATGTCGCACTGAGACTCATTTGGTTTCGCCATTCTAATCTAGCAGGTTAGAAATAGCATAGACACAGTTAAAGTAAAGAGTATTTTAAGTCTACTGCACTGCCCAAAACGTGAGCTTACACTGACATGAAAGCTAAATAAATGAAACAAAATGACTCCGCTTTTTATTGATCGAGATATTGTGTGGGTTAAATTTCCAAATTCATCAATAATATTTACACGCTATAAACTACGCTATTATTGTTTGATTGAATACACTTTAACAAAAAGCTATAAGCAAATCAGATAACCCTTAATTTGGCAGGGTTCAGCCGGCTATACAAAGTTTGGACGTCTATTTGTATTTTTTCCTGTCCAGAACCGTTGGAACTGTCCTGCATCACCGAGGCTTGAACTACGGACCTTCGTCAAATTCTCACAAATAGCAACGAAACAAGTTTTTTTTTATACGGAAATGGAGCCAAATGTATACCGGCCTGTGGAAGCTTCTCATTATTCCTCAACATAAATTCCGCTATCCAAACTACCTAATAGGTCACAAGTGCAAAAAGTCATCATTACCTCCTTCCGTTCAGAAATTAAGGTAGCACACAAAAACTGTGCACAAAAAATGTTTATTAAAGTATGTTTCCGAGAAGCCTTGACACATCACGCCATGGTGGCAGGCACGCCACATCGCCGCATGCAAGTGCTAAGCTGACTGACGGAGTGCAGAAATCTGTTTTTTCTTAGTGTGGTTCAAGTTGGCATGTTCGATCATAACGGCATTGATACTGTACTTGTAATGCAATTTTGTACTTAAGAAAAGAATTTCCCCTTGCTTTTAGACATTAAAATCCCTATCGTATAATTTGTATACCTACCTATTTAAAATCAATATCTCATTATATAAGCTATCTTGTACTGTAAAACGGTGTGTTCACCTGTAATTGGGGTACATAAGCCCCTACATATTTTATGCCAAAGACAACTGTAACTTTATCTTATGTACTCTGTTGGTGTCCCGTGTAATGTAATAAATAGATAAATGCAACGGTACCGAAACCTGGGATTATAGTTTTTTGAAAATAGTAAAAATTTAATGTAATAAAACTTCTTGAAATAGTGGGAATCCGTCAACTTATTATGTTATTTAAAGTTTAAAAATGGATGCTGTTCAATCATAGCAAATAGTGACTACATTAGTACTTATGTATTTCCCAACTAACTTCATATTGATAACAGACCCTGGTTAACACGCCTAGTTACATATGGCATCATGTTGTGGGGTAATAGTACAAATATTATTAATCTCTTTAGATTACAGAAGCGTTGTATATAATAGATCCCATGGTAAGCTGTAAAAGTAAATTAAAATTTCTGACCTGTTTATTTTAGAAGTGTGTTTTTTGGTCAAAAATAATTACAGCCCAGCCTTTTCCCGCAATATTCCCGCTCTCAAAACTTACGACCCAGAAACAAACTAGCTACACCTAATTCAGCGCTATATTCCATTCAAGCCCTTATATGTCAATAAAAACTTATAATAAAATCCCCAGTAATATTAGACATAGGGATAAAATATTTAAAAATACAATAAAATTATACCTTATAAAGAATTTGATTGATGACTGATTTTTTTAATAATGACATTGATATTATGAATAATTATAAATTCATTACTATAACATTTATAATTAATAAATTATGTAAAATCATATATTTTAATAATATTTGTTTTTTTTTATTTTTATTTTTTTTATAATTTTTCAATTACATTTTTAGCATTACCTACTTAAGTTTGCGTAAGAAATATAAAAATAGCATCTAACAATTACTATTATTTAAATTATAATTTATTTCATTGCTGTGCTTTACAAGGTTCATGTTGAACTGTAATATGCAATTGAAGAACGGTATACTAACATGAGTGCTATAAATGGTTTGAGTTAGACCGTTTTTGACGTTAAGTGAAAATTTGCTGGTTTGACGGTCACTCAGATTCACATTTATTTATTTCACGATAAAAAATACAGTAAACATTTGCTTAAATGTCAAAATTACAATCCTACCACAACCGTCAATTATAATAATAAAAATTTAATGAGTATACCCTAATAAGGTCATACATTACGCAAGAGTCTGTATTACATTCGGACAAATAAACGTAAACTATAATACAATTTTTGGGGTTCCGTACTCAAAGAGTAAAACGGGACCCTATTACTAAGACTCCGCTGTCCGTCCGTCCGTCCGTCCGTCCATCCGTCTGTCTGTCACCAGGCTGTATCTCACTGATACCGTGATAGTTCCAGCTGAAATTTTCACAGATGATGTATTTCTGTTGCCGCTATAACAACAAATACTAAAAACACAGAATAAAATAGTTTTACCTATATAGATAATGGTACGGAACCCTTCGTGCGCGAGTCCGACTCGCACTTGGCCAGTTTTTTCACATCACATCGAATATCAGATCGCATCGTCATTCCTTAGTTGATTTAATTAATATTTTCCCCTTTTGAACTAAAATTTTTTTTCGCTATGTATCCACATACTAATGATTTTTGATATTCATAATACCGTGTTAGGATAAATACCTATAAGAAAATATGAATGCGCTGGATTGCCGTTTGGCATAAATACCGCACCAAATCATAGACCTCACTGAGTCGAAACTAAACTGGAATAAGGATTCTGGGATTATATAACAACTTATATGGACAAATTTTGGAAAAAAAAACTTCATTACATCTTTCATCTTTGCTTCATTACATCAACACTAGGTCATGAATGAACACTGGTTACAAACACTGGAGTCAAATTTTTGCTCCATTGTACATATGTCGTTTTGTCTTGACAAAAAAGGTAATCTGGTAGAGATCCCTAAAAGCTCGACCATGTGCTTCTATTTTGTTATAATGTATTTATTTTATGTATGTATATACTTTATTGTACACAAAACGTTGGGTAAAATACAGACAAAATAGTTTTAATTTTATGTACGATAAAGCAATATTCATCATACAAACAGGAACCTAAATCTGTGTAACAACTATACCTTTGAAAATAAACTATTTTCACGTCGCGTAACGTCCATCCGTCAAAGTCCGATGTGACGATACGCCGATGTATATCTATATGACTAATAGTTACTGACGTTATGTCTTATTTAAACCACTGTAAAAGATTCTAGGCCCTATTTAATACAACACCAGCTATAAGTACTTACATCATAAAAAGGTAAAATTTGTGAGAGTGTAGCTATATAAGTTTGTACACACAAACTTAGAAAGCAAAAAACAGAGGTTATCACCGAAACTACAAATCGGATAAATAAAACCCTGTATGCCGAATGGACCTATACCTGTATATGATATTCTGTACCATGCCCATGCCCCACCTGGGTTATTTTTTATACTCGGCAGCCACGCAGGCAGCTAATTAATTGCATTTCCCAATTAAAGAATCAAAAGATTATAAAAAAAAACTTATTTTTTCAAAAAAATTTTCAAAAAAGCCTATGGACACTCACATGATTATGATGAATACAATGGCACCTCAAATGTCAAACAAAATCCATCAAGGCGTTTGGACGGCAGCCCGTGAAATTGAATTTTACTGGCCACATACTAGTTCATGCATACACTCTGTCTGAGGCAGTCGGGTAAAACTGTGGCCAAACCAACCATACCCAGATGATTTTGCCACCGTTGTCTAACAAGAATGACCAGACTATTTGCTCCCCACGTTAATAATGGCCACACGACGGCTCATCCACAGTTTGGCGGGCCCCGGCCATTTGTCGTGATGTCTTGTAATTTGCGTCCATCCATCGTGTCTGTGGGAAGCTAATTGAGGCGTATCTGCTCGTTTAATAATAACAGGCAAATCAGGCACCAACGAGGGTTGTAAATTGAGGATCTTAAATAGATTTGACATCGTATTTTGCGAGGAGTTCGTAGAGAGTACGGCCATGTCATGAGGCGATGTAGTCAGGTACATGACGAGGATGGTGTTAGAGTGGACTGATGGGACTAGTTCAAAGGAACCTTAAAGATGCTAAATTATCACCTGCGGCGTTCCTGGCGACGCCATAGGTACTAGGAGAACCAACCCAAGTAGATGGGACAAGGCTAGAAAGAAGAAGAAGAAGATTTTGAAAGTTCGTTTAACATTTGAAAACTATTGGGATTTTACTTCAGATCTCAACACATCCTTTAAGGGGACGTAGGTTCGTGGTCTTCTCTCCCTCTCACTGAGCATAAGCGTGAGCGAGATGGAAGTGCGTGTTTGGAAGCGCGGATATCATGTTTTTTTAATTTTATTTCTTTGTGCGTTTTAATAAATAAAAAAGTTATAGCTGATTTCCCTCAAACATGACATTGCCGATTTTAAGAACCAATTGTAATATGTTTAGCTGTTGTGCATAATTTGTTAGAATTTTTTTAAGTGTATTTTAGACCTATGTTCGTGATTTTTTTCTATCGAGCGAAAGTCAAAAACACAGGATTCGAATAGCTGATTTTCCTCGAGAAAGGCCTCAAGATTGCTAATTAAATTTAGGGCAGCCGTATTATAATCCAAACAAGAGCTACGATTTTTTAAAAATCCGTTTTTGGAGCTCACGTCGCCTTAACAGCTTACTTTCTCGTTTTTAAATTATATGTGTAACTACTGAGATGACTACACATATGTACAAACACAAATTTTTCAATAAGCTACATATATATTTTTCATCGAGACGTAAGTAATGAAGTTGATTCCCTTCACTGAGAGAAATGGAATTTAGTGAATTTTCACCCACGGAAATACAGTCACTACGTATGTATAATTAATATAATCAAAACAGGTATCGGACTGAACAGATCAAATATCACGCGGACCAAGTCACAAAAATTATGTAAACTGTGTTATGGTTGACACGAATTCACTAGAACCCTATTCGGTATTAAAACTGCACCATTTCAAAGTTAAAATCACCCGAAGTCCGATTTATTGAACGTTAAAATAGTGAAGACTAATTCCGGAACACAACTTCGGTAATTATACTAATTGTGGCGCAAAGGGCAAAATATCAATAATAAATTATTTAAAATACGTGTTTTGAAATCACACTACTATTCATTCAACCGTTTAGTGCATGTTGTTAGGGGACCTTCACTTTCGAATACCGGCGCCATATTTTAGTATGTTGTTAGGCATATCCCCTGGATTCCAAAACTGCCGAGAGACAATCTCTAAGAAGTCGATCTCCTCTGTAATGACGTCATCAAAAACGCCGCAGCCGCGCTTGGAAAATTGTAAATTACACCCAAACCATGCAACGTACATACACATGTAGAAAACCAAATGAAAGGTGAATGAATTGTCAATACTTGATTATATTATTTTTCATTTTATTATATTTCAATATATACGCTAGTTTAAGTACTATTAGCAAAAGTATTAAAACATCAAGAAAAAATCTTAGGACTTTCAGACTTTGCAGCAAAACTAGAAAAGATACACGAATGTAATGTATAACACAAATGATATCTAGTATTTCAGCTTTACATTTTAGTTTTTTATTTTAAGACAAGAGTAGAATTGGGAAAATTGTGCTCAAAAAACCAACAACGCAAAGCGAGTTTTTTACCTAAATTACTATTTTCCAGAAACCAGCACGAACTTTTAGTATGTTGTTAGACATGTTATGTGTATAGCAAAACTGCAAAAAGACAGTCTATTAAGTGTATATATTGAAATATAATGTATGAATCAAGTCATCATCATCATTTCCTTGCCCTTATCCCATTTACCTGGGGTCGGCGCAGCATGTCTTTTTCTTCCATACTTCTCTGTTTTCCATACTCATCTGTCAGCCGTCATCTCATCACTCACTTCTTTTCTCTTCATATCGTCTCTCACACAGTCCATCCACCTTTTCCTCGGCCTTCCTCATCTTTTACATCCATCCACATTCATACATGACTTTCATCCCTCCGCATTACGTGCCCATACCACGCAAGGCGATTGGCTCTCAATTTATCCGCGATAGGTGCTACTTTCAGGCTTCCCCTTACATACACATTTATTATCTGGTCCATCCTCGTCACACCACACATCCATCTCATTCTCATTTCCGTAACATGCAATCTCTTTTCATCCGTCACCTTTAAGGCCCAACATTCCGATCCATACATGACGACAGGTCTCACATTGGTCTTATAGATTTTGCTCTTTAGCCTAGGAGGCATTCTGCCATCGCATCATTCTGGAGACCTGTCGTCATTTCATCCACCCAGTATGAATCAAGTATTGATAATTTATTCAGCTTTTATTTGATACCCCACACCACACGTGTATAAACGTTATTGCATGGTTTGGGTGTAATTAAAACTTTTCCAAGCGCAGCCGCGGCGTTTTTGGTGACGTCATTACAGGGGAGACAGACTCCTTAGAGATCGTCTCGCGCTAGTTTTGGAATCCAGGGGACATGCCTAACAACATACTAAAATATGGCGCCGGTATCCGAAAGTGAAGTATTTGTTCGACGGAATCCCCTAACAACACGCACTAGTTAATGATCAAGGACAAATTGTTTTATTAATTTGCAGTGTTAAAAGTTAAAAGTTGTTAAAAGCGCGCTCAGATTATTTCTACATTTATATATGACTTTGACAGTACACAAAAACGTACCCCCCTTTGGACATCGCTTGAATAACGTTAACCGAAGCTTCAATACAAACGTGCCCTCCACCGTGACGGCAAAAACTGGTGCTCATGAAATTAGCCAGCACATCAAATCACCATTACTGGGCGCTTGACATGTGACAGTAATTGACTGGTAGTCAATTGCCCGTAGCGACAATATTTCATTAGCGCCATTTCAAATTCACCAGACGATGTCATCAGGAGAAATGTGCCTATAGAAACGCGACAGTAACTTATACAATTATTTACTTGCCAGTTAAATCAGTATCGTTATTCATAATATCTAACAAACCTCTGTTAGTTAAAATATGTTTAGTTTCTTTGTCACAAACACAGATGTCTTATCTAGGTGAGGGCCCTTTCGGATGCACTTCGACCCAGTGGGATCTTTTGATTTGAACACAGATGTCAAAGACAAATGAATTTTACCAGAATTTGCAGGGCAACAATATTCAGCACGCAAAGGGCAATCTATAGATACTAATCAATATTATAAGGAGTAATAGTACATTGTTGTAGACGCTCTTTTACAGTTTGCATTCATAGATGGCAGTCCTAATATTATTTGATACACAGTATTAGAGTAGTTTTGACAAAATTAAAGAGCTCGGATGGGCTGGATCTCTATTTCAGTTACTTCGTATTCTCTTTCTCTCTCTCTCTCTCTTTTCCTAGCTATATATTCCACATGGTGGAGGGGTCAGCTTTCTTCGTCGTACTTCTCCACTTTGCTCTGTCCTCGACATCGGTTTCGGATAACTTGCTCTCTCTTATATCTCTTAGCACTACATCTTTCCATTCCATTCCTATATTCTAATTAAGTAGTTACCTTAGTAATTTTTGGATCCCTAGACGGTACTTCCATGAATTCTATTAAAAAGCCGCTTAGCTGCTTAAAAGCTATTTAATGCCTTCTATCAACATGCCAATACTAATTCATTACTAAGAATGGCATGAGGGAACCCAACAATTGGCTTTTTGCAAATAGGTACTAGACATTGTTGAAATAAGAGCTTTTTCTGTATTCATATCTATGTCTTAAAGTGACTTTGTTGTCGGGGGCCAAATAGTAGATTGTTAACAAGGGATGAACGTCGTTACCTGCAAACACATATTGTTATAATATTAGTAGTTAATTGCAAACTAAATGCCCCGCGTGTCACCGTTCGAACAGGTGTTTGTTTGCTGTACAAGCGTTTATTTAACTTGCATAAGTACGAAAATTGTACATCAACAATTAAAAAAAAACTGCTATTTCCAATGAGCTGTACTTTTCTAGTAATAATTTGGCAGACTTACGGAATTTGGGTGACGACGCAATGTTAAGGCAAGTTAAATGGTTTAACTCTTTCACGCAAAAATGCCGGACGATTTTATTAAACTTTGCAGTAGGTACATAATAATATATACTGTAAATATACCAGTTCTGTTAAACATCGTGAAAGTAAATCATAAAAACAAATAATGCTCGAATACCCTTAACTTTCTGAAACAGAAGATAGCTTTTATATTTAAAGTATGCATATAATATGACTCTTATATCAGTCATAAAATGTTCCGTCAACACGAAAAGTAAGGAAATAACAATCTCTAAACAATGTCGAATTTCTTCCCCGTTTCTTCCCACTCAAACCCTAACGTACTCGTTAATTAAATGTAAAACATTCAGCTCCCTACGATCAAAGCCCGAATATGTAAATAAAATCTCCTCATTTGTGATTAATGTGAACTTTTCCCTAAATAAATAACAGAGGAAATAAATAACTCGGATAAATTAGGTGCCTGCGTCCGCTTTCCAACAACAGTCAAGCACGGAAAGGCAGTATTTTAACAGGTTCTGTTGGCGATTAGGACGTTTCGGTTTGGACCTGGTGGCGGGAGTTCGCGCCACGGAATGACAAATGATACCTTTTGAACGTTCTCGGCGGAAATTATCCGAGCTCAGCGTCATGCTTGCAACTAATTACTAGACATTTGATTGTGATCTTGACGATGAAACACAAGCCAACTTCAATTTTTAAACCAGCCCTTTAAAGTTTATTTTCGAGCGCCACTTTCAATTCAATCTTAGGGGTAATAATTAAGGGAGTGTAGCCGTTAAAATGATGGGTGTAGAGCTGGTTTTTGAATGCACGTTTCAGCTTATTATTGTCACGAAATGTACTTAAAAGTAAAATTATATCAGACCGAATGCGAGGTGTGACCATCCGATACTAATTGTAGGGGCATATTTGTGTAAAATCGGAGCATGAAAACGGTCCGAAAATAGAACTAAAATGGCCGAGGAGAGGGGGATTTTTTATTAGGTTTTATTTGATTTTAATTATGCGGGCAGTGATTTTGGGCAGACATTTATTTTTAAAATGTACTTTTATATTTTTTTGCCTTTTTAGATTTACCTACCTATTGTGTATTGGCATATTTGTGTGCGTAAACTTTTTTTAAGGCATGGTATTTGATACCATTTATGTACCTACTTATATTCCAATTTGAATGAGATGGTAAAAAAGGAAGGATACACATTCGACTGTTTTTTTTGATGTTTTTATATGTGTAAAATGTTTTTTTTTTAATTTGTTTTCTTTCTTTATTTTTGTCCGTAGTACCGCGATATACATAAAACTACTTTTCAAAATTCTTCGGATTAAATTAAAGTCAGGTGTAATTTTTCATACCTGAGTGTTAAATGCGCAAAAACTCAATTAAAGAAAAAACTTAACGCAATTAGTTATTTAAATAATGTCATTAATAAAGTGACCTTTATTTTAATTGCCATCATTAAATTGATTAACCGATTAAAGTGCGGTAGCCAGTGACCGATGGCCCTATAATCAGAACATAGGACGAGCTCTCATTACTGAATGTCGAGTAAAAAGGACGTAAGTGATTGGGATTACGTACCTAATGAAGACATTTAGTTCTGAGCTGAGTATTTTTATCCGCGTGAAGTTAACAACGAACGAACAGTTACTTGACTTTAGGAAACGTAATATTGAATACACAACGGAAAACGGAACGCAATGACAGCTAACTTTATCTTTAAAGGTGAGTAAAAAGGAAGTTTCTTGCTTATGGTTGAGGTTGAGACGTTGGACGGTAGATTTGCTTTTTGAATGGACAACTTTGATGCAATTCGGCCAACTCAAATAATTCCAAGTATGCCATAAAGACACATATGTATATGTATGTATATTGTTGACCTCATGGCAATACGGGTTAACTTACTTAGTGGTTCCAATAATAATGAAAATTTAACTAAGTGTACAATGTTCACAAATGACTTTCTTTGATGTATCGGTAAGGGCAAATATTTGTGCGATCATCATGAATATTTGTTTCGGAGTGTTGGATGTTTTCTATGTAAGTATTCAAGTGTTTATGTCTGTTAAATATATTGTTGTCTAGTACCCATAACATAAGCCTTATTGAGCGTACTTTCGCTCTGGTTTGACTTGTGCAAGATATACGACCATTTTAATTTTTATGTTTTTTTTTTCAGAATAAGAATGCTGGTATTATCAAAATCCGTCCATAGAAATTCCGTTTATACGATATTAAACTGAGTATTTTGTCAAAAATCGTGGATGGAATATCTAATAAAAAAATGCACGACTACGGCAGACCCTAAAGGTAAATATTTTAAACGCTACGTATCTGTACGTATAATGTTCAGCGTGTATTTTTTTAAATAAAAAAAGTATAAATTTTTCAGTTAGTTTTTCGCAGTCGGGATTCAGACCTTTTTTTCACACAACTGCCTCTGTCAAAAGTTTTCGCTGTTTCTAGTCAAAATGTCGAACTAAAAAAATTCGATTCCAGAACTATATAATACCTATATAAATATTATAAACAACATATAATGATAAGATAATAAAACGTGATTAAGTAGCAGTATAAAAAGCAAAGTCAAAAATGATTCAACGGACTGCTATCATTGGAGCCTAATTGCTACCACATTCATTCATCACCTGCACAAACGAATAATGAAGTCATTATACTGGTTCCTGCGTACACTGTGTAAAGTGACAAATGCTGTAATTGAAGTGGAAGTGATGGGAAAATATTGACGTGTGCTTCATGGAACAATCAAAGAACATAACGGATTTAGTTTGTATGTAAGTAAAGATAAATACAATTAATTGAATGAAATAATTGATAATTAGAAAATGTTTTATCCATACATCTAGGCATGTTATAGAAGACCGCAGCTATAGATAATATACACTCACTAAGTAACAAATACCTAATACTTACTTACTAAAATCAAAAGACGTATCTCGATATCGACTGCGTACCGAGATACGAGGTTTTAAAGAGCAGTGACAGTTTTGGTAGTGACTTTCGCACCCGACGAAATGCTGTTTCAATCGGCTGCCTCGCGACATTTGTTTTAACCCCCCCCCCCCCCCCCCCTCACCCCTCCTATGTCCACTTAAATAATCTACAGGCATGTTTACGTGAGCTTAGGTAAGATTTTAGTGGGCTTTTGGTGGAGCATGGCCCCTTCAGCCCCCCCTCTTGGATTTGGATCCGCAAGGCGAACTTATTCACATAATTACGTACTGTTAGTAAAGTGAAAATAATGATACACCTTTTTGCACTCTACTGTACGTGTGTGTGACTTTGACAGCAAGATAATATATTGCCCTATACTCTACGCCCGTTCAATTAGTCAAGTATTTTAGTTATTTTTAGGGACGAAACAATTTTAGAAAGGCGGCTTGCTATTTATTTTCTAAAACGTGCAATGAAATATTGACGTTACGTTCCTTAAGGGGACGTAGGTTCGTGGTCTTCTCTCCCTCTCACTGAGCATAAGCGTGAGCGAGATGGAAGTGCGTGTTTGGAAGCGCGGATATCATGTTTTTTTAATTTTATTTCTTTGTGCGTTTTAATAAATAAAAAAGTAATAGCTGATTTCCTTCAAACATGACATTGCCGATTTTAAGAACCAATCGTAATATGTTTAGCTGTTGTGCATAATTTGTTAGAATTTTTTTAAGTGCATTTTAGACCTATGTTCGTGATTTTTTTCTATCGAGCGAAAGTCAAAAACTCAGGATTCGAATAGCTGATTTCCCTCGAAAAAGGCCTCAAGATTGCTAATTAAATTTAGGGCAGCCGTATTATAATCCAAACAAGAGCTACGATTTTTTAAAAAATCCGTTTTTGAAGCTCACGTCGCCTTAAGGGGCAGCGAAGTATCACATTTCAGGTGCGGCGAGACGAGAGGCCCATAATGAAATTTCATATAAAATTTAAGTCCTAAGGCCTGCAAAGTGATCTTCTTTTGTGACTTTTTCAGGCGACCCGCGTCTACTCGTTGCTACCCTTCCCCGCCTCACCTCGGGCACGCGCTGCAATAGAACGAGTGCGTTCCGTAGCAGCGCTATCATACCCCCTGGGGCCGGAACCATCTTGTACCTACTTGTAGCGGCTGTAAATCAGGGAGTGGCCCCTGCTGAAAATCGCAAATGCCGTAAAATACAATTTTGACCGGAAATGAAGGATTTTTTAAATTTTAGGTGCGATAATCTTTTGATTCTTGCCCAGCACAATTTTCCCGACCTGCACCCTTAGCGTGGGATTGAAGTGAGTCGCGTTTACTATCGACGCTACCGCCTATCGTCAAGATTTAGTATGAAAAGTCTATACACCGCCCCTGGTGGTCACTCATAGAACTAAAAATCCAAACTGTAACGTGAGTCACTTATACATTACTTAATTCGCGATCGACTTCACGTTCGTTCGTATAGTTTAATCGATTTTCCAATATTCAACCTTATATCACTAGCATTTATCGTTTTAATTTAAATGTTTGTCGGTTATGACATTACAGAATACGCGCATCGCTACGTCGACAGTGTCGACTGTCGATACAATATGGCGGCGCGGGGGCCATTTATTTGCATTTTTAAATACAAAATACGCGACAATCCGATTTTTGCGGATATATGTTGTCAATTCAAAACCCTTATTTTTGTAAGTTCTTTAATTTGAGATAAATTTCGATCGGATCTACGGTAACTCTTGACGGAATAAAACGATATCACGGGCCATTTTGCAAGTGAAATAGTAAACTACAGTCGCGACGGTATTCTTCGATTCGAAATGTCTCACACTACCGATTGGTAGTACGAGTCGAACGTTAAATTACGCGTCGAAAACTAAACGCAAAGTGCCTAACGTTTTGCAGTTGGTTTCGTAGTCCAACGGCAGTGTGAGTTACAAGTTTGACGGGTCGAATCGAAGAATACCGAAGCGAGATCGAAATCTATTCGAAGCGCGTTTATTCGATCTCGTAAGTAGTTACGTAACGTTAGGTTACGATTGTATCTCACAATAAGGGTACTGCTGCCATGCATTTTATCATGTTGTCACGACACGCAGGCGTATTGGGAGTGGGCTTACGGACTACAAACCTTATTAATCTTACTAAGGGGCTAGTTCGATTTGTGTAGGTAAGATTGTCCCCTAACGTTTTTATTTATTTAAACAGAATGTAGGTACTCAATTATTGCCCGCAGTTGTGTGTGTGCGTGCGCTTTAACTATGCGTTTGATTCGTGTCACACAGCCGCAAAGATGAGTTCTCTATACTTAAGTCATCAAACTGTCTTGTTAACGAACGTTCCTTACACTTCTCTAGCTTAATTAGAATACAGGATAGTGTAATACCGGCCCAACACTTTCACTGTACCGTTATAAATATCCTCAAACGCGCCTTAATGACGTTCTTAAATACATGCAGGCAAGGCTCAATGTGGGCTGGCAAAGCAATTAGTGGGTGTCACATATTTTACAGCCGAGTTAGTAGGGGTGGGGTAAGTTATGATTTGATTTGTCAAGTGTTTCTGTTTTCGTGTTAATATGACGTGATTTTAAGGGCTATGACGAATATTATTGAAGGCCCTGGTTCAAATTCTAATCCCGGTAAGGATAAAATGTTTAATGTTTGTGCGATGATCATGAATATTTGTAACGACCCGGCCTAGTGGGTAGTGACGATGCCCACGAAACTGAAGGTACTGGGTTCGAATCCCGGTAAGGGTAAAAATTTGTGTGATGAATATGTGTTTCTGAATCTTGGATGTTTTCTATGTAAGTAAGTATTTATATATATTACATATATCGTCGTCTATTACCCATAACACAAGCCTTATCTTATATTTTGTAAATGCAGGTAAAGCAAGACTAAATATGACAGTTTGGCGGCAAATCAGTACATCAATGAAACTGTGTTTATAACTTTATCTAGGCACTAGGTGTCCTACCCCCATTGGTGGGTATGGGCAGGGGGGAAATTTTCCCTTCCCCCCTTAGGGGATGAAGTCTGGGACCAAAACTATCCTATGTCCTTCCCCGGGACTCAAACTATCTCTATACCAAATTCTATCTAAATCGGTTTAGCGGTTCAAGTGTTAAGGGGACGTAGGTTCGTGGTCTTCTCTCCCTCTCACTGAGCATAAGCGTGAGCGAGATGGAAGTGCGTGTTTGGAAGCGCGGATATCATGTTTTTTAATTTTAATTTTTTGTGCGTTTTAATAAATAAAAGAGTAATAGCTGATTTCCCTCAAACATGACATTGTCGATTTTTAGAACCAACTTTAATATGTTTAGCTGTTGTGCATAATTTGTTACGATTTTTTCAAGTGTATTTTAGACCTATGTTCGTGATTTTTTTCTATCGAGCGAAAGTCAAAAACTCAGGATTCGAATAGCTGATTTCCCTCGAAAAAGACCTCAAGATTTCTAATTAAATTTAGGGCAGCCGTATTATAATCCAAACAAGAGCTACGATTTTTTAAAAATCAGTTTTTGGAGCTCACGTCGCCTTAAGAGGTAACAGACAGACAGACATACAGATAAGGCAGACCCACTTTCGCATTTATAATATTAAGTATGGAAGTATGGATTCACCAGTATGTAGAATTGACATCTACCTACGTTCCACGTAATAGTCGTGAAACAGAGCTACGAGTATGTACATATACATCTGTCTATCAACATTTACATAATATAAACGGACAAAGTTCCCAAGAGCACCCGAACCGGCCCGAAGCCAACCGAATTCGCCCAATTATAAAAGTCTATTGATCACGACTTTCCAGCAAGAAGTCGCCTCCTTTTTGCGTCTTCGCCAAACGGCGTATATTTGCGCGACAAAGATGGCGCTTACGGCCGGACTTGAGAGACATTCCTTCGAAGGCATGTGTTTGTACCGTCATTTTCCTTTTTTAGTACGAACAATAGGTTAGGTTGAGATACATAGTCTGCCGCCGACAGTAGAATGCGGGGATATCTACAAGCATAAACATCTATACGAATATCTATACAAATATTACTAGTGGTTCTTAGAGATGCAGAAATCGCGAGCAAATGCTTTTATACAAAAAAAATAGAAAAAAAAAAAAAAAAAAAATACTATTACTTAATGTGAAAGTTTGGATGTTTGGATGTCTGGATGTTTGTTACGCAATCACGCTGAAACGGCTGAACCGATTTGGATGAAATTTTCCAAAAAGATAGTTTATAGCCTGGATTAAAATATAGGATAGCTTTTATCCCGGGTTTACGCAGACGAAGTCGCGGGTGGAAACTAGTATATTATTAATTAACGAACTTGCTCACAAAATTTCACGATAACCTGTAGAGGAGAACAGCCTGACAGCGGGACAGACACCGGACGCTGGACATACGAACGATTTTCGGCCCACGCTGAAGCATAGAACATCGTTCACTTCGCTCCCTCGTTCGATAAAGCAGAAAAGTCTGTTTGATTGTCGCTTTGTATGTTTGTATGTTTTGGATAATCTCCGGAACCGCTTATCCGATTCCAAAAATTCTTTCACCTGCGTGTAGAATGGACTTTCTGGGTGGTTAAGAGCAATGCCGACGACCGCTTTAGCCTAGTTGGTAGTGACCCTGCCTACGAAGCAAGAGGTCCTGGGTCGAATCCCGGTAAGGGATTTGTGTGATGAGCACGAATATTTGTTCCTGAGACATGGATGTTTTCTATACATTTAAGTATGTATTTATCTCCACTTATAATAAATCTCTAAATTAAAAAAAAGAATCAGCCAGTTTGAAACTAAGCTTTGCGCGGTTCGAATGTTCTCAGCATCCCATGAACGGAAAAATATGAAACATTTTATATAGGTACATTATTATTCTAGCTGCAACTTAGGATAGTTTTTATCCGACTGCGACAGTTAATTAATTTTCCGAAATATACGACTTCATTTAATTTTTCATTTATTTTTATTGAAATCAAACGCTGCTCCAACTGTCAGCTATAAGAACCGTCAAATTTTCGTCAAAATGGCGGAATTGCTTTGCCTTTCACTTATTAATAATTTAAATCCCGTCTACGATATACCTTTACGAGACAAATGCTAAAATATAAACCATAAAAAAATATTCGATTCTGATATGAGAACTTATATGCGCAAATGTCGTTTTATGTCGTAATTTCAATAAATGAAATCAACAAATTTGAACAATATAATTAACACGAATTTGTTTTTTTTGAATGACAATGGCACGCGCTCGGCGCATTCAGCCAAAGTACCTGCGGCGCTACCACGAAAACCGATACTCAATGTTCATATATTTGCATCCCTGTCACTCGAGTATGGTTAGTGCGATAGAGATAGAGATACCCGAATATTTTCGAATTCCGAAGTTCGTGGTTATAGCTCAGGAATCGAAAATATGGTAAATAATCATAATGTATTTTCTCGAAAAAGAATTTAAAATAAATATAGTCAAATGGAGAAAAAAACAAAGCAAGAGGTTATATAGGTAATGATTAAGTTATAAGAGTCCAAAGTTTTAAGAGGGGGTATGTTCTGTCCCTTTTCCGCAAAACGCACCTTCATATGAAACGATTGTTTTTTACTATGACGCTCGAGTATATTGACGTCACAGTCCCTCATCGTTTTCTCACTCTAACAAGCGACATTAAAACGGATGTAGCTTCATAATTTTTTGAGATATTTGAATGGGAGTTTCATTATCTTCTATCTATTTATACATAATAAATGCCTATGTCCTGACTGACTTATTCACTCAATCACTCACTCACTCACTCATCAACGCACAGCCGAAACTACTAATCTTAGAGAGTTGATTTTTGCACAGTATGTTGCTTTTATAACGTGGGCTAGGGATAAAAAGGGATTTTTGAAAATTCTACCCCTAAGGGGGTAAAATGGGGGTGCAAAGTTTGTATGGGAGAACCTTTTTTTTTTTAGCTATAGACTTAAACTTTGTAGAAAAATTAGTTATTAGAATACAAATGAAACACTTTCAGCGTTTTGGAAAATTCCACCCCTACGGGGCAAAATAGGGGTGCAAGGTTTGTATGGGGGAAACATTTTTTTTTTTAATAGAGACTTAAAACTTTGTAGAAAGATCAGTCATTAGAATACAAATAAAGAACTTTCAGGGTTTTAGAAAATTCTACCCCTAAAAATAGGGGGCTAAAATAGGGGTGCAAAGTTTATATGTGGGAAACTATTTTTTTTAGCTAGAGTCCTAAAACTTTGTAGAAAGATTATTTAAACACAAAGAAAGTACTTTCAGCGTTTTGGAAAATTTCACCCCTAAGGGGGTAAAATAGGGTGCAAAGTTTGTATGGGAAAAACATATTTTTTTTTAATAGAGAATTAAAATTTTGACGAAAAATTACTTATTAGAACATGAAAAATACTACATTCGGCGTTTTACAAAAATCATTCCCTAAGGGGGTTAAAAAAGGGTGCAAGGTTTGTATGGGGAACACTTTTTCTGAGCTAGACACTTAAAACTTTGTAGAAAGATTACTTATAAAAATACAAAAAAAAGACTTTCAGCGTTTTGAAAAAAAATCTATCCCTAAGGGGGATAAAAAGGGGTGCAAAGTTTTTATCAGGGAAAGTTTATGTTTTTGAGTTAGAGACTTGAAACTTTGTAGAAAGATTACTTATTAAAATACAAAAAAAGAACACAAATCGTTTTAGAAAATTCCACCCCTAATAGGGTTAAAAAGGAGAGCAAGCTTTGCATGGGCAACACTTTTTTTTGAGTTAGACTTAAAACTTTGCAAAAAGATTACTTATTAGAATACTAAAAAAGAACTTTCAGCGTTTTAGAAAACTCCATCCCTAAGGGGATCCTTAAGATCCTTAAGAAGGGTAGCCAGTGTTGTGTGGGAAAAACTTTTTTTTTTACTAGACTTAAAACTATTCAAAATGTTACTTATTAAAATTAATAATAAAGTACTTTCAGAGTTTTAGAAAATTCCACCCCTAAGGGGGTTAAGAAAGCTTTGTATGGGCAACACTTTTTTTGAGCTAGAGACTTAAAAGTTTACGAAAAAAGTTCTTTCAGCGATTAGAAAAATTCAACCTCTAAGGGGGTTTAAAAGGGGGTTCAAATTTTAAATGGCGAGCAATAAAATTTTAAAGTGTGAGTAAGAGATTTTTAACTTCGGTCTTATTCTGTACGTTAAAAGACTACAAAACTGATTTCAGAGTTTTTCCAAATTCATCCCCTAAGAGTGTTAAAATTGGTTCAAAGTTTGAGTATTTCAAGGCATTTTTAAAGTATGAGATTTTTAACTTTGGTTTTAGACTGTTTGTTCACAAACTAGAAAATGAACATCAACTTTTTTTTTAATTATCCCCTAAAAGAGGGTTCAAATTTTGTATTGAGAGAAATTATTTTCTAAGACGATAAAAAGTTCTACGCGGACGAAGTCGCGGGCAACAGCTAGTCTATATATAAGTATCTATATCGTCGTCTAGTACCCATAGTACAAGCTTTGCTTAGTTTGGGACTAGGTTGATTTGTGTAAGATTGTCCGCAAATATTTATTTATATTTATAATGCCTAGCTGAGCAACTTTTCAAATCTCAAATTTTTGACGCAATGTTTCTGTCGCGCTGGCTTACAACTGCAGCTAAAATTCCCACGCAAAAAAACTCAAAAATCTAGGTTTTTCTCTCGACTGTTTCCTCCTCCAAAACGCAACCAATCATCATAAAATTTTGGAAAATGCAAGCTGAAGAAATAATCGACGCCGCTAAGTTTTGATTTTTTGGATATTTGTTGTTATATTTGTATACTGCGCCTGTTTTTTGCAGCCATTTCAATTAAGCCGTTGTTGAGATTTTCGATGCGCTGTAAGTTTCTTTAAAATAAAAAGATCCAACGAAACATAGCGACATAGATATTGATGATATTGACCTTATTTGAAAAAAACCATTGCTCTAGGTTCAAAAACTAGGGAGGAAACAGTCAAGAGCGTTTGTTCTTGGGAATGGGAAAATCGCAGATACTGCAGAGGCATTCCTCTTAAAAGCATTTTGAAGTGGATACTTCTTTCCTCGCGTTCGCGTTCTTGTACGTATAGGGTACAGTTCATAGTGCGAGTTGGACTCGCGCACGAAGGGTTCCGTACCATTATCTATAAAAACGGCAAAAAAATCACGTTTGTTGTTTGGAAGCCCACCTTAAAAAAAAAAAAAATTTTGTTTTTAGTATTTGTGTTATAGCGGCAGCAGAAATACATAATCTGTGAAAATTTCAACTCTCTAGCTATCACGGTTCTTGAGATACAGCATGGTGACAGACAGACGGACGGACGGACGGACGGACGGACGTACAGCGAAGTCTTAGTAATAGGGTCCCGTTTTACTCTTTGAGTAGGTACGGAACCCAAAAAGAGGTAGATAGGTTATATAAGCGCTCCACAAATGGGACACTAAAATTGAGTCAGTTGCACCAACTTCCCTCAGTTTCGCGTCGTCAATGGAAACGTACACGAGTCTCAGATCTGGTGTGGATGTGGGTGCATGGCCATTTTTAATAAGGGAATTTCGTATAGACACCATATTGGTGTTCCCGGGAATTTCCGTTAACTTCGGCATATTGCAAAGTACATTCACAGAAACAAATTAGCATAATTATTTCTTGAAAAAAAGAAAAGATTTTTTTTTTCGATTTTTGCACAAACTAATTTAATGTAGCATTAAAGGTTATTGTCTTATTGTAATTACAAGGGTCTTGAAACACATGAAATAAAAAGTATGTAGGTAATATCGAACGAAATCGCTTTGTAAACCTTCTTGTATAGGAACCTTACAAAATTTAAAAAGCTGTTATGACGTCACAGTTAAGAGCCATTTACACTGGTTAAATCAGCAAAACTGATTAAATTAAACATTGAATATATTGAAATCGAGCAATCTAGGTAGACAGCAGTGCTTTTGCAACGGTTTCTGCCGTGATGTCTTCTATCGGTACTGCCTCTGGCCAGCGAGTAAAGCGATCTACCAGTAAGAGATAAGATACTAACTGTCTTGGAGAATTTGACTTTATTTGATCTAAACTATGCCCCCTGTCAAAAACACGTAATATACCTACCTAATTACCTTTTTTTTTATATTACATCATTAGTTTCAATCTACCAAAAGTGGGGGTTTTTTGACATTTTTAACCCCATCTTCTGAGCATGTTAGCCAACCGTTTTTCATGAAATTTTGTGAGACGGTTCAATAATTATATCGGCTTCTTTTTCTGTAGAGTCAGTACCGGTAGACTGGGTTTACTTTAGGAAAAAATGGGGCTACTTTGATCATTTAGAATGTACCTAGTATAAAAGCAAAACTATTTGAAATGAAGAAGATTTAATCGAGTATACAGCAAGATAGATAACTAATATATTCACTGCCACAGTTCACCCACAAGTAAAAACAATGATTTCGGAGAAAAACCTATTTGATCAAAGTCACCCCGCGAATCAAAGTAACCCCAGTTGACGGTACCTAAAGGAAATTACCAAAAAAAATATTTTTGTATAAAATGATTCGTGAGTTCTACAGCTCAGAGAGCCACAAGTACGACAGGAAAAACGTGCCTTTTTACAGTAGGTACCTTGCGAAACTTGGCGCCACACACAACTCAAATGGTGAGAGTGCGTGAAAAAAAACAGCTGTGCCTTACATCTGTGGTCCATTATGGCCTGTTTCTAATAGATTGGACACACTGCGGCCCTCTGTGCGTTTTAGAACTATACCGATGTTAATTTGTTTGTATAGTTAAGAACAAATTGTGTCAAAACGGCGTTTATCCAAAAGAAACCTTATGGCTGTCAAAATAAAGTACAAAATCGAACGGCAGAATGTCGCGGTGATAGTCTTTCGGCACTTTAAAATGTTCTAGCCGGGCGTCTTCAAACGGTGTGTCTTTGAACGAGCAATTACCAACTTTTTTAATTTATGAATTTCGAACTCGCTTCTTTTGTTTCTCGGTTTTTATGCGTTATTCGTTTGTGTTTAGTAACGAATGACACGTGTCTTATATGTACAGTTGACGGCAAAACGAACACGTATTTGGTTTTAGGGAGGCCGCTGGATGCGGGTGGCGCAGGACCGGTCATTGTGGCACTCTTTGGGGGAGATCGATGTCCAGCAGTGGACGTCTTTCGGCTGATATGATGATGATGATGATTTTTTTTTAACGGGATGAAAGGCATAGTACCTAGGTACTTAGCATGGTATAGTTACGCGCAAAAACAAATGTGGTTACACAAAAAAAAACTAATCTGTCACTTTAGAGTGAATTGTGTTGATGATTGTTAGGCGCTTTCGAGCGTAAAGCTACATCTACTTACGAGTATTTCAAGTTAGCATATTTGTAGTTTATTAGAAAATTAACCTTTTACCTACCTATTGGTTTCAGCAACCTAATAACAAGTCTATCAAATTTGCTAGTTAAAGAAGATTAGACTAAAGACAATTCTTTAAAAAACAAAATCTTATTTCGCAATATGGTTAGTAAGTGTGATTAATTAGACGGGTCTTAAATTATTTGTCTGAGTAGCTACGGCGCAAGACCAATTTCGTGTGTATCTCTCTATCCCTATCGCACCTGCATATTGATGGAATGGCAAAGAGGGATGTATGTGAACTCCGAATTTCGTCTGTCGCGGTAACGCCGCTGAAAATATCGTAGAAACGTTCCACTCTTATTTTCAAACCAAAAATATTATCATTACATTACTTTTACATAGTACCTACGCTCTTCGTTCAAAATTGAACCCTTAAAATACCACTTTAAAACGTATTTTCCTAGAACAGCGATTGTATGCCAAGAATATCACTTACTTGCGAAATTTCCCGGAACACGTAATTTACAGCACCGAGTTCCCTAAAAGCGTAAAGACTTAAGCGACAATACTTACCCATGCCTTTGCGTCCTTTTAAATTTGCACACAGTACACGGCATGCTTCCAAGCCAGTTGCAAAACGGACTTTAACACTAAGTATTTAAAGTCCGATTTCCAGCGAGTGATGGGTGATAAGACATTGTGAATCGAGTGTGGAACTGAAAAATAAAGATCATTAATTTAAAAGATTATACATCTTCATCTGCGAACCGTGACGAGCGAAGGAACAAAGTTGTCATTCGCGTCACATTTGTTTATGAACCAACTTTTTTTAAGACTACGTCTGCATACATTGTGCCTGATGGTCACCATTCCTTATTAACGCTTGCGACTTCAGCATCACAACCGCGCTGCCGTCCCTTTTAAGCCTGTCACAGACTGGCGCGGCCTGCGGTGGCGGTAATTGGTTAGTAACTGTCAAGTTCACTATTGACCGCGACCGCAGGCCACGTCCGTGTGTTTCCGGCCTTATTGGTTAGATTGGTTGTGTTGACAGCTTAAGGCGATGTAGGGTCGTGGTCTTCTCTCCCTCTCACTGAGCATAAGCGTGAGCGAGATGGAAGTGCGTGTTTGGAAGCGCGGATATTTTGTTTTTTAATTTAAATTTTTTGTGCGTTTTAATAAATAAAAAAATAATAGCTAAGTTCCCTCAAATATGATATTGCCGATTTTTAGAACCAATTTTAATATGTTTAGCTTTTGTGCATAATTTGTTACGATTTTTTTAAGTGTATTTTAGACCTACACTACCGGTCAAAAGTTTAAGTTCACTCTTTGTTTTAGGTACAAATGAGTACTTTTGGACAATAATTTTTTGCAGTTCGGAAGCCAAAATTTGTTTCCAACTGATCCGTTATTGTTTCCAGAGATTTGTTTAATTAGTCAGACACAATTCACGTACATTTCTAAACAAGGCATTCCCTAAAATCTTATAGGAATGACGGCAAAGGCTGGGCCATATATGTGCTTGCCACTTAAAACGTACAATGATCAGATACAATGTTGGTTTTTAGGGAATCAGTTGTTTAGAAATCTACGTAAATTGTGTCTGACTAATCAAACACATCTCCGTAAACAATAACGAATCAGTTGGAAGCAATTTTCGACATCTGAACTGCAAAACATTATCGCACAAAAGTACCTACATTTGTACCAAAAACAAAGGGTGAACTTAAACTTTTGACCGGTACTGTATGTTCGTGATTTTTTTCTATAGACCGAACGTCAAAAACTCAGGATTCAAATCAAGCTGTTGTCCCTCGAGACAGGCCTCAAGATTGCTAATAAAATTTAGGGCAGCCGTATTATAACCTAAACAAGAGTTACGACTTTTTAAAATTCAAGGAATGGTCGAACTCAGAAGGAGCTGAACACTTTTGTCGTCATGTTTAAACTGGCATACGTTGTCAATATTCAGGTACTTATGAGTTCGACTGGACAACTTCCCAAGTTAGGCTGCTCCTAACTCAAGCAACTACCAAAAATACTTATTACTACAGCAGTTGCATTATTCGCTGTTTACTCACTGCTAAATAAAACCAAGGAAGGAAACAAAATGTTCCGTCACTGTCGCCAGCGACGTCAAAGGCGCCACGTTGCCAGACTTCGCGACATGTTGAACCACGAAATCTCGTGCCACGCGTTGCCAGACATGTCAAGCGAAACGATTTTATCAGACGGCGCTGACGACAGTCATTTGTCACTATCTTACACTGTCTTCTTCTAATGACTTCACGATGCCGAAGCCTCGCATGATCATGGAGTGGTCCCCATTGATGTTTGGTAGCTGACGTCATCAGGGATAGTCGGCAGTTCAGACGTCCTGAAGTTCTGCGGCTAGTCCATCCACAGTAAGAAGATTCGAAACAGCGTTCCAAGCAATCCTGCTTTACCCTTGCTTTACATACGTTACCATTACAACCTGTCTTTTGAACCATAAAAACACGAGACGCTTTGTTGAATTACTCAAATACTTTGTTACACAGAGCTCGCAGTGCGTAAAGATTCTGATACGTGCATGATACCGCCCGTACATCAATTTCGCATTAGCTCCTACCAGTTTACGATAAAAAAAAACGTAAAAGCATCGCATACATTTATCGTGTTAAAACGCTGTAAACGAACGGTAACGCAATGGTTTTTACAACCTCTCTATGGTCATGTAAAGTGACCAATTTTGGGAATAATAAACACAATCAAGATCGTAAAAGCCATTTGCTGTTTACAACTATTTTGTTTTCGGTTGGATTAAAAATGTAAACTTTAAATTACCTTATCTCGTCCTCTTTTAAGTGCTGTCTGATGTAAAAGTACGTTTTAATCACTTGTTACTTTAAAAAAATAGATTAAGCAACAAGGGATTAAAGTTACCAGCGTAATCCTGGTCACGGCACCAAAATGTAACTAAATAACAAAACAAAAAACAGGGATTTTCTTTAAAAACAATCTAAGTAGGTGTTCAATCTGAAACCTCTTAATAATGGAAAACACCAAAATACTTTTCGAAAAATCTGTTATTAGGTCATTATTTGTCAAAATAAAAACCTTACTAAAGGATTAACTTCCATTTTAAAGACTGAAATCAAATAAACAGACATTATACTTAACAGTAATTTAATAATAGGCTGAATAAAAACCTAAAGGAAGTGTGATAAGCGCGGCTATAAGAAACTGGTATTTTTCGATTAGAACTGGTGTTGAAGCAAAAAATATACCACTCTACACCAGCATGTAATTTTACTTTGTACAGAGACAATTTACATTTTCTCAATGACATGTTCCAATTTTTACTACATTAATTGAGCCTAAGATATTGTAATCTAATCATAGGAAATAAATTATTATATGATAACCTTATAAGAAAGACAATACTATCCTGACTTTGCGAGATGGAAAAAGACAAAAATTATTCTATGGCGCCAACATGCCTTTATTAAAAACCTTCAGACGTGTTCTCGTCTAATTTTTGCCATAAATACGCCATAAAGAAATTAAAAACCAACCAATCAACACTTCATATTTTTATTCCGCCGTTATATTTTTTGGGTATACTGTTAATTTCATTTCAGTCTATAAAATAACACTGCTCCAAATCCATTTCGGACCATATGGACGGCTTCCTAATATTCAGCGTCCACTTATCTTTCTCTCTCTCTTCTCCCATGCAGGGTTAAAAAGAGACAGAGATAAATTGGACACGGGTCATTGGGCCGTACATTGTACGGAAACACGAGCAGAACGAAGCTATAAGATAACTATGGTTTCAAATATAATAATTCGTCGGGTGACAACCAAAAGTCACTACCAAAACTGTATCTGCTCTTCAAAAACTCGTATCTCGGTACGTAGTTGTTATCGAGATACGACTTTTGATTTAAGTGGGTATTTGTTACTTAGTGAGTTTTGGTTGTCACCCGACGATATATCCCGATCACGGTTTATAGCTTTGTACCGCTCATACCAGACTGGCTTAGAGATCAACGTATATATTCACCTGCAGCACTCTCTTCGGCAGACCAGTCTTCTGACTCAGCTGCTTCAGGTCCTTCGCGTCCGGATTGTGGTTGATGGCGAAGTAGGACTTCATGGTGCGCAGCTGGTGGTGTTTGAAGCTGGTGCGCATGCGCTTCGTGCGCGACGTGGACCCCAGGCTGCCACCACCCCGGAAGCCCATCTCCAAGTATTCGGCATTCAGATCTGGGTCGGGCAAAATGTTAGGCTATGCAAAAACGATGGTGAAAAATGCTACTGGGGCGCTGTTGGGGCGCTCACGTCAAGAGTACCACTTTTAAAACTAGCGTAGTGTATGATGCGTCGTTGTTTGGGATACTTAGAGAGATGTGAAATCTGATAGAGAAGATTTCAGAGTGATATACCGTGATAAACATGACGTGGCCAAATCGATTGGACTCCCTTTGACGTGGTATCTTTTAAGATACATATTTTCTGTTGCTCTTTTTGCGTTATTTTTGTAAACAATCGTTTTTGATCTACAAGCCGCAAGTGAGATATTTTTCAATTTGTCAAGAATAGGGTTCTGTGGCCAGTTTCACAAAGCTACAACAAAAAAAATTACAAGTCAGATGCTGACCGATGATCAATGCAGATCAATGTAGCTCAGCCATTTGACCCGTGTTGCTTCTTTAGATTTGCAGCTTTGTGAACGCTGGTCAATCTACTCGTACCAATCGGTGTCATGTTATAACAAGGTTAGTTTCTGCCAAAGTGTTCCAAACCTGACCTATCATAAATTAGGCAAGTTTATTTGTTAATTAGTAAATATTTTCGATACCGGAATCTTATTGGAAAAGTCTCTAGTAACTTTCAAACGGAATAATGAGTTCGAGAATTTTCCTGAAAGAATCAGTAATCCAAAACAATCAAAAATATTCAGGAATCCCCGCTCTATGACGTAAGCAACGAACAGCAATAAACCCCGTATAACTATTTAATGATAAAAGAAAGTAGATATAAAATCTAGTAGGTAGACCTTAAAATTAATGAAATTTCATTGTTTAAACTATAATGAATTCCAAACGCATTTAAATTCATCATTATATCCAAAATGCTTATTAAACAATTAATTTATAACCACATAAAACAATACGTTTAAATTTAATTTATAAACCGTAAAAGCGAGCGCAAAATGCATTATAATTACTTAATTTTAATTGGATAGCATACCAATTCACACAATTATAATTTAAAGTAATACCAACGCATACCAACAGTCGCTGTGCCAATTCGCTAGCAAAAATTACAATAATATTCACATTTAGTATTTTATGGTAAGAAAGTATTTGAGTAGTAACGCCAAAATAACATCCTGGAACTTTTTATATGAGCGGAAGTCCCTTTCTAACCAAAGAAATTAAAAAGAGGCTTCCTTACAAGCCATTGGGAAGGCCCTAGCGCATACTTGCGACTTACGTCCTTTAGTATACACACCGCTTAAAACCGTAATATATTTCAATTTGTATTCGTTTTCAAACGTTGACATCTTGTGGCGTTATGGTTATCATATCTTAGTCATGTCATGAGACGTTAAAAAAACAAAATCGATACCGTTGCCGTCAAAAAGCCGAGGTTTCATAACTAGGGTTGCCAACCGTACTATATTATATAGAATTGTACTATATTTTGACTCTTTGTACTTACTATATACTGTTGAAGAAATATATAGTACGCGAAAATACTATATTTTGGGGACCTTACGAAGTGCTTCAAATTGCCGAGGTTTTTACTAAATAGCAACATTAATCCAGTAACTTTATACATCCACAGCATGCGTCAAATTCGGTAATTGTGATTTTTTGCAGACTTGTTTATATGATGTTGGCCCAATGAATAATCCAAGTGTGTGACCTCGAGCGCCGAACGCAACTTTGTCAAAAATCGAAATTACCGCGAAAGTTTTTATTATAACCCTAAAGGACTAGTTTTTGATAGTGCCTTCTCAGGACGTTTTTAAAGAAGACGTTCTTGAAAACTATTGGGTCTACAGAGACGATTCTAGTCTCATTTTGTAGCAAATTTAGGCTACTTTAAAAACGTCCTTAAAAGGTTCTATCAAAAACGAGTCCTTCAGGGATTTCGCGGTATTTTCGATTTTTTACAAAGTTGCGTTTGGCGCTCGAGGTCACAAACTTGTATTATTCATTGGGCTAACATTATAAACAAGTCTGCAAACAATCAGAACTACTGGATTTGACGCATATTTCCCCATACTTTCAGGCGACAAAGTTACTGGATTACAATGCCCAGCTAAGTACTATATATTTTTAACGTGTACTATATTTTTTTCGTTTTTTTCTGGAAATATTATATCTCCCCCAAAAAAGTTGGCAACCCTAGTCATAACATGCATCCAAATTTAAATGCTGATCATATAAATTAAACTGTATCGAATGGTACGAGTGTGTAGAAAGACGGCTTTTAGTAAGCACATTCAGTGCCCCATAATATGGCATTCATGGATAATGAATATGAACAAACTTCTTCGTCTCAAGCACCTTTTATGTGGGCAATAATTTAATTTTAATACAGATTTAATCTCTCAAACGTTAAATTCAAAACTTTACACGTTCTTTATAAGTCGTTTTAATTACACGTATTTTGAAAAGCTTTTTTTCGAACAAAACGGCCATGCCTTTTTATTAGCAGCCAGTTTCCTTAATAAAACGGTTGCCGTGGCGCTTGAAATCTCCACCACGAGTTGGACCCGTGTGAGTTAGCTTTATCTTTTGTCCTGTTCTTGACGATGTGGAGTGAGAGGGAGGGGAGTGGACGCGTCGGTCCGGATTGCAGTAAGGCTCTTGGGGAAGTTTACAACTGCGTCGTAAAGCGGTCGTAACACGGGTATGGGCGCTAGCCATTGTTTTCAGTTGCGTTTTATCAACTGTGCCCGAACACTAGGCGTTTATGTAAGGTATAAGCGAATACGGTTTAGACACAGATATTTAAATAACCTGATAAATATTGTATAAATGCAATATTTTTTGTGTCATGAAAATGATAAGAGACGTACAGTTATGGTCTATTTCGGTATTTGACATTACTTTTTGTAATAAAAAGGACCCACCCATTGTACAAAACGGATGGATTGATTAAAAACAAGTTAACCGGAACGTACTTTAAGAATATCACATAAGTATATACGGGGTTTTAGCCTGCAAAGAAAGTGTGTGTATTCGGTATACAGTATACAAAAGTACAGAAAAATACAGTATTCTTCTTTCATGTCCATAACTATAACTAGCAAGTCGATTGCGTAACGCTTCGAACGTACTTTCGATTGACCTTAATGACTTTTTTTGTAAGGAAAAATAACACTTAATTTGTCCTAACGCTTAAAGTTACGCAATTACCCTTCAGGAAAGTGAAATTGGAACTGCGGGGCTAGCCCTACTGAAACAGAGACGCGAGACGAGAAATTATGCCCTCTCAATCTCTCGTTCTAATTAACACAGTGCGCGCGAGACAACAGATTATGATCGACCCCTGCCATAACCTAACCTGTCCCCGTAGCATGGATGGCGTTATCACGCGATAAGTGATAGGATAAGCGCATCGTCTCATTCTATCGAACGGTGTCAGCCAGGGACGGCATCTCTATCCTATCACTTATCGCGTGATAAGGCCATCCATGCTACGGGGCCTGGCCCCGTAGCATGGATGGGCCTTATCACGCGATATGTGATAAGATAACAGCGTCGTCTCGTTCTATCGAACGGTGTCAGCCAGGGACGGATGCTTTATCATCTCACTTATCGCGTGATAAGGCCATCCATGCTACGGGGCCTGGCCCCGTAGCATGGATGGGCCTTATCACGCGATATGTGATAAGATAACAGCGTCGTCTCGTTCTATCGAACGGTGTCAGCCAGGGACGGATGCTCTATCATCTCACTTATCGCGTGATAAGGCCATCCATGCTACGGAGCCAGCAGGCTATCACAGATCGGCCCGGGGGCTGTGCTGTGTCGCGGCGACATAGACTATCACAGATCGGCCCGGGGGCTGTGCTGTGTCGCGGCGACATAGACTATCACAGATCGGCCCGGGGGCTGTGCTGTGTCGCGGCGACATAGACTATCACAGATCGGCCCGGGGGCTGTGCTGTGTCGCGGCGACATAGACTATCACAGATCGGCCCGGGGGCTGTGCTGTGTCGCGGCGACATAGACTATCACAGATCGGCCCGGGGGCTGTGCTGTGTCGCGGCGACATAGACTATCACAGATCGGCCCGGGGGCTGTGCTGTGTCGCGGCGACATAGACTATCACAGATCGGCCCGGGGGCTGTGCTGTGTCGCGGCGACATAGACTATCACAGATCGGCCCGGGGGCTGTGCTGTGTCGCGGCGACATAGACTATCACAGATCGGCCCGGGGGCTGTGCTGTGTCGCGGCGACATAGACTATCACAGATCGGCCCGGGGGCTGTGCTGTGTCGCGGCGACATAGACTATCACAGATCGGCCCGGGGGCTGTGCTGTGTCGCGGCGACATAGACTATCCGTCTCTTTCTAACGTTCTAATTAGAAAGAGATGGATAGTCTATCTGGGTCCTATTACACCATCTTGACAATAATTGTCACCTGACAATGACAATTCCACGTAACATTGCTGGGTCAACAAGCTGTCCAGCAACCACCTTAACCTGTCGACGCAGCCGTGTAAGTCGAATTGTCAATGTCAGGCGACAATTGTCGATTTGGTGTAGGTAGAAACCTGCTAGAGTGTATACCTACTGTTTTTAAGTCAATACCTACTCTTTGGCTAATGTCAATGACTGGTCATGATAAATTGTTGTCAAGTGACCCCCGCCTCCGCTTAACCGCCCGCTCCCGCCGACGCTTGTGACTCACAGCGGTCCACTCACGGCCAAAGAACGCCGCAGTTTAACGATCAATAAACCGTGTTGCCGACAAAAACAAGTAAACCGCCACAACACCTGAGAGTAGGAAGGACTATGAATACTATTAACATCGAATTACACAACTGAAATCAAAAGATTTTAAAAGAAATTCCGGATATTGGGTAGCACACAAGCTGTGAAAAAAGCTAACTTCTCAGTCAACGTAAAAATAAGATGCGGCCGTTTATGCCGCAAAAAACGTAAATTTCGACACTATCAAGGGAATCAAAATTTATATAGGTACTTCCCGTTGACCTAGAACTATGAAATTTGGCAAGTATCTTAAGTAAACTATGCATTTGTACCCACGGTTCCGTACGAATTTACAAATGCATAGTTTTCAAATTTTTCCCTATACTTAAGATAAATACTTGCCAAATTTCATAGTTCTAGGTCAACGGGAAGTATATAAATTCTGATTCCCTTGATAGTGTCGAAACTTACGTTTTTTGCGGCATAAACGGCCGTATCTTATTTTTACGTTGACTGAGAAGTTAGCTTTTTTCACAGCTTCAAGGGACTGTAGATCTGTGTATCCTATAAGATAAGGGTCCCGTTTTTTTCTTTTGAGGTAGGTACGGTACGGAACCCCAAAAATCCAAATGTAGTTGCTGCGTTCTTCTGTAAGGTGGAAGTACTTCCCTATTCGGGCCCCAAATTCTGCCGTCCTAAAGCAAAAAGGACGGCAGAATTTTAGTGAGATGACATTCTGGTAGGTTTATTCTCTCTAAAAGCTCTTGTTGATCGTACAGTCAGTATCGGATAAACGTGTCTCCTGCATAGAAGTTTGTATTGAAAATACTCGGAAAGTATCAAGCTTTCATTTATGTTTGCTATTTTAAGGTTTTTAAATTCATAACAAGTAAAAGCGGCCAAGTGCGAGTCAGACTCGCACATGAAGGGTTCCGTTAAATAAATTGCTTTTTACGATTTATGACGTATTAAAAAAAAACTACTAACTAGATCTCGTTCAAACCAATTTTCGTTGGAAGACATCATATATTTTTTGTAGATTTATCATTCTCTTATTTTAGAAGTTACAGGGGGGGGGGGGGGGACACATTTTACCACTTTGGAAATGTCTCTCGCGCAAACTATTCAGTTTAGAAAAAAATTATGTTAGAAACCACAATATCATTTTTGAAGACCCATCCATAGATACACCACACGTATGGGTTTGATGAAAAAAAAAATTGAGTTTCAGTTCTTAGTTGGGAACCCCAAAAATTATTTTTTATTTTTTTATTTTCGTGAGAAAATCTTAATGCGGTTTACAGAATACATCTACTTCCCAAGTTTCAACAGTATTTAGCTCTTATAGTTTCGGAAAAAAAGTGGCTGTGACATACGGACGGACAGACAGACAGACAGACAGACAGACAGACGGACAGACATGACGAATCTATAAGGGTTCCGTTTTTTGCCATTTGGCTACGGAACCCTAAAAACTAACAATAAGGACGTTGTTTGATATTCACAACATAGTAATACAGGGGTAATCACGTAACGTTCCGATCGCGCGTCGGTACAATTTAACTGTCAATTTTCCATATAAAAAGTGACATTTAGACCTACCTGACGTTCGTACAATGCGTTACGTGATCGACCCAACTTAACGGAGCGTCACAAAAAGAAGCTCATTTGACTTTTTTCAAATACCGAATTGAATGTCCATATTGGACGGTCAAAAGAACCCCGACTTGTTAGATGTTTACGAAAATTTCTTATAAAAATATTATACGCAAAATGACGTATCCGACGAAACGTAAAAAAACGGAAGAAAAATTAATCCCCAACCGGAGGGAACGTTCAAAGATAATTGCATTATTATATTTATTATTCGTCGAGGAAAATCTTCGAGTAAAATAGAAGAGAGACTTATTTGTGGCATAAGAAAACGTTTACTTAAAGTTGCATTTTACTGGTAAATGAAACGTAAGCTGCTTATTGTAATAGCGACTACGCGGTTTCAATGTTTCATGGAGTTTTCCTAGGATTTTTTTTGTATTATTGCTTGCTTGATTATGTAGGTACAGTGACGAGCTTTAATTTGGGACCCACCTAAGGTGGAATATCGTAAAGCAAACTGAAGACATTTAGAGCTAATATTTTAATGTACTAGTGTCATAAATTCATAATCATAAAGTTTGCTCACGTCAACCGGGCGCAACGAGTCAAACGATCGTTTCCGATTTTTTCCCACTACCCCTACCTACAAGTAATAGGGAACATTACTGCAATGTTCTGCCGCCAGAGGCAGCACTACCACTAATAGTAAACCAGTATAGAAATATAGGGATTCACACACACATACAAAATTGATTGTCAAATGAGTTACAAGGATGCTTGCATAGACAATACCGCAAGTGCGAGCGAAATACAATGTCAACGCTGCTAGTGTCGCCACCTACGAAGAGTTTTGCGTAATGTTCCCTATTGTCACTCGTCTTTTTGGCCCTTTCCTCTCCGGCCATTATTTGTTATTTGCAAATAATATTTCTTGAAAATGTTCGTAATTAGAAAAGCGGCCAAGTGCGAGTCGGACTCGCACATGAAGGGTTCCGTTAAATAAAGTGCTTTTTACGATTTATGACGTATTAAAAAAAACTACTTACTAGATCTCGTTCAAACCAATTTTCGTTGGAAGTTTGCATGGTAATGTACATCATATATATATATTTTTTTATCATTCTCTTATTTTAGAAGTTACAGGGTGTGCGAGACGCACCTATGACTGGCTCTGGGCTGAGTAGAATTTGAAGGGAAATCCTGCACCTTCGGCGTTGGTCGTTACGGCTTAGCAGGAACTTGGTCGGGTCGGGGTTCTGAATTGAAAGGCTTGTTTACTTTTTCAAGTAATGTCACTTCGCTGCTACTGTAGGTACTGAATTTCATGGGGTCTGGCCGCCCAATTTATACTATTAAGTTACCTCGGCCGGACGCCCCTTCGCCCCGTATATTTGGCGGGAAAGCGATTTGCGCGGGAAATTTTGGCGCGAAATGACATGTTCATTTATTACAGTTCAATCTTACTCTAATACATTATTTACAGTGCTTATACCTATTTCTATGCTATTTATAATACATTATTACACGAGATCCCGCTCGTTCGGCGTCAAAATGCATCTGAAACGCGGGGATTCCGTGTCGGCCCGTATATACGTACCTCGTTCCCCACCTGAGGTATAAATACCGGGTTTCCCCCCTCGCTCGCCCATCAGTCGTTGCCCGACTGGCGCGCGAGTAGGATCTCTAGGTTTCCTTTAGTCTGTCTATATTTCTTAGTGGAAACTTAGTGTTATCCACTCGTTATTTAGGAAACCAGCGGTATATTACCCTTTTTTACTATGTAGGAATGAAATGTGAGGCCTATTATTCTTTATTTCAGGTGCCGATGACATAAGGCAATAGTAGCGCAATGCCTATGTTATAAGAAGGTTTATAAGCTAGATTATTACAAGTTAGGTCGCGACTGACAATTTTATGTTTATAGCGGGTTTATTCTATGCCGTCCTGCACATCTCTCCCGCCGACCATCGTTCGGGTGAACGTTGGATCTTCTTTTGCGTGCAGGTTCTCAGGCTCCGTCGGCAGGATCACCAGCTTCTTGGTCGGTCTTCTAAAGACTCCGCCCTTGGTGGTCACGTCCACTGCTCGTGTCACGCCGTCGGGGCCCGGGTATATAGCTGTAACCCGGCCTCGTGGCCATGTGTTGCGAGGCAGATTCCCGTCGGCCACTAGCACGATGTCGCCGACGTTGATAGGCCGCCCATGACCGTAGGGCTCCCGCCGGTACTGGAGTGAGGGCAGGTACTCCCGGAGCCAGCGGGCCCAGAAGTGCTCGGCCAGGCGTTGGCTCGTCCGCCAAGTCGCGCGGCCGATGAGTGCGGTGTCGTCGAATGTCCCGGGGTTGGGGGCCCGGGCTGAGCCACCGAGGAGGAAGTGGTTCGGCGTGATGGCTTCTGGCTCGTCAGGATCAACCGCCACGTGAGTGAGGGGGCGGCTGTTCACTGTATATTCGCCCTCGGCGAGCAGAGTAGTCAGGGTCTCCTCGCTGGGGCGGCGCTCGTTGAGCACGGCGTGTAGGGCTCTCTTGACGGCTCGTACCATCCTCTCCCATGCCCCGCCCATAAATGGGGCTCCCGCCGGTATGAAGCGCCAGCTGATACCGCGTTGCGCGGCGTCGGATTCGAGGGCGTCGCCGTAGGCCACGCGGAGCTCTTTGTCGGCAGCGTGGAAGTTACTTCCGTTGTCGGTCCAGATCTCGGTCGGGCAGCCGCGGCGCGCGATCATGCGTCGGAGTGCCATGACCGCGGAGTCCCCGCCGAGACTTGGTATTACTTCCAGATGTACTGCGCGCACGGTGAGGCACGTGAAGAGTGCCACGTACCTCTTCTGAGTCCCTCTACCGACGGTTACTGTTATCGGGCCAAACAGATCGAGGCCCGTGTAGGTAAACGCTCGCTGGTGGTGGGCGAGCCGGCACCGCGGGTGGTCGCCGGTGGGCGGCACTGACGGCATTGCTTTCTTTATCCGGCACGGCAGGCATCGAAGCACTATCATTTTCGTCACGGGTCGCAGGCGTAGAATACTATAATATTGTTTACACTCGTTTATAGTAGCCTCGGCGCCGTTGTGTTGCATTTGCCTGTGTATAAAGTCTATATATAGCTTCACTGCCGGATGATTTCCATCGAGCACGGGTGGCCGTTTTTGTAGTTCGGTGATGTCCACTGCTGCGTTGATACGCGTCTTGATAACAATAACGTCGTTCACTAGTTCGACCGCCATGTGTCGTAGGCGGCTATGTGAGCCCGGTGGCTTATTATTTCTGAGGTCACTGAAGTCGTCATAGAATGACTCCAGCTGACTGGCGCGTATCACTAAGCGTTCCGCTTCACGTAGGTATGTGGCATCGAGTATTTTATACTTTCTATTATTTTGTAGCCTTTTAGACGGCGGCTGCGGCGGGGCGGGCTTGCTTCGTTTATTCCAGTCTGGATCGGCCTGTTTGTTACGCATGGTGCGCTTGTAATGTGCGCGCGCCTTGCGGGTTCGGCATAGGTCGATGAACTGTAATACTCTGCCTATAGTTCGCAGCAAGCGTTCCCACCTCGAGAATCGGGCCGGGTCTGGTAGCCAGGCGAGCGGGCCGGGTTTTCCCTTTACGACTGATATTGTGTGCACCTTTTCTTCACTTATTTCGGACTCGTGCGGTTGTGATGGCTCTGTGGGCCACGTCTCCGGGTCATCACGCAGGAAGGCCGGGCCCTGGAACCACCGATGATCAGTGTTGAACTCGAGCGGGACTGTGCGCGTGGCTTCGTCAGCGACGTTGAGCTTGGTAGGTACCCATCGCCATTCTTTGACAGCCGTTGAATGGCGGCAACTCGGCGTGATAGCGTGATGACTCTCTCGGGCCGGCACGCGCGGCGATGGCGATGGCAGAGGCGAGCTCACTCAGGTTCACACTTTGTTGATTCTTCATTACTATGGCGCTATCTTCTTGCGCATTCGCTTGTGAATACATTAACGGCGGCGGATATGCGTCTGTTTCGCGTGGGCGCGGCGGCGTTGGCGCGAAAACGGGAGCGTGGGTTCCCCCGGCGGGGGGAGGGGCGGGGACGGCGGGGCGCACGGCAGCGGCGCCCTGTCCCGCGCCCTCGGCGGGGCTCCTCTCCCGAGCCTGCTCGGCGTACTGTGGGGTTGCAGGCTCGGGTTCTTCGATGTAAGGTGCATTGGAGATGGCGAGGACATGTCTCTGGCTGGTCTCGAGCCATTCATCTATGCGGCGTTCTTGTTGGACTGTAGATATTGTGCCGGTGTCATCGTCGCTGTCTTCGGCTTCTATGGCGGCTATGCGCGCTTGCGCGAGCTCCAATTTGATTCGGAGGGCTTCTTCTCGCGCTTGTGCGAGACGGCGGACGCGATGACTCGACGTTGTTTTCACCGATTTTGACGGCGGCCGTGCGGCAGGATGCTGGCTTGACTGTGGGGTTTCCTGCCGCAGTGTTGCTGCAGGGTGTAGGCTCTCCTGCAGCAGCGGGACTATGGGTGGCAGCGTTGACTGTGGGGTTTCATGAGGCAGTGTTTGTGACTGCGCGGCATCATGATGCTGCCCTATGGGTGACCTCGGCTGTGGGTCTGGACGAGGCGCCGGCGTCGCAGGAGTGCTCGTTCGTGAGGTCTCCTGCGAGGGCCTCGAAACTTCTTGAGTAGTAGCAGTTCCCGACGTGGACGTGGTTGCTTCTTCCAGCATGGCTTCTCTGATGTTCGCTGCGATAAGTTGACCGAACGTGCGTTTTCCTGCTTTCGATCTTGTAAGGGGCATCCTCTATGTAGAATCCGGTTCGAAGGACCAGCATGTGCGAGACGCACCTATGACTGGCTCTGGGCTGAGTAGAATTTGAAGGGAAATCCTGCACCTTCGGCGTTGGTCGTTACGGCTTAGCAGGAACTTGGTCGGGTCGGGGTTCTGAATTGAAAGGCTTGTTTACTTTTTCAAGTAATGTCACTTCGCTGCTACTGTAGGTACTGAATTTCATGGGGTCTGGCCGCCCAATTTATACTATTAAGTTACCTCGGCCGGACGCCCCTTCGCCCCGTATATTTGGCGGGAAAGCGATTTGCGCGGGAAATTTTGGCGCGAAATGACATGTTCATTTATTACAGTTCAATCTTACTCTAATACATTATTTACAGTGCTTATACCTATTTCTATGCTATTTATAATACATTATTACACGAGATCCCGCTCGTTCGGCGTCAAAATGCATCTGAAACGCGGGGATTCCGTGTCGGCCCGTATATACGTACCTCGTTCCCCACCTGAGGTATAAATACCGGGTTTCCCCCCTCGCTCGCCCATCAGTCGTTGCCCGACTGGCGCGCGAGTAGGATCTCTAGGTTTCCTTTAGTCTGTCTATATTTCTTAGTGGAAACTTAGTGTTATCCACTCGTTATTTAGGAAACCAGCGGTATATTACCCTTTTTTACTATGTAGGAATGAAATGTGAGGCCTATTATTCTTTATTTCAGGTGCCGATGACATAAGGCAATAGTAGCGCAATGCCTATGTTATAAGAAGGTTTATAAGCTAGATTATTACAAGTTAGGTCGCGACTGACAATTTTATGTTTATAGCGGGTTTATTCTATGCCGTCCTGCACACAGGGGGGGGGGGGACACATTTTACCACTTTGGAAGTGTCTCTCGCGCAAACTATTCAGTTTAGAAAAAAAATATGTTAGAAACCTCAACATCATTTTTGAAGACCTATCCACAGATACCCCACACGTATGGGTTTGATGAAAAAAAAATTGAGTTTCAGTTCTTAGTATGGGGAACCCCAATATTTATTGTTTTTTTTATGTTTTTGTGTGAAAATCTTAATGCGGTTTACAGAATACATCTACCTACTTACTAAGCTTCAACAGTATAGCTCTTATAGTTTCAAAAAAAAATGGCTGTGACATACGGACGGACAGACAGACAGACAGTCATGACGAATCTATAAGGGTTCCGTTTTTTGCCATTTGGCTACGGAACCCTAAAAACGTGATGATAGCTTTATGCAAAGAGGTTATCAACCCATTTGATGACAGCCCATTTGATAAGACAATTAATTGTCAGACATTTTATTCCGACGGATTGAGAACCTCCTCCTTTTATGAAGTCGGTTAAAAAGAGGAATAGTACGGTCGACGGCAAGGATACTTTTGCATGCTTTTGTAAGTAATTGAACGAGCGAAGAGAAGCAAACGAATTTCTGCGTTTCAGCTTGTGAGAAAATTCTTCATCTGCCCGGCTATTCTCCTCTACAGGGATCACCCGTTACGAAAATAGACCTCTACCTACGCTTAATTACTACGCATCGCGGTGTCAAGGTATAATAGGCTTGTTGCGTGGTGTTAAAATTGATAACGTCGTGTTGCTAAATGGATAGTAAACCATCAAATGATTGTAATAAAGTATAAATTACAAAATACAATCCAAATCATAAAAAGATATGAACCTTGAAAGTTTAGAAAAAAAAGTTTATTTTTTTATTGTCCAGGAGTAAATTGAAAGGTACCAATAGAATCCTTACGCTTTTATAGAAACAAATTTGTATTACAACTATGGACCTAAACGCAGTATTTCGCGACCGAAACAGCAACTTACTTCATTTGCCATGCAACGGTTAGTATAAATTGCACGGTGTGACGTCATACTTTAAAGCCAATCAGTATGAAGCGTTTCGGCTGCTGTCAGCGAGGTCCGTCTTTAACTCGATTTTTTGGGTATTAATGTCCTTTAAATGTAGTTGCTTCCATACAAACATTTGTTCATCTACAAAAACTGGTTCGAATGGCATCGTAAACAAAATTAAGGTCACAAGCCCATTGTGGGTGAGCGTTGAGGTGAGCATAAAACAAGTTACGGAATAGGGGGGCTGGTCGCGCATTTCTCATATAGCAGTTTCAATTAATATAAATTATTTTTTTGTCGGTACAGTTTTTCGAAATTAAAAATAAATAAATAAAAAGACTTGCTCGCGAGTACTACAGCTCACTGACCCACTAAGCAGGTACGGTGAAAACTTTGTACATAATATTATTTTTGACGTGGACTGTACTTCATTCACCTAGAGCGGTTGCTATTACACGCTAAAGCCGAAGTCATCATCATCATCATCATCATCATATCAGCCGAAAGACGTCCACTGTTGGACGTAGGCCTCCCCCATAGAGTGCCGAAATGACCGGTCCCGCGCCACCCGCATCCAGCGGACACCCGCGACCTTTACCAGGTCATCAGTCCACCCCCACGCCGCACCTTCCGGTACGTGGTCGCCTCTCGAGAACCTCCCCGCCCCAACGGCCATCATGATTAGTTAGTATGTATGTATGTTTGTAAGTTTGGGCCAAATCTTCAAATTAGGTACACTTGCATATCTTCGGTGATAATGCCATAATGTCATAGAGCTGGTCAGTAGGTCAATCACGTAACGCATTGTACGCGCGTCTGACAGTAAAATCACAATCTAACTGTCATTTTTCCATATAAAATTGACATTTAAACCTTACAGACGCGCGTAAGAAAAGTTACGTGATCGACCCACAGGGAGGTGGCCATAGCAACTCCTAAACTAAACAAGGTATAGCCATCGAATTAGGGCGCATTTGTTTGTTCATGGCAAAGACTCTGGTGCTGGATGATTTCCAGAGTCTGATGATGGAAGGTGGTCATTGAAACTCCTAAACTAAACTTGATCTTGTTTGGGTTTGTGTGATTTGTCTGTACAAGTACCCACGAACCAGCTACATAATATGCAAGGTTATTGAAAATAACTTCTCTGCGTGATCGCATCAGAAATGAGGCTATTCGCAGCAAAACCAAGGTAACCGATATAGCCCTCCGAATCGCTAAAGTTAAGTGGCAGTGGGCGGGGCACATTGCACGTAGAGCTGATGGCCATTGGGGCTGAAAGGTTCTCGAGTGGCGACCACGTACCGGAAGGCGCGGCGTGGGTAGGCCTCCCACAAGGTGGACTGATGACCTGGTAAAGGTCGCGGGAGTCCGCTGGATGCGGGTGGCGCAGGACCGGTCACTTTGGAACTCTTTGGAGGAGGCCTATGTCCAGCAGCAGTGGACGTCTTTCGGCTGATATGATGATGATGATTGAAAATAACAAGATGAATAAAAAACTTTTTAAAAAACAAGCTCATATGGCGTTTGTTAAGTGCAGCACGATCCTTCCTTGCATTTAGTTATTATTTTCGTTTAATACATATATTATAATAACGCAACCGGGGATTTACACTGGAAAGGAAAATTTTTACGTGGTTTTATTACATTTCCGAGTATCGCTCTTTATTTCGAAATAAACGTTAAAAAACCGGCCAAGTGCGAGTCGGACTCGCGCGCGAAGGGTTCCGTCGTACCATTATCTATAAAAACGGCAAAAAACGTTCACGTTTGTTGTATGAGAGCCCCCTGTAGCCTAGTTGGTAACTTGGTAGTAACTCTGCCTACGAAGCCGGAGGTCCCGGGTTCGAATCCAGGTAAGGGCATTTATTTGTGTGATGAGCACAAATACTTGTTCCTGAGTCATGGATGTTTTCTATGTATTTAAGTATTTATTTATCTATATAAGTAATATGTTTATCGTCGTCTAGTACCCATAGTACAAGCTTTGCTTAGTTTGTGACTAGGTCGATTTGTGTAAGATTGTAAAAGAAAAAAAAACAGAAAAACTAAAATAAAAATAAACATATGTATTTTGTTTTTTAGTATTTGTTGTTATAGCGGCAACAGAAATACATCATCTGTGAAAATGTCAACTGTCTAACTATCACGGTTCGTGAGATACAGCCTGGTGACAGACGGACAGACAGACAGACAGACATACGGACAGCGGAGTCTTAGATAGGGTCCCGTTTTACTCTTTAAGTACGGAACCCTAAAAAGTGACATAGGTATTAAGCTTTTGAATAACGTCACGCATTAATTAATTGTATTCTAGATAAAAAGCTGTGTTTGTATAATTTTAAATTTTAGTTGCACATTTTTTTCAGTTCCTTTCGTAAAAATCGGTTCTATGAAGGGCATTTTTTTTTAATGTTCGTAACAATTTTTTTTCGTCAAGAAATGAATAGGTACCTATTAATTTCCTAGTGGTGGGTCTACTGGTATAATTTCATTGCATAACTTTATATAAATAAGACTCAGATAACATGCAAACTATTAATATCCGTAACACAAATTATTATTCTTATTACTGACAACTTTAAAACTCGTTAGTTTATTTTATACTTAAAAAACGAAACTAAATATACTTTGTCATAGTATTTTAATATACATAGAAAACATGTGCACAAAAATCAAATACTTACTTTGTTCAAGTTAGACTAGTTAGAGCATCATTTTAGCGAAGTAATACTTACCAATTTTTAGTGCAAGTATCAATATCGGTCACGGAGCGAATTCCAACCGTGCGCTATACAGCTATTTGCATCGGCAAGCTCCGCGGTTAGTTCTATCCCGATCGCACTTACATATAGCTAGAAAGGGACGGCACGCGCTGCTGGTGCGATCTCGCTGTGCATGTGGGGGTGAGAAACGTTTTTGTGGGTGGTAGTAGTATTTACACACACAAACGCACTACGCCTGTCAAAATACCGAATTCTGAGCAAGCGCTTTTTTGTTGAGCACTCTTAAGTTTAGCGATTAGGAGGGCTATATCGGTTACCTTGGTTCTGCTGCGGATAGCCTCATTTCTGATGCGATCGCGCAGAGAAACTCCCAACATCCATTCTCCTTGACTTTGTGCCTTCGTATGAGGCCCAAGCCGAAGTCGAGGGCAATAAGGAGCTACCTTTTTTTTTTTTTTTTTGGAGAGGAAAATGCTTTACGCATTCCTCCCGGGTGTGGGGACGGACCCGGGTGGATATGTGGGACTCCTCGTTGTGGGCTAATGAGGCCCCGAGTCTACCCACTAAAAACCTCTCCGTCTGCCGTCTTTGTGCCTCGGTGGGCTGAAGGAACGCTTGCGCTTTACTTCTTCAGCACCACCAGCACCGCTCCGATTTTCGGAACACCGCCGCCTCCCGAGGTCAATAAGGAGCTACCTCCCACAACGCTATGCACGTGTCCCCTGGGTGGTACTAAAGAGTGACAAACTCAAAGGCCAAAATAATGTATGCCATACGATTATATAAATAAAATATGGGATCGGAGGCTTTCTTTACTACCGCCCGTGGGTCAAAATTCTACTTCTCCTCTGGCCGGGAAGTAGTTTCCGCGCGAGAGTGAGAGTGAGTATGAGTATCCACCAGTGCTGTGCGAGGTAGCGTAGTGGTGTGCGAAGAAAAACCGTATCTTTCTAAGTGTTCTATTTAGAATGAGACGGATAGTGTATCTCGCCATAGCAATGCTATTGGTGGATTTTTATCTTGGACATCTAATGGTGAATATTTCACCCTTATGGCCAGGGGTGACTTAAAAAAAACAATTAAGTAGGTACCTATCAGTGAGAGTTAAGAAATTGTTTAAAGTTATCAATTATAGGTATCATTAAGAGCTTTACAACCTAAAATCATCTAATATTTACACGCACAGTTTATCGTAAGACTGTAAGAATTCCGTCGTAAAGTGTTATAGAGGTACTGCCGTGCGAATCAAAAAGGTCGTATCTCCATAGAAATATCAATGACATACGACTTTTTTGGATTGCTGGCGCTGTATTATGCCGGTTCCATTCCGCTTAAGCTATAAATGTACTTTAAACAATACGCTAAAAATGCCTTTTACGTTGTTATTAGTAATATTTAAATGGGCGTAAAGGCCTGAAATGATATGACCGATACGGCTTTACGATACGACGGAGTGAGCGAGCTGTATAAAATGGTATAATGCTCGGGTGAAGTCATTATTGGGAACTAATTGCGCTGCGAACGTTCTCGTATTGGAAATTGAAAATGGACTTTTGAATTTGGAACGATTTGCTTTCTGATGTTCTGTTGTTTTTTTTACCTCGGACACAAAAAGAGGATTTTTTTTTTTCATTTTTTTTCATATATATGTATGTATGTAGGTATATTTATATATTTGCAATCACGTTCTCGGAAACGTGGTTACGGGGGCGAGAAATCGATCTAGATAGGTATCATGTCCGGGAAAATTCGTTTTCTCCGTATTTTCTCCATTTTCATCCGAGCGGAGCTCGGTCGCCCAGGGACTTAATCTAGTGTGTCTGTGTGTGTGTCTGTCTGTGGCAGGCACCGTAGCTCTTAAACGAATGGACCGATTTGAATGCGGTTTTTTTTATTCTGATGTGATCGAAATGGTTTTTAGCTCGTAGCTACTTTTCAACAAATCGGTTCAGCCGTTTTTGAGATAAGTATTGGACTTTGAAATGAAAATGTCAGGGGTTTTTAGACTTTCTAAGTTTTAGTTACTTATGACACCGTTTGCGTATTCAGCCGAGTAACGATGAGCTGAATTATTGAACGGACAATAAGGATAAATTAGGTTTTATTCATAAAAGTCTACCTACATTTTATTTATTTATTTGAATGAAACTTCTACTTAATAATAAAGTTAAAGTGTTCTTTATTCCGTTTGCGAATGTTTTTTTCTAATCGAACGAGCGAGCGTTGCGAACACTGAGGTATAATGTACTAACGTAGTACATTATACCTCAATGGTTGCGAACGAAATTCTCTGTTTCGGGTTGCGTCAAAATTATTTCGTATGTCCGGGTGTCCCGCTGTTCGGCGGTTCTCCTCTACAGGTCGCATTTCTCAGCAGGTTGAAATTTTAAGAACACATGTTCAATAATTTTATATTAATACATTTTCTGTCGATTCAGTCTTACGATTTTTTTTATACAAGCTCGCGAATTCTACAGTTCACAGAGCCTCTAGTTCTAAATGTTGTAAGTTGAATGCAATTTTTTGGCAACCAAGCCGAGACAGACAGTCTTGTTTTTTTACCTCACACTTGGCCATGAAGCGGCAATTACCTATCGCCCGCTGCGGAACATCCCACTTCCGCCGCGGAGATAAACATTTTTGTGATCACCACAGACGGTAATAAAGATAGTCTCAGAACGCATACTTATCGCCCTTGCTTGCGGTTCGGCTCAAATACCGGCGATCTGAGACAGGCTTCATTATACCGCCCTAGGTGAGGCAGACTATTTCACACCTGCTATTCAGAAAGGAGTAATTGTTGCCCCCAAATGAGGGATTTCAATTTTCCTCATAGAAGGTGTTTAAAGCAGTATGTGTCACTCGGTAGCAAAATTATTTCCATATTGAGCTTGAATCCCTCGTAACGCTCAAGATTCTACTTTAGAACCCCTCGCTACGCTCAGGATTCTATTGTAGAACCTTTTGCTTCACTCAGGATTCAAAAGATCGCCCTCTCCGTAAATTTGCAAATCATTTTGCTCCCTTGAGACACAATCTACTAGTAAATATGTGACAAGGTGACTGACATTTATGGCATTACTGTTTTAAACTAAAAGTCCTTTGTGGTAAGTAAAGCGCGATTATTTTGCATTTACTTTTCTTACCCAAGGATACCGTTAATTTCAAAAAGACGTATCTCCACTCCAGTTTCAAAGCACATACGTCCTTTTGTGCAGTATCGCAGAATAAAGGCTTTCCAGATCGCGATCCGCGTTGAAGGTTCGTCTCGTGTTTGTTTGCCTTGATTTATGTTTTACTAGCTCGCCGATAACCAAAACCAACATTACGTGAGCTCCCAAACCTATGAAATACCCTCAATACCATGGCTCTTCTTATAATGGATTAAAATACCAACATAAAAAGAACTAGAGCTTCATGTAACAAGTCTAACGAACGAGGTTTTATAACGCTGGTAAAAGAAAATAAAGTATATACTAGTACCCAACTACCAATACAAGAAGAGCTTAAGACCTATAGAAAGCGTATAGCAGGGCAATTCAAGCGATACTGGTTTTTCGAAGCGCGACTGCTATAAGCTGAAACATCACTAAACAATCAAACTCAAATATTGACCTGCGGGTAAAGGAGCCAGTGTAAATTGACCCTTTTATTAATATGACGACCAAAGCTTTGAAGGTCCTTTTAAATTGGTTCTGTTAAACCAGTACACGCTGGCCTGGGTATGCACTTAAAGCGCTTTGATTAGTGTGTCTCGGTACACTGGATTTAGTAGAGTGGACGCGGCGGCCAGAATAGCTTGAACCGTCTTTTTGAGCTTATGGGTTTAAGGCAGGGGTCGCGTTAAATGGTCATTGCTCAGGGCGTTCGTGCCAAGATACGGTCGCAAGCTTTTTAATATAGAATGCTATTTTCATATTGTACTTGACATTGTAGAATAATCAATTGGGTATTGAAATTAGTACATTATGATACAAGTGTGCTATGTTGGTCATTACACTCGAGTCGGTTTTTAAGCCTGAGCCGAAGGCGAAGGCTTAATGGAGACGAGAAGTGTAATGACCAATGCTCACGTGTTTCATACGACGTTTTTCAACACACTTGCGAGGAAAAGTAAATAAAAGTTCACATTTATTTAAAAACTTTAATTATTGAAACAGTTATTAAAAGTACAATTATTGAAATGATATGCTACCGCCTTATGAGGCGTATTATTAATTATTTCATTGCTTTGTTCTTGGGTAACCATAAATGTCGGTGATAATGCAACATTCTGAAAGGAGGTAGAAGAACATTGCGTTTCATCATTAGCAAACGTATGAAATCCCAAATCATCATTGGCATATGAGGTGGAAGGACGCGGTTCAGGGCAGAACTTCTTGGATTGTGGCTCCAAATGGATTGCTTGTGTTATTTTGGCACTTATGTCGGCTTTATTTTGGATGGAGTCCTCAATATATGACTCGGCGACATTATTAGATCGCCATCCCCCATGGCGTTTTAAAGTCAATATATCGGCTCCTGAATTAGCCAGCAATGTAGCTGAAGTCCGCCTAAAACTGTGTCCGGTGTAAGCGTCAGCCTGTGGTAAGCCTAAAAACTTGGCAATTTCTTTAGGCATCGATCCAAATTTGTTCACTCCGATAGGCTGACTCGTGCATTTGCCGTTTTGAAAATTTTGGAAGAACCGGTCAGATTTTCCTTTTGTTGAACGTAAACTTTCATATTTTTTCACTATTTCATAAAATGGTCCGTGAATAGTAAATGACCGAGGAATTTTATTTTTAGTGTTCGGAATTTTGACAAGTAGCATCTCTCCGTGATTCTCTATATCTTTTGTCGTAATGTTGTTTAATTCCTGACGCCTACAGGCACCAGTAATTCCGAATATTAATGCGACCTGTAAATAAATAAAATCATAATTAAGTAATAATAATCGTACTTAGTTCCTATTATATCAACACTCACAATACCGCCTACAAATATTATAATAATGAATACAAAACTAAATAGTGGAACTGACCTTTGTCGCTAGATATTGATTATCCGGTGCTTCTTTAATGAACTTCTCCACTTCATCAGGTGTTAAAACCTTGGATTTTCGACTGTAAAAGCCGTCTGAACGTCTTTTCAAGAATGCAGTTAGATTGGTGTACGCTTTGATGTCAATTGTATTTTTATTCTGCACGGTACTCTTCAACATAGAATATATACACCAAAGCGAACTAGGTTTATACCTCTTCGCCAGTTCACTAAAGTAAGCCATGAACACGTTCTCTGAGAAAGAGCTTGCATTTTTGCTATTTTTCCATTGAATGAAATTTGCGTAGGCTTGCATGTATTTATCTTTTGATTTTGAGGGCAAAAGACTATCACTCGCATTTTGCGCTTCAACTATGATATCTGGCGGCGTACACTCGATAAGTAATTCTTCGTTATCTAAATTCGACATTTTACAAAACAACACTAACGAAATGCAATACTGTGAATAAACTTAACAAACAGAAACCCATTTAAAAGATGGCGGCCGTAATTTTATTTTTTCGCGCGCTCAGCGCTGCATGCGCGCGCAAGTCTGAGATAAGGGCACCGGCAAAGTAGCTAATCAGCCACATATTTATAAATTTTGAAATTGGGTATTTATAGGTAAAAATACACCGTCAAAATATAAATACCAACACGCTAACAAGCAGTTTCATGAAATTCTTTAATTATTTATCACATTTTGAATTGAATTTTATATTTACGCAAATAACTACTTAGCTGTTTTCGAAACATTAATACTTCTTGCTAATATTTAAAAAGATATGTAATTAAAAGGCACTAGTGCGATAATGTAATGTAAAAGGCACGGCATGGATAATATTCTGCATTATCAGTGTAAATACGCTGTAATAAGACCTACTTTACGAGCAGGTGTGTTGAAAAAATCTTTACTGTTTTAAATGTATTTACTGCGGTTAATATTCGTAGCAATGGAATTGCTTGTCTCTAGATTGTTAGACAAATAATTGAAATTATATATGCAATGACTTTTTTAACGATACTCTAGCTAGGTAATAAACATTTTTTTATTCTTTCTGTTTTAAAGAGCTGACTACGAGCTATCCTGTTGAATGAATTAGTATAAAAGCCTATGATTTATTATATAGTGAGTATGCACGCAATAAAAGCTACCTCAAGACAATAAAATAACAATTAAAAACTAAATCAACCTAACCAGCTGACAGTATAAAAAGAAATAGAAAAAACGGCGATTATCTGCCGCCATAAACGGTATTTTACACATTCGTCAGCCTATAGTTAGGGCCGTAAATCTAACCTTACAATAAAAAACCTTCCATGCAGTAACAGTAGTAATTTATACAGTAATGAAGTTGTCACATCTGCTTCTAACCTCTCGTAGTATCACCTTTTACCGACACAGCAACCCAAAAAGTCTGAAACTACACAAAAAATAAGATATATCCGACTTTATTGCTCAGTTATTAAGTCCAAAACGAAAGTAGCGCAATCGTATTTGGATCCGTTTGAATTTGGAACTCTAGTTTTTTCCTTTGTTTTTAGCGTTCGGTTTCGTTGCTGCGCCTCCATAAATTTCGTATAACCTCGTTTACTGGCCAGTGATTTATTCCCCGCCAAAATATGTGCCCCGTATTTTTTTAATTCCTTTTTTTCGGTATCGAACAGTTCGAGTAGTCGATCGCAGATAGGCGTCGACGGTAGTTGGTATTGAAAAAAAGAGAAATTTCACTTTTTTCGGGCAGAGACAAAAAGGTATCCTTTGTTCTTTGTTTTAGTCGATATAAGATAAGTGTCACGACACGTTTATATAAAGGTTTTATTTATTCTTAGAATTCCGTTCGTTTCCCAAGCGGTTAAGTACTGTAGCTGCGTTCGCGCTTTGCAAACCTATACAAACTATATATACAAACATTTGAAGGCTTAATGTACTTATATAATACGGTGTATATCGAGTTGGGTTAATCGAAGTACTTACCCTGGCACCCAAGTTAGATAAGTACAACTGCCCCCACCAGCCGTCAACGGCTAATGTGATATCCATGTTACTTCGTTTTGTAGCCGCCGCTATCTCGTCCAAGACATCTGTATCAGTGGCAGAAGGTCCCAATAGCTATATACGTTTATTTATTACCTCTTTCCATTTCCGAATCGACACACACGGAGCGGTTTTGAAGTGTAATGGAGGGCTTTTGGCCGGGGACGGTCCGTGAAGGTATGCATCGATCGCGGTTTCTGTATGAATGATCATGAGTTTGCAAGTAATGTGACGTGCCTGGGGAACTACGCGAAGCTGGGTTCGCCTATTGCCTAAGGCCTTGAGAACTTCTAGCAGTCAAGGTGCTCGCTTGCCTAATACCGATGGGGTCTAGTCTTCCTCCTGGGTTGGAAAGTTAGGTTAGGTAGATCTCTGCTATCAGAGGATTCATGTTAGGCGCGGGGGCTGCAACCGTCAGACCGGGGCCTAGTTGTGGGTGCGAGGGAGGAAACATAAATAGTTACAAGGGGACCTGAGAGGGTGAATCCGGGGTCTATCACCTTCTCCCGGGGCAGAGGTCCTTTGGTCGGGTGTGTGGTGTCGCCATGCACGCTTACAACGGGAAGGGGGTTTTAGCCGCAGTAGTGAGCCCTCACTGCTCAGCTGCCCAGCTGCGGCTGTTGCCGAGGGGCGTCATGGTGAAATGTTCGCGATCCCATGACGCCCCTACTACCCGGGAGCCCGTAATACCCATCCTAGTTCCTCGGCTAGGTGGGATGCGTAAAGGCATTTCACCAAGTAAAAAAAGGGTCACGTAGATCATACCCCAGGCTTCTGCCCTTCTAGATGCAATCGGAATAAGCTAAGATGAGGAGGCGGCATTTTCAAGATCGAAGCAACGTTGGACCTTGGATAGGATGAGAAATCGCCTCGTGTGTTGCACCTTTTTTTTCTCACTGGCCACTTTTACAGCGCCGCAGCAATAAACGAATAAAACAACGAAATCGTTCCTTATTTGAAAATTTTAACATTCCGTTTATGGCGCGTAATTATTGAATATGCGATAGAGTCTGGACGAAATTTCTTCGCGGCCGGGTGCCGTAGTGATGTGAAAAAACCGTTTCATTGACGATACCCGATTCATAAACAGGGCATAGATTAATGGTAGTGTTGTGGCTATCGATTTATCACTTGGCCTATTCGGTGGACATTTTTGTTTTGTTTTTTTTTTACTGTCGTTGATACCTATCGTGGAATAACTCTACCGATTTAAGTAGTAATGGGAGTTGAAATATGTCGGGTTTGGTGTTCGCGCCGCCCAGGGATGTCACCGTTATTTATTTAAAAAAAAGTAAAAAAAAACTGACGACTTATTTGACTTCCTTTGGGATAAAGTTGTAAAGAATTTTAGAAATGCCCGGTGAGTGACTGTTTTTCTTCTAATATTGGTGGTTGAGTAAGTATCTACTCCTATTTTTCCAACCAATGTTAGGTATTTAAAATATTAAGTTGTCTAAAATGCAGCATGGTTAGTTTGGATAAACGTTAATTAAAATGAATGAACTTTTAATGTAAGTTCCACTTGTATGTACCTATTCTATGGTTATGAGTTTCATAGACTAATCTAATAAATGAAAATCAATAAAAAGTCAGCAACGCACATAGGTATTACTCATCTGGATTTGCAGGTGTCCATAGGATACGGTGTCCGCTTACCATCCGACGGGTCCAAATCTTGTTTGCTACCATCGTAATAAGTAATATAAAATAAGTCTTCTTGGTACAAGCTTTCGTTGCCGACTTTACTTTTTGCACAATCATCACAGCGGCTCTCAAGTCTCACTACCATAAAATATTGCAATTTTGAAAATGATTTATTTTATATAGTTTTTTTTTGTGACGCAGGGCCTCAAAATCGGACATTTCCCCGACCTCAACGCGATATAGGTAAACTAAATAAATACTTGTAAGAATACCAGTTTTTTAGCAGTCGCTGTGTACAGCCCTACCTGTGACTTTTAGGACTTCAGTAGCGCCCCCCGCAGCCAAACTATGCGCAACCACACCAACATTGACATTTATCATCGTATAACAACCCAAGTGACAATACGCGCGGATCAAGCGACAATACACTCTCCATCAACCGCTTAAGGGAGTCGACGTGCGCAGTGTAAAGTATGTTAACCTGTTACCGTAATCGAGTCATCGACAATCCCAAAAATTCACTCACAACTTTGTTAATCACGTTTTAAACGTATTAAAACAACGTGATGCCTTTACAAGCCTTGTACAGTCACCAGCATTAATAATAGTCGCCTCCCAATACAACTACGCAGCAGGTCCGGAAAGTTGCGCTGTAGCTCTAGTATAAGTTTTATCGATACATATACGTTTTCGAACGCGTTTGCGTTTAGCTTCAATTTGTATGGCAACGCGTAGTTCTTAATAGTTACCACCAGAGGCGCTGTTCGCATTGCCATACAAATTGAGACTATACGCAAACGCGTTCGAAAACGTATTGTATCGATAAAACGTATACTAGAGCTTCTGAGCAAGAATCAGAAGATTATCGCACCTATAAAGGTGACCAATTTTGGCACCGTCTGCCACGTACTTCCGGCTATTTCAGAACTGACAGACTAAGGTTTACTCTCTCAACGATTAAAGGGCTAAATGATGCCACATGTGTCCATGTGACACATGTCTCGAATGTTGTCACATGACGTAAATATACCTAACCTTGCCTAGTGCCTAGCCTCCTTTAGGAATACAGACGTCAGTTTATGTTTTTTTAAATGTTTTTATCGATAAGTGCGCCAATGCTACCTGCTCAGGTATTTGGCGCGTTTTTGTGACCGGATGCTCTAAGTTTTTTTTAAACGTGAATGGACCAAAGATTTATGAGCAAGCAGTTTCATGCGTGGACATTTTGTGTCTCAATCTATTAATAAAGTTGTTTTTGTGCGATGACGTCACTAAGGGAAGTGAAGTCGGATGTTGTTTATGAGTTGATCCAGTTGTGTGTAGTCATCTTCGAGACTGATGGCTATCGGATGATATAGGTAAAAATCTTATGTATGGTTTACAAAAACGCATATAATTTTCGTGACTTTGATAAGTAGGTATTTATGCGTTTTATCCTCAGAGCATAGAATACTATATAGAGAGAGGACCAGCCGCCGGCGGCCGCGTCGCAGTTGTTAGCTCAATGGGCATAAGTACTCTGCCATCTTATCTTATCTTATCTAGGTGAGGGCCCTTTCGGATGCACTTCGACCCAGTGGGATCTTTTGTGCATTTGCCCTCTCCTTTATACCTGCTCCCATGCTTGCTCCATCATTTCCACAAAGCGGATGATGCAGTTCGCCGGGAGCACCTTGAATTCCTTTGGTTGCGGGTAACCGTTACCAAAGTAGTTCATTCTTTGTCTGGCAACTACTGGCTACTCTGCCATACTGTGCACGCGTGCTGATCGCAGAGAATATTACGTTTCTTCCCAAAATCGCAGATTATATAATAATTCTAAAAAATGCCTGATATAATGCGCGTGTATTGTCCAATAAGATCGTAGGTATACAGGTGTGTGTGTTTTAGATGTGTGCGTGCTTTGTCTTGTCAATTACTTGGGCTTTGTGTGGGTTAATGTACTTGCGACAGGCGTACTGAATATAAATCGGCCGGCATGTCCGATCTCCTTATATTCATACATCTGTGGTTTTATCCATCCTCCTATAGCGTTATTCCCGGTTGCGCCCTAAAGGAGCCCGGGGTCCGCTTTAGCAGCTATTAACCAAAGATTTGGCGTATAGTAGGCGCTAGTTTTACGAAAGCGACTGCTATCTGACTTCCCAACCCAGAGGGAAAACTATATATACCCGTGGGCGTTAACAACCCGAAATATTTTAACCACGCATTCCTTAGGTCATTAGGCGCAAAAAATGTTATTTGAACCCCAGTCAAATCCTGCTTAGTTTTGAAGATATTATCATTTTCATGTAAACTATTTATTGTGATTAGTAAAGTGCATTAAGCTCTTTTGATGGAGACGTTGCTACCGATGTTGCCAAGTTTCGAGTCGTTATTGACATACATCAAAGTGACAGCTACCACTCACTAAATTCATTCGTTTTGGAGAAATAATTGTAACCATTTTATTAAAAGGGATTATTTCCATCCAGGAAGCGATACTTATCCAAATTTTATTTACAAAAACCGAAAAAAATACAGAAAAAAAATATATTTTTTTGCTGAATTTGGATTGGATTCATATAACATTTTTTACTCCTAATGACCTCCGGAATGCGTGGTTAAAATCTTTCGGGTTATTAACGCCCACGGTGTTTATATATTTCCTGTTTGATATGCGTATTGCGTAATCTTATCAAGACAGTTAAACTATTACGGGACAGGATTAGTCAAACTAATAGGCTTTTGTTGCATTGCTTGTTGTTAAAATTGATAACGTCGTGTTGCTAAATGGATAGTAAAACATCATATGATTGTAATAAAGTATAAATTACAATATATAATTCAAATCATAAAAAGATATGAACCTTGTAAGTTTAGAAAAAAAAGTTTTTTTTTTATTTATTGTCCAAGAGTAAATTTAAAGGTACCAATAGAATCCTTACGCTTTTATAGAAATAAATTTAAATGACATCTATGGACCTAAACGCAGTATTTCGCGACCGAAACAACAAATTGCACGGTGTGACGTCATACTTTAAAGCCAATCAGTATGAAGCGTTTCGGCTGCTGTCAGCGAGGTCCGTCTTTAACTCGATTTTTTGTGTGTGTATGTCTTTTAAATGTAGTTGCTTCCATACACACATTTGTTCATCTACAACAACTGGTTCGAATGGCATCGTAAACAAATTTAAGGTCACAAGCCCATTAGCTCATTAGGTAGCTCATGAGTTTTTATACCGTTGGTAGGGACAGTCAGCTTCAGAGAAACAGACTTCAGAGAAGGGGGGTCAAGTTTATCTGCATCCGACCGTACCTTATGTAGGTACAGGTACATTACAGGTTTGTAAACCGGTTCACATACATAACTACTACTTAAAAACATACAGTGTGTAAACTTGATACAGGCGAATATTTTGATGACAATGGGGAACTTGCATGGGACTTCAATTTCGAATAAATTGCACTCAATCGATGCGGATATACGTTGAGATATCATACAAAAGAAAAAAAAAGAAAAAAAAACGATTTTATTAGTTTTACCTAACGTTAAAATGACGAAAATTATTTTTTTATTTTTTCGATAAAATAACGTAACAGTTACATAGAATATTAAATTAGAAATGATATTGTGTATGACAAGTATAGACTTAAACGTAAATTTTGTGGAGATAATCGCAAATTAATGACTTACTCCATAGTAAAGGCCATGCTGTGACGTCATAGCATAAGCCCGTTTAGTATAGAGCGTTTTCGGGGGGTGCCGGCGCGCGCAGATTTCAAATGCATATAACATCAGAAAAATAAATCTTAACAAAGTTTTAATGCTACAGTTGTTTTAATGCTGGATTATACTTTTGTTTTTCGTAATAAAATATTAAGATGCAAGTTCCCTATTAGTGTCAGTCCTAAACAACACATTTACATAAATTTCGTTAACTAACTGCTTTAGTTTTTTTTTCATATTAAATAATTGAGTGTATTCACTACACCATTACACGTCATTTCATTTGTTTACGACATGACGTTTTAGACATATACTTATGTCAAAAAGTTTGTTATGTCAAATCAGTTTGGACGTAACACATTGGTGCTCAATCGTTCTTAAAAAAAGTAACTCTTTATTAATTAAGCTATTTAACAAAATTGCTGTCTCATATCATTTGGACGGTCGACAACGATGACTGGTATACGCCCGTGTACGCTCGTATGAAATTTACAGTCTGTGCACAGTATAATTTGGTGTCCAAAATGTCATGAACAGACATAGAAGTTTTTGTGGCACGAATAAAATGGTCCTTAGGGACTTCCCAACGATATTTAATTTATCGATAATTTGTACTTTCTTATAACAGTTATGAGATAACGTATAATTATTCATATGCAACTTGCATACCTATTGTATTTACGGTTACGTCGATCTAAGATCTTTTGTACAAAATGTGAGATAGACTAAGATTACATTACTATTATCATTATACAGCCTGTATTTTTAATATTACCTCAAATTGTAACCAGATGTAGGTAATAGGGCTATGAACGGATATTGCAAGAAAATTTTAAGTTAGTCTTAACTAACAAAGTATAACTAATTTTTGAAAATGTATGGAGCAGCAATGTATTGCGTACACTCCTTTGACACATGAAAGAAGCGGGTCGCTTGTGACAGTTGTGACGTCACGCCAGTAAGATAAAGTTGTGATACATTGCGTGCTGAATTATTTTATAAGGAAAAAAAATATTGGTAGGTTAAGAAAATTTTATTGCAAAATCAGTTCATATCCTTAACACCTACAATTTGAGGTATTATTAAAAATACACGCTGTATAACTCGATGGGTAGTGATCAGCATTTTAGTTCATTTTTATTTAACCCGGTGAACTTAATATTTATCTAATATGAAATGTCACTTCGAAATTTTTATATAAAGTATTTGAAATAGTTATCGATAAATTTGATATCGCAAGGAAGTCCCTAGTTAATTGACGTCTTTGCCACAAAAACTTCTATGTCTGGTCATGAATTTTACTCCACACACACAACTACACCATGTACATGAAACAAAAACGAATCAAAACATTCCAGATTTGAAATTTGAACATTTCAAACAACTGCTGTCCACACGATTGCACGAGTTATTCTTTGCGTAGCTCGGAGGCGGCGGGGCGGGCACCGCCGACAGCACAACTAACTGACCACTCATGACTCTTATTACAAAGACATACGGTCTATCGCTGGTCACAACAGCATCTTTGTTTGTACGCCCACGGCTCCGAGTCAGTTTCAAAACGACGTAAGTACTTATACGATCAAACAACATAAGTGATTCTAGTTCCGAGCATCCGCAAGTCAACGGTTGTAGAAAGGATAAATAGAGTATGGTTAGCGTTGGTCGGAAGACATTTTGCTTCTAAGTGTTGGACATATTTTAATAGGAAGATAGATCGGTTTGCCTGTAAGTCATCAATTTATCATGTTGTGTACGTGCGTATTTAAGTAAACTGTAACTGGGTTATCTTTTCTCTGTATAATACCTTATTCTAGTTGTGTCGGCTCCGACTGAGTTAGAAAAAGTCCTTTCATCGGGATATTTAATGGCAATCTCAATTGTTGAGATTATTTACTGAGGCCGTCATTTTTATAAAACTGTTATTTGAATTGGAACCTTCTGCCTAGGATGGTAGAGTCGCTTTTTGAATGGACAGCTTTGATGCAATTCGGCCAACTCAAATAATCTCGAAAGTATACATTACCTACTATTAAATTTGCGATTAGATTCTCATTTTCAGAACATTTTCGTAAATTTGTCTATTAGTAATGTAAGCATAATTTAGTGTAAAGCCTGATGCTCCACGAATCGGAAGGAAAGGGTTTTACAGCACCTATCCGCTCGTGAGTACTGCCCACATTGTAGGTACCTACCTAACGTTTATGAATACGGGTGTAAATATTTACGTTAGTTTTTTTTTAACAAAGGAAAGAATTCTCTCATTTTTAATCTAAATTAAGTTATCTCCGTCTCCATACACTTTGATGATCGTCTAACTAAAGGACCACTTGCACTTTGGGTTTCCCATACTAATTGTATGGAAAAAGTTTTCTTTGATTTCTGGGCGTTCTAGTTGTCAAACCTTAGTCGGTCCCAAAGAGTATTTTGATTTGATGATTTTCTCGCTGACTGTACTTTTTTTGCAAAATCTGAGAATGTAGATTGTCATCACTTAAAAAGTTAGGAATGAAATCCGAATGCCAATTTTGCGTAGCGGCAAGGGATCTAATAGCTGCCCTTACTGCCCCGTTTTGACTTTCCACCCTGTATGTAGAACAATAGTAGGCATAGATATGGAACCTTCGAATAAATAGTAGATATATAGTTAACTTGTGTTAAGGATCAGATGATAAAAAGCCTTTTAGTAAGCACCGACAATTATTATAGTAATTGTAACAATGAACGTCATCAAAATTCTGTTACAGTATCAAACCTACCTACTAAAAAATACTAAATAATTACTAGAACACATTCAATTAGTAATTAAACTCTAGTTTTAGTAATTGATCGTCAATGCATCGTAACACGTGGTTAATAATGACATTAATTCGTATAATGCACACCAGCCTTTATAGGTAATTCTAATGACCACCTGTACTATATTGAGTGATTAAACGATTAAAAAACAGAAAATAGTGTCCCTATTGTTATCAACCTTACGCCAAATAGACAGGGTTGATTTTCGCTTGAGAGTAACTCTTAATCGGAGTGGACTGTAGTGGACTGTTTTTGGTCATTCATGTTTTTGCGTTCGGCCATTTTCGTCGGTTGCCGGGCGCGTTCGGTTTTTGCGGTGGCCATTTCAATTATTCTGGTATGCAGCAAACGGTGAAAGGTCTTTACCTATAGTACCAACACGAACTATGTGTACTTTCAATGTGTAGGAGATACGACCTATTGGTTTCATAGGTATAGGTGTTACTTGACATATGTTTAGCGATCGAATCGAATTGTATCTTATTTATAGGTAGATAAGGACGGTTTGATATAGTATAGTAACTGTTATATGCGTTCCAGAGGACGTGTTTAAGCGTGCTACTTAAACATATTACGTAAATAAAGGCTTACTCTTCGTTTCTGCCTCTCCCGAAGAAGTGAGAAATAGTTTCTAGCAAATTCTAATTTCTAACTATTACCAGTGTAAGGCGATTATCAAGTATAGTCAGTCAACAATAACTATTATTGACAAAACATTGCAATAGGGTAGTTGCGTCATGTAAAAATGGATAACGTAGTGTCAAATTATTGATACAAAGTAGGTATAAATCACAAAATATAATTAAAATCATAACCTTGAAAATGTACAAAAAAAATATGATTTTTTTTATTGTCTAGTAAAATTTAAAGCTAGTACCAATAGAATCCTTACGCTTTTATAGAAACAAACTTGTACAACAACTATGAAAAACGCAGTATTTCGAGACCGTTAAAGCAATATTTACTTGATTTTCCATATACAATTGATTAGTAAGTAACTACAAAATAGCAAACTGTGTCGTCATATTTCTGTGTCAATTTAAGTATGAAGCGTTTCGGCTGCTGCCAGAGAGGTCCGTCTTTGTCTAAATTTGTTGGGTATTTATGTTCCTAAATTGTAGTTACTTTGCTCCAATACAAACATTTGGCCCACTCCAAAAACTGTTTCGAATGGCATCGTAAAAAAATCTTACCTAGGTCACAAGCCGATTGGGTCGATGTCTAAATATTTTTGGACAGGTTAATGCGAAGACATTTACTGCGTCTCTCAGTGCTTAAAGTCCTTGGGTTACTCATTTACTTCATTACACGACGGTTGCAAACGGACATACACCGTAGCGTATAGATAGATAGATAGACAAGAGTGCGTGGGCAACTCTTTTTTTTATCCCTGACTGTGGCTTTTGTAGGACGAATCCAATAAAGCGGTCGAACTGTGAGGTTGGAGAGTATCCTGGGGAATATTCAGGAGAAACCTCCGGCACCACCAAGCGGGGGCTTAGACACTGGAATACTCCGCGAGTTTGCACTCCAGTGAGATTGGTTGAACGGTTTAAACCGAATCTGGGGTGTGAGTGGTATATATCAACTAAGCCTTTTTTTTACACAGGGAAAATCTTCATAGATTCCATCGCGCTTTGGGGAGGCGCGGTTTATATGCCGGATTCGTACCGGCTAAAAACCATGGGGAGTTCTTCCCAGCTAGGCCTGACTTGAGTCGAACTGACTCTACCGGGACGAATAGGGACTATATGTGTATGTGTTGTCTTCAACTTTTTATTGATTTTAAGAAAATTTGTGCCAACAACTATTCACAAATGCAGGCCCCTCACTCGCAACAAAAACACCTGAATTTTAAACAACACCTAATGTGTAAAAAAGAGTCACAGACAAGTGACGTCACCGAGTGTAACAACTATTTCCAATATAAATCAACTCGACTGTACTATAAACGTCCCAATTAAAAAAATACGCATCCTGTTCTCCACTGAGCTTTATACCAACCCCTATTCAACCGGGTTATTTTAAAAGAGCTTACGTACATTCATCTTCATGACGCTACGACGCCTACTTGCGCCACGCAGCGTCTTTATGGGGTGCTGTTATGGGGTAACGCGATATAACGTGGCGGGGGCGAGTCGTATTTCGACGGTCTTGAGGGCTGCGCCCCTTAATGATTCTTTTGACTCTATAGATAGTTGTGTACGTCTTGGGGTTCGCGTGGTACCTACTTGTGATCATTGGCTGAAGTTTTAATGACAATAAACCGCTAATAGCGTTGCAAAATGTATACGAGAATTGTATTGATCTAACTTGTTAGTTGTAACTAACTTCTAAAAAGGGTGTAGTTAAATGCACAGTCGATTTACATCTATTTTTAAACGACACTATAAGAAGTTTCTGTCAAACATTTCATTTTTGGTACAAGCTTTTATTGCCGACTGTACTTTTCTGTATAACCGTCATCAACTACTCATCGAGACGATTCTAAAGAGCCCAAACTCAACAGGCTTAAGTATGTTAAGTCCTGAACTCCCATGGCCACCTTCTGTCTCCATCATCAGATCAGCTCGATGGTACCATAATATTGAATTGTCACCCAAACTATACCTTTACCCAAAATTACAGCTCAATCGGTTGAAGATATCTGCTTCAAAATTGAGTTGCAAGATTCCAACCGAACTAATTACATACATACTTGCATACATTGCAAGTTAATAAAAAGCTTGTAATAAAGGCTTGTAATTTAAGGTAACCCTATGTAGATCTTTACAAACAATCATTTGTATCAGAAATTAAATACTGCATGGATTTTGTAATTTGTCATATTCAAGGCTCGTTGTTATATAATTTATATTTATTACATCCATTATATTTTGTCGACCAGTTTAGCCAGAAGTGTTTTGTGACCCTGCCTCCGCTGACGAACCTGGGTTCCAATCCCGGTAAGGGCAAATATTTCTTCTTCTTTATCTTTAAGTCTAGTACTCATAACATAACACAAGCCTTATTGAGCTTAGGTACCATTGTTTTTTTTTTGCCACAATCTTACACAAATCAACCTAGTCCCAAACTAAGCAAAGCTTGTACTATGGGTACTAGACGATAATATACATACTTATATAGATAAATAAATACCTACATCATAAAATAAAAGTCATAAAATATTAGATAAGTTTACGAGTCAATAAAACTTAGTCAAATAACCCGCCCTGTGTCATTCCGGGTGCAAAGGTGCCCATCACACTCGCCGCATTGCCGCGTTGAATCGCGATCGACAACCTTTGCAACAGGAATATACCTAACATTGAAAACATCCATGACTCAGGAAGAAATATTCGTGCTCATAACACAAAAAAAATGCCCTTACCGGGATTCGAACCCGGGCTTCGTAGGCAGGGTCACTACCAACTAGGCTACAGATGTCTAGAACTAGTTCGATTTGTGTAAGATGTCCCTTCACATTGATTTATTTTAAATAATTTTGAGTAGGTACACGATTGCTATTTGCACAAGGCAAGATTTAACAAAATACTATTTTCCACACCGTGAAAGGCGAGCCACCATAAAACCATGTCGCAATAACAGGACGTCCAAATGACAAGGAATTAATGTCGGCATAAATCTTTGGCTTGTTGTAAAAAGTTTGCATAAAGGCGTTCAAGTCAAATTGATTAATATCGTGTCAGTTAGCGACGAGCGTTTAGCTCAACTAGACTTTAAATCTAACTTTTTCTTGTAACTACAGGGTGGTCAAGTGGCAGATATATACAACTTGAATCAATATAATTAAACAAAAAAGTGCCAAGACCACTTTTGTATGGAAATAAATATCCGACAAACCACCCACCACTCCATGTGGGAAAAAAACGATGCATTTTCATAGTTTTTCTTGAATTAACGCATTTCCGAGAGTGTATTTTCACTACGATTCGAAGTTTCACTTTCACTGTAGCAGAGGTTTCTCTATATGTAAGCATACCCAATTGCTTAAGATAGTCCTGTAGAACAAATACATAATAAGTAAAATTTGATAACCTTGGGGGTAAAAAAGCTTTTTTTTTAAGTATTCTTGACCTGAAAACAATTCTTTCAATATTGCCGTGTAAAATTAAATCTCAAGTGTAGGTAAGTTCGTTCCATAATAAAATTGCCGTCTCTTCGTTTGATATTTGCATTAAAAATATCATGAGTTTTGCAGCTAATAAAAAGTTACGTCAAAAAAAAAGTATCGTACTTATTTGGCCACTTTGTACATGTTATATGATTACCTAGATCACGTTTGCTACAATAGTTTTATTTGTATACGAGTCTGATTTGATACTTTTCAGCCAAGGAAAACACGTATCAGTATCAATAATTCATCCAGATTTTGCCACTGATCATTCTCACCCTGTAGCCTCAAGTATCAAGACAATTTTCACAAGATCCGTCACTTTAATACATAAAGTGCTTCCACAAAACGGTGAAACTCATAACAATGAAAGCATCAATCACATTTTTCCGAGGCAAATAGATTACACAGATCAAATAGATACGTCACCCCTTTATTTACGTTTAATATGTTATGAAAGACAAATCTAATGAATATTAAAATTGGACCCATTTGCCGGGTTAACGAGGTGTGAAGTCCTACCATGTTAAGGGTCGCCATGATGCACGGCTCTTCATACAAACGTAGTTTGATTCTCATTTTAAAACGACACTAGAATAACATGAAACTTTGTAGGACATGAAACTTTATACACACAGTGGGATCGACTATCGGAAACCTTTTTTTTATTTATTTTAGACAGCATCGGTCCACACATACACATTACATTAGGTACACTAAATACATTGTTTTTTTTTCAGATTTAATATTATATCATTAGCACCTGTTAATTGATTAAAATAAGTAGCTACATATTGACAATAAAATAAATATAAAATAACCATTAAAATAGTAACACATTCAAAAAAGAATATTAAAATAAATAAAATAGGTACAAAATCGATTTTACTAGAAAAAACTAAACTAAAAGGTGCGGGCTATTTTACATTCCTGTGTACATGAATCTGCATGCAGTAAGTCATGTACGGGCAATCGAACCTTGCTGAAATCATATTCAAGATGATGATTATAGTTGCCAGAAAAAAAATGGAGCGTGTAGAACGTTTTTCATACAAAGACTCGCCTTATTTTATTTATATTTTAATTTATAGCAACATATACTAGTTTCCGACCTAGATACGGCGGGTCCCATTGTGTGTAAAAGTTTCATGTTATTCCAGTACTTAGTGTACTTACTGCCGTTTAAAAATGAGAAGCAACCTACGTTTATATGGAGAGTTGACTTGACTTAAGTCGACCGTGACTCCTAAAATGTCATGAGTTTGTACGAGGTTTAATAGTTTAGTTAAGAATATAATTTAATACAAAGGGTGTTAACGAAATTACTGCTTGACATTGTCTCAAACTAGGGTGCCAATGTTGGGACAAATGTTTGATGACAGGTCGATGTTATCTTCACTTATAGTGTTAGGATATTTGGGAACTTGTAATAGAGATTGAGTAGGAATTATTTATAAGGTTAGGGTTAAAATGTATGATTATCTTTAACGACCTCGTCCTCGACTTGCACTAGTGTATGACATGGGCAGTTTATGTCAAAGCAAATTGGGGTAAATTCGAGCTGATGGGATTTTTCTTTTTCCGAATAGGGGCTCCAAGCGCTAATTGACTAGTTTTGATGAGTTTTGAGTTGATATTCCTCCGTCATTACAATAGATATATTTATGGCACAAACAATAATCGGTTCTTCAATCCTTTATCTACTTTTGCATGAGAGTTTTTTAGAAAAAAAAGTATAAATATTTTTTTATGATTTATTCAAAGATGGTCCAAAAAAGCACTGTTTTCGATATGAGTATGTTGCTTATGCACTTTTAAATATGAAATGTACATGTAACTGTTCCTTATTGACGTCTCTAACAACAAACAAGAGATTTTTATTTTTTCACAAAAGCCATTTTCGCAAAGTTACGTCCAAAAAACTGGTTTTTTGTCCTAAAACTGCTAAAGTTTGGTGCCATATATCTCGAAAACGGTAAATTTTGAAGTAAATATGGGTCGCTATTCCGGTAAACCTCGTTGTTGTTAATACGGTAAGCCACAAAAAACGCGAAAAAACGGACAGTAACAGATCAAAGGTCATTGGGAGCTGTAAGCCCCTTAAGCCATGTCACTTTGACACAAAGTGCCCATGTCACACACTAGTCCAACGTCGAGGACTAGGACGTACCTTACTAATATTATAAAGAAAAAAGTCTTTGAGGTTGTCGCTTTTTTATTTTTATTATACCCTGCGATTTACTCTAGTTTCACCTGATGGTTATAGTTTGATTCAGTTAAAATGACGAAAAGTACTTAAAACCAACCACTACGGAAATCTATTGTTTCATTGTTGTCTTCAAGTATAGGGTTGTAAAACGCATAAACAATAGAACAAATAGTAGCTACTCCAGTACACGTGCCAGACTTAGGTCAGTTTTATGACCTCTCTTTGTTATCTATTCCTTTCATAATTAGCAACAAATTAAGTTGTAAATCCCACGTTAAGTTACATTTTCGTAACTTTAAGTAAAATAAACTATACGTGACGTCTATTCACCCTTTTTTTAAGGCATCTAGATCATGATTGTGCGGGAATACCACGGGAAGACAGATGACGGGAGCGAATTATGAAATAATTTGATTAGTTACCGCATCTACCGTTTGTATAAGATCAAATACAGTTCTACAGGAATGTTGACGGATAGTCAAAATCATCAAGTTTTTATGAAACGTCAAAAATACTCGGTTAGTAAGATGTAGGTACATGACACTTCCAATCTTATGCCAAAACAATAGATGTGAACAATAGGTGCCAACTATCAGGCATTGAAGGTGTCGACCATTGGGACATTTACCTTATAATATGAATATATAGGGAAATAGGGGCAAGTCACGTCACCTTTTTCTATGGTCAAACAGCGTAATTTTTTTGATCTTTATGTATTGAATATGTTGAAGTTAGCCGTTTTACGAGTATTTTGTTCATGTTTATTGGTAATGTAAGAATAATACATTTTTACCGTCTCAACTACTTTATTACATACTAGCTGCCCGTGCCGCCTGCGCCCGGGTATATTGTATTTGCAAGTGGAATATGGAACAGTCACTTTCTCAGTTAGCATATCAAGTATCAAGATTAGGACATCATACTAATTTAAGACGTTTGACACATTTGATAATGATATTACTGTAGCCATTTAAAAAGTTTTTTTAAATGAATCTGTGGGTTATATTTCACTATTTTCACTAGCCAAACACTAGCGGCTTCCTGTCACTGAAAGTGTTAAACGAATATATTTACTGTGCCCAGATTCATATTCATATTCATTTATTGCATTTATGGGTGGATTTCAACGTGTCCGCTCCCATCCTGTATATATGTATAGGTACTATAGCTGTTGCCAGCAAATGTAAGTTTGTTTAGTTTTAGAGGTTAATTCGTGGCTGCACGCGAGCACACAATGAACGCGCGTCGACAGGAAAAATAGCGGCAAAAACTGTAAAAACGCATTAAAAATGAGCTTGTCTAGAACAAAGAAGCATTAGCGGGCATCTTCTGGTGGCTTTAGCCTTACATAGAATGCCGTAGCGTGATTAAATCCTACAAATATTAGAAATAAAAGTGGATCTTACTTACTCAATTAAGCAAAAACTACTAATCAGATACAATTTGGCACAAATAGTTTATAACTTTGATTACAACACAGGATACCTACTTTTCATCCCAAAAATTACTTATGGAATTTGACAGAATTCAAAATTGGACAAAGTTGTGGTAAAGACACTAGTATATCTTTACTACTAGGTACACTATATTCAGAGAAAACAATCGTACTAGAATAAATGGTTTCCACTAATATGTATAAATGGGCTAGGTACCTATCAGCCGAGATTATCTCAGTACGAATTAGTAAATGCACGCGATGCTTTTTACGCGACCGAGGCGGGTTGTGTATATCGAGTACCTATATGCATGAGTGTATCTCAAATGTAATTCTGACATACGTAAGGAAATGGGCGACAGTATAAAATACCACAAACTGATTCTGATCACGAAGGAAGCTACCTTACAAAGGATAATATTATGATACTGGCTAGATATATCAAGTCAAATTGAAACTAATTAAAAAACAAGATACAACCCAATGCCGTAAAACCACACATTCATAAAACACTCAATAAAAGCTGACCGACTGATATCCATCTCGTTTCCACCCCTCACTGGCTGATATATCTATTTCACCTAACTTTTTTTTGAGTTTACGGAGTCACCGGCCAGTGCAGCGTCGGTTCATTGAAATGTGGCCAGTATGATGAACTTGAGATACTTGGACGCGCTCACGTAAGAACTGGTTTAAGCGAAAATTAGCCGTTGAAATAAATAAAAGCTATTTTGTCTATGGATTCGCGTTTTTCACAAATTTAAAATTTGAGCGCTTATTGTGCATGATGATTTTCAATAATGGAACGCAGTTTTCTTTAAAAAAAAACATTTTCGAAATTTCAAAACAGAATTCGATTCGAGCGCTCCTTTTTTCTTTTTCCGCTCTTATCGGCCAGCACGCAACGTACCAATTCCGATTTCAAAAAAGGAATGCCTGTCAAGCGATATCGGGACTGGTTTCGATATCTCGAAAAAGGGTAAAAATAACCGTTTTCGTATAAAAAAACGCTCCGTATAGAAGGGAAGTCGATTATCTCGAGCCGTAAGTGCGGTTTTGACTGTAATGTGTTAATAAAATTGTAAGCGTTTTGTCGGCGGTTTTAGTTGCGTGTGTATTAATTTGAGTTAAAAAATAAGGGTCCCTACCTACTGTACTGTATCCTGCCGAACATCGTCTGTTTTACTTGGGTCTATTTTAGAAGTTTAACAGTGATCATTATAACCTTTTCATAATGTTGTCGTGACAACTGATTAATACCAATTATTATATTAAGGTAGTTGTAGTAAGAAACCATTTCAACAGGCCAAGTGAAATTAAATTATGTACCTATGTCATAAAGACTTCATTTGATCCTTTTCCAGTTGATATGACAGTTATTTCGAGATGTTGCTCACTTAAGGTGGTTCGATTGCCATACAAAGCGTTATTTGACATTCGCAGGCTAACGGCGTGATATTTTAAGAAACTTATGTAACAAACTTTCATAAATTGGCTTCCCATTTGCGCCAAATTCCCCCTTTCCTAGAATAAACTTGTATAAACTAGATTAATTTGAGAAATTGGTTTGGGACGTGATATTTTGGGAAAACTATTTTTCTCAAATTAATCTAGTTTATACAAGTTTATTCTAGGAAAGGGGGAATTTGGCGTAAATGGGAAGCCAATTAATGAAAGTTTGTTACATATGTAAGTTTCTTAAAATATCACGCCGTTAGCCTGCGAATGTCAAATAAAGTTTTGTATGGCAATCGAACCACCTTAAATCTCCTGAAGCATATCAAGCCAACCAGCTCGTGTTTTTATATATACCTAATACAGCTGTACAGAAATAGGGCAAAGGTGAAAAATTATTTTTAATTCCAAGAAAATTGCAGCAATAATAATTTAACTGAAGTTTATATATATTTCCTGCGTCGTTTCCGATAGTTAGGTACTGCTACTACAACATAGCCATTAAATCTCATTCAACGCGGAACCATATTGTATGGTAGGTAGGTTTGTATTTATACTTATATGTTCTCGTATTTATGAATTTGCGTTCAATATCTTTTCTCAAAACAAGTTTCAGTTTTATTTCGGACACCTGCTGGTATAACAGTCATTTATCGCTACAAATACATCTGTCTCGTTTTGAAGTGCATGAGAGATTTATCAGTTTCGATAAACGGCCTCGTGCGTTAAAAGCGTAGTCGGTCTGCGACAAAATTGAGAAATAGGTATTTGTACAAACTATTGCCGTCGCGTTGCGCCCAAGCGACCGCGTGCGATGCGCGATAGGGACAACCGCAGCTCAGACCGATTTTCACTACAAAATCTTGACAAGATCGATGCTTTGTATTCCCCTGTTTTCTCCGCCAAACCTGCGCTGATTCAATTATGTTTGGTGTTGAAATTTAGAGGAAGAGTAGATCTATGTTTTTATTATATTGTTTTAACGTAAAAACTTTTCATATTTGTTTGGTAGTCATCTGAATATGACAGTAAAAATGGGGCATTTTTAGGTTTTCGAAAATTCGTATCTGTTTTGGTAATTATTTTTTGGGAAAAAGTAAATGACAGGGGCATACATACAGTATACCTAAATTTTATAAAAAAAAACGAGTCCTCTAGAGGAATAAACCAGGAAGGAAATAGGGGAATACGTTTGTATGGAAAAATGCTGCTAGGATACCCTCTTAATGGACATGAGACGGGCCGTCAAATCCCCGTTTCCCGTACCCGTGCGGTCGATGAGCACCCGCGGCGTATGACGTTGTTCGTTCCCGGGTATGCATTGCTAAATACTTTGCAATTAGAGCACAACGTGCATTAAGATTTGAGATAGTATCACATAAATTTCGCGCTTGCGTCTGATACCCGTCCCTTTCTTATTCCTCTTTCTGATAGAGACGGTATCATGCTCGAATAGGTTGTATCTGCAATCGAGTTGCAATTGTACGTACGCCGTTTCGTCAGTAAATGGAGTTTGGAGCCAGATCAAAACGGTTACTTTGCCACGCTCATGTCTAACCTACGAGTATCTTGAAAAAATAAAGCGATTAATTAGACTTTAATTCGATACCGATGATGACATGAACGTGGCATGGTTTCCAATATTAAAAAGTTAGCGTCTTTAGTAAGTACGTTTCGAGCAAATTCATTTTAGGAACGAAAACTTCGATCCAATGTTTAAAATTCGAACGCATCCTGAACTCGAGCAAAATAATTCAGAACGCAACTTTATCTGGCTAATGAGAATTTGTGAGTTCAATTTTTAAAATTCGAACGCCTTGGAGCGAATGCTGCCAGAGACGCTAACTTTTTAAACATTTTCTGGCTTACTCACCGAGGTTAGCGGTCATGATGTCCTGGTCTTTAGGTTTTTTCTTTCTAGGCCTCCCTTTCTGTCGTGGCGGGGGCGCGGCGGCTCCGTTGAAGAAGCCCTTGGCGACGTCGGGCTCCCCCCGGAACTCGGGGGAGGGGTAAGGGGGGTAGTGGGCCGGGGGCACGTAGGGCCCTGGGCAGAGTTGTGGGGGCCCGGGAACTGCCATGTGGGGGCCGTATTCGGGCATCGTTTCGTAGTGCAATCTGCAAGGAAGATGAGTCTATGAAACAATTTTATATGAAACCGGATATATATATATATACTCCGAATATCTACTTTTACTCATTGCGTAGGTACAAGATGAATAAAAAAAAGAGAGTAGCTGAGTTTTAATACAGTAGTCAAGAGAGTAATAAATAGCATCTAACAGACGCATTTTGATTTAATATATACCATTCTTACTAAAATGAAATTGCTAAAGCAAATACGTCTCAAAATCTCTTGTTCTTGAAATGTCCAACATAGTGATGAACGATCATAGATTGCTAGCTTATTCACGCTTTAAATCCACAATTTTTCCTTACAGAGACTATTCCTCCTTACTTCCTAATCTGCCTCGCAAGCCGACAATCCGTACGAGTTTCCCGCGCTCGCCACCAGATCTGCCGTTGCATTATCAACCTTACCACAATCTAATAGAGATCATCTGCAATACACCGCACTGTCCCGTATCCCAAACGAATCCTAGAAGACCCTAGACAGCCCGTTGAACACTAGGTCGCGTTAGTTAGACCAACAGTTAATAGAGCTCACCTCACAAGAGTACAGCACTGCGTGAACGCAGAGAAGCATAGCCCATTTAAAACCAGGTCCCACGCCACCAGCTATGCCGTTGCAATATGAACTTTACCACTCACTAATAGAGCTCACCTGCAATACACCGCACTTCTTTATCACGAACGTGTCTTCCTGGAAGAGTACAGCACAGCGCCAGAGAAGCACAGCCCGTTGACTAGGTCGCGTCATCAGCTCTGCCGTTGCAATATGAATCTTACCACCAGGTAATACAGCTCACCTTACAAGAGCACATCACAGCGCGCAAGAGGGCAGCCCATTGATCACCGGCGCCCAGGCCACCAGCTCTGCCGTTGCAATATGCACTTTACCACCTATTAATAGAGCTCACCTGCAATACACCGCACTGTCCCGTATCCCGAACGTGTCTCCCTTGGTTAGAAGAGTACTACACAGCGCGCAAGAGAAGCACGGCACGTGGAATACGAGGTCCCGCGCCCGCATCACCAGCTCCGAAGCCGAGATGGGGGTGTTGCAGCGCGCACAGCGTTTTGAGCCGTATAGCCTGGGAATAGAGTTCATCTTTAAATAACGGTTTGTGGAAGATATAATTTTTAGGACTGGACTAAGCACTTTCTGATTAGCATTAGAAGATGTTTATAGTGAGAGTCATATTAGGCAGATTTGTTTTTAAAACGCCTTAACTACTCACTTATTGGTACTAAGCTAAAACTACATCCAAAATTAGGATACAGTGTCCAAAACAGAGGCAACTTTTTCGTTTTCACGCATTTGCCTAATTACTGTGATTGCATCAATACAATGTTTTTCTACAGTAACACAAATATGCAGACTCTTTCATAACATAAAAAAACACATCTCAAGTATCTCTATCTCTCTATCGCACTCGCGCACACGATAGAAAAGGAAACACAAGAACGAATTTGGAGTATCGCGGTAGCCGCTCACATTCCGAAAAAAATAATTGCGCGATTCAGAAAGCCGCCCGCACGCTACAGCGCCATCTACGGGCAAATTCGAACACAGCTCCGCTGTCAGTATAACCCGACCGAGCGCAGTAGACAACTGTCTCGAAAGAAAAAGCAGCATTTCGTATGTCTAGTTGGCTTGGTCGGGTAATGATGCTCGCAGTGTGGTCGCGATACCATCGTTCGTGCAGGCGCGCCACGACACAACCACGTGTTCATAAACAGTCTAAGCGCATTTATTTTCTTATTAATACTATGAATATATAGATAACAAGTTTAAACCGGTCCCAATAAGACTTAGTCTTCCTAGGTTGGAAGGTCAGATGGCAGTCGCTTCCATTAAACCCTTGACTCTTTTAGGATAAAACCGGGGAAAATGCTAGGAGAATATACGACAAGATTGAGTAGGTAAACCACTTTTTGTTGGTGCGTTGTGGTGTGGTTGTGGTTAATGGCCCTAAAAGGACATCCAAAAGGTCGGAATTTTGCGTGACGTAATACCTATGTGGACGGTATCTAAAGATGGAGAAAATGTGATATTGCTGTGTTAACCTCCTAATAAGGCTAATGGGCCTGCTGAAAGGGCTTATTTGCTTAAAATTAAATAAATAATAAATAAATGACATTTATTTCAGGCAAAACACCCATATCATACAAAACAAATAACTCTTTTCGTATTGATTAAAATTTCAGTGTTATTAGCATTTTATGGTGGGCCTGAAAAGGATAGGTTACTAATCCATCGTCCTCAGCACATTTCAACCCAATCCCCATATTACTTACGACACCCACGGCTGAAAATGGGTGGTGCTATTCGTCAGAGATATCAGGATACTTCAACGGATATAAGTTTTATTCAAACATATTTCGAAAGAAAAATATGTGGTACAGCTCATTTGTACCGATACTCATCTCACGAGCAATCCCGTAGAACCAGTAGCCAGCTCGCATTCCTACATTTCCCACCGGCGTAATTAATAGAAACGTACTTAACCAAATTCTGATAAATCCAGGGCTGACAACGTTATAATTTCGCTTAATTAAGAGTGGCATATGGTTTGAAATCATTCTCATCATCATCATCATTATCTGAAAGAAATGAAAGATACATGGAACGTGCCGTAGTCCCCACGCTGACCCAGTGCGGATTGGGGACTTAACTGGTTTAAAGTATCCTACTAATATTACAAATGCATACTTAGGTGTTTACGTTTGGATTTGGATGTCTGTTGCTCAATCACGCAAAAACGGTTGAACGGATTAAGAAGATACTCTGCTTCAAAATTGAGTTGCAAGATTCCACCCGAACAAACATAGTTAGGTACATAGTTAGGTACTTAGTTAATAGAAAGCTTATAAAAAGCTGTATCGTTATACAGGGTGACTGGTAATTCGACCTATTCCTTGAAAGGGGTTACCTATACTGGAGCTAATTTGCAACAATTTATGTCCAGTCAACCAGGGGTCAAAGTCAAAACACGATTTTTTTTTAATTTTTCGAGTTTTTAGTTTGTTTTTTGTTGCTGATTGTGACAAAAATGTTTTTTTACCATCCAAATGGAAGTACTTTTGTCACGATAACCAGCTTGGCTGCAAGGAGATTTTTTTTCATACAAACTAAAAACTCGAATATCTTGGAAACCAGCGAGTTTCGACCCCTGGTTGACTGGACATAAATTGTTGCAAATTAGCTCTAGTATAACCCCTTTCAAGGAATAGGTTGAATTACCAGTCACCCTGTATTTGAAAAGCACTTAAATCTAATGATTGAAATAAGTAAAACGTGGTAAAACTATACGCCTCTATGTTTAATAGGTATTACCTCAAATTGTGACCATACATCGCTTTTAGTACTATGAACCGCGATATTGTAAGAAAATTGTAAGTTAATCTTAACTACCAAAGCGTAATTAATTTTTGAAAATTTATCGAGCAGCAATGTAATGCTTACACTCATTTGACACATAGAAGAAGCGGGCTACTTGTGACAGTTGTGACGTCACGTCAGTAAGACAATGTAAGTGATACATTGCGTGCTGAATTATTTTATAAGGAAAAAAAAGTTGGTAGTTAAGAAAAAAATTGTTGCAATATCGGTTCATAGCCCTAACACCTACCTCTGGTTACAATTTGATGTAATATTAAAAATACACGAAATTATAAGTACAATATTTCCCTTTGAAATTCTAGATAAACGAAGCAACATAGACGACTTTGTTCGTTAAAATTCTAATATTATAGGTCTGGAATAAAGTAGGTACAGGTTTAGTGCTTTCCAGTAACTTGAAACGAAAGTTACTAGACTATTGATAGACAACCCTATTTTTCAATCGTGATACAGTGCTCGGACCACACCGATGTCTCACTCGGGAATCGAACCTATCTCCCATCTCGTTGCTTAAATTACCGCCGAACCATTCGAAGACGTATTCCCAGCCATTGTTAAATGAACCCTATCTTCTTTGGCGTCTGGTCGAAAATTCTTTATATGGTTTCGGGGAACAAATACACGCATACCTAAAACATGGATATGAACCTTATGAAGCTTTTCTTTAAGTTGAAATTTCTTTGTTATTCTAGCATTGGTTATACCTACATACCTTTACTGTACAAAATACAAATGTCCAAAGACGATTTAAATGTAGGTACAGTCGGCCGCATAAGTTGCTGAACATCTAAGTACAACATGACGTTTAATGTGACACGGTACAAATGTGTTAAGCGAGCGTTATTCCCGGTTGTGCCCTAAAGGAGCCCGGGATCCGCTTTGACACCTAACCCCAACATTTGGCATAGGCACTAGTTTTACGAAAGCAACGGCCATCTGACCGTCCAATCCAAGCCAGAGGGAAAACTAGACCTTAAATTGGTATTACACCGACCTCACGATGTTTTCCTTCACCGAAAAGCTAACGGTAAATATTCATTGGTACGAGGCGTACGAGCTGGATTCGAACCCACGAACGCCGCTTGACAGACGCATGCCTGAACCACCTAGGCTACCGTAGCTTTTTTTTACCAGGTCATACAGATTGAGTAAAACAAATTCGTCTTTCCTTTCGTCGATAGTTCATGGTTTCCGTGTACATAAATTTCATTTTTGTACAAGCTTTTATTGCCGACTGTACTTTTCTGTATACCGTCATCAACTACTCATTGAGAAGATTCTAACGAGCCCGGACTCAACGGGGTTAAGTACTGAATTCCCATGGCCACCTTCTGTCTCCATCATCAGATCAGCTCGATGGTACCATAATATTGAATTGTCATCCAAACTATACCTTTAACCAATATTTCAGCTCAATCGGTTGAAGATATCTGCTTCAAAATTGAGTTGCTAGATTCCACCCGAACAAACATATTGTGGCATAACGTACAAATACGAGTAGGTACTCGTAGTTAGTTAAATACATCGCAAGTTAATATAAAGCTAGTAAAAATGTTTTAATTGCATGAAATCATATAAGAGGAATTTTTTTTAATTTTAAAAATTCCACTAAAGATTTGGCTTTATAGGGTCATTTCGCCGGTTACGCGACCACCTGTGGTTAGCGACCACTTGAAGAACATGGTTTTTTCAATTGAAGATAACATCAATTCTACAGAGCCTATTGAAACAGTCAGCCGTATGCCTTATTGTTTGTAGTTATGGAATAGGAATTTACAAAAAAAAACGAGAAAATATGCTTTCAGTTTGTTAAGGTTTTACGTTATTGTCTAATTGTCTATGATCTGTATCTATAGTTTGTGTTAAGACGTTGTCATGTCACTTTGTTTTGAAGAAAATAAAACGAAATGGTGTACGGACGTGAATATTAGTTTTACTGTTTAATATTAGGAATATGGTGACTTCCGCGTGTGATTCAGTATTTAAGAGGTTATGGGCTGCCCCATATTCTTTATTTTCAAAAATTAAAAGTAAAATATTCAAAAATTTTGAAAAATATTTCAAAATTTTTGTATAAGCTTGTTATCGGAACAGAAGACCTACAAGAGCAAAATATGGCTCAACCAAAACTACAAAACGTGATTTGTCGGTTAGAAGATGGAAATAATTTTCATAATTGGAAATTTAGATTGGAGTTGTCATTGGAGGAAAAAGGCCTTGGTGATATAGTGGCCTGTGCTAATGTGGAGGACAAAGATAAAAAGAGAGATGCAGAAGCTAGACCGCTAATTGTACAATGCATAGGAGATAAATTTTTGGAAATCGTAAAAGGGTGTAAAAGTGCAAAACAGATGATGGGTTCCTTGGAAAATATTTTTACAAGAAGAAGCGTAATGAATAAATATAATTTAAAAAGAAGATTGATTGAGTTGAAATGTGCCAGTAACGAAAATTTACAAGATTTTTTTTTGATATTTGACAAGCTTGTAAGTGACATTGAAGTAATGTCAAAAATGGATGAGTCAGATAAAGTGGTACATTTGCTACTCGCTTTACCAGATAAGTACAATAGTGTTACAACAGCTTTAGAAGCAATTAATGAAGAACTGACTTTGGAAAAGGCAAAAAGGACTCTACTTGATGCAGAAATTCGAATGAAGGACATGATCATACCAAACCAAGATAATGCATTTAATATAGAATGCTGGAATTGTAACGAAAGAGGGCACAAAGCAATATATTGCCAAAAAGGTTTTCAAAACAAACTGAATTATACTTCCCAACGAGGAGCTCCTGTCCGAGGTGGTGAATCATATAGACGTGGTCGTGGCAGAATGCAGGGACGCCTTCGTAGTGCCAATAGAGCATCTACATCAAGGAATGATGCAACAATAGCCCATGAAGAAGGTGTCGAGGAAGTGGGTTGTATGATTGATGGAGAATTCAATTTAACTTGTAAGGCATTCTTTAGTGAATCAATTTCTTTTGTGGTGGACTCTGGTGCATCACAAAATTTCATATCTGACCAATATACACAATGTTTGATAAACATAAAAAACTTAAAGCATCCTATAAGAATTAACACAGCTAATGGCGAAAAGTTAATTGCTCATCAAAGTGGGAGTTTACCAATAAAATGTGGCAGTGTTAAGTTTAATGTCGAGGGACTTATAGTGGCAAATCTAGCCTATAATCTTTTGTCTGTACGAAAACTTCTTGAAAAACCAAATGAAGTCATATTTAGAAATAAATATGCGAAAATTACCTTTTTTAATGGGTCCACTATATGGGCATACAATAATGGCAAACTTTATATTTTACAGGGTGAAATTGTAACAGAGGATGGAGTCGCGGCTATACATTCAGCGGATGGCATGTTGTGGCACAGACGTTTAGGACATACCAGCTCTAAAACTTTACAAAGGCTACAGCTACCACTTAACAACAACGTATGTAATGCATGTATGAAAGGTAAGGCAACAAGATTACCATTCAAAAAGTTAGAGCGACCTAGGTCACGTCAGGTCTTTGAATTGTTGCACAATGATATAGCGGGTCCATCCAGAATTCCAACTATACAGGGTGAAATCTATTTTCAAACAATTATTGACGATTTTTCACACTTTTGTGTAGTTTTCTTGTTAAAAAGGAAATCGGAAGCAACTGAAAATATCATCAATTATATACATCGATACGAAAATGAATTCGAAAAAAAGGTAAAAAGGATAAGAAGTGACAATGGGGGCGAATACACTTGCAATAAACTACGACAACTTTGTAATGAGAAGGGTATAGTTTTGGAATATAGTTTACCATATTCGCCAGCTAGCAATGGCGTTGCAGAACGAATGAACCGTAGTTTATATAACAAAGCAAGGACAATGCTTATTGAAACTAAGCTACCGAAGAATTTGTGGGGTGAGGCTGTAAAATGTGCAGCTTATCAGTTAAACCGCTGTACCTCTATGGCAATTAATTACAAAACTCCGTGTGAAATTCTTTATGGGACAAGAGACTTAAACAAACTTCGTGCATTTGGTGCAAAGGCGTGGGCTTGCATTTTACCAAAACCTGATAAACTTTCTGAAAGAGCATGTGAGTGCAGAATGGTAGGATATAGTAGGACAGGATATAATTTATGGGATGTTAAAAGCAATAAAATCATTGTGTCGCGAGATGTGAGATTCGATGAAGATGATATTGTTTATAGTGAAAGTAATCTAACTGATAACGAGCATGAGTGGCAAAGAGTTAGTGTTTCAGATTTTAATCAAGAAAATAATGATAAAATTACTGAACCAGAACAAGGTAATGAAGACAGAGAAGGGGTTATCGTTGATAATAATAATATTGATGAGGAAATTATCGAACCACGAGAAATATTTCAGGACTGTACTGAAGATAACTTAACTGAGAGAAGCGACATTACAAATGAACACGAGATAAGAACAAAAAGTGGAAGAATTGTTAGGCCTCCGAAAAGATTAGAAGATTATGAAACACATGTTGCCTACTGTTTGTGTACGGGTGATCCAGGTTCTTACAAAGAAGCTGTCGAAAGAGGTCGTGAATGGCAAGACGCAATAGACAAAGAATTAAATTCCCTAAAATGTTTGGGAACCTGGGAAGAATCAGAATTGCCTACAGATAAAAGGGCTATAGATACCAAATGGGTATTTACTACTAAGAAAGATGGTACAAAAAAGGCCAGATTAGTGGCGAAAGGATTTCAAGAAGAAACAATGTTTAATGTTTATTCACCTGTAGCTCGCATGCCTACAATTCGTATGATGCTTAGCCAAGCGGTAAAACATGATATGTATATGAAACAATTAGATGTTCCAACGGCCTTTTTAAACGGCTTTTTAAAGGAAGACGTGTATATAAAACCACCCTTAGGAGTAAAAGTTGAAAAAGGAATAGTTTTAAAACTAAAAAGATCTCTGTATGGATTAAAACAGGCACCAAAATGCTGGAACGAACGACTTCATGGCTTTTTAGTTGGTAAAGGATTTGCACAATCGAAATATGATTTTTGTTTATATGTCTTGGAAGATGTATTTTTATTAGTTTATGTTGATGATATCATTTTAATGTCAAAAAGTAAAATAAACCTAAATAAAGCACATGAATTTTTAAAAATTGAATTTAATGTCAAGGACCTTGGAGAGGTGAGTGCTTATTTGGGATTGGATATTGTGAGAACGCCAGAACTGATTTCGATTTCTCAAGAATCAGCAATAAATAGATTGCTTGATAAATTTAACATGTCAGATTGCAAAGGAGCAGAGTCGCCAATGGAAGTAAACTTCGCAATAGATGAAAATGAAACTATCTACTTGGATATGCCATATCGTGAGCTCATAGGTTGTCTTTTATACTTAGGTACTTCTAGTAGACCTGACATTTGTTTTGCCGTGTCTTTCCTAAGTAGATATTTGGATAGGCCCACTATATCGCTGTGGAAAGCAGGTAAGCGTGTATTGCGGTACCTAAAACAAACAAAGTCAAAAGCTCTCGTATATAAACGGGATGGCAGTTGTCACTTAGTTGGCTATAGTGATGCTGACTGGGCTGGCGACAGAATAGACAGAAAAAGCGTGAGTGGTTCTGTAGTCTTCTATGGCAATAACTTGTTGGCCTGGTTCTGTAAGAAACAAAACGTTGTTGCCTTATCAACGGCCGAAGCTGAATATATAGCTGCGGCTCTTGCGTCTGCGGAGTTAGTCTATTTAAAGGGATTGTTGCAAGATTTTAACTGTCCGTCAAATTCAATGTTGCTTGTAGATAATCAAAGTGCGATTAAATTAATGGAGTCAAATGAAAACAGTAAAAGGTCAAAGCACATTGATATTAAATACCATTTTATTAAAGATTTAATTAGTAAACGAGAAATAATCGTGAAATATGTAAGCTCGAATGAAAATGTAGCAGATATTTTGACAAAAGCATTAGGAAAACAAAAGCACAACTATTTTGTACAAAAACTAGGCTTTAATTGAATGGTTTCTTATTGATATAGGAACGTAGATAGAGGTACCATAATGAGAATGAGTGATATAATAATTATTACGTTATTTGTTTCAATTTCAACATACGTATTTGTATTTTAGGCAAACTAGAGTAAGATTCTTGAAATTGAGGGGGGAAAGGATTTGTAAGGATTTGTTAAATAACGCAGCGATGCGCACGCACAAATAGGTGCCTAGGTACATAACATGAAACAACATAAGTTAATGTTTTGTGTATTCATGTTCTCTGGTTTGATTTTAATTATAATCTTCTAGGTAGTTTTTTTTGGTTGCTTATTTTATACCAATTCTTATTTTGAGGTAAATTAGAATTGAGGGGGGATGTTAAGGTTTTACGTTATTGTCTAATTGTCTATGATCTGTATCTATAGTTTGTGTTAAGACGTTGTCATGTCACTTTGTTTTGAAGAAAATAAAACGAAATGGTTTACGGACGTGAATATTAGTTTTACTGTTTAATATTAGGAATATGGTGACTTCCGCGTGTGATTCAGTATTTAAGACAGTTCACCAAGTCAGCTAAGTGGTCGCTAACCGGCACATGCAATTAGGTGGTCGCCAACCGGCGAAATGACCCTACTACGTGTTTTTGACAATTTAGCTCTTAACTTTGGTAATGTGATGTCCATAGGAGAGACGGGAACCTAATTATCTGTACAGTGTACAAAAATATGGTCCACCACCCTACGGTTGAGGTTCATTTGAACGGCATGAAATAACAAGGTCGATTTCCACGTGCAATAAACAAAAAAACATTGAACTAGACTAATCAATTACATAAAGTATTAAAGTAGTAAAAGAGTAAAAAAGTAGTAGAGGGTAAAAAACAAAAAGACAAAAAGGAAAGGGTAAGCTCACTCAAAGAATTAACGCCATAAAATACGCCTTATAGATTGGGTATTTATATTAAACACATCAAATCATGCTCTCTCGACAGCCCGAAGCTCGCGCGAAAAGGAAGCTGTTACGTCTGTAATTCGTTGATGCAACGTGAACAGAAATAGGGGGATTGTACCTTTTAGCCCTGTTGAACATAATACTACCAAGTAGTTCTGGACAGTCAACGGTGCCATTAATAATTTTTAGGATGTATACACCGTGGCCGTGAATAACCCGAAAGATTTAAACCACGTATTTTTGACGACAGTACGAGTAAATCATGTTGTATCAACATGGGTCTAATTATGTGTCTTAATTAAATTACTATTTAAGTACAAATTAAATCTTATTAATTGCCCGCTTCTTTGTGAACAACTCTTTAGTTGAGAAACTCAAGTTGAAGTACAGAGAGCGAGCATATGTAACACTTCACGAATCGCTCCGAAATCATACGACGAACGGCGAATGCCGTGACTTGTGTTCCATGACAAGAAGTGTCAAGTTATGCTCAAACCTTTAGAGTTTAGGGTGTGTTAGACTGGAGATTTTTTAACTTTTGATTTGTTTCAAATAATTAATATCTCCTTAATTATGAGTTTTTGGACTATATGTTACATAACTTTATATACTCTAATTAGGCTCTAGTATCGTTAGCTTAAATCTTTCGGGTTATTCACGGCCACGGTGTATATATAATGTCGGCAAATTTTAGGATGTACATATATAATGTCGACAATTGAAGCTACGGTAGCCTAGTGGTTCAGGCATGCGGCTGTCAAGCGGCGGTCGTGGGTTCGAATCCCGGCTCGTACCAATGAGTTTTTCGGAACTTATGTACGGAATTACCGTTAGCTTTTCGGTGAAGGAAAACATCGTGAGGAAACCGGTCTAATCCCAATAAGGTCTAGTTTTCCCTCTGGGTTGGAAGGTCAGATGGCAGTCGCTTTCGTAAAACTAGTGCCTATGCCAAATCTTGGGATTAGGTGTCAAAGCGGACCCCGGGCTCCTTTAGGGGCACAACCGGGAATAATAACGCTAGGAGGATGAACCTTAGCGGCGTGGGTACAACACACAATGTGGACTGATGACCTGGTAAAGGTCGCGGGAGTCCGCTGGATGCGGGTGGCGCACTGGCGCAGGACCGGTCACTTTGGCCTATGTCCAGCAGTTGACGTCTTTCGGCTGATATGATGATGAACCTTATAGCGACCATTAGATCTCAGAGAAACTTTTGTCAAAACTGGTAGACCACTTTCTTTGCCGACTACAACCCACCATATTTGAATTTAGCTCTTACTTCGGACTGCGCTCTACACTATCATAAAAACTTGCCTTCCCTCACAAACCGCTCTTATCGCCTTTAAAACGCTGCTGAAACGCTAATGCGTGAAGATAACCTTGTCGGGCGTTAGCGCTAAGGTTCCGCTTATTGTTTCGCCGAGCGGAACTAAGGCGTAACAGAGGCGGATCATGCGCTTGCTTATAACGGCGGCGGAGCGAAAGGAAGAAATGATAAAACTCTGCACGAGTTTAAAATAATCATACCTACTATTCATAGCACTATACGGACTCGGTTAAAGTTCTTATTTTAAGAGTCCCCGGCAAGCTGGCAGCAAAATGGCAGTCAAACGTAATTTAGCTAGATTACGGTTCAGGCATGCGGCCGTCAAGCGGCGGTCGTGTGTTCGAATCCCGGCTCGTACCAATGAGTTTTTCGGAACTTATGTTCGGAATTACCGCTAGCTTTTCGGTGAAGGAAAACATCGTGAGGAAACCGGTCTAATTCCAATAAGGTCTAGTTTTCCCTCTGGGTTGGAAGGTCAGATGGCAGTCGCTTTCGTAAAAAACTAGTGCCTATGCCAAATCTTGGGATTAGGTGTCAAAGCGGACCCCGGGCTCCTTTAGGGGCACAACCGGGAATAATAACGGTATATATTAGGAGGAGGAAAAAAAAAGCACTACCAAAAACTTGCTACATGTCAAAACCACATGGAAAGGAGCGTGCTAAATATAAAACTTAAAGATAGAGTTAAATTATCGGTAATTAAAGCCAAATCAAAGAGCAAAAGCATTGGTAAGATAGTGAAGCAACAAAAGTGGCGCTGGACAGGCCACATGATAAGACAAAACTTAGGTAAATGGACAAAAGAAATAGTTGAGTGGTACCCAAGAGGAAATAAAAGAAAAAGAGGAAGACCCATTCTAAGATGGTCAGATGACCTTAAAAGGATTGGTGGAGGAGTGTGGCTGCGGGACGCAAGGGATCGCGAGGCGTGGAAAGCTTTGGAGGAGGCCTATGTCGGAAGACAAGTTGAGGTTGTCGATGGAAATAGTTACAAGTAGAAGTAAATAATAAGTAAAGTATGTAGTTTAAGTTTTCTCGAAAATTGTTAAACCTCTGCAATAAAGGCTATTTTTATTTTTATTTTATTTATATTAGGAGGATGGAGTGTATAAGTCCATCATTGTATGTCCATCATGATGTAAATATAATCCTATATTAAACTTTAACTTATTACGTAACTATGTAAGGTAAATGTCCCAATGCTCGACACCATAATGTCTTGTATTAGGTAGTGCAGTGACGGGCACTTTTTACTTGTCGCTAAACGGGTCTGTTTCCAACGGAGACACTGATCCAAAGTTGAAGAACTAGAGTTGTTCTTTTTGTGCAATATAAAACGTGTCACAGGGAGCTAAGCATCCAATATCAATTTGTTTTCAATCCAATACGTCCAGAAAAACCCAGGTTAACAAGTACCTTCACCGCTCCGGTGAGATTCAAATCGACTCTGCCGTCCTATTCAGATCAAGGCCAGTAAGTCGGTATTATTTTCATACTTCGACTTGTGGCTCTGAGGGCTACTATAGGGATGATGACTAAGATTTTTTTACGATGCCATTTCAACCAGTTTTGGAGAGGAACAAATGTTTGTATGGGAGCAACTACAATTAAAGGACATAAATACCTACCCAAAAAATTCAGACAAAGATTGACGTCGCTGGCGGCAGCCATAAACGTTTCATACTAATTGACACACAGATATGACGTCTAAGCTTTCAATTTTATGATTTTAATTCTAATTTATTACGATAATTTGATGTTTACTATCCATTTAGCAAAACGACGTTACGACGAATCATGCCTAGGCGCAAGCCCTTAAAAAAATCTGTTTAAAAACTGAATCGAACGACGCATTTCACAACCAATTCTCGTGAAATTTAGTTTTCAGTTTTAATAACTACTTATATGGTTTTTTTTGTCAATTCAAATTTTCGAAATGAAATAACAGAAAATATTTGAAAATGGACAGACAGACTCGTTAGAAACTACATATTATACCAGTTATCTCAATCCTTTCTGCGGTTACATTATCGATCAACACAAACTTTCACATACACTGGTATTAAACAAACTCACCGGAATAGTACTGCGCGCGCCCGATACCGAATACCGAATTTAATATCCGAGCCGATCGAACACACGCTCCCCAATTCGCCCCGGTACCAATAACAATAGAACATATTTGTAAGTAATACGTTACGGTAAGCGAATGGCCAATTTATGATACCCAATATTCGTTTCAGTGTAAGTAACTACTGTTATTTTATTTGTTATAAACGACTTAAAGGCGTTGACGCGGGATTTACTAGTAAATAAATGCGTTCGAGTGCGAGCCAAGTTCGTGTAATGCCCGTCCAATGTTGCACGCAGAGGCAACTTTGCACACTGGGCAGTTAAAGTAAATTAAATGTTGTCCGTAATGGTGAGTAATTACGGATTTGGGGTATGTATAAAATGACGAATAATGCTTTTGAAATTGATATCCCACATCGAATCACTTAAACACTGAAATTCAGATAGCGAACAAGATCTCGCAATTTTTTTTGCATCGCACTGTCATTTTTAATAAGTCATTCACACAGTCAAGTCTAATTTCCTCGGTGTGTTTACTCGTAAAATCATCAGCAAAAATATTAACAAATACTCAAAATGTACATGATCTCTTTTCGCAGTAATAACTTCACTTGGAAATACATATTTTTTTACATTTAATAGAATCTCGTAAGACGATTTTCAGACCACTTCAGTGAGGCCGCCTGTGCTGGTATTTCGTGCGCCACACAGTGTTCCCTTGAACCTCATTTTGAGACAGTCTTACGTTTTTGGATGATCGAATAGTTTATTGAACATTCCGGGCTTAAAGTATAGATTGCATTCGTTTCAAAACTATGATAGTGAGCCACGCGGGAGTTTTTGTCCTTCATTCGTGACATCTTTCTCTATTCGATCATCCAATAAAGTAAGACTGTCTCAAAATGAGGTTCAAGGGAACACACGCCATATTGTGAATGTACCTATTTACATATAACCATTGAATAAATAGTTGAACGAATGACCGAAGCGAATGAAGTTCTACGTTGAAACGTAGAACTTCATTCGCTTCGGTCTACGTTTCAGCTTGGGTGAAAAATCTTTCGTATGTCCGGCGTCTGTCCGGCTGTTCTCCTCTACAGGTCGCATTTATCAACCGATTCTTGTGAAATGTTGTGAGCAGGTTCAATAATTGTATAGATTTTTTTTTTTAAATCTTACCATCCGTATCGTACACAATGTTTTTCATCACTCGCAAGGTGTTTTTGAAACAAAATGAATACCTACCTACCAATCGCAATAAAAAAAAATGTCTATCGTCCACCTTGTATCTGTCGTGAGGCTCGCAAGGCAAAGACCCTTCGGCATACAGCCAAGATTTAAAATCACAGTTAATAGTTATTTATGATACAACTGCGGAAAGTAGGTAATTCCCAACGAGTGGCGATGACCAAAAACACGACCTTCAGGGAGTGTTTTTGATCGACACGAGTTGGGAATTACCTATCCGCACGTGTATCATACAACATTTTACAATGCATCATGCGAGGAAATAAAAAAAATATGCATAAAAGGTGAAATTTTAATTGTCACGAACTCACGAAATCTCATTCCCGCATAGTGTGCGGGAATATTGTACTGAAATCCATTCCGCACGGGCAGGTGCCGCCCGGCGCTGCTCGTGCTGGCATACACCACTTCCCGGTTTTATGTTGAACCATATAAAGGGGCACATTCAGAGCAAGTGCATTGTAAAAATATTTTACACAGATACTAAATAACTCAATTAAAATTTTTCAATATTAAAATAATTGAGTAAATCAATTACGTTTAGATTAATCTCCACTTATAATAAATCTCTAAATTAAAAAAAGAATCAGCCAGTTTGAAACTAAGCTTTGCGCGGTTCGAATGTTCTCAGCATCCCATGAACGGAAAAATATGAAACATTTTATATAGGTACATTATTATTCTAGCTGCAACTTAGGATAGTTTTTATCCGACTGCGACAGTTAATTAATTTTCCGAAATATACGACTTCATTTAATTTTTCATTTATTTTTATTGAAATCAAACGCTGCTCCAACTGTCAGCTATAAGAACCGTCAAATTTTCGTCAAAATGGCGGAATTGCTTTGCCTTTCACTAATTTAAATCCCGTCTACGATATACCTTTACGAGACAAATGCTAAAATATAAACCATAAAAAAATATTCGATTCTGATATGAGAACTTATATGCGCAAATGTCGTTTTATGTCGTAATTTCAATAAATGAAATCAACAAATTTGAACAATATAATTAACACGAATTTGTTTTTTTTGAATGACAATGGCACGCGCTCGGCGCATTCAGCCAAAGTACCTGCGGCGCTACCACGAAAACCGATACTCAATGTTCATATATTTGCATCCCTGTCACTCGAGTATGGTTAGTGCGATAGAGATAGAGATACCCGAATATTTTCGAATTCCGAAGTTCGTGGTTATAGCTCAGGAATCGAAAATATGGTAAATAATCATAATGTATTTTCTCGAAAAAGAATTTAAAATAAATAAAGTCAAATGGAGAAAAAAACAAAGCAAGAGGTTATATAGGTAATGATTAAGTTATAAGAGTTCAAAGTTTTAAGAGGGGGTATGTTCTGTCCCTTTTCCGCAAAACGCACCTTCATATGAAACGATTGTTTTTTACTATGACGCTCGAGTATATTGACGTCACAGTCCCTCATCGTTTTCTCACTCTAACAAGCGACATTAAAACGGATGTAGCTTCATAATTTTTTGAGATATTTGAATGGGAGTTTCATTATCTTCTATCTATTTATCTCCACTTATAATAAATCTCTAAATTAAAAAAAGAATCAGCCAGTTTGAAACTAAGCTTTGCGCGGTTCGAATGTTCTCAGCATCCCATGAACGGAAAAATATGAAACATTTTATATAGGTACATTATTATTCTAGCTGCAACTTAGGATAGTTTTTATCCGACTGCGACAGTTAATTAATTTTCCGAAATATACGACTTCATTTAATTTTTCATTTATTTTTATTGAAATCAAACGCTGCTCCAACTGTCAGCTATAAGAACCGTCAAATTTTCGTCAAAATGGCGGAATTGCTTTGCCTTTCACTTATTAGTAATTTAAATCCCGTCTACGATAGACCTTTACGAGACAAATGCTAAAATATAAACCATAAAAAAATATTCGATTCTGATATGAGAACTTATATGCGCAAATGTCGTTTTATGTCGTAATTTCAGTAAATGAAATCAACAAATTTGAACAATATAATTAACACGAATTTGTTTTTTTTGAATGACAATGGCACGCGCTCGGCGCATTCAGCCAAAGTACCTGCGGCGCTTCCACGAAAACCGATACTCAATGTTCATATATTTGCATCCCTGTCACTCGAGTATGGTTAGTGCGATAGAGATAGAGATACCCGAATATTTTCGAATTCCGAAGTTCGTTATAGCTCAGGAATCGAAAATATGGTAAATAATCATAATGTATTTTCTCGAAAAAGAATTTAAAATAAATATAGTCAAATGGAGAAAAAAACAAAGCAAGAGGTTATATAGGTTATTATAATGATTAAGTTATAAGAGCCCAAAGTTTTAAGAGGGGGTATGTTCTGTCCCTTTTCCGCAAAACGCACCTTCATATGAAACGATTGTTTTTTACTATGACGCTCGAGTATATTGACGTCACAGTCCCTCATCGTTTTCTCACTCTAACAAGCGACATTAAAACGGATGTAGCTTCATAATTTTTTGAGATATTTGAATGGGAGTTTCATTATCTTCTATCTATTTATACATAATAAATGCCTATGTCCTGACTGACTTATTCACTCAATCACTCGCTCACTCACTCATCAACGCACAGCCGAAACTACTAATCTTAGAGAGATGATTTTTGCACAGTATGTTGCTTTTATAACGTGGGCTAGGGATAAAAAGGGATTTTTGAAAATTCTACCCCTAAGAGGGTAAAATGGGGGTGCAAAGTTTGTATGGGAGAACCTTTTTTGTTTGAGCTATAGACTTAAACTATGTAGAAAAATTAGTTATTAGAATACAAATGAAACACTTTCAGCGTTTTGGAAAATTCCACCCCTACGGGGGTAAAATAGGGGTGCAAGGTTTGTATGGGGGAAACATTTTTTTTTTAATAGAGACTTAAAACTTTGTAGAAAGATCAGTCATAGAATACAAATAAAGAACTTTCAGGGTTTTAGAAAATTCTACCCCTAAAGGGGTAAAATAGAATGCAAAGTTTGTATGGGAAAAACTACTTTTTTTAAATAGAGACTTAAAACTTTGTAGAGAAATTATTCATTAGAATACAAATAAAGTACCTAGATTCAGTGTTTTAAAAAAATCTACCCCTAAGGGGGTAAAATAGGGGTGCAAATTTTGTATGGGAAAAAAACAATTTTTTTTTTAAATAGAGACTTAAAACTTTGTTGAAAGATTAGTCATCAGAATACAAATTAAGTACTTTCAGCGTTTTAGAAAATTCTACCCCTAAAAATATGGGGCTATAATAGGGGTGCAAAGTTTGTATGTGGGAAACTATTTTTTTTAGCTAGAGTCCTAAAACTTTGTAGAAAGATTATTTAAATACAAAGAAAGTACTTTCAGCGTTTTGGAAAATTTCACCCCTAAGGGGGTAAAATAGGGTGCAAAGTTTGTATGGGAAAAACATATTTTTTTTTAATAGAGACTTAAAATTTTGACGAAAAATTACTTATTAGAACATGAAAAATACTACATTCGGCGTTTTACAAAAATCATTCCCTAAGGGGGTTAAAAAAGGGTGCAAGGTTTGTATGGGGAACACTTTTTCTGAGCTAGACACTTAAAACTTTGTAGAAAGATTACTTATAAAAATACAAAAAAAAAGACTCAGCGTTTTGAAAAAATCTATCCCTAAGGGGGATAAAAAGGGGTGCAAAATTTTTATCAGGGAAAGTTTATGTTTTTGAGTTAGAGACTTGAAACTTTGTAGAAAGATTACTTATTAAAATACAAAAAAAGAACACAAATCGTTTTAGAAAATTCCACCCCTAATAGGGTTAAAAAGGAGAGCAAGCTTTGCATGGGCAACACTTTTTTTTGAGTTAGACTTAAAACTTTGCAAAAAGATTACTTATTAGAATACTAAAAAAGAACTTTCAGCGTTTTAGAAAACTCCATCCCTAAGGGGATCCTTAAGATCCTTAAGAAGGGTAGCCAGTGTTGTGTGGGAAAAACTTTTTTTTTTACTAGACTTAAAACTATTCAAAATGTTACTTATTAAAATTAATAATAAAGTACTTTCAGAGTTTTAGAAAATTCCACCCCTAAGGGGGTTAAGAAAGCTTTGTATGGGCAACACTTTTTTTGAGCTAGAGACTTAAAAGTTTACGAAAAAAGTTCTTTCAGCGATTAGAAAAATTCAACCTCTAAGGGGGTTTAAAATGGGGTTCAAATTTTAAATGGCGAGCAATAAAATTTTAAAGAGTGAGTAAGAGATTTTTAACTTCGGTCTTATTCTGTACGTTAAAAGACTACAAAACTGATTTCAGAGTTTTTCCAAATTCATCCCCTAAGAGTGTTAAAATTGGTTCAAAGTTTGAGTATTTCAAGGCATTTTTAAAGTATGAGATTTTTAACTTTGGTTTTAGACTGTTTGTTCACAAACTAGAAAATGAACATCAACTTTTTTTTTAATTATCCCCTAAAAGAGGGTTCAAATTTTGTATTGAGAGAAATCATTTTCTAAGACGATAAAAAGTTCTACGCGGACGAAGTCGCGGGCAACAGCTAGTACATAATAAATGCCTATGTCCTGACTGACTTATTCACTCACTCACTCACTCACTCATCAACGCACAGCCGAAACTACTAATCTTAGAGAGTTGATTTTTGCACAGTATGTTGCTTTTATAACGTGGGCTAGGGATAAAAAGGGATTTTTGAAAATTCTACCCCTAAGGGGGTAAAATGGGGGTGCGAAGTTTGTATGGGAGAACCTTTTTTTTTTGAGCTATAGACTTAAACTTTGTAGAAAGATCAGTCATTAGAATACAAATAAAGAACTTTCAGGGTTTTAGAAAATTCTACCCCTAAAGGGGTAAAATAGAGTGCAAAGTTTGTATGGGAAAAACTACTTTTTTTTAAATAGAGACTTAAAACTTTGTAGAGAAATTATTCATTAGAATACAAATAAAGTACCTAGATTCAGTGTTTCAAAAAAATCGACCCCTAAGGGGGTAAAATAGGGGTACAAATTTTGTATGGGGGAAACAATTTTTTTTTTAAATAGAGACTTAAAACTTTGTAGAAAGATTAGTCATCAGAATACAAATTAAGTACTTTCAGCGTTTTAGAAAATTCTACCCCTAAAAATAGGGGGCTAAAATAGGGGTGCAAAGTTTGTATGTGGGAAACTATTTTTTTTTAGCTAGAGTCCTAAAACTTTGTAGAAAGATTATTTAAATACAAAGAAAGTACTTTCAGCGTTTTGGAAAATTTCACCCCTAAGGGGGTAAAATAGGGTGCAAAGTTTGTATGGGAAAAACATATTTTTTTTTAATAGAGACTTAAAATTTTGACGAAAAATTACTTATTAGAACATGAAAAATACTACATTCGGCGTTTTACAAAAATCATTCCCTAAGGGGGTTAAAAAAGGGTGCAAGGTTTGTATGGGGAACACTTTTTCTGAGCTAGACACTTAAAACTTTGTAGAAAGATTACTTATAAAAATACAAAAAAAAAAGACTTTCAGCGTTTTGAAAAAATCTATCCCTAAGGGGGATAAAAAGGGGTGCAAAGTTTTTATCAGGGAAAGTTTATGTTTTTGAGTTAGAGACTTGAAACTTTGTAGAAATATTACTTATTAAAATACAAAAAAAGAACACAAATCGTTTTAGAAAATTCCACCCCTAATAGGGTTAAAAAGGAGAGCAAGCTTTGCATGGGCAACACTTTTTTTTGAGTTAGACTTAAAACTTTGCAAAAAGATTACTTATTAGAATACTAAAAAAGAACTTTCAGCGTTTTAGAAAACTCCATCCCTAAGGGGATCCTTAAGATCCTTAAGAAGGGTAGCCAGTGTTGTGTGGGAAAAACTTTTTTTTTTACTAGACTAAAAACTATTCAAAATGTTACTTATTAAAATTAATAATAAAGTACTTTCAGAGTTTTAGAAAATTCCACCCCTAAGGGGGTTAAGAAAGCTTTGTATGCGCAACACTTTTTTTGAGCTAGAGACTTAAAAGTTTACGAAAAAAGTTCTTTCAGCGATTAGAAAAATTCAACCTCTAAGGGGGTTTAAAAGGGGGTTCAAATTTTAAATGGCGAGCAATAAAATTTTAAAGTGTGAGTAAGAGATTTTTAACTTCGGTCTTATTCTGTACGTTAAAAGACTACAAAACTGATTTCAGAGTTTTTCCAAATTCATCCCCTAAGAGTGTTAAAATTGGTTCAAAGTTTGAGTATTTCAAGGCATTTTTAAAGTATGAGATTTTTAACTTTGGTTTTAGACTGTTTGTTCACAAACTAGAAAATGAACATCAACTTTTTTTTGAATTATCCCCTAAAAGAGGGTTCAAATTTTGTATTGAGAGAAATCATTTTCTAAGACGATAATAAGTTCTACGCGGACGAAGTCGCGGGCAACAGCTAGTTTATAAATATGTTTTTAAACCTAACTGACGCATTAGTGCCAGATACAAAACTCATTACGCCCATTGGCGTAATTAAGGCTATTGTAGCTATGTGTGTGTTATGAAACCCTTTACGAGCAAGTGTGATGAAAACATTACTCTTGTTAACAGCTGTGTGCATTGTGCACCGCGTCGCTTTCTGCACTGCATACTGCACTTTAGTCAAATATATGCGCAACGCACTGACCGTTACAGTTATCGCGGCACAACATCTTCATCGCCCTGCTGAATGTATACGTTTAAGAAAACACGTACAGACTAGTGCTAAATGTATGGTTTATTTATACGGAGAAAAGGCCTGGCGGCTCGTAACAACAAGGTACTAAATAGCCTACGAGCGCTTTTATTGATTTAAGGATTCGTTATGTTGACTTTTGTGGTGCTGGCGTAAAATGCTACGTATTCCCTGGACCGCGCCCCGTACTAACGAGTCTCATCATCATCATCATCACCGAAACTACCGAAAGACGTCCACTACTGGACATAAGCCACAATAAGAATAAGAATTTTTATTAATTCACACATAGGTTAACAGTATTACACCAAATCACTTATGTGGTAACTACAAAATACATAACATAACAAAAGATATTTATACACACTTTATGCGAAATTTAAAACATACGGTAACGATATAAAACAATAAACAAAAACTAAAATAAACTCATAAACAACTTCAACAAGAAACATGTCCCAGTTTAAATCTAAACTCTGTTATGCGATAAGAATGACTGGTCCTGCGCCACCCGCTTCCTTGTGAAGGGGCTGCCCACGTTGCGCCTGCCTGTACATTGTCACTACTCGAGAACCTTTCCGCCCAAACGGCCATCGGTTCTATGTGCAATGTGCCCCGCCCACTGCCACTTAAGTTTAGCGATTCGGATGGCTATATCGGTTACCTTGGTTTTGCTGCGGATAGCATAGTATTCTGATGCGATCACGCAGATAAACTCCCAGCATAGCACTCTCCATTGCCCTTTGGGGACTTTAAGCCTTCTAATGAGGCGTATAGTGAACGACCAAGTCCATCAAGAGCAATACTACGATGCTATTAGTAAACATGATATTGCCAGGGGTAAGTATGTCGACAAAATCCTGAACAACATCATCGACATATAAAAATACCTAATCTCTCAACATTTCCCCCTATAACCCTACTTGACTTCCACCTTCCGCGTAACCACGGTGTGCCACGGTCCCGCATTCCGGCGAGTTGCGTTCGACAAATGGCCGGCGGAGATTGATGGCGCGTGGCGGATAGATGGCGCTGGCATTAATTACCGCGCGCGTCACGGCGCGGCGCTTCAATCGAGCGGAGCAGACGCGCCCCTAACACGGGAACTCGAACAAAAATAATGTCATTCAAAGCAAAACCAAATAATTTATTTGTGAAACACATAACAGGTATGCAAAGGTCTGGTATGGTATCAAAAAACATGCCTCACTGTGTTTTGCCACGAGACATACAAGATTCAATCAAAATCATTGAGGGGTACATTGTTTTTATATTTACTATGAGAAGGGTACTCTTTAAACACATCTACAAAAATGGCATAACATATCAATAGAACTGCACGTAATTAATTGTGTAGGCTGAGTTATTGAACAATCGAAAAATAGTAGGTATACCTGACAAAACGAACAGGCTTTCCTAGCTAGTCGACTACTTATCTAGTTATTTACATATTTATGTAACTAGGCATATAAAAGCTTAGTTTTTAACTTACATAGCAATATATTTTAATAGAAATCAGGTCTGTATTTTTCTCTCGCTTGCTCTTACACGTTTTTATGCCAAAATAAACGATTACAACCGAACCCGAATGATGTTCTATGTGCTCAAGAACTGTATATACGAGTATGTATGTATAGTTCAGATTATTTAATGTGGTCGATTTTTTATAGAACTATCAATGGAATCTTATACCTTGGACTCTACCCTACTTGGTAGAGTTGGTTTTTGAATGAACTACTTTGGACACATAACATATTACCCAAATGTCAAGAACCGACCGTCAAGTGAGAATCGAACGAGTTTAACGTTCAGTTACCATAGTTGGATTACGACATAACCTATTCTTAGCCTCCCAACTACAGCCCTGCTAGGTTAAAAGTGTTAAAACGCCGTAACTACACCACCATCTCAAGCCGAATAATACCTTTGCAAAACAGGTCCAGAATAGTTAGGGCTAAATCAGGATGAATTGATGGTTTCAAGTACCTGCCAGTGAACTATGGCAGGACATTTTCCAAATTAGAGCTCTTTATAAGCCGGAGACAGACTTACGGTGCTCAGAGGTTAACTGGAATACAATTGTTGATACTATAATTGAACGAGCGAGCGAAGCGAACGATCTCCGTTTCAGCTTGGGCCAAAATTCTTAAGCATGTCCGGATGTACAGATATCCGGCTGTTCTCCTTCACAACACGTTCCTCAACCGAGTCTCGTGAAATTTTGTGAGCAGCAACTTCGTTATCTCCGGCTCTGTCGCTCGAGTACCATAAACCATAAGTGCGATAGAGACGGAGATATACGAAGTTCGAGATTCGAAGTTCGTGGTTATATCTACATAGTATCAATATGTAATCCTATAACACAAGGGTGAAACGATGGACATACATATCACTATATAACAACTAACCTTGCTAGTACCCTCGCACGTTTCTAAAACATTTCATATTTCAATACCTCTTGCTAGCGCGGGCTCGGTAAAAACAAGGCCAAGTGTCGATATAGCGGGCGGCAAAAGTCCCGCTTAATCCTTTGATCTTTCACGTTTAACTCTGAAAAAGCCTCACAAACCAGGTTAAACCTTGACTAGTGGACACGTAAAAACTAAGCTTAATCCGAGATCATGTTACGCTGGTTCGCATACAGCGCTTTGTAGTTTTGTAATATGCAGCCCTGAAGGGCTCTTCGTACAGCTCACGCCTTCTAAACACAGCGAATTTACGGATTGAGAAGTTTGAAAAGAAAGTCATTAAAAAAACTTACGGGGATATGCAGACGTCTCTTAATTAATAGGAATTAGGAATAAAGTAGGAATTACCGCACGCTACGCGTGCGGAAAACCCCACTTCCTGGCCAGATATAGACGTAAAATGTTGTACTCACCACGGGCGGTAATAAAGAAAGCCTCAGAGCGCATATTTATCGCCCTTGCCTTCGGCTCGGGCGTCAAATACCTGCGATCTCAGACATTCTTTGTTTAACCGCCCTAGGTAAGTAATGTACTATTATCTATCCAAATATCATAAACCCTCCACGATGCGTTCAAGAACCGCACATTATGACCACCATAAAAACAGACTGTTTTGTGAGAACAAATTTCTTATCTGTGAAAATGTTATTATTGCTAAATAATAACATCGATTTCGATAATATTATTTCATTTAAATTTCGAACATCTCTGAAACACAAAGAAATTTGATTTGACCTCTATTCTAATATCAGTCGAGATGACGTTTAGTTCGAAATGAATTGTCAATTTGCATACAAATTTGACAAATGTCGCACGTAAATAAGTAAGATATCGAACGATATGATAGTTAGAGCTGACTCTAGGTTTGTCTCTGAATTAAAAAAAAAAACTTTGACAGCTGCCAGAAAACAACGCCGCCATGCCGGTCTTAATATGCGGCTCCTGAATGCATCATGGAAGCTTATTATATGTGGATAGATAAAGCAGTGTATACATAATTAGGCATCTCGTGTGATGTTATTATGATGCCTCGGCTCATCTCATAAACCCACGCTCGTGTTTAATGCCCTTCATTATGTACAGTCACATAAACTACTATAAATTGTTTTTCAGTGTTAGTGAGGATTGCAATACTGCTTTGAAACCGGTTTGGTAAGAAGCTTTAGTTTTTTAGCATCTGTGTACCTACCTGCAATAGGTACAAATTGTACTTATAATTGTAATTCAGGTACAATACAAATCCTTAAACTCTTTATTGAAAACATCAAAAAATAAAACAGTACAGAACATAAAGATGACAGTAGAGGTAGATAACATGCGGTCTTATCGTTAAAGAGCGATCTTTAGACAACCTTTGGGTAGCGGAGAGATAATGCAACATATTCTTCAATTTGAGTAGGTGGCAAACCGAAAAAAATATAACAATAATCAATAAGCAACCACGTTCCAAAGCAGCAAGAGTTAGCACGCCTAAGATCCCTGCCTATCCTATACTATTAAACGAGCAATATTTGTATATATATATGTATGTATGTATGTATATATATATATATATATATATATATATATATATATATATATATATATATATATTTGCAATCACGTTCTCGGAAACGGCTCTAAAGATTTCGATGAATGAAGATCTCGCCTCGCCAGGTGGTTGAGGAGAAATCGATTTAGATGGGTCTCATGTCCGGGAAAATTCGTTTTCTCCGTTTTTCTTCCATTTTCATCCGAGCGGAGCTCGGTCGCCCAGGGACTGCTTAGTAAATTTAAAATGTAGGTATGTGACAATCAACGGTTACCGTTTCAATACTGACATGATTTTATATGGCTCTTCTTCTTTCCCTTGTCCTGTTCCCATTATTTGGGGGTCGGCCCTCCTAGTTATTTTTCGCCAGGTTTCTCGGTCCTGGGTCGTCTCTGATTGGATTTGGGCTTCTTGCATATCCCTCCTTACAGTAGCTATCCATGTCAGTCGGGGTCTTCCTCGTCTCTTAGGCGGGGGGAAAAAATATATATTTCGAGTCATGTGTAGGTACAGGTTCTCGGCGCATAACATGCCCGTAGCATCTTAGTCGTGCCCACAGATGTATGAATATAAGGAGATCGGACATGGCGGCCGATTTGTATAGAGTGAGCCTGTCGCAAGTACATTAACCCACACGACGCCCAAGTAATTGACAAGACAAAGCACGCACACATCTAAAACACATAGTCTTGTATACCTACACGCTTATTTGACAATAAACGCGCATCATATCAGGCATTTTGGGAAAAAACGTAATATTCTCTGCAATCAGCACGCGTGCACAGTATGGCAGTGTATGCCCATTGAGCATACAGCTGCGACACGGCCGCCGGCGGCTTGTCCTCTCTCTGGTATTCTATGCTCTGAGGTCGTGCCTCTGTTATTTAGTAGGTCTTACTTTAAAACTACCACGGATATAGGTGTTACGGACGTGATTTTATATGGATCGAGTCTTAAAATTGAATTTAATTTGGAACTTAAATAAAGCATCCTTAGACTACGGCGTCTGCTTACAATCAGTATGAAAAAGTTATAGTATTAAAAAAATATGATGTGAAGCTCCGTCTCCTCCCTTCGTACTTAATTTACTAATCATATCCCTGACAGATCCAGATTATTCTCGATCAATAAAACTCTATTCCATCGTCAAGTGAAAGCTCGCATCGATTTTCTATTCGATTGAACCGGCCCCGATAATCGATTACACTCGAATTCGATTGCGTCGTTGACACGAGTCGATAACACGCAGACAGTTCCGATTGTGTCGCCCGAGTGTGAAAGATGATGTCAGAGTGAGAATGTGTCTGTCCGCTTATCTTTGAATGTGTCTAAAGGTTGCCTTGGGAATTTTGATCTTACATTGACATGTTCAGTTTAGAGACCTAAAAGTATTACTTGTGATTATAATGTCAAATCCAAAAGTATCCAAGAGAGAGAAACCCATGAAAGAATAAGAGTATAGGTAGTCAATGCAAGACTAGGTGTTTGGTCAGTAATAAATAGAGGGCGGAGTACCGGTGGCAAATTTCACACTAAATGTATGGAGTCGCCTAAGTATTCTTATGATTAAATAAATAACGAATAAATGATTAATTTTGCATAATAATTTTTAGGAACTTATAGAAATTATCTTACGAGCATACAAATATAATGTAATATGTTGTTAATATCTATAATACATAATAATATGTTTTCTTATCAAAACATTATCATTACTATTCCTGAAATCGATTTATTTAAATAAATGTTAAGTACTTACTTCCAATTTACGAGTAGGTACCATACTAAGTACATTAGGTAAATTAATAATTTTATTATTCAAGCCTAAAATAATAATTATAAAAAAACGACTCCAGGTAGTGTGAAATTTGCCACCGGTACTCCGCCCTCTAGTAATAAATCTTCTCCATTCCCTATCCCACTTAGAAGGTACGTAAAAAACTCAGGTTATAATTTAATAGTAGAGAAACAGGGTAGTAATTGATTATTGTCTAAAAATACGGCAAACTTTTGAAGCAATAATGAGCCAATTGATGGCAATCCCTATAGTAACATCGTAGGGAGTTACATTGTAACATTGTTGTTAACGCAAAGCGAAGCCCATTGCAGCGTAACCAGCAATAATTACGATTGATTGACTGCATAGACAAACAATTAGTCACTTTTTTCTTTTAATTAACACTTACACACTCGGACAGTTTCATTATTGAGTTACATGTTTTTACAGTTTTTTCTTTCAATTTAGATCTATCAATTGTTCAACCGATTGGCTGACTTAACAACGTTCTGTTGTGAAGACTGTAATTAACGTAGAACTTCGTATTAGCAACGAATAGGGTTTTCATATTAATTTTTAAACGATGGCAGTATTATTATAGTTTATGACTGGTGTTTAATGTTGATTGTGGGCTTCTGCTAAATAATTAGTGTATTGACCACACTATAGTATGTGTTTAGTATGATTGTATAGGTATTTCTATATGTTGTTTGTACTTGAAATCAAAATAGGTACTTGTAATTTCAACATTCTGTTAGGTTTGCTGCTAGCAAAAATTGTTATTAAGAAAAATGACCGTGTTACGAAAACATCGGATCTTTCACTTAAAAAATAGGCCAAATATATTATTCAAGGTAACTTAAAGACAAACGTTGCCTAGTTAGTTAAACGGACTAATCTATACTAATGGTATGAAGATGAAAACTCTGTGATATTGTAGGTAGCTATTTAAGTTTGTATGTCACGGGCAATCTCCCGAACCACATGACCGATTTCGAAAATTATTTCACTTATGTTTAGATTGGACTTTCTGGATGGACAAGGGCTATATTTTATACCGCGAATTTCCCTGCGTTCTTTTTCACCGAAAAAATCTGCTCCGAGCGTAAAAAACATGCCCATTTTGTTTTGTAGTTAATACGTTTGTATAGGCTTTATATATATATTTGATAACGTAAGTTAAATTTGCTCTCGTATATATTTTTGACCTGCGTACGCGCATCTCCTTTTGCACTTTCTCATAACCCGCACCTAAAGCTCATACTAAAAAAGTCACGTAATAATTCAAATGTTACGAGAATAACAACTAGGCGACATTTATTACGATGCAACGGTGACAGATCGGTAGAGATAACGTGTTTATAACGATATTTCAACCTTTACGACGTGAGCATTAAATTCAGTTTTGACTGGCACTGTAAACTTTTCACTACACCTATAACGTGGTACGTGCAGACTTGGCCTTTGCACTTCCGAGCCCGTTTTACATGCGTCATCAGTGATGACCCCTAACAATTTTGCATGGCACGTGATTTTACTTTTAATTTTAAATTGGATTTTTTGTAATATTAGAGACTTGTTTTTTTGAGACGGTAAAGGACATTTTGTAATTGAAAATTCCGTAAGCAATGCAATGATACATTGTAGAATGTAGAGTAATAGAACGCAAAGCAAAATTTTGACTTTCTTCTTGTTTCTTTACTGTTGTTACGTAATACTATTATTTATTCTGTGCTATTGTAGTGCAGATTAGTTATTGCAAGAATACTATTTACCACACATTTTTTGCCCATTTTTTCCGTGGGCAAAGTTACCTTCAAGGTCATGTGAGTGCAAAATTGGACGGGTTTGTAATGAATAACAAAGGATCGTCTCAAAATTGAGAAAGGGGTCTATTTTTCGTTTTTCTATCATCTGTATAATCAAACGAATGTCCAATGAGCTGCTTTCCGAGAGCAAAATGCGTTGATAACTTATAGAAAACCTATTACAGAAAAAAAACCAAGTCGCTATATGTGGGCTGATAATTTGAGGAGTTCCGTCGATTCCTCAAGGATCTCAGAATTGACACTTCATTAGTTGCTAAGTACGTCAACAGAATCATGTAGGTATTTTACATCCTTGAGGAGTTCCATAAGTCATATTTGCTGATCATCATCAGTTCCACTTCACCAAAATTGCGATTTGCGAGGGTAAATACACGAGTTATACCATTACACGCGTGCATAGAAAGTCTGAGGGATGCCCTCAATTTCCCTAGGACCCCATCATCAGATCCTGACTTGGTGACAATAGGACCACCTCAGTACATATAGAGGTATTTTCTTATAAAATGAGTAAAATATCAAATTCTTTACGAATAAGTATAAACCGAGCCTTACTTGAACGGTCAAGCAATAATAATGCGGAAGCCGAATAATGGTATTATTACTATCAATAGGAAACTACGCGAAATGTAAATTTGTACAATGTATTGCTCACTGAGGTGTACAACAACAATGAATATATAAAAACTGGCAATTATTCAAAAAAAGTCGTAAACGCCTTCGCATTGCGAATACTGTTACGTCTTTTTAATTTAAACGACCAAGAGCAGCTGTAAGACTTTAAAAAGTGCGCTATTCAATTTTGAATTTTATCACCTTAACTGTAGAGTTCAAATTCGGGTGTCCTTCTCTCTATACAGGGTGTGTTGACAAATGAGAGATGACAATAATATTGTTGTATTGTGGTTTATACACAATGTTTTGTTGTGGTTCGTATTGTAAGTAGCGGGGTTTTTATTGCTTTTTTTGTTCATATTTAGGTCATGATGTCTTCATTGCTCTACTGCGGATGAAAGGAGGGTTGTGTTTCCGGAACGTTAAATTCACGCAAAGCATAAATATGATAGTTAACGTGTAAATATTTAGTTTTTTTGCAGAATAACGGATGATCGCCACTGTTACGGTTATTAGTCCAACACGAGAAGCACATTGCTTTGGAAGTAGTAGTACAAAACAAGTACAGCACTTACCTACAGTAAAGAACATAAAACTAATTTAAAACATTTTGCACAAAAGCAAACTTGTTCCTTTAATGGATCTCTTCCAGCTTAACCTTTGATCAACTGTGGTTTTTATATGCGGTATGTATGTAGTATGGAGAAAAGGTAAAGTGTTGGCGTAGAATGGAGAAAATGGGCTTGTGACCTTAAATTTGGTTACGATGCAATTCGAACCAGTTTTTGTAGTTGAACAAATGTTTGTATGGAAGCAACTACATTTAAAGGACATTAATACCCAAAAAATCGAGTTAAAGACGGACCTCGCTGACAGCAGCCGAAACGCTTCATACTGATTGCCTTTAAAGTATGACGTCACACCGTGCAATTTGTACTAACCGTTGCATGGAAAATGAAGTAAATTGCTGTTTCGGTCGCGAAATACTGCGTTTAGGTCCATAGTTGTCATACAAATTTGTTTCTATAAAAACGTAAGGATTCTATTGGTACCTTTAAATTAACTCTTGGACAATAAATAAATAAACTTTTTTTTCTAAACTTTCAAGGTTCATATATTTTTATGATTTGAATTATATTTTGTAATTTATGCTTTATTACAATCTTTTGATGGTTTACTATACATTTAGCAACACGACGTTATCAATTTTAACACCACGCAACAAGCCTATTAGCTGGACAGAAAAAATCACAATGAAGAAGTGCTGAGAAGAGTGGGAGAGAAAAGGAAACTGAAAGGTAGAAGGCAAGCGAAGAAGGGGAAGACCAAGGATAAGTTACATGCAACAAATAAAAGAAAAAGTAGCAGTCACGTCGTATGAAGAGGTCAAGGAGGCGGCCCTAGATAGAGTCAGATGGAGGGAGCTACACCGACAAGAGTCTAACTCTTAAATTTGTGATAATGTAGCACTACCACAATGGATGGTTACATTTGAACCATATACTATGGCTGAGAATATACCAGTTACTAAACACATGTTCGAATTACAAATAATTTATCTTTAAAAAAAGGTTCACGATAGTTGCGTTCTTTTTATAAATTTTGAGTATCTCAAAACTTTCCTAGTGACCCACGTAGCACAAACACACTGGAATGAATAGAGTAGGTTTTTGCTATATATTATGGTACAGTCACCAGCATCAATATATGATGGAACAAAGGCCGTAAAAATATCTGATGACAATAAAATAAATAATAAAATAACGTTTATTGCAAACCATGGTTCTTTTGGGGTTGGGTGGTATCGATTATAATGATACTGAAAGGATGTTGATCCCAATCTCATAAGTGATTACCTTAAATATATTTAGTTATCTGCCTAAAAAAATAATATATTTATGTAGCAATATGAACACAAACACACACACACACACACACACCCACCCACACACACACACACACACACACACACACACACACACACACACACACACACACACGCACACGCACACACACATTCTTTATTTTTCGCTACTAGTTAGTATAATAAGTTTATATTGGATTGTATAATTGACTTCCAAGACTGTGTTATAGATGTCTGAGGACTGGAGCCTGGTGACCCGACATACAGGTTTCCCCTAGTTCGGGCACCAGTCTCCGCCGCACAAGTAATGTGACTACTTATAATAACCATAATGTTAATCTGTGTAAACTGTGTACTTTGTGGTGGAGTTAAATAAATACTTTTTTATTATTATTATTAAAATGGTTTTTTACATAGATGTCACAAAATAAAAATGTATCTCATGGACCCTGGTAGGGTATGACAATAGTTCTTAAAAACTAGTTTATATATACTCTAGTTAAGTCTAGTTCATACATCTATTAGGCAACCTAATTATATTAGGTCCTTACCTATGAAATTGGCGGTTTTTTCACAGATAATATTTTGTACGTAATTTATTCATTTCTATTGCAACTTCCAAATTATTTTTTAATTTCATTATAACACTATGTAACAAAGGTTTTAAATACAAAAAATTGGTTTGAATTTTTTATTTAGTGTTTCAAATTAAAGCTTGAAAACCGCCCTTTTCATGTGCTGCCGGTTAAAGTGTTTCAATTACGTATAGTTTTATGATGCGAACTATTTTTAAGGAATGAAGATATGTGTAAAGTAGCTTAAAAGTTTTCTATATTCCTACCAAAATTTAGTTTGCTTTGAATTTGACATTGCTGAATAATCCGCAAAATTCAATGTATGAAAATCACAGTTTTCATAAAATTCTCCATACACACCGCCAATTTCATAGGTAAGGACCTAATATTATGTAGTTCATAATAAAACCTATAGTTTTACGTTATGATATTACACTATGTAGGTAATCATCCTGCAGGAACTCTGAGACAGAATAGTATGCTTTTTTATAAGAAATGTTTTTAGTTTGTTAATGAAAGAGTTATTATTTTCTATATTCCATATATTTGATGGTAATTTGTTGTAAATATTGATCGATCTGTAATATGGGCATTTTTTGTACATGTCTAATATCGGTTCCGGAGCGATATGTTTGTCTCTGCGACGTGCAGTTTGGTTGAATTTCTATAAATGAAGATTATTTCTAACGAATGTGGCGATTTCCAGGATGTATAGAGATGGTAGAGTCAAAATTTGTAGGTTTATGAAATGTGGTTTGCAAGTTTGAGTTTGTAGAATGTTAACTTATATTCGGACACATTTTTTCTGTGCTTTAAATATATTATGTGCGTCAGTGCTATGACCCCATAAAATGAGACCATAACGGAGCCAAGATTGTGTGTATGCGTGGTAGGCAGAAAGGGCGCATTCTGTGTTTGTGTTTGATTTTAAGATATATAAAGCGTAAATAAAGCTGGAAACTTTGGATTTTATTCTATCTATATGTTTTTTCCAGTCAAGGTGAGTGTCTATTGTCAGTCCTAGTAGAGTAAATTCAGTAACTTCTTGGATTTGTAGGTCTTGTAATAATGGGCTCAGGTCAGCAGATCTTTTTTGGTACGGTCTAAATTGTAAAGCGTGCAACTCTAGTCCTAGAGCCGTTACAGCGTGTCAGATATTTTTGCGGTCTTTGATCCATCATATATTGATGCCGGTGACTGCACTATTAATACCAGTTTTTTTTAAGAGCGTCATTTGGTGCACTTCTTTAAATTAAGGCATTTAATAGCGAATCCTGGTAAGGACATATATTTGTGTGATTAGCACGAACATTTGTTTCTGAGTCATGGATGTTTTCTATGTACATATTTAAGTATGTAATTATATATATAAGTACGAATATATATCGTCGTCTAGTACCCATAGTACTAGTTTTGCTTAGTTTAGGACTAGGTTGATTTGTGTAAGATTGTCCCCATCAAATTATAAATTATTATTAAAAAAAATTATACTACGACGGTGGCAAACAAGCTTACGGCCTGCCTGATGTTAAGCTGGTACAGTAGCCTATGGTCACTTTTGATTCCAGAAGAATCAGAAGCGCGTTGCCGACCCTTTATTCACTTGGGGATTCGCTGTGTTGGCAGATAGAGACATGCATGTCCCTCACTCCCAACACAGCGCACCCATTTCTTAGATAGCATAGTAGTAGATAGCATATAAGTATAGTAATAGTCATAATTTAGTTAGTGAAGAGACTCAGATCCCACAGTCAAACTGTGTAAACCGTTTTGTGGGACAGACGTTATTTGTAAAAATTATACCCCTTTTATGATAATAATAAATAAATAAATAATAGGGAGCTCTGGCGACCTTACTCACCGGTAAAACTAGAACCAAACTAGGTACGTTTGTATGAAGAGTGGAGCATCCCCGCGAATATTAACTTTTGTGAACAGGAGATGCCAATTTAGCTACAAGTATGCATGACTAGTGTTGTGGATAACGCTCATTTCGAGGCTTATAGACTCGAGCCTTAAAGACTCCCGAGGCTTAAAGACTCTATGCTGTTTAAGAACCGTGTTGGTTTATTTTACGCATATGAATGCAAAATATTGACTTTTCGTCACTTGAGTCTTTAAGCCTCGGGTGTCTTTAGGGTTCGAGTCTTTAAGCCTCAAAATGAGCGTTATCCACAACACTATGCATGACCCGTCTATTTTTTAAGCCCATGAATATTTAAATACCACAAATGAACGGACTAATCCCGATAATGTTACTATAAGTTTGATTCGAGTACAAAACCCCCTATTCAACGGAGCGTTCATACAAACATACATACAAATAGTGCAAACCAGCAAAATAATGCGATTTAACGCTTAACAGCGCGTGATATCATATTATCTGTAAATACAAGCACAAGTGAAACTGAACCATATTTTAGGGAGTGAACGTTCAATTTCATATGACGATTTTATGCTGATTTCAATGAAACTATCGAAATTTCAGGGGAAAGCCAATTCAAACGCTATTGCGACCGTTTAAGGTTAAATTTTGCTTGAGTGTTGTCCTTTAATTAGGGTTAAACAATGATAGAGTAAACTGTTGATGTACATATTAATCACGGTTGCTACAAATTAACTAAAAGGTTTAGTATACATCGCGAGTTATCAAGTTGGCAATAATGATTGTAAAATTAATTTCCTGAATATTATTAGCTCCAGTAAAATATCACTGTTCTTACATATATAAAAGAAACTGACTTGTCTTTAAGATTAGGTATAGACAAACGTTTTGTCAACTTCAAAGACTCAGAAACAAAATATATTCATGCTCGTAACACAAATATTTGGCCTGACCGGGATTCGAACCCAGGACCTTCAGCTTCGCGTTCGTAGGCAGCGTCACTACACTACACATACCCACTAGGCTAACCGGTAAAATTAAATGTCAAAATGTTAAAACGAATGTCACTCACTAAAACTTTTACTATAATATACGGAGTCCTTCACTAAATACTTTTTCGTCCCTTTCCAACTCAATAGGGTTGCACCCTTGACTTGCACAAACATCACATTGTTGAGTAGATTGAAATGTCAGTGTTTGTTTTTTTAGTGTTTATTTGTGTGCTTGTGTGTGTTATTGTGTTCTCGAGTGTTTCATCTGGATTGCGCCGAGTCAAGAGTTGTTGTCCTATTATTTTGACACCCTGTATGTTTTTGTAGCTTTGAGTGGTTTTCATGATTCTATTGTTCGATTTTGTAAATAGAATGTAGCAAATTAGTTACATTTATCATATTAATGTATGTAAGTACAGTAAAACCAAACATTGGTGTTGAGTAAGTACAACTCGTTGGAAATATCTACGAACCTCGCTTCGCCAAATCCCAAGCTGTCAGATTTTTCTGGTGGTCACCTTGCCGGCCTCTATAAGAAGGAGACATGGTGGGGGTGAGATTTTGATGGGGTCTTATAGAGGCCGGCAAGGTGACCACCAGAAAAATCTGACAGCTTGGGATTTGGCGAAGCGAGGTTCGCAGGTATAATTTAATACAGGGTGGGCCATACATATTTGTAAATGGCAACACTAAATATCTTGTCATAATAATAAATTATAAATATAGTTTTTGAGTGTAGGAAAATTTTAAATTACTTTATTCAGTTTTATTTGCAATTAATCGTTTTACTGATCAACAACGAGCTTTTTGTGTAAAACAGTTTTATAAAAGCAACAATTTGTAAGAAACAGTTCTTTGGCCAACTCAAATAATCTCAAGTAGGTATAACTGCGATTGACATTTTAAACATCACAGTTCTTATTGATCTAGGCAACGTTCGAGTTTCAGTCTGGCCCGCTTTGTACTCGTATCTAGGTTACGAAATAAGTTACCTTCAAAAATTGCCGACTGTACTTTTCTGTATACCGTCATCAACTACTCATTGAGACGATTCTAACGAGCCCAAACTCAACGGGGTTACGTCGGTAAAGTACTGAATTCCCATGGCCACCTTCTGTCTCCATCATCAGATCATCTCGATGGTACTGTAGAGGTAATAACATTGAATTGTCATCTCTAAACTTACCTTAATTTCAGCACAATCGGTTGAAGATATCTGCTTCAAAATTGAGTTGCAAGATTCCACCCGAACAAACATAGTTACATACATTGCAAGCTAATAGAAAGCCTGTAAAATCAAGCACATTTCTTTCGCTGTGGCGCTTCAAGGCGTTCAAGCCTAAAACTACTGACTCTGTTGAGCAGCAGAAAAAACGAGCAAACCCTTTAAAAAAAAGAATTGAAAAACTAAACCGACAAGAGAATCTGTATAATTATTGAGCCTCGAGAATCGGTTGACAAAATATGCGACCTGCCCCTATTCTGCAACTTGTTTTAAGCTCACCTCAACGCTCACCCACAATTATACCTTGACACCGCGATGCGAAACTAGACCTCTTACCTTATCTTATCTAGGTGAGGGCCCTATCGGATGCACTTCGACCCAGTGGGATCTCTTGTGCATTTGCCCTCTCCTTTATACCTGCTCCCAGGCTTGCTCCATCATTACCATAAAACGGATGATGCAGTTCACCGGGGGCACCTTGAATTCCTTTGGTTGCGGATAGCCGTTACCAAAGTAATTCATTCTTTGTCTGGCAAGGGAATGACATTCACACAATAAGTGTTCTCATCCTCCTCGCCACACATAACCTAGACCTCTACCTTCGCTTAGTTACTACGCATCGCAGTGTCAAGGTATAATTGTGGGTGAGCGTTGAGGTGAGCTTAAAACAAGTTACAGAATAGGGGGGCTGTAGAGGAGAAGGCGGGCATACGAAACAATTTTCGCCCAAGCTGAAACAGAGAACTTCCTTCGCTTCGCTTACTTGTTCAATGAGTACCTACAAATATAAAGTAAACGACGTCTTTACTACTCAGTAGAGTTCACACATGTTAGCTCTACCAGTATAGTAGAGTTCGCGCTTTCTCCATCCACTGTACTACTCAGTAGAGTTCACACATGTTAGCTCTACCAGTATAGTAGAGTTGGCGCTTTCTCCATCCACTATACTACTCAGTAGAGTTCACACATGTTAGCTCTACCAGTATAGTAGAGTTGGCGCTTTCTCCATCCACTATACTACTCAGTAGAGTTCACACATGTTAGCTCTACCAGTATATTAGAGTTGGCGCTTTCTCCATCCACTATACTACTCAGTAGAGTTCACACATGTTTACTCTACCAGTATAGTAGAGTTGGCGCTTTCTCCATCCACTATACTACTCAGTAGAGTTCACACATGTTAGCTCTACCAGTATAGTAGAGTTGGCGCTTTCTCCATCCTCTATACTACTCAGTAGAGTTCACACATGTTAGCTCTACCAGTATAGTAGAGTTGGCGCTTTCTCCATCCACTATACTACTCAGTAGAGTTCACACATGTTAGCTCTACCAGTATAGTAGAGTTGGCGCTTTCTCCATCCTCTATACTACTCAGTAGAGTTCACACATGTTAGCTCTACCAGTATAGTAGAGTTGGCGCTTTCTCCATCCACTATACTACTCAGTAGAGTTCACACATGTTAGCTCTACCAGTATAGTAAAGTTGGCGCTTTCTCCATCCACTATACTACTCAGTAGAGTTCACACATGTTAGTTCTACCAGTATAGTAGAGTTGGCGCTTTCTCCATCCACTATACTACTCATTAGTGTTCACACATGTTAGCTCTACCAGTATAGTAGAGTTGGCGCTTTCTCCATCCACTATTCTACTCATTAGAGTTCACACATGTTAGCTCTACCAGTATAGTAGAGTTGGCGCTTTCTCTATCCACTAAACTACTCAGTAGAGTTCACACATGTTAGCTCTACCAGTATAGTAGAGTTGGCGCTTTCTCCATCCACTATACTACTCAGTAGAGTTCACACATGTTAGCTCTACCAGTATAGTAGAGTTGGCGCTTTCTCCATCCACTATACTACTCAGTAGAGTTCACACATGTTTGCTCTACCAGTATAGTAGAGTTGGCGCTTTCTCCATCCACTATACTACTCAGTAGAGTTCACACATGTTTGCTCTACCAGTATAGTAGAGTTGGTGCTTTCTCCATCCACTATACTACTCAGTCGAGTTCACACATGTTAGCTCTACCAGTATAGTAAAGTTGGCGCTTTCTCCATCCACTTTACTACTCAGTAGATTTCACACATGTTTACTCTACCAGTATAGTAGAGTTGGCGCTTTCGACATCCACTATACTACTCAGTAGAGTTCAAACATGTTTACTCTACCAGTATAGTAGAGTTGGCGCTTTCTCCATCCACTATACTACTCAGTAGAGTTCACACATGTTTACTTTACCAGTATAGTAGAGTTGGCGCTTTCTCCATCCACTATACTACTCAGTAGAGTTCACACATGTTAGCTCTACCAGTATAGTAGAGTTGGAGCTTTCTCCATCCACTATACTACTCAGTAGAGTTCACACATGTTAGTTCTACCAGTATAGTAGAGTTGGCGCTTTCTCCATCCACTATACTACTCATTAGTGTTCACACATGTTAGCTCTACCAGTATAGTAGAGTTGGCGCTTTCTCCATCCACTATACTACTCATTAGAGTTCACACATGTTAGCTCTACCAGTATAGTAGAGTTGGCGCTTTCTCTATCCACTAAACTACTCAGTAGAGAGCTCTACCAGTATAGTAGAGTTGGCGCTTTCTCCATCCACTATACTACTCAGTAGAGTTCACACATGTTTACTCTACCAGTATAGTAGAGTTGGCGCTTTCTCCATCCAATATACTACTCAGTAGAGTTCACACATGTTTACTCTACCAGTATAGTAGAGTTGGCGCTTTCTACATCCACTATACTACTCAGTAGAGTTCACACATGTTTGCTCTACCAGTATAGTAGAGTTGGCGCTTTCTACATCCACTATACTACTCAGTAGAGTTCACACATGTTTACTCTACCAGTATAGTAGAGTTGGCGCTTTCTCCATCCACTATACTACTCAGTAGAGTTCACACATGTTTACTCTACCAGTATAGTAGAGTTGGCGCTTTCTCCATCCAATATACTACTCAGTAGAGTTCACACATGTTTGCTCTACCAGTATAGTAGAGTTGGCGCTTTCTCCATCCACTATACTACTCATTAGAGTTCACACATGTTAGCTCTACCAGTATAGTAGAGTTGGCGCTTTCTCCATCCACTATACTACTCAGTAGAGTTCACACATGTTAGCTCTACCAGTATAGTAGAGTTGGCGCTTTCTCCATCCACTATACTACTCAGTAGAGTTCACACATGTTAGCTCTACCAGTATAGTAGAGTTGGAGCTTTCTCCATCCACTATACTACTCAGTAGAGTTCACACATGTTGTCTCTACCAGTATAGTAGAGTTGGCGCTTTCTCCATCCACTATATTACTCAGTAGAGTTCACACATGTTATCTCTACCAGTATAGTAGAGTTGGCGCTTTCTCCATCCACTATACTACTCAGTAGAGTTCACACATGTTTACTCTACCAGTATAGTAGAGTTGGCGCTGTCTCCATCCATTATTGGCAAGAGACATTTCCGGTACGTATTACGAAATGAAATAATACTTATTAAATGCCTTAAAACTCAATAAAAACATTTATTCTAACATAAATTTTAATTATTACGATTTAAAAGTCACCGTGACCGTGGAGTTACGCCATAGATTTAGATTTTTTATTTCATAATATACAATACTTAACAATAAAAATTAAAGCTAGCTTAATCTTTATTAATTTATAATATTTACATCATGATCGCCAAAAAAGATATGAAATATAATGAAATTTCAACTTATAATAACACTAAAATAAAGTCATATCTAATTAATGTCCATACAAAGACAAATAAACCTACGTCTAACGTTTAGATTACAAAGTATACCTACGTACCAAAATAAATAGAAAAAATACCAATAACTACGTATACAATAAATAATTTACTATGTCAGAAAAACACAGATATTCTTAATATTGTCCATAATATTAGGTATTAGGTAATGTTCATAAGGGCAAAGTTGCCAAAGTTGACGGTTAGGTTAAGTGGTCTGTTTTGACGGTACTCATACAAGTACACTCAACTTTAACTAACTATTTTTACCGAGCAATGTTGTATTAAAAACTGCCAGCTAGCCGGTTTCAAGTTAGGTACGCCCGCACGTTTAGTAGGACTCTAAAATCACCCGTTATCATACCCATCTCTCTAGGGGGCTTAAAACAAAAGTTCCCAGGGCTGCCTCTCACCGCGTTTCCGAGTTCACGTGAGAATGCGCCGCGGTTACCCGCTGTTACCTATTGTACAACCCTAGCCAGTTGTCGCCAACTGTTTATTTGCAAACACAGCTCTGGACCGCCCGGTGAGCGACCCCTGGCACGAAATGCGAAACGAATGCGCCGGTCCTTTCCCACGTTGGGACGGAAGGCTGGGAGTGAGAGGGATAGTGTTTCGTGTTTTGTGGAATAGACCCCCTGGGTGGGTAACTGGAGTCGCGCCTTTGGATACTTTGGTACTTCCTAGCTTTTGGGCGTACGTATTGTTGGTGTGTTTATTTGTGTATTTTTTTGGGAAAGGTGGTGGCTGCGTGGTGTCGTCGTCGGTACGTATTATTAAACACGTCGACTTTTAATGATACGGTTTTTTTCCCTTATTCATAAATGTTCATGACACCTCGCCTAGTGATGGAATACGGCCACATCTCAAAATTAAAAGACATTTGAGATGCGGCTCTATTGCACACTGCAATACAGGCACTAGGCGACCTATTCAGCTCAAATGCCGTTAAAATACGTTAACGCGCTTGTACAGTCACGTGCAAGAATATGTATCGATTTAAGATTTGTGATTATTTAAATTTAACGATAGATATTTAAAAAACCGGCCAAGTGAAGTCGGACTCGCGCACGAAGGGTTCCGTACCATTATCAATAAAAATATTAATTTTATTTTGTTTTTAGTATTTGTTGTTATAGCGGCAACAGAAATTTCAACTCTCTAGCTATCACGGTTCTTGAGATACAGCCTGGTGACAGACAGACGGACAGCGAAGTCTTACTTAGTAATAGGGTCCCGTTTTACTCTTTGAGTACGGAACCCTAAAAAAGGGGCCGCTATACACTGTATTTCGTATTTAAGTACCTTGTGAATACATCAAACTAGTTTTAATGTTGCTGGATTCGTCGATCTATGAACTCTAAAGAAAAACGGCCGTTTTAACTTTGGACGCATAAATTAACGAATCCAGGAACGTAAAAACTATTAGGTATGATGTATTCAAAAGATAAATAATTAAATACAAAATACAGTGTATAGCGGCGTCCTTTTTGAATTATTTATCTTAAATTTAAAATAATCACAATTATTTACCAGGTGGCGCTAGTGAGCACGTTAACGGGCTCTTTAACCTCTTATAAATATGTACCGAAACCATAATCCGCCTGACAACCAATGGGGCATATTTATGAGTAAGTGGTAGGCACCCATATTTTTACACTTGTCTGTAACCCTCCTGGGCTGTTATTCGCTACGCGTTAATGCGGCTCACCCCGCCGGTCACCCGTTACGAGACCTCTACCTTTGCTTAGTGGGGAACTTGCATGGGACTTTAATTTCGAATAAATTGCACTCAATTGATGCGGATATAGGTACGTAGAAATATCATACAGAAAAAAATAATAATAAAAAAAACCATTGTATTAGTTTTATCACTTTTATCTCACGTTAAAATGACAAAAAAATGATTATTATATTTTCGATAAAATAACAACAGTTACACAGAATATTGAATTAGAAATATAATTTTGTATGACAAGTATAGACTTAAACGCAAATGTTGTGGAGATAATTGCAAATTAACAACTTACTCCATAGTAAACGCGCAGATAATATATATTGTGACGTCATAGCATACTTAAGCCAGTTTAATATAGAGCGTTTTCGGGGGGTGCCGGGGCGTGCAGATTTCAAATGCATATAACATCAGAAAAAATAAATCATAAGAAAGTTTTAGTGCTACAGTTGTTTTAATGCTGGATTATAATTTTGTATCGTTATAAAATAAAAAGATGCAAGTTCCCTATTACTGCGCATCGCAGTGTCAATATCAGCCCCCCTATAACAGAATAGGGGGGCTGTAACTTGTTTTAAGCTCACCTAACCGCTCACCCACAATTATACCTTGACTCCGCGATGCATAGTAATTAAGCGTAGGTAGAGGTCTAGTTTCGTAACGGGTGACCGGCGGGGTGAGCCGCATTAACGCGTAGCGAATAACAGCCCAGTATAGGGGGGGCTGGAGTCTGTTTATCATTAGGCAGCCCGTATGCCTGTTTGCCACCAACATAATAAAAAAAAGGTTGAAAAACACTCGTAAAAACCTTTAACTCTCAATGGATTCGTCGCAGGACGATTGATAATAACATTTTGTATGCATTAGTTTCAAATACTAAGTATGTTGTAAGATAAATTAGGACCAAACATAATAATTGTCATTCGAATTTAAACTCTGTGCCAATCTCATTAGAGTATATTTTGACATTGCTGTCCTTTTAGGGTTTGATGTGGTGTTCCATTAAACATTACTTTTTGATTTTGTTGAAAGACTTCATCTGCTTCACTCGGTTGTGGAAAGTGCGACTTAATTATAAACGCCCTAAGGTCTATATTAAAGTGTAACCAAAACGGATGTAGGCCTTTCTTAAATTTCCTGTTATGCTAATGTAATTTGGAATACTCCTCTTGCAACAAGTTGCTTTTCTTTCTTTAACTACGAAAAAGTTATTGGTATTGAATTCAAATTGCTATTTAAATTACTAAAACTGAATTCACTAATAAATACACTATTAGCTCTGTGAGCTGTAGAAATCGCGAGCCTGTCTCAAAAAAAAACAAATACAGGATCAACAAAAAAAAACTTGAATCTAGAGCAATAAATGTTGGTTCAAGATAATTTGCCGTCATTCGAGATAGTTCAACATCTTTTTAATCACTTTCTTGGTCCAAAAATATTTAAATATTTTTGTTTGATCGTTTTCCAATTGGTATTTTCTCTCTTTGCATGAGATACAGGATAATCCTAGATCAGGGGCATTATATGTACCCTATTCCATATAAGATTAGAAAAAATGGGTGGCGCAGGACTTGTCACTTTGGCACTCTTTGGGGGAGGTCTATGTCCGGCAGTGGCCGTCTTTCGGCTTATATGATGATGATGATGATGTATTTTATCTGGCTTTGTGACATATTTTTGTTGTATAATGGTAATCTTTTATTTCGTATTTAGATTTTTTATATTTTGAATTTATTTTGTATTTTTTTTGTTTGGTATCATATCTTAACCAACATTATGACACAACACAAAAAAAAACTGAGTTAAAAAAACATTAAATTACGTATTGAAATAATACTGTAGGTACCCAGCAACCATACTATCGTACGCCATAAGGCTCTTAGACATAGCTGTACCATATATACAAACTTTCCCATCTTAATTACGCGAAAATATCGAAAATAAATTTCATTTAATTTCAAGAGTTAGGCGCTATGAGGAACACGACAAAAACACGGCTACCACCAGAAAAACCAGCCGCAATAAAAAGAAACGTTAGGTAGCGAACACTTATAAAACGCATTTAGATAAGTTTTAATAGACATTGTAAAGTCGAACGACAAATCTGGATACAATTCGATACTTTAACGAGTGTCTTCATAATAACGATCGATATGAGTCGAATGGGAGTCGTAAACATCGTCTGTTTGCTTTATTTATTTGTTTATTTTTATATATTTGGGGTAATAAAGTGGACGTCAAAAATGTTTACTGTATACTAGCAGTGCCCGCGGCTCCGTTCGCGTTTTACGAAGAAGTCCCTGGGTGACCGAGCTCTGCTCGGGTGAAAATAGAGAAAATACGATTAAAACTAATTTTCCCAGACAGGAGACCTGATTGCAAATATATACTTAGGTATATATATTTATATACAAGGTGTATTATTCAAACGGGGCAGTGAGGGAAAATCCTTAACAATAAGATATACAGAAATGTGCCCTTAGGAGCTACGAGACCAATTTTAGAAATAATAGAATCTGCATTCAAAGATCTTTAAAAAAGAAATAATAAAATACGATCGGGAATCGAACCCGATCAAATCTGTCCAAAAAATTGTTACAGAAAGGGATCTCCCCATACTAAGCCATACTAACGTGAAGATGTGACGTATGAAACTATATATAGACGAAAAAGGTAGATTTGTAGTTTTTTTATTAATATACCTATTGTTTTATTATTTACATCCATACTTATCCATAGTAAGTAAAGTCCGCGCCAGTAGAAAACGAAAAAAATGTAAACAAATATGGCTGACTATCAATTGATCTCTCTGAATCTATGAAAAAACTTCAATTGGTAGTGATGGGACATGAACATTGTTATTTTGTTATCGATTCGATTTAGACACTAGTCAGCCATATTTTTTTGCATTTTTTTCGTTTCCTACTGGCGCGGACTTTTGGTGCTGTTTGTACGGGTAGATCCATTTCCGGACATAAAACTAAGAAATACGGCACTTTTCAGTAATCGTATATACAGGGTTCCTTAGCAACAATTGTTCCTTACATCCAGCACGACTACCTTTCGCAAAAAAAGGAACTCTGTTTTTAGATCGATTTGACCGGATTCGATTCCCGGCCGTGTATGAGGCTTTTTTGAAAATCGTTGAATGCAGTTTTTATTTTTTCTAAAATTGGTCTCGGAACTCCTAAGAGATGGGGCTGCCTCGCTACTGCAGCGCGTCAACAATGTTCGCGGAGGCGCGCGTCGATAGCTTATCTGCCATCATGCGCAAGCGAGCCGCCTCGCTACTGAGCAGGGTGAGGGCCAGCACCAACAGCATCCTAGCAATGTTTGCTGGCAGGTGGGATGGGGCTTACCTAAACCACTGCACTAAGCTCCATTCCATAATGGTTAAGTACTAACACTAGATGTAAAATAATGTTACTAACACCTATATATTATTCTAATTCTAAATTTGACATGTTTTTATTTTTATTGATTATATTTTAATGGTTAATTATATTTTTGTATATTGACACTTATGTTAGTCTGTAAGGTATTTGTAAATATGGGCCTTGTTGCCTGAGTCAAATAAATAAATAAATAAAAATAAGAGCGAATGTCCGTATCTCTTGTAGTTTCAGACTTTCCCTCACTGCCCCGTTTGAATAATACCCTGTATATACAAATATTGCTCGTTTAATAGTATAGGATGCGGGCGAAGCCGGGGCATAAAATCCACACTAATATTATAAATGCGAAAGTGTGTCTGTCTTATAATACGTACATACAAATATTGCTCGTTTAATAGTATAGGATGCGGGCGAAGCCGGGGCATAAAATCCACACTAATATTATAAATGCGAAAGTGTGTCTGTCTTATAATACGTACATACAAATATTGCTCGTTTAATAGTATAGGATGCGGGCGAAGCCGGGGCATAAAATCCACACTAATATTATAAATGCGAAAGTGTGTCTGTCTTATAATACCCTGTACATACAAATATTGCTCGTTTAATAGTATAGGATGCGGGCGAAGCCGGGGCATAAAATCCACACTAATATTATAAATGCGAAAGTGTGTCTGTCTGTCTGTGTGTTACCTCATCACGCTGAACCGTTTTAAGTATGGAGATAGTTTGAGTCCCGGGGAAGGACATAGGATAGTTTTTATCCCGGAAATAATTACCTAGGAGGGTGACAGTTTGGACGGAGCTATCGTAGCTCCACGCGGACGGGGTCGCGGGCAGAAGCTAGTATTTCATAATTATGTTCATCTTGGAGGTCAAAAGAAGGCTTCGTCCACGTTTGCAAATAATGCAGGCAAACCCGCGGGATAAAACATAGCCTGTGTCCATTCAGATAGGCTCTTTATAATATTTTTATTTTCTATTTGGGCGTTTTCAAGAAAAGTTGTTCAATTTCGTATGATTTTATATCTGGATAAAAATCGTTTTATCCTACTTACTCAGAACTTGAAGCCCTTTCGATTTTAGGAGAAAAAAAAAATTGCCCTCGTTATTCATACAATTTTTTGTTTCCATTGCGCTACCGTCCTGCAAACTTCTATGAAGACGGTAACGTAACGGAATGAAAAAACTTAGGACACATTTTTTCTGCTACTAAAATCGAAAGGGCTTAAAATTCAGTGGAATAAAACGATTTTTATCCAGATATTACGAAATTGAATAACTTTTCTTGAAAACGTCCATTTATTACATTTATAAATAAAAAACATTTCGTTAAATAGAAAAGTGTCGTTGAACCCTGTCGGCTTTTTATCGACACGGCATTCGTGAAAAGTAAGGAATAATTAATTTATACAGGCTAATAATACCTATTATTAGGTATAGTTTAGCATAGACAACTTTCGGGGAACTTTAGACGTGCATTTCACTCAGGTATTATTACTAAAAATAAAATTGCAAAACAATTAGGTACCCAACAGTTAATCATAGACATAACATTGACAACTTCGCCCGTACAAAGTTGCCCGACGTAATAGATGCAATGATACAAGTTAAGTAACTATTATTAGTTACGCAATTATTATCTATTTTCCCTTTCAATGACTTATCTTATCATTATAGTATTGTATACAAAAGTAGGTATACGAGATATGTATTCACGTGCGACATGAGTTTCAGGCCGTGATAAAACAAATGCGCGTTAACATGATTGTAGATTGTAGCGTCAATATATGTATGTATGCATGCGAGTTTGTCTACTTATCTGCATATATTAATAAAAATACATACAATTTACGAATTGAGAACCCGTTCCTTTTTTGAAGTTGGTGAAAAACAAAAAGTGTCGGCATAGTTCAGTCATTATAGATTTTGACCCGTGAATAATCAGTTCTTGGATTCTTTTTCGTAGGTCCCTCGGGGGGGGGGGGGGGGGGGTCACTGGGAGTGTAAACTCAAAAAGTAGACTGAATCAGGCTCCTGTGTATATTTGAAAAACGGTTTTTCTTGAATAACTCGGCCATTTTTGATTTTGCAGTAAAACCGTGAGAACAAAAATTGTAGGAAATTTAATTCTCTACAAGTTTGGTTCTAACAATTTTTCTTCTTGGATCGATATTTTGGAAAATAAATTTGAAAAAAGCGACAAATGCAAGAGGTTAAATAATCACATAGTTATAAGCGTCCAAAGTTTTAAGAGGGGGTATGTTCTGTCCCTTTCCCGCAAAACGCACCTTCATATGAAACGATTGTCATTTACTACGACGCTAGAGGATCGTGACGTCACGACCCTGGAGCGTTTTCCCTCTCTAACAAGCAACATTAAAACGTTTGTAGTTAGCTTCCTAATTTTTTGAGATATTCGAATGGGATTTTCGTCATTTGGCATATTTTTTTGCCTTCTCTCTTTTGAAGTAATAATAAATTTTGAGTCTACAATACTTATTAATTTATGTGTTCATTCAGAAAGTCCCTTCTAATATGCGTGAATAGTACATTATTGCCGTGGCCGGGAAGGAAGCAATTGCAGGCTGAGTATTTGTTTAAACGGACGAGCTTTGCGAGTCCGTTGAATTATAATACGAAGCCTGCAATTGCCATTCCGGCTGAGGCTAATATAGTGCTTTTCTCAAAAATGGAGGACTAAAAAAGACTAAATTGAAATCAAACTTTATTATTAAATACAAATTGAGGATACCGCAAATTACATAAAGTTAAACGTCATAATATATTTTTTTAAACAGAATCGCAAGTGTATTTTTCTACCGAAAAACGCAAACTATTTGAGACTCGTACAAAAATGTCGCTTTTGCAACAGGAAAATACGAGTTCATTTGGCTGAATACGACCTGTGCCGTCTTTTATATGCCAGTTTCTACTTTTTAAAAAGTTTGGTACTCGACAAATAAAGGAATTTATATTGTAACATTCCAGGCGGCCTGCAATGTTTTTTATTTTTTAATTTTGATCTGGCCTTCAACTATACACTTTACCTTCCAATATGTAGCGAGTTATGTTCACTTTGCGGGCCATTATTGAGAAAAGATCTTTTTCTGTATTGAATTACCCCCTACATACAAACACACGAAGTCCACAATCTCGCAAAATTATCCTTTTTAACTGAGGCTTACGTGTTAACATGAGAGGTCGTAATGTCATCTCGCGGTGTGACTAACACGTTAAGTCGCGATGCTGGCGATGTGATAATGTTATCGCTCAATTCGGCGCAAAAAGTTTTGTCTGGGTCTATGTTGTGCCGAGACTGACGTAATAATAATATATATTTAAAAATGGCAATCGACTTCGGTATAATTATAACCTATTCTCGTATATATTAATTAGAATTAAAATTTATTAATTAGAATTAAAATCAGCGTTGCAATGTAGGTACTCACTGCAACAGTATGCTGAGTCTAGCCCCTTTTTGGCATCACAAAATGTAAATGTCTCGTACGATATTGTTTGAGTGTGTCTGTCTATTCCTAAGTCTAATTTATACACTGTTCCTTTTGTATAAAATGTGATGTTGAATAAAGTTTTTCTATGTCTATGTATACATATAGTCATCTGTTTCTTGGATTGACATAGATAGTTTTCCAGTTGCGATGATTCTGTTTGACGCACTGCTTTTGTCCTCAACTCTGCTACATTCACACATTATAAAAGAGTATTTAAGGTTAACGTCCCAGTCCTCGACGTTGCACTAGTGTAAGACATGGGAATTTTATGTCAAAGTAACGTAAAATTCCCTTCGTTCAAATTAAACCCATATTGCTTGGACATAAACTGCCCATGTCATACACTAGTGCAAGGTCGAGGACGAGGTCGTTTACCTTAAGTAGCAGAGTTGACGAAAGAAGCAATATGACGCCCCTACTACACGGCAGAGAGGGCATACCTTGGTGGTTTTAGACGGTAGTCCGGCGGGTTCCCGGGAGCCCATCATACCCATCCTAGTTCCTCGGCTAGGTGGGATGCGTAAAAGCATTTCCCCAAGTAAAAAAAAAAAAGAAAAAAAGAAAGAGTAATCCTCGATTTTGCACTAATGAGAGCTTTACCCCCACATCATCATTTTCATATATTTGACACCTCACATGCTTGAAAGCTAGGTTTAAAATGTATGAAAACTTAACTTAAAGTTTTACGAGTACCTAACGAAGACTTACCGCTCCACAGATAGAGCCTAAGCCAGTGATAGAGTTTCTTGGAAAAAATACTATAAATTTGACTCCTATCATGCTAAGCCCCACCATGAAATGGGTTTACCAATATAACAAAAAGACGTGTTTAGTGGATTTAAACTGCATAAAACCATAGTTTTAAAGAGTGTTCCAAGAGACTTAACAATGGCAGCGTGCAAAAAAAACCTAAATTGCCCCAAATGACACCAAGATGACGATTTAAGAGCTAGTTCTCAAACTAGCTGAGACCCAATACTCATGACGTTACCCTCATTTGACCGACCGCGATAGTGACGTGCCGTATGATGTAAGCGCACGTTATCGGGCGGCACCGGCGGCAAAAGGGAGACGAGCGATAAGTTATAAATAACTCGACTTAGATCGATTTTGTCCTTTGGCCTCTGCTTCGGCGTATTCCGCGAGTTTTGGTCAGGCACAATATGTACAATTACTGTATAAAAGTATCTCATTTACTTTCTAAGTTCAAGTTGTTAATTTACATTAACTAAATTAAATTAAAGCTAAGTCAAATCTACAAAAGTCCCTCGAGGCATTGTATCGACGATGCTGGCGGCTCCTCGCTGAATTGCAATGCTGACGCGTTGCGCGAGAAATCCGTCAGCTCTTCGGTCACCAGTTACATCACCCAGACGTTTCGCGTCCGCAAATATCTTGTAATAGGTATAGAATTGCACTCAAAACTAAAAAGAAATCAGACAACGAAAACTTATTTATCCCTATTTTAGTTACACAAGTTAAGGGGTTGTGATGGACAGTCTTCTCCTTCGTGTCGAGGTTCCTCAAATAAGAGATGCCCAATGGGCAGCGATGTGGAAGCTCTGGCAGTTTCATCTCTCAGTCTTCCGAGCAAGAGTGTATTACATCGCAAACACATTGGGTTGATTGGCCACGATGCACTCCCCATCTGGTCATGTCTTCCTTGCAGCGGCATATGGACGGTCTGTTTGACCCAGACGTCCATTGTAATTGACGTGTTGCTGAAATGGGAGCCAGATGACAAAAACGCATGCTAGTTAGCGACAGTTACAGCTCCATTTATTCTTCAGCGACTGAGGTCCTACGTGTCACACAAAATACGTACAATTCTTACAGACTTGTCATTACTTACATTTAATCCATCCAATTCATCCATCTCTTTCAAGCTATAAGTGCATGTATCATCAATTTGTTAAAATGTATATCTATGGGCATAATATGGGTGAAATAACTAATAAAAATAATAAAGTAGCTCGAAAATACACATGTCATTGCAATCGCAAAGTTACCAGCAAACTAGTGATACAAGGGCTCGATGAAAAGATCAACCGAGCGTGTAATTTGTTTTGCACTACTGTATAATCCAGTTAATTTTAACAAGGTGGCCAGTTAATTGGCGATGAGACTGACACGGAGTGTACGAAACGGCTTAAGTACGTTCGTGAGTCGAATGGACATGGGCTGTTTTAGAATGGAGCAGGTTATTATCTTTTTGCTTGGCTAGTTTAATACTTTCCGAATGGCTAAGCAACGGACGTACTGATGGCGCTAATCTCCATGAAGCTTAGACATAAAGGGTTATCTTTATTGGAAATTTCAATTTCCACAAAGGTGGTATTCCCATAGGCTAAGAGTGCTTAAGCTCTAGTTATAACACCTCAATTAATTTTTATTATGTTTTGTTCCTCATGCGTTACATGTGAAATTACAATAAATACTGACATTACGTACCTATTAATGTTAGTGCTCATTGCGATACCGTAAAACCATCCAATTTTGTCAGTGGGCAAATTTACCCCATAACATGGTAGAGCAAAGTTGCCCACAAAGAAATACAGATTATCTGCGAGTAAAATTGGACCGTTTATAATATATTCAGGTAAAATTCCAATTTGGATCTTGGTGGATCAGTGAGAAAATTTGAATCAGTCAGTAAATTTGGATTTGAGGTAAAAATTGGACAGTCTCACATTTAAATTTAAGGTACGGTTCAAAAGTCATGGAAACGGAATAAAACCAATCATGCCATAAACTCACACCAACATATAAAGATTATAAGCGTATACGCTAAGTGTATCCTTTATTCTAGAGCTTAACTTAACTATATTCGCTTTGCCCTAACATGATCCATGTGCTCTATCACCATGTAACATCTTGTAGAGTCAAGTGAAAAAACATGTGTCGTATTAAGCCTCTCATAAACATGTACCGAAACCTTAATTCGCCAACATAGGAGCCATGGGACATATTTTTGAGTAAGATGCATCGATATTTTTGCAATTCAGCCAAAGTGCCCAAATATGTCGTAACACATCCTTGCTAGCAGATTAGGTGCCAAAACGGAGCCCGGGCTCCTTTAGGCAACAACCAGGAATAGCCCGAGCTCCTTTAGGCTACAACCAGGAATAGCCCGGGCTCCTTTAGGCAACAACCAGGAATAGCCCGGGCTGCTTAGGGAATGCAATTACCGGGCGAATTTCATTACCGGTAAATTACCGACTTCAGGGAGCCAACACCGGTTAACCGGTAAATTACCGGTAAATTCAATATGGCTAATAAGTAGCGTTTTTTGACGTTTATTTATCGTAAAAATAAGCTATGATATAGTATAAAGCGTTATCATGTGCCGTAAATGCCGTAATAATCAGATCTTTAATATTTGAAATTTGCTCAGTGGTAGGAGGGCAAAAAACGCAATTGAAAACGTTCCTTGGGGATTAGCAGGTAGGTAGGAAATTTTCCTAGTTCTACAGAACCTAACTACATGCCCACTTAGTAGTCTAAAATAATATTTCACTAAATACATGTTTCTACGGGCTTCAAGAGACGTATATATAACCAACCATACCTAGATTGAAATGAGTTGGATAGAGAAAAGAGCTAAGAGTGTTCGTACAAACGGTTTTATAACTTTTTCTAGGAGTGGAGAGCTCATGGGGGTTCCAAATTGCGGCATTGGTTTAGCGATTCGGAGGGCTATATCTGTTACCTTAGTTCTACTGCGGATAGCCTCATTTCTAATGCGATCACGCAAATAAACTCCCAGCATAGCCATCTTCATTGCCCTTTGGGTGACTTCTAGCCTTCTATTGAGGCCCATAGTGAGCGACTACATTTCAGGTGCCATATATTATGTCATCACTTACACCACACACTGGGCAAACCGAGCCGACAGGAGTGGAACTGAACAGCCTGTCATAGGTATATATAATCGTCTACAACTCTGAGCGTAACGCGTCCGATTGTAATGGGAGTTGGCACTAAATGGGCATATGACATGATCTTCGTCTTATCCATGTTCATCTTTAGACCGACTCGCTCGGAGGCTTTACTGAAGTCATCGAGCATTGTACTAAAGTCCTCCATGGACAAGACTACTAAATCGTCAGAAATCCGAAGGTGAGTGATGTACTCGTCGTTCATGTCTACCTTCTCCAGTCCAGAATCTTGAAAAAATCCTCCAGTGCATATTTTGTATTTGTATTTTGTATACTTCGATATAGCAGTCGTCAACTTGGCACCGCTGGAGAGACTGTACAGCCCAGGTTTCGATCAAATCGAAGTCTTTCTCGTGTATCGCGAACACTAAGCAGAGGGGTAGGTTATACTCCTCAGTCTTTTGTATAACCTGACGGAGCGTGGATGTCGTCTACGGTGCTAAAGCATTTCCGGGAGGCTTGAAGTCATCTATATTTTACAGAACGGAACCGGGAACGTGTTTGTTTGTTTGTTGAAGCTACGGTAGCCCAGTGGTTCAGGCATGCGGCTGTCAAGCGGCGGTCGTGGGTTCGAATCCCGGCTCGTACCGATGAGTTTTTCGGAACTTATGTACGGAATATTTACCGTTAGCTTTTCGGTGAAGGAAAACATCGTGAGGAAACCGGTCTAATCCCAATAAGGTCTAGTTTTCCCTCTGGGTTGGAAGGTCAGATGGCAGTCGCTTTCGTAAAAACTAATGCCTATGCCAAATCTTGGGATTAGGTGTCAAAGCGGACCCCGGGCTCCTTTAGGGGCACAACTGGGAATAATAACGCTAGGAGGATGGAACCGGGAACGTGTTTATATTTTAAGAAGCTTTTACAAACGATTGCATTAATTTGATCCTACATGAGGTAAGATAACTTTAACAAGTTTATTCAATTGACATTTTTACATGATAAAACGAGGGTTATTGAGGTATAATCATGACGAGGAAGCATTAACAATCTTTAGAATGTAGTATTTTACTAATAATTTGGGTTCGGTAAATTACCGGTTTTCATTTTAATTTACCGGTAATTTACCGGCCTCATATTTAGTCAATTTACCGGTTAACCGGCTAACCGGTTTACCGGTTTGCATTCCCTAGGGCTGCTTTAGGCTACAACCAGGAATAGCCCGGGCTCCTTTAGGCAACAACCAGGAATAGCCCGGGCTCCTTTAGGCAACAACCAGGAATAGCGCTAGGAACATGATGATCTCCTATTCTTTTTTACAACAAACAAACAAACAAACAATGACTTTATTTACCAAAGGTGAAATTACAAGAATGAGTTTTACAAATTAGTGTGACAAGTTATGATTGGTGTTAGAGTATCCGTGGTCGTCACACTAGGCCTAGCCTGTGTCGTGAGAACCGACAGGGTCGTTGCAGAAGCATTTGCGTCAGGTTAGGACTTTATTAGATTATACGTTAACAGATGTTTACAATATCACTACAGCTGTGTGGCGAGGAGAATAATGTACAGAATTTATAAATGAATGAAGCTTTCTATTAACTTGCAATATTGTATGTATTTACCTAACTATGTTTGTTCGGGTGGTATCGTGCAACTCAATTTTGAAGCAGATATCTTCAACCGATTGAGCTGACATTTTGTGTAAAGGTATAGTTTGGATGACAATTCAATATTATGGTACCATGGAGCGGATCTGATGATGGAGACGGAAGGTGGCCATGGGAATTCAGTACTTAACCGACGCAGCCCCGTTGAGTTTGGGCTCGTTAGAATCGTCTCAATGAGCAGTTGATGACTGTATACAGAAAAGTACAGTCAGCAATAAAAGATGATACTAAAAATTAAATTTTTGACAGTAACTTATTTAATAACTGTTAAAGTTACCGTGTACGAAGGTTTGGGGTTCCATTCTCTAGTTCCATTATGGGACTACTGGGATTTTTTTCTCCCAATAGATCCATGGAACTGGCATCCTGTTTAATGCAAGATAAAATTAAGTATCATTAGTTTCGGTTCAGTTAAATCGCAATATGGGATTGACCGCAATCCAGGCTATAGTACCTATATAGGAGACTTTTAATCACAGCCTAAGCCGAGTATCCGGCGACCCCCGGTTTACCTGGTAAAGGTCGTGGGGGTCCGCTGGATGCGGGTGGCGCAGGACCGGTCATATTGGCACTCTTTGGGGGAGGCCTATGTCCAGCAGTGGACGTTTTTCGGCTGATATGATGATAATGATGATGAAGCCTAGATCAGGCTAACTATAAGGTATTCTAGACTCTCTAGAAACGTACCCATTGAGGAATGTGCCGGTATCACCGAAACACGAAGGTGCGAGCGTGACGGGACGCACTTTGGTACGCGTCTGCGCGTGGCAGACTTATCAGCGTCCGGGTCACGGCGTCTTATCGTCTGTTTCGAACAAAGTTCCGTCAGACGTCGCACTCCGCTGTTAGGCGCGAAATTATTCAGCGGCCTTTAGTTAGGTATTAGAATAGGGTTGCCGCCATGTCTTTACCTTGTTATTATGCTATTCTGTAACTTGTTACGAGTATATCTTGACGCCGCGATTCGTAGTAACTAAGCGTAATAGGGGTGTAGACTCAATTCATGTGAACATTGATAACGTAGTGATGCTGAATGGATAGTAAACCATCAAATTATTGTAATAAAGTATAAATTAAAAAATATACACCGTGGCCGTGAATAACCCGAAAGATTTAAACCACGTATTTTTGACGACAGTACGAGTAAATAATGTTGTATCAACATGGGTCTAATTATGTGTCTTAATTAAATTACTATTTCAGTACAAATTAAATCTTATTAATTGCCCGCTTCTTTGTGAACAACTCTTTAGTTGAGAAACTCAAGTTGAAGAACAGAGAGCGAGCATAACACTTCACGAATCGCTCCGAAATCATACGACGAACGGCGAATGCCGTGACTTGTGTTCCATGACAAGAAGTGTCAAGTTATGCTCAAGCCTTTAGGGTGTGTTAGACTGGAGATTTTTTAACTTTTGATTTGTTTCAAATAATTAATATCTCCTTAATTATGAGTTTTTGGACTATATGTTACATAACTTTATATACTCTAATTAGGCTCTAGTATCGTTAGCTTAAATCTTTCGGGTTATTCACGGCCACGGTGTATAATTCAAATCATATAGAGATATGATCTTGAAAGTTTAGAAAAAATACGCATTTTTAAGCTATCAATAGAATCCTTATATGCTTTTATAGAAAATCTCAAAAAATTACGAAGCTACACCGTTTTAATGTTGCTTGGTAGAGAGAGAAAACGCTCCGGGATCGTGACGTCGCGTTCGTCTAGCGTCATAGTCAATGACAATCGTTTCATATGAAAGTGCGTTTTGCGGAAAAGGGACAGAACATACCCCCTCTTAAAACTTTGGACGCTTATAACTTTGTGATTATTTAACCTCTTGCGTTGCTTTTTTTATGCATTTGACTACATTTTTAATCCTTTTTCGAGAAAATGCAACATTATTGATTATTTTATTTAGTGTCTACACCCCTATTGCATCAAATAGTTCGTCCCAAAAGCAACTTTCTACTGTCCAAGGCAGAAGATTCCAATAACGATTTTATGAAATATCAGCCACATTAAATAATTTTAACCATAAAGCTATAACCTATTTATATGAGGTTGCCGATCGCGTTCTCAAGAGTAAAGATATATCATATGTTCTAGTCACACGCGAGCGATGAGGGGAAAGTTAGTTTAGTATATTAATAACAAGTGCGAAGTTAACATTTAATTATACTATGTATACCTGCCTCTATTGTCCCTTGATTTCGATGTACCTATACACGAACGCTTTCATCACAGTAGTTGTGCATATAGCTTAAGGCGCTATAGGTTCAGCGAAGTGAAGCGAACATAGTTTTTGAAACAATATAATGCGTCTGTTTATAATAATATGGTTTAAAAAAAATACGAATAGTAATCTTGGGGCTTTTCTGCAGGGAAATCAGTGATTCGGAACACGATTAAGCAATTTTCGCTCGATAGAAAAAAATCACGAACATAGGTCTAAAACATATTAAAATTCACTTAAAACATTCGTAGCAAATTATGCACAATAGCTAAACATATTAACATTGGTTCTAAAAATCGGCAATATCATGTTTGAGGGAACTTAGTGATTACTTTTTTATTTATTTAAATGCACAAAAAATTAAAATTAAAAAACATGATATCCGCGCTTCCAAACACGCACTTCCATCTCGCTCACGCTTATGCTCAGCGAGAGGGAGAGAAGACCATGATACTATAGCGCCTTAAAGCAGTAAAACAAATCCGGATAAACGTCAGGTCGTCAGGACGATAGAAAGCTTGTCCTTAGCTGTCAAATTTACTATGGTCCGCCACCGCAGGCCGCGCCAGTGTGATGCAGGCGTGAGACAGACACGCGGTTGTCATACCAAACGTGACAGTACGTAATCGAATTCAAACTTTCGTGAGACCATGTTTAAAATACTACTAGTAAATCCGCAGTTAAACTCACGACAGGCAACATGTTTCCAACTCTTCGGGAGTTGTTCTCCGGGATGAGTGTTTTCGCAGCAATCAACAACAAACGAGATGGGCCGCGCGGCGGTCGGAGCGTGCGCGGGAAGTGCTTCAAGCGACATTGCCGCGAAAACACACATATCGTGAGTTGAACGGTGTATTTATTGGTACATGTTAAATAGGTCGGAAAAAGCGTGTCAAAAGTCTGAATTTAGTGTGACCTAATAATCTATGTGGACGGTCCCAAAGCTCTGAAGATGGCGTAACATCAGCAGCGATGGGTGGGCCAACATCACTCCCCGTCACAGCAAACGGAATCTGTCGTTTCCCGTGGAAATATGATTAGCACAATACACAATTAGCATTTTCGGTGTTTGGTCATCGCACTGCGAGTGGGCCGTGAGACAATGCTTAGATCGGGAAGATAGTGCGCGGGCGCAAGTGATGAGAGCGTGCGGTCGCCATTGACGACGTTGTCATCCATCATGTACAATTTACATTCCAGTTTTGGCAATAGTGAACTCTGTAGCGACGTTCATCCTGGGGGGTGACCGCGTAACGCTTCGTACTAATTGAAAGAGGGAGCGAAGCGAAATAATTTATCTGCTTCAGCATGGGTCACAATTCTTTCGAATGGCCGTTTGTCCAGCTGTTCGCCTCTACATGTCACATTTTGCAACAGATTTTCGTGAAATTTTGTGAGCAAGTTCAATAAATAAATATTTTTTGTAGATTAAAAAATTTAAAAAAAATTGAATAAAGACGTGCTCGTAAATCTTGAAAATAACTGTTGAGTTGTCCGAAAGTTACCAAAAAAGTTCGTCAAAGGTGTTAACCGGCCTGTAAAGTGGGGTTGTTGCTGCCCGCCCTAGTAATTCGATAACTACGAAAGTAATTAGTGAAATTAAATTAAATGTGTCATTTACAAAAGCACTGATGATCAAGCCCTTTTAGATAAAAGCATCCTCATTTTCGCCGTTTTACTTTCTATCAAAAGTTTTATTTCACCCCATAACATAACTAAAGACGTCTAATGCTCGCAAGCAGTTGCACCTGCGATTTTTCAACACCTTAGCCTCGTGGCGCCCACCATACAACACAAAATGACATTGAAATTTGAATCTAACTAATAAAAGAAATAAGAGTTGAATTTCTTTTGTTTCAAGAGAAGACCAAAACAAAACAAATGCAACTCTATTCCAACCCAAAAAAAAAAATTCCTTTAAGAGAATATGTCCTTCCAGTTGGCCCATGGGCGCTAGGAGGTTAGAGTATAGATTTCTACAAAGGAGCTACACACGCGTGCCACTATAAGGGACGGAAAGGCTCTTATGCGGCTAAACTAAGAACTGGTCATAAAATGGCTGACGGCTTAACATATGCTTATGTTAAGCCGTCAGCCATTTTATGACCTACTTAATTAGGGCGGGTAATGGTTCATTTGCCGCAATCTCATACTAACTCAGTTGCGGTAAATAAAAATGGGACTGATTCCTTTCTGTCACACTTATCGAGATTTGTATACTACCATCGCGCTCGGTCGTGGTATTATTATTACCATTGCTTGTCCTGAGTATTGTTGTATGACAGATTCATGTTCCACACACGCGTGTATCTCCCAACATGGGCCTCGCCGTTATGAATGGACTCACAGTCGGAACGATCAAGCGATTGTGAGAAGGGATTAAAGTAGATACCAGCTGTTTTCGTGTTCTTCCACTCTGCATACATTAACGTTTGTGAATGAGACTTGTTACAAACTATTTCTTTTATGTATAGTCTAGCTTAAAGTCGGGAAATCACTACCGTGAAGTGCAGAATACGAGAGTGGATGCGTTGTGTTGAGAGTCCGAATTCTCAAATTAAGAAAGGCTTCTGGAGTCTGCTTATCATCAGACAGACTATATGTTTGGTTTTCACCGTCGCAGTATAAAGATCTGGTGCTCCGGTTTGGGATTTAATGAGCTACCTTTTTTGGACCGCTATATAAGATTTCAGTTTCAAAAGTTGACTCAAAATTGAGAGCGTACACACAGAAAACTTATTCGGAAGCATAATTTTGCAATCAAAAAATTCTCAGGACGATTCAGATCTTACCGGCATTACATGACTAAATTTTTGTTTTAATACAACGACGGTGGCAAACAAGCTTACGGCCTGCCTGATGTTAAGCTGGTACCGTCGCCTATGGACACTTGTGACTCCAGAAGAATCACAAACGCGTAGGCGACCCTTTATTCACTTGAGGATTCGCTGTGTTGGCAGATAGAGACATACAGGTCACTCACTCCCAACGCAGCGCATCCTAGGGAGCTCTGGCGACCTTACTCACCACCAGGAACACAACACCGCATGCAATAATATAGCAACACTACAAAGCAGTGGTGCTATTATGGCTGCGGTCTTCTGTAAGGTGGAGGTACTTCTCCACATACGAGCGAGATGACATTCCGCTGTGCCCTACCTCTCCTAATTTTCGTAGTGAGTTACCGTTTCATAAAAATATCTATTACTCTCACGATATTCCATCTTAATATCAAACATCCATATATTAGTCTAGTGTATACTAACTGACGTGTACAATGTTCTCTTGAAACATGCCCGGATTCCTCAAACTCACAGACATGCCTAATCCATCAGCAACCTATCACGATCACCCGTCCAAATCAACAATGTAAGAAATCTTGATGCGCTACAAGCATACTTCACCATTTGAACCATATCGCCAATATACAAGGTTGATTTTTGAGTGGTTTTGAAGTATGTGCAAAAAGATTCTCGGCTTCCGCTCGCGTGACGTCACGGGTTGTGCGCCAGCGCAGTGCCGGTGAGGATTAGCGAGCGGTCACGCGAGCTTGGCCGTTTTTCTGCCGCGCCCCGCAGGTCAGACGGCGGTTTGTGAGCGATTCCCACAGGCTTCGTTTTAATTTACATGTGACGTCGATCTTGTAATTAGCGTTTGACGTCCCCTAATGTTTTGAGTGGAAGTCTTTTACAGCACCAATCGTTTACACGTTGACCGCGATATGCGCATCTCTTGAACCTTACAGTTTTTATTTACCTATTTATTTAAACTTTGTTGCACAAGACACAGAAATGTAAAAATGGCGTGCTTAATGTGAAATGGCATTCTCTACCAGCTAGGTAACCATTGGGATTAAGCATAGATTTATGAGGGACGCAAAGAAAAAAATATAATAACATGATAAGATAATTATATAAGAGAAAAAAAATAAAACAAAAGTCATTTGTTTTCTTGTTGTATTTTTACAAGCTTTATAAATATTAACTTCACTTGTAGCTGAGTAAGTATATTATGTTTATAACAATCTGTCAACTTTATTTTGCATTTCGGAAAAGAGGATCAATTAATTTTACGACATATCAACTAAAATAGATTTGATGGACGTTAATAAAAGGATAATCGCCAAAGGATAAAAACACGCTAAAGCCTTAAAGGGTTCAATAAGAAACTGTCTAAAGAGCTAAATTACAACTCAAAAGGCACAAAACCTACGCAGTGACGAGAATCCTGACAGGACATTGCAAATTGAACAAGGAAAGAAGGTCTACTAAATGCTCAATCTTATATAGCTGTATTTTTATAATACTGACAAAGCTACGTAGGAACAAATTGCCTCGAGGCCCTACAAATCTAATCACCAACATAATATTCAGTAACATACAACTTTAGACTGCTTTCCTGCATTTTCGCTATTGCCTCACGGTCCAATTTCGCTTTACTTGCATTTTTCGTTTTTAGAACAAAAGAGAACCTGTGACCCTTGCCTTTCTAACCCCAGATTACTGAACAAACCAGGCGCTCAGAAGAGGATAGACGTATGTCTAATATTATTTAATATTACATGTGACTTAAAAGCTTTAAAGGACTTAACAATAGCACCTTCGAGGCTTCTTTGTCCCTATTCAGAATAGGGAGAGGGATTGATGCAGTGAGTACCTATTTGGGTTCTTAAGACATTCAAAGATATACTTGACTTGAAAGTGTTGAAACCAACAGCGTTTTATGATGATATTGAAAATATTGGACATGTATTTTTTTATGTAAATCACACAAAAACTGTTGAAGATATAGTGTGACGTGACGCGGAACTTTAACAGGCTTCATCATTTTTACAAAAAAGAAAATAGGTGTCCAATATATTTTTATTATCTAACTGACGGGCTATAGTTATTTGTTATACAAGGGGGGAAAGTTGTATTTTACCTGCGAGTGTTTCAACACACGAGACATAAAATAACTTTTCACCCGTGTATAACACAAATCTTTTCACCTCACTACAGCGAGGAAAATAAGAAAAAGGGTAAAAAAATTAAAAAAAAAACAAAAAAAAGTGAAATAAAGTTTTAAAAAAAGTTAAAAAATAAATAAAAAAAGTTAAAAAAAATAAAAAAGTTAAAAAAAGTCAAAAAGTAAAAAAAAAGTTAAACAAAAATATGTCATAAAATATACCTACAAAAAACAAAAATAAACATTTAACGTTCTACGTCCATAGTACTTTTAACGTTCTACGTCTACTTTCTTCACATGTGGATAAAAAGCGATTTTCTCAATAGTTAACAAACATACAAAAAGGCCTTTCCGAGCTAGTGAGGTGAAAAATTGTTTTTTTAGGAAAGTAGCCAATTGCAAGACCCTAGACAGTTCGTGTGCGGGATACTCCCGAATTTCCCCCGCCAATATTTTATAACATAGATTTACTAAGAGTTTCACTATGTCCCTATGCTCTGATTTATTTGATAATGATAACTGATTTTGTTATTGAACTAGAGCCGCTAAAAATACACTAACTTTACCATCGCCTACAGTCGCCAAATATACAACAAGTTTAAAAAACGAAACAGAGACATTCTGTTAACCTATGTAGGAACATTTATTTACATGGTCTATGCCGGAGAAGCATTTCCCCTTAGGTATTATATTTTGTGTTTTTTCTATACCGTAGGCAAGAGTTGGCGCTTGCGAGGCGTCAATATCAAAACGCAGCTTAGCATATCTCTAGTGCATGCTCACCCTAAAACTCTTTTCTCAAGTCAGATAATACAACCTTTTTTTTCATAATTTTTTTATTGTTCCACAATTCTTTACAAATTTTAGTTGCATTCGGTATTCTGATTTAGTTCACGAATGTCGGATCTAATCAAAGCTTGTTCAGTCCTCGCCCATCGTAAATATCCGTTCTTACGACCATAGAAAGCAGGATTAATACATTTTAGTTATCTTGTAGATTTGTTTAGACTTTAATTACCCTACCATGCCCCCCCGTCGTCATATCAAACCATCAGTTCCGTAGTAGTAATGTCAGAAACACGAGCAATCAAATGGTTGTTACGACGCTCTTCGGTTATATGCGATTTGTATCTATAGATTACAGTTTCCAACAAGTTTACATTTTGGTGACATAAAAGTACAGTAAACTGATATAGTCGTTGAGAATCTGAATCTATAAGAATATCTAGGCACCGTACAAGTATGTATGAATTATCTAAAGATGTTAAAAGTTTTTGAAATCGAATTACTTAGTCACTCCGGAGATTGCCCCGTATAACCAATTTGATTCCTAGGTCACCGTAGAACCAGGGTTTAACTACTACATAGCGATGCAATGATCGTAGTAACCCGTATTGACATATCATTTACAACAGCAAGGTTCTATGATGGCCTTAGGAATCAAATTAGGAGCCCATACTTGATATGTTTTGAAAATTACTGGACTGGAATGTAATGATTAGGGTTCCGGACCAAAAAGGTAAAAACGGAACCCTTATGGTGCGACTCTGTCTGTCTGTCTATCGCAACTTTAAATATCCCAGGAACGACTAATGCTATCACCATCAATATGACATTTGGAACAGTTATAGACAAAGCTAATCCACGTGTATGGAAATGAAAAATGTTAGTATATATTTTTAGTTTCTATAAAGTATTCTAGGTCAAGCGGGGTATCATAAGAAAGAGCTTGAGTATTTTTTCTACAGTGGTAAACTTTTGATTTAAAAAGGAAAGTGTTTGATACCACAAATGATAGATTCCAGATTTTTATTTCTTTTGTTTAGGAACGCAAGCGGCGGAGCCGTGGGGAGTTTAGACTAGTTCTTAATTATCAAATACAGCGTCAGTATGACAAACAGCTAATACCTAGTTATGAAGGATTTTATGTAATTGGTAAATTTTAATTTCAGCTAGTTATGAAGGATTTTATGTATTTGGTAAATTTGAATTTCAGCCAGTTATGAAGGATTTTATGTATTTGGTAAATTTGAATCTAATACTTCTGGGCTACTAGGCTATTGTTGAAAAATATAATGCGTAACCCAGTGTTATAACTAATCTTTCGGCCACATCTGGAGCCCACACGTCAAAATGACCTCTACGTGGGCGTAGAAAAGACGATTATCGCTTACATGTCGGAATGTAAGTCACAATAGCTACTTCGAATTAGGACAAATCCTACACATTTCACCAAAACGGCCTGTGTTGTAAAGTCTTAAGTAACTACGAAAGCAGAAGGTAGTTGTTACAACCAAAAAACCACACTTTGGAAGTAGAATCTCACCATCATCATCTCAGCCAAAAGACGTCCACTGCTGGACATAGACCTCCTCCAAAGAGTGCCAAAGTGATCGGTCCTGCGCCATCCAGCGGACTCTCGTGACCAGGGGGGTAAACGTAACGTAACGTTCCCAACGACCGTTAGGACAATGGCGTAATTAATGAAAATTTTAGAAGTGCCTGATATTTTTTTTAGATACAGGTATAACCTTTCTTAGCACCAGAAAAAAGTTGCAGACTTTTCAGCAGCGCCAATTATTTTTGAAAAATATAAACAGTTTCCTCACTTACGTTTTGGGTTTATGACGGCGAATATTGCAAAAAAATATTTTAAATATCTGACCCTGGCAATGACATACCTATCTATATAGCTGCTGCAGCTGTCAATATCATTGCCAGTGTCAGTTTACCACGGATATTCAAGATATTTTCTTGTAATATTAATATGAGACGGATAAAGGAAAGTGTCTCAAATTTATATTTTTCAATAGTACTTAGTTGACGCAGCTGAAAAGTCTGCAACTTTTATTTGGTACTTAGGAAGGTTATTCCTAATTCTCTCCAAAAAAATTGTCCATTCCAAATTCAACTGTCATTATCCCATACAAAAATTGACATTTAGATCTACCTGACGCGCCTACAGCTACAATGCGTTACGTGATCGACCAGCATCATCATCGACTAGGTCATCATTGTCATCAGTCTCAACGACTATATCCCAGTAGAATCTACTCGTATCTATTTAAAACTGTAAAAGGCAACAAATGATCTGCAGGGTAAATGTGTAACTTTTTGAACGAGAGCTAGCACTTATAAACTGTCATTATTTGAAGCTGACGCTAACGCTTGTCAGATTACTTGTATTTCCACAGTTGTATGAAAAGTGTCGGACACTTTTTTTTCCTATTAGGATGAATAGTGTTAAATGAATGAGTGTGAATAAATGATTATGATTATGATTCTGAGTAGGCATATATATATATATATATATATATATATATAAAGCAGTTGAGTCCTTGCTAAAACCAAGGGACCGATTTTTGACTTTCGCCGAGCGCTCGAAAATTAAATAAAAGTGAATATGATTGTAGTGTCAAAATTGCAGGCACTTACTTTCTACCGATAGATTTGAATACGAGTAGTCAATACCACTCGTTTTTAAATTTTCTATGGCTATTTCAAAAAAGCATTTCATCATTTTTAACTGTTTTCGAGTGAAAGAGTCGAGCGCTCGAAAGTCAAAAATCGGTCCCCTGGCCTCAGCTGAGCCAAACGTAGTAAAATAAGCCCCTAGTTACTAGTTAAGAGATTTCGCTAGCTATCCAGCTATAACTATAACTTAAAACTAAACTGCACCATTACTTTTTAGTGCTCAAACTAGAGCGCGGCCGGAATAATGTTATAATAAAGATGTTGACGTAAAACTATCGATGTGGGAACCATTGTTTCAAGAGGTCAATCTGGATTGCCACTTCGCGTCACATTTTCGTAGTGTAGAACTAATGACCGCCACCGAAGGCTTCGCCAGTGTGATTCAGGCCTAAAGCGGCTCCTATAAATGCAAGAAATTGCGTGCAAGTTTAACTACATTGCGGGAGTTGATAGATGAATTTAACTCAGTATGCCACAGTAACCCGCAATGTAATGAAACTTGCTTGCAATTTCTTGCATGTGTAAATTTCGCTTATACTTAGGTAGGTGTTCAGTTGACTGACTGATAGTCAAAACGCTCTGCCAGTATTCAGTTTATACTAAAATAGTAATAAGTGACTTCGCGATTTTCTTGGCGACCTTTTTCGTTTAAATATCTTTAAATTCTAAAAATATATTGATGTTCTACGTGTATATATTTTTTACTTCTCAATATATATATGTAATACATAAATAAAAATAATTCTAAAAAGTGATAATTCATATTATGAATACATTACTTAAACATCTATTCAAATGAACAGTTGGGTGTAAAGTATAACACATTGATACATTACGGCACGCGGAACACATTGATACTCGTATCACACTAGAACGCGAATTGTCTAGTCAGATAGCCCTCCGGTTCAGAAAAGTCGGGTGAAGCTATGCGATTAACATTGTCTCGACCTGACTCTCTAGTACTTATAAGATGAACCGGATATCCGTAACAATAACTTATGTGTTGGACTTACACTTGTTTTGAACTTACATTGGTTATGTGTTTAGTGCATGTTGTTAGGGGAAAATACTTTACTTTCGGATACCGGCGCCATATTTTAGTATGTTGTTAGGCATGTCTCCTGGATTCCAAAACTGCCGGGAGACAATCTCTAAGGAGTCGAATTCCCCTGTAATGACATCATCAAAAACGCCGCGGCCGCACTTGGAAAAGTGTAAATTACACCCAAACCATACAACGTTCATACACACACGTGGGGTACCAAATGAAAGCTGAATAATTTGTCAATAGTTCATTCATACAATATTCTTCAATGTATACTCTATTAATGACGGTGATTTTTAACCAGAGTGGAAAACACGTACCTAACGTTTAAAACGAGCGTTAGAACAATTAAACTGTCAATTTCCCATACAAAAATGAACATTTGGGTCTGTGACGCGCGTACAATGCGTTAAATAATCTGCCCAGTTAGCACGATAGGTTTTATCGTCACGTTTGTGAAATGTAATCAAACGTCACTTATAAAATGGGCGTATAAAATTTATCATGAGTACTCTGATCCAAATAGTTTTGCAAATATCCCTTTGATGGTTCCAAATTATTGTATTAAATTGTGCGACTATTTTGCTAGTGAAAATAACAATGTTAGGTACATACATATCTAGTAGTCACAGGTGCAGAACTTTAAAAAAATATCATCCCCCCTGGATCTGCTTTGAGCCTATAAAAGTTAACATATGCTTCTGTTAACTAAAATGTGTTTAGTCCCTTTCTTGTAAACACAAGTGTCAAAATGACAGATAACTACACAAATTTTAGCGGTAATTTAGTTAACATAGGTTTGATTATTTAAAGTCAAACTCAACTAGGCATATTATGTACGGTCAACCAATTTGATTCCTAGGCCACCGTAGAACCCTTTCATTTTAACTGCTACATAGCGACGCAATAATCCTGGTAACACGTATTGACATAACATTTACAACGGCAAGGTTCTATGATGGCCTAGGAATCAAATTGGTTGACTGTACATGCAAACTCGGCCAGGCATCCTTTTTTCAAAAGAGTATTCATTAATAACATGAATTGTACATTAGTCTGCATCACAGATGTATGAATATAAGGAGATCGGACATGGCGGCCGATTTGTATATAGAGTGAGCCTGTCGCAAGTACATTAACCCACACAACGCCCAAGTAATTGACAAGACAAAGCACGCATACATCTAAAACACACACTCTTGTATACCTACACGCTTATTTGACAATAAACGCGCATCATATCAGGCATTTTGGGAAAAAACGTAATATTCTCTGCGATCAGCACGCGTGCACAGTATGGCAGTGTATGCCCATTGAGCATACAGCTGCGACACGTCCTCTCTGACCTCTCTCTAGTATTCTATGCTCTGAGGTCTGCATACTCTGTACCTATATGTAAAAAAAAGGTTTCTTTACGCTACAGAACCCTAAATAATAACCATCAACTATAAATTATAGGTGCACCATCAGTTTTAGGCTAGCTCTATAAGTACTGTTACCTAGCTTCAACCGTAACGGTGAGACATATATTATGCTTGGAACTAAGGCCAGGCACTTTCAACACAACATAACGGGTGCAAACTTTTTGTTTTTTTTTCTGAAAAAGGTAACGGCGATTTGCAGAAGAACAAGCATCAAAAGATCAAAAGCCTACAACGGAAAAGTAACTGAAAAAAGAATGTTTTTTAAGGTAGGTTTTAGCCTATGTCACCCGTCTGGAGCATAATTTCGAATCGATTGATACCTCATTCACAAAAATCGGCTCAGTATCTTAAACGCTACGATGCACGGTAAATACAAACATAGTCTGCTAAAATCATATCTTTCTTTTCACCTCACTAGCTCGGAAAGGCCTTTTTGTATGTTTGATATCTATTGACAAAATCGCTTTTTCACCTCAGCAGCTCGAACAAGCATATTTTGCTGCGTGAAAATTTTTATATAATTTTGATATCGAGCACTGGTGACACATCATGGTGTGGGGTCTATTACAAATTCAGAAGAAGAGAGGTGCGTAAAGCATTATTATATTATATTATTATTAGATATATTTTTTAACGTGACGATGTTCTCACTGCTGAGGTGAAAAGTTGTATGTATTACACGAGAGCAAAGATATTTGCATCTCGTGCCTTTGAGTCCCTCACTACGCTCAAGATTCTAATTTTGAATCTTTCGCTTGCTCGGGACTCAACATCAACACTCGCAGCAAAAATCTACTTTGCTCTCTTGTTGAACAAATAACTATTTATCCACATGTGAAGAAAGTACTATGACGTAGAACGTTAAATGTTTATTTTTGTTTTTTTGTATATTTTATGTGAAATAATTTTTTTTGGACTTTTTTTTTTACTTTTTTTTAACCCTTTTTCTTATTTTCCTCGCTGTAGTGAGGTGAAAATATTTGTGTCATACACGGTGAAAAGTTATTTTACGTCTCGTGTTTTGAAACACTCGCTACGCTCAGGCTTATATTTTTGAACCACTCGCTTCGCTCGTGGTCAATCATAGAATCCTTTCGGTAGCTCGTGTTTCAAATGAAATCTCGCATGTAAAATACAACTTTCCCCACTTGTATAACAAATTACTATTGCCGTAGTCGGGCATAAAACTAGTACGTCATGTGCTGATGGCTGGGCCCATGTCAATATTTAGTTCTGCATTGATATCACAGGACGGCGAGCTGTGTCGCGACGAGATAGACTATCCGTCTCTTTCTAATTAGAACACTTTTATTACAATTTTTTTTATATAAATTCCTGACATGTAATATTGACAATTATGAATAAATGAATATGAATATAATTATAGCTTAACTCGCCTGGGAACGGTCACCGATTGTTGAAAACCTTGAGTACCTAAGTAGTTAGACTGTTGGGACTCGGGCACTGCTTACAGCGGTGCACCACGCCACGGGTAAGTATTTTTAACGTAAGTATCTCATGTTCTGTAAGGGCAAGGTCGACTTTCCAAACAGCTTCTAACCAGCCTCCAAACATTTCTCACCCAAACCCCGCGTTGTCCATAAAATTGTAAAATACGCGTATACCGTCTCGCGGAGACATTTATGAGTAACTTAACAAGTGTCCCTTACGTCGCATTTGATTTACACTAACATAACCCAGTTTTATGGGAAAATTTTATTGTTTCTGTTCTCCGTCCGACCGCGGGTAGCTGATAATGTCATTTGAGATGAGACAACGCCAAATTACGCTTGCGGCCCGTTTTAAACGGCAAAAGAAAGGTGAATCTTAATGACGAACATTTAAAGGTTGTTTTTGGATGAATTAACGGTGGCGTCTGAGTTTTGACGTTATGTTTAAGTTGGTGAATCGAGATGAAGATTGCCGAACAGTTACTAGATGATAATTGAATAAATTATGTTTGCGTCGACTGCGTACAGGTTGTGTAGTGATTATTCGATTTGTTAGTCAGCACTTTTGTGTAAAACTTAATTGAAGATGTTGTGGAAGTAACGAGTGGCGTTTTTCTCACTCTTCAGCGCATCGTCACAGTTGTTCACAAGTTTTAAAAATAATAAATTGATATCGAAAATATGTTGGTCGGTGTGCACGAACAAAGTGATCAAAAATATGTGCACAGAACTTTATTGATAAGGGTATAAGGTTGAACAGATATTTTTGAACCTCTGCAAACGTGTAATATTTATGACATCGACTGTACATATATGTAGTTAGGTAAGAGCGACGGAAAGTAAAAAATAAATACACCTTAATAACTGAATCATTTATGTTAGGTACTCACTAATAAGTTTTAGTTTGTAGTACGAGTACTTACCCATTGGTTGTATTGTTTTCATTGTGTTATTCTTTAATAAATTATAGAACTCTTTATAATGTAATTTTATATTAGATAATTCTTTTTCATTGCCTACCTAACTTAAAAGCCCATGCAAAAAGTACCTAAGCTGAGACGCTATATTGTTTAGACATAACAAAATCGCAAGAGATTACGTTTAGGTAATATTCATAAAGTTTCGGATATAAATTACACATAAATTATCACCAATAAAAATTAATATTTGATGCATAATAATTTTTAAACACCAAATATAATATTAACCCGAACGCTTCTGAAAACACCGTGTATATTAAAATATTTCGTTTAGGATGACAAGACGAATAAATAAAACGAGATTATCATGTTAATATCACTTATCGACGGCGCCCAACAGTAAACGTAATATTGAATATAATATCACTGATATCGCCGGGGAAATTAAGGAAAAGAAACATTTCAATAAACCACTTGGCCCAAGTTATGAGAATAACGAGGTTAAAACCGCGCGGCTGGTTTAATGCGATAACGAAACTTACCCCGATTATAAAATTCCTTTTACCGTGATATGGTATCGCCCTTCGCGATGGTCATGGACTATATTTTAATTAGTTTAATAACATTGGACTCAAATTCAAAATTCAAAATTAACGGATTGATATTATGAATTATTATTAATTGATTATTGTGACATTCTTAACTTAAATTTAAATTTTTGTTTTTTTTATTTATATGATGTGAAATATTAACTTTTAATAGTATTGTTAAATATCTTTAATATGTTGTCGCAATTTTTTTATATTTCTTAAGTTCGCGTAAGAGGTGTGAAAATTATGTGACGGTTATTATTATTATTATTTTAATTATTGTTTATTTCATTGCTGTGCCCTTACAGGGTTCATGTAGAACTGTAATATATAATTTAAGAACTGTATACTAACATGAGTGCAATAAATGATTTGAATTGAATTGAATGGAATTGAAAGTTGTTTGCTAAAGGCTGGCCAGCGAATTGTGTTTTGTCACATGCATTATCATGTGACAGATAGGAGCGCTCTCTTGTAAGGGTATCCACGGAAGATCAACGTCAAGGTAATATCATGTGACAGATAGGAGCGCTCTCTTGTAAGGGTATCCACGGAAGATCAACGTCAAGGTATTATCATGTGACAGATAGGAGCGCTCTCTTGTAAGGGTATCCACGGAAGATCAGCGTCAAGGTATTATCATGTGACAGATAGGAGCGCTCTCTTGTAAGGGTATCCACGGAAGATCAGCGTCAAGGTATTATCATGTGACAGATAGGAGCGCTCTCTTGTAAGGGTATCCAGGAAGATCAGCGTCAAGGTATTTAAATAAATAGTACCTTGTCATTCATCTGAGTGGAATTCCTTTCTCTGACGCTTTTGTTAGATTAAAACTGCGATAAATATAAGAAAAATATTTTGTTTTCATCACACTTGCTCATAAATGGTGTTATTCCTTGCCTGTATACAGAAGGACAATGGCCTAAATTGTTCCCGCGGGAAATAATGGCCCATGGGAAGTAATGAGCTTGTGTGTGATCTGATTGGTTAAAAGCAAATCAAACAAATTGGTTGGCAAATCTAGTTGGCCGCGCGTCACAAGAATTCTTCTCTGTGATTGGTTGAAAGAAATCTAGCAGGCCGTGGGGCGCCACGCCCCGCCCCCTCGCCCTCCACTCGCAAATCTGTATGTGAAGTTGTCAATTTCGTTAATTTTTGATTGGTGCGGTTGTATGAAACTTAGATTTTTATGTCTTTTGTAGTTATTTATTTCCTCGCAAATGTGATGAAAAACATTGTGTATAACACGGGCGTAAGAATATTGCAAACTCGAGTCATCAAACGCCCTCCGCCTTACGGCGTCGGGCTCCTGATAGACTCTCGTTTGCAATATTCCTCATACGCCCCTTGTTAAACAATGTACTATTTCCATAGTCTTAGTCTAAGTAGCATCTTCAATAAATATGTTTTCATTCTCTTTTGATTTTTTTTTTAATTTTTATATGACAACAATTTTACCTTTTGATATAAACTGCCAGTTGTAAGAAATGTATAGCGACTTAGTAGCCGCTATGCAGTTCGTGGTAAGCCTGCATCACACTGGTACGGCATGCGGTGGCGGTCAATAGTAAATTTGACAGTCTGTGAAAAGCCTTGCTAGCATGCGTTTTTCCAATTTGCCCATTTTTTTTTGACACTACGCGCTGTATTACCTTTCTCCAGAGACTCTACCTTTTTTCTACGAGGGCTGCAAAGACATTTTAGCTAAGGAGCCCCGGGCCACAAGGTACATTAGGATGGTTCTTTTAGACTAGGGCCGGGGCCGCATGGTGGAAGGCGGGCCACTCGCAATAGTCGCAATAGCTCCGCGGGCCGCAGGTTGAGTACAGCTGCTCTTGCCTGACTGTATAACCCGCCGTACGCTCGTCGCCTGCGCCCGCGCACCGACGCCCCGTCGAGATGGACCATTCAGATGAGCCCGCAGCGAGTTGTGGTCCGCGCGGGTCCTAAAACGTACATCTGATAACTACGTGCTGCCCAGACTTGCTTCATAAGAGCCATAAGGTACCGTGTGGGTTAGGCACCTATAGATACCACTTCCCACGGGCTTGCCTATTTTAAAATGGTTAATATTTAAAGGCACGTCAAAAATCCTAACAACCAAAAAAAGACTGATTTGCACAGCTAAAATACTTAATCGTTCATCAAAATTCGTTTAATATGTGCAATTGTTAAATTTGGATGTGCACGTCATTAAATTTTGGTAAGCGATTAAAATTTTCCCTTTTGTACCTACAATGTTCATGTTCAGCCGCGTATCAATTCTAATGAGGCTAAGTTGATCGAATTTGCCGGTAGATGGCTCTGTAACGTCTTCGTCGATTCCTGAATCGCGCTGTTTTCGTAAAGAACGTATTTTCCAGGAAAAGATACATAGCTAGATCGAGTTTACGCGCCCGTAAAATTAGGTATTGAAAATCTCATCAAAACGGTTAGTTAGACCCGTCGTTTAGAAGTGAGTTTGACCCCAGTTAAGTATTTTGTAGTCTAAATAGGATAAACTAAACACATTAATACACATAAGCCATTAACTATTTCAACTATAAAAACGTTTTATAAAAACGGTTTTTGTTTTCCCTGAGGATTCCTTAACCATCTCCCGAAACTGCTGAAAAAAAAGAGCAGGCAAGTGAATAAGTACGATAACCTCAACATAAAAATCACTAAAAAACAACTAAACCATAAATTGAGACGTTTATATTCTGTTCTATTCTGGTGACTCATCCAGGCAGCAGTTCTACTGCAAGGACTCGGAGGTGCTGACTACGGAAGGGAAGAGGTGTTAGAGCTTAATAACGAAGAAGGCTCACTTGCCCCACCCCCCATCTAGTGTAGCATATGCGGCAGAAAGATAGTGGAACAACGTACAATGTTATGAGAACCTTAACCGCGCACCGACTTAACCGCAAATATGAATAAGTACGAAAACCACAACATAAAAACCACTAAAAACAACCATAAATAGAGACGTTTATATTTCCAAATTATTCAAATCTATACAAGTGCCGCGATTACATCTGCGATTACTGATTACCACTACGATTACCATCTCGACTACGCGAGGAAGCCAGTAAATTACCACGCGGCAGGGGACAGATGCTGAGATAGCAGACGGTGACTTGGGAATGTTATGACACCGCTGGTATGATTTTTGTGCTTCCAAACCCGCCGATATTTGAATGTGTTTCGCACAAGTTATATATGCGTCAGTGCGATAGCGAGCCACATTGCAAGATTTCGAAGCAAAAGTAAATCTTAGTCTGTCAGTCCTGAAATGGCCGGAAGTACTTAGCAGACGGTGTCAAAGGTGGCTGACTTTACTCTCTCTACGATTAAAGGGCTAAATAATGCCACATGTCTCGTACTGTTGTCACGTGACGTAAATATACCTACCTTTACAATTTTGACCGGAAGTGGAGGATTTTTCAAACTTTTGGCCAATTTTAGGTGCGACAATCTTCTGATTCTTGCTCAGCACAACTTTCTCGACCAGCTGCCATGCGTTTTATCGTGTTGTCATGAGACGTAGGCGTATTGGGAGTGGGCTTACGGACTAATAGCACGATAGCGATTCTTGGCAGTGAATGTGTTAAATGATTTAGATTCCTTTTTATGAGTTGTTATTAAAACTTAATATGATAACATTGATGACTACAGTACCCATACAAGTAAAACCAGTTATTCACCAAATATAATTTTAGCATGTGTAAGAAATTTTATAGCGTTATTATGATTGAGATATACAATATATTTTAATAATTCATACATTGAACATTATTCTGGTAAAGTAAAAAAACTTATGCCATCAGTTAGGCGAGATTCAATCTTATCTTAGTTTAGGTTCACATAGTTTAGGTTAGGTTTAGTTAGTTTTTAACTTTCTCTTTCTGTTCCATGTTTTTTTAATTGTTGTAAATAAATGATTTCCCATCTTATATCAACATAATAAAGTTACCACGGTACCACGTTGATTTGGCGAATCGATGTATCCAAACATTAATATCTGGACTAGTATTAGTTTATTTAAATTGAATGGTTTCTCAGCATATGCGAGAAATAAAAAAAATACACACATGAATCGTTTTTGAAAATATTATTTTTGTATTGTACGTTGCATTCTATTTCAAAATAAGGTAAGCATCTCAGTGCTCGACCCTGGTCCAATACTTCACACTTACAACCCTAAATAAAAACAATACAGGTAAAAATCAGGTGTCAACTACGCTTGAAGTCAATCATTGGGACGTTTACCTTAAAATATTATATCTATCCATCTATCCTGAACTCGGCATTTAACCTTTTCATTCAACACAACGTGCGGAGTTAAACCTTATGTCAATGCATGAAGGTTGCTATCGCGCTGTGCTCCGTGACGAATATATCAGCGGATGGCGTTGAACCTGTGGTGCGGGCGGATATATTCGTCGTTGGCGTCGAAAAGATTAATCATAAGATTCATAAGTCTGCCTTTGCTAGGGCTAAAATCAGACGTATGAAGAGCAGAAACTATTCAATATTTACTTGATATTATTTAAGTTGGCCGAATTGCATCAAAGTGGTCCATTCAAAAGGCAACTCTACCGTCCAAGGAAGAAGATTCCAATTGCAATAACAGTTTCATAAAAACTCGGCCACATTAAGTAACCATCTGCTTATTATATTACCTAAGCTTTGGTTGTAAGTAGAGACAGGACTTAGGTATAAGACGATCGCTGATATTCCGATGCGACGATTTGAAATTCCAGGAATACCTAATATGTAGTCTACTGAGATGAATTAAAATATGAACTTCTATTTAAAGCGTAGGACGCCCATAAAACCAGGCTTATTTTTAAAATTAAACTCCATATATGTAGGATTTGAAAACCCTTCAATTTTGACACAGAAAATCATGATTTTAAAATGTGACCCATGAGACGTAACCCCGTGGCAACTAGTGACAAAAAAAGTTGATAAGTGAGAAAACTAATTTGACCGGAAAACTTTATCAAAATCGTTAGAGCTGTCGAGAAGTTTTGAAACAAACAAATAAGGATTCACATCACTCGTTTAATGATATAGGATACCTTTGACTTTAATTAGGTGTAGGTACCACTATTAGACTTAATTACCTACTTGGCAGTTGGCATATCAAATATGCAGTGCGTTACCGGCAAGTGGGTTTTTCTAAAGTAAGGTAAATTAAAGTTCTTTAACTTAACTTAACCATGACCTTAATTCAATTAATTAACTAAAATTCCGACTTCAAAAATATTCTAACATAGGAAAATTGCCAGCCATTTAAAATGTAAGTTTACAACTATACTTCGATTTTTTTAGCATTAGAAATTCGATAAACAAAGAAGCAGGTGTCGTAAACCTGTTTCTTCAGAAGTTAATAATAAAATATTAAATTATTGTGTATTTTCTTTGTTACATCATAGGTACTTATCAATGATTTCACATTTCCTATCACTTAGGTTTGTAAATATATATTATTATTAACTATTCCTAACCTAACCTAACCTTTCACTACACTGAATTGGGATAGATCCATCGGCTGTGAACCGCACTATCAACGAAAGATAATAACAATAACAAATAACTTTAACGGAAAACAATGAAACTTAATAACTCTAAACAACAAGATTCTGGGATAATGACCAAGTATCGCACTTGCATTCGCATGACATACGAGATGAGAGTGACGTTTAAAAACAAACATGAACAATGTAATGGCGGACATTTTATCCGACCGATTGCAAATGTCAAAACGCTAAACTCTTATTATTGTGGGACACGATCTTTTCAATTTAGTCGCAATTTATACGTTTAAAACGTTCCGTTTGTTTGAAACCTCTGCTTCTCTGGGTTTTTTATCATGCAATTTTTTTGCGATACATTAAAAATAACACAAATAAAATATTAGTGCTGTATTATTAAATAATCCTTTTAAGTAAATGCAAATTACACATTTTGCTATCGTCTAATAATAATGCAAAATGCTTTAAAAAATGTTTTCATAGTTTTCCACTATTCCGCCGCATTTACGGCAGGTATCGTAAAACGTGTTCTATAAAAAACCTTACACTTACTTCTGTAAAGGTCTTTCTAATGCTAAAAAAATCGAAGTATAAGTGTAGGTAAATGACCGCTCTTCATGCTTCTTTATTACCTAGTAAATTAAAGGATGGATGGATGGATGGAAAGATGGAGAATTTTGGAAATTTAATTGGTTATTTAATTCACGTTATTAAATAGTATTTGCTAATACCAGGCGCGGCTCACTCGCGATTTGTCTTTATCGCTACAAGTACATGCCGGTCGCCCCTCCGAAGGGGCTCTTTTCAGTAGCTGCCGCGCGTTGGAACGGGACGCTCGCACGGGTTGCAGCGCGTTGCCTGCGATAGAAAGGGATGGCCACATTTAGGCACGTTTGGCGTACCTAAACAGGGTATTTGTTAACAGAGAACCTTCTGTACGTAGTACTATTACTTATTCTGTGCTAATACATGCAAACAATTGCTAATGGGCCATTTATTATCAGTTTTTTAAATGCCAGCGTGCCGGTAACACACTGTAGGTGGTGTCAAGTTTTTTTTGCCGAGATCTTTGCCAAGATGTAGCCTATAAAACACTTGAAATATGCCCGTAGCGCCTAACACGTCGAGCGATGGCATGCCGCTTCACACTAGTTTGAATACCAGACGCCGTGCGTAGGATGACAGAATATAAATATTAAAAACAGCATGTTAACTATTTAAGGCGCTCATCACACTGCCGCCGCAACCCTCTGCCGCGTGCGGAGCCGCGTAAAAATTTCGATAGACGAGTGTGAAGTACCGCGCGGAATTTATACACAAACTGAGGTACCTACTGGCATACAATGTAGCGAACCGTCGCCCCGCAAGCTGCAACGCGATGCGGCGGCAGTGTGACGACCGCCTAACACATTCATTGGATTATTCACAGCAGTGAGCGATTAAGTGGCCTGGAAATGATGATGATTATGATGATAATAGGCTCCCATACTCAAGCAAGAGAAATCTACCCAAATACAAAACGAATTTTTGACGGTTGAAATCATAAAAAATCAATACGTGGTCTGCCACCGCTTACCCTGAGATCGATCATTTAAGATGGGATTAGCATTAAGTACATTGGTTTTTTTTTGCTTGACTACGGTAGAGCCGATAGTAATAGTACATTACTGCAAAGGCCGTGAAGTAAGGGATTGATGGACGAGTTTGGGCTAGACGGCCGAGTCGGATACAACGAGTCCAGCAATCCCTGTTCCGGCCGAGGCTTGTATAGTGCTTTTCTCAAACGATGTGAGGAAATAATAAATAGTTATTTGTTATACAAGGGTGCAGTTATAATTTAACCGCGAGTGTGGAATTGAAACACGAGCTAGCGAATGTGAGTGGTTTAAAAATAGAATCCTTTTCACCTCACTAAATTGAGAAAGATTCTAGATAAAAAAATCTTAAAAAGAAAAAAAAAACATTAAAAAAGAATAATATTAAAAAAACATAACAAAAGAGTAAAACAAAAAGGAAAAAAATATTTAAAAAAACAAATAAAAAAACAAAAAAAAAACAACTAAAAAAACAAACAAAAACATTAAAAAAACAAAAAAAAACAAAAAAAACTAAAAAAAAGAAAAACAAACAAAAAACATTAAAAAGAAACAAAAAAAAAGGAAAAAAAAAAGTAAAACAAAAAGGAAAAATAGATAAAAAAAAACTTAAAAATAACATAAAAGACCCTTCAAAAATTTTAACATTAAAATATAGTCAAACATCAAGAAAAGAAAATTTTTTTTTTTAAATCATTAAAAACGATAAACAACACTAAAAAATAAACGAAAAAAAATGTAAAAAACTCACAATTTTTTTTTTACAAAAAACTAAAACAATTAAAAAAAAGTATTGGTGGTTGGCAGTATGTATTTTTTCCTTTGTCTGTTTAATATCAGTAAGCAAATTTAAAAAGTTAGAGTAGCGGCCAATCATGTTTTTAGTTAGGGTTTTCATACATTACTTCTTGGCCTAGGCCAAGAAGTAATGTAGGCAGCCATAAACAAGGAACTTCATGTCTTCATTTCGTGACATTAACGCACACATTTCCGAGCATGTTTGAGAAAAGGATATTTTTTAGAAGTCTATGTTTGTAATTACGTGTTTATACCGTAGCTTTTAAGATGCTGAACCGATTTTGATAAATTAAGTCAAACAATCCGAAATTATGCCGCGTACTTTTTCGTAGTCGGGATACCTACAATTTTTTGAACTGCTTATGATTGTTTCAAAGTGGGGCATTGGTGTTACCGAAACGTAATGAACGGAACGAATGGATTGGAAATTTAAAAACATAATGCTGCTTGTGAACTATATTGTGTAAAATATAGAATTATTACTTCGATGAATTGCAACGTATACGTACAGGGTGGGCCCTGTAACTGGAGCAAAAAATTTAACGGTAGGTTACTATTATTAAGCTTGTGAACAATTAATTCCAAGTGGTTTTAATTGAAAAAGTATATATATAAATTGTTTTTTTTTTCTTCGAAATAAGTATACCTACGTGTATTTATTTACTGCTCTAGAATGCTTATTAAGTAACTTTTTATTCTAAAAACATTAAATAAATGAAATAAAAAATAAAAAGTCACAAAAATATTTTTTTAAAACAAAAATGGTAGAACTATTTTATTATACTTAACTTATTACTGTTATTACCTACATGATGTTACTTCAAAATCTGCATTGACTGCTGTGCTATGATCTCGTGGTGCCAAGATACGTTACTTGGAGGTCATAACTTTAGATCAAAATTTCTCAGAATTAAAAAAAAATTAAAGCAAATGGGACACAAGGGGTTACTGCAGATGCTCTAAGGAAGCGTCCTTTTGAATATTTGCTCATATTACAGGCCACACCCTGTATATTCCTAATTAGGTATATGTATGCGAAGGTATCTTTTGTAGATACGCATACCAATACCTCATAATTATACAAGGTGTTCATGGGAATTCCCGGTAATTTTACAAGGACACCAAGAGTTAATAAAAAGTTAGTGGCAACTTTAATATGGTAATGTTCGATTAACATGCACGTCAACGACGCCTTGTAGTGAATAGCTGTGAATAGTCCAGACAATGAATTGACAACTTGTATGGAAAAAATGACAAATTTGGAAATAATTTATAATAGCTGTATTTTTATTTGTAATGGATATATTATCAATAAATAGTTACCTAGCGACAAAATCCAACAAAATTTCAGACATCAAAAAAATTATAACTTTACTAGTTAGCTTTTGAAAAGTCAGAAAAAATATTAATAAATGGTTTTATCTTTATTTTGGTACATTTACATTTGCTCTATAATATTCAAGATAAAGAATAAAAAAAAACAATTCATGCTTTATTTAAATCTATTTAAATACTTCCGGATGGAAAGTTTGTTGGATTCTTGAAAAAAGCATCTTAGAATAATGTTTTAAAATGATATAAAGAAAAAAAAACATTATTATAAATTAATGTTTTTCAAAACCGTATTTTGCCTGGAGTATGAACTAGAAACTTGCGGCATTAAAGCGCAAATATGACTTCACAATTTAACAACCCTCAACACTGGTTATACTTACGTGCAAAACTGATTAAATTAAGATATTGAATTTCTTGATAATTAAGTCTAGTGAAGAATGAGGCTATCCGCAGCAGAACTAAGGTAACCCTCCGAATCGCTAAACTTAAGCCATGGCAGTGAGCTTTGCATGCAGAACCTATGGCCGTAGAGGCGGAAAGGTTCTTGAGTGACGACCACATATCGGAAGACGCAGCGTGGGTACACCCCCACAAGATGGACCGATGGCCTGGTAAAGGTCGCGGGAGTCCGCTGGATGCGGATGGCGCAGGACCGAACACTTTGGCACTCTTTGGGGGAGTCCTATGTCCAGCAGTAGACGTGATTCGGCTGACATGATGATGATTAAGTTAAGTTAAAAGTATCTTGTTGAAATTAACTATATTTGACCTTTACTATATCGCCTTGAGTATGACATATGGATGTCAAACATGGGCACTAACTGAAAAACACAAAAAAAGACTCCAAGTGTGTCAAAATAGCATGGACAGGAGCATGCTAAATATAAACCTGAAGGATAAAATATGATTAGTATATATCAAACAGAAAACAAAGACAGCTGATGTTAACTACACTATGAAAAAACTAAAATGGAAGTGGACTGGCCACATGATGAGAGACAACAAAGAAAAATGGTCCAAAGATATTACGACAATCCAAGAGATGGAAAAAGGAAAAGAAGGGAGCTATCGCCGGAGCCATGTGGAGGCCAGTGGCCTTTCTTTTCATATCTACAGCTCCGTACTGACTGAATAAGTTGAACCCTTTCTGTACATAGTTCCACTTTATTTTATTATTATATTTTATTGTATATAAACGATTCGTTTTATTTCTAACCCGCCGGCTAGCCAGGAAAACGGCTGTCAGTAATCATTAATCAGTAAAATATCGTCTTGAGTGGAGAAGGCAAACAAGGAGAGCTGACCATGGCAATCTGTGCACAGATGATGGGAAAAGAATTAGCCCGGCCGTAAGCTTGTTTGCCACCGTCGTTGTATAATTTTTTTTAATTAGGCAGATGATGATTACTTTAGCTATATCCCATCGCAATTAGCGGAAATTATTAAAACACGTTGTATAGCACTGCCTACCTTTTAGAAACACAGGCGTGAGTTTATGTGTGTTGTATGGTACACTTTATAAGGAGGAACATTGCTTTGTCCAATTTGAGGAAAAGCGAGTTCATGCAACACAAAGAACGCCTTTGACTGAAGACAGGCTCTATTCAGATAAAATATCAATTAAGTCTAATGGCTGACTGGGCCTTTCAGGCCTTTTAGGTAAACATTCCGTTCCATACAAATGTATAATTGGACGAAATTAAACCAAAAATTCACGAAACAACTTTACATGGAACTCTCTAAATATATTTAGATAAAAAAACATTAACACTAGACTATGTATCCTGATGACCAGTTCCAGAAACCATAGTTGTCATCATATCAGCCGAAAGATGTCCACTGCTGGACATGAGCCTCCCCCAAAGACTGCAAAAGTGACCGGTCTTGCGCCACCCGCATCCAGCGGACTCCCGCGACCTTTGCCAAGTCATCAGTCCACCTTGTCGAGCTACCCACGCCACGTCTTCCGGTACGTGGTCGCCACTTGAGAACCTTTCCGCCCCAACGGCCATCAGTTCTACGTGCAATGTGCCCCGCCCACTGCCACTTTAAGTTTAGAGATTCGGAGGGCTATGTCGGTTACCTTTAGTTCTGCTGCTGATAGCGTCATTTCTGATGCGATCACGCAGAGAAACTCCCAGCATAGCCCTCTCCATTGCCATTTTCGTATCTTTGAGCCTTCTTATGAGGCCTATAGATGGACATTGGCTATATATTTTACCCCGTGACGCGGACTGCGTTCTATGCGATACACTGGCAGAGCATATAATGTTTCTATATTTCGCGCAAATTATCTTTCTCTACCTTGATTGGTCTATTACTCGAGCCAAACCAGTTGTCGGCATCATCAAAGCCTATTTTACACCGTTCCACAAATTTTCAAAAACATGCAACGCTGTATTATAAAATTTATAAAAGAACGTATCCACCATTTTAATGTATACACTTGAGCTGTTTTAGAATACACATTACTCTCCATAATAGTTTCCGATTCTACGCCGTTAAACCGTAGCGAGTAAATAGTTTTATATGCCTTTATTTGTTACTAGGTGCTCGCGCGGCGCCGCCCGCTTATAACAGAGAACCCAAGCGGTCACGCGGGATAAACTGTAGCCTATGCCTGCCCCAAAAACCCATTCAATATCTTGGTAAAAGGTTTTTTGTAATCAGATAAGTGGTTCCGGAGATACAACCTAATAGTGGCGGAGCGCCCATACAAGCCGATTCCCACCGGCTTACCTACAATTTCTTGCTATATATTACCAAACTCGTAAATCATCACAAAACAGCCCTTTGTTTTGCTGCGGGTTGTCCAGTGAAAATTCTCACGCACCGCCACTGCAACCTAATAACCTCTTAGCCCCCAATTTCGCTGCTGGTTCATTCCGTTAATTTTCAAAATGTATTTACGTTCAAGATATATAAGTACCTACAGCACATTCGTTTAACAACATCTGAACTTGTTCTCCGTATTAAATCAACTAACATTACGAGTGTCAAACAAAACAAGAAAACAAACTTTCAGTAAATTTATACAGGGTCCCCACTGGGCAAATATACCGTGTGGACGCAACTTATATATTCTCAAAACGATGTGTATTTGTCTGAGATGTCGTTCCTATTATATCTTGAACCGTAGTTTCTTTACAACTGCTAGTAAGCAGAGGCTCAAGGCATACTGGTTTGTGTACAGCGCGACGCGACGCTGCGAAGTTTGTGAATTGCAAAACGGAGCGGGCAAGTTTCGCCACAAAGTTTCATCTTTGCCAGCTGCTAGCTTTGCAGATATTTTTTTTATAAGAATTAAATTATATGCTGATAGAATACGAAAAGTTTTTGCGCTTCCGATTTTACAATCTAAACTAATATTATAATGGGGAAACGTCTGTGAGATTGTAGCTTTGTAAGTTTGTATGTAACGGGTAATCTCCGGGATTATTGTAATACGAGGGCTAAGCCATTTTTCAATAAAAAGGGTATAGTTAGTCGAAGCACATAGTACTGTAAGAGCTGACACTTTCCCATTTCCCTTTCCACTTCCTTATAACTTGACCAGCTAATTAAGCAAGTTCTTAGTGTCTTCTTATAATCTGGATTACTAATTTATCAGACAAATATTTAAGCTGTAGAGTGTAGAGCATCAAGCGAAAGCATTTTAATGCTCTTAAAACGTATACCTAGTCTACTGAAGACATCCATAAACACGCAAAAATCATTAAATTGCGTATCGGCCTTTTGATAGGTAAGTACCTAATTTAATAATGATAGAAAAAACAAGCCCACTGACCTCAAGTAGTCATTCTTGCAGAATATATTGCTGTCCCTAGCATAGCACCTCTGCTCTGAGTCCAGCGGCATTTTGCACTCGCAGCACCTAAGGCACGGCGTGTGCCAGCGTCTCTCCAGCGCCAACAGGTAATATCTGTCGGTGATGCGGGCACCGCAACCGGCGCAGTCCTCTGGCGGTGACTCGTCTGGGGGCTCGCGTTTGCGGCAACTGGTGCAGTCGCGGGGGGAGCCGGGGGACGCGGCGGGTGCGGCGGGGGACAGCTCGCCCCCGGTCTCGTACGATGACAGGTACCGTTCGTTCTGTTGCTGCGGGCAAAGTTGGCGTACGTCAGTTTATGATTATGTATAAATGTGTATCGGGATCAGGAACTAGCTGCCGGTTTCCTACTATGACGGTTACCATTCGTTCTGTTGATGTAGGCAAAGTTGGCATAAGTACTGTCAGTTTATGAATATAAATATCGGGATCAGAGACTAAGTACGTAGCTGCCTAGAATTTACTTGTTCTGGGTAGCTGCCGGTTTCCTACTATGACGGTATCCGTTCGATCTGTTGCTGCGGACAAAGTTGGCGCACGTCAGTTAATGAATATAGATATCGGGTTCAGGGACTACGTAGCTGCCGGTTTCCTACTACGACGGTTAGCGTTAGTTCTGTATGTTGCTGCGGGCAACGTTGGCGTACGTCAGTTTATGAATATTATATCGGGATCAGGGACTAGCTACAGGTTTCTAACGATGACAGGTACCGTTCGTTCTGTTGCTGCGGGCAAAGTTGGCGTACGTCAGTTTATGAATATTATATCGGGATTAGAGACTAGCTACAGGTTTCTAACGATGACAGGTACCGTTCGTTCTGTTGCTGCGGGCAAAGTTGGCGTACGTCAGTTTATGAATATAAATATCGGGTTCAGGGACTACGTAGCTGCCGGTTTTCTACTACGACGGTAAGCGTTAGTTCTGTATGTTGCTGCGGGCAACGTTGGCGTACGTCAGTTTATGAATATTATATCGGGATCAGGGACTAGCTACAGGTTTCTAACGATGACAGGTACCGTTCGTTCTGTTGCTGCGGGCAAAGTTGGCGTACGTCAGTTTATGAATATAAATATCGGGTTCAGGGACTACGTAGCTGCCGGTTTCCTACTATGACGGCTATCGTTCGTTCTGTTGCTGCGGGCAAAGTTGGCGTACGTCAGTTTATGAATATAAATATCGGGTTCAGGGACTACGTAGCTGCCGGTTTCCTACTATGACGGCTATCGTTCGTTCTGTTGCTGCGGGCAAAGTTGGCGCACGTCAGTTAATGAATATAGATATCGGGTTCAGGGACTAAGTAACTGCCGGTTTCTTACGATTACAGGTATCGTTCGTTCTGTAGCTTCGCGCGGGCAAAGTTGACATAGGTTCATCTGTTTACTATAACTACTGCACATTATATAGTTATCATAATTATTACTGCTGAGCATAAGCCTCTCTTCGAGTAGGTCCTTATAGTTATTGTGTTAGCTAAAACATATAGCACATGCCCATCCGGCGGGACTATTCAAAATGCTGGTGAAAACAAAAAAAATATCTGTAGTATATTATCGGAGATATAAACCCCTTTCATACAAAGTTACAAACTTTACTTATTTATGGTTTTAGCCTCGCAGATCCAATATATACAGATTATTTAGAATTGCATTTTTTCAGTATGGTAGGCAGTGATCTTTCATCTCTCCAAACATAATGCGTTAATTGTGGAAACTCCGCGTTTCAAATGTGGGTCATTGTCAGACACAAAAACAAAAATCATCTTTCCGGTGGTCAATAGTTAAGGGCTTACGATCACACATAATATGTTTTTATCGCATAGAATTATAGAAGGGGCAACGCCGTTTATGCGGATTCAGAGATCAACCAAAAATTAGGCTTTATAGCCCTTAACTTTGGCAATGTCCACCGAAGAGACGCGAACCTAAATCTGACAATGACCCATGTACGTAGGTAGTGTAATTTCATAGTTATTTGTTATACAAGGGTGCAAAGTTGTATTTTATCCGCGAGTGTGGAATTGAAATACGAGCAAGCGATAGGATTCTACAGTTGAACCACGAGCGAAGCGAGTGGTTCTAAAATAGAATCCTGAGCGTAGCGAGTGTTTCAGCACACGAGAAGTAAAATACATTTGTACCCGTGTGTAACACAAAACTTTTCACCTCACTGTAGCGAGGAAAGTGTAACATGCATAACAACTTTATTTAATTTAAATAATAAATTTGCACCCTTGTATAAAAACAATATAACAATGAACTATTCTTTTTTGATTTTTGGTCAAGTGATTTTAGTTTTCTCATACATTTTGAGACCCAGCGTCTGATGAAGGCAACAAGCAATTCTAAAAAGTTTTTTGTATGGGAGCCCCCTTAAATATTTATTTTATTCTCTTTTTTAGTATTTGTTGTTATAGCGGCAACAATAATACATCATCTGTGAAAATTTAAACTGTCTAACTATCACGGTTCATGAGATACATGAGATACGCTCCAAGGTCAAATTACTTTGCCCACTAGTGGATAAAATGCGTTTTTGCTCACTGGTTTTAAAGGATAAAAGACGGCTTTCCGAGGCAGTGACGGGAAAAATAATATGTATTCTCTCTTCTGACTCTTCTGTCTGTTTGTGTCTTCTGTCTGTTGTGTCTCTCTAACACATGTTCGGAGAATACCCGCCAACATTGCCCATGCAGAAGCTGCTGCGGTAGAAGGGTTATTTTATGATCTTATGATATAAATATTAAGGTATAATTTTAGACAAATCAAACTTGTCCCATGGCAAGCTAGATAGGCTAGGCTTGTGTTATGTGTACCTACTAGAGAAGGATATACCTACCTATTTACTTAATAAAACAAATATTCAGCCCATCACACCAATATTTGCGCATACCGGGATTCGAATCCAAGACTGTCAGCTTCGTAGACAAGACTATTGTGAAAACGGATTTCCTATTTGCTAATATACGGTATATTAATTATACTAGCTACCCGCGCGGCTCCGCCGCGTATACAAAGAATCTAGGCGGAGCGACGGTATAAAATATAGCACATACTTAATCCTGTAGGGCCATTCTACATATCCCTTATATTCCCCCCGAGATCCCTTATAGGGATAAGTTCGCCTTTGTTTTGTACCTACTTTAATCTTACATATCATATTTATGTATTAACCTGTTTTGTGTACAATAAAGTGCTTACATACATACATACATATAAGATAACCTACCTACCTACTGAACAAAGGGTTTTTAGAATAGGATGGGTATAGTTTCTGAGATTACCCCCAACATACAAACTTACATTTCACAGACATTACACCTGTTTATTATTAGTATCGGCACAGGCTATTTATAGGTAGGTACCGCTAAATAGTTTAATATCTACTAATTTATGTTTTCCAGTATTAAGTCATATCGTTTTGACAAATTACAATTTAGTCACTGGGCGAAAAATAGGGAGAAAACGAATTTTCCCGGACATGCATGAGACCTATCTAGATCGATATATCGCCCCCGTAAACCCCTGTATTCCAAATTTAATCGAAATCGTTAGAGCCGCTTCCGAGAACGTGATTCTGATTACCAATATATATATGTACAAATATTGCTCGTTTAATTACAAAATTTATATAACCAACCTACCTGTAATCAAAATATAATTATCTGAACCTGAAATAATTTGCTCCAATACCAGAAAAGCTTTCTGAAAGCCGTCTTAGGTGGTATGGCCACGTCATGAGACGACCTGATGACTACGTTGTCAAAAAGGCCTTAAACATCCCGGAACGTAAAAGAGGCAGAGGCCGCCCCCCTTCTACATGGTGGACCAGCATGACCCGGCTTTTGAAAAAGGGACAATTACCAGACCCGACAACCCAAGACCGAGAGACTTGGCACCGATTAATTAGGAGAGCCGACCCCACCTAACGTGGGAACAGGCACAGAAGAAGAAGAAGATTCAAGTCAGGTCAACAAAGTCGCCAATAGGAGTCCCCGGCCATCCGAAAAGAAAATTTTGTAATCATAATCAAGTTTCGTTTTCTACATCTTTCTTTATACTTACTGGAAATTAGGCAGAGCCTATCTGCGCCTACTTCATTGTACTAAGTAAGGTTAAAAAAGCCGTGTACGTGTCCACGACAATTAATGGATTTAATTAAACCTCATTCTTCTCCCAACATCTCGAATATGGGAAAATAAGTTTGTATATAAACTTTTCTGAAGTAAAAAAGAACATGGCAAGTAATACTGACGTCTCTGTCAATAAAAAAAAACCACATACGTCTAATACGTCTGTCAGTTTATGTAAATAAACAATATTTACAATAGGCCGTTTACTTTCTATTTTTCTTACTTTTCTTAGTGTTGTATCCATATGTTGCCAACTCAACATTTATAATTTCTCATGCTGAAGAACTTAGTACAGGTTTGAGTTTAATTCTTGTTTATAATTTTACATTGTCATCTCGAGTCAAAACAGAAGTTACGCCACGTGACGTCACGCATCCAAAGTCACGTGGTCAGCGCACAGTAGTTTCTTTGAATTTATATTTTAGTAACTTACCGATAAAAAATGAAAAAACGATGAACTTATTGCAAATCTGCAGCATGAGACGAATCCAGTGACATATCATTTATCAAAATCGGACCATAACTGTAGATCTGATGGCATGTACAAAATTCGGGCTCGCGTAATAATAATAATAATATAGAATAGATAGATAGAATAGATAGATAGATAGATAGAAAGATAGATAGATAGATAGATAGATAGATTAACAGTTACTTTTAACTTTCTAGCTTGTATAAACCAGTTGCACAAATACAAGTTTTTAAAGAAATGAACAACGGTTTAACAATTATAATTTGAAGAAAAGGCACCATAACCTCAATTATTTTTCGAAGCCGAACAACCTTAGCTTTGCACTGAACTTTGCTTTTCAGTTTATTATGTTCTGGCTAAAAACATACACAGACTCGTATCGTTAAAGACCAGTCACAAAAAGCATAATTTGCTTGGTATCTTTTCATTTTTAAACGAATTCTATGGTTTCTCTTTTCGGTTGTTCACCTTTGTAATTATAAGTACCTACGTACGTAATAGTGTTTGGTAACAGGATGCAAAGCCGAAAGTAGGTGATAGTTTAAGGTCATTTAGAACATTTTAAGCCATTCATGTCTTAGACAAATATTTTTTAATTTTTAATTTAAGGTTTTGGTACGCAGCTCCGTGTTCCTGATCCGATGGACCCCACAAGATGGCTTTCGAAGTAGAGGCAGACCGAAAAGGCGATGGCGGGACGACCTTGACACATTTTGTACAGATTGGCGAAGGCGAACACTAGGACTGGACCGAGAAAAGTGGCGGAAAAAAGGGGAGGCCTTTGCCCAGCAGTGGGACACAATATAGGCTACAAAAAAAATATAAAAATTTAAGGTTAAAGATTATTCTGAGATAACTCCAAAATGTCAGGCTAAATCGACCATAGTACTTTTATTACTGTCAGTAAGTAGCATTTTGTGTTTTATTTTGTAGGTATTGTGCAATGTCTATCGTACACCATAAAAGTAATTTGAAACATACAATACACAATGAAACAAAAAATGCTACCTACAGTAATTGTCGATTTATAGTCTGACATTTTGGAGTTTTCTCAGGAAAATCTTAAAATTTAAATAAAAAATAAAAATAAAAAATGTCTGGGATATGTATATGGCTTAAAATATTATAAATAAATGGCCTAAACTATCACTTTCGGCTTTGCATCCTGTTACCAGACACCCTGTACCTATGTATAACCCTAATCCTTACGATTACTGATGTGCCGTTCCCGGGAATATTCCCATAGTGGGAATATTCCCGGGAACGTTCCCGGGAACATTCCCACAAGAAGGGAACATAGGGGAACTTTGAAATTATGTTTACATATTTTGTTATTGGCGATTCTATCAAAACCTAAACCTTTACACAGTTTACTGAGACATTAAATAATGTAACTCATCTGCGAAAGTAAATTCCCTATGTTCCCGGGAATATTCCCAATGTTTCTGGGAATATTCCCATCCTTCATGGGAATATTCCCATAGTGGCCGGGAATATACCTCTAGTCGAAATAAAACCATTGTTAGAAAACTACTTCTTTAATTGACAAAAACGATACAAATCATCACAGTTTCATTCAAAATCATTGTCTCTTTTTTCGTGACGGTAATTTTTATAAAGGATTCACTTTTTGGAATGCTTCTCTCCACAATGGATGCTCAAACAGCGAAAATGGTGAGCCAGATAAACAAAACCGCACTTGCAATAGCTTGGTGGATTCCAACCTGAGAAAAATAATAAATAATGTTACAATTGGACCTTAAAAAACACGTGGTTTCAAAATATTTGTCAGAAAGCCAGTGCAACATACTCGTACTTAGTAAGTATAGGACTTTTCTTGTATTCCTGAATAAAGTAACATACTTTATTTGTATTATATTATATCACGAATACTTTGTATAAAATGTTAAATTTTAAAAACTTTACATTGGCATTATCACAATAAAGTATCGTTCTATATTTTAAAACACAGTTAAATTACCACGTGTTGCACTGCCGTTTGCATTTCACTAACGTACAATACAATTGATGTAACATTACTCATATTCTATTGACAACTTACTGTTTTTGCGGAGCTCATGCTAGCCATAGAGGTGCTTGACATATCTGCCATTAGTTATACTGAGCGTTTTCCACAAGTCGACATCCATTTTGCGTGAAACGGTGGTGTGGCGCTACTCTTACCACCCCAGCTCGTCTAGAAAGTTGGTGAGTGCCTTAGTGTTGCTGACTGCGTCCCGTTGTGTGTCTGGAGAACCTAGGTGCCTTATTCTGTATACTTATACCTGCTTGCAGTCCAGTAATATATGTTCAGTCGTTTCTTCTGCCTCCATGCATGCTCTGCACATGGGGCTGTCTGTGATACCTAAGTAATAGAGGTGTCTGTTCAAGGTACTATGTCCTGTTATTATTCCCACTATCTTGCGCAGTTGCTTCTATGTGTCCTTAGTAGTGCAGTTGTGAGTTTGTAGTCGCGTTTCGACAGAATCTCTTTGGTCTGTCTGCATGTGTATATCTCCTCACAGTGTATTTGGTGTAGGTCTTTAGTGTGTTGGTCCAGTTGATTGTATATGTAGCTTTGTGGCAAGGGTAAGATTGACTCGGGTCCGTATGCCGTTGTTTCTGAGCCTTTCCTGGCCAGTTCATCCGCTGCATCGTTTCCTCTTGAGCCACTGTGCCCCTTGATCCATTGTATAGTAATTTTGCTATTATCTGCGCACACCTCTGTGAGGTTTTGGTGGCATTCGTATATCAAGCTAGATGTGATGTTATCACTGCTCAGTGCTTGTAGTACCGATTTACTGTCTGAGAGTATCCGTATGTTTGTGTTTTCGACTTATCGTCGCTTTATGGCATTGCAGGCTTCAATTATCATTAACATATCTGCCATAGTAGAGTCTTCGATTGGCTCTCGACATAATATACTATTCTTCGTAATACCCAAATGTATTAGCAATTTCCGGGATCCTATCATAAAAATATCGACATCCAAATATGACGATTTTTGCGATATCTCGCTCCGTTAACGTTGTTTTTTTCATGGGTTTTTACGAGTCCGATTTAAACCTGGTAACGTGTTTTCTTTAACTTTTATTTCTGCAGTTTAGATGTAAAATTTAATAAAGATCATGACAGGATTAAAAAACTGTACAACCTTGCACTATTTTAGGAAATATGACGGTATTTCACTGACCCGAAACTTTTGCTCTTGAGTTGCCAGTATTATGTTTTGAATAATAAACGAGACTTAACTGATTGCACATGTTTATTCACACCCAGATACAATTTCCCACCAACCATGGGTAGAATCAAATCTGTCATTTTATATAAATTTTACAGTCTACCTACATGACACCTTCCCCTTAAGTTTCCAGATATCACTTAAGTATCAATCACTATATTTGTAAAACATGTAATACTTCGCATAAGTCATTTTATTCTTCGGAGTACTATTCCCTGTAACTAAATTTAATAAAATTTTACGTTGCCCAATATGTAATCCAATATTCCCCTGTTTTGGGAATCTTCCCGGGCACATGGGAATGTTCCCGGGAATGTTCCCGATGGGAATATTCCCGTTCCCGGGAATATTCCCACGGCACATCACTACTTACGATTCAATAACAAAATAAAAAATATCTGAAAACAAGCATAAATTATTCCAAACCCGACTACTGAAAAGTAACTGAAAAGCAGCCTTTAGTCAGCCGTTAGCCTATATCATCCGGAGCATAATTTCGGATCGATTGACACCTCATTTATCAAAATGTTAACGCTACGGTGGAGCCCACGTAAATACAAACGTAGGTAGACTGCTAAAATCATATCCCTTCTTACCGGCTCTGTCGTAGTCGGCCAAAAAAATACTGTGTCATGTGTCATCCACCTAGCGTTATTCCCGGTTGTGCCTCTAAAGGAGCCCGGGGTCCGCTTTGACACCTAATCCCAAGAGTTGGCATAGGCACTAGTTTTTACGAAAGCGACTGCCATCTGACCTTCCAACCCAGAGGGAAAACTAGACCTTATTGGGATTAGATCGGTTTCCTCACGATGTTTTCCTTCACCGAAAAGCTAACGGTAAATATTCCGTATTGGTACGAGCAGGGATTCTAACCCACGACCGCCGCTTGACAGCCGCATGCCTGAACCTAGTGGTACTAGCTACCGTAGCTTCAAAAAAATAAAAATACTGTGTATTTTTTATAATTAAAATATTGTGTGACTTTTGGTTTGGGACATCCTATACGAGTATACTGGTATTGTACAAAAGCCGGGCGGCATGGATAAATAATATATTCAACCTATGTTTTTTTTACTTATTTATTTATTTTTATTCTACTATCTGACCCCGCGTATTTCGTATCGCCATACTAAACGCATGAGAACATTTATTTGTTCATTCTTTGTTTCGAATAATTTTCCGCGGTTTCTTAGTTATTATCCTACTCGGAGTGAAGATAAATCTAACAAAACAAACATCATAAAAATCTTGAATTACATATATTATAAATGTAAATAACACGACTTTGCTTTATAGTGGTTTTATGTATACAGTGTGTGTCTACGACCCGGGCTTTTTTTAAAGGAGGTTAAAATAACGTATATTTATAATGTACCTAATCATGATATTAATTTAATTTATGAACAAAATTTCGGCCTTTTGTTAATTTTCTAACAAATTTTTAATTGCCAGCAATGTCCAGCGAAGTAAATTGACAAGTTAGTGTAAATGACAGCTCTTCATACTTTGTTTAGTACGACGTCATACACCAAGTACATTGAAGGTTCGGATTTTGGAAATTTAGTTGTGCAGTTAATTTGCATAGTAATGATTTACTAATACGTGCAAACGATTGTTAACGAAGCATATTATCATCAGTCTTAATAAAAGCCCGGGTCGTAGACACACACTGTATAGATGTATAGTTTCCATTACATAAAATATATCCAAAATTAAATATCACACATTCAATACAACAGCTCTGTCTATTAAATCCAATACGACATAGAAGTAAGTAGGTATATAGTAAATTCTGTTTCGTTCCCCCGCCGCGCCGTCGGCAAAACACGGCTCGCCACAAACTAAGCCTCAATTAGGTAGTGGTTTTCTTGCTATAAAATAAAAGGTAATATATGAATGACTTCCACATTTTAGAAGAAACCTGGGACCTGGGACTTGCAACATGTGTTACAAGCGGAAATCTTTTTAGTGTTTCGTACCAAAATTGGTCTAGTCGCCATCACATACATCGGAGCAAACAAACACGTCACAAACATCGGAACACACCTCTATTTTCAAGGCTTTAGGGTGCATGTGCCGATATTTTTGAACACCTATAGGTGTACCTATGTATGTGATGGCGACTGTCCAACGGAACACTTATGGCTATCCGTTGGTTATTTCTTACTCTTTAATTTCCGCTCGCAGTCCTATATATTGAGATAATTTGAGTTGGACGAATTGCATCAAAGTTGTCCATTCGAAGCATCTCTTCTGACAAATTCCAATTGCAATGACAGTTTTATGAAAACTGTGGCTACATTAAATAATGTCAAAAAACCACCAACGGGCTTCTGGACTATAAAAGCAAACTGGGCATTTTCGCGAGAAGATGCAGATTAGTGACGTCACCGAGTACTTAAAATTTAATAATAAGTTTCTGTCAAACATGTCATTTTTGGTACAAGCTTTTATTGCTGACTGTACTTTTCTGCATACCATCATCAACTACTCATTGAGACGATTCTAACGAGCCAAAAGTCAACGGGGTTACGTCGGTTAAATACTGAATTCCCATGGCAATCTTCTGTCTCCATCATCAGATCAGCTCGGTGGTACCTACCATAATATTGAATTGTCATCCAAACTATACTAATACCCAAAATTTCAGCTCAATCGGATAACGACAAGTGAATGAAAAATGGGTTGCAAATGTTGACGGACAACTTACATATTTACATACTTACATACGAACAAGTCAAGTTAATATATAAAGCTTGTAAAAATAATCCATTTTGTTACTTTTATCTGTAATACAAATAGTATTGTTAATCTTGGTTACAGAATGGAACATTTCTAACTTTTAGGTATACCTACTCAGTGACGTTAGCATGATATGAGTCCAGTTTTTAGTATTTTTTCTAAGAAACTCTGTAACTGTTGTCTCTTGGCTTACCGGGACAAAATAACAACAAGAAAAAGTTGATTGACCCAATTAACGTATACGTATTCCTCGACATTCATACCTATAATATATTTTTACTTCCACGCGCCTTAGAACAGACCCACTTTTATTAATTTAAGGCAAATGTAAACATCAAAATGTTGTCTTGCTCGCTCGAAAAACAAGTTTTTTTCTCCCCTGAAACAATTGATAACTAGTAGCTCTGCGAACTGAAGAACTCGCAACTGTTTCTTTTATTCTGAGTACCACTGCATGAGGAATGCAGACCTCTCACTTGGTCCACATAAACGAAGGGCACAAGCCTTAGGTAGGTACTTCTTTCGCCCCATTTATTGGTCCGAGTTTCAATCGACTTTTAGATCGGTCTTTTGGCAGCAAAACCAATAACCGTACAATAACTTATTAGAAAACGTTTTTGCCATCTGTTCTCGGACTATAAACCCTGGCAGTCCACCCAAAAACTTAAGCTACTCGTAATTTAGAGTTACAAAAAAATAGGAAACTTTAAAGTTTAGGCTGTTTTAAAATATTTATTATTCATATATTTTATTGGTAAAAGTATAAGTAACATTTTACAAGTCAATTTGTTATGATGACATGCAACCAGCTATTTCAGATTGATGACGTGTTGTCATATTGTTAGATGTAGTTTAAACTCAGCTGTTGTATGTTGCATACCTGTGTGCCTGAGGTCAGGCTAGTATGGTAGGAAGGCCGACTGTAGGAATGAGTTACTGAGTGATAGACAATGGAATGGAAGAGTGAGTCTGTATCGGAATGGAAAGAACGAAGGAACGAATGATGAGGGAGATTGACAGAGGACGGATTAGGAAAACGGTGTTATTTGGTATCGCTTGAGAATTATATTGATTAAAAACTGTAAATTATTGTTAAATCTTGGTTGCCGGTTAAAATAAAAGACAATTTATGTGAAGAAAGTGGTTTTTATTGAAGAGAACACTACAGAATTTGGGAACACTACAGATTTACCGTCGGAATTGTAATTACGGTAAAATATTTCAGCTAGTCGTATAAAAAAAGCATTCGGAATTAATTTACTGTTACTTTAGCCTGTATTTATGACGGTTAATTGTAACACATATTTATACAACTTAAGTGGCACTGAGATTTTAATTTACTAGCTTAGAATATTACGTGCGAGCTTTATTCCGTAAAAATGTAGACGTTCTTGGATTTAATTTGGAATAGTTGTAAACAAAGCTAATATACGTGTATAAAAAAAAAAAAATTAAAGGTATATTTTTAATTTCTATAAAAAAGGACGCATAAGAGGGGGGCAAAAATTTAAAGTCTATAGGCCAGTGGGATATCATATGAAAGGGCTTGAATTGCACATTCTAAAACCGTTTTTATTTTTTTATATAGTGGTAAAGTTTTGATTTACAAAGGAAAATGTAGAAAAAAATACCACCCCCCCCCCCCCCCCCCCCCACCCCTTATCTCGGAAGTTTACCGAGCGATTTTTTTTTAATAATATAGATTATTAATATTAATGTAAATATTACCGGCAAAGTATAACGAGACCTCTATCTATCGTATTTATTTTGTATTCTACAAAAATCATTTAATATTTAAGTTTGTAAATTAATTCTTTTGTGTTGAAAATTTTCATTTTATTTTATTTATAATAAGAATTATCGAAATCAGTTCACTTAAAAAAGAATAGGGGTGTAGACACCAAATAGAATATCAATAATGATGAATTTTCTCGAAAGAGGGAAAAAAATATTGTCAAATGGAGAAAAAAGTAAAGCAGGGGATCAAATAATCACAAAGTTATAAGTGTTCAAAGTTTTAAGTGGGGGTATATTCTGTCCCTTTTTCGCAAAACGCACCTTCATATGAAATTTATTATGACGCTCGTGGATCGTGATGTCACGATCCCCAAGCAGTTTTAAAACGGTTGTAGCTTCGTAATTTTGTGAGATATCTGAATGGGATTTTTGTCACTAGGCATATTTTTTTGCCTTCTTTCTTTTGGAGTAATAATAAATTTTGAGTCTACACCCCTATTATCTCTGAAAAACCAACATGGATTTTTTCTTAATAAAGTGTGGTGAAAGATTTTACGGAACCCTCGGTGCGCGAGACAGACTCGCACTTGACCGGTTTTATTTTTGAATCGATTGAGTTATTCCATACATTAATTACCCTTCGGGTAAAAGCCTCCTCCATCTTTTTCCACTTTGCCTTGTCTGTTGCTGTTTCAGTCCAGTTTTTTCCTGCTGTTTTTATGATATCGTCAACCCATCTTTTTCTTTGTCTTCCTACTTTTCTTTTTCCAGCTGTACCTCGCTATTTCGTTGTTTGGAGGGTCCATCTTTTATCTTTATAATACAGCGTAAAATAACACACATAGTAATTCACGGCCGTAACAGTGTGCGCCAAAGTGATAATAATTATGATGATATAATTGATAATCGGTGTTTCCTACAAACAGGCGAGAAAAGAGAGGCAACCACATGTATGCAGTCGTTCTATTATCAGCAAAATCTGTCCAGAGACGGTCAGGTATGTAGACTATGTAGGTCAGTTAGATATAGGGTCAAAGGCTGAGGCCTGAGGCCTAGCGAAGCGTGGCCAATAATCCGACGCTTCCAAACGATACGGACGTGTAAGTGTTACCATGCGGTACTTACACGCGCTTGGTAAAAAAAAAACAATAACAAATGGCTATCGACTCGTTAAACCTTGACCGAACGCACACGACATTAATATTGTATTCGTTCGTAATGGCCGCGTCAACGAGTCGTTTTTGATTAAATTTACAGTTTCTGGTAATAATCATAATTCCTGTCTAGACGGAACTTAGTGGCCTAGGTACTCGATCTTAAACAACTTGTCGTGTGATTAGATTAATATTAACGTTGATATTGAACTCTGAAACTGCTATAATATAACTAGTATCGGTAGCGTAAAAAGAAAGGAAAAACTGTAGTTTTAATTTCTGGGTAAAAAGTTAAAAAAGTACACTCTGCCTAAGATATTTACACAAACCTGATGCATAAGTTATTTTGAAACATTGTTATGTTTTGTATTTGTGGAGTATACACCACAATATTATTGTAGGTGCCAGTGAGGCATATAGGTTTCCACATTTGTTTTTCTTTGAAACAGTGTGTAGATACCAATGTACAACAACAAAATATAGTGTTATACCAACAAACTTGTAAATTAAATGTACAAACCGTATTATTCATTAAAGAAAATAAGTATATATAAAGTATCAACAACATTTGGTAAATATACAATTCCGAACCGACGGCAAAAATTGCAACGCTCTAAAAGGTGTGAAGTAGTAAATATATATCGCACCTTTTATATATAGTTATATTTACATATTTGTTTAGCATACCGGATTACATTGGAGGAGAATATGGTAGTGTTTGAGCTGTAGTTAGTTAGGCTCGGTTTTCCAAACCCCCGGTAATCGTAAGCTACGTCCATTGAAAATTTTTTTTCCGTATTGTGGCTTTTTGCTGTTTAGGCACTTTGCCAATAGGGAACATTACTGCAATGTTCTGCCGCCAGAGGCAGCACTACCACTAATAGTAAACCAGTATAGGAATATAGGGATTCACACACACATGCACAATTGATTGTCAAATGAGTGACAAGGATGCTTGCATAGACAATACCGCAAGTGGGAACGAGATACAATGTCAACGCTGCTAGTGTCGCCACCTACGAAGAGTTTTGCGTAATGTTCCCTATTGAAATTAGTTTGTAGGTATATGAAGTTTGACAGTTCTCTGACGGTCAGTTCTTCAGGTCACTCTAGCGATATGATGTTCTCTAGCCAGATTGATGAATGGAAAAGAGTGCCTAAGATGAAGCAAGACCAGATATATTGTAGCTTTAAGTTAGTTTTAGTGTTCCGTACCTACCCATCTGAAAACTTGTGCGATCACTCGGCGTATGTCCTTCTGTCAAACTCCGTTTTTAAGACTGCAGTTTTAACTTGGAATCACAGTAATAATGCTTCTGTGAAAACTGTAATGTTAAATGTACTTTATGATTCGATGAATGACAGCTGCCGGCGCCATGTTTAACGATTATCAGTCAGTAAAGTGTCGTCGACGCAACGCCCTTTGGGCGAGTTGCACCGACTTACGATTACAGAACGATCAACGTTTAATATGGCTCCAGCAGCTGTCATTCCATAGAAACTTGTCAAACTTTCCATACATTCAGATTTTAACGAACACCGCTTACGACTACAGACGGTTTGGTGCAACCCATCCTTAGTATAGTATGAGCTCTACATCTAACTACATAGTTGGAGTATTAACCTAGGTACCTACCTCAGAGCATATACATCTGTGGGTGCAACCCACCCTTAGTATAGTATGAGCTCTACATCTAACTACATAGTTGGAGTATTAACCTAGGTACCTACCTCAGAGCATATACATCTGTGGGAGCAACCCACCCTTAGTATAGTATGAGCTCTACATCTAACTACATAGTTGGAGTATTAACCTAGGTACCTACTCCAGAGCATATACATCTGTGGGTGCAACCCACCCTTAGTATAGTATGAGCTCTACATCTAACTACATAGTTGGAGTATTAACCTAGGTACCTACCTCAGAGCATATACATCCGTGGGTGCAACCCACCCTTAGTATAGTATGAGCTCTACATCTAACTACATATTTGGAGTATTAACCTAGGTACCTACCTCAGAGCATATACATCTGTGGGAGCAACCCACCCTTAGTATAGTATGAGCTCTACATCTAACTATAGTTGTTATTTTCTAAGCCGTCCGTTCCGCACTAAAGAACGCCGCACTGCAGAACGGACGGCTTAGAAAATAACAACTATACATAGTTGGAGTATTAACCTAGGTACCTACCTCAGAGCATATACATCCGTGGGTGCAACCCACCCTTAGTATAGTATGAACTCTAGATCTAACTACTGAGTTAGTATTAACCTACAGTTATTTTAACAATTTACCAATTTTCACCAAATTCGCATAACAAACTATAACTTTTCGTCGCAACATCTTTTATCTTGTATCGTTTTAAATTAATCCTATTGGTGTCATTGAAATTGGTTAGACAATTTCACCTGAAATATTATTTTAATACCATTCATCCGGACCAAATCAACCGTTATGATGAAAATTAGCGCTTTATCAAAAACAATACAAATGTCGTTTGTGTCATTTTCATGTCCGATACAACACAAACCTAATTACTTTTACAGGCTCGTCTTTTTCAATAGATATATAATTGCTGGTAATTTAAACATTGACATGGGCCAATTCGTTGATATAAAATTACAATTATGATATTTCAATAAATGAAAGAAGATGCGTCTAAAGAATTGCAGCTTTCCTCGAAAATAATATTATCTAATTACATTTCGTTGTATAAGGCAAGTAAGACTTACTAGAAAATTAGATAAACTCCAGTGAACGCAAATTAAAGCGAATGCGATTTTTCAATGGGCCCTCGGATTTCCTCGAAAAGAGCAAGAAATTAATGCGACGTTTTCACGTAGTTTATGATTTATGAGTATAACTTTCGACACGTAGACGCTCACGATTACGATACTTAGTAAAAATAATTCTTACATAACCAATCCACTCCCGGAAATACTCGGAAAACATCAGTAACATAACTTTAAAGAAAGAAAGAAAGAAAGAAATTTATTTGCCAGAGACATGGTACAACAATAGATGGAACAGTATTTTAATCATGATCAGCACATCTCAAGATCATCAAGATTTAATTTAAAGATGAGAAATACAATTAAATACCTAACAAAAACAAAACGTATACCGTCAAACATGCCTACTTTGCCCGCTTGTACGGAAAAACACAAGTACCTATTTCATACTCTTTATATGGTACGATGATTTTTTTTTGCTTAACGAATCAGTCGTTACGCATGTGCTCATGAGGAGAAATATTTTTTTAATCAACATCTATTCCAAATTTTTATCGAATTTGATCGCGGGTAAAGTTATCTCGACTTTTGCCAACATTGCCCCTGTCGAATTATTGACGCAACTATAGCTCTTATGATGTTGAGACAAGACTCAGTCCAAAATGTTGGGCAAACATGGCGTCCGTTTGAATATCTTGGTCTTAACAACGAAAAGTTTTACACAATACGGATGGGTAATGTTACCGAAGTTGTACCTCACATTCCACAATTTGCTGCAAGCTCCTGGTTGAAGTTAACAGATAGGTATGTGTGACTCAAAGTCATAAATATAATCTAGTTTCTATAAAAAATAGTAAGGTTTGCCCTAATATGCTGTGTTTTCGTTCATTACCAGATTTGGTTAAGTTTTGATTTTTGGGCATAGTTCCCCCTGGTGGCAAAGTAGGCATATTTGACGGAACCTATACACTATCACTATCTTGTAAGTAAAAATTAAATTGAACGCCAATTTAAAGATATTTTTTTAATACATATAAGGATAAGAAAATGGACGTTATATGATCACAGAAAATCGTGATATCGCTTGTTCCTAATTTATTTCCTAAAAAGTTTCCGATTAGACTATCAGTCAGCATCGTTATTATTCGTTGAAGTCTCAGTTTGAAGTGTAAACTCGGGTTCTATTCGGCCATGTTAAGTAACTACGTTTGTAGGCCTATTCCCAGCGCCGATGGACGCTTACGTCTACGCGTCTGCCGCATATCTTCGGAGGTGTATCTAGCTCTAGAAATTACCTAACTTTACTAATAGAATATCTAGAAAAAATGCTTTTGACCGTACCTATTCTTTTCGTGGACCATGTATTTTTTTTTTACGTTCTGTGTTTTGTTTTTTACACCCATTGTTTTGTCCACGAATAAATGTTTTCTTTCTTTCTTTCTTTCTTTCTTTCTATTACGTTTCACGGGTATAGTCAAGTTACTCGTACTAACGTGTGCGTAGGTAGTTGCCTGTAGTGTCACTGTTATTATATTTTCATGACTATTAACATCTAATAAATTTCAAACGTACATTTTTTTACAGATGGAGTTTCTTGTGGCGCTTTGTCTATACAATGATTATAATTTCCGAAATGTTAGAGTAGGTAGTTGTTTTAGACTTGTGAAGGAGCCCTTAACTAAAACATACACACATACAATACCTACACTATAAAATATTTGCGTTTCGAGTGTGTAATATATTAAACTGTTATTTATTATTTTACCTTCAACAAATATTTTGCTGAAAAAAGCACCAAATTTTATGAAAAAAAACGTCCGCGACTTACTTTTATATAAATGCTAGTATTATGTATTGTTTACGCAAACGCAACACCATTTATTAAAAGTTTACAAATAAATTATCAGACACAAGTAAATAGCTTACTGTAGGTATAATTAGGAAGGTATTCTACAGCTATTATTAGGGGCATTACCGACGCAAAATGTAGAAGAAAGAATAAAATTATTTGTTATCAGAGTAAAAATAACAAAGATTTATCTGAATTCGCTGACGCATTTTTTATTATATGTAGGTAGGTATAGACATAATTTAATATTTATCACGAATTAACACTTTTTATTCAGGCTGATATCTATTTATATAATAACTTTATACACACATCTCATTCATATAAATCAAGCCACATATACCTATTTATTACATATTACTCACAATTATCAGAATATGTAGTTAATTGAACTAGGAAAATTTACCAATTGCAACAAAAACGTCTTGCCGTGTGAATTATAAATGTAAACTGTTATTTATATCATCAACATCATGTATAAGTAAAACTACTTAAAAATATGTTTGAGTGTAGCATAATTAAATGGTCAAGTCAAATCTTAATAAAGCGCGAAACTGAATAAATAAAATTCCTTTGATAAGTTTCAATATTTTTAAAACTCTAAAACGCTACTTCGTTTAGATATATTTTAATGTAGTTATTTGTAGGAACGCTTTGTCCTGGTTTTGTTTATTAGGGTTAATGTAAGTATTTCGGATAAAAACAACAGTGCATGGTAACGAGCGTATTATCCGCCAACAAACTGTCCTCAGTTTGCCTGAACATATTTTGTAAAACTAGCGATTAAGTTTTTGTGAGATAAATAAATAAATAAATATAAAGAGGTAAATAAAAAAACACACATGTACTAAATTGTGACAGCTTTTTTCGCGCCTATAAGTATAACACTAAGTTTATTATTAAGACTAACAATAAATATCTAAAAGCTTCGAAAACCCGCTACATCCTAACCCTACCAAAATTAAAAAAAAACCCCAAAACCTTACCCAGTGCATCGCTCCCCTGTCCTCGTAAACTCCCATCTGGGGTTCAATTTTTCCGTTTTCTATTTTCGAACGACTGGGCTTGTGCCCCACACACACACTCACTCGCGCACACGGGCGCCCGCGCCGCGGTCGTCGGCAAACTGGCTCTGCGCATTGTGGGCGGGGCCTGGCAAGCGCCGCCTTGCGACGGCCCTTTTTTTACGCATTTTTCGAAGAAAATGAATTTTTCGAAGGATGGTTGATATTCGGGGCGCCGGGAACTGTGTTTCAATTTAGTTAGTTGACTAGTGTTTGCCCGCGGTTTTGCTAGAGGAGATTTTTCGACATTCCATTATAATCTTCATCATCCTCCTAGCGTTATTCCCAGTTGTGCCCCAAAGGGCCCCGGGGTCCGCTTTGACACCTAATCCCAAGATTTGGCATAGGCACTAGTTTTACGAAAGCGACTGCCATCTGACCTTCCAACCCAAAGGGGACATAACTAGACCTTATTGGGAAAGTCCATATAATCTTATTAGAATAAAATAAATAATGTAGGTAAACATCTTCATTTAATTTTTTAAAGGATAAGTGAGTAATCTTTACGGTCTAGGAATGTGCAATGGTACCAGTATTTTACCTCTGACCTCACTTGAGTTTAAGTATTAGAAAATCCACACAAACCATTCAAATAAAATAAAAAATATAGGGTAGAGGAACCAAAAGATGAACGTTTAAGCGACTATCCCAACTTTACAATTTTTTTTCGAGGAGTGGTGATTTAGTTTGTTTACATTTAATTTTTTTATACGATTTCGTATATAGTCGAGATTGGATATGACTATTTTAAACCATCCTATTACAATACAGTATTTTATTAAAAATGGTTTTATGCTGAAGTATGTCATTTTGCCCAGAAGATGAACACTGTGCCCAATATTTGAACATTTTGACATCAATGGTTGAACGAAGAAAAACGTAACACCGCGCAGCCTCTGACTTTTGGTCTAGTTATTATATAATCATTGTTATAGCAATTTATACTAGTTAACAATCACAATATTGATACTAAACACAGAATAAAACAGTTCAAATGTACCCTTTTCATATGGTTACAATTATAAGAGATTATTTTTTACATATTAATCATTAAAACATTTTTTTATTAATTTATCATTAGATTAAAATAGATAAATTGTTGGGTTTTATATGTATAAGTCAGATTTCATATTTATTACGTATCTTTGTTATTAAGATGTTCATTGTACTAACCCTTGCCTAAAACTTGAACGAATAAATTTTGTTCGTTCATGTATAGGGCACGATGGCAAAGGAATGAACGGACTAAATTTAACAGAGCGTTCACTTATTGGAATCGAAGCCATAAGTTGAACGAACTAATTTTATTCGTTCATCTACTGGGCAGCGGTTCTTTGTTGAACAATCGTGCTTTTCATAGTAAAACAAAGCCCAAAATAACCGTGTTGCGAACGGATACTCACGTTCAACTTTTGGTTCAAAAATCAACAGTTAAAAAACGATTAATTTGAGCCATAAAAGTTTTATGTACCTTTTCAATAAGAATGTATATAAGCATTTGAAAAAACTATACCTTGCCCAGTAGATGAACGCCGTTCATCTATTGGCTCAGGTACAAAAAGTTGGAACCGTTAGTTGAACGCTAAATATCTCTTAAATTAACAAGAAATACGCAATTTGTGAAAGATAATCCATTAAAGGCATTAATCAAGAATCTATATTACGCAAAACAATCCATGTAGACGTTTTATTCAATTTTATACATAATTTAGAGCTTAAATTTAAGAGCGCTTTCCTTAAGTAAATCTCCATACAAACGGTGATTTTGGCGCGAGACCTCGACGCGACAACCGCTCACAGCCGTGTGTGTGTGGGGACTGTGTGGGAGTTTAAATGCCAGCCTCGGCAAAGGGATGATGCGTTAGGAAAAAAATATCCCGAAGGCGTAAAATGTATCGCGATTTTTTTATTTCAATTTTATGACAAAACGTTCAACTATTGGGTGGTGTTCATCTTTTGGTTCCTCTACCCTAATATGAATTTGTCAAAGAATCACAATTGCAAAAATGTGTTGGAAATATGGTGCAGTTTATATTCCATTTTTTATTTTTTATTTTATGTTATTTAAATTTAATATTTGGGTCTCTTTTTTATCTTAAAAAAACTTTGGTGTCAACTATTCTGAATAAGAAGAACCAAGTAACATGGAATTCTGGAAAAAGATGTTCATGTAGGTACAAATTTTTAATTCACGCTTATTTTCCTGACCGTATAATTGAAATTATTAGAAAATCCTTACAACCCAACAAAATATAGGAAATAAAATCGAAACAAAAACTTTTCAAAGGACCCAGGTGTCTGTTACTTATAGGTATGGTACCTACAGTGTACCTACGTTTCAATTTAGTTTGTTGACTAGTATTTGCCAGTGTCTTTATGTACCTAGGTACTCAAGATAATTAATAAAGTCAAAGTAAATTATTTTCTTGAAGGAAAGAATAGTTCAATGTTGCATGTTTCAATTTAATTTTTTATTTATTTTATCAAATACCTAAATACTTAGGTACTGTTATTCTTTTGAGAAATAAAGATCTTTAAACCGGAATTTTACCGTTGACTAGTGTTTGCCCGTGAGCTTTCTACGAGTACACCCGACAACCCTATAAAACCATCAGCAAGATATGTAAAAAAGTGTTTTGGAATTAAAGTCCCATCAAAATACTGAAACTGTTTTCTTGATAATTTCTACAGCACTTAAAACCAATATGGTATGATAAAGTTGTCTGTCCTTTTTCCACGGCATTATTATAATATAAAATTGCCCTGTAATTGGGTAATGCGATGGTAAGTTCGCACACTTGTTTTAATAATGTTTATCCCGCAAGAGTTAACTTAAGACTCGAGCGCGTACTAACTTCATACGAACTAAGTCTCAAGTTAAATCTTGAGGGTTACACGAACATAAAACGCAAAAAACAAACATGATAATTGATAACTTACTGTTCTCAGGAGCTATATTTGTTTTTAAGTACCGTGTTCTACGTGGCAATTAAATAAGACACGAGAATGGTATACCTATGCGTGATAAAAATAACGAAAGAAAATATCCTACAGGAATTGTTTTTTTTTCTGGATGATTATAGGTGACATTATGCAGGCAAAGCCACGCAGTAGCTATATATTTAACGGCCTCCGTAGCCCAGTGGGTAGTGACTCTGCCTACGAAGCTGGAGGTCCCGGGTTCGAATCCCGGTCAGGGCATTTATTTGTGTGTTTATCACGAATATTTGTTCCTGAGTTATGGATGTTATATATGTATATAAGTATCTATATGTATTTATCTATTATATATATCATCGCCTAGTACCCACAACACAAGCCTTACTGAGCTTACCGTGGGCCTAGGTTGATTTGTGTAAGATTGTCCCATAATATTTATTTTATTTATTTATTTATTTATTTATAATATTTATTTATTTATAATATTTATTATTATATGTAGTTCTATAGAACTATATGTTTCATCCCAGCCTGAGTTATTAACTAGGTATCTTTTTGGAGAAATAATGGAATCCTGAATTATTAATATTAGAGCTTTAAGAGCTTTTGTTAGTAAAATTATAATATTTAAGTAATTTTGTTAGTAGGTAGGTATTCAGTTTGGTTGGTATTCAATTATATTATTGGAAAAATATCAATTTTCAACTACGCTGGTTTACTGAAAAAGAAAAACGTACGGACATAGATTAAAGTGTACTTAACTACGCAGTTAGTAAATTCGCAGAACCTTATTCAATTTGGCTCTACTAACGATTGCGAAGTGATTGTGTGTTAATGGGCAGAAAGTACAATTTATAAGATTTGCGGACGATATAGCAGCATTGGCCCAAAGTTAAGAGGAATTAAGAGAATTAATGGAACAAATGGATTCAATTTTTACAGAATTTGGACTCAGAATGAACACAGCCAAAACCAAAACTTTGATTACATCAAAATTCAAAAAAATAAAGAAACACATTAAAATAAGAGGAATAGATATTGAACAAGTAAATAAATTTAGATATTTGGGTAGTTTAGTTACTGATGACTCCAGGTGTTCAGACGATATTATATCTAGGATTGCAATGGCCAAAACTGCATTCAACGCCAAAAAACAGCTGTTCAGGGCAGGCGTCTCCAGAAAGACCAAAAAACGACTGATCAAAGTCTACATCTGGAGTCTTGCATTATAAGGGTGTGAGACGTGGACAATGACTCAAAGAGATAGAAAAAGGATTGAAGCTTTTGAAATGTGGCTCTGGAGGCGAATGGAGAAAATAAGCTGGACAGACAGAATGACAAATGATGAAGTGTTGAGAATGGTGGGAGAAAAAAAGAAACTTGCTGAACACAATTGAAAATAGACGAGGCAAAATGATAGGTCACTTGATAAGACACGACATTTTCTTTAGAAATATCATAGAAGGTAAGATCGAAGGATCAAGGGGAAGAGGTCGACCAAGGATAAGCTTTGTACAGCAACTAAAAGCAAAAGCAAATGTCTTGTCTTACCGGGACCTAAAGAAATTAGACGAGGACCGAGAGAACTGGCGCATACTCCACCGACAAGAGCCAAGCTCTTAAATGTTGATGATGATGATGAACGATTGTGAAAGTTAAAATCCCAGTATCTATAAATACTAAAATAACCACAATTTGTTTGCATTGTTTACAGGAAGAGAATGCTTATGGCATGAAGTCCGCCTTTTGTACGATAAGTTCTTCTTTTATGCAATAAAGATTAAATAAATCAAATAATAAAGTAGAAATCTCTGTGCGATTGTAAGTTTGTTCAGTAGCAAAACAGATGTTTGACAGCTAATAGAAAACGGTCCATACTGTTCAAATAAAATGTTAGTTGCATGCTGCCTAGTTTAACTTATCTACACTTACAAGGTGTTACAAAATGCCCGTAAAGCGGAAAGGGGGTTAAATGGTCCCTTATAAAGAGTCAATTTACAAAATTTGAAAAACGTAGTATCGCAGTATGACTTAGACGCAGTATCAATGAAAAAAAGAATTAGAACATTTTTTTACGGTGTTTTGTATCACGTTGTATAATATCATCTCGTATAGAACAGAAACTAAAATAAAAAAAAATGTAAACTTGCATAATACCTACTCTCTCAGTCTCAATAACTTGTAGTAAGGTACAATAAAACACAAAAGTATATTTAAAATTATTAGTATAATTAATATAAATCATGCAGTTGACGCGTCAATGTTATGTATGACGACGCAGCAATAAGTAAAGCGGCTACCACGAATCGCAAACATAGTTGGTATATCTCCTTCTGTATCTCACTTGCATATTTGAGTGAAAGAGTAACTTGACCGACTATCCGTGTGGTTTAGTTCAAACTTTTAAGATTTGGTCGCAAGGGACTACCAGTTGACGGGATGACCGAATTGAATACTATTTCAGACTATTGATCCTTCAATCCATAATCCATGATAAAACGTCCCACTCCTATTAAGGGGGTGATCCGTTTGCGAGCCGGCGAGCCAACGGTATAAATCGTTAGCTCGTTAGCTCGCCGACCCTCGTAGTGATCCATTGGCGAGCATAACAGTCGACTCTCAGTCATTTCAAGCATGCACATTGCACAAAGAGCCAGCGAGCCAATCTGTTTTCAAGACCGCGGACTTTAGGTGCTCCATCGGTGGTTTAGACTTCTTAGGCCGCGTACGAAACCGCAAGTTCGTAACCAGTTACGATAGAAGAATTTTTATTCGTTGTACGAAACATGTTGCGATCAAAGATTTTTTATTCTTTGTACGAAACCAAACGCGACATTCTTTTTCGTATTTCGATAGTTTTGACGGAGCCCCGCTTTGTGGCTCCTATTTCTGGGTTGTTTGCCCTTCGGGCATATGGAAATACCTAACGAACCTAACCTACCCAGTGTTTTGCGATCGTAACAAGTTTCCAACAAGGAAGAAAAATTCTTCGATCGCAACTATTTTCGTACAAAGAATAATAATTCTACGATCGTAACTGGTTACGAACTTGCGGTTTCGTACGCGGCCGAAGGGGTTTTAGCCCTTTGACTCGCTCGCGGGCTCGTTGGCGTACCGACGCTTTTGCTCGCAAATGGATCACCCCCGTTAGAGTACCTACTTAGTTTAGTTTTGCCAAAGCGTAGAAAAAAATATCCTCAGGCCAGCCTAACTATACTCGTACGAGTAGGTACATACATTGCAAGTTAATAGAAAGCTTGTAAAAGGGCGTTTTCAAGAAAAGTTGTTCAATTTCGTATGATTTTATATCTGGATAAAAATCGTTTTATTCTGCTCAGAATTAGACGCCCTTTCGATTTTAGTATCAGAAAACAAGTGTCCTAAGTTTTTTCGTTCCGTTACGTTACCGTCTTCATAGAAGTTTTTAGGACGGTAGCGTACCTAATGGAATAAAAATTGTATTAATAACGCAGGACACATTTTTTTTCAGATATTTAAATCGAAAGGGCTTCAAATTCTGAGTAGGATAAACGATTTTTATCCAGATATAAAATCATACCAAATTGAACAACTTTTCTTGAAAACGCCCTTTTACAAGCTTTCTATTAACTTGCAATGTATGTACCTACTCGTAACTAACTATGTAACTAATATGTTTGTTCTGGTGGAATCTAGCAACTCAATTTTGAAGCAGATATCTTAAACCGATTGAGCTGAAACTTTGGGTAAAGGAGTTTGGATGACAATTCAATATTATGGTACCATTGAGCTGATCTAATGATGGAGACAGAAGGTGGTCATGGGAATGCATTACTTTACCGATGTAACCCCGTTGAGTTTGCGCTCGTTAGAATCGTCTCAATGAGTAGTTGATGACGGTATACAGAAAAGTACAGTTGGCAATAAAAGCTTGCACCAAAAATAAAATTATTGACAGAAAGTTATTGCGTTTCAAAACGGTTTTTCTTGAAATCGCATGGCGATTAACGCACGATTTTTCTGTTTTATCTGGAATAAGCACCTAGCATGAACGCACTCGTAAGGGACGGGACGACCTTCTTTATAAACCTACGTAGTGACTTAGTGACTTACTATAGTGAGTACAAAATTTCACGTCTTCAGGAAGAGATTTCCCACATACATATTTCTGTCTGAATTAAATCCATTTTACTTATTATTTATAACGGGCGGTAATTTCCACCTTATGACCAGTTGTGACGTAAAAACCGATCTGACTTCATCAGAAGACTGGAGTAGGACATTCAAGGAATGAACGATATGACAATGCGTCTGTGCACAAAATGGCGCTATCACGCTCTACCTGTTCGTAAAATATTTTTTCGCACGGAAAGAAATTTGTCTGGGACAACTGCTTCGCTGATTGGAGTTATTCGCAGCGACAGTCGTCGGGGCACGGTAGCGCAGGCAAGGAGGAACCTACGGACAAACGGATATTTAGATGCTACTGTCATTTAAGCATAATCAATTAACCGGACAGACAGATATTAGGTGCTACTGTCATTTCAGCATAACCACTATAACCCCCTTATTCATAAAACTCAAAATGCCGATAAATAAAAAGTGTTCTGTCTGTTTCTTACGAACATAAAATGTCGAAGTGACAAATAAAGATAAACGATTTTTAACGGCATTCTAGTTAAAATAGGTTTGTTGGACGTTTATGAATGCGGCCATTAGAGTCGTATTATAATAGTACTTATTATACGTTACGAACTTAGTGCAATTAAAAATACCGTGGATACCTATTATTCATATGAGTCGAAAGCAAGAGCGACTATATAATATGTTATCGGAGGCAATTTACTTTTATTTTTTGTACAAAATAACGTTATTTCATGGCCACGGGTGACGTTAAATAAAGGAACTTACTTATACAATATGAAAGAAGACACATTCACATCCAATGCTCTTCTGCCTAGCTAGCCTAATCGGGTTTACATCCGACAGAGTACAGAGTACAACTAGTAGCAAGAGTAGCAAGTATGTAAGTGCGACAGGGAAGACCGCTTTATGTCTCACATAAACGCGAGCATGCTCGCTAAGCTACTCATAACTTCCGCCCCTCCGCAGTAGGGTAGGTAGGTAGGTAGGTACTCGTAGTTAGTACATGCAGATCAATAACATAAAAATTTCATTACCTGCGCCTAAAATATCTTGTCGGAATCGGCGAAAAGGACGTTTTAGAAGCTTGACACGACAGGACCACAACTACATTTTAAAAATAATCGGTGAAATACCTACACTTGCACAATGCACAGCCCTGTCTGGGTGACATGCCGTTGCAGTTTTTTATGAGAACCTGAGATTGTGTCACCGGTGATACGCCTACCGCCATCTATTGAGGAAGCTCCGAAATCGAGTAGGGTGCGCGAGCGGAAAATAATTCATAGTGTCCATTTGGTTCGGTAGGGCTACACGAGCTTCCAGTATGGGTAGATAGGCAGCGCTCAAATCAAAGCATAAAACAAACATTCTGAACAATCCATACTACCTATTATTTATAAATGCGAAAGTAACTCTGTCTCTCTGTTACCTTTTCACTAGAGATGTACCGACGAGTCGGGAAAGCTGACTGACTGTCTGGTCACATTTATAGTCAGCGAATAGTCGGCGAAAGATACCGAATTATCGGCACTTTATGACTTACTGGAAAACAAAAAAATAAACTACCAATATTTACTTCAAGTTTCATATTTCAAGTATTTTACTTATTTAAAACGACTAGAGGCCTTCGAAATGTGGTGCTGGCGAAGGATGGAAAGAATTAGCTGGACGGAGAGAAAGACAAACGAAGAAGTTTTAAGGTAGATGAGAAAAGATGTTTGCTATGATGTATTAGAAATAGGAGAGGCAAGATGGTGGGCCACCTGATACGGCACGACAGTTTCTTCCTAAACATCCTGGAGGGTAAAATTGAAGGCAAGAGAGGCAGAGGAAGGCCTAGGCTAACATATTCTAGCCAAATAAAAGATAAAGCTGATGTCGAGTCATATGAGGAAGTCAAGAGGCTGGCAATGAACAGAGAAAAGTGGCGGTTACTCCACTGACAACAGCAAGGCTCTTAAATGATGATGATGATGAAAACAAATTATCGTATAGAAATAGGAACTTTTTATTTTCGTCATACAGAATAATTGGAAAGTCGACTATCCGACCACATTTATAGTCGGCGACTAGTCGGCCACCTCAGCGCCGATTAATAAGCTAATCGGCAAAATCCATAGTCGGCCTATCTCTATTTTTCGGTACATTCGGTAAAGATGTGTTAGAGGAGAGGGAATTGAGGGATGACGACCTTAAAGAGTCCTTCTGTTCTGCAGGAAAACGAGAAGAATGGATATATATGTTTGATGTGGGAACTCCGCCGGGACAGTCACCTGAGGCTCCAACCTAAGGGAATGGGGCTGAATGAAAGCGACCAACGATCGAAAGCCGGCCTATTTGCGGCCAGGCTTCACAACATCAATATCTCTACTTTTCATACACGCTTAAACCACTGAACCGATTAAGATTTAGTATGGAGATAGTTTAAATCCCGGGAAAGGACATCAGATAGTTTTTATCCCGGAATTCATGTCCTAAGGGGGTGAAATGGGGGGTGGACGTTTTATAGTGGAACGATATAAACATCTGTTCTCCAGGGCCGCACAGTACATAATTACGGTTAATGAGTACCATCCAGACGGAGACGGTGGGCCGTGTGGTCGAGTACGGGTAGTACGCGCGCTTGGTCCCTGTCCTCCTGGAACGCGCAGTACATAATTACGGTTAATGAGTACCATTCCACACGGAGACGGTGGGCCGTGTGGTCGAGTACGGGTTGTACGCGCGCTTGGTCCTGTTCTCCAGGGCCGCGCAGTACATAATTGCGGTTAATGAGTACCATCCAGACGGAGACGGTGGGCCGAGTGGTGGAGTACGGGTAGTACTCCCGCTTGGACCCTGTTCTCCAGGGCCGCACAGTAGATAATTACAGTTAATGAGTACCATTCCACGCGGAGACGGTGGGCCGTGTGGTCGAGTACGGGTAGTACGCGCGCTTGGTCCCCGACAGGTTCTCCGCGGCCGGCAGCAGCCAGCGGTCGTGGCTCTCGCTCTGACGGATGCAACATTTCACCTGATGGAGATATATAATAAATAAATAAATAAATAAATAAATATTACGGGACAATCTTACACAAATCAACCTAGGCCCACGGTAAGCTCAGTAAGGCTTGTGTTGTGGGTACTAGGCGATGATATATATAACAGATACATACATATAGATACTTATATACATATATAACATCCATAACTCAGGAACAAATATTCGTGATAAATACACAAATAAATGCCCTGACCGGGATTCGAACCCGGGACCTCCAGCTTCGTAGGCAGAGTCACTGGGCTACGGAGGCCGTTTAAATATAATGTAACTACTTACTGGGTCTTTGACTCAAATTTTATTGTTACTCCAAATCATCATCATATCAGCTGAAAGACGTCCACTGCTGGACAAGAGTGCCACAACGACCGGTACTAATAAACACAGACAACTACACAATGAGTGGTGAATACACAATTCAAATATTGCGAGCAATTGTTTATCACAGTCAGCATCCGTACATCAGTGAGCGTGTCGTTATATTTATTTCTTATTAGAAATGGCGCGAATTCTTATACTTTTGACATGAATGTAAATGTATACTATCAAATTCACTGGATTTTATCGTGTAATAATACTAATATTATAAATGCGAAAGTTTGAATGTTTAGATGTTTGGATGTTTGTTACTCAATCACGCTTAAACGGGTCTACCGATTTGCATGGAATTTTGCACAAAGATAGTTTATAGCCTGGATTAAACTATAGGATAGTTTTAATCCCGGGTTCACGCAGACGAAGTCGCGGGCGGAAGTAAGTAATAACTGAATCGGAATCACCTCGTTGCAGCACGGCACCTGATCCGTCATATAGTGAAGCCAGCCGAACCATTCGGGAGTCACCTTGCAAAATACAATGTTACCGTTAAGCGTCTGCTAGAGGGTCGCCAACACGCCCCTCCGACCGAGCGACCTTGGTCCGCACCGACCGTGTAGACAGTTTTTTTTTCTCTTTATTTATTTAAGGAGCTTGTCACACAGGTGAACATGTCGCTCCGTTATAATCAACATAACATATTTTCCTTTGAGCTTACTGCAATAGTGCTGTGGCCGCGTCTGACAATTGGGTAGCCGACATCATAGCTGGTGCTAAATGCCAGACTTCTCCTGAGAGCTTCGTTTCGGACACATTCCATCATAACATGGTAAACATCTTCTGGTACTTCACATTCATCACAATTCGGAGATGCCACTTTTCCCATCAAATATCCAAACTTGTTTAATGGTATATGTCCGGATCGCAATCTCATCATCAATACTAAGTCGCGTCTACTTAACGAACACTCTATTATCCATGAAGTTGTCTGAGGATGAGGTTGGATCGTCTTATACCAAATGTCTTTTTCTTTTGATCTCTTATCAAAGTATTATTTCCACAACCAATATGTTTGCCGTTTAACTAAAGGTTGTTTGTAGCAAAATTTCATACCTACTACAACGGTCAGTGCGGATCAATGTCGCTCGGTCGGAGGGGCTTGTTGCGACCGTCTAGCAGACGCTTTAGAAAGAGATAGAACAGAGTAGAGATAGGTCTACCGCAGAGACTAATCTATACTAATAAGAGGAAGAGTCTGTGAGCTTTGTATGTTTTTATGTAATTGGTAACATCCGGAAACGCTTATCCGATTTCTAAAATTCTTTCATCTGCGTGTAGAGTGGACTTGCTGGACGGTTATCTATAGGATATATCTTATCTTGCGGGTTTGTCTGCGTTGTTTGAAATACGCGGGGAAAGCGGCGCGGGCAGCTGGTGATTTAAAAAGAAAATAAAGAGCCTGCTGTAGCTCGTTTCATTAATTCATTATTCACCCAATTAGCATGAGTTGTTAAATAAAAATTAACTCAGTGTCAGCTTTGTAACGACAATTAAGTATTTAGTTTGTATAAAAATTTACTTTTTCTTTTCAATATATAAATCATATGCATATAGACCTTATTTAAATGCGAAAAAAGTTCAGTTTGACATCATTTGTATGCTTAACTTTCGTTACAAAACTGAAACTGAGTTAATTTTCATTTAACAACCCACGCTAATTGGGTGCACGAATTATTGAAAATGCCCATCTGTACCAGTCACTTCGTACGGCAATTAATCCTCTGTTTTACACAATAGCGTCAAGCGATGTCCCGAGATTTCGTTTGGCGTCGCTGGCGACACGAGATGAGTGACATTTGTACCCTAGTGTAGCCCAGGCTTAAAAGTTAATATTTACACGCAGTGGCCGGGATTTGCAACTCGGGCAAAAATTCTTTCGTATGTCCGTCTGTCCGGCTGTTCTCCTCTACAGGTGTCAATTATCAACTTATTCTAGTGAAATTTTGTGAGCAGGTTCGATCTAAGATATATATTTACTTAACGTGATAGCGCCAGTAATGGATACTTTAAGGAGTTCGTGTATTTTCATCAACAATAAAATAATAATGTTTGTACTTGAAACAATAATTATGAGTTAAAACTATAAAATATATCCGTAAGAAATGAAATATTTGCTTTTTGCTAATTGAAGCCACATAGATTAAGGTGGTTCGATTGCCATACAAAACGTTATTTGACATTCGCAAGCTAGCGGCGTGATATTTTAAGAAACTTATGTAACAGACTTTCATAGATTGGCTTCCCATTTGCGCCAAATTCCCCCTTTCCTAGAATAAACTTGTATAAGTTTATACAATATTAATTTGAGAATTTGGTTTGGGACGTGATATTTTGGGAAAACCATTTTTCTCAAATTAATCTTGCGTAAACAAGTTTTTTCTAGGAAAGGGGGAATTTGGCGCAAATGAGAAGCCAATTTATGAAAGTTTGTTACATAAGTTTCTTAAAATATCACTCCGTTAGCCTGCGAATGTCAAATAACGTTGTGTATGGCAATCGAACCTCCTTAAGAGAAAAATTGGAATAAGCAAAAATATGCCGTAGCTCCAGTTATGGTCACCCAATCTCCAGTATGGATACTTCTCGAGACCCAGTAATGGATAGACCCCAGTAATAGATACCCCAATTATGGGCACTAGGATAACGCAATGTTTTCGTATAGGTCGTTTTTATTCTGGCTTAAATTTTACGGGACAGGACAGGATACGAAGATATCGTGTATTTTTACAATTACAAGCTTTTATTACAAGCTTTTATTTACTTTCATCTGTCCCGTTGTCTGTCTGTAATCAAATCTTGCAAGTTAAATTTGACCCACTTCCCGGTTTCCGATTGAGCTGAAATTTTGTATGCATATTGTATATCGCATGACAATGCAATATTATGATGACATGGAGCTGATCTGATGCTGGAGCTGGGAGGTGGCCATAGGAACTCCGCAATAAAACGACACAACCCCATCGAGTTTGGGCTCGTTAGAATCGTCTCAATGAGTAGTTGATGATGGTATGCAGAAAAGTACAGTCGGCAATTAAAGCTTATGTACCAAAAATGTTGGGCAGTTATTACCGCGAAATACGATGGCCTATCATACAGGACAGGACGCAACTAGGTGTTATAGGGAGAAAGACATATGTACTTTCATCTCATTCCACCGCCTATTGTGTGGAGGTAGCTGATATCATCATCATCATCATCATATCAGCCGAAAGACGTCCACTGCTGGACATAGGCCTCCCCCAAAGAGTGCCAAAATGACCGGTCCTGCGCCACCCGCATCCAGCGGACTCCCGCGACGTTTACCAGGTCTACAGCTAGCTTATATGCACGTCCTGAAAGGCTAGCACAAGACCGCGTCCGGGCTGTTTCGCGCCGAGGCAGTCTATCCGTCCCTTTCTAAGTGTTCTATTTAGAAACAGACGGATAAATCTCGATCTTGTGCCAGCTGTGCAGATGTCCGAGCACGGAAGACAGCGTCCAACGTCTGAGCGCGGCGTACTGCATACGGGGCATACGATATAAGATAGAGCGAGATAGAGAATATCGTCGGGTGACAAGCAAAACTCACTAAGTAACAAATACCTACTTAAATCAAAGGTCGTATCTCGATATGGACTACGTATCGAGATACGAGGTTTTGAAGAACAGTGACAGTTTTGGTAGTGACTTTTGCTTGTCACCCGACGATATAAATGTTTCCTGTCTCGCTCTATATTATAGCTTTTGCCCCGTTTACAGTCAGCCGCGCTCGGACGAATAAACTCGCTTTTTGTACAGTACTACATGTACAGTTAAAGTCATAGTTATCGATAAGTATCGATTATTGGAGAAACGTAACTTTAGCGGATCCAATGATGGACACAACCTATTTCAAATAAATTAACCTAAACTCAAATTGTTCAATGACAACATTATTTGAAAGATATTTATAGCAATCCATAAAATAAACTGAAATTCAAATAGCTTTCATAGTAATTAAATAATTGGCAAAAATCTACACTCACTTCCTTAAGCATTCGGTTAAGAAATCATGATTTGTTCACAGAAGCACTCACCCCACTTGATTTTTAATTCACCATCTTTAAACAAAACGACCTATCTCAATGATATTGAGCTGGATGAAAGTAGGATAGACACTGTGTATGGTTCAGTGTTGCCATATTAGAAAAAAAAAGTTGCTAGTCTTTATTTTCAACGTTTAAAGAAAAAAAGTAACCATTACTGGCTCCATTCCATTACTGGTGCCACCACGTTAGTTGTTTTTTTGTCGAACCAGTTTTTGGAAATTGATAAAATAAGTATATATATTTTTGAAAAAAAGGCATGTTCGAGTGAGTCGAGTCTACAGCTCACAGAGTCACTTGTATATCCATAAGTAATTTATGGTTTATCTTATAGCGTAGATCCTCCATGAAATCCCATTTTATACAGGGTGTGGCCTGTAATAGGAGCAAATATTCAAAAGGACGCTTCCTCAGAGCATTTGCAGTAACCCCTTGTGCCCCAATCATTTTAATTTTTTTTGGATTCGGTGAAATTTTGGTCTAAAGGTATGACCTCCAAGTAATGTATCTTGGCACCACGACATCATAGCACAGCAGTCAATGCAGCTTTTGAGGTAACATCATGTAATGAGTCATAATAGTTTTTGCATTTTAGTTTTATAATAGTACATTATGATACAAGTGTGCTAAGTTGGTCATTACACTCGAGTCGGTTTTTAAGCCTGAGCCGAAGGCGAAGGCTTAATGGAGACGAGAAGTGTAATGACCAATGCTCACGTGTTTCATACGACGTTTTTCAACACATTTGCGAGGAAAAAAAAAAAAAAAAAAATGAAAATGTTAAAAGATATGTAATGAAAAGGCACTAGTGCGATAATGTAATGTAAAAGGCACGGCATGGGTAATATTCTGCATTATTTTGCTAATATTTAAAAAGATATGTAATGAAAAGGCACTAGTGCGATAATGTAATGTAAAAGGCACGGCATGGGTAATATTCTGCATTATCAGTGTAAATACGCTGTAATAAGACCTACTTTACGAGCAGGTGTGTTGAAAAAATATTTTTGTGATTTTTTAATTATTATTTAATTTTTTTAGTGTTTTTAATATAAAAAGTTACTTATAGCACTCCAGAAGAGTAAAACAATACAAGTAAACTTAATTTGAAGAAAAAAAAATCGTTTTTTTTTTCAATTAAATTCACGTGGAAATAAATGTTCACATGCTAAATAATCTACCGTTTAATTTATTGCTCCTATTACAGGCCACATCGAAGAACGATTTTTTTAAATCTCATTGATTACCTATACTTCTACGAGTATAACCCCTCAGTGAAAGTGGTTAATGTTAATAATTTGCTGCTTCTGTTGTACAGTCACGGTCTTTAATTGTTGAGACATTTAGAGCTCACTTTATACTGGACACTTCGAAGCTTACTCATCATCGTCCTAGCGTTATTCCCGGTTGTGCCCCTAAAGGAGCCCGGGGTCCGCTTTGACGCTTCGAAGCTTACTATGAAACCACAAAATTAGTTGACAGCTAAATGGCACAACATTGGATTGTAACTTACTGAGAGCTGAGGGACCAAAACTGCAACAGTTTTATAAAGGCTGATATTTTAATATTAGGTCATAAATAGCTCGAATATCAATGCGTTTTAATAAAAAGTTAAAAAAAATTGTGTTTTATAAAATCTAAAAACAATCGTGCAAGTAGTTCATAGTACCTAAAACCAGACTAACATAGTCAGCCCAAAGTTTTATGGTACATACGCCGTCAGCAGCCAATAGAACGGCGGTGCGGCGCGATTTCAGATTTTATAAAACAGTTGCGACGTAGGTGTTTTCTTAACAAGTTCGGAACCACTCCCACGCCAGTTGTCCCAAAAACTGGCTGACTGACGGCAGGCTATTGATATTCGAGCTATTTATGACCTAATATTAAAATATCAGCCTTTATAAAACTGTTGCAGTTTTGGTCCCTCAGCTCTCCGTCTATACATATCTGCTTTGGCAAATAGGCTGAACTCTGCCGCGTATGCAATAAGAAGAATAAGACAATTCACTGAAGTGAAGATAGCTCGCCTAGTTTACTTCAGTTATTTCCGCAGTATCGTGTCATATGGCTTTCTGATTTGGGGAAAAGCCGCTGATATAGATCTGACATGTAAAAGAGCCCTTGAGGCCTACTTGCATGGTAATATTTGTAATTAAAATTTTGCAGTAAGTTATTGAAGACAAGGATAGGTGTTTAATAAACCGTGGATTACCTGACTTTTTTTTTGTTAGACTTTCCTTAAGCCGGGCTGCGCAGAGCCCTTTTGCTTAGAGCTGGCAAGTGCGTCTGATGACCCCAGAGGGCCACACAGCAAAGGATTACCTGACTAGCGTCGTACTCCCATTTATAGTAGTCCGCGTACTCGACCCAGCGGCTGCGCCCGATCATGTAGCGCTTGTTCTCGTAGTATTTGTTCCCGTTGGCGTCCCACCCCATCAGGCAGCCATGCTATTGACAATCGAGAGTAAATAAATCATCATCCTCCTAGCGTTTATTCGATGTTGTGCCCTAAAAGAGCCCGGGGTCTGTTTTGGCACATAATCCCAAGATTTGCCTTGCACTATAGTATTACGAAAGTGACTGCGATCTGACCTTCCAACCCAGAGGGAAAACTAGACCTTAGTATAGACCGGTTTCCTCGCGAGGTTTTCCTTCGCCGAAAAGCCAATGTTAAATATGAAATGATATACATATACCCCACACGAAGATCCCTAACAGACTGATCACAAGCCTACCTATGATGGAGGCTTCAATCAACAAAATACCTACCAAAAAAAAATGCAGTCTTCAGGAAAGACCAATAAGTATGTATATTACTAACGGAAGACTCGAGAGGGGGGCTAAACCAAACTGACCTTAGAATCTTTACAGATGGTTTAAAAACAAAATACGGGAACGGGATATGGCAGTGTTGTGGATAACGCTCACTTTGAGGCTTAAAGACTCGAACCCTAAAGACTCCCGAGGCTTAAAGACTCAAGTGACGAAACGTCAATATTTAGCATTCATATGCGTAAAATAAACCAACACGGTTCTTAAACAGCATCGAGTCTTTAAGCCTCGGGAGTCTTTAAGGCTCGAGTCTATAAGCCTCGAAATGAGCGTTATCCACAACACTAGATATGGTGTGTTCTCAGAGGACTTAAACATACACATATCCAAACCACTGGGTGTATTTCCCTACTAAACACGGTATTCCAGGCTGAATGAATGCGTAGGGATAATTGAAGCCTGCAATGCCATAAAGAGACGACAAGTCGAGAACACAAACATACGGATACTCTCAGACAGTAAATCGGTAGGTACTACTAAAACGGTACTGATCAGTGATAACATCACATCTAGCTTGATATACGAATGCCACAATATACAGAATAAAGCACCTAGGTTCTCCAGACACACTACGGGACGCAGTCAGCAACACCAAGGCACTCACCAACTTTCTAGACGAGCTGGGGTGGTTAGAGTAGCGCCACACCGCCATTTCACGCAAAATAGGCACAATGGATGTCGGCTTGCGGAAAAACGCCCAGTATAGGAAACTAACTAACGAGCCGGCGTTCGAAGCCACGACCTCAATATTGAAAGTCTGCCTTACCGCTCGGGAGTAAATAAATAAATAAAATAAATTAGAAATCTTCAAGTAAGTATTCTCTTTAACAGCATCTATAGGTGGGTATGTACAGATCTCTCTGTACCTACTTTTCAGTTCGTACGGCAATTAGAATTCTGCTTAAAACATCATCTCATAAATGGCAATCTATGAGCTCAATGAATACAACTTAGAAAAGGTGAAAAACCCCCGACATTTTCATTTCAAAGTTCAATATCTCAATAACGGCTGAACCGATTTTGTTGAAACATAGCTAAGAACCATCTCGATTACATCAGCTTTCGAATAAAAAACACCGCATTCAAATCGGTATATTCGTTTAGGAGCTACGATGCCAAATACAGACACACTCATACACAATCACACAGACAGACAACCCTCTTTCTGCGTCGGGGGTTAAAAAGCGCAATAGATGTCGCCGATGTGCTTTGTTTGTGATTGTTTTTAAGGGGACGCGACATTGTATAGACATTAATATCGTCTTTATACCCGACTGCCTCAGAAGGAGGGTTATGTTTTTCGAGCGTGTGTATTGTATTGTGTATGTGTGTGGACAAGAAAAATCTATTTCACAACAGTCCAAACGGCTTGATGATTTTTTAACCGATTTCAAAAAAGGAGGTTATATGTCCCACTATAAATCTAAATATTTTTTTATGTAAGTTCGCCGATTGTTCCGTCAATAATAGTGAACCAATTTCCAAAATTATATTTTTAATGGAAATTGTCACCAAGTCAGGATCTGATGATGGGATCCCAAGGAAATTGAGGGCAATCCTCAAATTTTATGAGCTCGCGTGTAGTAATTTCGGTATTTTCCATTTTGAAATGAAAAAAAAAATTTGAAATTTGAACTGTTTATTTCAATTGATAGACAACAAAAATTATTCAGGTACAACTTAACCCAATCTTAAATTTTAAAGATTATTAGCTAAGTTTAGTTAGTTATATATCATATCATTGACATTTTAATTTAAATTAAAATTATTGTTAGTAAGTTTTTGTTAGTTATTGTTAGTTAAGTTAAGAATTAACATTATTTTTTACACTCAGTATGGCTTTCTTAATTACATGTTTGGCTTTATGCGGTTTATCCCTTATACAATCCATTACATTTTCCAATATATTTGTAGGGAAGCTGTTTAAGATAACAGGCACATAACTGGACCAGACCATTTGTCCATAAAAGTTTTTGCTGTTTGGTACCGTAAAGGTTTTATTACTTGTTAGTGTCCGGAGGTTCTGTGGTCTGCTATACTTATTCAGTCCTCCTAGGCATTGCCTATATTCTAGAATTACTGCCATTTTAACTTTATCATATACATTAAGGATTCTACAATATTTAAATAGTTTATCATAGTTGTTTTTTTGCTTATATTTTACTTTAAGTGGTACAATTGTCTTTATCAGCCTTAATTATAACTTGTATATACGCTGTAGGTATGTTTTATATGTTCTTCCATAGCTAGATATGGCATAATTTATCACTGAATCAGCCATGGCCAAGTATATTAGACGAAGTGTGCTATATGGCATTTTATTTTTAAGTATGTTTAGCTGACTGAGTATTGCTCTTAATTTTTTACATACATGGTCAATGTGTGGGCTCCAGTTAAATTTGTTATCTACTAATAAACCAAGATATGTATGCTGTTTTACTAGGTCTAGGGGCTCACAGTTGCAGCACGGACTTGAGTCATGCATGCAGGGGTGTTTGTGGGCAACTATTTTGGGCACTATATTAGTTTTATTATGTGATGAATGTATGTGCAATACTTTAGTTTTTTGGTAGTTAATGGATAGGCCCATATCATGTGACCACCTGCATAATGTATCAAATTCGCGCTGCATTTTGCGTTCAGCCACAGATATGTCACTATCAGCTGTTATTAGGCAAGTATCGTCAGCAAACTGGTACACGGAAGCCTCGCTGAATATGTTGCACATGTCGTTGGCATAAATCAGGTACTCAGTTGGACCGATTATTGAACCTTGTGCTGTGCCATACCTGGTCATAAGCAGCTTGCTTTGCTCACCGGCAATGCTTACTGTGTTGTATCTATTTGTGTGGTAATTTTTTAGCCAGTTCAGGTTTGGCCCTGTATACCACTTTGCTGCAATTTATCATATAATTTTATGTGATTTAGGGTATCAAATGCCTTGCTGAAGTCAATCATAACTAGTAAGACATGTTTTTTGCTATTCAAGTGTATATTTATCTCATCTGTAAATTGTGATAAGAGTTGGGTGGTGTTTTTCCCTTTTTGAAATCCAAATTGTTTTTCATGTATTATTCCGTTGCTTGACAAGAAATCATTTACTGTTTTGCCGAGGTATTTTTCTATGATTTTATCAATTACTGGTAATATTGTTATCGGTCTGTAATTATTAGTGTCGGTGTATGAACCTTTTTTATGTATTGGCCTAATTAGACCAATTTTTAATTTATAACACGTGTACCTCGGAAATCGCAATTTTGGTGAAGTGGAACTGATAATGACTATGGATCTCCTCAAAGATCTAAAGTACGTCAAATACTGACATGATTCCGTTGAAGTTGCATTGTCAATGCAAATTGCAATGCAACTAATGATGTGTGAGATCCTTGAGGAATCGACGGAACTCTTCAAATATTATCAGTCCACAGATAGCGACTTGGGCATAGATATATGACTTGGGTTTTTTCTGTAATTATCAACGCATTTGCTCTCGAAATGCAGTTCATGTGGTGAATTGAAGGTCAGTCAATGTGGAAATTTTCATGTAACTAGTTGTGGCTTGGCGAAGTCCTGAATTGAAGTCGCTTTAAATTTGTCTTTAAAGTAAGATAGGGTCATTTCGCCGGTTACGCGACCACCTTCGGTTAGCGACCACTTGAAGAACATGGTTTTTTCAATTGAAGATAACATCAATTTTACAGAGCCTATTGAAACAGTCAGCCGTATGCCTTATTGTTTGTAGTTATGGAATAGGAATTTACAAAAAAACGAGAAAATATGCTTTCAGTTCACCAAGTCAGCTAAGTGGGCGCTAACCGGCACATGAAATTAGGTGGTCGCCAACCGGCGAAATGACCCTATGAGGGCAGCTAGTCCTGAATAAAAGTAAAATAAACAGAAAGTTAAATCAACGAGTAGTGTACCTACCTATGCACCAATGCATATCACATAAAAGATTTGACTTGCCTTAAAAGTATCAAATCTCCACAGTTTATACAGAGTGTTTTTAAAGCCTCCGTTAGCTTTGACGGTGTTGAAAAAGTGTGTGAGTTTCGCTGCTTGCTTGTAGTATCCTGGCATGATGGTTTTCTGTAAATTGTGCAAATATTCTTGTTGGCTTATAAGATTTATGACAGTAGTGCGACATAAGTTTGACGTTTTCAATTTTTGACAAATGTATCGACAGTTTTTCTTTTGTATACCTACTAGCAATAAAGAGGTTGGTAGTAGGTAGGTATACGTGAAACGTTAGTTTGTGAACTGTAAGAGCATTCACTCACTGTAAGTTTGTATGTAAGGGAACTACTCATTCCATTACAATAATTAGGTATTTTACCAATGAATGGGTCATACAGATTGTTTAAAATAGTCGTCTTTTCTGGTCAATATAGTTACCTAAGGGATTCCGTGCATATAAAAAAATTGATTGCATGAAATTTTTCTATCGAGCGAAAGTCAAAAACTCAGGATTCGAATAGCTGTTGTCCCTCGAGAAAGGCCTCAAGATTGCTAATTATGTATATTTAGGGCAGCCGTATTATGATCCAACCAAGCTCTACGACTTTTTAAAAATCCGTTTTCTGAGCCTACGTCGCCCTTAACCCTTTAACGCCAATAACACCAAAGAGGTGTTGCGCCAAGACCGACTAGAGGCGCGTGCGCTCTCAAAGCAACCTTCATTCTTTAAAAACGAAACCAATTATAACATCTTATATCATATCTTGTTTTGTAATCAATCAATCACTATTGTTTAAAGAGTTTTTCTTTTACTTCATTGCTGTGTCACGTCGAATTACTTCAATGCTTGGCGCTCAAAACGTTAAAATACTTACTCCGCTAAAAATATTTATGTTAGCGTCAACCCTGCTTGTCAAAAACAGTGCTCGATATTGGATCTTCCAGCGTGGCCTTTAGTCGTCTATAGCTACAGTACCGCGATCCCGACTATAGATCCATGCGGCGTGGGAACGAAATCTTAAAATACCCGATAGTCGGGTTTTCGGCACTGAATGTGTTAAGTAAAGATTTTTTTTTATACAACGATGGTGGCAAACAAGCTTACGGCCTGCCTGATGTTAAGCAGTTACCGTAGCCTATGGACATTTGTGACTCCAGAAGAATCACAAGTAACGTATGGTTTTAGTCCAGGCAATGAACTGACAACTTGTATGGAAAAAGTGACTTAAAAAATATTTTATAATAGCTGATTTTTTCTATGTAATGGATACATTAACAACTAAATAATTACCTAGTGACAAAATCCAACAAAACTTCAGACATCAAAAAATATTATACTTAAGTAACTACCTTCTGGAAAGTCAGAAAAAAAAATTATAAATGCTTTTATATCTTTATTCATGCTTTATTTAAATCTATATAAATACTTCCGAATGGAAAGTTTGTTGGATTCTTGAATAAAGCATCTTAGAATAATGTTTTAAAATGAAATACCTAAAGAAAAAAAAAGCTATTATAAATTAATGTTTTTCAAAACCGTATTTTGCCTGGAGTATTTCTTTTTGCTCTCTTGTAATTATGTCGGCGTCACAGCTCTTTTGGATGTCTTGATTGGCTGCGAAAAGGTTACATTAGATGTGTAGTGTTCCGGCGGATGTGTAGTCTTTTTAGCGTGGGCAGACCCCCACAATATGGACTGGTGACCTGGTAAAGGTCACGGAAGCACGCTGGATGCGGGTGGCGCATAACCGGTCACTTTGGCACTCTTTGGGGGAGGCCTATGTCCAGCAGTGGATGTCTTTCGGATGATATGATGATGATGAGATTTGTAGTTCCGTTTTCACTAGATGTGACTGCTGCGCAATCGCAAAATAGGATTTGAGTGAAATAAAAGACATGTTGTATAAAGCCAGGCGTTTACTCCCAACATACTGATTTTAGAGCTCACAGCCTGATCCCAAAATTACGTCACAAGAAAAACCCATAAATTTAATGCACTTTTAAGGTTGGCACATCTGAACAAATAATACCACTATAATTATACAATTTTTAAGCACACAAATGATTTCAAAAAATGTTTAAAACTTTCGTTACACGAGAGAATATTCACGTGACACAATAGACATTAAGTAACATCAACACATTTCGTAATTTACCCTTAAAATATGTGAAAATAGTATGTGGTTTATATAAAGGAGTTTTCTGTGCTTTCATTGGCACCGTTTTTCAATTAAGAATGTATCCCATTTCATTCGTTAGTTAAAAATAATAAAAGAGCAGTTTATTCGTCTCTTTGTGACGTCGAGAAATATTTTATCATCATTAAACAGATCAAAATTATTTTACACCGTTTACCCTTAACAAATAAAAAGAGGGCTTGACTACAAATGTATCCATCTTTTCGATACGAATACATACATTCTCGGTTCTTTTTCTTCCTTGAGATTATTTGAGTTGGCCGAATTGCATCGCAGAAGTCCATTCAAAAAGCAACTCTACCGTCCATGGCAGAAGATTGCAATTGCAATGACAGTTTTATAAAAACTCTGCCACAATAAAATAATCCCAACATACCAAGATTGTTTTAAGTCGAGAATGAACTATTACAATTAATTTAGATCCAAATTACACTGTGGTTCTTTAGGCCACAGAAAGATCTGAATGGGGAACTTGCATGGGACTTCAATTTCGAATAAATTGCACTCAATCGATGCGGATATACGTAGAAATATCATACAGAAGAAAAATAGAATAAAAAAAACGATTGTATTAGATTCATCTGACGTTAAAATGACGAAAAAATAATTCTTATTTTTTCGATAAAATAACAACAGTTACACAGAATATTGAATTAGAAATGATATTTTGTATGACAAGTATAGACTTAAACGCAAATTTTGTGGAGATAATTGCAAATTAATGACTTACTCCATAGTAAACGCGCCGAGAATATACGGTGTGACGTCATAGCATAAGCCCGTTTAATATAGAGCGTTTTCTGGGGGTTCCGGCGCGTGCAGATTTCAAATGCATACAACATGCGAAAAATAAATCATAGGAAAGTTTTAATGCTACAGTTGTTTTAATGCTGGATTATACTTTTGATTTTCGTAATAAAATAAAAACATGCAAGTTCCCTATTTAGCAGTCTAGCCCTAATCGAGGCCCATCATCAGATACGAACAATACCCCCTTATTCATAATAACGAACCTCTTTTAACTAAAATGTGTTTTGCCCCTTCTCACAACACAATGACAAAGTGACAGATAAAGACAGACCAATTTTAACGGCATTTTAGTTAAAATAGGTTTGATAAACGTTTATGAATAAGAACATAAATATAATGAAGGGTGAATCTTGTGGATGCGTTTTAGTACTTTGTTACTTCTAAAGGAGTGCAGAACTGGAATGATTGGTCGGTACATTCCTATTCACGTGAGAATATCTTAAACTACACATTATTAAGTACCAATTAAGTTTAAATTATCAAAATATTTACCTTCCTTACAAACTGGATTTCTTAAGATAAGTACTAGTTTTAACACAGCAGCATAAAATTACAAATTAATTATAAATCGAAGCTTAAATGACAGAAAATATATTAAACAGATCCAACGAAACAATAGTACAATAAACCAACAACAATATTCGACGAAAACAAATATTAAGTCATATATATATTCGTTAATATGAAACCAATACCAATTTAATATGGCAGCTACTTTAAGTTTAACCGTATAATATCTAGTAATATGATAAAAGTTGAGACAGTGGTCAAATGCGTACCTATAGAAAAAAACAACATCACCCTAAACCTATCCTTTAAACAACCATTAGATTAAGTATTGTGCAACACGACGAAAGCCCAATTAACGATTACAATAAACTGCTAATGATACCTAATGGATGAACAGCAAAAATTGGCTTTAACTTAATCTAAGCTTTATTTTTTCCATTTTGTAACGATAATGAGTCATATATTTTATGGGTAAAATTCGTTACACAATGGAAAAAAATTGCGTAGATTAAATTAAGGTCTTAACTATGTTTTTTGCAACCCATCCAAACCAATGAAAACTAACAATATCCAAAATTAAATGTAACATATTCCGTTAACTTTGGCCAAATAAGGTACACGTTCACATTGACACAACTAATAGTATAACAAATTTAATAAATTACGTTCCCACATGTAATTTTTGGTAGACATCAAGATATTGATGTTTATAAGATGTCCCCACAGTCCGTGAGATGTAGGAACTGTTTCGAGTTCGAATAAAATACTTGACTTTGGCATAAGAACGTCAGAGCAAGCGAGATAGAAGTATAGACCCAAAGCAGGTCTCTCCCTCTTCCCAATTTGGCTTAACTCGTCTCCCGCACACCTCCGAGGTGCCAAATTCATCCCGGATATATAAGTTAACAATAGGGGTGTAGACTCAAAATGTATTATTACTTCAAAAGAAAGAAGGCAAAAAATTATGCCTGATGACGAAAATCCCATTCAATATCTCAAAAAAACCGTTGCAACCGTTTTAATCACAGATGTATGAATATAAGGAGATCGGACATGCCGGCCGATTTGTATTGAGTACGCCTGTCGCAAGTACATTAACACACACAAAGCCCAAGTAATTGACAAAACAAAGCACGCACACATCTAAAACACACACACTTACCTCACCTACGCTCTTATTGGACAATACACGCGCATTATATCAGGCATTTTCGGAAGAAACGTAATATTATCTGCGATCAGCACGCGTGCATAGTTAGGCAGAGTATGCCCATTGAGCTAAAAACTGCGACGCGGCCGCCGGCGGCTTGTCCTCTCTCTAGTATTCTATGCTCTGAGGTTTTAATGTTGCTTACTAGAGAGAGAAAACGCTAGGGGATCGTGACATCACGATCCTCAAGCGTCAAAGTAAATGACAATCGTTTCATATGAAGGTGCGTTTTGCGGAAAAGGGACAGAACATACCCCCTCTTAAAACTTTGGATGCTTAATATAACATTGTGATTATTTAACTTCTTGCGTTGTTTTTTCTCCATTTGACTACATTTTTAATACTTTTTCGAGAAAAAGCAACATTATTGATTATTTTATTTAGTGTCTACACCCCTATTAGCACCAAAACCTTGTTCTGTTCCATTCAGACATCTTAAAAACATCTCTCTATACGTACTGTCAGTGTCACATCACGCGTCATCCTCAACTAGACAAAAGAACACGTGCTATGCGGTAGAGCGAGATGGAATGATTTGAGTTTTCTAGCTGTCAGACTGTGTTCTGTTAGGGCCTCTAGCCCTTCTATACAAGTACTAATATAGGTTCTGTGCTTGAAGATGGTTTCAAGAGCACACGCACTATCGATAAGACGATCGTAGGCATTACGATGGCATCTTCGATTGGCTGAGCTTCCATTTGCCTTTAGTAAGCGTTAGTATTCTTTTGTTGATCATCGAAGTAACTTATGTTTACTAGATGATACACAAATGAAATACAAAGTAAATTACTATGTATATAAAGCCATATCACATTCGCGGGTTCTAGACGAAATACAGGGTAGGAAACAACGTATGGGCCCTGGAAGGCAACCCCGTTAAATCCCTAAGATATATAGCTTATTATACATAATGATAACATTTCATCTCACGGACTTTTAAAAAACTTGTCTGATCCCAGGAATCATATCAACTAAAAGTGTAAAAATGTACAGTCGCTTTTTTATTTTATCTTAACAAGGTGGTTCACATCAGAGCCTCTGGATGTTTTCCACCCTGTTTACCTCTTTAATGTAAATAGAAACACAACTTCTCGAGGTAGGTATCCAACTGTCAAGTATACGAGTATAAAATGACAATAGTATTTGACAATATAATTAGGGGGAACCCTTTGAACACGACTACAAACTAAACTAAAATTAATTTGCATGTATGTCAGGTGCAAACGAATATTAGTTACCATTAATGACGCAAAATGATGTCGAATAAGGCATAGGAATCAACACAACAATTTCACAAAAAACAACAGAAACATTGACATACTTACAAAAAAAAATACAACAATGTCGTTTCGACAGAACTTATAGGTTGAAAGATTAGTAGACCGAGCAGATTGTTCCGGTAGCTCAGTTGGTTAGAGCGACAGCCGCGTATGCTCGCATGTCGCAGATTCTAAAGGCGCGTACAGATTATGCGCGGCAATCACTCGAACAGCTCGTGCGGCGGCCGCGCGCAATGGAGACGGGGTTTCCGCGCGCGCGCGCGGCAGCTCGAACATTGCCGGAGGAATATTTTTTTCATTTTGTTAATATTAATCTATATAGGAATGCGACAACCAAAAGTAATAAATACAAGCTTAATGGGAAACTTACTTATTTATAAATGTACGTGGTACAGTTAGCATCAAAAGTAGCTACGCAAACGAAGACGTCAAAATTCTTTATTAAAAGAGAATAAGAGCTTTTGACGTCTTCGATTGCGTAGCTACTTTTGATGCTGACTGCACCTATAGATACATAATGTAAGCTTAAGAATATGATAATACATAATATGCTATAATAAGTAAATGTTCAGGCATGGGGTCTGTAGAAACGTTTGGGTATGGAGACTATTATTAAGGATATATTTTAATACGAACAATTTTTTTAATGTTGATATTGTACTTAAGAAAATACTCGTAACTTTTGTAGAATATTACAATGGACACCATGCCTTGTAACCCTAAGCTTTAGAATAACAATTTAAACCTACAAAATATTTTCGATTATTTTTACCCTTTCTTTTATTATTAACTACCAGTTACAATAGCGCCTAAAATCGTTTAATGTACACACCGTTAGCTATTTCTATATACGGGTATTCAGTACTACGTGCTAAAATCGACTGGCCATATAACCCGTTTGATTTTATTCAAACTATAGAAAGCCTGACAAGCCGCTATTTGAACCTGAGATAGTATCGTTTTGTACGTGGCTAAAGTCAAATAGAAACTTGTCGGGCTATATTTGCTTTACATTATATAATGTGGCATTAAAAAATAACTCAAAATAAACGGAAAAGCCGTCCGATAGCGAGTCAAACTCGCGCAATGAGGGTTCCGTTCCATATGTAATTCACGAAATTCTAAGAAGTAAACAGGCGGGCGGTATGACCGGAGTAGTAACAGGCTCCCGCACACCTCCGAGGTGCAACTCACCGGAACGCGTTGGACACTGACACTGATGAGATAAAGCCGCGTATCCACTAGAGGCAGCCTCGGGCCGAGCGGCTGCCTCGCTCCGTGGCCGCGCAAGTGGAGACGCTGCCTCGAATTGAGGCGCGCCGCGACACGAGGCAAATTCGGCGCCGCGAGCCGAGCCATATTTTGTCGGTTTTTTTGCCGTGCTCAAAGGGGCCTCAGTCTGAGCCGTGCATTTGATGGAGACGGGCGTGTTGCCTCGGGTCGCAATGCACAATTAATCAGCAATTTGTTTCATCAGCTTTTTGTTGCTTTCTCTTTTTTTAATGATGCTAATGACAATTAAATCACCAGCAACTCTACGCGCGTCTGGTGCCATCGCGTGTTTGTTTTAAACTAGCTCGCGGATGTCGCGGATCACGAAGAGGCGTGTCGCCTCAGCTTGGTCCGCAACGTGCCTCGGGCCTACGCCTCAAGCCGAGCAGCCTCGACTTGAGGCTGTTTGCCTCAAGTCGAGGCTGCTCGGCCTGAGGCTGCTCCAATGGATACGCGGCTTAATATGACAGGGACAGTGGCGTCCAAAACTAGACGGACGTGCTATGCGGTTGACCGTGATGCCCACGATTCAGATTTCTATCTTTCGAATGAATTCAGGTTTCTATCGGTTTCTTTAGACAGAGGACCTTTTATAACTACGTACTATTATTTATCCCGTAATAGCGGGATAACATATGTTCGGACCCCCAAGTAAGGAGAAAACGAAGACTTTGTGCTAATTACTATACTATACACACTAGCTATACCTATATAAGTCTTGTTACAGACGCAGAACAATCTGCTTTATAACATTTCTCCTTTTTAAATATACATGTCAAAAAGGAACATCAAACCACACAGGGTCTTGGAAATATTGCATCTTGTATGTATGTACCTATGTAGGAACACACAATAACAGGTAAAAAATATACATGTCACACACTATAGATCAAATTTGAATATTTTTTTAATAGGAATTTTATTCCTATTTAAGAGTAGTAACTAAAACATGGAGTCAATCATATAACGCAAGAAATAGACGAATAAGGAGGAAGACTAAACTATTGCACAACTCACATTGCATGGTCTTGGTACAACAATTAAAGAGTCCGGTTAGCTGTAAAAATGTCGCCGCAGGTCAACAAATGTTGATAGGCACTACACAATTTCGAAATTATACCTAAAAAATCTTTATACTCATACATTCTCACGCGTTCCGAATATATTTTCAGGGCCATCGGAGTGGTTTTTAATCATTTTACAGAATATTAACTTCCTCAAAAGTCAATGGTTTAGTACTATCATGAAGGTAATATTAATATGATAGATACCTATTTATTGTGTGTGTTTATGAAAAGAGATGTATAGATAGTTAAGGATGTAATTATTTCTACTGTGTAACAAAAGTTACCCGAAAATCAATTAAATACAAAGATTTTTCGTTACACAGTGGAACCAATTAAATTACGAACGAATTAAGTCCTTCGCTGTATATTTCTGAAACCCATCCGGACAGTAGGTAATATAAAAAAATGTTTAACGAAAAAGAACATACATAATACTGTTTACAAAGTTTGGCACAGTTTTGGTAGAAAGTGTTTGTGAGGGTTGTACTTCCCTCAGTTTCAGGAGCCCCTGATTAATAATACGAGTATGTCTAATATTATGCGCAATCTAGCGAACTACAGGCGCAGTAACAATTTACAATGCGGTCATATAGAGGACAACCCGTGACTGCAAGGATAATAATATATCTGATTGTATTAGTTTTTTTTTTTACTTTAGTAAAGTTTTCATATGCGCGATCGATTGACAGATCTGAATTTACACCTCATTCCAGGTAACTTTCGATTATTAAAAGACAAATGCGTCTGCGTTCTTCGTTTATCTAGGATATCAAAGGGAAATATAGTTATGTTATGATTTTACTGATTTAGATCATTAAGTGCTTATCAAACATTATAATATAATAACAACGCACGATTTTTCGGCGACTTTTTACAGCTCTATAAACGAGCTCTTCGACATTAGCTATTGATGTAGCCACCTCGACACTGTATCGCGTTTGAATCACGTGTGTACCGCTGCAAAAGGTTGCCGTGTGTAACAGGTCTAATAAAAGTACAAAATACCACAGATAAGAAATAACCTTTAATTGTAGCAAGAAGTTTTTTGGTTAGAATGTAATTCCCCGCGCCAAATTGCAAAAATATTCGTCCTAGCAGAAATAGAAGAGGTTTCCGCTTGTATTCAAAGTTACAAGTAATTGCAGAGTAAACGTAAAAGCCACAAGGTCCTCTCTACACGCCTTCTTAATTAATTTAGGTACTAACTATATTATATATACAATCGGTGCCCCTTTTTTTTTCTCGTGAAATAAATGGCCATATTAGCAATTATTTGCTCTAGCTAATGGAATTCGTGGACCAACGAGATATCGTCGGGTGACATATGGTCTATTCTATATTCTACATACATATGGTCTATTCAAGTAGTGAGAGTTGAGTTTTACCTATTTGTATAGGTAAAAAACTTAAAGGCCTCTGGTTGGTGGATTGCAAAAAAAAACTTAGTAAGCCCTTCATTCAATCTAAGCTTTTGTTTTCTTTGTGTAACGAACATTACGCATCTATTTTGTATAGGTAAGACCGTTACACAACGGAAAATCTAGAGAGATAGTTTTACATCTTAAGTTTTCATTCCTTGGAAGTATGGCGTTTCTTGGTACTAACAGGCAAAAAAATAATACTCCGGTAATATTACAACAAGAAAAGAAATACGGGATATAAATTACAAATGTTATAATTTAAATTTAAAATTTACAAATAATTTTATATAATATAATATTCATTAAAACACAGATGGTTTCATTTCTAATTGCACAGTTTGAGCATAAGTAATTTAGAACCTACTCCTGAAACGTCAAAATTTCCACGATGGGGTGAAAAATCAAAGTTGAAATAGTTACCGTCACACTGAATTATACGGATTATATAAAGAATGAACTAATTTACGTATGTTTTAACCGACTTCAAAAAAGGAGGAGGTTCTATGTTCCACTGTATGTATTTTTTTATGCATATTAACTGATTTTTCTGTCAATTTAAAAAAATATATATATTCGATAGAGTATGACAGAGTATTACACGGAATACGTACATACGTGGCAGTTTCAAAGTGGCCCCCATATCTAAACTCGCTGAAAGCCAACTTCGATGGTATGGTCATGTAATGCGGAGAGACGAGGAACATGTTGTGCAACAAGCGTTGCGCCTACCAGAACGTAATAAAAAAGGTCGAGGACGTCCACCTGCTACCTGGTGGACCAGCATGACGAAACTACTAAAAGTGGAAAATTTACGCAACCCGACAACCCAGGACAGATTGTCTTGGCGCCGACTAACTAGGAGAGCCGACCCCACCTAAAGTGGGAGTGCGCTAAGAAGAAGAAGAGAGTATCACAGAGTATCCGAGAGGGTTCATGTTGAACTGTAATCACTAAATGAAGAACTGTATACTAACATGAGTGCAAAATTATTTGAATTTGTATACTATTGAGGTGGTCCCAATGTTACCAAGTCAGGATCTGATGATGGGATCCCTGGAAATATAGTGATTTCGGTATTTACTTTTATAACTCGTGTATTTACCCTCGTAAATCACAAGTTTGGTGAAATGGAACTGATGATGAAGACAACAGATGCCCCATGGAAGTCCTCAATGATGTAAAGTACGCCAAAGATTTTGATATGATTCCGTTGAAGTAGCAACTATTGAATTGCCAAAGGTGATTTTGAGATCCTTGAGGAATCGACAGATTTCTTCAAATATTATCGACCCACATATGCAGCTTGGTTTTTTCCTGTAATAATCAACGCATTAGCTATCGGAAAGCAATTCATGTGGTAAAGTGCAAAATAAATGTGGAAATGTTCATGTACGTATTTCGGCAAAGTACTGAATTGAAGTCGGTGTAAACTTTGTTTTTAAAGTAAATTATAGCCCGTTAAACAAATAAACACTACGAGTACTTCGATGATTTGATTTGAACTTCATATAAAGGGGGGGCTGAACAACTTTGTACCGTGTCGCTTATACCCCTGCCACACACTCGTCGAGTGGGATTAGGTCACCTAGGGCCACTTCCTCGGATGGCCACTACACCAATTCCTTGTTCGGCCACTTCCCAGTTCGGCCATTTTCCCGAATGACTGTAGCTTAATACGATCTCCACTTCTGTTGTAAAAGATAGGTAGATTAGGTTCGTTAGGTATCTTCAGATGCCCGAAGGGCAAACAGACCAGAAATAGGAGCCTAGGGCTCCGTCAAAACACCAGGAGACCATGCATTTGTTTCGTTATTCGGCAATGTGGACGGAGCCCCGCTGGGCCTCCTATTTCTGGTCTGTTTGCCCTTCGGGCATCTCAAGATACCTAACGAACCTAACCTGCCTAAGTGGACCATTTGCGAAGTGGAATATATGCGAAAACATGTAATTTGAGTGGACTTTTTGCTATGTTGACCGACTGCGAACAAAGGATGGATTAGGTCGTTCATGGAAAGTGGCCGTTAGGAGAATAGGCCATCAAAGGGAAAAGGCCGTTTAAGGAATGTGGCCCTAGGTGAACTAATCCGTCGAGTGACGTGGGAAATAGCGAGGAAGGGGGACAGGGACATAGTGTGGCAACGTTATACTCGTCATGCCCCCCGCTCTCTGTTTTGTCGGTTTTTTGGGCGCGAGTCAAAGGAGCGGCAATAAAGGCAAGTAACCTAGTGCGGAGCATCGCGATTAATACGGTATTTGACAAAAGTCAAATCAGCTTCTTTTTATGAAACGTCAAAAACGCTCCGTTAGTATGGAATTTGTAGGGATTACTATGTTGTGAGTTCACAATCAAACAACGTCCTTATTGTTAGTTTTTATGAGTTTAAATATCTAAAAATAGCAAACATAGATGAAAGCTTGATACTTTTCGAGTATTTTTGTAGTGTTTATCTGTTGCTAGTGAAAAGACAATTTATTTTCACTGTTGTCAAATAACCAATTGCGTGAATATAGCAGTGTGTGGCCAGAGAGGGCAACATGGCGGCAGCGCGAGGGGCGTAGTGTGGCCGATGTATAACGTCATGTTTATGCCATACGAAGTTGTCAAACAAATGAAGTAACAAGGTATCAATGTGGGGTACTTATGAGTACGATTGTACTAGAAATATCAAAAAGGATTAAGGGGACGTAGGTTCGTGGTCTTCTCTCCCTCTCACTGAGCATAAGCGTGAGCGAGATGGAACTGCGTGTTTGGAAGCGCGGATATCATGTTTTTTAATTTTTTTTTTTTTTGCGTTTTAATAAAATAAAAAGTAATAGCTGATTTCCCTCAAACATGCCATTGCCAATTTTTAGAACCAATGGGGAATGGATGAAAATTTTAGAAATGCCTGATTATTTTTTTGGTGAATATAAGTGAAATATTTTAAATATCTGACCCTGGTAATGACCAATATAGCTGCTGCAGCTGTCAATATCATTGTCAGTGTCAGTTTACCACGGATTTTTATGTAATATGAAACGGATCAAGGAAATTGTCTCATTCGCCGTCCTAACCACAAAACGTAAGTGAGGAAACTGTTTATATTTTTCAAAAATAATTGACGCATCTGAAAAGTCTGCAACTTTTTTCTGGTACTAAGGAAGGTTATTCCTATCACCAAAAAAAAATCAGGCGTTTCTAAAATTTTCATCCATTCCCCAATGGTTCTAAAAATGTCTAGCTGTTGTGCATAATTTGTTACGATTTTTTTAAGTGTATTTTAGACCTATGTTCGTGATTTTTTCTATCGAGCAAAAGTCAAAAACTCAGGATTCTAATAGCTGAGTTCCCTCGAAAAAGGCCTCAAGATTGCTAAATACATTTAGGACAGCCGTATTATAGTCCAATAGAAAGCTACGATTTTTTAAAAATCCGTTTTCGGAGCTCACGTCGCCTTAAGAAAGGGTGCACCTAATTATGTAACAACTATAGAGACATCCTTCCTCATTGGACAGACGTTTATATGTACAAGTATTTGGGTCATTATACTTTTTACTGCAGGTTTTTATGATTTGAAAAATCTTGAAATTTTAACATACGTAATGCATTTTAACTTACACTAGCTACTAAAAATGTAAATGCACAGAATAGGCCTCAATATGTGATCCTTGGCTTTTTTTAATTTTTAGTATTTACAGCCTGGAGTATATAAATATACAACTATGTTACTGTCCTTGCTCTTCTACTCATAATGACCAATATTACTCATAAAAAAATATATTAAATAAAAAATAGATAAAATGTTTTATACTTTGCAGCATTAAAATGTGCTTTAATATTGATATACAATTTAAAAAATTACATCTTTTACGAACATGAAAATCAAACCATTTCTGCTGGGGACACAAAAACCTGCAGTAAAAAGTAGAATGGCCCATTTAAAGTGCATCTTAATCGGGCACACACAACACATACTCCTTAAAAGAAATAACTCACTCTACCACGCATTCTCAAATTTGCGCGCCCACGCGCATACATACAGACACATACTAACATAGCACTCCTGCAGGTCTATCACGTAACGCATTGTACGCGCGTCAGCTAGATCTAAATGTCACTTTTTATATGGAAAAATGGCAGTTAAATTGTCCTAACGCGCATTCGAAACGTAGCGTGATTACCCCTCTGAAAACCAATACAAGTATACGCAAGCACATAATCAAAGTAATAAACAATGAATATATTAAATAAATCATCAAACAAATTTTAACTAAAACACAGTGCTCCTTAAATTAACTTAAAACAAAAAAAAAAACATCCAAGCCACACACACACTCCACAATAATTGCAACCCCGGCCCATACTTATTGACATCAATATCACAATAATTATTTGCGACGATAGGGTCATTTCGCCGGTTGGCGACCACCTAATTTCATGTGCCGGTTAGCGACCACTTAGCTGACTTGGTGAACTGAAAGCATTGTTTCTTGTTTTTTTTGTAAATTCCTATTCCATAACTACAAACAATAAGGCATCCGGCTGACTGTTTCAATAGGCTCTGTAGAATTGATGTTATCTTCAATTGAAAAAACCATGTTCTTCAAGTGGTCGCTAACCGAAGGTGGTCGCGTAACCGGCGAAATGACCCTATATGTATTACAATATTAACTAAATTATGCCTATATTATTATTGGGACGCCATACGTGAATATATCATCCATTATCAATCACACACAGTTTTCACAACGTCAACTTAACTTATCTTATTATACTGTAAATCGATCCACTGGCGAATCAACGATCAAACGGACTTGGAGATTATGTAAACTTAAACCAAGCATCATCTCAAAATAATTAATAGTACCTAAAGGTACAGAACTGCCTAAGTTTTCATTGTGTAATTTTGTGACGTTAAATAAATGTATTTTCTTTCTTTTCTTTCTTTCTAAGTGATGACGTTAGCTGTCATTTTTTGCAATAGACAATCATAGAGTGAGATATGGTTGTTGATGTACAGCCAAGGTCACCAATATGTATATACCCAAAGTTGCAAAAATATGTATACAACAACCTTACTTCCGTAGTAATAAGGTCTGTATACATATTTCTGTAACTTTGTGGTGTATACATATTGGTGACCTTGACTGTACCACATAACTGAACTTCCAAAATTAACAATTTTAGTTTGTTATCGAAACTTTAACTTGCCGCTTTTTTATATTGACGTGCACTAACAAGGTTCATGTATTGGACGCTGCCTAATGTATTGATAAGACCTTTTCTCAAACATGCAATGAAATATTCTCTTTACGTTCCTTATAATAGACTCGGAAGTATCCTTTTTCGGGCGCAGCATCTCGAGGCGGCCTGAAATGGGATTTCATATAACTTTTCAAGCCTAGGCCTGCAAAGTAACTTTCTTTTGTTTCAACGTCCAACCACATACAGACAGCGTCAAAGATGGCGGCAGGTTTTACGAACAGCTGATTTTAATTTTTTAATTTATTTCATTGCATGTTTGAGAAAAGCACTAGGTACACATGCCTCGGCGTGAAAACGGATTCCCGGCCTCGTATATCTATCCAACCTCGCTACGCTCGGCCGTCTATGCCTACTTGGCCGGAAGTCCGTGTTTTCCCGGCCTCTGACGTAATGTACTATTGTTAACAACATGATGCAATAAATAAAATAAATGAAAACTGTACCATCAATGTAACTGCAAACACGGCCTCATTATTTGACATCCATGACACTGACAAGTATGAAAACTAACTAATGGATGATGTGCATTGAAAATTTTATTTAATTTGTATAAAATAATGAAAATATAAAAATAACGTATTTTTGAAAAGTTGTTGTACAAAAGTAGTACCGTTTCAGGAGCACAATCATTGCCATTTCTAGCGATTGTAGGTTTAACGACGTAGAAACTGTGAAATTGCAGTGACATGTTGCTAGCCTATCGCCGACAGCACACTTCTAACCTATCCCGTAGTCAAATTTTACTACACCTACGGGAATATAGGGGGTTAGGCTAACGCGGTCATCACAGTGCCGCCGCTTCCCGCTGCGGCCTGCGGAGCGACGGTTCGCAACGTTGTATGCCAACAGGTCGATCACGTAACGCATTGTACTATTGAACCAATGACCCACCATAGAACCTTGTTACAGTTAACGAACATACGCACGATCATATGACGTTAATACGTCAGTTAATTGTGACAAGGTTCCATGGTGGGTCATGAATCATGATTCAATTGGTTCGATAGTACAATACAATACGATACAAATATTCTTTATTGCTCACCAGAAATGGTACATAAGACAAAACAGAGGTATTTTAAACATAATCAATGGTAGACAACAGGTGGTCTTATCGATAAAGAGCGATCTCTTCCAGACAAACTTAGGGTGGTAGAGACGATGCAAAATAATCATATGATTTGAGTAGGTGAAACAGGAAACAGAATATAAACAACCTAACTATAAGAAGGACTTATACACTTACATCGATACATATATACAGGGTGTGGCCTGTAAAAGGAGCCAAAAATTAAATTATTAAGCTTGTGAACAATTATTTCCACGTGGTTTTATTCGAAAAAAAATCTTTTTTTTTTAAATTAAGTCAACTTGTATAATTTTACTTTTCTGGAGTGCTATAAGTCACTTTTTATTTTAATAACACTAAAAAAATGAAATAAAAATTAAAAAATCACAAAAATATTTTTATAAACAAAAAATGCAAAAACCAGTATGACTCATTACATGATGTTACCTCAAAATTTGCATTGACTGCTGTGCTATGATGTCGTGGTGCCAAGATACATTACTTGGAGGTCATAACTTTAGATCAAAATTTCTTCGAATCCAAAAAAAAAAAATGAATGGGTTACTGCAAATGCTCTAAGGAAGCGTCCTTTTAAATACTGGCTCCTATTACAGGCCACACCCCGTATATATAAACCTACATACACATACAATAACTAAAATATCAAAGAAACAGTATCATTTACCGTCGAAAACAAACAGCACACGCAAAGTAGAAACTAACAGCTACGGAAGAGACAAATAAACAGTACTCCTTTAGCCTAGTTTTAAAAATGGGAAGAGACTTCTGTAACTCACTATCTTCTTAACGCGAGTGGACTGTAATTACTTAAAAATAAACTAACTGGGTAAAGACGCCAAACGTTGAGAACCAGTTACCAGATCTAAATGATCAGTGATCGCGCTTGAATATTTTTTTATGTATTTAATAGCCAGTGTATAAAAACATCATATTTACCAGGTTCTCACAAAACTGAAAGGAAAGTTCACAGTGACGCATATACTTCAAGGGTTGCCCCCTTCTCTGTTCGTTTGATATTATCTCTACCCGAGATAATCTCGTAATCTATTGTAAATCGTCACCAAAATTTCTAAGACTAAGGCATATTTGATGTACTCTCCTGACATGTAAAATATTGTATTTTATAAATAATTAATCTGTATCTGTGTCATAATAGAGCTTATGTCGAACGACGATCTAAATATCTGTCACAATACGCATTCCGTGTTTCTAGATGTTTGTATAAATACAGTGACAATCAATCTTCCTGTCTTCCATTAGTTTTTTTAATACACTAATTACAGACTTATTAAATACTTATCTTAATCCTAAACTATTTTTTTATCCATCCAGATATTCATCGTACATCCACTCTGATTCTCAACACATAAAACGTCTGTTCAATCTAGGGGGCCCATATATAACGCTCGTTGGTCATTGTAACACCACCGGTACTTGGCGTGAGAGTAGGTTGTATAGTGCCTATATCAATCGGACCATACAGACACGAACAATATAGGTCTCTTCTAGGAGAGACCGACCAGGAACACGGTTAACAAAGGAATAGAGCCATCGTCGGTTTGACGAAAGCTCACTAATAAGAGCGGCCCGCACATTCAGCCACTAATGGCCGCCACAAGTGCGAGTTCTTTCTTACTCATGTATTTATAACATTACCTACATGTCACATATTATTCACAATCTCATATTATTATCATTTACATTTTATAAATGTTTATTGTATATGCACAATATATCTATAAACATACATATCATTCAATTATTATACACATTTTGTATAGCATCGGCGCACACTGGGCGTTTAGCGGCCGCTTACGCCACATGCTGCGGGAGTGGCCGTAATATGCGGCAGAATGGTCGCGTTTAGCGGCGGCTACTAGTAGCCGTAACGTGCGGCAGCGTGGGCGCGGTTAGCGGGGGCCACTAGTAGCCGTAATGTGCGGCAGCGTGGTCGCGGTTAGCGGAGGCCACCAGTAGCCATAATGTGCGGCAGCGTGGTCGTGGTTAGCGGGGGCCACTAGTAGCCGTAATGTGCGGCACCGTGGTCGTGGTTAGCGGGGGCCACTAGTAGCCGTAATGTGCGGCAGCGTGGTCGCGGTTAGCGGGGGCCACTAGTAGCCGTAACGTGCGGCAGCGTGGGCGCGGTTAGCGGGGGCCACTAGTAGCCGTAATGTGCGGCAGCGTGGTCGCATTTAACGGGGGGCACTAGTGGCCGTAATGTGCGGCAGTGTGGTCGCGGTTAGCGGGGGCCACTAGTAGCCGTAACGTGCGGCAGCGTGGGCGCGGTTAGCGGGGGCCACTAGTAGCCGTAACGTGCGGCAGCGTGGGCGCGGTTAGCGGGGGCCACTAGTAGCCGTAATGTGCGGCAGCGTGGTCGCGGTTAGCGGAGGCCACCAGTAGCCATAATGTGCGGCAGCGTGGTCGTGGTTAGCGGGGGCCACTAGTAGCCGTAATGTGCGGCACCGTGGTCGTGGTTAGCGGGGGCCACTAGTAGCCGTAATGTGCGGCAGCGTGGTCGCGGTTAGCGGGGGCCACTAGTAGCCGTAACGTGCGGCAGCGTGGGCGCGGTTAGCGGGGGCCACTAGTAGCCGTAATGTGCGGCAGCGTGGTCGCATTTAGCGGGGGGCACTAGTGGCCGTAATGTGCGGCAGTGTGGTCGCGGTTAGCGGGGGCCACTAGTAGCCGTAATGTGCGGCAGTGTGGTCGCGGTTAGCGGGGGCCACCAGTAGCCGTAATGTGCGGCAGCGTGGTCGCGGTTAGCGGGGGCCACTAGTAGCCGTAATGTGCGACAGCGTGGTCGCATTTAGCGGGGGCCACTAGTGGCCGTAATGTGCGGCAGTGTGGTCGCGGTTAGCGGGGGCCACTAGTAGCCGTAATGTGCGGCAGTGTGGTCGCGGTTAGCGGGGGCCACCAGTAGCCGTAATGTGCGGCAGTGTGGTCGCGGTTAGCGGGGGCCACTAGTAGCCGTAATGTGCGGCAGTGTGGTCGCATTTAGCGGGGGCCACTAGTGGCCGTAATGTGCGGCAGTGTGGTCGCGGTTAGCGGGGGCCACTAGTAGCCGTAATGTGCGGCAGCGTGGTCGCATTTAGCGGGGGCCACTAGTGGCCGTAATGTGCGGCAGTGTGGTCGCGGTTAGCGGGGGCCACTAGTAGCCGTAATGTGCGGCAGCGTGGTCGCATTTAGCGGGGGCCACTAGTAGCCGTAATGTGCGGCAGTGTGGTCGCGGTTAGCGGGGGCCACTAGTGGCCGTAATGTGCGGCAGTGTGGTCGCGGTTAGCGGGGGCCACTAGTAGCCGTAATGTGCGGCAGCGGGGTCGCATTTAGCGGGGGCCACTAGTAGCCGTAATGTGCGGCAGCGGGGTCGCATTTAGCGGGGGCCACTAGTGGCCGTAATGTGCGGCAATGTGGTCGCGGTTAGCGGGGGCCACTAGTAGCCGTAATGTGCGGGCGCTCTAAATTAAGATAACAAAAAAGGAATGACGAAAAGCTGGGTGCTGTTACGGTTGCTAGACGTCACTGTGTGGCTAGGCCACGACATCAAGTTTGGGACCGTACCGGTATCTTTTTCGTAGTCACCATCAGATATATCGGAGCGGCCAACGTGCTCACAAATATCTGAACACGTCTCTATTGTCGAGGCATTACAGACATATCTGATGGCGACTGTACAATAATACCGGTTGTATTCTAACCAACTCATTTATATTCTAACCAACATATTTCAGCGTAATAGCCTAATAGCTACTCGTATTTTGGAAGATCGAAAAAGATATATTTGTTTCAGAATACCGCTATAAATCCCTGCTTGGAGGAGCGGTGGGCCATAAGTGGGAGCGAGAGGCCGCAGCCCGATCTCTCGTTCCCACGTATAGCGGACCGCTGCCGCTGGAAGTCGTGGCCGGGTCGTAAAGGCCATTAGTACTTCTAGTTATTAAACCCCAACACAGTTAACTGACCATTCTGTATTTATATTGAGCCTTATTACAATGCACATAAAGTGCACGGATGGTCAGTTAACTATGTTGGCGATTATATTAGTAGTCAAGTGGTGACATCTAGCAACCATTGACGGTCGGTTGGAAAACCGCAATACAATATTAATTAATATGATAAATATTTAGCAATACCAACTGCTACAACTATGGACTAATAAGTGAACACAACTATTATAACATATATACTTTAAGTAAATTAGTTAAGTACATATACATACACTATATTTTAATCACGTGCTGCCCCCACCATACAAAATCAGAATTTAGTCAAGAGAAATTTGAGTAATATAATTTAGAAAATAAAGTTTTGGTCTAATGCTAGCCCTTTTTCGCCCGTATACTGCTTGTCAAATATGTATCTTACTTTGATTGACTAAAACCGACATTCGATTGTTCTTCTTTCAATGTCGGCATGAAAAAGGGTTAAGGGGGTTCGATTGCCATACAAAACGTTATTTGACATTCGTAGGCTAACGGCGTGATATTTTAAGAAACTTATGTAACAAACTTTCATAAATTGGCTTCCCATTTGCGCCAAATTCCCCCTTTCCTAGAATAAACTTACATAAACTAGATTAATTTGAGAAATTGGTTTGTCACGTGATATTTTGGGAAAACAATTTTTCTCAAATTAATCTAGTTTATACAAGTTTATTCTAGGAAAGGGGGAATTTGGCGCAAATGGGAAGCCAATTGATGAAAGTTTGTTACATAAGTTTCTTAAAATATCACGCCGTTAGCCTGCGCATGTCAAATAACGCTTTGTATGGCAATCGAACCACCTTAAATGAAATAAAAGAAATACCACTTAAAGAGAAATATCTAAATTTCTTTGTTATCGAATGTACCTTCTGTAGCACATTGGGCGGCACGAGGATAATCATTTAGTTTTCAAATATACTTAACATAAATCAATTTAACTTTTAAGAATAACGTACATAAATATGTTATACAAATTATAATAACGTTATTTTAATCTTAATTTGATATAACGTTATTTCAATGTTAACTTCATTCCCGGTCGTCCAATACTACAAGAAATTTAAAACTAAGTTTTATAATAATAAAATTTTCTTATACTCTACCATATATTTACATGTGAAGCCAATGCCAACATGCTGGTGTTTAATTAATAGGCTGGGATGGGTGCATCCGATATACAGGGTGGAATACACCAACCTTACCGGATCAGAAAGTAGCTCTTCTAAATACAGCGGGCATGGTTGACATTTACATTTTATCACTTAGCGCTGTCGATAAGACATCCGTCACGTTGACATCTTATGTTATGCATTACCCACGATGATAACTTATCAATGATAACTTATCATTGATAAGTGATAAAATGGCAACAATTTTAGACCCTCTGAAGATAGAAAACATGTTGGAAAGATGAATTGTATTCAAGTTACGGGTTGGGAGTGCTGAGATAGAGGCGTACTGCAAATTAGTCGTAGTAATTTTGATACTTATATTACAAGAAATATAAATACCTACTTTTCGAAAAACTCAAACCTTCTAATTTAAGTGAGGAATATAGAGTTCAACGTTATATTTATTACCTTCCAAAAGAAGTAGAAATAAGGTATTTGGCATTAGTTTTCGTTATAATATTAACAGTGCAAGTATTTGTTTCATAATTAAGTATATACAATTATTATGCAGCTTACTTTGATCAGTTTTATATTTACATTATTTTCCTTAATATATACAAAAAATACATATTGATATCATTGATAAATATACACTTGTGCTTGGCATCTATGATGGAAGAACTATAGATTCTGATTTGAATGTACAATTGACATTATTAAACAATATTGAACATAAGGTACTACCGAGTTATCTATTAAACGATTTAAGTAAATCTAACACTTACTTAACTTTTAAATCACCTTAGTAAATTTTGAACAATTAAAATGAGGTTTACGATAACCAATTTCAAAGTCCAAATTCGAATGCAATTTTTATGAAGATTGTAGAGATATTTTAATAACTGTAGTATGAATTGGCGTTTTCGTTCAAAATTTATAAAAATAATACAAATACATCACAATTTGACTATTTTCCAATTGACTTATTCCGGTCCTTATATAGGTTGTGTAAGTACATTTCAAAGTTATGTTATGGCACATGGTTTTAGTATATTTTTGATTTAATACCCGATTTTTGGCACAAACGGTTGATTTAGGCACATTTAAAGAAAAATGATGTTTTCAATTTGTTACTCTATGCTGCTTTATATAAAAACCGGTGAATTCCTCACATTTATTTCGCTTTGTAATGATTGAATACCGATATAGACGTACACTAAAACTATGTAGTATGAAAGAAAGTATCTTTTAATAATACAGACTGGTACGATATACCACCTCGGGGCTAAGCTACCACCTAAGTATTTATGCATCCTACTTGATTTGAGACTGCTTTGATCCCGGATAGAAAAAAGTAACCACTTAGTAAAAAAATAAAGCTTCCAGTTATTATATATGTGTAGTTGTGTACTGTAATTATAAACTCGTATTTTATCCCACTGACTAAAATGAGAAACATTAATTTCATTAAACACAAATTGCGGAACAGAAAACGGTTTCAAAATTGATTTAGTAATAAGGCGAAAAATATAGAGTTATTTTTTTGAGTAGATGATGTAGATGGCATGTCCCTAAAACGAGCCATTCAAAGGCAAACCGTCGAACGTAGTAAAGTAACATTTTACTGTTGGTACCGGTTGTAACTCATCACTTGAGAGTGGTTTTTATAATAGGCGTATAGGCGCGGCTATTGCCACAGCAACTCGTACGAGCGTTGAAGCTTATACGCTTCTCCGAACACGAGCAAACATGATGGAATAAGTGCAGGCGCGTTCGGAAATAAGCGCACCATATGCCGAAACGAGCTTGTACACTTCAAAACAGCCGCTCTAAATGTAAAAGACTGGTAACAAATGTCATTTCAGTATCTGGGATTTAAAAATGGTGAGAATTGTAGGTGTATATTAAGAGCACTAAGACTGTTGCGACCGAGGATACCCCATGCGAACGTGTACGTCTATTTAATAGGCAGCTGAGCCTAACCAGTACGTGATTTAAACAAAAATTTTCGTATTTAATTTAACTTCCCTATTCTCTATTCTAACAATGTAAAATTTTAAATAACGATGAAAGTACCTAAAACGAAAAAAAGTAACGGTTTTTAGTAACGGATAACGATATTTCGTTCCGTTGGCTCACTGTTCTGACCAAGTCAAAATGACCCTGTTTGGGGCCTATTGCCAGGCGTTCTACACTAGTCACTTGTGGTACCATTACACGAAGCGGTCGTTCAGCAGACTCAGAGTACAGTACAACAACGCGTTTCGTGTGATGTGACGGGTGTAGCGCGTCTGGTATGTTCGCCGCGAAAAGAGTGGACGACTTCTACGCTATTAGTTATGCGTAAGAGGCACTGGTCGTTTGTCATGAGAGTAAGCGAATCGACAAACCGTATTGTTAAGGTAGTGTGCACGACATGCTACCTAACGAGTAAGATGTCAACGACACTTTTTCTGTGATTGGAAATTAATTTTAGTTTTTAACTTATTTTATTTTAATTGAATCCTAATTGTATATTTTTAATTTTTAATGTACTCAATGTAATTTTATGGGTTAATACCTAAATAAATAACTAATTTATTATTACTATTATTTATTTATTTCACTTTTTGACTAACGACTACCAGTTTTTTGTGCTTATTCGATGTATAGAATTGGGAATGGATGAAAATTTTAGAAGTGCCTGATTTTTTTTTGGTGATAGGAATAACTTTCCTTAGCACCAGAAAAAAGTTACAAACCTTTCAACTGCGTCAATAATTTTTGAAAAATATAAGCTGTTTCCTCACTTACGTTTTGTGTTCAGGACGGCGAATCCACTTTCACTTTCCTTGATCCCTCTCATATTACAAGATAATATCTTAAATATCTGTGGTAAACTGACACTGACAATATTCATAATATTTTTTTGCAATATGAGACAGATCAAAGAAAGTGTCTTATTCGCCGTTTATATTTTTCAAAAATTATTGACGAAACTGAAAAGTCTGCAACTTTTTTCTGGTGCCAAGGAAGGTTATTTCTATCACCAAAAATAAAATCAGGCACTTCTAAAATTTTCATCCAGTGAAGTCTAGCCACTGTCTGTCAAACTCTTTGGCAATTGTAACTCAAAATTATTCTAATAAGATAAATGCAGAGTAGTAATAAAAGTTGGTACCTACCTCAAATTTTCATGGAGGGGCAAAGCTCCCTAAAGTAGGTGCGTAGGAGACCATGGATTATGTTTTCACGGAACAATGGGAGCTATGCCTCTTGTGTTTAGGGTTAGAATCCCCTAGGTGGATGCGATGAAAATGTTGCCTCTGCCTTTACGCAAGATGATGGGAGTAAATGTGCAATGCCTCCTGTGCGTGGAATGGAGGGGCAAAGCCCCCCAAAGTAGGTGCGAAGGGGGCCATGGATTTTGTTTTCACGGAATAATGGGCGCTATGCCTCTTGTGCGTAGGGTAAGAGTCCCCTAGGTCGATGTTGACTGTTGTCCCTTCCTATATGGGGTGGAACTAGGTTTGCGAAGAACTGAAGGTGCCTGGGGGTGGCCTGTAGTCTTCGGGCAACGCTGCCACTTGTTTCTTCGTAAAAGCGTACTTCCTTATGCCTATGTTCTTAAAGGTGTTTTCTCGACGGCAGCCCTCGCTGAAAATATAATAAGATAAAAATCGGTCCAGCCGTTCTCGAGTTATAAATGGTGTAACTAAAACGACTTTGTTTTACATATATGAAGACTAGCTTCTGCCCGCGTGGAACTCGTTTATATCGTAGCTTCATACAAACTTTCACCCCCTCAGTGGATGATTTGCGATTTATCTCTATACCAAATGTCGTCTAATAATTCTTAATTTCCCCCATACAAACTTTGTACCCCTATTTAACCCACTTAGGGGTGGGTTTTTCCAAAACCCTAAAATTGCTTTTCTTGTATTGTAATCCCTCACTTAAAATTTTATTCCATCCTCATACAAACTTTCAACCCCCTTTTTACTCCCTATTTATTTATATAATCTAAATTTACACTCTGCCAGGTAATTAGCAGCTGCACTCGTACATTTTTTTAAATCTTCTGCTGGACCATCGTATTTGGTTAGTGGACACTCCAAGACGATATGCCGCACAGTTTGCTTTGGGCATCCGCAACCGCAGCATCCCTTGAGGGTGGAGTTTTCAATAATCCCTTCTTAGTGGGTACTTATTTTATATAAACTACCTATTGTGAAGAAATCAGCTTTCTTGGTTCAACGGTTTGGACTGGGCGTTGATTTAAGTGAGTGAATTTGACGTTTATATAAATGACGTTTATAAAGATTATGAATAAATGAATATGAGTATGAGTAAAAAGGGTGGAGTGAGTCCGTCAGGACTTTGACGTTTATATATATAAAGACTGTACACGATCAAATCCGGGCGCACCTGATCTAGTATATTTTTCTACCAACTGCTTATTAAGAAATATAAATAAATGAATAAGAGTATGAGTAGAAAGGGTGGCACTGACCTCCTCATGATGCTGAGCGCCTTCTTCAGCTCGTGCCCCGCGAGGTGGTACTCCGCAGCGAGGATGGAGCACTGCTCGAGCGTGACCGACATGCCCGTGCGGTCTTTCGCACTTTTACACGACGTCAAACGGATGCCTGCCAATAGGATCTTTTTATACATGCATATTTTTATTTTATTACGAAAATCTAATGTATAATCCAGAGGAATATCAACTATACCATTAAAACTTTTATCTATCCAAATATCATAAACTCTTCATGATGGGTTCAAGAACCGCACATTATGACCACCATAAAAATAGACAGTTTTGTTAGAACAAATTTTTATCTGTGTAAATGTTATTATTTAAATAACATCGATTTCGATTATATTATTTCATTCAAATTTCAAACGTCTCTGAAAAACAAAGAAATTTGATTTGACCTCTATTTTAATATCAGTCGAGATGACGTTTAGTTCGAAATGAATTATCAATTTGAATACAAATTTGACAAATGTCGCATGTAAGTAAGATATCGAACGATATGATAGTACATCTGACTCTAGTTTATCTCTGAAATTAAAAAAAAAACAATGATAGCTGCAAGAATACAACGCCGCAATGCCGGGCATAATATGCGGCTCATGAATGCATCATGGAGGCTTATGATATGTGGATAGACAAAATAGTGAATATAACTGTACATAATTAGGCATTAAAACACTCGTGTGATGTTATTATGAAACTCGCTCGCGCTCGTTTCATAAACCCACACATGTGTTTGATGCCCTGCATTATGTACAGTCACATAAACTACTATAATGTACTATTTTTACCAAACGGTTCTTAATCGCGTTTAATTATACTAAGTCCCACTAAATGTGCTCATTAGGGGGGCAGGAGATAAAGAGCCAAAAAGTGAGATATGTAATTATCTAATTATTCCCATTAACTCATTTGTGTAAATGCATCTCATCTAAAGCCATTTTTTTTAATTTTATTCCATGAAACTTTCCTACTAAAAACCTAGTTTTCCCCATATAAAACGTTTTAGTTTTTTTTTAAAGTGCACCTGGCCGGGAAATTTTGAGTACGCCGAAAAATCATAAATAATTGTTACTAAATTTGTGTGGAAGGATATTACGGGAAATTGTGCCCTTTCTGAGATATTCCGTTTTTTCATATACGCTCCCATACAACATTTTCGTAAAAAAAATATTAGTCGTCGGTTTTCTAGCCAAATTTATCCATATTCATTTTTTTATCTAATTATCACGAAAAGACTCGATTACAATTAAAAAAATAGGCATTTAGATAATTAAATCCCTAATTCTATGGAGAGGCCATTTTCGATCCACAGTGTGGCGCGACATTTACGAGCCTGGAATGTATATGAAGTTCGTAGGAAAATAAAGACTAGTGACGCCACAGTTTTCTATGGTCAAACAGAGTCCTCTTGGTTTTTTTTTGTACCATAGGACCTGACCGAGCCGGCGTAGTAACCTACCGTTCATGAGTCGAGTTGCCAGCGCGGCTAGGTGTAGCACCTCGACGTTTTTCGGCACTTTCTTGTGCACTGCTATCCTTAGGTTCTCCATCACTTCTTCCAGAGGTTTCGTTCTTGATGATGCTGGAAGATAGTACGAATTATCGATAGAGGAAACGAAGTGTAAAAAAAGTTTCAGTGAAAGTATTTTTTTACGACTTATTATATATATATTTTCATTCATCAATTACTAGTAGAGATCAGATAAACCGACGACGACGTACGATGGGTTTATCTTGTGTAAGCAAAAGTATCATGTGTCAGTGCCAATCGAAAAATGTAAAAAATAATTCACACTATAAATTGAAAAATTAAATGCTTGCCACTAACCGTGAACTATTGAGAGCTCAAATAGTGGAGTTACACCAGGAAAGAATAGGGATGCATGAGATAACTCGTTCAAAAGTTCAATTCACCATGTCAACGTAGTTAATGTGTTGCCTAGTTACTAACATAACATAATGCATGCGATATGTCAAAGTAACGTCGCGCCCACAAAGTACTTTGTTATATACTGAAATAGAGAACAATATCTAGGCCTAAAATCGGTAACCCTGTATTTGATGCGCCATCTAGTATCGTTTGTTGAAATACTCCACTTGAATGTTAAAACATACAAAAAGTGCGTCGGTCGCAGGGTTTGAACCCCGGCTCATAGACTCCAAATCTGTACCCCTAGGCTACTGATGTATTATGACATTACGGCGAATTTTGAAATACCTTGACAGCCTCTAGGAAACTTATTATGCTGTCATTACCGCGCAACTAGTACTAAGATTGGCCGCCCTGGTCGCGCCCTAGCTAGCTCTTATGGTGACAGTTTGCTATACGATATTGAACCTTAGTGGGTTGGAAATTAAATTCCTTGACTGTATGTGTGTATGCAGTCACCTCTGGCCGTGTAGTCCGCGGGGAACACCTTGCAGTACTTGTGGTAGTACTTGTGCAGTCTGTCGAAGTTGTCGCAGTTGGAGTGGTACTGCGGCTTCGTTTCTCCGAGAGCCTCCGCGAGGGTCGCCTTCTCGTTTACGCCGATGTTGAAGAACACGGCGGTTATTGTGAATGTCAGGTGCTGGTGGGGTGAAGGAGATAGTAGTTAGTATAACCCAGAACCACCTCCGAATCGCTAAACTTAAGTGTCAGTGGACGCAGTGTCGGATTACCCCAAAAGAAAAAAAAATGCATTTATTTCGGACAACTTTAAAAAGATCCGTAGTTTGTTAGTAGGTACCCAACTAGCAAAATAGCCTTATAAAATTTGAATTATATGGTCAAACCCCTTATTATTGTTTTAAAAAAGCGTCTGCTATGGCAATGTATTTTATAACAGCTTATTACAAGAGATTTTGGCTAATACAGCCTGTATTCTTATAATTTGGTTGGATAAAGGTTTATATTACCGAGTAATACGACTACAATATAACTTCAAAATGTATTACCCTTGTAATGGTTGTTTATAAGAGATTTTGGCAATCACAGCTTTGATTCTTATAACCAGGTCGGATAAAGGTTAATATGACCGAATAATATGACTGCAATAAAACTTCAATATGTATTTCCCTTGTAATGGTTGTTTATAAGAGATTTTGGCTACCACAGCTTTTATTCTTATAAACAGGTCGGATAAAGGTTAATATGACCGAATAATATGAGTGCAATAAAACTTCAAAATGGAGAATGCATAGCAATATAGATTGCTTTTTTAAGAGTTTTACCCTTATAGATTTCTTGTTAGGGATGTGTAAATTACTTTTATCTTTGTAGCGGCCGTATTAATAACCTGACAAAATAAATAATATTTTTTTTAGCACGAAATAGTTTTAATTTGAAGGCGCGTTGATTTTACATCACAAAACATACAAGATTTTCACATACAGTTAATTTCCCACCGGTTTTCGTTACACATACGTCCAATAAAGAATAATAAAAGTACTTACCAAATCCAAGCCAACTAATCTACAATGCTGACACTTGACAGAAAGAATATGTTTTCTTAAAACGGTTACTTTTTCACTCAATTGAACTTTTAGGAAATTAACTTTGCGCTATAAGAAAGATTGCCCCTTATAACTGATTCCGATAATACTCTTATAAGAATAAAGCACTTGTAAACGTTTTTAATGTAACTATAATAAGTGAAGTACGCTTATTAAACGACAAAAAAACGCAATTATTAGGGGATTGATCTTTAAAATAACTTTTATAAGGTTATTATTAGGGGGCTGATCTTCTAAATGATTATTATAAAGCAATTATAAGTTTAGTATACTCAATGGTAACGACTATAAAACATGTTTAAGGAATGATTAGCTTACAATAAAGCCATAATATGGCAAGCATAAGGATTATGCCCTTATAATTTGTGCCCAAATGCACCCTTATTAACGATAATATGACTTTTATAAGAACGCATTTTTTTGGTCATATTAACCGTTATAAGTATAAAATATTTTTTTGCTAGTTGGGTAGGTACTAGAAGACTTATATAACTATGTTAGGCCTTAAACTTAAATGTAGGGAGGACCAGTGCCTCAGTAGGCTACCGTCCCATCTGTCGGCCACCACGTTCAGGAGACTGTGGCGGCTGGCGCGCACCCTGCGGAGCGTCGCGGCGCTGCGCTTGCGCAGTGTCGCGTGGAAACCGTCCACTTGAGCGTCCGCGAACATACCGGACGCACTACAGTGTCGCGGCAGCCGCAACAGTACCCGGAACGCATCATTGTATTGCACACGCATTGCATTGAGCGATCGCTGTGTATTTGCACCATAGGCTACAGGTATACAGCGATATGCAGTACGCCTTAAACAATGTTAACTTAACCCGCACTGCAAAAGAGAAATTAAGCAATTGCTTAGGGCATCACATGCATGTTGGGGGCACCATAAAAAAACAAAAATGCTTATGGATAGGGGCGCCCACAGACGAAGGATTGCTAAGGGCATCAGGTAGTCTTAATCCGGCACTGAGTGGACGTGCCACATCGCACGTAGAACCCATGGCCGTTGGGGTGGAAAGGTTCTCGAGTGGCGACCACGTACCGGAAGGCGCGGCGTCGGTAGGCCCCACACAAGGTGGACTGATGACCTGGTAAAGGTCGCGGGAGTCCGCTGGATACGGGTGGCGCAGGACAGGAAGCAGTGGACGTCTTTCGGCTGATATGATGATGATGATGAGGTCTATTTTTAACCCTCGACGCAATAAGATGGGTGTCGTGGCCCAGGGCCGTGAGTACGAGCATTAGCAGCCGCATTAGAACTAAAAGCTCACCTCCTTGTTGGTAATCTTGGCGTATAAGGAGTCAGAGATTGGAATGTGTACGACGAGGGAACCTCTAGTCCCCGTCACGTAGGGTATGGAGTTTCTGAAACAAACACATTATGTTTAATTAAAATGTTTGAAGCTTGAATAAACACACGAACTATAACCGGTGTCCCTTCATCAAAGCATGATAGACTACAGAAAATGGGCCAATCAACTTTTGGACCCACAGTATTTTGTCCGGTAACGCAAGATACAGAACTGTCATGTTTGTTAGAGAAACTGCTATAAACCAGGTACCGATGGTTTACACCAGCAGTTACGATATGCCACATATTTTAATTGGATTGATAGACACAGGTTTGAAATAGATTGATTTGAAAGTTTGTAAAAAGTAACACAGGAGACAAAAAGTGTGGGTGAAAAAGTTGATTGACCCAAATACCCAATACACTACGATGGGATGTTGATATGCAAATAGAGAACTTTACGTCATAAACTGGGAAAATATGAACAAGTGACGTTACGATTTTCTGTGGTCAAACAGCACTCGTTCTCAACGACACTGTCAATATAAAATGATGGTATTTTACCTTATCTGCAATCTCATAAGAGTATCTATGAATGAAACTTCAATTTGTCCAAAAAAAGCCATCCCCCGAAGAGTGCTGCATCTCGATTATTCATGCACGGAAGGCATAAAAGAGGGAAACATTCTTCTCTCCCTCTCACTGAGCATAAGCGTGAGCGAGATGGAAGTGCGTGTTCGGAAGCGCGGATATCATGTTTTTTAATTTAAATTTTTTGTGCGTCGATGACGCGACGAGCGTTTTTCAAATAAATTATACCCTAGTTAGGTTAAAATTAAGAAACGTTAACTTTGTCAGTTTTGTCACGAAAATTAGCCATAAATTTATATGGCGGTCGCCCGTAAGGCTTTGGCCACTGGCCCACGCAACTCGCGTACAGTCAAGTGCAAACATATGTTTCGATTTAATCTTCTCATGAATACGCACCGAAACCTTAATGCGGTGACACAAGAGCGATATGGGATATAATTGGGGATGGATGACAATTTTAGAAGTGCCTACTTTTTTTGGTGATAGGAATAAACTTCCTTAGCAACAGAAAAAAGTTGCAGACTTATCAGCTGCGTCAATTGTTATTGAAAAATATAAACAGTTTCCTCACTTGCGTTTTGGTTTTAGGACGGCGAATAAGACAATAGGTATGCTTGATCCGTCTCATATTACAAAAAAAATATCTTAAAAATCTGTGGTAAACTGACACCTGGCAATGATATTGACAGCTGCAGCAGCTATATATGTGTAATTTCCAGGGTCAGATATTTAAAATATTTTTGTAATATGAGACGGATCAAGGAAAGTGTCTCATTCGCCGTCCCAAATCCAAAAAGTAAGTAAGGAAACTGTCTATATTTTTCAAAAATTACTGACGCAGCTGAAACGTCTGCAACTTTTTTCTGGTGCTAAGGAAGGTTATTCCTAACACCAAAAAAATTATCAAGCACTTCTAAAATTTTCATCCATTCCCCATTATGAGTAATGTATGCCCCCATATTTTAACACTTGACTGTACTATCACTGTGGGTGGGTTGCACCAAACCGTTTATAATCGTAAACGGTGTCGTTTAAATCTAAATGTATGGAAAGTTTGACAAGTTTGTATGGAATGACAGCTGCCGGCGCCATATTTAACGTTGATCGGTCTGTAATCGTAAGTTGGTGCAACAAGCCCTATGTATTTAAATGTACTGAGTTATTCAGTGAAAATAAAAGGAGACCTAGTGTATTTCGGTCAAAAAGTAGCCGAAAGAACCTCGCGTGATTTGTGCACAAGCCCAAAGAGTAACAGTGTACCGACGCCTTTGTCGTTTGCGGGTTTGACAATGTCATGTCCCAAGCTACACGTATGCAGCTTGGGGTCGCCCTACCCGCTCTCGCCCCTCACACCCCGCACGATTGCCCTTTCTAGACGGCTTCGTCGACTGACTGTATTGGTTTATAAACTGTGTCTGCGCGCCCCACTGCCCGGTGAAGCGGGGGACGTAGACACGCTCCCCGGGATAGCTAGGAGATCCGGTTCGAAGGACCATTTGTTGGAGCCTTCGGGAATTATTGAGTGAAATAATAGACTGTATACATAGGTTTAATTATAAATTACAATGGTAAGTACGATTTTTGGAAAGCCTCATGGCAAAGTGCGAGCGCGGTGGAGGGCGGAAAAGAGGCCAATGTATTTTTTTTTTGTTTGACCTTCCATAAGTCGGGACACGCAGGGCCCTTTTGCTTAGAGCTGGGTATTGCGTGAGTTGGCCGCAGAGGGCCAACCAGCAGAGAAGAGGCCGATGCCGCGGCGCGGGCGTTTATATGTGGTGTGGTGGGGTTCGCCCCCGCTTCATCGGGCAGTGGGACGCGTAGACAGACTGTACTACAGTACTCATTCGTGTCTTCTCTTCTCTTTTCCGCCTGTTTACTCTTATTATTGTACTGTTTTTCCCTTTCCTTCCTTCTTCTCCCTCTGAGAGGCCCTTCAGGCCCCCAGAGAGGATATACCGTAACGTATCCGTTACTGGCCGCACTACAGGCCAAACGGGAAAAAAAATTACTCACTCGTGCTCACTGTGGAGCGCGTACTGCACTGTATGCAGGTCCTCGACAGCGACGGCCATGTCCCCCCACATGGCGCGCTCGGCCGCGTGCAGGCTCAGCAAGCCCTCGAACCCGCACAGAGGGCCCAGTCCGGAGGATAGGAGGGCCGCGCTGTGGGCGTCCGCGCCGCACAGCCATGACAACAGCCCTGCTGTCACTGTTGTTAGCTGTAATAGGGGTGTAGACTCAAAATGTATTATTACTTCAAAAGAAAGAAGGCAAAAACATATGCCTAATGACGAAAATCTCATTTAAATATCTCAAAAAATAACGAAGCTACAACCATTTTAATGTTGCTTGTTGGAGAGAGAAAACACTAGGGGATCGTGACATCACGATCCTCTAGCGTCATAGTAAATGACAATCGTTTCATATGAAGGTGCGTTTTGTGGAAAAGGGACAGAACATCGCTCTTAAAACTTTGGACACTTATAACTTTGTGATTATTGCGTTTATTGCCCGTTACCTCTTGCGTTGTTTTTTTCTCCATTTGACTACATTTTTAATACTTTTTCAAGAAAATGCAACATTATTGATTATTTTATTCAGTGTCTTCACCCCTAAGGGTTCATCCATTTATTACGTCACACGAATTTCATGATTGAAAAAAAAAAAAAAAACATTAGATTTTTATAAATATTTTGTATGCGAGTGATGTTACGAAATACGGGACTCCTCCATCCCCCTTGTCACTCTTTGTAGACCCCCGTCCGTCCCCCTTTAGATGTGATGTAATTAATGGATGAGCTCTAAGGGGGTGCATTGGAAATTATCGCGTGCTTTGAAACGCAGTTCTGACTAGATTAAGAAACAATAAGGTCAGATTTTCGGATATATGGTTCTTGACTATATGATTGCTTATCTGATTGAATCGATATATGATTGCCTAAAATTTCCTCGATAGAAAAATATTCCAAAGTTGGGTCTTTATTTTTTTATTTTTTTACTCAGCCTACTCAAACAATGCATTATTTTACGACACAAGCAAGTTAATACGGTAGTACTTTATCTCATCTAAAATCTCATTTAATGCAATATGAATAAAACTTCACTAAATTAGGTATTTATAGAAAGTTGTCCAAAAAAGCCATTCCCGAATAGTGTTGCATCTCCTTTTCTCGTGCGCGGAAAGCATAAGCGTGTCTCTGTCAAGGGGGCGTAGTTTTCACGAATCGACTAGAATCAGGGCATCCCCTTAAATATAACATTACTCAGCTAGGGCAGTAAAACAAATAATGTAGTATTAGTGTTAAAACGACATGTAAAATCGTATGTAGTGATAAATAAATATAACATTAATCATAATCACACTCAGTCTCACACCATTCGCATAAATAAGTCCCATTGCTCTTACGTCAGCGGATTAAAGTTTCGGTACTTACATATTTCTGAGAGGACTAAATCGATACATATTTTTGCACTTGACTGCAGGATGCACAGATTTATTATTAGAACAATTTTTTATGGCCCATTTAGATCACGTAAATAAGGCATTTCCAAAAAACTTTTTTGACAATTTGGTGTTTAAAGCATTTGTCACAGATGGCGTGGACTACGCAAGAATGCAAGGGGGCATTGGAATTAAGGGAAATTGTCAAAAACACGTAATATAGGTGTTTTTTTTTCTGTCTGTAGTTGCTATTTAATGGGTCCAATCCACCAAAGGTGTCATTTTCAAAGCCTTTTTATGAGCCATCTAACCATGTTAGAAGTCGAATTTAAACTTTCGTGAGACAAATATATATGCACCTTTTAGTTTAGTCCTTCTAGTAAAATCGACTTTGTACCTAATTTATTTATTCTTATTTGGCATTTTAAATTATTTTAATGATTACTTTAAATTAATTTTACTGTGAATATGTACTTATTTTAATGAATTAACAGGTGCTAATGATATAAAAATCATATTTGTAAAAAAATGTATTTGTGTAATGTAGTGTGTATATGTGTTGACCGATGTTATCTGAAAATAAAATAATAAAAAATACCTAAAATACTACTAATAAATCCACGCACGCTCCATGATTAGAAGTCTGCGTCTTAACGATTTTTCCAAGGTCTGTCATATTGTCTCCTTGTGAATTAACGGGGCCGAATAGCAACAAAAAGATAAGTGACTCACATATAAGCATAATAATGATGAAGGTAACAAACAGAAAACTCACACCATGTGCACAGTGGCGCCCAAATCGCAGACAGTCGCGTATATAACGCCCAACATCGCCGGATACAAATGATACTTCGAATGAACATCAAAAGTATCAATTGGACCCGGGGACGGAGGGTGGTCGATTGAATGGAGTCCCCAAGGGTCGAAACTAAAAGCACAACTTAAAAAAAACGTATAATTACAGACCAGTGCAAGAATTAAAGGCGTGAAGCTGTCGCCCAGCTTTGGCACTAGACCGGTTTTTATATATTTAGTAAAATATATAATAAAAACCGGTCTAGTCCGAGTCTGACTTGCGCTTGGAGGGTTACAAACTTTCATACGCCATACATACGAGTATGACGATCCCCTTCATTCTGGAAAAATCTTAACAGCGCATAGTAAAACTAACCGTCATGGGTATAGCGCCATCAATCGGTACATTTTGTTATAGTTGTTATTTTCTAAGCCGTCCGTTCCGCACTAAAGAACGCCGCACTGCAGAACGGACGGCTTAGAAAATAACAACTATACCAATAACTTGTTTTCTTATCACCATAATGTAATTTTAAAAAAAGGAACTACTTACCAGCGACAACGGCAGTGGAAGCGATAAGCTATACGTGAGAGGAAAAGGTGGCGCTCCGATCGCTACCTAGCTCCCACCTTCCGCCGCCGGCGTTCCAAGTAGCGGCCGAGTCCTAACCATTCCCTATATAACATTACAAGACTGACCACCTGCGTGACGCGTCCACCGCGCTGGCTCGCAGCGGAAACGCAGCGCGGCGTGTAACTAACCATCCCCTGTATAACATTACAAGACCGACCGCCTGCGTGGTTGTTTGTGCACTGCGCGGGCTCGCAGCTTCAACGCAGCGCGGCGTGTCACTAACCATTCCCTATAATACATTACACGTTCGCGTCTCGCCGCGTCTGCAACCGCGCGTCCACTGCGCGGGCTCGCAGCGTTAACGCAGTGCGGCGTGTGACTAACCATTCCGTATGTAATATGATGTTATCATTACAAGACTCTCCAAAAGTAGGTTACAAACTTGTTGTTTTATATAATATATTCTTATGTGATGTGGTAAACTTGTCATAAACTGATACACTGATTTGAAGTAGCTATGTCGCTTCACATTGTTTAGCATAAGGGGCATGTTGTGTTTGCCTGTAATAGGGAACATTACTGCCATGTTCTGCCGCCAGAGGCAGCACTACCACTAATAGTAAACCAGTATAGCCTCCTAGCGCCCATGGGCCTACTGGAATGACATATTCTCTTAAAGGAATTTAAACAATTTTGGGTTGGAATAGAGTTCCATTTGTTTTGTTTCGGTCTTCCCTTGAAACAAAAGAAATTCAACTCTATTTCTTTTATTAGTTTGATTCAAATTTCAATGTCTTTTTGTGTTGTATGGTGGGCGCCACGAGGTTAAGAATATAGGGATTCACACACACATGCACAATTGATTGTCAAATGAGTGATAAGGATGCTTGCATAGACAATACCGCAAGTGGGAACGAGATACAATGTCAACGCTGCTAGTGTCGCCACCTACGAAGAGTTTTGCGTAATGTTCCCTATTGGATAAACACCCTGCCTTGTTTTTGTACCAAGTTTATTTCCTAAGTGACATGGTGTTGTATCTGTTGGCAAACCTTAAATAAATAAATAAACACGACTGACCGCCTGCGCGAAGCACGCATCCCTCCGCGTCTGCAGCCGCGCGTGGTCCCGCGTCCACTGCGCGGGCTCGCAGCGTAATCGCAGCGCGGCGTGGGCCACGCTCTGCCAGGAGACGAGCGAGCGCGCGGCGGTTGTTAGGCGGTTTGCGTGCGTTTCTAACAGCTCTAGCGACGCTGAGAAAACACGAGATTCGTTTTATAAGACTTGAAAACACGTACTCAGTCAAAATCATTTAACTTTTGATACCTATATATTTGATAATTAAATTCTGAAGAAATCGCACATTTTATTGTATTAAAATTGTTTTAAGTAACCAATATATTAGGTCCTTACCTATGAAATTGGCGGTGTGTATGGAGAATTTTATGAAAACTGTGATTTTCATACATTGAATTTTGCGGATTATTCAGCAATGTCAAATTCAATGCAAACTTATTTTTGGTAGGAATATAGAAAACTTTTAAGCTACTTTACACATATCTTCATTCCTTAAAAATAGTTCGCATCATAAAACTATACGTAATTGAAACACTTTAACCGGCAGCACATGAAAAGGGCGGTTTTCAAGCTTTAATTTGAAACACTAAATAAAATATTCAAACCTATTTTTTGTATTTAAAACCTTTGTTACATAGTCTAATAATGAAATTAAAAAATAATTTGGAAGTTGCAATAGAAATGAATAAATTACGTACAAAATAATATCTGTGAAAAAAACGCCAATTTCATAGGTAAGGACCCAATATTATTATTACCACCCTCTAGCCTCGCAATGGTATATTAAAAGGCATCCTATTCAATGTAATTTATATATTTTTTTCGTTTCAATAGATTTTAAAATAAAACAAACTCTACTCTATTTCGTATTTCAGTCGATTGAAATTTCATCAACATTTTTTGGGCTGTGGGCAGGCTAGCTGACCTCAGAAGATGGACTGGTGACCTGATAAAAGTGGTAAAGGTCGCAGGAGTCCGCTGGATGCGGGTGGCACAGGACCGGTCATTTTGGCACTCTTTGTTCAGCCCTGTGTCCAGCATTGGACATCTTTCGGCAGCTGTGTGTGTGCTATATGATGTTTTCTCACCTTTAGATTGCGCAGCATCTATCGCCGTCGAACTGTACGCCGCCATTGCTGTTTGCAGTTCTTCAGTCAGTCGTTTCAGCAGTGCAAGGTTGCTCTCCTTCGCCGCAGGGTCTACCGGGTCCTCTTGGCTTTGGGAGCTCTGAGATAGAGTAATATCACATAAATTAAGTACAGTTAGATATGTGTTATCTTATGATGGCGGTTTGAACATCATTGTAATTTGAGACGGATTGGAAACTGTCTCATTCACCGTCCTAAACCCAGAACGTAAGTGAGGAAACTGTTCATATTTTTCAAAAATAATTGACGCAGCTGAAAAGTCTGCAACTTTTTTCTGGTGCTAAGGAAGGTTATTCCTATGACCAAAAAAAATCAGGCACTTCTAAAATTTTCATCCATTCCCCATTGGGCGTTGCACGTTTGGCGCACTATGCGAAACATGCATAAACAAAAACATTCGGCAAACATATATTTAAATAATAAATCAATCACTGAATAAATATTAGGGGACCAAGTTACACAAATCGAACCACAAAGTAACCAAAATAGATATAAATACTTAAATACGGGTGTCCCATGTTTTGTCGACAAACTTTTCATCGAATTTCATTTCATCGAAAACTTTTCAAGTAACATTTAGTTCACGAATTATTATTTGGTGTAATTTTATTTCATGACCAGATTATTCCAATTTTTATTATTTTGTCTCTCCAAATATCATAAACCCTCCATGATGCGTTCAAGAACCGCACATTATGACCACCAGGTGATATGTTGTACTTCTTGTGGCGGCACATAGTGCACCCACAAGAAATACAACATATCACCGCCCAAAGAATCTGGAATTTCCTGGAGGCAACGGGACTTAACGGTGAACTCTAAAGCAAGGGCCGCCACAATAGATCACTTGCTGGTCGAAGCGGCACATTAAGGCCCACAAACAAAATAATAATAATAATAATGACCTCCATAAAAATAGACAGTTTTGTTAGAACAAATGTCTTATCTGTGAAAATGTTATTATTGCTCAATAATAACATCGATTTCAATAATATTATTTCATTCAAATTTCGAACGTCTCTGAAAAACAAAGAATTTGATTTAACCTCTATTCTAATATCTGTCGAGATGACGTTTAGTTCGAAATGAATTGTCAATTTGCATACAAATTTGACAAATGTCGCACTTAAGTAAGATATCGAACGATATGAGAGTTGGATTAGTTGGACCCGACTCTAGTTTGTCTATGAATTAAAAAAATAAACTATGACAGCTGCCAGAAAACAACGCCGCGATGCCGGTCATAATTAGCGGTTCCTGAATGCATCATGGAGGCTTAAGATATGTGGATAAATAAAGTAGTGTATGTAACTGTACATAATTAGGCATTAAAACACTCGTGTGATGTTATTATGAAACTGGCCTTCGGCTCGTTTCATAAACCCACACTCGCTGCCCTTCATTATGTACAGTCACATAAACTACTATTATAGAATAACTGTTCGAGGAATATTTTTTGGCAAATTATTCTTTTTGTATGAATTTTAAATGACAGAATAACAAACCAACGAATTTCATTTGTCCGAAATTTACTTTTTATTGTGCATTACAAAATAATCTAATTAAACTGATTACAGGGGTTTAACTAGGTTAGGGCAGCCAGAAAAACGGCGGAGCCCCCCGCAGTAAAAAAAAACAAACAACCGTAGCAATTGTATTATAAGTGGGTTAGGTTAGGGTTCATTTGTGTCCCTCAGAGCGGAAATAGGCACCCCGCGAAGCGGGGTGACGTCGACACGCTGGCGGTTAGGTTAGGTTTAGGTTAGGTTAAAATTCTGTGCTTTGGAAGGCACGCTAAGCAGTTGATCCTGGCTGCTGTCTGTAGTCGTTAAGCCGAGTTAGAGGCCTTAAGGCGGCTTAAGAACACAGTCGAGTTGCCAACTCACTCGACACAGGGGGGACAACTGTCACTTGCGTCCGCAGGAGCTACCTACCACAGCCCTGCACGTGTCCCCTGGGTGGTACTAAAGCCATTGCAGCCATAGATAACTGTGTAATGCCAACTATTTATCTTAAATTTAAATAAGTAATACTCCTTGTAATAATTTGTATGTTAAATTAAAAATATTTAAAACAATAAATCACAAAACGTTTTCCATGACATAATACTACTATTTAATTAATCATCCGACAAGTAAAAATACACGATTTAAAATTACTTGTAATGACCATTCCACGAAATGAATTGTCGACGAAATGAAAATACATGAAACATTGACTTTGAAGTGAAATTCGACGAATTGAGTGTCGACAATTTGATGATAAACCATGGGAAGCGTTACGTAAAAGCTTGGCACACATCTTCATACTCGTTTCACAGCAGCCAACTAAATAGTTTTTTCTCAAAAATGGCCCGCAAAGTGAAAATAACTCTCTACATATTGGAAGGTAAAGTGTATAGTTTAAGGCCAGATCAAAATTAAAAAGGCCGCCTGGAATGTTACATATAAATTCCTTTATTGGTCGGATACCAAACTTCAAAAAAAGTAGAAACTGGCATATAAAAGACGGCACAGGTCGTATTCAGCCAAATCAACTCGTATTTTTTTGTTGCAAACGCGACATTTTTGTATGAGTCTCAAATAGTTTGCACTTTTCGGTGGAAAAATACACTTGCGATTCTGTTTTAATAAAAATATGATGATGTTAAATTTTATGTAATTTGCCGTATCTTCAATTTGTATTAAATAATAAAGCTTGATTTAAATTTAGTCTTTTTTATTCCCCCATTTTTGAGAAAAGCACTATATTAGCCTCAGCCGGAATGGCAATTGCAGGCTTCGTATTATAAAAGCGGCCAAGTGCGAGTCGGACTTGCACATGAAGGGTTCCGTTAAATAAATTGCAGTTTACGATTTATGACGTATTAAAAAAAAACTACTTACCAGATCTCGTTCAAACCAATTTTCGGTGGAAGTTTGCATGGTAATGTACATCATATATTTTTTTGAGTCTTATCATTCTCTTATTTTAGAAGTTACAGGGGGGGGACACACATTTTACCACTTTGGAAGTGTCTCTCGCGCAAACTATTCAGTTTAGAAAAAATGATCTTAGAAACCATATAATCATTTTTGAAGACCTATCCAATGATACCCCACACGTATGGGTTTGATGAAAAAAAAAATTTTTGAGTTTCAGTTTTGTGTATGGACTCCTAAAATTTAATGTTTTTTTTCGATTTTTGTGTAAAAATCTTAATGCGGTTCACAAAATACATCTACATACAAAGTTTCAACAGTATAGCTCTTATGGTTTCGGAAAAAAATGGCTGTGACATACGGACGGACAGACAGACGGACGGACATGACGAATCTATAAGGGTTCCGTTTTTTGCCATTTGGCTACGGAACCCTAATAAAAAGGACTCGCAAGCTCGTCCGTTTAAACAAATACTCAGCCTGCAATTGCCTCCTTCCCGGCCACGGCAATAATGTACTATAATCTAAACATGTGAACACTCACCGTTCTCTTCCAAGTGCTCAAACTCTCCACCAAACACTTATAAGACACGCGCTCCAAGCTCGCAGTACTGTTAAACTCGTTCCTCCTATCGAGCGAATGGCACTGAGTCTCGTTCAGTCGCGGCTTCGCGGGCGACCGGACCGATCTGAACGAATGGTTGAACAGTTTCCGCTCGCTCCGTTCAAAGTAGTCATTGTGGAATTCCAAGTCAGGTTTTTTCTTTGGGCATATGTTAGGGACGCTGGAGGATAGTGTGGGAGGGTCGCCTGTGGGTGACGTGTCTTTGGATGATGAGGACGATGACGCGAGAGTGTCGCAGTCTGAGCTGTGCACGTCGAATGTTGATAGTTGTTCGATTAGGCGTTTTATTGTTGACGTCGTCTGCAAGAGAGGAATGTCGTTTAGTTTCTGATAAATAAATAATTAATTAATATTTGGCGACAATCTTACACAAAGCAAAGCTTGTACTATGGGTACTAGACGACGATACACATACTTATATAGATAAATAAACCCTTTGAACGCGAAGAACGCCTAAAGGTGTCGTGTATTGTCGTGCCCGAAGCGCCAAGCACACCTAAGTGTTATGACTTCCGCTGTCAAAACAACCTTCTATCTTTCATATTAGGTTTATAGTCACTCTCTTATGGAAAGAAGGTTGGCGTGTCAATGTCACTTTGGTACGTGAATAATGGCGTGCAACAGATTAAATACATTAGACAACATCCGTGACTCAGGAACAAATCGTCGGGTGACAACCAAAAGTCACTACCAAAACTGTCAATGCTCTTCAAAACCTCGTATCTCAGGCATTGGTTAGTTAGTGAGTTTTGCTTGTCACCCGACGAAATATTCATGCTTATCACACAAATAAATGCCCTTACCGGGATGATCGGGTAAGCTTATTGGTGAGTGGGCTAATGGGCTTTTCTTTGCACCGTCATCGGTATGATCGTAACCTGATCTGTAGGGTTGCTTTAGATTAGAAATAGCCGGTTCGTAATTGTATGGACACTCTCTGACTGTACACAAAGCGTACAGTCAGCAGCATAAGGAGTTAAGGAAAACAACTCTTGACACTAGTCGGGTGTGGCATTACGAATAGCTACATCTAATGCTGTGTGGCTTGTCGATAGCGTAAGTAGGAGTAGGGAGCGTTTGTAGATTAAGATACCATTAATGTATTTAGTTCTACATGCAATGTGCCCCGCCCACTGCCACTTAAGTTTAGCGATTCGGAGGGCTACATCGGTTACCTTGGTTCTGCTGCGGATAACATCATTTCTGATGCGATCACGCAGAGAAACTCCCAACATAGCCCTCTCCATTGCCCTTTGGGTGACTTTGAGCCTTCTTATGAGGCCCATTGTAAGCGACCACGTTTCACGCTGGATGCGGGTGGCGCAGGACCGGTCATTTTGGCACTCTTTGGGGGAGGCCTATGTCCAGCAGTGGACGTCTTTCGGCTGATATGATGATGAATGTATTTAGTTCTTTGTTACTATTACAGATAAACTGAGAATTTATTTCCCTATATGTTACCCTGGCCCGTAGAAAAGGTTTACACTGACCTGATTTTCTGATTCGCTGCTTATTTTCTGTGGCCAGCCAATGACTGACAGCGACTCTTCTATGGCATTTGGCTCCCAGAGGGCGATCATTTTTTTAACTTTGCTCTTTATATCTGTAAACGATACAATACTCTCTTTATTGCCCACCACGAAAATAAAACATCAAAGTTAACGTCGATATACGTTCCCGAAAATGAAGATTCAAACGGGCCTGAGTCCATCATACACTTAGTCAGTGTTCCGAGAATTGGCTACTTTCCTAAAAAAAACTGCTAAGTCCGTCAGTTAGATTATCAAAAAATAATGGACACATATTTTTTTGTTTGTCAATCAAACTAGAAATGATGAAGATATAGCCCGTTAAAGTTCCGTGTGACGTCACATTATGGTACACTGTTTAGCATAATGTGACGTCACGCTGAATTTTAACGGGCTATAACATCATCATTTTTTTATTGATTGACAAAGAAAAAAAATACGTGTCCAATATATTTTGATAATCTAACTGACGGACTAAATATAATTATATATTTTTTACCCAGGAAAGTACCCAATTGTATGTGGGTATAGTTGTTATTTTCTAAGCCGTCCGTTCTGCAGTGCGGCGTTCTTTAGTGCGGAACGGACGGCTTAGAAAATAACAACTATAGTTTGTACACCGATATAGGACTAATAATCGTGGGAATTAATAGTTATTTGTGTCACAAGAAGTGTTAACGCCCAAGACTAAGATAATTTTGCTCTTGAGTGGACACATGCAACTTTTCCCACCGACTATGAGGAAAAAAATATGCAAAAAAACAAAATTAAATTTAAAAAAACTAAAAAGATTTTATTTTTTTCTGTAAAAAAATATGTTCGTTTTTAATCGATTACGATGAAATTACAATCGATTATTTTATTAAGATCTGTGTTCAATTGGCACATTGTGTAAATGCTACATGGCAATTAATAAATTAAAAAAGTAGCTCGAACAGAATAGTTGCATTTTGCTCCGTCTCGTCCGGGACCAAAACTTACTTTTCTGAAAGAAAAAAGTGATTTTGTTTTTTTTAATTAAAAAAGGGTAAAAAACAAAAATTTAAAAAAAAAATTAAAAAACTATTCATACCTTCCAGTGTCTCGACGGCCTCGCCCGTCCGCCCCGACTGCGTCAGTACGCAGACGCGCTCCGTGGCGGCCACGATCCCGTCTCGCAGCGTCCTCGTCGCCACCACGTTGTCGTACTCCGCCTGTATCTTGTTGGCTGTGGCGGAGTCTATGGCCGCTTTTGTGCTGTTCACGTCTTTGGCTTGTTGCACTAATCTGCAATGGTTTAATAAAAATATCGATTTAAAAAAATAGACTTTATCTACACCCATATCATAAATCCTCTATTCTGTCTTCGGAAACCATCATCATCATCATCATATCAGCCGAAAGACGTCCACTGCTAGACATAGGCCTCCCCCAAAGAGTTCCAAAGTGACCGGTCCTGCGCCACCCGCATCCAGCGGACTCCCGCGACCTTTAACAGGTCATCAGATACCATATTAGTAGTTTATGTGACTATACATAATGAAGGGCATTAAACACGAATGTGGGTTTATATCATAATAACATCACACGAGTGTTTTAATGCCTAATATTCTTATTCTTATCTATCCACATATCATAAGCCTCCATGATGCATTCAGGAGCCGCATATTATGACCGGCATCGCTGCGTTGTTTTCTAGCAGCTGTCGTAGTTTTTTTTTATTCAGAGATAACTAGAGTCGACCCCAACTGTCATATCGTTCGATATCTTACATTTGTCAAATTTGTATGCAAATTGGCAATTGTTTTCGAAATAAACGTCATCTCGACTGATATTAGAACAAAGGTCAAATCAAATTTCTTTGTTTTTCAGAGATGTTCAAAATTTGAATGTAATATTATCGAAATCGATGTTATTATTCAGCAATAATAACATTTTCATAGATAAGAAATTTGTTCTAACAAAACAGTCTATTTTTATGGTGGTCATAATGTGCGGTTCATGAACGCATCATGGAGGGTTTATGATATTTGGATAGAAAATTAGGCATTAAAACACTCGTGTGAACCTAATATGAAACTCGCTTACGCTCGTTTCATAAACCCACACTCGTATTTGATAGCCTTCATTATGTACAGTCACATTAACTAAAAAAAAAAATATTTAAAAAAAATTTGAACTGTTTATTTTCAGATCTGTGATTAAATTACATATATCAGTTACATTTAGTACAATCTTTACTGTTTTCGTAGAAACACATGTTTGGTGGATTTAAACCATATAAATTCATAGGAAACGTAACCCTGACCACGAGCACAAGAAATGGTTGATTATCTCTTAATAGAACGCGTTCATAGCCTAGCGGCGCTTGCGAATCGGAAACGATAACGCAGTTTAAGCAAAGATGGCAGCGCTCAGTCTTTGGATGGGTGACCGCCTGTTTGAGTGGTTACTATAAATAAGTTTCTGTCAAAAATGTAATTTTTGGTACAAGCTTTTACTGCCGACTGTACTTTTCTGCATACCATCATCAAGAACTCATTGAGACGATTCTAACGAGCCCAAACTCGATGGGGTTGTGTCGTTTTATTGCGGAGTTCCTATGGCCACCTTCCAGCTCCAGCATCAGATCAGCTCCAAGTCATCATAATATTGCATTGTCATGCAATATACCTACATATGCTTGCAAAATTTCAACTCAATTGGATAGCAGGAAGTGACTGAAAAATGGATTGCAAATTTTGACGGACAACTTACATACTTACATATTTACATACTTACATACGAACAGTGCAAGTTAATATAAAGCTTGTAATGAGCGATTCCGTGCTTTGGAAGGCACGCTAAGCAGTTGATCCCGGCTGATGTCTATGACAGTAGTTGTTAAGCCGAGTTAGAGGCCTTCGGGCGGCTTAAGAACCTCTAACAATCGAGTTGCCCACTCACTTGACAAAGGGGAGACAACTGTCACTTGCGTCATCAGGAGCTACCTAGTACAACCCTGCTGTCCCCTGGGTGGTACTAAAGAGTGACACACTCAAAAAGGCCAATGGCCAATGTATGCCATGCGATTAAATAAATAAATAGAACGTCGGCCTATTTTCAAGCCAGTGAGCCAGCAAACCTAGCTTTAAAGTAGGCGCCTTTTTTGTACTCTTCTGACTTATTAACTTCGTTAACATAAGGAATGGCTTCTAATGAGAATAGGCATGATGACAGTAATTAAAAACTACTAAAATACTATATTTATTGAATAAAACTTGAAGCTTGGAATATAAAATACGCATTGTTTTTTTTATTATAAGTGTGATTAATATTTATTTTTATAAAATAAAACTACAAAATAAGGCAATCCGCCATGATATCTTGAACACCAATCAGAGCGCATGACGTCACGCTTGAGTAAACGCATACGCAACATGCACGAACATATTGTGTTTTTATTATTTTTGTTTAAATACCGAGTACTATTTGAGTGTGAATATTATTAATTCGAATATAAAATAACACGAATCATGGATCAAGGATTTACGAAGGCAAACAGCGCTAATTTGCCTAGAATCGACATAATAATGCTGGGAGAGTTTTTGTCATCAAATAAAGACTTTTGTTCAGCAGAATTTAGAAATGTTAAAACTTCTATGTAAGTATATTAATAATAATTAAAAACTTTATAATTTGAGTTATAAAATAATTCCCTAAAATATACTTTTGACGATGTATTTCTTATCAAGTTATTTTTAAGGTTATGTTTAAAATATGTATTTATGTTAGGTTATGAATAAAATACGTGATACATATCAAAGCAATGAGAGATGAAACCTAACCTCGAAATAGATTGTTTATAATTTTTACATTTAGACCTCGTACAAAATATTATTACCAAATACTATATACTAGAATCTACAAAAGTATGTAAAAACTTACGTCAAAGTGATCTTCACAAAAATAAAGGTGAGTACTGGGCAATATTCCTTTTGAATCTCGCCTTGCAAGTTTAAGCCACTTGTTTCGTATTGTTTTATTTTGAGGAACTAACACAAATAGCTTATTAGGAGTTTTTATGGATGTATTCTCACACTGGGGGACCCCACACCACCTATACACTTTCGAATTCATAATTAATAACACAAAATAACCAAATTCTTGCACGAGCGCAGCGCGTTTACGTTTTGATTACTCAAACGTGACGTCACAAGCGACGCCATGACACTAACAAGCGTTTTAGGGGGAAAAGGGGAAATTTAAATTATTATTTTAAAATTGCATTTTTTTCCTACTAAACTTTAAATTTCTGCAGAAATATCTTATTCATTGTAAATAGTATATATTTCTGGACATTATAGGTCCATTTTTCAATTATTGTCATCATGCCTATTGTCTTGTCAGTGTAACATTAAACTTGACGTTCCAAGAGCTATTCACTAACGACCTAACAAAGGGATATTTATACGACAAAGAATTTGATAAATAGCGCACCTCTTAGTTCAGGGCAAGTCTCCGATGTTGATCTTGTTGTTATACTACTACTTATATTTATATTTGAAGCGTGGGACGCCGCAGAAGTCTTTGCATTATTGATTTTTGTATCCAAGAACTACGGGGCTAAAAATAGTACGGAAGACAATGATGAAATATAAAAAAAAGATTGTCTATAAGAAATTCCCTGTTTATAAATGGCCAGGCACATCTGACAGCTGAGACACTTTTATGTTTCCATTGACGACGCGAAACTGATGCAAGTTGGTGCAATTGACTCAATTTTAGTGTGCCATTTGTGGAGCACTTATAACCTAGCTACCTCTTTTTTATATTACATCATGGTTTCTAGACAGACATCTTTAATCTCTAACCGCCCACCATACAAGATAAAGGGCATTGGGCAACCTTGTATGAAAAAATATGTCGTTTTTTTTTGCAGCGGCCAAGGATGTTTTTTATATAATCGTTTAGGGGACCTCTTAAGGTGGTTCGATTGCCATACAAAACGTTATTTGACATTCGCAGACTAACGGCGTGATATTTTAAGAAACTTATGTAACAAACGTTCGTCAATTGGCTTCCCATTTGCGCCAAATTCCCCCTTTCCTAGAATATACTTGTTTAAACTAGATTAATTTGAGAAAAATGGTTTTCCCAAAATATCACGTCCTTAACCAATTTCTCTAATTAATCTAGTTTATACAAGTTTATTCTAGGAAAGGGGGAATTTGGCGCAAATGGGAAGCCAATTGATGAAAGTTTGTTACATATGTTTCTTAAAATATCACGCCGTTAGCCTGCGAATGTCAAATAACGTTTTGTATGGCAATCGAACCACCTTAATAAGCATACATGTGTAGAATTAAACGCGTTTAACAATATATCGGAGCCGTGATATTTAAGTTAATTTTGTTTATATACAACTTTTCAATATGACCTGTGGAAATATATATTGCAAATATCTCGGCTCCGATGCATTTTAGAGTATTGAATTTTATCACAAAATATGTTTGTTTTGAATAGACCTATCTTATCTTTATCTACCACTTTTAAGAGGGCCACACTAGATACCTGAATAGATGACAACACTTTCACCCAATGCCTTTACAATGTAATTTGAATCAAGTACATTTAATTAAATTACAGTATTTCAAGCATTTTTAGGAAATAGAGTAGATTTTGTTTTGTTTCGTTCGATTTGGAAAGAAACAAAATCCACTCAAATTGCGAGGTTGGAGGTTGATTGGACTACAGTCTCACGTGGTCTGTGTAAACTACTCTCACCGTATAAGTCCGCCGGTGCGCTCGTTCTTATTGGTGTGCACCGCGAACGCACCCGCAGTGATGACGTCATGGAAGCCAGTCTTGTTGAGCGTGTCGTTGTGCACCCACATCCGCTGCAGGTGGAGGTTGATTGGCGCGAACTCCAGTGTCGCGTGGTCTGTTAAACGGACGTGGATTTCAAATGATGAATTCCATTGGGCGAGTTCATGCCATACATATGAGGAAGAGATAGGAGCGCGCACCGCACCTATTATGGTGCACCGCTCGAAATGTGTGAAAGCTACTGAAACGCTATACTAATTGGCCCTAGTCTTACTAGGCGGAAAGTAACAACAAGGCGGCAAGACTTAGCTAATTGGTTTAGTAAAAGCCTGTTCACTCTTGCCATGAATATATTATAATTGACAGGGAATGTATTCCCGTATATACGAGGGGCGTCTGATAAGTTCTAAAACATACATTGAAAGAAAGGTCTGAACCAAATATTTTGATTGAAATAAATATCTCTCCTCGAGTAAAATACACTTAACACATCAATCATATAGAACTTCATCTCCCCTAAAAAAAATATTTAGTTTTGCTCTTAAAATAGCCCTACAAAACCACTATGTCAGCTTTTTTTCGTCTTATTTTTGGAAGTAACTCGTTTTTCAAATTAGTTAACCGAATATTGTAACTCGAAACCAGGTCCCTATGGTCAGGTAGGCGATTGATATTAGCGCAACGAGTCTATTTGATGATCTGCCTGGCAACTCATGACAAGTGAACAGACATGGTGTCCTATGAAAATATCACTTTGGATACGAGTTTACCACGTCGTTCCTGAAAACCGGCTTTGCGTACTGGCTTTAACAACTTTGTGCAATAATGACAAGTCCCTGTCGTCCCTTTTGACAAGTATATATTTACTAAAATACCTTCATCGAACGAAGACACGATTATAGAACTCTTTAAGACGACTTTTATTGTTGGAATTCTTCGGTAGACATTTATATTTTTTAAACCGCAGCATGTAGAATTTTCTTATAATCGGGTCATACTGGCATGTGTAAATTACATCTACGGAGACGATATAATAGAAAACTTCATAAGAATTGCTATTGCCTAATTCTAATGAATGTCCCAACTTTATAGTCACGATTCTTTATTGAGCGCCCTGGCCATTTATGTAGCACACAGATCAAGGATGTTTATTACGTTCTATATCCGTGTAAAGTTTATTTTGTCCATTTCTTTTACGAATATTTAGCATTTTTGCTACCTGCTACATTCTTAGATTTTTTTAAGACTGAACATATTTTTTTATTGTTTTTACATTTTCCCATACACCACCACCAGAAATCACCCTGAGCGGGGATTGACATTATGGAGCTAATGCCCTTTTTAAATAAAGCGGACTTATACTTTTAAAATAGCGTACATAAAGATGGTAGACTGCAGAATATGAATCAACTCTTAAAATTTTACTGTAGGGGATATTTTCTTTCTAACAAGAGGTTACCTTTATGAGCGGAATTGAAAAATGCCGAAAAACCCGAATTTGGCAGACATGGTGACCTTTTCTTGCTTGTTTATAATAATATAATGGTATTATATTAATGTGGCGGTAACCGTTAATTTCCCAGAATGTTACTGAATGTGTACTATACTTTGAACTTCAACGTTTCTTTCATTTTATGCCTTAGGCTCAGAACTTATCAGCCGCCCCTCGTAGTTATATAGTACACTACCGGTCAAAAGTTTAAGTTCACTCTTTGTTTTAGCTACAAATGAGTACTTTTGGACAATATTTTTTGCAGTTCGGAAGCCGAAATTTGTTTCCAACTGATCCGTTATTGTTTCCAGAGATTTGTTTAATTAGTCAGACACAATTCACGTACATTTCTAAACAACGCATTCCCTGAAATCTTATAGGAATGACGGCAAAGGCTGGGTCATTGCCTTGCCACTTAAAACGTACAATGATCAGATACAATGTTGGTTTTTAGGGAATCAGTTGTTTAGAAATCTACGTAAATTGTGTCTGACTAATCAAACACATCTCTGTAAACAATAACGAATCAGTTGGAAACAATTTTCGACATCTGAACTGCAAAACATTATCGCACAAAAGTACAAATGTGTACCAAAGACAAAGGGTGAACTTAAACTTTTGACCCGTAGGTACTGTATATAGATCGAAATAGCAAGAAATCGTGAGGCGAGTGACATCTGCTCGCCACTCACAACGACCACGACCGTTCTGACAAGAACGTATCGACCAAGAAGAGAGTATTCCCGTAATGTTTTCGAAATATCAAAGGCCGATTGCCTATCAGGAATGTATTACTTTTCCAAACCAGTACCAACTTTGCAAACTCTCGTAACGATCAGAAACGACTAGGCATTATCTCGGCTTCTTAGCTCGAAGAGTTCCCAAGTTGCAAAAGAAGCCAGCTAAAACCTGTTCAATAGAATCTGATACCAAGTAAAGTAAATAAACAAACAATTCTTGGAAGAACACTTGAAATGTGCTTCGAAGTTGATGTTGATTGAAAAACCGAGTGACGTCACTAATTCTAAATGTAGAAATAAGTCCTTGTAGCTCAAGGCATGGTCACAACAGTTACATGATCGGGCCCGCAGCGCGGGTGAGGTTCCTGTATCTGATTTTGTAAAACTTTCAAGCTATAGTCCAGAAGAAAAACTATGGTCCAAAGTAAACTATCAAATTTCTGCCAAAACTAAGGACTTTTTACGTTATTTTCTTATCTTTTATTTGCCGTCTTGTAGACACTTTGCCTCTCACAGAGTTCATCCATCATACATGTTCACAATCATGTAACATCGAGTTAATTTGGATCATAATTAGGTGATATAGACTATAGTAGGGAGGTTTAACGGTTCTATGACACGATCGCATATTTTTTATGTTCGAGCACTCATGGGTTAACAATTAAGAGCTCGAATATGACAACAGACACTACGAGTGCCATGACCCGTGCTTAAACCGTCTCAGGGAATCTGACGAGACAACGGCAACGGCCATAATACTTTAATTAAGTCACGTAGACCCCGGTCAGTTCCAGTTGTTTACACTGACAGTGTCAGCACCCGTATCTAAGAATAGACCGGGTATACAGCGTGTATATTTAATATAACCGCATATTGTAGCCGTATGACGTAGATTTTAGTGTTATAATCTGATATTAATAACAATTATTCATTTAGCGTTAAGGGGGTTCGATTGCCATACAAAACGTTATTTGACATTCGTAGGCTAACGGCGTGATATTTTAAGAAACTTATGTAACAAACTTTCATAAATTGGCTTCCCATTTGCGCCAAATTCCCCCTTTCCTAGAATAAACTTACATAAACTAGATTAATTTGAGAAATTGGTTTGTCACGTGATATTTTGGGAAAACTATTTTTCTCAAATTAATCTAGTTTATACAAGTTTATTCTAGGAAAGGGGGAATTTGGCGCAAATGGGAAGCCAATTGATGAAAGTTTGTTACATAAGTTTCTTAAAATATCACGCCGTTAGCCTGCGAATGTCAAATAACGCTTTGTATGGCAATCGAACCACCTTAACTGCCATGGCGTAATTAATTTTTGAATTTTTTTTGAGCAGCAATGTGCGGCGTACACTCATTTGACACATGGAAGGAGCTGGTCACCTGTGACAGTGGTGATGTCACATCAGTAAGACAAATTAGTTATCCATTGCGTGCTGAATTATTTTATATTGAAAAAAAAATGTTCGCTTTTTTAAATAATTTATCGATAAATATATTAATAAGTGCCTATCCTATAACCCCCTAAAGTTTGCGGTTATATCAAATATACACGCTTTATATTGACAATGGAACTAACTTTAACGGCGCAGATAAAGCGTCAAATCGGTTCCGTTCCGACTCTGGGGGGTAATTAGCTTGAGGGTAAAACAGCTATCTTTTGGGAATGAACAGAGCTGGTATCTAAAATGGATAAACAGATGGGGGGGTAGTAGCGGTTATTGGGGATATAATCAGTTTCCCCAATAGGTCACGGAGGTAACGATATGCAAAAGGTTAGGAACCGAACAAACCTTTCTTGGCACTAGGCTTGAAGTATGCTTCCGGGCTGGTCAGGCAACGCCGGCAACGGCAATAATGCTTCAACAAAGCCACATGGGCCCCGACCAGTTCCAGTTGTTTGTGCTGCCAGTGTCCACAAATTTCGCCCACAGAGAGGAGTTGCTCCAAGAGTTCTTTCTCGCGTTGGATGAAGATGTCCCTAGAAATTAAACCTAGTCAATAATTTGGCTACTGCCAGTTGAATCTAGTGTTTTTTAACAGCTATATTTTGTATAATGTACTTTCTATATTGGCCTATAAATTTATGCATGTTCACCGAATAGCATCCCGTTTGCAGCTTATCAGATAAATACCGAATTACGAAAGGACATACTCCTGCACCTTAGCAGAGCAATGTATGAAGGTAAAATGAACTAAAACGATTTTAAGAGGCATTCAGTTCAGGCGAGAGACGTGACGTTTAATCTGTAATACCGCTCTGATTGGCGGATTAATTAGTGTGTGTAGAAATTGGTTTTTGTGAGGGTCGATGACGCGCCGCTTTCAAATTACCTGCATTTACGAGGAGCTTGGGACAACACGAACCGTTTGAGGGAATTAACTTTACTCTAAGTATAGATGAATTAATTAAAGATCTACGATTCTCGCTGATGGCCGCCGCCGCTTTAGCATTCCGATCAAATATGCAATCACAGACTCAAAATAGATGCATTAAAATTCCGCAAAAATATATTTGACGGCCTCTTCTGACGATATAAGGAACAGTGTTACTATATTTGTACACCCTCAGAAGAAAAAGTTGAATGTACGAAATATCATTTGATATTTGAATAGCTTTACTGTGAAGGTAAACATCGTGAGGAAACGGGTCTAGTCCCAGCATGGTATATTTTTCCCTCTGGGTTAGAAGGCCTCTAAAAACTAGTGCCTACGTCAAATATTGGGATTAGGTGCCCAACCGGATCCAGGGCTCCTTTAGGTCATCAATTTATCATTAATTTATTGTCATTATTGTCACTAACGTAGTTCATAAGTCTCCACTGTTACTAACATCATATGGATCGACTAAAGATCTGAAATAAAGATATTTTATTTTATTTTATTTTTTAGGGCACAACCGGTATAACGCAAAGAGGATGACAAGAAAATACACACAGAATACTCACAGTAGTTCAGCCGGCATTTGAAAGCACACCTTCGCTTCAGCCATGACCTCATGCACGGTTATATCACCACCCAATCCGGAATGGAACCTGTACGTCACTTGGTGACTGTTCACAAAGTTCTGCTTCAAAATGGTACCGTACGACGGAAACTTCAATTTTAATCCAAGTCTCGGTGGCAAGGACTGTGATCGTCTATGGCATTGTACTTTTTGTGGGATGTCTATGCAGTTCTTGTCGTTGGAGTGTATGGGGCTGCCGATGTACGAGGGCTCCAGGCTCCAGCCGTTGATGGTGACGAAGCCCACCGTCTTGTTCTCTCTGGTTGACAAGGCTACTCGTAGACGTTGGGAATCCTGTTGGGGTGATAGTGTTGTCAGAGAATGAGAATCCTAAACTCATTAATGAGAGTTGAAAAAGTCAAATACCGATCATACCTGAGCTTATTGATAGGGAACATTACTGCAATGTTCTGCCGCCAGAGTGCAGCACTATCACAATTAGTAAACAGTTTTATTGACAACTTTGACAAGTCCTTCAAAGCTCTGGATCAAATAGGGAAGAAAATATTTCAATAAATAAAATGCATCAGTGCTGCGTAATTGGATGCAAGAATGAAGGGCATCATTAATTTCCTAAGGAAACGATGATACGAAAACTATGGGAAGCGGCAATACGTAGTAAAGCAAAAAAAAGCCCTCATCCACCTTTAAATAGCTATATGATGCCATTTTAATATCACAGTACAGGTATTTTACACACGAATGATAATAAAACGATTGTAGTTTAACGCGTTTTCATCAATTATTTGTTATTGTTTGTTAGGTAAATAAATATGACATTGTACGCCATGGCGGTTTGTTTACGGGTTGTGTTAGTGTCTTACTTAAGTTGACTAACCCCCGAAATTTTCATTTCAAAGTTCAATACCTTTAGAGACAACGTTCATTTTTATTCACCGTTAACATTTAAAAGTTCCACACGTACCAGAACACGACGTCGGGTGTCGGCATCCGATACTGTATTGGATTTCTATAAAAATAACGACGAACGAAAACGCCTAGGGCAACAGTTGTAGCCCAAGCAAAAATTAAGTAGTTTAAGATACAAACAGGAACGCGCTACACAATTGTAGACCTTATATCATTGTATTAAGGTTCACAAACGACAGTTGACTGTGATCTCGATGGCATTGTTGACACTTTTTTACCTTATTCCGTTCTATCAAAGCGAAAGCCATACATATCTGTGAAGTCAACTGTTCGTAACTCTACTGTGTTTGTTCCTAACAAACAAAGGTTGGAGTACAAATTCAACTGCAATTTGTAGGGAGAACCAATGCTAAATGAAAGTAGGAATAGAATATATTTGAATTTGCAACATTCTTTCACAAAAAGTGCCTTACACAAGGACTGTTCATTAAAAAAAGCGGACATAAAAAGTGTTTGACGAAAATTATTTATCAGTATACAGGGTGGAAAGTTAAAACGGGGCAGTAAGGACAGCTACTAGATCCGTTGCCGCCACGCAAAAATGGCATTAGGATTTAATTCCTAACTTTTTAAGTGATGACAATCTACATTCACAGATTTTTGAAAAAAAGTACAGTCAGCGACAAAATCATCAATTTTGACGAAATATTTTTTAATGCCATTCGATCCCATTCCTATTAAGGATCAAAATACTCTGTGGGACCGACTAAGGTTTGACTACTAGAACGCCCAGAAATCAAAGAAAACTTTTTGCATACAGTTAGCACGGGAATCCGAGTTGAGTTTACTCCCCTATTTGGAAGACAAGCGGAAAGAGTAATCTATATATTAAAGATGAGTCATGTGAAGAAATAGATACCTGCAGGAAAAATAACTGTACGGATTGGCACGGTTGAAGAAAAACAAATGCCCACTTGATAAACTTGTCTGTTGCTAATAATGTTATAACCGTCAACCTACTCATAAATTATTTTGAGATTCAAAGTCTAACTTATGTTACGCATGTGCGGTTATTAAAATGAACAGTCGTGTCGAGATTATTTAATCTGAACGACTTTTTTATAAAAGCTGTCATTGGAATTAAAATCTTTAACCTTAGGCAGAGTAACTTTTTGACGCAATTCGGTCAACGTAAATAATCTCAACTTAGTCATTAGCGGTGGTAAGCGTCATCGAGGTGTAATCCCATGGGCACGGCTGTCTCCAACACGCGCTTCTTCACATCGTACACCACTATGCGAACGACGGCGTCACTCGAGACTGTCACTGTCGTCGTCCGTACAGCCTACCTGTATGGTGGTTAGCGTTATCGAGGTGTATCCCAATGGCATAGTGGTCTCGGAGACGCGCTCCTTCACATCGTACATCACTATGCGGACGATGGCGTCGCTCGAGACTGTCATTGTCGTCGTCCGTACAGCCTACCTGTATGGTGGTTAGCGTCATCGAGGTGTATCCCAATGGCATAGTGGTCTCGGAGACGCGCTCCTTCACATCGTACACCACTATGCGGACGATGGCGTCGCTCGAGACTGTCACTGTCGTCGTCCGTACAGCCTACCTGTATGGTGGTTAGCGTTATCGAGGTGTATCCCAATGGCATAGTGGTCTCGGAGACGCGCTCCTTCACATCGTACATCACTATGCGGACGATGGCGTCGCTCGAGACTGTCATTGTCGTCGTCCGTACAGCCTACCTGTATGGTGGTTAGCGTCATCGAGGTGTATCCCAATGGCAAAGTGGTCTCGGAGACGCGCTCCTTCACATCGTACATCACTATGCGGACGATGGCGTCACTCGAGACTGTCACTGTCGTCGTCCGTACAGCCTACCTGTATGGTGGTTAGCGTCATCGAGGTGTATCCCAATGGCATAGTGGTCTCGGAGACGTGCTCCTTCACATCGTACATCACTATGCGGACGATGGCGTCGCTCGAGACTGTCATTGTCGTCGTCCGTACAGCCTACATGTATGGTGGTTAGCGTCATCGAGGTGTATCCCAATGGCATAGTGGTCTCGGAGACGCGCTCCTTCACATCGTACATCACTATGCGGACGATGGCGTCACTCGAGACTGTCACTGTCGTCGTCCGTACAGCCTACCTGTATGGTGGTTAGCGTCATCGAGGTGTATCCCAATGGCATAGTGGTCTCGGAGACGCGCTCCTTCACATCGTACATCACTATGCGGACGATGGCGTCGCTCGAGACTGTCATTGTCGTCGTCCGTACAGCCTACCTGTATGGTGGTTAGCGTCATCGAGGTGTATCCCAATGGCATAGTGGTCTCGGAGACGCGCTCCTTCACATCGTACATCACTATGCGGACGATGGCGTCGCTCAAGACTGTCATTGTCGCCGTCCGTACAGCCTACCTGTATGGTGGTTAGCGTCATCGAGGTGTATCCCAATGGCATAGTGGTCTCGGAGACGCGCTCCTTCACATCGTACATCACTATGCGGACGATGGCGTCGCTCGAGACTGTCATTGTTGTCGTCCGTACAGCCTACCTGTATGGTGGTTAGCGTCATCGAGGTGTATCCCAATGGCATAGTGGTCTCGGAGACGCGCTCCTTCACATCGTACATCACTATGCGGACGATGGCGTCGTTCGAGACTGTCATTGTTGTCGTCCGTACAGCCTACCTGTATGGTGGTTAGCGTCATCGAGGTGTATCCCAATGGCATAGTGGTCTCGGAGACGCGCTCCTTCACATCGTACATCACTATGCGGACGATGGCGTCGCTCGAGACTGTCATTGTCGTCGTCCGTACAGCCTACCTGTATGGTGGTTAGCGTCATCGAGGTGTATCCCAATGGCATAGTGGTCTCGGAGACGCGCTCCTTCACATCGTACATCACTATGCGGACGATGGCGTCGCTCGAGACTGTCATTGTCGCCGTCCGTACAGCCTACCTGTATGGTGGTTAGCGTCATCGAGGTGTATCCCATAGGCACGGCAGTCTCGGAGACACGCTCCTTGACATCGTACACTACTATGCGGACGATGGCGTCGCCGGTGAGGCCGTCGCTCGCTCGGAACAGGATCGTCTTGGAGAAGCTTGGATTACTGCACGTCTGTGAAGGAAAATTTTATGTTATATTCGTTGAAAATAGGTGCAAGGTGAGCAATCATTGCCAGTGAATGTGTTAACTGAGACGGCCCCCTGCCATCTCCACCCGCGACCTTGTCGCGAGGCAAGAACCGTCTCAATTAAGCCACCGACACCTAGCTAACATTTTCAGATTTTGTTTTAAAAACCAGACTTTATTGATAGTGGTGACCCTATATAATACGGATACGCAACGTGAACTACCATGCAATTTTGACCCTTATTACAATGACAATAAAACGTACGACCTACACACAATGAAAACAAATGCGAAAGTTATTTTGAGACACACAACCAGTACAGACTGTAATCGCTATCACAATACAAGGTAATAAAATAGTACAAATACTGCAGTTCCGCTTCTGTTTACAAAGAAAAATATAAAGCCAGTATGCAGCCAGCCCACGCATGTGTTTTTTGCATTCCTAACAATATTTAACGATTTTTACAGTAAGGCTACATACGCACTGACAGGTGGATTGCTTAATGCATAGTGCCTACAGCTTAGCCAGTCGCATAGCGAGTAGCGAAGTGAAACGAACGTTCTATAATAGGTATTCTTAACCGGCTGCACTGCACACGCTAGTCAACTAGCTGTATGGGCATAAGCTAAGCAATTTTACAAGCTTTCTATTTACTTTCAATGTATATATATACCTAACTATGTAAGTATGTAGTATGTTTGTATGTAAAAAAAAGATACGGCCGTTTATGACGCAAAAAATATATTTCGACACTCGAGGGAAACAAAATTTATAGGGTACTTTCCGTTGACCTATTTTTTTTTTTTTTTAACTATGAAACTAACTATAACTATGAAATTTGGCAAATAATATCGTACACTACAAGTACAGGAGAAAATCTGAAAACATTTATAGTACATTGTTTAACAAGGGGCGTATGAGAAATATTACAAACGAGAGTCTATCAGGAGCCCGACGCCGTAAGGCGGAGGGCTTTTGATGACTCGAGTTTGCAATATTCTTACGCCCGTGTTATACACAATGTTTTTCATCACTTTTGCGAGGAAATAGATAACCAAAAAAGGCAGAAAACCTATGTTTTATACAAGCGCATCAATCAAATGTTGACGAGATTGACAACTTCACTTCCAGATCAGTGCGAGTGGAGGGCGTAGCTTCAATATTTCAACCAATCACAGAGCCTGCTTGATTATATTTTCAACCAATCACAGAGCAGAATTCTTGTCGCTAGCGGCCGTCCAGATTTGCTTAACCAATCAGATCACACACAAGCTCATAACTCCCATGTGTCATTATTTCCCGCGGGGACAATTTAGGCAATTGTCCTTCTATATACAGGCAAGGAATAACACCATTTATGAGCAAGTGTGATGAAAATTTTTTTGTGCGTTCGAATAAATAAAAAAGTAATATCTAAGTTCCCTCAAACATGATATTGCCGATTTTTAAAACCAATTTTAATATGTATGTTGTGCATAATTTGTTACGAATTTTTAGGTGTATTTTAAACCTAAGTTCGTGAATTTATTCTATCGAGCGAAAGTCAAAAACTCAGGATTCGAATAGCTGTTGTCCCTCGAGAAAGGCCTCAAGATTGCTAATTAAATTTAGGGCAGCCGTATTATAATCCAAACAAGCGCTACGACTTTTTAAAAATCCGTTTTCTAAGCTCACGTCGCCTTGAAACTAAATAAAATACATTGTCATCGAACGCAAATAACTACTTGTATCAAAGTTAAGCTCGATAGGATAACGGCAAGTGACTGTAAAATTGTTTCCGTTTATGAAGAACAACTTAACAGAGCAAGTTAATAATTTACTTTAATAACAAAGTTTCCACCGACTTCAATTCAGTGCTCCGCTTCAAGTGTGCTTATAAAATTTGAAGAGTTCCCTCAATTTCTCAAGGGTCCCATCATCAGATCCTGACATGACCATGCTACCCTATGAGCAGAATACGCTTTCAAACAAAAAAAAAGTCCAAATCAGTCCAGGCGTCTTCGAGTCATCAGGGAACATACATAAAAAATTAAATATTCCGACGAATTGAGAACCTCCTCCGTTTTGAAGTCAGTTAAAGAAGCTAGCACAGCGAAACTAATTCCTAATTATTTTTATATTGAACATTATAAGATGCTTAATTGCCTATTATATTTTCCGTAATGGCTACCGGAACAGCATCGCTGATGTTACCGGGTAATTTATTAATTAAATTGACAACATTTCATAATTCTAAGTCCACGATTTGACTAGCTCCTTGTATTCTACTCGAAAAGAGGAACACGCTGGTAGTTTTATATTTCCAGTATTATTTATGTTCAATTTTTAACGAATTTTTAAAAATGCATTCATAGCAAATCCAATTCTACTGCAGAATGGGCACCTTGCTTTAGTCTTGTTTACAATTACCAAATTAAAAACAAACATTGTCAAGATGGCGTTAATGTAACCCACCCGAAAATGACATTTAAACTTTTTAAACGTATTCGTCAAAACGGGTGTAAAGCAAGGTGCCTATTCTGCAGTAGAATTGGATTTGCTATGAATGCATTTTTTAAAAATCGTAAAAAATTGAAGATAAATAATACTGGAAATATAAAACTTCCAGCGTGTTCCTCTTTTGGAGTAGAATACAATGAGCTAATGGAACTAAGGACTAAAATTTATGAAATGTTGTCAATTGCATCAAAGCGAGCAAGGTCGCAAATTAAATTGATGGAAACATTTCTTTACATGTATAAGTAGGTAGTGCCTGTTACTAGAATATTATTATTTTCACCCTAGCAGCTCAGAAGGGTTAATTTATCGCGCAAAGTCTGCTTCTATTGTGCAGCATAAATACCAATTCATTCATCGGCATGCATTCACACAATCCTTAATAAATATGGACATCCGTTACGTATAGAGAAACCTTTTAAGCTTCAAAAATTGGGTCTACAGAGACAATTCTAGTCTTAGTAGTTTGTAGCAAATATAGTCTACTTTAATAACGTCCTTAAAAGGTACAATCAAAAATGAGTCCTTTAGTGATTTCGCGGTATTTAAGATTTTTAACAAAGTCGCGTTCGGCGCTGTCACCAACTTGGATTATTCATTGGGTCAAACATCATAAACAAGTCTGCAAATAATCAGAACTACCCTATTGGGCGCAAACTCTGGGTGTATAAAGTTACTGGATTATGAAGGGAGGATGCGTTTTTAAATGCCTTTGAGCGGCTAGAGGACCATATCCAAAAAGATAAGCGTGTTTATAGGACATTCGTAATTGATTTAATCAGGCGTTACTTTGCGGAAGTCCATGATATGTTACGAGTACAACATTCCTTTGCTATTCCTCTAAAAACTGATTGATTGATTGTTATACACCGTGTGCGTTAATAACCCGAAAGATTTTAACCACGCATTCCTTAGGTCATTAGGAGCAAAAAATGTTATATGAACCCCAGCCAAATCCTGCTTAGTTTTGAAGATATTATAATTTTCATGTAAACTATTTATTGTGATTACTAAAGTGCATTAAGCTCTTTTGATAGAGACTTGCTACCGATGTTGCCAAGTTTCGCGTCGTTATTGACACACATCAAAGTGACAGCTACCACTCTCTAAATTCATTATTTTTCGGATAAATAATCGTTACCATTTTATTAAAAGGAATCTTTGCCATATAAATTATATATATAGTTTATATAGATAGTAAATTTTATTAACAAAAACCAAATAAAAACAAAAAAAAAATATTTTTTTGCTGAATTTGATTTGGGCTCATATAACATTCTTTACTCCCAATGAACTCCGGAATGCGGGGTTAAAATCTTTCGGGTTACTCGGGCCCACGGCGTATAGCGGACGCCAAAAGAAGCATCGGTCGGCCGATGTTGCGTTATAAAGACTGTGCCAAGCGGGACATGCACGCGTTCAACATCCAGGCCCGTAACTGGGAGGAGCTTGCTGGTGACAGGGACAAATGACGTAAATTGACGTTGGAAGGTCGTACAACTCATGATGAAGCTTGGTTTAAAATTCTCGCGAATAAGCGAGTCAAGAGGCTCCAGCATAGCACCTGTTCCCCGCGAGCAAGTTTAATTTGCATGACTTGCGGTCGTGCGTGCCGTTCCCGTATCGGCGTATACAGTTTGATTTAGGGGTCGTGTAGCAAGAAGACCAAAAGCGAATAAGATGGTCATACTGAACCACTTTTCCCATGGGACCACCCACGAAATCGCAAAACAAGTGAAATCAAAAGATTTTTCAAAAATCCCAACTGCTTTTTTGCAAACATTATAGCCTATGTCACTCCCACGATTATGAGGAATCCAACGACACCTCAAATGTCGTAATCCATCAAACGGTTTAGGCTACAGGGCGTGTCAAAGAATAAGACATAAACACATACATACATTCATACATACATACTTACATACATACATACGCTCGAAAAACATAACCCTCCTCTCCTTCGGAAGTTGGGTAAAAATAAGAGCCAATTAAGAGTTTTTAACTGTGAGTTAATTGAGAGTTAATGTATGGAACAGCTGATTTTTTGTTTTGCGATTTCGTGGTCTGTTTCTTGGGAAAATTTGTTCAGTGTCACCATCTTATTCGCTTTTGGTCTTCTTGCTACACGACCCGAAAATCACCCTGTATATATAGCCATAAGAGACGTTGTCTCTCCCCTAAACACTGTTTAACCCCCGTCGGAAAAAGAGAGGAGGGACTCTCGTGGCACACATACAGTATACAATAATGGCCGTATTGATAAACGTTCAACAAACATAATATATAGCCATAAGAGACGTTGTCTCTCCCCTGAACATTGTTTACCTCCCGTCGTAATGGCCGTATTGATAAACGTTCAACAAACATAATATATAGTCATAAGAGACGTTGTCTCTCCCCTGAACACTGTTTAGCTCCCGTCGTAATGGCCGTATTGATAAACGTTCAACAAACCTAATATATAGCCATAAGAGACGTTGTCTCTCCCCTGAACACTGTTTAACTCCCGTCGTAATAGCCGTATTGATAAACGCTCAACAAACCTAATATATAGCCATAAGAGACGTTGTCTCTCCCCTGAACACTGTTTAACTCCCGTCGTAATGGCCGTATTGATAAACGTTCAACAAACATAATACATAGCCATAAGAGACGTTGTCTCTCCCCTGAACACTGTTTAACTCCCGTCGTAATGGCCGTATTGATAAACGTTCAACAAACCTAATATATAGCCATAAGAGACGTTGTCTCTCCCCTGAACACTGTTTAACTCGCGTCGTAATGGCCGTATTGATAAACGTTCAACAAACCTAATATATAGCCATAAGAGACGTTGTCTCTCCCCTGAACACTGTTTAACTCCCGTCGTAATGGCCGTATTGATAAACGTTCAACAAACATAATACATAGCCATAAGAGACGTTGTCTCTCCCCTGAACACTGTTTAACTCCCGTCGTAATGGCCGTATTGATAAACGTTCAACAAACCTAATATATAGCCATAAGAGACGTTGTCTCTCCCCTGAACACTGTTTAACTCCCGTCGTAATGGCCGTATTGATAAACGTTCAACAAACCTAATATATAGCCATAAGAGACGTTGTCACTCCCCTGAACACTGTTTAACTCCCGTCGTAATGGCCGTATTGATAAACGTTCAACAAACCTAATTTAGCTAAAATGCCGTACAAATTGCTTGTCCTTATTTACTTTGACATTAGTGTTCGTAAGGTAGCGACAAAACACATTTTATTTATCAGAGGTATTATAATATAAGTTTTATGAATTAGTGGGTTATAAATTATAACTTATAATTCATCAGTCTAAAATCATAAACCAAAAGAAAGCAGCAGCACCAGCCAGAGAAAGCATAAGTTTCTGTCAAAAAATTAAATTTTGGTACAAGCTTTTATTGCCGACTGTACTTCTCTGCATGCCATCATCAACTACTCATTGAAACGATTCTAAAGAGCCCAAACTCGATGGGGTTGCGTCGTTTTATTGCGGAGTTCCTATGGCCACCTTCCAGCTCCAACATCAGAACAGCTCCATGTCATCATAATATATCATGCGATATGCATATGCATGCAAAATGTCAGCTCAATCGGAAACCGGGAAGTGGGTGAAATTTCAATTACTAAATTTGACCCAAGAATAAAACAAACGGGGTGAGCTAAATAAAAGCTTGTAAAAACCCAGATACGCTCACCTGCGAGTAGCTCGTCCGCCCGCCCGCGCCGCGCAACACGCAGGGCACCGAAAAGTGCACAAAATGCATTTGCACTTTGTGCACAAAATGCACTTGCACTTTGTGCACTTTCCGTGCTATGTGTGTGGTCCGAGCGCTGGCTGCTTATCAACTGACTACACTGATAGCTCTCCCTGCTACCTGAGTACCCATTCTCCATTCGCAAAACGAAGCGGTTCGATGATAGGGCACCAGTGTAACATTAACCTTCAATCTTGCAATGTTGTAAGCAATCTAGGTATCCAGGTTACCGTGTTGAATGCCTAAGAATGGCTTGGAGTGGGGATGGGCGGGGCTTAGGCTACAGAAAATGGCGTATGAAATATTGACATTATACGCCGTTATTGCGTTTCCTCGGATGCGAGCGACAGTTTCCAAGCTTCTGTAGGAAAACTTCTCGATTCGGCCGCTTTTAATGTACAGTCGCGGAATGAAAAAGCTGACCGATTCTCAGATAGGTACATTCATTTACGCGTTGCAAGCACATGTTACCTTTTAAAACTGTGTTACAGAGTGCAGAGGAGAGTGTTGTATTGAAAATGATGTATAACTGTTTGACAACAAAGATGTTATTTCTTGTATTCGTTTTGTTTTTAACTTTAACTCGCCTTTCCAAAATGTAAAGAGGTCAATTCTCATATAGGATTAAAAACGATGTTATTATTATGTTATGTATATTAAGCATAAAATAGACTTTTACAGGACATTTTAAACAGTTTTGCAGGGACATGTTTTAAGTTTTTATATCTTTGGTTAATAAATAAATAAAATTGTGGACGTATCTGTGAGCCATGTAGTGAAATGACATTCATGATGACGAAATGTGAATTACTCGGTCGATAAAGCAGATACCTACTGATAACTTATACTGAGCAAGCAAAAACAAATCAACCTTTTCATTCCGCGACTGTACATCAGGTATTTTTAAACCGATATTGTACAGTCCAGTGTAAAAATATGTGTGCATACCTACAACTTACTCATAAATATCTCCCATCGCTCTTGTCATCGGATCAGCGGATAGGTTTCCGTACATATTTGTGGGAGGATTAGATCGATTTATATTTTGCACTTGACTGAACTTATTTATTTATGACTAGCTGCCCACGCGGTTCCGTCCGCGTATTACAAAGAACGCAGGCAAACCCGCGGGATAAAACTCAGCCGATGTCCATCCAGAAAGTCCATACACTCGAGAGCAAATAAACGAAATCACTCTGCACGTTTGGCTTTTCCGCCCAATAACTTTTTAAATTTTCATGCAATCCTGAACAAATTGGTACCAAATGATAGCTGAGAGTGTAGCCTACATGAAAATGCATACATTTTCCTTGATATCGGGGTCAATGACCGAGGAAAACCCTTATTTCCTAAGATTGGGCAAAAACGCCTGAAATAATCGTAATACAAAAAATGAAAGACAGACATTTTTCTTAATAAAAAAAAATATTTAACAAATTCAATACTTTGTGTTCCCACCCCTAGCCCTTTCTACACATGTTAAACGGTTTTTCATCGATCTAATCAATTTCTGCACGTAGCATTGTGGAATCGCCGCCCACTCCTCCTGTAACGCCGTTTTCAGCTCCTCAATGTCGGATGGTGCAGTATCTCGCTTCCGAACATTCCTCTTCAGGTAGTCCCACATGTGTTCGATTGGGTTGAGGTCCGGGCTAAGAGCTGGCCAGTCCATGACGGGGATGTTGGCCCCGTTCAAGAAATTTTTGGTGACCCGAGCGTTATGACAATGGGCATTGTCTTGCATCAGGAGGAACCCCTCGCCCAAATTCCTAGCGTACGGGACCACATGCACTTCGAGGACTTCAGTGATGTACCTCAAATCAGTCAAACCGCCGCCCCGGCCCCCACCAGGCACGAAAACGAGCTCCGTCCGTCCGCCGTAGGAAATGCCCGCCCAGAACATGACAGAACCTCCGCCATAGGCGACGGTCTCCCTGAAGCAGCATTGCGTATACCGCTCTCCTGGTCTCCGGTAGACACATCCTCTTCTGTCGCAGCCGTCCAAACACATCCTGGACTCGTCAGAGAAAAGAACGGGGGTCCATTGCTCAATGGTCCAGTTCTTGTGTCGCTGAGCAAATATCAGTCGAGCTTCAAGGTGTCTTGGGACTGCTCCCAAGACACCTTGAAGCTCGACTGATATTTGCTTTGGGCCCGGTGGCAGGCCTTTTTGGAGTCAAGTTCGCTTCCTTGAGTCTTCTTCTAACAGTCCATGAGCTGGCAGTCACTCCTCGTACGTCCCGAAGCCGTTGCTGGACTGAAACTCCTGTCAGGTGACGATTTCGGAGAGCGGTAGTAACGATGAATCGATCATCCCTCAATGATGTGCACCTCTGGCGGCCGGTCCCTGGTCTTAGAGCAAAGCTGCTAGTCTCTCGGAACCTCCGATAGACTTTTGAGATGGTAGACTGGCTCACATTCATCCCGGCAGCAACAACACGTTGGCTATCCCCACGTTCCAGCAAAGTGACGATTTGGGCGGCTTCAGCTTCGATGATGTCCATTTTTTTCAGGTACTGTTCACTGGGTAATTAGCGGAGATTTGTACTGGTCAACTTCTGATAAGCGACTGATAGCTCTCCCCTCCCCTACACCCTTTAATGGGTGTTCAATTAGTGACTTCAGCAACGCGTAAATTTCGACCAATCGGGAAAACGTTTATAAACTGAAAAATCCTGAACCGATTTTCATCATTATTAATTTATTTTAAAGCTAAATGTTCAGGAAATATATTTCCATCATTAGAATTCTGAGAAAAAACTTAAACTTCAAGATACGACGGAAAAACTGAAAAATGCGAAGTGATTCCGTTTATTTGCTCTCGAGTGTAGTATACACGGTTGAAAGAAATTTTAAAATCGGACTAGTAGTTCCAGAGATAACCTCATACATACAACCTTACAAATCTGACAGACTTTTCCTCTTTACAGTATAAGTATAGACTATAGAGTATACATAGATTAGCACTTTCACTGACCCCGCTAGGCGAGCGCCTACGCCGTAGACGCATTCCGCTACGAAAAAACAAAAAATAGCGGCCAATCTTACACAAATCAACCTAGTCCCAAACTAAGCAAAGCTTGTACTATGGGTACTAGACGACGATATAGATACTTATATAGATAAACTAGCTTTTGCCCGCGACTTCGTCCGCGTGAACTTTAGTATTAACTTCCATTTGTTATTTCAGCCACTACCGTTAGGTAATAATTCCTAAGATAGCATTCAATGTCTGCAAAATATAGATAATTTACCTGTAGGGCAAGAGTCACCTATAACTGTTCTGCCGTTTTAAGGTGTCTGAGTAGGTAACAATCATCCAAAATTACAGACGTTTGCAATTATATTATGATTATGAGTAGAGGGTGAAAAACTATACCCAATTATGGTTTTCAATACTTATGTGAATGTTGCTCTTGTAAATAAGAGTCATGTACAATTTATTACTATTCTTATACACCATTCAATTTAGTTCAGTTTACACTCTTTGAGGGCTGAATCACGAAAGTGACTACTTCCTAACCAAGTAACCACACCCATGAAGCCCGGTTTTTTTTATGAAAAATGCACTTACTGAATTCGTACCGCTGCGTTCCCTCTTATTAGTCGTAAAAGCGATTATTGTGAACTCGAAATTGGAGCCCCGGCAGAATATAGAAGCCTAGAGCTACTTTCCTCCTTCCAAGTAGCCACCTTGTAACAATTTGAAGCTAGGCGGAAGGCTTTTCTTTTCAACAGAGCCTTGAGTCCCGGCAGATGACCAAAGAGGGAGTAAGATCGATGCAATATCCTTCCATATCTTTCGCACGCACGCACCTCCTAATTCCAAATAATAAAAAGAAAAGCTGCCTTAAACAGCCAGCCTTAGACCTTAAATTTCAAAAGACTGCATAACTTCAGTGGCCTCATGGAATAAATTAAGGAACCACAGAACGCCATTGGCCGTCCAAGGCTGAACCCTGGCAGCGGCCTGAAGGTGGAACCTCTTCTGAAGGTCAAAAAGGCTCAGAAGTGGAACCTCATCACCTCCATCCCAGAAATTTGATTTCAGACCGAAAGCGGACTTCAAAGGTCCACTCAAAATACTGTTGTAAATTTCACTTACCTAAAGTCCTTCAGCTTGTACGAATGGATCAATTGCATTTTAATTGTATGTCCTTTTTGCCTCCGTAGGTATATTGTTAATGACACTTATTGTACCCAGAAACTATTTTAGCTTTTTAATCGACTGCAAAATAGGGAAGACGTTTCAAATTTCTCAAATTGGTTAAAAGTATTTTTTTAAATATTTGTTAACTCCTTCATTTACGAACCGATTCGTACAATTATTTTTTCATTTGAAAGTATATGCTTCCAGATTGGTCCCATTGTTTTCAAAAAGCCCGTTGAATAATGTGATCCATGAGGAATTGAGAGAACTCCTCAATTTTATTGGACATGCGTGTAATGATTTCGTTATTTTCTGTTGTAACTCATGTATGTATGTACTCGAAAACCACAAATTTGGTGAAGTGGAACTGATGATGAAGACCACAGATGACTTATGGAACTCCTCATTGATGTAAAAAGTGCGTGTCACATATTCTGATATGATTCCGTTTAAGTAGCAACTAATGTAGTGAAAAAGCTGATTCCGAGATCCTCGAGGAATCGACGGAATTCTTCAAATATTATTATCAGCCTACATATAGCGATTTGGGTTTTTTCGTTGATAATCAACGTATTTTTCTCGGAAAGCAATTCATGTGGTATAGTGGAAAGGAAATGTGGAAATTATCATTTATGTGGCTTGGCGCAATACAGAATTGAAGTTGGTTAAAACTTTGCATTAGTAAATTATCTTGTATGTTATTGGGCATGTGAGCTAATCAGCTACATTCTAGTCTAGCATACATTGTTAGTTAATTTTCAATTTCAAACAGTTGCGTTGCCTCTTGCTTCAGAAAGAAACTGACTCTTATTTATTCGCTCGCTACCAAACCAATGTTTTCACAGACAACTGAACCTTTCTATCATGAAGTTTCAAAGCGCGTAATACTGTTTAAATTTTTGTCCCACATATAATACAACTAATGCTTAAAATACCAATTTTCAAACTTGATAAATCGTTGATTCATAGCGTGACAGTATTCCATGTGTTCGGCATGCATCCAGTTTAGTTGACCCCTTAATGCATAACAACTATTGATATCTGTCGACGTTGTTATGCTGGTCATTCAATGTTGACAACTTCTGAACTATCCAACCTATTTCATCTGCTTCTTCAAACAACTATTACGGGCTGAGAGGTCAGAATATTTTGTTATATTGCCGCAAGCCCTCTATTATTTTCTCACACAATTATCTACCTAATCGCTAGACTATTATTTCATGGAATGGCGTAAACATTCATATGGACTTGAGTCATTTTGGCTTTAAGATATTGAAACGTTGACTTGTCTTTCATACGTCAAGTTCTGCATATAAGTCGAATTGCTTACGCTATTATACTGCTTATTGTTTGACACTTAAAACCGAAAATGGCGTGCCTTGAAGCAAAAATATTTTGTCTCTATACAAAGTTTAATTCCCTTTTTCGTCCCTAAATGGGATGAAATTTGACATAAATTATAGCTTATGTCCTATTCTGATATATAAGGTACATAACTGGAATTTTTTATAAAGATTCGTCCAGTAGTTTTTGAGATTTATCGGAACGTACATCCATCCATCCATCCATCCATCCAAACTTTCGCACTTATAATATTAGTAGGATAAATACTTAAATACATAAAAAACACATCCATGACTCAGGAACAAATATTCGTGCTCGTCACACAAATAAATGTCCTTACCGGGATTCGAACCCAGGACCTCTTGCTTCGTAGACAGGGTCACTACCAACTAGGCTAAAGCGGTCGTCAAAAAACACGGGATCGGCTACGAACGTAGCGCGTCGCTCGATTCGCGGCAGTGAATGGGTTAGTATAGTGATCAGTGATCACTGCCAACCTTCGTAGCGCTACGCGTGCTAAGTTAACCCATTCATGGCTAATGACTCTACGTGCGATTTCTACTACAATGCTGCGTAGCACACGTCTCATTGCTTAGCCTCGAATGTGTAAGCCGACTGGCGGAGTTTTGGCTCTACTAAATAAATTAATTGTTTATGGCTAATATATGTCTGAATGGACATTGGCCATACTTTTATCCTGCGGCTCTGCTTGAAAAGTTTGTGGCATTGTAGCTATGTATGTTTGTATGTAAGAGGCAATGTCCAGAACCTCTTATCCGATTTTAAAAATTATTTGAACTGCGTATAGAATGGACTTTCTATACGAGAGTCAAGTGTTTTAACTAAATGGTGCTTAGATTCGATATATAGGTATACATTGAAGAAGAAGAAGAAGAAAATAATTTATTTCAGTATACGTTATACAATTACACAATTATAAAAAGAAGATTACAGTTAACCTATAATGAAAAAGGTGAACACTCAGCATAATGCCAGGAGCTACTAGAGTACCCGACGCTGGTCTTCCGTGAACACCATAGGGAGCGCAGTTGCGCGTAGCTCCTATTAGAATCTGCTACTTACAAACAGTTTATTATCTTATCATTCACCAAGTGGAATAACTACAACTTAGAAAAGATAAAAAACCCCCCACATTTTCATTACAAAGTTCAATATCTCAAAAACGGCTGAACCGATTCTGTTGAAACGTAGCTAAGAACGATTAATGGTTCTTAGCTACGTTTCAACAGAATCGATCATCACGTCAGCTTTTGGATAAAAAAAAACTCATTCAAATCGGTCCATTCGTTTAGGAGCTACAATGCCACAGACAGAAACACAGACACGTCAACTTATAAATGCACAAGATATCCCACTGGGTCGAAGTGAATCCGAAAGGTACCTCACCTAGATAAGATAAGATGCATAACGGGGTAAGTCATTTTGCAAAAAGCTTCTTCGCAGCATGTTCTTCTGACATGCAAAGTTACGGATCCGCTTATAGTTATGTGCATGTAGCTTTCGACAAGAGGTGGTGTGTCGGACAAAGTAGATGTAAGACATGCATAGCATAAATAAGTTTCTGTCAAAAATTTCATTTTTGGTACAGTCGTCTACAAAGAGATGTATCCATACATACCCACACATACACTTATACATAGACTTTACTACCATAGTAATAAGGTATACATACATACCGCTAATAATAAGCATAAAAAATAAAATCATATGTAGATTGTACACATAATATAGATACCAAAACATAATTATAAAGAGTGTATATTCGCCAACAAACTGTTATGCAGTTTGGCGAAGATTTAGATTAAGTTTATCGTAATTTTTGTAGAGTAAGAAATAAATTAAAAAAAAAAAAATGTAACATAAAAAACATACCTACTTATCTTTGTAGTCGACTGTACCAGCTTTTATTGCCGACTGTACTTTTCTGTATACCGTTATTAACTACTAATTGAGACGATTCTAAGGCGCCCAAACTCAACGGAGTTACGTCGGTTAAGTACCGAATTCTCATATTTATGATTTTTATGAATGTCGACAAACTACCACCGGTTCGGAAAGAAATCCTCTGCCTCGAGTAGAACCGGCGTAAAAAACTCGGCGAGGTATCATTTTTTCAAAACAGTTTATATATAATTTCAGTATCAGAGTATTATATAATTTACTTTTCAAAACAAAGTTTTAACCGACTTCAAATCAGTAGCCAAATTGCTTCAAGTTTGCCCATACAATTTGAAAAGTTTACTGGATTTTGGCGACAAATCTGGAAGTATATGCTTCTAAACAAAGAAAAAAATTGTCAAATCGGTTCATAAATTACCAAGTTATCGCGTAACAAACACACATAAAAAAAATAAAAAAACAGACGAATTGACCTCCTCCTTTTTTGAAGTCGGTTAAAAATTACATTGCTACAGTAGAAACCCTATTTATTTGTTTTGCGATAGTTTTCTAGTGCAGGACTTTATCACAGCCAAATATCCCCACACAATGATCGTTTATCGTTTAATATGCTATTGAAATAAGTGTCTGTTTTACGACATTAAGTATTGAATTTAGAGTCAGTAAGTTTGGTAATGTGTTTTGGAATTTTATAGTAGAATTTTATACAATTTCCCAAGAACGAGCGGGGCTTGGAGTCGGAAGCGTCTATAGGCTACCGTGTCCGGGAAGAAGTTATATATGATGTATAATAATAAGTCACACCACTTTTCCTCGAACTTGGCCGAACACACTGCCTTACCTTATATGCAACTTATAAGAGGAAGGTAAATCTTTCGTAGTTAAGACTTGCCAGAAAAAAACTTTTGGATATGTTGGGTAGTTATTTAACTTCTTAGTAGCGGTGGAAATGTTGTAGCTAGACTGTCACGCAATACGCTTACTTTAAATTGTAGAACTAATAAATTAAAGTATAGCAAGATGATTTGTGTTCAACAGTTCAGTTTCGGTTTTTAACAGTGCAATAATGTACGTAGCTCGTTCTGTGACTGTTGGAAAGCCAGGCTGTTGAAAGTCCGTTAAGATTTTATTCGTTTTATTGTATTTAGCGAAAGATTTCGTAGCCCCCATTAATATTTTAGAGGTTTTTTAGGAATAAGTACCTTACTTCAGTCTGGTAAGTACTTGAGAGTAAATTAATTCATTGCCATCGCCGACCCGAAAATATCCTCGTAATCCTCATGGGCCTACTGAAAGGACTTATTCTCTTAAAGGAATTCAAACCATTTTGGGTTGGAATAGAGTTGCATTTGTTTTGTTTTGGTCTTTTTTGAAACAAACGAAATTCAACTGTATTTCTTACGTTAGTTGATTCAAATTTCAATGTCAGTTTGTGTCGTATGGTGGGCCTTTTAGGAGGATATAGCTACGGGAAAGCACTGCTACGAGCTACGGCGTAGCAGTAGTGTTGTTTAGCAGTGAAAAGGCGATTTCCACCAACTTACGATTACATGCACTGAACTCAACGATTTTTTTTGTTCTCAATAACAACTTAATGGTAAGTACATATTTTCTTGCTTCGCCAAACTGTGGCCAGTTTGTCGTCGAATGTGCGCTCTTTTCTAAAAGTTAAACATTGTTGTGTTATACCTTACTTACTAAATTACACCCTTTGTCTCCCAACGACTCACATGTGAGTCGGCAGCCAGGTCCCACATGTGGGTCATTTTTATTACCCTGGAATCCCAATGACCCACATGTGGGTCATGATTTTTTTTTTAATTTGATCCTTATATACAAAATACACCAGGGTTCATTATCGAGGTCTGACTGCTGGACCAATGGGACCACACATGCCGACATACATGTAAGTCGTTGGGATACCAGGCCTTCGATCACCGGATCGCTGGAATACAATGGGTTAATATACTAACACTGAACTTATTTCGGTGGTACCTTAGCGGACGCACAGTCCCTCCGCGTAGCGTACGTGTAATATGTTGTCTCAAAAAGGTTGTTGGATTTTTTTGCGGTACATGCACTCACCTCAACAATCTCGGTGGTACCGTAGCGGACGCACAGCCCCTTCGGGTAGCGGACGTATATGACGACGAGAGGGGAAGGCGGCCGGCCGTGCGTGTCGCAGAGCAGGTTGTCGCACGAGAGCGTTAGCTCGCATAGAGGCACCTCGTTCATGTCTGAGAACAAATTAACTGTGTGAGAATGTATACATAGGCAGAGCCTCGTAATACCCAGTATAAACTGTTTACGGGTTCAAATCCACCAAACATTTAACTGATTCAGCCTGATTTTGTTGAGGCGCTTCCTTAAGGAAGCAATCTGTGCCTTGATGTTGAAGGCGCCATTTGTATCACCTTCAGCCATTTAAACACTTAACAGTGACAATTCCTCTCTGCAGCCTACAAGTCGCTATATCGCCGTGTTGCGTGATCTCATTGAGGCGAACCCTCAAGGGAGCTATATGGACCAATGTTTTCCTAAAAAGTCATTTAAGCGCTTACCAGTGACAATTCCTCTCTGCAGCCTACAAGTCGCTATATCGCCGTGTTGCATGATCTCAGTGAGGCGAACCCTCAAGGGAGCTATATGGACCAATGTTTTCCTAAAAAGTCATTTAAACACTTAACAGTGACAATTCCTCTCTGCAGCCTACAAGTTGCTATATCGCCGTGTTGCATGATCTCGGTGAGGCGAACCCTCAAGGGAGCTATATGGACCAATGTTTTCCTAAAAAGTCATTTAAGCGCTTACCAGTGACAATTCCTCTCTGCAGCCTATAAGTCGCAATGTCCACGTGCGGCCTGATTTTGTTGAGGCGCTCTTTCAAGGAAGCAATCTGCGCCTTGATGTTGTCGTAAGGCGCCATTTGTATCGCCTTCAGCCATAGGGTGCGCTCCGACTCATGGTGCGTCGCCATGCGGTAGCTCACGCCGTTGTCCCACACTGAAAAGGAAGGGAGAATGAGATTAACCGTCCAATGGTGGTAAAATTTAAGAAATTGATCTAATATTAAATATTCTAGCCATCGTTCTCCAAGCGTTTTCGCGGTAGTGCTCAAGTCTTCTTTTATTGTTAACGTTGGGGAAATGAATTTACATATTCCGTCGTCTCCTGCCTGGACGGGTATGACAGACTAACCGAAGCTATGAACCTGTGGACTACCGTCTAAAACAACGAACGAGGTTGGGCTCCGCCTTGAAAGCGGGCGCTGCAGCGCTCTTGGCATTCAACTGCGTACGTCCCGGCGGGTGGCCCACAGTGTAACAGGCCGCAGACATTACGAGGCACCTTCGTCCTGTGAAAACTTTCCCTACCTGCAAGGACGGAAGGACTTTCACAACGATGCAAGACTGCAACCATGCAAGGAGTCGGAGCAAGCCCTGGCTTGCTCTAACTCCCTGCATGGTTCCTGTAAGGCAGCGCCTGGCTCTGCCTCCAGCCCTTCGCCGATGAAGCGGATCCGCGAGAGGGTCGTTCTCACGCGCCCGTTCCGCAGCCTCCTTTTGCGACATTACGTCGTCAGAGAAGGCCATCGCGCTCCATGCCTACTCGCTGTCGAGCTCTAAAGGGTCTGGTTAGGCAGCTAATTTCAAGATTTGGCGTAAGTGACTGCCGTGTGACCTTCCAACCCAAAGGAACCACTAGAACTTGTTGGGATTAGACCGGTATTCTTAACATCTACTGTTGAATATCAAATGTTTTTATACAGTTTTTTTTAAACAGTGGTATGAGCCTGCTTATGAACCCAGGACCAATTTGAAAGTCGCATGCCTTAACACTCGGCTAATGTAGCTCTCCCTCTAATACTATACAGAGGAAGTCTGTGAGGTTGTCAGTTTGTGATGTGATGTTGCAGTATTTTATTGAATGTCCATCTCGAAGTATAAACTGGTGAAAGAATAACAAACTTACAAACTCTTTATTTTTTTTACTAGCTTTATTCCCGGTTGTGCCCCTGAAGGAGCCCGGGGTCCGGTTTGACACCTAATCCCAAGATTTGGCATAGGCACTAGATTTACGAAAGCGACTGCCATCTGAACTTCCAACCCAGAGGGAAAACTAGACCTTATTGGGATTAGACCGGTTTCCTCACGATGTTTTCCTTCACCGAATAGCTAACGGTAAATATTCCGTACATAAGTTCCGAAAAACTCATTGGTACGAGCCGGGATTCGAACTTACGACCGCCGCTTGACAGCCGTATGCCTGAACTACTAGGCTACCGTAGCTCTTTATTATTAGTCTAAAAAATACCCTGCGTAAACGTTGGGAAGATAATAAAAAAAATTACAAAGAAACTTTCAAAGGAAACTATTTCAATTGTACATTTCCAGAAATTATTAATGAGACTTTTATATTTAGTCCGCACTGTTGCAACTAAATATTACTAAGATTCTGTCAAAAATTTCTTTTTTGGTACAAGCTTTTATTGCCGTCTGTACTTTTCTGTATACCGTCATACTACTAATTGAGATGATTCAAACGAGCCCTAACTCAACGAGGTTACGTCGGTTAAGTACTGAATTCCCATGGCCACCTTCATCATCAGATCAGCTCGATGGTACCATAATATTGAATTGTCATCCAAACTATACCTTTACCCAAAATTTTAGCTCAATCGGTTGAAGATGTCTGCTTCATAATTGACTTGCAAGTTTACACCTGAACAAACATAACTACAACATACATTGCAAGTTATTAGAAAGCTTGTAAAAAGAGATCTTACAAAAGAAAGTTGTCCACTGCAATTTCTTCGAGGAATTCAATAAGAACTCTTATAAAAAACATCTTACTTCACGTTCAAGAGTCCGGAATAAATTATAACTCGTATGTACTTGTTAACATTTCCTGGAAAACGATAGCTTGCAGTTAATATAGAAATTCAACTCTAGGTATCAGGATTTCTTAAGAAATACGAGTACGTACGGAATATTATACCTATGAAGACGTTGAAGTTAAATCTGATGCTATCAATGCGAACACGATAAAAACATTTTATTTATACCATTTTATCAACAATACCTCAGCCCAACTCTTCAGGAGAATTGGCTCCTTCATGTGTTCTGTATGAGCTTAGTCACAGTTTAAGTATCTGGGGCATGTTGAGACTTCTGACCTTAAGGACGATACAGACATTGAGCGGGAACGGAGAGCATTGTCTGTTAGAGCTAATATGATCGCTCGTAGGTTTGCTGGATGCTCGAAACAGGTCAAGGTAACCCTCTTTAAGGCCTTCTGCACGTCCTTATACACATGCGGCCTGTGGGCAAACTATACTCGTACGCAATACAATGTTCTTCGTGTCCAGTTCAATAACGCTTTCAGGGTGCTGATGGGGCTGCCCCGATATTGCAGTGCGTCAGGTATGTTCGCGGAGGCGCGGGTGGATTGCTTCCACGCGACTATACGCGATGTGCATCCCTGGTGCGCAGGGTACGGGCCAGTGCCAACAGCATCCTGAAAATGATCGCTAAGCGGATGGACTGTGTACCTAAACCACTGCTGCATGATACACACAAACACAAATGTTAATTGTAATAATTGAACTATATGATATTGAATTAAATTAAAAATTAGACAGCCTTTAAATTATGAATATGAATTAGTTTCTTAAATATATGATAGCTGATAATAATAATAATAGTACTGAAATATTTTTTTACGATTTCTTTAATTGAATGTTATGTGCAGGGACTGCATAACCGAAAAATACCGGTATTCTATTTTAACGGTACGACGTCATATCGGTTGTCATATAGCGGTTTCGGTAGGGGAACCTTTATATTTCGTACCGATATATCGACTTTGGCCTGGCGTTATTGCCAAACCGCCGGCAAAGGCACTGCCGTTTTGTCTTTTTGTCTTTAAATGTTTAGTAGCCAATGCTTCCTCTGTAGAGTACCACCTCGCTTACATTTCTTGATAACCTTTATAATACAGGTATTATAAAGGTTACGGTATCATTTAAAATTGATACCGTTAAGTTCGCGCGGCGCGCATAACCTTTACTACATAACGGTACCGTAATGGAATACCGGTTTCATACCGGTATAACCGTAACCGAAATCAGTCCCTGGTTATGTGTATGTATTACTGTGTTATTAAATTTTTATAATCATTACTAATATTAGCTTAAGTACCTACTAACAACAATGATCCTAGTTGATCCATTAATAAATGAATTTATTATTATTATATTTAGTGATCCTCCCTGGCTGTACATAGTCCTTCGACTAGTTATAGTGAACCTGGCGATAGTCAACGTACCTATCTGAAAGGGCCAATGCCCGTTCTCGTCTGGGGGCAGCAGTTTGACCTGGTGGTGGCCTAGGACGATGAGCCCCATCGGCTCGTACCACGGCTCTGGACCCTTCAAGTGGAACAGCAGATTCCCGCGCAGGCGGAACCATCGCAGAGTACACCCTGTGGACAAAAGAATACAGGTGATTTATTTTTTATTTTTTTATGGCACAGAGGAGAGGTAGGATCGGGACGTCGTTCAGCTCCAGGGTGACTAATCACTATACACCAGAGCTGTGCAAGGTAGCAGAGCGGTATGCCAAGAAAAAACCGGACAAGTGTGAGTCGGACTCGCCCACCGAGGGTTCCGTACAAAATTACAAATGTATAGTTTTCAGATGTTTCCCTGTACTTGTAGTATAAGAGGATATTACTTGCCAAATTTCAATGTTCTAGGTCAACAGAAAGTACCCTATAAATTTTGATTCCCTTGAGTGTCGAAATATACGTTTTTTTGCGGCATAAACGACCCACAGTGTTTTATAGAAGCCGAAAAAGTGACATCCCCGTTTTATTACAAATTACTGTAGCTTAGATCATTACAAATGCGAGACTAAAACTCCCGCGTTACTAACATGCGTAGTTTTTAAGAAATATTTTTTTGAAAATCTTGTTTCTGACACCCGGATATTACGAAATACATTTATATATTGCAAATTATTTAATAAACTTTACTGTTGTTCAAAATGTTGGATAATCCCTTCAAAGATATACATTTAGAGGCAATTACGAATTACGACCTCTCTAGGTACATTTGTTACAAAGATATTAATGATTTTATAGATGTATAAAATTTTAATTGACTGTAGATTAAATGTTCCATAAAATTAGGACTTGTAAAAAATAGGGTAGATAGAAGACATAATAGTGAAGCTGTCATTCAAATATCGCGTCCTACTACGGCGGAACATGGAAGAAAAAAAATAAAAACCAAAATCATTAATATCTTTGTAACAAATGTACCTAGAGAGGTCGTAATTGCCTCTAAATGTATGTCTTTGAAGGGTTTATCCAACACTTTAAACAACTTATAAGTTTAATGAATAATTTGCAATATATAAATGTATTTCGTAATATCCGGGTGTCAGAAACAAGGTTTCAAAAAAATATTTCTCAAAAACTACGCATGTTAGAAACGCGGGAGTTTTAGTCTCGCATTTGTAATGATCTAAGCTACAGTAATTTGTAATAAAACGGGGATGTAACTTTTTCGGCTTCTATAAAACACTGTGCGACCGTATCTTTTTTTTACGTCGACTTATAACTCTTATAAGTTTGATTTTTTCACATATTTAAGAGACTGTAGACCTGAGTATATGGTTTTAATTTCAACTCGATACCAGGACGCGTTCCCGAGATAAAGCGTATTGACAGACAGACATACAGACAGACGGACAACAAAGTGATCCTATAAGGGATCCACTTTTACCTTTTGAGGTACGGAACCCTAAAAATCAACAACATGAACAGATTGGTGATGCTAGTGGTGGTATTTTTCACTCCATTTAGTATGTGTTTAACGTGAATACCGTGCACCCCACCCCGCTGCACGCCCAACTCAAGACAGACAAACTTAGGAAGACAGTCTAAGAACTCGATGAACAAGCTCCTAATATACGAATGTAATCAGTATATTATAATTATTTATTACAGAGAGACGGGCATTCACATTGCACTATTTGCACTTAGAACCGATGGCCATTGGGGCGGAAAGGTACTCTGGTGGCGACCACGTACCGGCAGGCGCGGCGTGGGTAGACGCCCCACAAGGTGGACTGATGACCTGGTAAAGGTCGCGGGAGTCCGCTGGATGCGGGTGGCTCAGCACCGGTCATTGTCACACACTTTGGAGGCCTATGTCCAGTAGTGGACGTCTTTCGGCTGATATGATGATGATAATTATTAACTACAGAGAGGCATTCCCCCAAAGACCACTAATTAAACTAGTCAAAATATTCAACATACCTATGGCTGCAACATGTGTGAACCCCACGAACTCTCAGTGCGAATTGCAATAGAATGTTTTCACAAGGATACATCATCTACACCTTTTTTTAACAGAAGGTTAACCTGTACCTATCAACGACAAATATGTCTACAAGTTTGCACCTTATTCCTTTGTAATAGGGCGAAAAATGTATATATACATATGACGTCAATTGTATTTTTCTCTACACATAAGACCTTTTTGAATAGTATTGGTAGAGTTTGAATAGTAAGCGTTTTATACCCGCCATTTGACACTACTGCGCTACAGTTGTTTAAGTATTTATTTTAGACCTTAAATGTATGATTTAAGATGCAAAATGGATTGTTTCTAGTTGCGCTAAGAGCTCGGTGTCATGTAACTTGTTTTTCTATCTTTATTACGTTTTAAAACTATTATTTCGATCTAGGAATAATAATATAGACTTGCATCGTTTTTGGGCCATTCTACTTTTTGGTATGTAAAGTACCTAGTACGTCTATTTATTTATATATCGTATGGCGGTTACACACTGCTTTATGTATTCGTTCCGATGTCGCTGATAGAGTTCCAGAGTGCGCTGCGAGGTTCAGAAGGAACAGTGCAGCTGCCGAGTTTGAGTACGTCTATTTAACAGACAGTTTTTTTTTATACAACGACGGTGGCAAATAAGCTTACGGCCTGCCTGATGTTAAGCTGGTACCGTCGCGTATGGACACTTGTGACTCCAAAAGAATCACAAGCGCGTTGCCGACCCTTTATTCACTTGAGGATTCGCTGTGTTGGCAGATAGAGACATGCAGGTCCCTCACTCCCAGAACACAGCGCACCCTAGGGAGCTCTGGCGACCTTACTCATCACCAGGAACACAACACCACATACTTCATAGCATGCAATAATATAGCAACACTACAAAGCAGTGGTACTATTATGGCTGCGGTCTTCTATAAGGTGGAGGTACTTCCCCAGTTGGGCTGCTCCACATACGAGCTGACATTCGGCTGTGCCCTACCTCTCTTATCAACCAGTATGATCTATAGATACTAATATTATACCTAAAGCGGAAAGGTCTGTCGGGTTGTAAGTTTCTTTGTAGCGCATTATCAGTATCACATACTCATAGTCCGTAAGCCCGCTCAAAATCCACCTACGTCTCATGACAACACGATAAAATGCTTGGCACACGGTCGAGAAAGTTGTGCTGAGCAAGAATCAGAAGATTGTCGCACCTAAAACTGACCGAAAGTTTGAAAAATCCTTCATTTCTGGTCAAAACTTTAATATTTACGTCATGTGACAACAGTACGAGACATATGTGGCATCATTTAGCCCTTTAATCGTAGACAGAGCAAACTTTCTCTACTGTGTGGCATGCATTCTATAGTGTTGTCATGAGACGTATGTGTATTCGGAGATAAATATGTTGTTCAAGCTCCATAAGTAATCCATGACCTGATGGCCATTAGACACAGAATTGAAAACCTCAGTTCTTCTTTGAAGTCGGTTTATAAAAGTTTGTAAATATTTGCTCCTATCCACTCCATCAAGCCAATTACTAAACTAAATCATATTCCGAGGACCTAAGGTTCAAAATGTGTACATATTATTTATTAGTTGTGACTTGATTCAGAAAGGTCAATAAAGGGGAAGCCAGTATGACATTTACAAAATTTATAGTGCATAGCAAATACCATTAATAATGTACAGGCATAACATAGTCAGGTAAAAATGCCTTGTGGCTTATGCACACCGCGTTTTTAACCCCCGACGGAAAAAGAGGGGTGTTATAAGTATGACGTGTCTGTGTGTCTGTCTGTCTCTCTGTGTGTGTGTGTGTGTCTGTGGCATCGTAGCTCCTAAACGAATTGACCTATTTGAATGCGGTTTTTATCCGAAAGCTGACGTGATCGAGGTGGTTTTTAGCTACGTTTCAACAAAATCGGTTCAGCCGTTATTGAGATATTGAACTTTGAAATGAAAATGTCGGGGGCTTTCAACTTTTATTAGTTGTAGTTATTTAAACGCGCCGTCGTTTAGGATCATTTGTTTTAAACTGTCAGTAATCTTATGTTACATACATTGATTTAGTATAAGGACCGTACCGGAAAGAAAGTAGACAACTTTAGGCATCTCTAAAAACTGGTAGGTACATAAAATCGGCATATTTTTTTCTTAAATAACGAACTATATCCTTTTCTTTTAATTGCAACAAAAGCAATTACTACTTTTGTCAAACTGTCAACATGGGGCGAATTAGCTTACACGTTCGTAAAAATATTTTGGACGATTGGTGCAAAATAAAAGGTATGACGATTAGAAAACTGGTTAAAAAGTAGGTACGAGTTGAGTCCCGCGGGCGTGCACAAGATAATAAATAAATTTGGTGACTTCTGTACTCTCCAAGATTTGCCTAAATCTGGAAGAAAACCGGGGACAACCGACTTGGCATGAGAAAAGAAAGTCGTAAGAATGTTTAAACAAAATCCGCCCTTTCAATTCGAGATGCGGCAAAAAGAGCCAAAACTTCTTCGGCTATGATACAAAGAATCAAACTAAGATGCAACCTAAAGACCTTTAAAAAACTAAAACAACCAAAACGAGATGAAAATCAAACAATAGCTGTCAGAAAAATCAGTGCGTTATAATGGATGACGATACCTATTGCAAAGTGGACTTTAAAGCCTTACCAGGACCTCAATTTATTACGGTGCCGGCTTATAGAAGGTTACTCGAAAACATAAGGCCATCAACATCGAGAAATTTGGCAAAAAAGTATTAGTGTGGCAAGCGATTTTTCAATGCGGTATGCGATCGCAATACTTCTTTACTACAGGGACTTTGAACGCTACGGTACACAGTGACGAGTGCTTACAGAAAAGATTACTACCACTAATAAAGAAGCACAAGAGTAGCACTTTATTTTGGCCATACTTGGCTTCTTGTCATTACTCTAAAACAACAAAGGAATGGTATAAAGCCGATAAGGTAGAAGTAGTGGATAAGGAGATGATTCCTCCCAATTGCCCAGAAGTTCACCCAATTGAGCGATATTGGTCTATCATGAAACGACACCTCTAAAAAAACGTCCAAGCTGCCATCTCAGTTGAAAACTTTTAGTGGAACAGGGCATCATCAAATGTGTTAAAAGTGATCGTCCAGAATTGAATGAGACACATCAAAAAGAAAGTTAGGTTGCAGGCAAAATATATAAAATACGACGAATTCATTCAAAACAGTTCTTTATAAAGACCTTATTTTTCAGTTTGTTTTTGTTTCATTATCAGTTTTCACACAGAATAAAAATAATATCTACGAACTAAAAGCCCGAAATTCTCTCAGGGACAAATTTAAGGAGGCAAATATTCTTACTGTAGCATGCCAATACATTCTTGAGAATATTATGTATGTGCGGAAAAACCTTCAGGACTTCAAACTCAACAGTGATATCCACGACTACAACACCAGAAGTAAAAACAAGATCGCAGTGCAGTACAGCGTCTCCGCAAGGTTAGCACGTCGTTCGTGGGGAACTGTATACGTTTTTACAATAAAATACCTACCGAAATTGTTAATTTGCCGTTAAGTAAATTTAAGTCTCATATAAAAAAATATTTGCTAAGCAAGGCGTATTATAATGTCAACGATTTCATAAACGACAAAAATGCCTTTAAGCCAGTAGCAGTCAAATTCTATTAGGATTAATATACCTTCGAGTATGATTGTCTTGGCGTATTACCTTTGTAATTATTATAAGTACCGGAAATAGCTGTTCCGTTTTATGTAACATGAGAGCACGTAAAGCTTTTTCTCGCCGAACAAGTCGCTTTAATCTTTGCTATTATCAATGTCCAGTGTGGCTTGAATATGTCATGCTCGCTTAAAGGGCTTTGCTTACGGTGGCGTCGTTGATCGGGTCGCCACCTTCCCTAACATATGGTTGAGGGAGGCGATGGCTGAGATATGCGTCATACTCGTGATCGGGTGCTGTTTGTGGAGTCCGGTCTGTTCATGCTTGCAAGGGCATAGTAACTACCTAAATACTAGTGTTATTATCATTATTTTGACGAGAGACATCATTCTGTTCTTGACACGTTTTATTGTTATTGACCCTGTACATCTCTGACAATATTACATTAATGATCCTTTTTTTCTGTTTTAACGCTTAGAGACAGTATACATCTCTATAAGAACATTAGAATAATTATTAATTGTATTTGGATGCTCAGAGACATTATACATCTCTGGGGTACTAAATTAATATCATAAACTTATTGTTAATTCTGATACAGACCTTATATCGAATGTATTTGATAATATTTTACAATTTTGGATTTTTTTAGTTTTCATTTAGTGACATTTAGTTTGTTAACCATTTAGGTACTAATTGGTTAAAATCTGCAATTTTAAAATGATTATTGTGTAAGATTATTAATATTATATTGTAGAATACCATTTGACATGTAAAAGTGCCCTTGTGGCCTATTTGCAGAATAAATAATTGATTTTGATGATTTGATTTTGAATACCATTTTGAAGTTGTCTACTTTCTTTCCGGTACGGTCCTTATGTAACTATATACACAATCAGCCGAAAAAAATGGCCGTCCAAAAGAACCGGCTGATGGAATTGGCCGGCTCTTTCGCGTTTAGTCTGGTTTCGACCGTGATACTGGTTGGTTGTCAGATATGTCTAAATGTTCAGTCAAAAACTGCGTAAATTGAATACCAACAAAAAAACAAGAAACAAAAAATTGGGTTTTTTTTAAGTAAGTTCTCTTGATAACGTAACGAAATTTGTGTAAACTCGTTGTAATTGAATAGTTTTAAACATGTTTTAAATAATTAGTTTTGTTAGGTCAAATGGCATACGCCGCGGAACATAAATCTAAGGAGTCCGTATTAGATATTTTTTTTATGACGTCGTTACACAGATGTATGAATATAAGGAGATCGGACATGGCGGCCGATTTGTATAGAGTGAGCCTGTCGCAAGTACATTAACCCACACAACGCCCAAGTAATTGACAATACAAAGCACGCACACATCTAAAACACACACACTTATTTGACAATAAACGCGCATCATATCGGGCATTTTGGGAAAAAACGTAATATTCTCTGCTCGCAGCACGCGTGCACAGTATGGCAGTGTATGCCCATTGAGCATACAGCTGCGACACGGCCGCCGGCGGCTTGTCCTCTCTCTAGTATTCTATGCTCAGTAGCCCTAGTATAAGTTTTATCGTTACAATACGTTTTCGAACGCGTTAGCGTTTAGTTTCAATTTGTATGACAACGCGTAGTTCCTAATAGTAACCACCAGAGGCGCTGTTCGCATTGCCATACATATTGAAACTAAACGCAAACGCGTTCGAAAAGGTATTGTATCGTTAAAACTTATACTAGAGCCTCTGAGCGTCGTTACCTACGTTATATGGTTTTCATTTTGAGATTTCCAAGAAATCCTCAGCGACGTACAAAATGGGCTGCAGTCATAGCACGCAACAGTCGAGACGATTTATTTAAAACCAAATGAAATAAAAATAAAAAGTCATCTTCAGTAACACTCATCTGTGAGCTGTAGGTAAATTTGCGACACGACATAAAATAAATGTATATAGATCATTAAAACATATTACATTAAGGAAACACCCGTTTAGCGGACATGATAGTAAAACAGAAAAGAAAAACAATAAAGAACTTTCTATTCTAACCGCGCGTCGTTTGTTCGACTCATTTTCCTGCTTCGAATATATAAACGACAAAAATTGGATTGAACATACTTACTTTAGAAACAAAGTTTAAACCGACTTCAATTCAGTACTTCGCCAAGCCACATAGGTACATGAAAATTTCCACAGTTCCTTTCCAATTTACCACATGAACTGCTTTCCGAGAGCAAATGCCTTGATTATCACAGAAAAAACCCAAGTCGCTATATGTGGGCTGATAATATTTGAGGAGTTATGTTGATTCCTCAATGATCTCAGAATTGACACTTCATTAGTTGCTACTTCAACGGAATTATGTCAGAATCTTTGACATACTTTACATCTTTGAGGGTTCCATAAGTCATCTGTGGTCTTCATCATCAGTTCCATTTAACCAAAATTGCGATTTCCGAGGGTAAAAATACAAATTATAATAGAAAATACCAAAATCACTACACGCGTGCCTATAAAATTTGAGGGTTGCCCTCAATTTCCCTGGGATCCCATCATCAGATCCTAAATTCGTGACAATGGGAGTATACCCTTTCTAATAAAAATAGAATTTTGGAAATCGGTCCACAATTGACGGAGAAATCGGCGAACATAGGTATATAAAAAAAATACATACAGTGGAACATATAACCTCCTCCTTTGTTGAAGTCGGTTAAAAACTGCCACACCTGTCATGAACGTTAGTCCATTTCTTTCCATTACATATTTTAATTTCAATTTTTTGCAATAATTTGTCAGGCAAAATAGCATTAATTTACTATAATATAATTGTATAATCCAACATCATTTGGAAATTTGAAACTGTTTATTCACTACTTGTAAAATAAAGAAACCTGATTTATTTGTGATATTGGTCTTTCTGTTTAAATACCTACATAAAATATTGTTAAAATAATTTTATAACGGAGTCGCCATTCATTCGCTATTTAGTTTTGACGTGAGCAGTTAAGTCACATTATGATAAAATTTCAATAAACTAAAAAGTATTTTATCTGTTGATCTACTAATATGGTGCTTATATATGCTAAAAAACTGAGTTCTTTTTTTTATGAAACATATATCTTAATGCAGGTTATAAGTTAACGCTATTAGCAACTACTGAAATATAGCTAGAGTTGTCATTTTGGGGCATATTTCTTAATATTTTTGTTTAATGGGTTAAGGAAGGAGACTAGCGGACACCTGCCGTGACAATCAGTCTCAAAATTGTATAAAGGCAGGCGGTGACTCGCCAACTCGCTAAGTGGGCCCCACAAAACAGTCGCACGCACAGTGCGACAAAGGAGCAACACGTCTGAGCGGCTGTGAGGTTGTCGAGAGATGAGTCTGCGGTTCGCCAGATTCCGGTAATCCGTTCAAGGGCCGCAGGCGTTATGAGTGTTATGACATTTTACACTTCCAACCTGGAGCATAGATTCCGCTCTTGCGACTCCACTCTGGCCGGCCGGCTAAGGCAAGCACAGAGGCGAGGGCCAGATCACTCGGGCCCTCTTATTATTATAGTAAACGCGCCGAGAATATTATGTTGTGACGTCATAGCATAAGCCAGTTTAATATACAGGGTGCTCCCGGGAATTTCCGTTAGATTTGGCATAGTGCAGAGTACATTCACAGAAACAAATTAGCATAATTATTTTTGGAAAATAAAAAACATATTTTTTTTCGATTTTTGTACAAAACAATTTAATGTAGCATTAATGGATGGCCTTGAAACACATTAAATAAAAAATATGTATGAAAAAAAATATGTAGGTACGTCGACGCCAAAAATATGTTTACACTTTTGCACCTTATTCCATTGTAATAAGGCAAAAACTGTAAACATATTTTTGGAGTCGACTGTTATATCGACCGAACTCGCTTTGTAAACCTTCTTCGTTTATAGGAGTCTTACAAAATGTAAAGGCTCTGAACTGTGACGTCATATATGTCACAGTTAAGAGCCATTTACACTGGTTAAATCTGCAAAACTGATTAAATTAAACATTGAATAGGTATCTTGAAAACAGTAGGAGTTAAGATACTACTGTCTTGGAGAAATGAACTTTATTTGATCTAAACTATGCCCCTTTGCAATTAACGGAAATTCCCGGGAACACGTTGTAGAGCGTTTTCGGGGTGTGCCGGCGCGTACAGATTTTAAATGCATATAACATCAGAAAAATAAATCATAAGAAAGTTTTAGTGCTACAGTTGTTTTAATGCTGTATTATACTTTTGATTTTCGTATTAAAATAAAAAGATGCAAGTTCCCTATTGGATAAGCGGTTCCGGATATACGTACGTAACACAGATATACATACGTAAGAAAACTAAGATATCAAATATAGTTTAACACAGAAGTGGAGATGGGCAGGCCATTTAGCTCGATATAAAGATGGACCCTCCATAAAATGGCGGGGTCCAGCTGGAAAAAGAAATGTGGGAAGACAAAGAAAAAGATAGGTTGATGACATCGATGTTATAACAGTCGATACAATTATCCAACATGGTACACTCCTGAAATAATTAAAACAATAAAGGATAAATACTTCAATTTGAAAAAATACAAGCAATTAGGCTTAGAATTCAATAAAGAATTTTTTAAATACTATAGGGGACGCGCGAAAACCTTAATTGAATTTGCCTATAGAGATTACATTCGTAGCATTGAACGAAATATATGTAACGAACCAGCAAAATTCTGGGATTTCGTCAAAAGTAAGCGCAAAGATAGACAATCGTGTTGTGAGTACTGTTATAAAGATAGGACTGTTAAGGGGTAGGATGCCGCTGATGCCTTCGCAGATTACTTTTGTTCCGTCTTCCAGAGCGAAGTGCCACAGCTGAATGCAGAAGCGGCCACAAGTGGCGCGGATGCTAACGTGACATGCGTGGCGGTTGATAAGGTAAGCGCGACGGAGATAAGACGTGCAGCTATCAGGCTCAAACCGCGCTCTGCGGCAGGGCCTATCCGTCACTTTTGTCCCTAACATACCCGAGACAAAAGTGACGGATACAGATAGGGTTAATACCCAAAACACATACTGTTGACACTCTATAACTGAGGCGAAAACTGTTGTTGATGGATCATTACTACGGAATCATTAATAACAGGATAAATAATTCGTCTGTTTTGGAGCGAATGGGTCTGCACGTACCTAATTGGTCTCGGGTCGCCTCAGCTGGCGTTGCCACCGCGGCGCTTTCGCCGCTTGTTTGCGTGGCTGTGCGCGCGCACTCGCCAGGCCGACAACGCGCCCACGCCCAGGGCACTGGCGCTACTAATTGGTCTCGGGTCGCCTCAGCTGGCGTTGCCGCCGCGGCGCTTTCGCCGCTTGTTTGCGTGGCTGTGCGCGCGCACTCGCCAGGCCGACAACGCGCCCACGCCCAGGGCACTGGCGCTACTAATTGGTCTCGGGTCGCCTCAGCTGGCGTTGCCGCCGCGGCGCTTGCGCCGTTTGTTTGCGCGGCTGTGCGCGCGCACTCGCCAGGCCGACAACCCGCCCACACCCAGGGCACTGGCGCTACTAATTGGTCTCGGGTCGCCTCAGCTGGCGTTGCCGCCGCGGCGCTTTCGCCGCTTGTTTGCGTGGCTGTGCGCGCGCACTCGCCAGGCCGACAACGCGCCCACACCCAGGGCACTGGCGCTACTAATTGGTCTCGGGTCGCCTCAGCTGGCGTTGCCGCCGCGGCACTTTCGCCGCTTGTTTGCGTGGCTGTGCGCGCGCACTCGCCAGGCCGACAACGCGCCCACACCCAGGGCACTGGCGCTACTAATTGGTCTCGGGTCGCCTCAGCTGGCGTTGCCGCCGCGGCGCCGTCGCCGCTTGTTTGCGTGGCTGTGCGCGCGCACTCGCCAGGCCGACAACGCGCCCACACCCAGGGCACTGGCGCTACTAAATGCGATGGCTGTCGAGGGCTATGATATCGACATATTTGTGGATAGTGTTGGTGGATTCCGCAGAAAGTGCAGTCATGATTTTTAATTTACTATTGTTTAAATGAGTTCTGTTGACATAATTATCGCTGCGTATTGCTATTCATTTATTTTTTATTCGATGTTTTTAATTTTATTTTTATTTTATTATATTTTTGACACTGACATTTTATTTTTGACACAAATATTTTATAATTTTACTTTTGTGACTTGTACAATGTCTGAAATGTTTGTGAATGAATTTGTTTATGTAATTTTTGTAATAAATTTTGTTGTAAATGTTTTTTGAAATAGCATGTAAACGACTTGGTGACCGCACTGTAAGTTTATTATGTGACTGAATAAAATGAAATGAAACGACATCATAAAAACGGCAGGAAAAAACTGGACTGAAACAGCAACAGACAACGAAAAGTGGAAAAAGATGGAGGAGGCTTTTACCCTTGGGGACCACTCATGCGGAAATAAAGCTATAATAACAATAATAAGCGGTTCCAGAGATTACCCATTACATACTAACTTACCTTTTACAAAGTTGCAATCTCCCAGACTTTTCTTCTTTATAATAATATAGTATATTTTGTATAAAACCTAACCTAACCCAAGGAGTATTTTTCTATGCAAATTTCATAATAGTTGTAATACACAGGCTCTACTGTATATGAAAAAAAAAAACCTTGCCTTTTTACAATTATCAGAATACTAACACCTTGAGAATAGTCATATTCTGGAGTAGTAGCATACTATTTACACATATCGTCGGGTGACGAGCAAAACTCACTAAAGTTCGAAACACACAGACAGCGGTGGCGGCGCGGTCAGGAGCTGGTACCGCCTCCGCACCGCGCCACCACCGCTGTCTGTGCGTTTCGACCTAAAGTAACAAATACCTACTTAAATCAAAGGTCATATCTCGATATCAACTACGTACCAAGATAGGTAGTGACTTTTGCTTGTCACCCGACAATACATATATGTGTACTAAATTGAACCCTGCTCTCCTTGCACTTAGTTTCAAAACATATACAGGTATATAGTGAGATAAACTTTTTCACTTTGCAATAGGGAACATTACTGTAATGTTCTGCCGCCAGAGTGCAGCACTATCACAATTAGTAAACAGTTTTTTTGACAACTTTGACAAGTCCTTCAAAGCTCTGGATCAAATAGGGAAGAGAATATTTCAATAAATAAAATGCATCAGTGCTGCGTAATTGGATGCAAATGAAGGGCATCATTAATTTCCGAAGGAAACGATGATACGAAGACTATGGGACGCGGCAATACGTCGTAAAGCAAAAAAGCCCTCATCCACCTTTAAATGGCTATGGATGCCGTTTTAATATCACAATACAGGTATTTTACACACGAATGATAATAAAACTATTGTAGTTTAACGCGTTTTCATCAATTATTTGTTATTGTGTGTTAGGTTAATAAATATGACATTGTACGTCATGGCGGTTTGTTTACGGGTTGTGTTAGTGTCGCCCCCTACGCAGAGCTTTGCGTTATGTTCCCTATTCAGAAAAGAATCATCAATCCTCAAGTGAGGGATCAAAAATTTCGTTTTCTTCCCTGATCTTGCTGTTTAGAAAAGCGTCATTGTTGGCAAATGAGGAATTTCAATTTTAAACATAGAAGATGTGAAATGCAGTATGTGTCACTTGGTAGTAAAATAATTTTCATCCTGGGCGTAAACACTTGAATCCCTCATTACCCTCAAGTTTCTATTGTAGAATCTTTCACTTCACTCAGCACTCAATATACCACTCACCGTAAATATATAATCTTCTATCAATGTCATAAAGACTTAGGGAAAATCTTTTCACAGGTTATTTGCATGTGTTTATGGATGTTATATAGACATATTTACCGTGTTTATAAGCGCAATATTAAGCCGCTAACATTGCCTACCATCCGTGTAGCAAAAACTAAAACCTCATCAGTGCGGTGACCTCTTTGCCCAGCAGTGGGACAACTAGGCTGTAAGAGGATATCAGAGTAAAAGGACCATTATTTACTTTTACCCAGAGGACATTGCCTGAATCTAAAAGCAATAACGGTTAGGGTGCAGCAAAGAAGATGCAACACTAAAAAAAATCGTTGATGGGACAATATTATGAGTTATGGCACATATTGTATATGGTTCTATCGTTTAGAATACACCAAAAGAAGCATGTTTTATTTGAAAAACTTTTCTCTAAAATCAAAAATGGCTGAGATATTGAACCTATCGCTTTAGCGAAACACTAGTTATACATTAGGATCGTTAGGTAGCTTCTGAAGCCTGAAGGGCAAACTACCTAAAAATATGAGCCCCACCGCGCGAGGCTCCGACGATACTTTAAGTTACGAAAAAAAAAATTGATGTAAAATATCTTGGCCATTTTTGATATTAGAGATATTTTTTCTAGGCAATTTTTTTCTGAGTCCATCGTTCCCTTTGCTACACTAAGACTCAAGCTCACCTTCAGAACGCCGAAAGAATCCATCTTGTCGCTCCCTAAATATAAGCACCCCTTCTTTATCGAAATTCTGCGACGTCTGAGCCGCCAATGCCATCAGCTCTTGCTTATTGAACCTCATGATGCTTTAATTACACCAAAAATGTCCATTGCACACTTCTAACACATGTTTTAACCCGAAATGTTGACCCGAAAACAAATAGGTATCAGGAATACGCCCAGCCGCATTTTGGTATGTTACTCACAATAAACACTGAGAAAATTTAGTACAACACTTCACAAAATCACATGCAATTTGGCAACAGTAAGACCTACTTCTCAAATCATTATAGTAATTTAAATTTTCGTAACTAAAGTTATAGGCTACAAAATGTTTTACGATTATTTTGGTTTTTAAATACACTCATTTATATAAATGTTACTTTTATCACACATTTTTTAGCCGAATTACGGAAATGACTCATCACAAGGAAGGGAACGTACAGAAGAGCGATAGAAACTATTAAAATATATCTAAATTTGTATTTAGATATTTTCAAGATGAAGGTTTTGACATTTAGTACCTATTGTATTTTTAGTATTTTTACTTAGATAAAGTAAAGGCACAAGCACGAGCGTATTCAGCCCTCTCGAAACATCTTAAGAATGGCTGTTCATTGTCGGACCCATTGTCATCGTATTCCAGCCAACCATAGACATTTCATGTACAGCCGGTCCACGGGCAGCAACGTACACAAATTGTATCGACTGCTATACCCCGATTAGTTTGGAAATGGAATAGTTGGACGTAGTTACGCGAAAACGTTCCAACCCACAAGTCACTCGAAAATGAGTTACCATAACCAGGGTACTATTTTTGACTTATTACATCATTGTGCACACAAAGATGCTAGTATTTTTAGGTTAGTTTCATCAATAAAGTTTGACCCAAATGTTCCAACCCACCATTATGCCAAGGACGTGTACTCAAAATAAAGTAAAAATATTACATGCATACTGAAACATATTGTTAAAAACTCTTAATATAATAACATATCGTTATAATGTTCCACTCGTCTTGGAACATTATACTAAATTCATAAAACGCACATTTAATTGTTTCTTAAATGATCCATGTGGGTTGGAACGTTTTTGCAAATTTTTTATACATTTTTTATTTCTGCAAAAATGTTCCATGTAATTTGAAACCTTTTAGATTAATCCATACTGTTTCTTTAAGCTGCAAAGACTGTTCTAAATAAATTGGAACGTTTTATTATTCAAATTCAAATTCAAATATTTATTTTTTGCTATAAACGATCCACATATGCTCAAGATGATGAAGTACCTGACAGCGACGATAGCGTTAGAGACCCAGATTATAATATACCAAACAAGGTTACAATAATAGACAACTCGTCCACCAGTTGCTCGTCTGTTGCCGAAAGTATAGCGATATCCCATCAAGAGTCAATTTCAAATGCAGCAGAAGAAATAGTACTAAATCCAGAACAAGAAGCGGTTGAAATAGTAGAAAGTCAACCTAACACACCCGGGGGTAGACCAAAACGAGGTCGAAAACGTAAACATCCCCAGAGCAGATCTGAGAGACTTCATAATAAATATTATAACAAAGAGTATACTACAACTCAAAATAAAAGAAAGAAACCAAAGGTGTTTGTAAATTATAAATGTATTTGTTCTAAGGATTGTGCTACTTTGGTTTCGGAAGAAAAAACAAAAGAAGAATTTGGTAAATTTGTGTGTCTGGGTTCCTACGTTGCCCAGTTAGTTTTCATTGGGTCATGTGTGAAGGAAGCCAAAAAAAACGATCGTATACCATGTTTAATGTTCCTGCTCACAAGAAAAAACCCAAACAATTCCATCGGGTCTTTAAAATCAGTGGTATACAGGTTTGTCGCGATATGTTTTTAAAAACATTTCAGATCACCACAATGAGTCGTTAAAAGATGGAAGAGGTGGCACAGGTGGCTATAATAAAGTATCGGATGAGCATAATGATTTAATTGTAGAGATTATTAACAAACTTCCTAAATATGAATCTCATTATAGGAGAGATAAAAATAACGACGCTTTATACCTGCAACCAGGAATGACAGTAGCAAAAATGTATGATATATATAAACAGGAATTTACACTTAAATATAACGATGAGCACAAAATGTGTTTCTTTCGAATATGTAAAAAAGGTATTTCTTACCAAATTTAATTTAAGATGCAAATCGTTAAAAAAAGACACGTGTAACAAGTGCGATAAATTTCAAATGAGAATTCGTGATGCCAAAAGTGCCGACGAAAAAGTAGAGGAAGAAAAAATACAACATTTAAGCGTGGCTGAAAATTTGAGACAGCAAATGAAGAGAGATTTTGAGCAAGCACAAAATTCACCCTCAGTGGAATGCTTAACCTTTGATTTGGAGAAAACATTGCCTTTACCCCGCATTCCGACGAATATTGCATTTTACAAAAGGCAGTTGTGGTTATACAATAGTGGTATCCATAGTGCATCTTATGATACTGGGCATTGTTATGTATGGGTAGAAGGAGAGGCAGGAAGAGGTGCACAGGAAGTAGGTTCGTGCTTAATAAAATATATTAATCAAAAACTAAAACCCACGGCTGAACATTTAATCCTATGGAGTGATTGCTGTGGTGGTCAGAATAGAAACATCAAAATCGTCCTAATGATGAAAGCCATCTTAAGCTCTCATCCAACCCTGAAAACCATATCATTCCGATTCCTTGAGTCTGGCCATACTTTCTTACCAAATGACACAGATTTCTCAAAAATTGAAACCGCACTCAAGCACCATCAACACGTATATACACCTGAAGAATACATCAATATTATTAAAACCTGTAAAAAAGTTAAACCGCTTCAAGTTTACAAAATGACAAAGACTGATTTTTTTAGTACAACTAAACTGTCAAAGAAAATTATCAATAGGAAGAAGTTTACAGACTCATCTAAAGTTAGTTGGCTACATACAAAAGAAATTGAGTTGGATAAAGATATTTTTTTTTCTATTTTTATGCGGTCTACGATGGAAGACGATTTCAATGAGTTGAAAATTGATAAAAGAATAAAGCGAGAACTGCAATACATAAAAGAATCTGATTTTTGTTTATTGTGGCCTAATGGCAAACCGATTGTTCCAGCGAAATTAGTGGACTTACAATCCATGTACCACTACATACCTAAGGATTGCCTTCGATTTTATAGAACGCTTCAAAGTTATGAAGAAGCTACTGATGATGTTGATGGGTTCGGTGGAGTTCCGGACTTCGAGATCATAGAATACGATGATGATTGAATGTTTAATATAAGTTTTTGATAACTTTTGGAACCATATCAGCTAATTTTTGGCATGAGTAGGTTCTAAGCTCAAAAGATCACGTCCTATTTTTTTTGTAATACATTTTAATTTTTTTTTGTTGTGTTTGTATGTTCCTCATTGTTATTTATTATTTTACATATTAAATTTATTTTAGATATATTTATAATACACTTAAATTCGTTTTGGAACGTTTATGCATAAATGCTATTTAACAAGGTTCATACAAAATTAAATTTAGCAAAAACGTTTCAAACTCGTTTTACCTATTTATATGCCCCTTGTATTATGTATTTACAAAAAATATGCATATCATTCAATAACCAGTTTGGCATTCAACAGTAAAACCAATAGTATTTGCCTGAAATAATTACAGGGAAAAAGTGTACCGCTAAAACACAAAATTGCGTTTATCTCAAAATGGGGTCGCTGTGGGTTGGAACGTTTTCGCGTAACTACGTCCAGTTGTCAGTTCATATAAACTTTGACCGCTTTGACGTATATTATTTCTCTTAGGAATAATAAAATGAATATTATTATTATATCGTATGGCTTTTATAAATTTGAAATTAATACTAACAATGAGTACAAGTTTAAAAGATTATAATTTAATATCTAAGTTGAGTAGCCAGTCCCTTGCTGCAGGGGTCAGCGCCAATAGGTCATCCATACCTCCCGTGAACAGTCTTCTGGGGCATTCCTCAACAATGTGTAGGACGGTTTGTGTTGGCGCACCACAGTCACAGTCAGCTGCTGTTGATATGCCCCACTTGTGTAGGTTGTGATTGCAGCACCCAACGCCCGTCCGGATGCGGTTCAGAGTGACCCAGGTCTTGCGGTGTTCGTTAAAGCCCGTTGGAGTTCTAGTGGGGTCTATGATAGGGGCTCCATCCTGTTCCTGCCACTGCTTCCTCCACTCCAAATGGATACTGAAGGGCTCCGAGCCCTGTAGCTTGCAGTCGGACCATATGGGTTTGCGGGACGGTAGACGTGGGTGAGGCAGGTGATGGAGTGTCTCTCTAATTGGCAGCGTTTGCGTTGTTGCCTTAGTCCACTCCCGCGCAGCAGCATGTGTTCTTCTTATTCTTCTTATATCTTATATACAGGGCGTCCCACGGCGATGCCACATGGAGGGAAAGTACCCTGAATATTGTAGATGGAACATTTTACTGAAAGAAGACATTATTTTAATTTTAAAAACAATTTAAACTGCATTCATAGATTTTAAAATAATTACATGGTTGAACCGGGAATCGAACCCTCTACACGAGAAAAATAATTACCCTGTAGCTTTATCATACCGATCGAAAGGCTTCATCGTAAGGATTATTTTTTGCTAAATAACATAGTGTCAGAAATAAAAGGAAGACCATGAGTATGTGAAATTTTGTTCAGAAAAATGAAAAGCTGTCTGCCGTAAGGACATAAAACTGACATTATCATAAGACCTATTACTAATAAATCAGTACCCACTTGAGAAGTACGCATCATTTCCCTATTAAAATTTAAGTGCATGATAAAATGATAAAGAGATACGTAATTAGTAGGTACCTGGTTGCATGCAACAAATCGAGTTTCTGTCCTATCAAGTTTCTGCCGTATCCTGAATCTGCCGAAAGGCGCGTAAATGATTTTTTCAATGGGACTCTTTTTGAGCACTTGATAGATTAAATTGATTAATTTTGAATGAAAATGTTAAAATTCATGGTCTTCCCTTTATTTCTGACACTATGTTATTTAGCAAAAAATAATCCTTATGATGAAGCCTTTCGATCGGTATGATAAAGCTACAGGATGAATATTTTTCTCGTGTAGCGGGTTCGATTCCCGGTTCAACCATGTAATCATTTTAAAATCTATGAATGCAGTTTAAATTGTTTTTAAAATTAAAATAATGTCTTCTTTCAGTAAAATGTTCCATCTACAATATTCAAGGTACTTTCCCTCCATGTGGCATCGCCGTGGGACGCCCTGTATATATTAAAATGAATATGGCAGTAAGGTATTTATTAATTAGAGATGTCATGCTCCCTGGCAACCCGACTTTGGATTTCGGGATTTCTGAGTCTCAGAGCAAAGAATAAGGCAGAGGCTCAGATTAATGAGAAAGGTATTAGTCTGTGGGCAGAGGCCGCGTTACGAACTACAAAGAGAGGCAACTTTTTTAAACATGTGTGCGTAAGAGTGATACCAGTAGAATGAAAGTATGCCTATAATTTGGGTAATTTGCTTAAGGTCTCTCTATAATAGTTTGTGAAATATTAAATCGAATTTACCTAGTTTGAGATTGTTTAGCAGTAATGTAGGACATAAGGCGCATCCCCATAGCAGTTTGCCATGCAATCCGCCGCGTCATTTCGGCCCGTGCGCAAAGAAAGAAGCACGGCGTCCTGCAAAATTATATCCCCATCTCACTCTATCTAATAACTTCGTACCGCTCGTGCCGTCCCGTCCGCCACGCTCAGACGTCTGGCGTCAGCTTTTGCAATATTAAGTAATATTTTTGTGATTTTTAAAAGTCAAACATGCTTTTCTAACAATATTTGTTTGCCGAAACTGATGCATTACAATATGTTTGATGTTTAAAAATGTCGATATTAAAACTAGAAACAAGTTCCGGAAGATGGTCGCTGACATCCGCTGAGGATATGGCACAACAAGAAGAAGAAGATTAAAACTTTAAAGTTAATAACTTTTTCTTTTTTTTAATTAAAACAATACATCTTTATTTTCTATAGTATATACATCTTTTTAAGATAAGTTATAGAATGCAAGACTGATACACCAACCACCAACCGTGTCAGTGGCGGAGTAGTTAAAACATACGCAATTTAAAATATTGAGCATCAGTTATCATTTCTAAAAAGCAGGAAACAGTGTACCTACGTCCAGAATTCCAAGTCCAGTCTCGAATTTCTAACGGGTTGTGCGGTTCCCCAGGGATCAACAATGGGGAATTACCTATTTTTAATTCTCGTAAATGACATCACTGCGGCTCTTTCTGGGCCAGAGTATGTCATGTTCGCAGACGACACTTGTGTAATAGTCAATGCAGATAATATATTGGACATAAATCAACAACACTTTCAAAATTGTTCAATAATGATAGGTATATAACATCTAAGACAATAAGAAATTTTAAAATGTATTTGATAGAGTCTGTCTAATGAAAGTAGAGACTAGAAAGTAGCGGCAAATTTAAAAAATCTACGTATTGCAACACCGAGTATAGTGCGAAAGAACGATAATGATACTTGAACAAAAATTATAATTGTCTTACTACTTAGTGTAGCCACGTCTATACAGATTAGTTTCAAAATTGCCCAGATTGTTGGTAAGATAATATCCCAAATCCCAGTATAGTGTATATGACCTAAAAACTTGATCCCATTCAAGTTGTTGCAACCATCTAACAGTAAAATAAAAGACCTTTAGACAGATTACAAATTAAGTAATTAGATGCTTATACGTAATTAATCTATAATGTGTCTAAGAAAAGGTGTTTTTTTAGAAAGTGAGGCTAACTTCATGGGTCTCGCTTTATGTAATTCCATTTGCACATTTTTGTGAGGTTATAGCGGAAAAAGTACAGGTTATATGAAATAAAACTTTAACTTCGTTTTACAAGATAAGTTTATTATCAAGTTCAAAAGGTGTACACCTTAGGTACAAGTGTACATAATTTCTTAAATTACATAGGATTCACTGTCTTATTGTATATTTAAGAAGAATAATTAAATTCACTCTCTAAAATCTCAACTTCCATTGAATCCTCCGAAGTGGTCGAGCTGCTACTTCCCACACTAATAATAAATTTATCTATCATGTCTTCTTTGATGTTGTCCCTGTCTTTATATTGGTTTTCAACGTTAATGACGTGATTGATCATTTTATTCCAATCATCTGCTGTTATGCTTGCAAAAGACTCATGGATCAGTTTTTCTGTGTCTTGTGCAGATAACCCTATGTTCTTCTTGGCAATTTTCCTTTTTGCTAGACTCCATATTAGCTCGATAGGATTCAAATCGCAGTGGTATGGAGGCAGCCGTAAAACTTCATGGCCATGTTGCTGAAGTATGTGATTGGCTTCATACACTGGCTCTGGCTTGTATTTGTCAACAAGTACTAACAATTCATCTTTCTTGTGATATTCTTCATAGTGAATATTATTAGCTGTAAGCCACTCTTTGATTTTGGGCTTATTTGTTTGAGTTGTTGGGGCTTTATTCTTTACAACACTGTGGTAACTGGCATTATCCATAATAACCACACTAGGTTTGTCTAAATTTGGTATGAGTTTTTCTTCTAACCATTTATTGAAGTTGCCGGCGTTCATGTCATGGTGGTAATCAGCCAGTTTAGATTTTGTGCTGAAAACTAGAAGAGCATTTGGGACAAAACCATTTTCATGCCCAGCGTGCACAACAATGTGTCTTTTCCCAGACGAAATGCTTTCAACTGCACCACTTGTTCCCGGCCCTCGCCGGGATTTTTTAGGTTTGTAGTTTTTGTGGACATAGGTTTCATCCAAATACACAATTTGTTTTCCTGCTGCACGTTTCTCTGCAATCTCCCGAAGAAATCTATGCCTCCATGCAGCAATGTCGTAGCGTTCCATTAGAACATATCGTTCATTCTTGTTTTTTTTAAACTCATACCCGTTTGCTTTTAAAATCCGCCTTAGTGTTTCAATGCAGCCAAGGAAATTTATGCTAGTCCGCAACTCTACCAGGAGGCTCCGCAGTGTTGGTACTTCCTTTTTGACAGCATAAAATTCAGTAATTTTATTTTTAATAGCGTTTATGTCGAAGCTATCTAAATTTGACACCGTAGGCTTATGGGGCCTCTTTTTGCCTGGGGTATTCCAAACATTATTATTGATTCCACCTTCATATTTTATTCTCTTGAGGGTAGAGACACTAACTTCTGCAACAAACAAAATGAAAGTATGTGGTTACATAGATGACTTTTTTAGACTAGCAGGTTGTGCCACTCATTATAAAAACCTGAAAGTACCAGGTTTGAATTCCCATAAGGGCATTTATTTATGCGATGAGCACACACATTTGTTCGTAAGTGTTAAATGTTCTCTATGTAATTAACTTATGTAGGTATAACTTTGTTTAATATTCACAGTAAACACTTTGCTTAGATTAAGATTAAGTCGAATTGTCCAAGATTGTTCATGGAAATAATTACCGGTAAGAGACGACAATTCTTCAAGGTATTGATTTTGATTCCTTATACACGAATCTTGCTCCAGGTCTTTCAAGCTCTGAACGGCATTCTGAATTTCCTCCACACCTTCGACAAGCTCCATATTACCCGCTGAAAGAAAAACAATGACAATACGTAAGTATTTAGGAAACAGTTGCTTTCTTAGATATGTTGCAAATAAAGTATCAAAACTTATCATGGGATACTAACCTACGAAATCCGATATCGTACGTAAGTACGCTGCTTTCTTATCGAAAATCTCTTCCCGCTCGTCTCGTTTTTCTTTGTATTTACCAATCATGGTAAAAAGTAACTAATAAACGCGTATTACTTTTAATACTTTTGTTCATAATTAACACCAAAAACGTTAAAGAAAAACGCAATATTTTTTCCAAATGACACTAGTGACACGACAGTAAAGTGACATTTGACGTAATTGACATTTGAATTGTAGTTGCCATTTAAAAAGTTTATAATAAATCGCAGTCTCAACTTTCATTAGACAGACTCTATGCATGATATTGACCTGTAAAATATGACATTTTATCAATAAAGTTCTGAATCTGAATCTGATTCTGAATCTGTTAAATGTTCTTAGTTACGAATTTGCAATTTGTTCTTTAAAAAATAAAAATAACAATACTTGTTCGAGAACAAGTATCTGAATCATAAAATATCGTATATCACTTTAAATCTCGCGCTGCAATATAGATATGGTGTGTCTCTGGTTCCTTGGAGTTTGGGACGGATGCTTGTGTGGGACGCTACATGCGTAGACACACTGGCACCGTCCCACCTCCAACGGACTACTTCTAAAGCGGGTGCAGCGGCGAAAAACGCCGAACTTCTCAAATGTTATAAATATGGCTTAAATATTATAGAGGCCTCGGCAGAGAGTACAACTTTGTACACATTGGCGTCGAAACCCTCGGTCCGTGGGGTCCCAGTGCGCATAAGTTATTTGCGGAAATCGCGAAACGTCTGGTTGATGTAACTGGTGACCGAAGAGCTGGCGGCTTTCTTGCGCAACGCATCAGCATTGCAATTCAACGAGGAAATGCCGCCAGCATCCTCGGTACAATGCCTCGAGGGCCTTCTTTAGATTTAACGTAGTTTTAATTTAATTTAGTTTATGTTAATTATCATCTTGTAAATGTATATTAATTAGTCAATAAAATAAAAATAAAGTATAGATATACACATTATTGAATGTAACAAAACCTATTTGCTAGCACACCTGATTTTATTACTACCTAATAATTATGTATAATAAATCTCATATACGGTCTTCATGTCCGGACTGTAATTGTTTGTCCGTTTGGGGTAAGTAAAAATCATACTCTGGTATCACTCGTGCTTTATATATCAGATGTCACTTCAACTGACTGTTGAGGTTTTGTGTTCCAAGCCAAGCATTAATTTGTGTTTTCTAAAAGTGTTAATAAACACTCTTTTATCCACTTATTACCAATATTCAAATATGGTCGTTACGTACAATTAGTCCCTGGGGCAAAATTATTAGGTGCACTCCACGGAACCGTAAAGCCAAAACTTCCCCCACTTGACATTGGCAAAGTGCCTAAGCAGCAAAAAGCCACAACACGGAAAAAAAAAAAAAAAAAAGTGTTTAAAGGTATTATTTCAGTACTTACACATGAAACGTTATACCGTCCGATTTAGTCTTTGAATTGGTGTTGTTTTTACAACATTTGAAAACGCAGGAGACCATTATTTATTTATTTTGTTGTCATCGAAAACGTGTCAACATGACGGCCACAAAGTACTTTGTTATATACTGAAATAGAGAACAATCTCTGGGCCTAAAAACGGTAACCCTGTAATTGATGCGCCATCTAGAATCGTTAGTTGAAATACTCCACTTCAATGTTAAAACATACAAAAAGTGCGTCGGTCGCAGGGTTTGAACCCCGGCTCATCGACTCCAAATACCTCAGTCTGTACCCCTAGGCTACTGATGTCTTATGACAACACGGCGAATTTTGAAATACCTTGACAGCCTCTAGTTGACTTATTATGCTGTCATTACCGCGCAACTAGTACTAAGATTGGCCGCCCTGATGACGGCGTCGTGACACGCACCTCAGTATGTATATTGTAGTCTTTGACACGCACTGAACAGGTCAGAGGCTTAGTTTTGTTTGTATGTGTGTGCGTGAGCGTGTATCTACTTATGAGGCTTAGTTTTGTTGAGCATGAGCCCATGAGCTCCACTCCTAGAAAATGTTATAAAACCGTTTGTACGATCGCCCTTAGGTAAAATGTATTGTAACTATTGCTACCCTTGTATCTATCCAACTCATTTCGATCTAGGCATGGTTGGTTATATACAGTCATGGCCAGATAATTAAGAACATGATTTTTTCCCCGTACAGTTGCATACAAATATGACTTTTCAAATTTGATGATAATTTATAATGTGTTTGATTAATTTTGTTTCTGATGATACGGATGTAACCGTGTTTAAATAGTATTTAATATAGTGGAAAAGAGCTTCTGTAAAATTAAGACTTTAAAAAATACAGTCAACACTTTTTATAAGTTCAGTCCCTGGGCGACCGAGCTCCGCTCGGATGAAAATGGAGAAAATACGGAGAAAACGAATTTTCCCGGACATGAGACCTATCTAGATCGATTTCTCGCCTCCTTAACCACCTACATTCCAAATTTCATCAAAATCGTTAGAGCCGTTTCCGAGAACGTGATTGCAAATATATATATATATATATATATATACAAATATTGCTCGTTTAATAGTATAGGATACATTGTTCCTAATTACAGTATGAACTCGTAAAAACTGTCCAGCACAACTTTTACAGAACTTTTATATAAACTAAATTAAATCTTATTTATACACAGATACCTCCATTTAATCAGAAATAAAATTGGCTAAATATATTTTAAATCATCAATAAATTTGAAAAGTCATATTTGTATGCAACTGTATGGGGAAAAAATCATGTTCTTAATTATCTAGTCATGACTCTTGAAGACCGTAGAAACATCTATTTAGTGAAATATTATTTTAGACTACTAAGTGGGCTTGTAGTTAGTTTCTGTAGAACTGGGGAAAATTCCTACCTAACTGCTAATCCCCAAGGAACGTTTTCAATTGTGTTTTTTGCCCTCCTACCGTCTGAGCAAGTTTTAAATATTAAAGAATCTAATTATTACGGCATTTTCGTCACATGATAACTCTTTATACTATATCATAGCTTATTTTTACGATAAATAAACGTCAAATAACGCTACTTATTAGCCAGATTGAATTTACCGGTAATTTACCGGTTAACCGGTTTTGCCTCCCTCAAGTCGGTAATTTACCGGTAATGAAATTTGCCCGGTAATTGCATTCCCTAATTTCGAGTCAAAACAGAAGTTACGCCACGTGATGTCACGCAGCCAAAGTCACGTGGTCAGCGCACAGTAGTTTCTTTAAATTTATATTTTAGTAACTTACCGATACAAAATTAAAAAACGAAGACCTTATTGTAAATCTGCAGCTTGAGACGAATCCAGTGACATATCATTTATCAAAATCGGACCATAACTGTAGATCTGATGGCATAGATAGATAGATGGCATGTACAAAAATCGGGCTCGCGTAATAATAATATAGATAGATAGATAGATTACTGGACTCATTAACTTTCGAAGAATGTATCGCTTTTAACGTTTAACGAAGTTTCCTTTTTTAGTACAAAATAGTGGTTAAGGAAGTTAATTATTTAATTAACGGTGTCCAGCTTTCTTTAGTCATTGAGCTTTGGTCATAGTGAACCTTAGAGTATAGGTATGTATACTCTTACTAGCGAACAGTACATAAAATTGTAAAAGGCCCGGTTTTATAAAGATGCGTTAGACCAAATGTCACGTTAAATTTTAGTTATTTACTCAGTACATTTGTCTCACAGACACAAGGTCTTAGGGATCTTTATAAAACCGGGAGTAAATACATTTTTTTTATTACTTTTATTAGTCTCCAACCTTATTGCACGTTGAGAATCGAGAGCTTTACGGCCGGACAGAAATTTTATAGTGAATGGAAATCTTTAAAGATTGTTCAAATACAAAACCGAGGAGATCGATGATTACCATTACAAAAATGGAATGTATGCACTAAGTACTGAGTAGATCATTGAAGTTCGAATCATCACAATATTTTTCAAAATAGTTTTCAACAATTTTAGTTAACTTATACTCCGCTAAAACTATAAAACTTATCGTAAAAATATTTTGACCGAAGGTAATATTCAGAGGAATCCGAACGGTTGTGCTGTAGTCACGTCACGTGACCAACAGACAATCGACAATCTGTCTTTTTTACTCCACGCCCCTGGCGGCAGTCCATGCCTCCGGTTGAGAAATATTTTATTTGGGAAGGAATATAGTTCAAAACGCAAAATGGATACTAGAAAGCTAATCGAAATCTTGCGGGCCACCATCGACCCTAACCAGAGGGCACAGGCGGAGGAGCAGTTATCCCAGGTACAAACCATCCATCATTGCATCCATCATGTCACCCATGTGGTTGAGAAATTTGCAAACCGACCAAATATCAAAGCACCCCGTATTGGAGCCAATCCCCTTGTACTAGGGGCTTTTTCAATTGAGACGTTTCTCTAGACATGCCGCGCTGGTCTGCTTTTCGGAAGCATGTTTTCGCGATTTACTCGAAATAATTGTTTTTATTTCGAAACCCGGGTCGGTATTCCCATATTATTAGATGATTTCGCTAAGTAAATTGTTTATTTAGGTTTATTTGGTTCCGCGTTGTTCACAACCTGAAAGTCAGTGTCAGGATTCGTTTTTTTATTGCTTTTATTGCATTCTACTGATGCTAAAAATAGATAAATATTCAATGTTCAGCTTGAAGATTGGTTAACAATGCCCTGTCGCTTTATAGAATGAGAATTGAAACCATCCTTACAGTTCTTAGGGAAGTGTTCATTGTAGTTGTAATGTTTATATTAGGTAGATATTTAGATTGGGCTATGCAGTTATCTTGGTGCAAATGAACTAAATTTAGTTCTACCTATAATATTAATCTTATTGATAGATTTTCTATATATTTATACAAGCACATCTTGGTTATTTTGTTGTTTAGCAACGATGATTATAATAATACAGGTACCTTAAGTACCTACTCCTGCATAGATTCTCTATTTACTCCTTTAAATCGAGATTATATATTAAATATTTGATGAGGTTAGGTTGAAGGTAGAATGAAATGCTATGCTAGATTTTAACAAACTAGTGCTGATGTTACTTTCTAAACATGCAAATATACCTACTGCTATCTATATTATTGTACATAAGGTAGTGCTTTACATAACTGAGGCTTAGACTATTACGGTTTGTACAAATAGGTCAGCATAACTTGAAAAATACTTCTAACCATATTCATTTTCATTTATTCATAAAACTGGTTTACATGTCATTTTGTTAAACAAAAAGTTAAATATTAAAATATGAATTATTTGAAATAAAATTAATTTAAATTCTATTAGTTTTATTAAAAGTACAAATAAAATTAAAATAAAACCATAAATAGATATAAAATAAAAAAAATTAAAAACCAAAAAATTAAAGCTATACAGTCTTGTCTACTCCCAACAGTCTTGTAAGGCAGGGCCTAGTGCTGTTATCGAAATTGGCATGGCCAATATCAACCAAAATTTGTATTAGGGTAAATATTGTCATTACTGTCGCGCTTCACTTCAAACTCGGGTAAAAACAATTCTGTCATTTTTTTAGATTTTGGTATGAAATAAAAGAGTAAAAAACCGGCCAAGTGCGAGTCGAATCTATAAAAACGGCAAATAAAACACGTTTGTTGTATGGGAGCCCCCCTTAAAAAAATATTTTATTTAGTTTTTGGTATTTGTTGTTATAGCGGCAAGAGAAATACATAATCTGTGAAAATTTCAACTCTCTAGCTATCACGGTTCTTGAGATACAGCCTGGTGACAGACAGACGGACGGACGGACAGCGAAGTCTTAGTAATAGGGTCCCGTTTTACTCTTTGAGTACGGAACCTTAAAAAACTAGCTTTGTTACAATTTAATCAGTTTAATATAGTTTTGTTTGGTTTTTGAGAAAAATACAGTTGGGTCAATCAACTTTTTCTTGTTGTTATTCTGTCCCGGTAAGCCAAGAGACAACAGTGACAGACTTTCTTAGAAAAAATACTATAAACTGGACACCTATCATGCTAAGGAAATGCGCCACCATGGAATGGGTTTACCAATATATTAAAAACACGGTTTTAGTGGATTTAAACCCCATAAAATAATGGTTTTAAAGGGTGACCCAGGAGACGTAACCATGGCAACGAGCAACAAGAAATAGTTGATTGACCCAGTTAGAAAAATAAATCCATAATGACAGTTCTTTTCAAATGTAGGTAAGTCCATCCAAGCCAATCAGCGAAAGAAGTTTGTTCAACATGGCTGACAATTTCTAATCATGGTTTTTTCAAATCTAGATAAATCCAGGTCTGTTAAAACGAAATTATACAAAAGGGTCAATCAACAATTTCTTGTTGCTCGTTGCCATGGTTACGTCTCCTGGGTCACTCTTTAAAGCTATTATTTTATGGGGTTTAAATCCACTAGAAACGTGTTTTTGTTATATTGATAAACCCATTCCATGATGGCGCATCTCCTTAGCATGATAGGATTCCAGTTTATAGTATTTTTTATAAGAAAGTCTGTCACTGTTGTCTCTTGGCTTACCGGGACAGAATAACAACAAGAAAAAGTTGATTGACCCAAAACCACACAGTTTTTTGAAAGATAGATAAATTTCAATCGATTATATCAAATGGACAGTGTTATGGAATAGTGAACTAAGCGCTGTCGCTTGATCGCTTATATCATAACACTGTCCAAATGAAGGTAAATCCAACTAAAATTTTATTTTTTGTAAAGAATGGATGGGTTTAATGCGGAATTTGCCGAACAGAATGGCTTTATTTAATGCTCTTGCCATAATAAAAAATACTGCCTTTCAAATCACCGAATTAACGCTACGTATTATCACTTTTTAGGGTGTAGCCAAATGGCAAAAAACTGAACCCATATTATTAAACCCTTATTATTTATGGATTTGTCATGTCTGTCTGTCTGTCCGTCCGTCCGTATGTCACAGCCACTTTTTTCCGAAACTATAAGAACTATGGAAACTAACAGATCGCATTAGAAATACAATACTGCGTTCCAAAACGCAAGTAGCTCACGCAGCCGCCAAACTTAAGTGGGACTGGGCCGGGCACATCTGCCGCATGCCGGAAGACTTGTGGGCTAAAATCACCACCAAGTGGGTCCCACACAACCGAACACGGCGTCGCGGTAGACCTCGTCGGAGATGGCGAGACGAGCTTGACGTCTTTGACCAAGATTGGTGGGAGACTGCCCAGGATAGGGATACGTGGAAGGAAAAGACGGAGGCTTTTGCCCAGCAGTGGGACACTTGAGGCTATTAAATAAATAATAATAAATAAATAATAAGAACTATGTATACTGTTGAAACTTGGTAAGTAGATGTATTCTGTGAACCGCATTAAGATTATCACACAAAAATAGAACGGGTTACTATCAAATTTACCTTATCGCCAAAGGAGACAATATAGCTCAAACGTCTGGATTGTGTAATGTCTTTGTTACTATATAGACATGAATGCTAAACGCCTCTTTAGCAAAACGTCTGGATCTTAGAACGTTACGATTTAAATTCCCTATTAGCAAAACGCCTTTATCTTAGAATGTGTTCATTACTTAATAGACACAAACGCTAAATGGCCAGGTAACGAAACATTTGTATCTTAGAATGTCTTAATTACTAAACAGATATAAACGCTAAACAGTCCATAAGCAAAAAGTCTGGATTGTGTATTATCTTAATTACTACATAGTAGACATGAAGTCATGAACGCCAAATTGCCCGTAAGCTAAATATATAAAATTCTGAAGTTTTCAAAAGTTTTGGCTATTGAGAGAGTGAAGAGAACACCAAGGCTACTTAACTCTCCCTATAGCCACCTCAACCCGAAACTTCATCATCGGGCAGTCGAGTCTTTCAGCCAACGCCCCGAGAAGACCGTTGCTGCTGCTGCGCACTCTCCTTAGCATGGAGGCGACTCTTTTTCTCCTAATGGCAAAAAAGTCATCGAGTCGCGCTCCCGCGAACATGCCAAAAGCACTGCAGTATTTCGGCAGCCGCAACAGCATCCTCAAGATGTTATTATATTGTATGCGTAACGCATTACAGGCCCTTGTGTAAACCTCACCCACAGGCTGCATGTGTAGAATGTCCGACAGTAAGCTCTAAAGAGCGTCAATTTAACTGATTCGTTACACCGTGCAAACCTGCGGGCGAGCATATTACCTCGAACTGCCATTGCCCTTCTTTCCCTTTCCAAGTCAAGGTCATCATTTAAGTCTTCTGAGAGCATGTGTCCCAGATACTTAAAACGATCGACTACTTTTAGTGGTACCCCGCACAGCATGATCTTAGGCTCCGTAGTCGGATTATACTTACGTGCTTTGAAAACTAGCAGTTCACTTTTCGAGGTGTTGTATTTAAGACCATGCTGCTCGGCATACCCCTCACAGATGTTGATTAGCTTCCTCACCGAGTCAACTGATGGTCCCAGCAGTGCCATGTCGTCCGCGTAACTTATATTATTAAAACACACATACATAGGTACACTATAGGTGTTCAAAAATATCGGCACATGCACCCTAATGCCTTGAAAATAGAGGTGTGTTCCGATGTTTGTGACGTGCTTGTTTGCTCCGATGTGTATGTGATGGCGACTGTACCAGTCCATATCTCGTTCTGGCCTCGTAGCATGGATGGCCTTATCACGCGATAAGTGACAGGATAAGAGCGTCGTCTCGTTCTATCGAACGGTGTCAGCCAGGGACGGCATCTCTATCTTGTCACTTATTGCGTGATATGCCATCCATGCTACGGTGCCTGTGTTCATATCAATAAACTAATTTTACTTTCGACGAGTTAGGTATTTTAATTATATGGACTATTACATTGTACTGTGTTCAGGTTAATTCACCAATTTTACTTTTAGCTAATTAGGTACCTATTTTAATCATACGGACAATTTATATTACCAGACGTTTGGCTACTTGCTCATTCTAATTGTGAGCCGTCCAGCTAAATTGACTCCCTGCTGACTTAGTATCCTACTTTCATGTCGTCCAGATAAATTGACTCTCTGCTGACTTTGTATTTTACTTTTATGTCATCTAGCTGAAATGGTCCTTTGGCGATAAGATAAATTGGATAGTAACACCTTAGAACAGAAACTCAAAAAAAAAAATTTTATCAAACCCATACGTGTGGGTTATCTATGGATATGACAATATACATCTGTGGTTATGACAATCAATATGAGTTTTTATTCCAAATGTCGCAAGTTGGGCCTTGTGCGGTAGAAGTGAACGGTATACAGAGCGAGCGAGACAGCTAGGGATTGCAATGTCGCGAGATTTCAGACCTAGCCGAGCTCTCGCGAGACCACAAAGCCAGTCCTAAATCTCAAGAGATTGGGCGTTTTTCATTGAAAACGTATGCAAATGCTATGAATTCCATTTAATGATTATCAACATGTGAAATAAAATTAAAAACTGCGTGTAATCGTATATAAATTTTGTAATATCTGTTAAATTTCGAAATACCTATAACAGATTATGTTTTAGAAAAAAATGTAATATTTTTTTTATCAGATAATAGGTTTTAATTTCTCAGTCAGATGAAACTTTAAGTCATGCTGTGTTTTATATAGAAACTTCGACCTCGCAATCTCGCGAGATCTCGTAAGAAAATTGTACGGGACTCAGTCTGGTAAAATACGAACGAGATCTCACGAGACCGAGATTGCATTTCCTAGATACAATATTTTGGGGCCCTACAGTCGCCTTACGCTAGGCCTTTAGTGATGGCTCTTTTACTTGAGTCTATAGGGTCCCAAGCCCAGCTTGTAAAAGCTGTTGCAGCCTGTTTTTGCATTGAATATCTTATTTATTATTAAACTAGCTACTGCCCGCGACTCAGTCCGCGTGGAACTCGTTTATAATATCGTAGCTCCATACAAACTTTCACCCCTATTTCATTCACCCCCGGATGATTTCCGGGATGTCCGTCCACGACTCAAAAGATCTCATTACCAAATTCATCCAAATCAGTTCAGCTGTTTAAGCGTGAAGAGGTAACAGACAGACAGACACTTTCGCATTTATAATATTAGTATGGATTTGCTTTATCACTGTATATTTTCTTTTGATTTTATTCGTTGTATTTTTTACTATGATTAAATACGTTTAATGTGTTAAAATACGATACTCGTAATAGCTGCATTTCTAACATGGACATATACAAAACATAATACTCAGTTTCTGCCAAGTATGATCATCCAGGGTTCATAGATTGAACTTGATCAAATGTATTCGTGAGCTGCCGCTCGACGTCCACTTAAACGGATAGTTATGCCTTGATCACACGTACCGAGCAAACGGGCGAGACAGTACTCTCGGCCGAGTACTCGGTGCGTATAACTTAGCGAGTGAATGTTTACACGCACCGAGTACTCGGCCGAGAGCACTGTCTTGCCCGTGTGTTCGGTACATGTGATCAAAGCGTTACGGACAGTAACAAAACCGACGGTCAATGTCAATCGCATACGTTTAGTAACAAAACCGACAGGTTAGACGTGACTTAAACATCACTTTAGTTAACCTTAATCCGGCATTTTGTTGAATCTCCGCAAAAACTTGTTTTCTAGAAATATCTGTTATTTCCTTATCTTTCGAATATTCCCTTTAGCCTTTCTTTCCAAAGAGTCACTAGCATGACAGAAATGTATAAGTCTTAAGGCGACGTAAGCTCCGAAAAAGGATTAAAAAAAAATCGTAGCTCTTGTTTGGATTATAATACCGCTGCCCTAAATTTAATTAGCAATCTTGAGGCCTTTTTCGAGGGAAATCAGCTATTCAAATCCTGAGTTTTTTACTTTCGCTCGATAGAAAAAAATCACAAACATAGGTCTAAAATACATTAAAAAAAATCGTTACTATTATGCACAACAGCTAAACATATTACAATTGGTTTTAAAAATTGGCAATGTCATGTTTGATGGAATTCAGCTATTACTTTTTTATTTATTAAAACGCACAAAGAAATAAAATTTAAAAACATGATATCCGCGCTTCCAAACACGCACTTCCCTCCCGCTCACGCTTATGCTCAGTGAGAGGGAGGGAATACCACGAACCTACGTCCCCTTAAGACGCGTGCTCCCCTGGGAGCCACGGCATTCAAAAGCTTGCTTCATTAATAGCGCCAATCACGTTAAAGTCTGTTCCAACATGACACAAGAAACCCGCCTGCCTGTCTTACTTAACTAAAACTAACCCTCCCTCTTTTTCCAGATTCACAAAATAATCGGCTTCGCGCCGACCCTGCTCCAAGTGGTCATGATGAACGACGTGACCATCCCCGTCCGCCAAGCCGGCGTGGTTTACCTGAAGAACCTCATAACCACCGGTTGGCAAGAGAAGGAGCCCGAAGACAACGAACCACTCCCCTTCAGCATCCATGAACAGGACCAAGCGATGATCAGAGACAGCATCGTGGACGCCATAGCCCAAGCCCCCGACATAATACGGGTACAGCTCTGTGTCTGTCTCAAGACCATCATCAAACATGACTTCCCAACCCGCTGGACGCAGGTTGTCGACAAAATCCACATATATCTCCAGAACCCAGAGCCTAACGGCTGGATGGGTGCGCTGCTCTGCTTGTACCAGCTTATAAAGAACTATGAATACCAGCTGGCTGAGAAGAGGGTGCCGCTGATAGAAGCCATGAACTTGCTGCTCCCAATGCTGTATAATCTGATTGTGAACCTGCAGTCAGACCAGTCGGTGGAGTCGGTGCTCATTCAGAAGCAAATCCTCAAGTGCTTCTACGGCCTAATCAAGGTGAGTTCTTCATACGTCCCTAACAATTTAATTCATCTACTCGGTCACAATGAGGCCGTATCCTGCGGCGCGACCATGAAAAGCGAAACTCGAATTTCGTGTACATGCATCCCTGTCACTCGAGTATAGTAAGTGCGATAGAGATACCCAAACTTCGAAGTTCGTGGTTATAGCTCTGAACGTCAGCGGGCAGCGGCGCGGCATCCACTAAGATCACCCAGGTATTGGACGAATATGTCTTATGAGATCACCCAGGTGATCCATATCCAGTACGATCCCCTCGGTGATTAGATGGATAGAATTATATCCAGTAGGATACCCCAGAAAGTAATATTACTTTGCAAGTGATTTTAGTGGACGAACTTATCCATTAAGATCACCTAGCTGCTCGTGCTGGACCATATGTCTATCACGATCCCCCGGGTGATTATAGTGGACAGAATTATATCCAGAAGGATACCCCAGAAAGTAATATTACTCTTTCTGGGGTATCCTACTGGATTTAATTTTGTCCACTAAAATCACCCAGGGGATCGTGCTGGATATGGCGTAGAATAGGATCACCTGGGTGATCTCATAAGACATATTCATCCAATACGATCACCTGGGTGATCAGGTCAGGTGATCTTAGATGATGCCGCGAGCAGGCGGGGCGACGAGCGGTAGTCCATACATTTGATTGGGCTCAGAACGCCCGCTCGTGCCTCGCTGCCCGCTGGCGTCCATATCCCACGGGGCCTTACTAGGCACCTCCCCAGCGACGCCACTGCCGCTTCCCCTTTTACCTCCACACACTCGCTTTGTACCGTTTGTACGCACACTGTGCCCAGAGTGCCTAGGTGTACAGATAATGCTGAAACACATTATTAAAACGCCAAGTGACCCGATGAGCAATGAATCGCGACTATTGTTTTCTACGTCGATTTATTAGATTCGACTCAACACGCGTCGCGTTTCATCGGGTCGCGTGGCGTTTTAATCCCCCCGACTGGCCTTCTTAACCAGGTACTGATTTCGGTTACGGTTATACCGGTGTGAAACCGGTATTCCAGTACGGTACCGTTAAGTCGTAAAGGTTATGCGCGCCGAGCGAACATAACGGCACTTTAACCGTTTTGAAATAACGATTAGAGGCATCAGTTTTAAATGATACCGAAACCTTTATAATACCGGTATTATAAAGGTTATCGAGAAAAGTAAGCGAGCTGGCACTCTTACAGAGGAAGCATTGGCTACTAAACATATAAAGATAAAAAGTCAAAACGGCAGTGCGGCTGCCGGCAGCAAACGGCGGTTTGGCAACAACGCCAGGCCAAAGTCGATATATCGGTACCTTTAAAAAGCGGTTACGGTACCGGAAAGAATAAAGGTACCTTTATATTTCGATAGCGAAATATAAAGGTTTCCGCTACCGAAACCGCTATTAGAAAACCGATATGACGTCATACCGTTAAAATAGAATACCGGTATTTTTCGGTTATGCAGTCCTTGATCTTAACATCTCATGTACAGTCACGGACTTTAATTGTTGAGCCATTTAGGTGTCAACTAATTTTGGTTTTCATAGTAAGGCTTGAATTGTCCAGTATAAAGTAAGCTCTAAATGGCTTAACGATTAAAGTCCGTGACTGTACAGTCGCCATCACATATATAGGTACACTATAGGTGTTCAAAAATATCGGCACATGTACCCTAATGCCTTGAAAATAGAGGTGTGTTCCAATGTTTGTGAGCTGCTTGTTTGCTCCGATGTATGTGATGGCGACTGTACATGACTTTACAAATAAACATCTATTTCTATTTCTTGAATGTGTTTCAGCCTTATTCTGACTGGGTAGTATAGTTAAAGAAATATAATTTTGCACCGATTGCCCGAACAAATTGTATGGCGAATCGGTGCAAATTATGTTTCGTCAACCATAACTAGCTAGCGTGATCGCGTTTACGACGAAAATTCGTTAATTTACACGCAAGGTAAAATAATACTTTATGTCGAACATAAACCTTATCATGCTAGCTAGGCTGGCGTGTCGAAAAGGTTAATATATACCTGTAATGTTTTGTCGTTTACGGCATTTGAGAGTTACGTCCTCGTTTTAATAATACGCTATGATATTTATGGTAGAGAACACGAAATATTCAGTAATCGATTAGTATAACTCTCCGGTATTATGTTTGTCCCTACTAAAGTATTCAATGTGTACCTCTCCGGTTTATCAAATTTGACTGAAGCTAGCACCAGCAATTTAACTGAGGTTATACAGGGTGTCCGGTAATTAATAGTCAACCTTCTAACCACGAATAGGGCACCTTAGACTGGTCCAGAAAATCGACTTTAAGGTTTAGTAGAAGTCCCCTGGTTTTCGAGGTATTCGCACTTTTCGAAGAGCTAATTGTACCAAAACAAGGTGTTCAAAAGCGAAAATTAATAGCAACATCTTTATTTGTAAAGATGTAAATGGCATGTGTTATATCATTTTAGAATCAGTTTTAGATAAACTATTTTTCAGGAAGTTGGCCACTCTGGTCTTCATACTTTTTTTTTCACCACAAAGCACTATTTGCACCTTATTTCACTTTAATGACCTGGACGTTAATAATTCTCGGAAATATTCTCTAACAGTGATGTTAATAGTTTTATGGTGGCCAGACCGATTTCTGTTTAATTAGGTCTTAATTAATAAAATCTGTTGAATTAGGTCTCTTAATTAATTTTACTTTAAAATATTCTACAAGTTTGATTGCTTGTGGTGAAAAAAGAAATGTATGTAGACCAGAGTGGCCAACTTCCTGAAAAATTTAAATGTTCACTTTTGAACACCTTGTTTTGGTACAATTCGCTCTTCGAAAGTGCGAATATCTCGAAAACCAGGGGACTTTTACTACTTTTTTTTAAAAGTCGATTTTCTGGACCAGTCTAAGGTGTCGTATTCGTGGTTAGAAGGTTGACCATTAATTACCGGACACCCTGTATATAGGTTATAGGTGTACGCGGGCTGGGTTTCTGTAACTCGACGTCATAAATGGCTACTTTGCGTATGGGTAATTGACACTATTACTATTCGTGCCAACTAATACTCATTTTTATTTCTGACTTAAAATTGGGCTGTCATATTGCTCGATATGCTTTCCACTTGTTTTTTCTCTCTAAACTTATCTGTTTGTGGCTAAAGGCTTGATGTATAGGCAGATGGGAACATAGAAAAATCCGAAAAGCCATTTATTTGTCCGAAACAATCATCATTCCGAAATTTCAAACACCGAACCAGGGACCGGAACCGGTTCCCGTTATTAGGATTTTCCATAGGGTTATTTTAGAAGTTGTTTTTAAAACCCTATCCATAAGTTAATCCTAAACAAAACCCTATCTCAATAGGGTTAACTTATGGTTACCACATCCGATATGGTTACCATAACAATAGGGTTTAGGGTTACGCTATCAGTAAGGTTACCATATCATAAGGTTACCAAATTGATAGGGTACCAAATCGATAGGCTTAAGCCTGAAAAGGGGTTTTTCATTCCTTTCTCCGAACGCCAGTTTCCGCTAAACGAAAATGTGGATTCAGATGATTAAATGGAATATATAAATAGATTAGGTTAATATTAGCCCCTGAAAAAACAAAAATTTCTTCAGCGGTACATGGTTTTCGGAATCATGAAATTCGGAAAAGATATAGCTTCGGACAAATGAGTCCTTGGAGTTATGCAGTGTACCCATAAGCAGATAGATCAAATAACTTTTCGTTATTTATATTCTTAACCTTTCTAAATTGTCTCAGGGCGCCGAATGTTCATGGTTTTACCCCGAGGTATGTAATTATCGAAAGCTCCGGACAGAAACATGAAACCAGTGTTCTGGATAGGTAACTTATAACGATTTGAGAAGGTGTAAAACTTCAATAATTTACTCTAATTTAATTGGAGAGAAAGACTAACAATATCGTAACGAGTGTTGTGCTACAAATGGACTACCGGTGGGTGGTAGCATGTGCATGCCTGTAAAGTGCTGTCCCATACTACCTGCAAGATTGAGCCTGCGAGGTATGTAGGTAATGTAACGCAATGTAATAATCTTATTAATGTAATCTACAAATTAATGTACAATTGTAAATAAATAAATGATGTCTATGTCAGGGTTCCGTAGGACAGGAAAATACCCGTTTGTCAGCTTATTTAACGCTAACAGTGTGCATTTAATTTATGAAAATCTTGATGTTTTACAATCGCGACTTTCAAAAGTATTAAGGTGGTTCGATTTCCATATAAAACGTCATTTGACATTCGCAGGCTAGAGGCGTGATATTCTAACTTATAACAGAGTTTCATAAATTGGCTTTCCAATTGCGCGAAATTCCCCCTATCCTAGAATAAACTTTCTTTGCCAAATGATAATTTACGAAAAATTGTTCGGGACGTGACACTTTGGGAAAAGTTGTTTGCCCAATTAGTAATCCGAAATAGTACATTTCGATGATAGTGCGGAAAGTAAGTCATTACGTACTTGCCACTCGCCAACGAGCCGTAGGCGAGTGTCAAGACTCGGGACGAGTGAAGAATGACATTTCCGCACGTGTATCGAACGAGTTTTTACTAGGAAAGGCAAATTTCGCGCAATTGGAAATCCCGTTGCCGACCCTTTATTCACTTGAGGATTGATTGAGGACACAGCGCATCTAGACTTGAGAGCTGAGGGACCAAAACTGCAACAGTTTTATAAAGGCTGATATTTTAATATTAGGTCATAAATAGCTCGAATATCAATAGCCGGCCGTCAGTCAGCCAGTTTTTGGGACAACTGGCGTGGGGGTGGTTCCGAACTTGTTAAGAAAACACCTACGTCGCAACTGTTTTATAAAAACTGAAAATTTGTCTGTGGATAGTAAGACAACTAACAAACTATGCGGACATAGTCAGTCTGCAGAATATTGGAACAGTACGCGTCAGCAGCCCGCTAAACCCGTCAAAAAATTTGGTTGCAAAAAAAGTGTTTTATAAAATCTAAAAAAATCGTGCAAGGCTTTTGATGACTCGAGTTTGCACTTGCGCCCCTCGTTAAACAATGCAGTATAAATGGCTGCACAAACTTAGTATCAAACAATAAAATGCCGTAACTTCTTAGATTATTCACCAAGGACACGATCGAACACCTTGTAATGGACGTATTACGATCGTGAATATCGATTGATCGGGCGAGTGGGCGGAAAAGTACGCCCTTTGCGAATTCAACTAAACAGCGGCAAAGCCTTACCACAGTACAGTTTATAGGCAGTATTTCAACTTTGATTTATAGAGCGGTTTCAGATTTTGAGAGAGATGCTTCCCCGAAAACAGCGTTTTTTGAAGCGCTAATCGTTGCTCCCGCTTACCATATTATTTGTGTTGGCTGAATAGGGAACTTGCATCTTTTTATTTTATTACGAAAATCAAAAGTATAATCCAGCATTAAAACAACTGTAGCACTAAAACTTTCTTAGACATAGACATCCTTTATTGGTAATGATGTATTACAAGTCATTGTTTACAATAAAATAGTACATTCATTTGAAAATTAAATTAACAAGTATATTAGATTATTACATTGCATTACATTGCATTACATTATATTGCTTATGATTTATTTTTCTGATGTTATATGCATTTGAAATCTGCACGCGCCGGCACCCCCAAAAACGCTCTATATTTTAATAAGTATGCGTTTTTGGGGGTGCCGGCGCGTGCTGATTTCAAATGCATATAAAGTGTTACTAACTATATGATGACTTAACGGTTGAAGGGCGAATGATGAGTTCAACCATCTGTATGAGAGTCGTAACCATATATTTTAAGGTGGTGACACTTTGCGAATATTGCACGCATCGAAACTCCTTGTACAGTCAGCATCATATAGTTAGTAACAGCCAAAGTAGCCAAATATTTCGGCACACCTGTGTATCACAAATATATATTTACTTACTACTTACTTACTGACACGTATTTATTGCTGTAAGAGTAAGGATGTGTTACAATATACACTACCGTCAAAAAGTTTAAGACCAAAAACAATGTTTAGTTTCATAGTTATAAATTCTTCTAAAAAACATCAAATTAAATTTGCAAGCAATAATAGCTAATAAAGAACGGCAAGGTGTGTTAATAATGTGACTGTACATAATGAAGGGCATTAAACACGAGTGTGGGTTTATGAAACGAGCCGAATAAGCCTCCATGATGCATTCAGGAGCCGCTAATTATGACCGGCATCGCGGCGTTTTTTTTTTACTTCAGAGACAAACTAGAGTCGGATCCAACTAATCCAACTATCATATCGTTCGATATCTTACTTACGTGCGAAATTTGTCAAATTTGTCAAACGTCATCTCGACTGATATTGGAATAGAGGTTAAATCAAATTTCTTTGTTTTTCAGAGACGTTCGAAATTTGAATGAAATAATATTATCAAAATCGATGTTATTATTTAGCAATAATAACATTTTCACAGATAAGAAATTTGTTCTAACAAAACTGTCTATTTTTATGGTGGTCATAATGTGCGGTTCTTGAACGCATCATGGAGGGTTTATGATAATTATGATATTTGGATAGATAAACATGATTTGGCCACCACAATCACCAGACCATAACCCGATCGAGTTTTTATGGGATGAACTCGACCGTGGAGTCCGAAGACAATGTCCGACATCTGCAACAGGTCTATGGGGGATACTGCAATATGAGTGGAAATCCATATTAGCCAAGAAACGCTACACAAACTTGTAGGAAGAATGCCAAAAATCTTCTCCGAAGCTAAAACTCGTCGGCGTTAACTTTTTTTTATTATTAAGTTCCCTTTTTAAATAAAAGTTCTGCGGAATAAATTGTTATTACGCTTTATTTTCTCGATTGTAGGTACTGCAATAGTGCAGTACATCAGAGGCCGGGAAACACGGATATCCGGCGGTAGTACGGATAGAGATACGAGGCCGGGAATCCGTTTTCACGCCGAGGCATGTATAGTGCTTTTCTCAAACATGCAATTAAATAAATAAATAAAAATCCTCAAATCAAACTAATTTTCATGGCTGAATGCCGTGATGCTGTGCCACAAATAGTGGAATGAAAATTAAAAAGTTACTTTGCAGACCTAGGCCTGAAAAGTTGTATGAAATCCCATTTCAGGCCGCCTCGAGATGCTGCGCCCGCAAAAGGATACTTCCGAGTCTATTATGAGGAACGTAAAGAGAATATTTCATTGCATGTTTGAGAAAAGTAATATTTTCATACGATTTTCATAAAATGTTGATTATTTGCATATTATCTGTTCGGTCTTAAACTTTTTGACGGTAGTGTATTTGACTACTTTGGCTGCTACTTACTATATAATGCTGACTGTACTGTATCTCTATGCTGTAGAAGTGATGTTTTTCTGCAGAAGGCCGTATCGATTCCTAGTAGTCCTGGTGACGGCCTTGAACAGTACGTAGACTAGTATCTCGTGATCTGAATTACTTTGGGGTACCATTAAAGGACGAAGCTAAATTACTTTAGCCTTGTGGTTCTTAAATTGTTATGGAGAGATTTTATTTATTAACCGACTTCAAAAAAGGAGGAGGTTCTCAATTCGTCTGTATTTTTTTTTCGTTGTGTGCTTGGTACGCGATAACTCGGTAATTTATGGACAGATTCGAAAAAAAAAATTCTTTGTTTGAAAGCATATACTTCCAGAGTGGTCCCGTTGTCACCAAAATCCAGTTCTGATGATGGGATCCTGGAGCAATTTGGCTACTGATTTGAAGTCGGTCAAAACTTTGTTTAAAGTAAATTATTTTACACCACGTCGTTGGCAAACAAGATTACGCCCTTGCTGATGGTAAGCGGTCACCGTACCCTATGGCCGCTTGCAACTCCAGGAGTGTCACACGCGCGTTGCCGACCCTTGAAGAATTTATTCACTTCTTTCTTGAACCCAATACTGCCAAGCTCCATACAAATTTTCACCCCCATTTCCCCCCTTACGAAATGATTTCCGGGATAAAAACTATCCTATGTCCCTGGGACTCAAACTATCTCTATACCAAATTTCAACAAAACTGGATGGCAACATCTGTTATTGGATGTCTGGGATTTATGCAATATATGTCCGAAGGCAGAATGCGGTGCGCTATTTTTGCAAACGAAACTCCACTGAGAGCCTGCATTATACTTGATTATTGAGCGTTTCGGAACAAGATTTGTTCTGCGAAGCTCAATCGTATCTAGGTAACATATTAGTTTTACGTTTTCTGGTCTGAAACGCTCAATCGCTTCAACGGATGGGAGAAGAAGTTTCTAATCCTCAAATTAATAAAAGGTCGGCAACGCGCTTGTGATTCTTTCGGAGTCGCATGCGCACATATGCTACGATGTCTGATATTATACCCTCCATTCTCTGCCAACATCGCATCTCACAGGCCTTCAATATCTGTCTTTTTGTATCAGAGTCCACGTTTCACTCCCATACAAAGCAATGCGTCTTACATAAGGTTTCGAACATTTTCTAGTTTCTAATTTGTTAGTATAGAAAAAAAAAACATAAGTAGACGGATACCATCAACACTTTCAGTGCCAAGAATGTGTGGGCGCTCAGGGGATCGATTTTTGACTTTCAACTCTTTCACTCTAAAACTGTCAAAAACAATGCAATGCTATTTTTTTTAAATAGCGATAAAAAAATTAGAAGCGAGTGGTATTGACCACTCGTATTCAATTCTAACTGTAGAAAATAAGTGCCTACAATTTTGACACGTATTTGCTTTTAATAATTTTCGAGCGCTCGAAATTCAAAAATCGGTCCCCATGTCGTAGCGCTTTCCCCTACTAATGTTATCGGCTACGGAGTATTAACACCTGTTACCGCCAATTTGTTAGTGGGAACTAATCCATCATCAAGGTAAATACTTATTGGGGTTTTTTTTTCAGTAGTTACCTACCACCGAGTAGTTTAGTGGTAAAAGATGGGAAAAATATTCCCAGTGGTTACCACCGAAGTAGTACTAACATCTCATTATTAACATAGCATGTCTGGAGTAATTTTTAAATGGGTCAATCAACTATTCTTTGCTGCTCGTTGCCATGGTTACGTCTCCTGGGTCACTCTTTAAAACTATCATTTTATGGGATTTAAATCCAATAAGCACGTGTTTTTGTTATATTGGTAAACCCATTCCATGGTGGGGCAACTCCTTAGCATGATAGGAGTCCAATGTATAGTATTTTTTCTAAGAAACACTGTCATTGTTGTCTCTTGGCTTACCGGGACCGAATAACAACAAGAAAAAGTTGATTGACCCAAATATAGGTCCATGGTTGTCACTGAATATGTTAAAATAACAACACTGTGTCTTACAGTACATCCTCCCGCTGGACCTGATAACCAAGGAGGTGTTCACCAAGTGGATGGAGGTGCTGCGCGCCGTGATGGAGGCGCCCGTGCCCGACCACACGCTCCAGGTGGACGAGGACGAGCGGCTGGAGCTGCCCTGGTGGAAGTGCAAGAAGTGGGCGGTGCACACGCTGTACAGACTGTTCGAGAGGTGAGTGCTGGATATAACATTACAATAGGATCACCTGGGTTATCTCATAGGCCATATTCGTCCAATACGATCACCTGGGTGATCGGGTCAGGTGATCTAAAAGGATAAACCGAAAAATATTTTTGCGATTCTCGCTCCGTTAACGCTGTTTTGTTCATGGGTTTTTACGAGTCCTATTTAAGCCTGGGAATGGTATTTTCTTCAATTGTTAATTTAATAGCAGTTTAGATGTAAAATTAAATAATGATCATGACAGGATTAAAAAAACTACAACCTTGCACTATTTTAGGCATTAGGACGGTATTTCACCGACCCGAAACTATTGCTCTTGAGTGTATTTATATTCACTTGTTCCAGATACGGCAGTCCCGTCAACACTCGCAAAGAGTACGTCCAGTTCGCCGAGTGGTACCTGACGACCTTCACCGGGGGCATACTGGAGGTGCTGCTCCGGGTGCTAGACCAGTACAGGAACAAGATATACGTGTCTCCGCGCGTGCTGCAGCAGACCATCAGCTACATCGACCAGTGGTGATTATCCTCTACACATACTGTATATCCTTCTCTGTACTGCATGAAACAATAAGTTTCAGTCAAAAATTAAAATTTTGGTACAAGCTTTTATTGCCGACTGTACTTTTCTGCATACCATCATCAACTACTCATTGAGACGATTCTAACGAGCCCAAACTAAACGGGGTTACGTCGGTCAAGTACTGAATTCCCATGGCCATCTTCTGTCTCCATCATCAGATCAGCTCGATTGTATCATAAATTTGAATTATCATCCAAACTATACTAGTACCCAAAATTTCAGCGCAATCGTAAACCGGGAAGTGGATCAAATTTAGCTTGAAAGATTTGATTACGGGCTGCATTATTGACAATGTACCGGCAAACTGGCATTGCATCTTCAGGTATTTGAAACAAGTCCAGGACTACTACCAATTTATTGGGCAAGGGGATTCAAATCTGCAAGAACTTTGACAATAATGCGAGCAGCGGACTGACGGCGGTTGGAACGCTCGTAGAATCACCCTTACATACAGACAACGAGACAGGTGAAACTAAATAAAAGCTTGTAAAATACAATGGAGTTAGAAGTTGGAACCAAGCGGGGATCGGATAATAGGTTTTGTCTTTAATTTGTTCTAAAATCAAAAAAAATGTAACTTCCTTTAAAATTTGACTGCCATTCTATTAAACAATTTAGTCCTTGTCATTTTGGAGATATAAATAATAATAAATAAATAAATATTACGGGACAATCTTACACAAATCAACCTGGGCCCACGGTAAGCTCAATAAGGCTTGTGTTGTGGGTACTAGGCGATGATATACATAATAGATAAATACATATAGATACTTATATACATATATAACATCCATAACTCAGGAACAAATATTCGTGATAAACACACAAATAAATGCCCTGACCGGGATTCGAACCCGGGACCTCCAGCTTCGTAGGCAGAGTCACTACCAACTGGGCTACGGAGGCCGTTAAAAGAATAGGACTGCATTTAACGGCATAGTACACTTAGTACAGTCACCAGCAGATTGCGTGTTCAGGGGCGTATTTATCATGAGGGCCATGGCCTAAGGCAGCTAACCACATCAGGGGCGGCATTTTATTTTAAATTAAAATTTGAACTGTTGATTTCGTTTTTATAGATACATTATTTTGAGCTTAACTACTAACTTCATCTTAGCTTTTGTCATTGTATAATTTTTTTGCGGCTAAACTTATTCGCCGTGGGCGTCGATTTTAAATACGCCCCTGTCCGTGACAGATTCTTGATAAAGAGCATTTTTTTTGTCGACAGCGTGTCCCACTCGCACTCGTGGAAGCTGCTCAAGCCGCACATGTTTGCCATCATACAGGACGTGCTGTTCCCGCTCATGTCCTACTCGGAGGCGGACGAGGAACTCTGGAACACTGACCCGCACGAGTACATACGGATCAAGTTCGGTGAGTACCGTCTCTTTTAGACAAGGATAAAACAAAAAAAAGTTTCTGTCATAAATTTCATTTTTGGTACAAGCGTTTATTGCCGACTGTACTTTTCTGCATATAGAAAGAAAGAAAGAAAGATACATTTATTCACTAACACACAGGACACACATATTAAGTGAAAAAAAATTACAGTAAAAACATATAACAAGTGTGTCTCTGCGGCAGTGAACCGGACACTGGCTCAGCATTATGATGAGGTGTCAGTCAGACACCTACAGCGCTGATTTTCAGCCAGCACCGTTGGTGACTCACGGAAACGTCATACAATTATAATTATCTACACAACTATATAATTGTGAAAGGCGAGAGAGAAATAAAAATAAATACATGGGGAGATAGTACATGTATGCACTACCTACATGCAGCTTTAATAAAATAATAATCACGTTACACATTAAAGTAAATTTTACTATTAAACTTATTTTGTTAGCATATGGTCATCAACTACTCATTGAGACGATTCTAACGAGCCCAAACTCGATGGGGTTGTGTCGTTTTATTGCGGAGTTCCTATGGCCACCTTCCAGCTCCAGGATCAGATCAGCTCGATGGTACCATATTATTGAATCGTCATCCAAACTATACTACCCAAAATTTCAGCTCAATCGGTTGAGGTTAACTGGTTCAAAATTCAGTTCCAAAAGGACCATGGGCAAAATGGACCAAAACCGGTAAAACAAAAACGGTATACAGAAAAGTACATTTGGCAATAAAAGCTTGTACCAAAATTTAAATATTTGACAAAAATATATAGGGTAAATCGTTAGTAACTAGCCATATATAGGTTTCAATTACTGGCCACCCTTCAATAACTGGCCTCGTCATACTAAGTTGAATTCTGTTTGTAGGGGAACAGAGTTCATATTAAGTATAGAGGGGGCAAACTATTGAAGGGTAGCCAGCTACTGACGATTTACCCTATAAAGCATTCGTCCCTCACTCACTGCTCGATAGTAAGCCTTCTTCGTTAGTGACTAGATTTAGGAAGTGAACAACTAAACCAGCCCAATACCATATAGTTTAAATTTTTCTTGAATATTTCATGATACTACTGTAGATGCGTTTAACTGTTTATCATTTCTAAATTAATTAATGATTTACTAGCTTTTGCCCGCGATATCGTTCGCGTGGAACTCGTATATCGTGCCTCCATACAAACTTCCGCCCCCCATTTCGTCCCTTTAGGGGATGACTTCCGGGATAAAAAAATATCCTATGCCCTTTCCAGGGATTAAAACTATCTTTTCACCAAGTTTTATCTCATTCGGTTAAGCGGCTAAAAAAACGAACCGACAGAGTTACTTTCGCATTTAAAATATAAGAATGGTTTTTTTCTAGACATATTCGAAGACTTCGTATCGCCCATAATCGCCGCCCAGACCCTCCTCATATCCTGCTGCAAAAAGCGGAAAGAGATGCTCGAACGCACAATGCAGCTCTGCATGCAGGTTCTGACGAGTCAGAACGGCGAATACGGCCCGAGGCAGCGAGACGGCGCCCTACACATGGTCGGCACTCTCAGCGATTTGCTCATAAAGAAGAAATTCTACAAGGAGGAAATTGATTCACTCCTCAGCCAATACGTGTTCCCTGAATACAGTAATCCACTCGGGTATATGAGAGCGCGGGCATGTTGGGTGCTCCACTGTTTCGCCACCGTCCGTTTCAAGAGCGAACCTTTGCTTATCGAAGCCCTACGTTTAACCATCAACGCGCTACTCAACGACACAGACCTCCCAGTCAAGGTGGAAGCAGCTATCGCTCTACAAACTCTCCTCTCCTCGCAAGAGAAAGTCCACAAGCTGCTCGAGCCTCAAGTGAAAGCTGTAACGACGGAGCTGCTCAAAGTAATCCGTGAGACGGAGAATGATAACATAGCGAGTGTGCTCCAGAAGATCGTTCCGCTCTACACTGAACAACTAATGGCAATGGCGTATGAGATCACGGAGCATCTAGCGACGACGTTTAGGAAAGTGATAGAGACTGACTCGGGGACAGACGAGAAGGCAATCACGGCTATGGGGCTGCTCAACACTATGGAGACGGTGCTTAACGTGATGGAGGATAACCCGGAGATCATGGCGCAGCTGGAGAAAACTGTGCTGACTGTTGTGGGACATATTCTGCAGAATAATATTATTGGTAAGTTTTTTTGGCAATTTTTCGTTACATTCCTACGACTGGACGAACGTTTAGCCTAGTGGGTAGTGACCCTGCCTACGAAGCTGGACGTCTCTTTCTAAGTGATCTAATAAGATAGAGAAGGATAGTGCGAGAGAGCTCGAGAGTATGTCGCGGCCGGCTTGTGATAGCCGTGCTGGGTTCGAATCGCGGTTAGGACAAATATTTGTGTGATGCGCACGGACATTTGTTTCTGAGTGTTTTCCATGTATTTAAGGTGGTTCGATTGCCATACAAAACGTTATTTGACATTCGCAGGCTAACGGCGTCATATTTTAAGAAACTTATGTAAGAAACTTTCATAAATTGGCTTCCCATTTGCGCCAAATTCCTCCTTTCCTAGATTAAACTTGTATAAACTAGATTAATTTGAGAAATTGGTTTGGGACGTGATATTTTGGGAAAACAATTTTTGTCAAATTAATCTAGTTTCTACAAGTTTATTCTAGGAAAGGGGGAATTTGGCGCAAATGGGAAGCCAATTGATGAAAGTTTGTTACATAAGTTTCTTAAAATATCACGCCGTTAGCATGCGAATGTCAAATAACACTTTGTATGGCAATCGAACCACCTTAAGTATTTATATCCATAAAATATATCGCCGTCTAGTATCCATAACACAAGCCTTATTGACCTTACTGTGGGGCTAGTTTGATTTGTGTAAAAACTGTCCCATAATTCCTATCCCCATAGTTACTCAATCGTAAAATATTGTTGGCATGGCAAAATTAGCGTTTTAAAGCTTAATTTTACGCAATTGGATCCGTGAATGTAAATAATTTTTATTTTTGGTCCTTTCAATATTTAAAAAAAAAACTAAACTATCCAACGTGCTCGAAACACTGAAATTATCGAAAAAACAATTTTTTTTTTGTAAGATCTTTTTTGATAACTTTGTCGGCGTGCCATGCCAAATTGCTGCATTCCAGTAAGGGTCACAGACCGACATGGCGAAGCCATGGACGGAACGACATGGCGAAAGTAAGGGATAAATACAAAAGCTAAATAAAAAATAAAGGGATGAACACATAACCTAAATGAATAATAAACGGGGTGCTTTGCAATCTCGAGGGCAAGCTTTGAATGTTTTCCATTAATTTGTCATCTTTCCAGAATACTATGAAGAGGCAATGACGCTCCTCTGCAATCTCACAGCAAAGATGATTTCCGAAGACATGTGGAAGGTCCTAGAACTGCTGTACCAAGTGTTTGAGAAGGACAGCTTTGACTATTTCACTGACATGATGCCGGTGCTGCACAACTACATAACCGTGGACACTAATGCCTTTGTGTCCAACGAGAACCACATACTGGCCATGTTCAATATGGCGAAAGCGGTGAGTTGATTGACTAACACAGGTTATACTTTGAAATTATTTGTCTTGGCCGAATGGGGAAGGCAACCGTCAAACTGACTGCACCTATAATGGAAAGTTAAATTTGTATGGCGGGATTGGCGGGAAGTAGTTTTTAATGATTTTTGCGAAAATGACTGTTTCGTCGCGGATTGCTCCGAAGTGGGAATCCACAGTTTTCCGAAAAAGGCTAAAAATAAAAGATTGTGGATTAAAGCTATGGGAGAGATATTTGCCTAAGAACTCCTTTAATCTCCTCGGGCCAGGCCTAGCCTAGTCGCTGTAAAAAGTCGCCGTGCGTAACCGATCTAATAACTGAGATTTGATTAGGTAGTAACTTTCTGCTATAAGCGAAACTGATGATGTGACTAAGGGTTTAATATCCACCACATATGTGCTTATCTGTGGTTCCATACATGTGACACCTAGTTGTCGACCAAGCGGGGAATCAAAATAAACACAGCCCATCTCTGGTGAATACTAAGCCTTATTCTCGTTACACAAAGGAATTTGAATTTGGTAGGAATTGTGAACTTTTTGTTACGTAAAGGAGAAGAAGGGGGTAGCGTATGAGACACGGCTTTTACACGTTATCATATTGAAAAGGCTTCAACCATAGTACTGATTACTATTAGTTATACTGATACTGAGTGTGATCAAACTTTTTTATCTATGTCTGCTTGCCGTTGCCTGTATTCCTAATTGTTTGCGAAGTGCACTGCGAGTTTTTCCTTCTAATTTAACAAACTGCATGATACATGTGCACGAATATCCATCAAATCTTGTATTTTTTTACCCGAGGAGACTGTTTTTCTTTGGCGCGCTCTGCAGCTTGAACTGCTTGATGGATTTTTAACCCCCGACGCAAAACGAGGGGTGTTATAAGTTTGACGTGTTTGTGTGTCAGTTTGTCTGTCTGTGGCATCGTAGCTCCTAAACGAATGGACCTATTTGAATGCGGTTTTTTTTATCCAAAAACTGACGTGATCAAAATGGTTCTTAGCTACGTTTCAACAAAATCGGTTCAGCCTAATATCGGGGATTTTTCAACGCTGTTACGCTTTTGATGTATTGCAACTAATTATGAGACTAACATATTCGAACACGTCACCCCTATATTATGCAAGTGGGGCTTTACTTAATTTTTCTACCTATACGCATGTATTCTAAACACATGTGCATTTTACCGAGGCCTATGTCCAGCAGTGGACGTCTTTCGGCTGATATGATGATAATGCATTTTACCACTTCCTCTGAAAATACACCCAATCGCGCTACAACACCGCTACAACAAAAGAGCACGTGCTATGCGTTAGTGCAGGATGGCTGCCAATTCGGTATTTGACGAAAGTCAAATCAGCTTCTTTTTATGAAACGTAAAAAACGTTCCGTTAGTATGGTTTTTATAGGGATTACTGTGTTGTGACGTCACAATGAAACAACGTTCTTATTGTTCGTTTTTACTTTATATGAATTTAAAAATCATAAAATAGTAAACATAAGATTGCATACACATACAAGTCAAACGTGATAAATGAAAGACTGGTCGTACTTTCCGAGCATTTTCGTAATGTTTATCTGTTACTAATGAAAAAACAATTTTTTTCACTGTTGTTAAATACCCAATTGATCACTTATCGTTGTGGATAAGAAGACATCCGTCTCGTTCTGACTTCTGACAAATATGCGAGTGCGAATGTGATAAATGACAACACATTACGATTAGAGTTTTCTGACAGTTAAAAATCGACTTTGTTAGTACAGTCGACGACAAAATATGTTTACACTTTGTACCTTATTCCATTGTAATAAGGCGAAAACTGTAAACATATTTTTGGCGTCGACTGTACCTTACGTAAGTACTAATTTATTCTGTGAAGGTGCCTTTTACACGGACAAGGTTGAAAGTGTTTGATCAATATAAGAAATTCAAATGCAATTGGTCAAATAAGTCCTTAGTGACGTGCGTACGACTAACGACTTGCAACAAGTCTAAACATAGCTACATAGGTCGTTTATTATGACGGTGTTTTCGTAGATAAGCTATGTAAAACAAGGGTATTATTATACACACGCGGTCAAATAATTCGGGTGACCCTAAATTAAATGCATGTCTCTATCTGCCAACACAGCGAATCCTCAAGTGAATAAAAGGTCGGCAACGCGCTTCTGATTCTTCTGGAGTCACAAGTGTCCATAGGCTACGGTAACTGCTTAACATCACGCAGGCCGTAGGCTTGTTTGCCACCGCCGTTATATAAAAAAAACGTGATTTTTTTTCCGTTTTTATATATAATGGTACGGAACTCGTTTTTTAAACGCTCAGCGGTTGTCTTTACTATCTTTATAATATTGTCATTATTAATTTAAATCCTAAATAATATATGTTGCTTGGTATAGATAGAGGATATATTGCAACTCAATTCTGAAGCAGATATCCTCAACCGATTGAGCTGAAATTTTGGGTAAAGGTATAGGTTGGATGACAATTCAATATTGTGGTACCATCGAGCTGATCTGATGATGGAGAAGGTGGCCATGGGAATTCAGTACTTAACTGACGTAACCCCGTTGAGTTTGGGCTCGTTAGAATCGTCTCAATGAGTACTTGAATAGAAAAGTACAGTCGGCAATAAATGTGTGTACCAAAAATGAAATTTTTGACAGAAACTTATTTTAAAATGGCTTCCTTCTTGTCTTGGTTATTTCGTCGAGTTTGCGTGTAAGGTGTTGTACACTTGTAAGTTCTTACGTAAGTTCAGTACAAATACTGCTCACTTAAGTCGTCTGTAAGCAATATTTGTACTCAACTTACGTAAGTAACTTACAGGTGTAAAGGCCGCCTTATGCACCGTTGATGGGTAGTTCTGTCAGTCAAGGCAAATCAGCAATAGCAATCAATATGCGCGAGTTAATATGCAAACATCCTTACTCATTTTTATACCATATTGTCGTCCATATTTGAAACGATTATATGCTAATCATGATTTAATAAATGTTAAGGTCGTGTTAATGAATCTTTGAAATTATGTCTCGGTTATTAAGATTCAAAATTGAATTGTCGCAATGCTTTGCGCTGATAGCTTTTGCGGTTGTCTATAGGATATTAATATCATTTGAGTTTTGCATTCATCGTAAACAGACGTCGAAGCAAACGTCGCATTATATTATACCAGAAAATCAAGTATTTCGTTTTAAGACTAAACTAAATTTGAGGTAATTATTTGCTTACAAAATTCCCGGTGTGCTTCGACGTCTGTTTATTAAACAAACGGGTAGAGTGAGAGAAAAAAGGCGAAATATAGTAAGTTGCTATACTTAAGTGCTTTGCGAATTGTTTCTGTTGACAATGCAATACGTTCCGCAATAGTAAAGTGAATTTGCCGTATTACTATATCGGCTTGTATCAGTCCACTGCTGGACATAAGCCTCCCCCAATACGCGACATTATGTTGTCGCTTCATAGGCGGCCCCATCGAACTCTCAATTCCCCCAAACTATGCTCTAATTCTACACACATTGCCTATAATGCTAACGTTCATTCTTTTTTGTTTCCCTTTAAAAGCCTGTTAACGTACTCACTAGCGCCACTGATAAAAAATAATTGCGATTATTTAAATTTAACGACAGATATTCAAAAAAGGAGGCCACTACCCACTGTATTTTGTATTGTAGTATCTTTTGAATACACCATAATAGGTTTTAAGTTGCTGGATTCGTGAATCTATGCGTCCAAAGTTAAAACGGCCGTTTTTTTTTGAGTTCATAGATCGACGAAACCAGCAACATAAAAACTAGTTTGATGTACCTATTCACAAGGTACTTAAATACAAAATACAGTGTGTGGTGACCTACTTTTTTAGGGTTCCGTACTCAAAGAGTAAAACGGGACCCTATTACTGAGACTCCGCTGTCCGTCTGTCTGTCTGTCCGTCCGTCTGTCATTATCTCATGAACCGTGATAGTTAGACAGTTGAAATTTTCACAGATGGTGTATTTCTGTTACCGCTATAACAACAAATACAAAAAAACTATATTTTTGCCGTTTTTATAGATACCGGTACGGAACCTTTCGTGCGCGAGTCCGACTCGCACTTGGCCGGTTTTTTTTTTATATCTATCGTAAAATGTATGTAATCATAATTATTTACCATAGTGAGCAAGTTAACGGGCTCTTAAGTGATTGTTTCGCTTAGCATATATTGTAACTGGATTATTTAACGTTTTATTGTTTATAGTAAACAATTGTAGGTGAACCAAATAAATAATTCTGTTTCCCCGTTCAGGTGCTAAACTCAGACTCTGAAGACGAGTCGGAGATCTACGCAGCGAAACTGCTGGAAGTGATGGTGCTGCAGTGCAACGGCAAGATCGACAACTGCCTGCCCTCGTTCGTGGAGCTCGTGCTGAACAGGCTCACGAGGACCGTGAAGACCTCGGAGCTGAGGACCATGCTTCTGCAGGTAGGTTACGGTTTTTTACGATACCTATCGAACCAGTTTTTGGAGCGGAACAAATGTGTGTATGGGAGCAACTACGATTATAGTACATTATTGCCGTGGCCGGGAAGGAGGCAATTGCAGGCTGAGTATTTTGTTTAAACGGACGAGCTTGCGAGTGAGGCTAATATAGTGCTTTTCTCAAAAATGGGGGAATAAAAAAGACTAAATTGAAATCAAGCGTTATTATTAAATACAAATTGAGGATACTGCAAATTACATAAAATTAAACGTCATAATATATTTTTTTAAACAGAGTCGCAAGTGTATTTTCCACCGAAAAACGCAAACTATTTGAGACGCGTACAAAAATGTAGCGTTTGCAACAGAAAAATACGACTTGATTTGGCTGAATACGGCCTGTGCCGTCTTTTATATGCCAGTTTCTACTTTTTAAAAAGTTTGGCACTCGACAAATAAAGGATATATGTAACATTCCAGGCGGCCTGCAATGTTTTTTATTTTTTTATTTTGATCTGGCCTTAAACTATACACTTTACCTTCCAATATGTAGCGAGTTATGTTCACTTTGCGGGCCATTTTTGAGAAATAGAACATAAATACCTCAGAGCATAGAATACTAGAGAGAGGACAAGCCGCCGGCGGCCGCGTCGCAGTTGTTAGCTCAATGGGCATACTCTGCCATACTGTGCACGCGTGCTGATCGCAGATAATATTACGTTTCTTCCCAAAATGCCTGATATGATGCGCGCGTATTGTCCAATAAGAGCGTAAGTGGGTCAATCAACTTTTTCTTGTTGTTATTCTGTCCCGGTAAGCGAAGAGACAACAGTGCCAGTGTTTCTTAGAAAAAAATACTATATATTGAACTCCTATCATGCTAAGGAAATGCCCCACCATGGAATGAGTTTACCAGTTAATGTACCCATGTTTATATACTCTGTTTATTAAATAAATGTAATAAAAAATATATATATACAAAAACACGCGTTTAGTGGATTTAAATCCCATAAAATGATAGTTTTAAAGAGTGATCCAGGAGACGTAACCATGGCAACGAGCAACAAAGAATAGTTGATTGACCCAGGTATACACGTGTGTGTGCTTAAGATGTGTGCGTGCTTTGTCTTGTCAATTACTTACTTTGTGTGCACTGTTTTCTTTTATTTGTTTCATGTAGCTTATCCTTTGTCTTCCCCTTTTTCGCTTGCCTTCTACCTTTCCTTCCATGATGCTATTAATAAAAGCGTCATGTCGTATAAGGTGACCAAGCATTTACCCTCTCCTGTTCTCTGTCGTTTTTATCAGATGCTAGTAAGGCTAAGTATCTATATCATATTGTTGGTCACGCAGGTGCTAATAGCGATACTCTACTGCAACCCCGTGCTCCTGTTCACGATACTGGACAAACTTCAGGAGTCTGTCCCCAACGCGTCCATCACACAGCACTTCATCAAACAGTGGATACACGACACGGACTGTTTCATGGGGTGAGTTGCAACATCCATAAATCAGCAATACGGTAGGCGGCAACTGTAAGAAAAGTCGCGAAAATACTCCTAAAACATGGATTTGAACATAGATTTGAACATAGATCTTACACGACACGGACTGTTTCATGGGGTGAGTTGTAACACTCGTAACATTTTTATGGGAGGGTGGTTGAAATCCATAAATCAGCAATACGGTAGGCGGCAACTGTAAGAAAAATCACGAAAATACTCCTAAAACATGGATTTGAACACAGATCTTGACCACAGACTTAATACTTTCAGAACTCTCTCCCGTTTCATAAAACGTTGCTGAGACTAAGTCAACATCCCTATTCAAAAAGAATGGTTGTTGAGGCGAAAGTAGCACAAACATCAAGCAATATATTCGTTCGAAAAATATGGAAAAATCAAATATAAGTTTCTGTCAAAAATTTCAGTTTTGGTACAGTCGCCATCACATACATAGATACACTATAGGTGTTCAAAAATATCGGCACATGCACCCTAATGCCTTGAAAATAGAGGTGTGTTCCGATGTTTGTGACGTGCTTGTTTGCTCCGATGTATGTGATGGCGACTGTACAAGCTTGTATTGCCAACTGTAATCTTCTGTATACCGTCATCAACTACTCATTGAGACGATTCTAACGAGCCCAAACTCAACGGGGTTACGTCGGTTAAGTCCTGAAATTACATGGCCACCTTCTGTCTCCATAATACACTCAAGAGCAAAAGTTTCGGGTCGATGAAATACCGTCATATTTCCTAAAATAGTCCAATTGTTGTACAGTTTCTTAATCCTTTCACGATCTTTATTAAATTTTACATCTAAACTGCAGAAATAACAGTAAAAAGAAACACGTTACCAGGTTTAAATCGGACTCGTAAAAACGCATTAAAAAAACAACGTTAACGGAGCGAGATATCGCAAAAATCGTCATTTTTGGATGTTGATATCTTTATGATAGGATCCCGGAAATTGCTAATACATTTGGGTATTAACGGGTAAGACTAGTATGTTATGTAAATAAGACTAGTGAAAAATATTATAAGAAAACCTATTGCGGTTATTTAATTTAGGGTGACCCGAAACTTTTGCTCTTGAGTGTATTCAATTGTCATCCAAACTATACTTAAACTCAAAATTTCAGCTCAATCGGTTAAAGATATCTGCTTCAAAACGGAGTTGCAAGATTCTACCCGAACAAACCCTTTTCCAGGCAGAGGCGTTATATCGACCACAAACAGACTGTCAAACGTGTATCTTAATGTCAATAAATAAGACTGACATTCGACTGTAATTTTTCATTAGGGAACATTACGCAAAGCTCTGCGTAGGGGGCGACACTAACACAAACCGTAAACAAACAAACCGCCATGACGTACAATGCCATATTTATTTACCTAACAAACAATAACAAATAATTGATGAAAACGCGTTAAACTACAATAGTTTTATTATCATTCGTGTGTTAAATACCTGTACTGTGATATTAAAATGGCATCCTATAGCTATTTAAAGGTGGATTAGGGTTTTCTTTGCTTTACGACGTATTGCCGCTTCCCATAGTTTTCGTATCATCGTTTCTTTAGGAAAATAATGATGCCCTTCATTCTTGCATCCAATTACGCAGCACTGATGCATTTTATTTATTGAAATATTCTCTTCCCTATTTGATCCAGAGCTTTGAAGGACTTGTCAAAGTTGTCAAAAAAACGGTTTACTAATTGTGATAGTGCTGCACTCTGGCGGCAGAACATTGCAGTAATGTTCCCTATTGACGGCCTGGAAAAGGGTTAAATAAAAGCTTGTCAAAAGCATGCCTCAATACTTAATCGGTACAAACCATACAAATTCTGAAATCCAATTCGGTATTTGACAAAAGTCAAATCAGCTTCTTTTTATGAAATGTCAAAAACGCTCCGTTAAATATGGAATTTGTAGGGATTAATTACTGTGTGACGTCACAATGAAAGAACGTCCTTATTGTTAGTTTTTATGAATTTAAAAATCTTAAAATAGCACATACAAATGAAAGCTTGGGTCCGAGTATTGTTGTCAAATATAAAATGTTCCCCGCAGACTCCACGACAGAAAGCTGTGCGTGCTCGGCATCTGCACCCTGCTCGAGATGGGCCCCGCGAGGCCGACCCTTGAGGCCGTCCTGCCGACCATCCTGCCGTCCTGCCTCGTGCTCTTCGACGGGCTCAAACGCGCGTACGAGGCCCGAGCGGAGGCGGACGAGGACACGTCGTCTGAAGAGGAGGACGATGACCAAGACGAAGGTATGTTGTTATAGTACTTATAGTATATAGGTACTAGGGTGGTCCTTAAAAACCGAAAATTTTAAATTTCAATGTGGCACCCTCTTATATTGTTCTAATACAAAAAAAATAACGCTTGTTTTTTATTTTTTTATTTTTGGATAAGATTTAGGGGTCGCTACCGAATTTTGAAATTCTTAAGGTTTGCATTTCGCCATAGTAAGATTTATTTTTATTTTTAAAATTTTACTGCTCTAATGATTTTACATTTGATGATAGGAAATGAATAATCTTGAAAACATCAAGAAAAATGTAATGGAACCCGGACACGTAAAACTGATATATGTGTTAAGCTGAGGGCCTACCGCGAAAGGCATTCGAAGTTTTCCCTCTCTGTCAGACTTGATAGTTCGTACGTAAGTGCGACAGAGAGTGAAAACTTCGAATGACGTTGGCGGTCGGCCCGATATTGAGCCTTTCCTTTATTATTATTAAATTTTATTTAATAAACAGAGTATAAAAACATAATAATTAACTGGGTCTCACAAAACTGTCGGAACAGTTTGTCTGTGTGATTACTGATTATAAACATCATAGTACGACCGCTTAGGCCTAGTTGGTAGTGACCCTGCCTACGAAGCAAGAGTTCCTGGGCTCGAATCCCGGTAAGGGCATTTATTTGTGTGATGAGCACGAATATTTGTTTTTGAGTCATGGATGTTTTCTATGTATTTTTAAGTATTCATTTCTCTATATAAGTACCTATCTATATCGTCGTATAGTACCTACCCATAGTACAAGCTTTGCTTAGTTTGGGACTAAGTTGATTTGTGTAAGATTGTCCGCAAATATTTATTTATATATTTTTATTTGTACAGAGTTTTAATAATGAACTCATTACAATTTTTTCCCCGTAGAGGTCCTCTCAAGCGACGAGGACGACATTGACGACATGAATAACGAGTACCTCGAGAACCTGTCGCGCATGGCCGTGAAGAACAGTGCCCAGGCGGGGCTGACCATGACAGCCAAGATCGAGGACTACGAGAGTGACGACGTGAGTTCTGTCAGTAACTTGCACATTTAACAACTTTCGTGTCTTTCTTTTCTCCTTGCCTTTTTCCTATACGGGGTCGGCCTCCCTAATACATTCTCGCCATTTCTGGCGGTTTTGGGTGGTTTCTGGGTTTATTCCCAACGTCTTCAAGTCAGCTGCGATAGTTCTAGTACGTGTAGTGGGCGGGCGGCCTCTTCCTCTTTTGCCCTCGTCTATGGCCATTACTTTTCTGGTCATATGATCCTCGGCAACGTGCAGTTTCTGTGTCCGCTTTTCTCTTGGGCCAACATTCAGTACCATACATCATTGCGGGTCTAACTGCTGTCTTATACAAACAATTTAACAACTTTCGTGTATTCTTGAGATTATTTGAGTTGGGTTATTTGAATAAGGGGTGGTGTAGACTCAAAATTTATTATTACTTCAAAAGAATGACGAAAATCCCATACGAATATCTAAAAAAATTACGAAGCTACACCCGTTTTAATGTTGATTGTTAGAGAGAGAAAACGCTCCGGGATCGTGACGTCACTATCGTCTAGCGTCGTAGTAAATGACAATCGTTTCATATGAAGGTGCGTTTTGCGGAAAAGGGACAGAACATACCCCCTCTTAAAACTTTGGACGCTTATAACTTTTTAACCTCTTGCGTTGCTTTTTTCTTCATTTGACTACATTTTTAATCCTTTTTCGAAAAAATGCAACATTATTGATTATTTTATTTAGTGTCTACACCCCTATTGCATTTATTCGTGACAAACACACAGATAATAATAGTACAGTCATCGGCATCAATATATGATGCATCAAAGGCCGCAAAAATATCTGACACGCTCTTACGGCTCTAGGAATAGAGTTGTCATCAGATATTTTTGCGGCCTTTGTTCCATCATATATTAATATTTATTCCGGTGACTGTACATTTCTGCAGACGCCGGGAAAGAAGGGCTTTCCGAGTGAGTAGGTATAGACGGTCGGATAGTGATACGTAGCCGGTAAGCCTTTTTCACGGCCAGGCATGTATAGGCTGGCATACATTATGTATGGAAAATCTTGCTTTCTTTTTGGGACAGCCTTTATATTGCTTTTCTCAAACATGCAATGAAATAAATAAATAAAAACTCTCAAATCAAAATAATTTTCATGGCTGAATGCCGTGATGCTGTGCCACAAATAGTGGAATGAAAAACTTTCCTTTACAGTTCTCTCGAGTTGATCCGCCCGAAACGTGAATACTTTGAAGCCTGATATAACCCACGTAATGATAACATTTCATTGCATCTTTGATAAAAAGAATATAAATACAAAAACACATAAGACATTGTCACGAAATGGACCCAGCTCAGCATGTGCTTTGCAGCCAGCGCTGGTCTACCCGAGAGTCCATTCGCTGAAAGCACGGTGGTTAACAATGACCGATGCATATATAGTGACACGCAGCTAAATCAGGCCAGAACAATGCACGGCCACTGTGCTTGCGAATGAGTGGTAGCACTCGCTTTTGAAGGCATTCCTTCTTGTAAATATCGGAATTTAAATTGCTCTTTACGAAGAACGGAGACGTTTTCATGCCGCATTGACAAATAGCTTGCCAAACCATCACTTATTGGCCAAATTTTTCGCAAAAAATTGCTTTGTCTTCTTTAGGGACCTTTGTTCCTCTCTCTACTGTATAAAACTGCGGCCCAGGCAATGTTTTGTAGTCAAGTTGACATAAGTTTCATCGTCCATGATGATGCATTGGTAATTTTTACTTAAATTTTGGTCGTATAACTTCCGAGCCCTAGTTTTGACGGAAGACTCTTGGGTTTTGCTGCGTTTCCGTTGTTTTTGCTTTTTATATGTTACCAAAAAGTTCCGCTCCTTGGCACGCTGGACCATGCCTATAGTAGTATGGCATTTTTTCGCACAATCCCGAATGGAATAGTAGATTGTTAACCAAGGGTTGAAAGTGACCCATTCAAGTGAGAGCGCCAATTGTTCGAGGGTTAAATGGGTAATTTCACCCGAGTTAAACACTCTACTTTTCATTTCGACTGTGAGGAAAAATAATTTAATATCAACCTATAATCGTAATTAACAACTCGTTAATGCAGGTACATATAGCTGAGTGTCGATTTGTGAAAAGTTTTTATTTTAATGATTTGACGTAACTCTATTATCTTCGACTCCGTGGCTGACCGTAACAATAAAAAAAAAATACTTTCCACCCTAGGGGAGAAAAAGCTATTTTCCACCCGGCTATATGTCCATGAAAAATCAACTTTCAGAGCAGGAGAGATGAAAATTTCTTTTTTCCGGGAAAACTGTTCGCATATCTTCTTGTCCAAATTAGGACGCAAAGGGCCGCGTTTTCTGCCACGACCAGGCAAATCTTTTAAAGTATGATTCATGCCGAATCGTTTGATGGTATTATAAACCGCTTTCAGGCTAACTGCTTCCTCTGCAGCTATCTTTCTCATAGACATACCCGATCCCTTGCAGTATTTGGTCACAATTGAAAGTCGTTTTTTATCTGATAAACCCTTCATCTTGGATATTAGAAGAATTGTGTTATTTTTTATATTAAATTCCAATAATTGAATATATACCTGTCACATTGACATATGAAAGAAAATTCTAAATATTGCAACCTTTTTTTTTACCCTTACAAGCTTGTTTCCATAATTTTCGATACGGTCCTTATGTAGTGATCATAAATATAATACTCAACCGTGACGAGCTTGGGATAGGAATATTCTTAACCCTTTTCCAGGCTGGCAGTTCAAAAGTGACAATCAAGTGTCAGTCTTATTCATTGACATTAAGATACATGTTTGACAGGCAGTATGTGGTCGATATAACGCCTCTGCCTGGAAAAGGGTTAAAAAAAAAACTGTATATTCAGTTACTATTATATTTCTATTAAAATCCTATTTTACGCGGGTCTGTGAGTGTTGTGTGTCGTCTAGACAATTAACATAGTAATGGACGGGTACTGGATTTTTTTTCGGGTGTACCCTCCATGTTTTATCGACTTTTGGGGGGTAGTGAAATATTGTAAACCCATATCTCTGTTGACAACTTGCTGGGACGAGAGTTATCTGCGACCATGACCGGTGCAAGGTGCAACCCGGGTCGAATCGTCAGAAATAAAGGTAAATTAATATCGCGTTAGACCCGTGTGAAACAGTATATTAAATATGTGTACAACGCGCGAGAGTTTAAAGTGTTACAGTCATGGCCAGATAATTAAGAACATGATTTTTCCCCCCATACAGTTGCATACAAATATGACTTTTCAAATTTGATGATAATTTATAATGTGTTTGATTAATTTTGATTCTGATTATACGGATGTAACCGCACAAATTTTACAGAACTTTTATATAAACTAATTTAAATCTTATTTATACACAGACACCTCCATATACTCAGAAATAAAATTGGCCAAGCATATTTTAAATCATCATTAAATTTGAAAAGTCATATTTGTATGCAACTAACTGTATGGGGAAAAAATCATGTTCTTAATTATCTGGTCATGACTTTATATTTCTGTCGGTTCATAAAAACTTTCTCGTATTTATATGGCAAAACTGTCGCCTCCAATCCTATTATAATCGCGGTTTGATAATACTCTATGTTGTCCACTAACGACGACTTGTCACGACAGGACGACGAAGATTACGAGCCGGACGAAACGGCCATCGAGTGCTACACGACGCCGCTGGACGACAGAGATTGCGTCGTTGATGAATATGTCAAGTTCAAGACCGCGCTCTCTGGTAACATACACATTGCCATAAATCATTGCTTTTTAGTGTTCCGTACTCAAAGAGTAAAATGGGACCCTATTACTAAGACTTCGCTGTCCGTCCGTCCGTCTGTCTGTCACCAGGCTGTATCTCAAGAACCGTGATAGTTAGAGAGTTGAAATTTTCACAGATTATGTATTTCTGTTGCCGCTATAACAATATTGATGATGATGATGATTGATGATAACAACAAATACTAATAACAAAATAAAATAAATATTTTTATAGAGATTGGTACGGAACCCTTCGTGCGCGAGTCCGACTCGCACTGGACCGGTTTTTTACAATATACTCATGCTTGGTGTCTATACACAGTGCGTAATAAAAAACTAAATAAGTTATTCGCTCACAGCCTTATTTAGTTTGCCCGAAAATACCCTACCATCATCATTTTCTCATAAAGTACGTCCTCAATGGTTTAGAAATTATTATTTGAAGGCTTAAAACACCTCACAATTAAATATGGTAACGCAGGGGTCATTTTATACGGCGAGGTGTAACACAGTGGTAATTTGTACATGTCTAATTTGTTCTTGAAGTGATTGGCGCTAATAGCCAAGACTTATCTTCTGGGAGTTAGTTCCATGCTTTGACAACTCTGTTGCTCAAGAAGTGTGGGGGGTTGTTGTATGATTTTGATCCCTCAGTCGCTGGTTAACAATAGTTCCATTCAAGTATTATGTGGACCTCTTGGCTAGATATAATAACTTTCTATGACCGTCATGTAGCGTGTCATACTTTCTAGCGGTGACATGGTATCGTACGGAATTCAAACTTACTTCAAAAAAATGTATGCGAAATGTAAAAAATTGTAAATTAATTAAAAAAAAATAACTAATTTTACTTGCGAGAAAACTATTTGTAAGAAATAATATCTCAGCGCCTGAATGAAATAACGTGGCAAATTTTATTGCTTTTGCATCGATATATAATTCAGACGCTGCGATATTATTTCTTACAAATAGTTTTCTCGTAAGTATATGTCGTCGGGTGACAAACAAAACTCACTACCAAAACTGTCACTGCTCTTCAAAACTTCATATCGTCGGGTGACAAACAAAACTCACTACCAAAACTGTCACTGCTCTTCAAAACTTCATATCGTCGGGTGACAAACAAAACTCACTACCAAAACTGTCACTGCTCTTCAAAACTTCATATCTCGGTACGTAGTCGATATCGAGATGCGACGACCTTTGATTTAAGCAGGTATTTGTTACTTAGTGAGTTTTGCTTGTCACCCGACGATGTATGTAGTATTTTTTTTTTAATTAGCTTACAATTTCGTACATTTGTCGTGCATTTTTTTTATGTAATGTTTGAATTCCGTACGACACCATGTCACCGCTAGTTAGTATGACACCATGCAGCACCCCGTTTAACCATACAATGTTGGCAGGCATCTCGACGACAGAGCCCGCTCTATACCACGCCCTGACCAGTGTGCTGGACGAGGAACAGCAGAAGCAGCTCAGCGCCGTGATGGTGCTGGCTGACCAGAGGAAAGCCCAGCAAGACAGCAAGCGTATAGAGCAGAGCGGCGGTGAGTACTCATCATCAGCCATCACTAATAGGGCGTAGACAGGTACAGTCGCCATTACATACATCGGTACACTATAGGTGTTCAAATATATCGGCACATGAACCCTAATGCTTTGAAAATAGAGGTGTGTTCCGATGATTGTGAGCTGCTTGTTAGCTCCGATGTATGTGATGGCGACTGTACAGTCAGTATCATATATTTGGTAGCATCCAAACTAGCCTAATATTTCGGTACGCGTCTTTATTACTTAACAAAATGGGATATGTTATAAATAATATATACATACCTACTTTATCAAACAACACACATTAACAATCAACTTTAGGTTCACAAAGCTATGCCTGTGATACCTAATTCGTCTTTGTTTTTATTTCAAGCTATAAATAAGTACTTGTATATAAGAAAAAAACAACAACTGCTTTTTATGGAGGAGCGGGTCTTCCTGACACAGGTATTTTTTACCTACTAGGTGAATAATCTAGGAATAGGCTTGTTGTGTGGTGTTAAAATTGATAACGTCGTGTTGCAAAATGGATAGTAAACCATCAAATGATTGTAATAAAATATGAATCACAAAATATAATTCAAATCATAAAAAGATATGAACCTTGAAAGTTTAGAAAATAAAGTTTTTTTTATTTATTGTCCAAGAGTAAATTTAAAAGTAACAAAAGAAACCTTACGCTTTTATAGAAACAAATTTGTATGACAACTACGCACCTAAACGCAGTATTTCGCGACCGAAACAGCAATTTACTTCATTTTCCATGCAACGGTTAGTACAAATTGCACGGTGTGACGTCATACTTTAAAGCCAATCAGTATGAAGCGTTTCGGCTGCTGTCAGCGAGGTCCGTCTTTAACTCGATTTTTTGGGTATCAATGTCCTTTAAATGTAGTTGCTTCCATACAAACATTTGTTCATCTACAAAAACTGGTTCGAATGGCATTGTAAACAAATTTAAGGTCACAAGCCCATTAGGTATCTCCGGTATTAATATGTGTGCAGGACAACCATCTATATAAATACCGATAGATATAAGCTTGTATATAACATGAGAATAAAACTTGTTTGATTTGCGCGAGTGCGTTCCAAAAGGTCGTAACCCCTAGCCCGCCAAAGGCCCTTACTTACGACCTTGGCTACCCCATGGAACACGCTCGCGCACAAGGCTGAATAGATCGTTTAGGTAGCCTAGACTAGGCGCAGGGACTTCAAATAAAGATATAACAGGGCAGGGATAGATAAACTATACATGTACGAATAAACGGATAATAAAATCCGGCGTTGAAACAGCCTTAGCGTAATTAGAAATAGGTTTCATATTGTTTGTTGTAATACTATAACTGTTAGCACTATTAGCCTAAGATTGATGATAAATAATGTATTAGCCTAAGATTGATGATAAATAATGTATTGATGATAAATAAATGGGAATGTCGTTTTGCGCCAAAATTTTCCCGCCAATACTTCCCGCCCGCCTTTCCCTCCAAAACTACGGGGCGGGCGGGTCGCGGGGCAAGGAAATTCATGGTATAAATATGGCGTCCGGGCCTCATGAAATTCAGTTCTACAAGTACCTGCGAAACGGCATCAACTCGGAAGAGTAAACAAGTCTTTCACTCACCTGCTCCCACATAGGAATTCCGTCAAATTCAGTTGCATAACCAGTGCAATACGTGCATCAGGCACATAATGGTCCTTCAGTAATCCGGATATTCAAGAAAGAAATTGCAGTTTAAACGAAACAACAGCCTCAAGAAAATCAAAGAAGAAGATTCCAGTGACAGCGAAAGAACATTGCCGAGAAACTATCGCAGAAAATGGGTCCGGTCACAAGGTCATCGGCGCCAGGGCAGTCGCTAGCTAAAGCTAAGCCGAACAAAGCGAAGAAGACGAAGGAACTGTGGTTTCCGCCACTCAAGAGAACGAGCAAATCGACGCCTGGTTCGAGAAAAGCCACGAGATGCCCGCCATCACTCAAGAACCACACCTTCCAGAAGAAAAGCGGAACAATCCTGACGAAGAAAAAGACTATGCTTCAGATGCCTAAAATACAAGGGCAGAACGCACCACTGCAAACGGGTGAAGTGCGAGCGAGACGGCTGCGAATACTTTCATCACAAATTACTACACAATAAGAAGCCCGCGCCCGCCGACAACGAAGCCGTTACCTCAACGTGGACGACCCGCCGGTCCCGCGCCTTTCTCAAGATATTACCTGTGACAATAAAGGGGCCCAAAGGGGAGGTCAAGACTTCAGCTTTGATGGACGACGGAAGCACTATCACGCTCCTGTCAGAAGAAATCGCCCACAAAGTCGGCCTAGACGTGCCTACAACGCCGCTGCGCATAGAGGCAATCACCAGTGAAAAAATAAACGCAACAAAATCCCGCCGAGTCCCGCTCCTCATACGCGGACAAGGCGGGGAGATGCGCATACACGCCCGCACAATTCCCGACCTACGCTTATCACCCCAAACGATAAGCGAAGACGATATCAGTACGTGCGCACACCTACGAGACATAGAGCACCTACTGAGATACGACACGGCCGAACCGGGAATACTGCTAGGGCAAGACAACTGGCATCTATTAATACCAGAAGAAATCCGACGCGGCGACAGAAATCAACCCGTCGCCAGCCGACTACCGCTCGGATGGGAGTTACACGGCGCGCACACCCGCGCCCCCCTACAACTCAAACGTCTACACAGCATCGAGAAAAAACTGGACCGAGATGAAGAGTTCAAGAAGCGCTACAATGCCGAAATGGACCATCTAATCGAGCGAGGTTACGCCGAGCCATAGCCCCGCCAAAGAATAACAACGAGAAAAATTGGTATCTACCGCACTTCGCCGTATTGAATCCTATGAAAAGAGATCGCATCAGAGTGGTCCATGATGCTGCGGCCCGTACTCGAGGTGTATCACTCAATGACAAACTCCTCACAGCCCCCCCCCCTCCAATCACTTCCGGGGGTACTGATGAGATTCCGTCAGCACAAAATCGCCGTGTCCGCCGACATAGAAGCGATGTTTATGCACGTAAAAATAAAGCCCGAAGACCGCAACGCGCTACGATATCTGTGGCGTGGGAACCGCCGCGACGACACGCCCCCGGAAGAATGGCGTATGAGCTCCCTTGTCTTCGGTGCAACCTGCAGCCCTATGATCGCTATATATGTAAAGAACGCGAACGCCGAAAAATATAGAAAAACGAACCCCGAAGCCGCCGAGGCCATTGTGCGTAATCACTACGTAGACGATTACCTACAGAGTTTCAAGTCAGAGGAGGAAGCGATCAAGATAGCCGCCGAAGTACGAGATATACAGAAAAACGCCCACTACAATCTCCGTAAGTGGTCGTCCAACTCGGCGGGAGTGCTACTAGCGGTGGCCAATGAGAACACAGACCCCTCGGAAGAAAACACCGCACGCAAGAAAAATCGCACCCCCACCACCGAGCCTTCAAACCTCCACGAACACGGCCGGGAGGTGGCAAACGAGCGCGCGAGCCCCGCACACGTAGAGCTCGACACGAAAGAGATGAAAAATGAACGCGTACTCGGACAAGGTTGGAAGCCCGCCACAGATGAAATCGCTTTCAACTTGGACCTGAGCCGATTGCCGCCCGACGCGCTTAAAACCCTCTTTTATTGAATAAACTGGTTTATTGACCAAAACAATTGAAATACAAAATAGCTGAAGAAAAACCGACTAAGCGCCTGGTACTGAGAGTGATGCTGTCCGTCTTCGACCCCCTCGGGCTGGCCTCGCCCGTCACCGTCCAAGCGAAGAAAATACTACAAGAAATATGGAGAAGAGGCACTTCATGGGATGCAGCGATAGACGACGACCTCGCGCAAAAATGGACCTTATGGACCACACAGCTGACAGCGCTCCGCGACGTCGCCATATCCCGGTGCTACCCATATTATAGCACCGGGGTAACCCGGGAGCTGCACACATTCGTCGACGCCTCCCTCACCGCATACATGTGCGCTCTATACTGGCGTACGGTAACCGCGGACGGACAAATACACGTGTCCCTCATCACCGCGAAGGCCAAGGTCGCCCCCCTCAAAGTGACCTCGGTCCCACGCCTGGAGTTACAGGCGGCGGCGATGGGCGCACGAATGGCCGTCACCGTGGTAGAAGAGCATGACCTGAAACCAACCAGTAAGACATACTGGTCAGACATTCGCACCGTGCTCACCTGGATTCGCACCGGCGCCCGCTCATACAAACCCTTCGTCGCGCATCGGTTAGCCGCCATCAAAGAGACAACGACGGTACGCGAATGGAAATGGGTACCTACGCGCCACAACGTCGCAGATATACCTACCAGAGAGCTCCCGCCAGACTTCAACAGCAGCCACCGCTGGTTCCATGGCCCCGACTTCCTGTACAATGACTGCACAACATGGCCCGCCGAGCCACAGCAACAAAATAACGCACCGACCGGGGAAGAAAATAAAATAGCCGCCGAAATTTGTAAACAAGTCTTTCTCTCACCTGCTCCCACATAGGAATCCCGTCAAATTCAGTTGCATAACCAGTGCAATAGGTGCATCAGGCACAATATGAGCTCAATAAAACAACGTCTAGCAGCTAGCGAATTGAATCCGAGACAAAGGAATAATATTCTACCCGAAACATATAAATGGGCGTTTTTAAGAAAAGTAGTTCAATTTTGTATGTTTTTATATCTGGATAAAAATCGTTTTATTCTACTCAGAATTTGAAGCCCTTTCGATTTTACTAGCAGAAAAAATGTGTCCTCTAAGTTTTTTCGTTCCGTTACGTTACCATCTTCATAGAAGTTTGTAGGACGGTAGCGTAATGGAAACAAAAAATTGTATGAATAACGCAGAACACATTTTTTTTAACTTATTAATATCGAAAGGGCTTCAAATTCTGAGTAGAATAAAACGATTTTTATCCAGATATAAAATCATGCGAAATTTAACAACTTTTCTTGAAAACGCCCAAGTGTGAGTATGAGTACTCGTACATATATCATACTAGGAACACCCAATCTTGTGGTCATTTTGTAACTAGCAATCTATAAAATAAATCAACTTCATCTTCATTACTGTAAGTATAAGGGTGTGTTTCGATATATTTGGTTCTCTGGCTGCAACTAACTATACGACGCAGATTGTACAGCATATGTGCTTCAACAAAGCGCACGTAAATATCTGACTCGAGTCTATTTCTAGTGCAGTTAGGATTAGGACGCGTCAGATAGCTTATAGGTGTACGCGGGCTGGGCTTCTGCAACTCGACTTCATAATAGGGGTGTAGACACCAAATAAAATAACCAATAAAGGTGAATTTTCTCGAAACAGGATTAAAAAAGCGGCCAAGTGCGAGTCGGACTCGCACATGAAGGGTTCCGTGAAATAAATTGCGGTTTACGATTTATGACGTATTAAAAAAATAACTACTTATTAGATCTCGTTCAAACCAATTTTCGGTGGAAGTTTACATGGTAATGTACACCATATATTTTTTTTAGTTTTATCATTCTCTTATTTTAGAAGTTACAGGGGGGGGGGGGGGGGACACATTTTACCACTTTGGAAGTGTCTCTCGCGCAAACTAATCAGTTTAGAAAAAAATGATGTTAGAAACCTCAATATCATTTTTGAAGACCTATCCATAGATACCCCACACGTATGGGTTTAATGAAAAAAAAAAATTTTGAGTTTCAGTTCCTAAAACTTAATGTTTTTTTTCGATTTTTGTGTGAAAATCTTAATGCGGTTCACAGAATACATCTACTTACCAAGTTTCAACAGTATAGCTCTTATAGTTTCGGAAAAAAGTGGCTGTGACATACGGACAGACAGACAGACAGACAGACAGACGGACGGACATGACGAATCTATAAGGGTTCCGTTTTTTGCCATTTGGCTACGGAACCCTAAAAAAGGAAAGCAGAGGGGATTAAATAATCACAAAATTAAAAGTGTTCAAAGTTTTAAGAGGAGTTATATTCTGTCCCTTTTCCGCAAAATGCACCTTACCCGTAGCGTTTTCTCTCTAACAAGCAATATTAAAACTGTTGGAGCTTTTTAATTTTTTGAGATATCTGAATGGGATTTTGTATGTTTAACCCCCGACGGAAAAAGGGGGATGTTATAAGTTTGACGTGTCTGTGTGTGTGTGTGTGTGTGTGTGTGTGTGAGTCTGTCTGTGGCATCGTAGCTCGAAAACGAATGGACCGATTATAATGCGGTATTTAAACCGAAAGTTGACGTGATCGGGATGGTTCTTAGCTACGTTTCAACAAAATCGGTTCAGCCGTTTTTGAGATATTTAACTGTGAAATGTAAATGCTGGGTGTTTTTATATTAAGCTGTAGTTATTTAGCCTTCTTTCTTTTGGAGTAACAATACATTTTGAGTCTACACCCCTATTGCGCCCATTTTGCATATGGGTCATTGGTACTACTCACAGATGTATGAATATAAGGAGATCGGACATGGCGGCCTATTTGTATAGAGTGAGCCTGTCGCAAGTACATTAACCCACACAACGCCCAAGTAATTGACAAGACAAAGCACGCACACATCTAAAACACACACTTGTATACCTACACGCTTATTTGACAATAAACGCGCATCATATCAGGCATTTTGGGAAAAAACGTAATATTCTCTGCTCGCAGCACGCGTGCACAGTATGGCAGTGTATGCCCATTGAGCATACAGCTGCGACACGGCCGCCGGCGGCTTGTCCTCTCTCTAGTATTCTATGCTCTGAGGTACTACTGCTATTCGTGCCAACCCAGTTCCACCAGAAAGCCTAGCAGACCCTTTACGTTGCCGACGGCCTCCGGTAGTGACCCCGGTGTTGCTCGGTACTTTGCCCTGTAGTCCGCCACTCCAGGACATGTCAGGATGACGTGGGCGGCTGTCTCGTCCTCTTCCATGCAGGCTCTGCAGAGAGGACTGTCTGTAACACCTAGCCTAGAGTGAAAGGTGTTTGTTTAACCCTTTGAACGCCAAGTACGCCTAAAGGTGTCATGTATTGTCTTGCTTGCAGCGCCAAGAACGCCTTTAAGTGTTATTACTTCCGCTGTCAAGCTTCTTTATTGCTCACCAGAAATAGTACATAATAAAAACACAGAGGTAAATTAAACATAAACAATGGTAGACAACAGGCGGTGTCGTCGCTAAAAAGCGATCTCTTCCGGACAAACCTTAGGGTGGGTGGAGACGATGCAAAACAATCATATGATTTGAGTAGGTGAAACAGAAAACAGAATATAAACAACCTATCATTACAACACACAACAACGCATTACAACGTTCAATACGATACAGTACAGTCGCCATCACATACATCGGAGCAAACAAGCACGTCACAAATATCGGAACACACCTCTATTTTCAAGGCAATTTCTGAGAGCGTTTAGGAATTGACGGAACTCCTCAAATATTATCAGCCCACAGACAGCGACTTGGGTTTTTTCTGTAATAATCAACGCATTTGCTCTCGGAAAGCAGTGCATGTGGTAAATTGGAAAGGAAATGTGGAAATGTTCATGTGGCGTGGCGAAGTACTGTATTGAAGTCGGTTTAAACTTTGTTTTTAAAGTAAATTATTTTTAAAGCTTGTTTAAATGTAATGTTTTCTTGTCCTCAGGTTACTCCTTCACGGTGCCGGCTCAAGTACCAACGAAATTCAAGTTCGGATCGTAATCGGTTATTTAATCTAGTGCTTTGGAGTATGGAGTACGGAACACAGACAATTATCACCTCTGTACATATGTTAAATTATGTTTATTTATTATTCAAATCAATTAATTTGTAATAAGCAGAAAGAAACATCTGCTAAAGAAACTGTTATCTTATATTAAAGTGGAAGAATGCCTCCGCAAATGGACGCCTCGATAGCTCAGTTTGCTAGACCGCATGCCCCTGGTAAAGTCGCGAGTTCGAATCCTACTCGAAACTAATCACTTTAATATAAGAATGCAAAACAATCATGAAGGTTTTTTGTGACCAGAATCCATCACGCGTTTTAAACGCTTGTTATGTAGTGTTAGGCCTTTGAAAAATGGAATGTTTTGAAAGAGATAACAATGGTTTGTTGTTGTTAACTCTAGATACAAGATTGAACCGAAAATAACCCCGTTCGTGTAGATGACTGGCACCGCATCATTTTAAGTAAATGTAAAGTAATAAATAAAGTCAGCTTAGAGTATTCAAATAAAGTCCTATAATATTATAAATATGGAAATTTGTTATGTCGATAGTTATAGTTTTTATTCCGAATTTCATGAACTTAAGGAATGAAATTGGGTGTGCAAACTCGCGGGGGCGAAGTTGCAGGCAAATAGAATTACAAAAAGAAAATCGCGAACGTCTGACGACAGAAGCACATTTGGTTCTAGACAAATACTCGGACATAGTAAATTTAAATCTTGATATTTGTTGAATGTAACGCCGGCTTGTAACCGATAAGTAACGATAATGTCACCCCAGTACTTAATACTTACGAAAGTATTGTTGCTAGACAAAACTAACATTTGTATAGCTGTTAAAGTTTTTTACAATAGCATTTTCTTTTCCACGGTGCAGGCGCCTTTACGCATTAAAACTCATTTTGCATTTAAGTAAGTAACTAAGTATAGATATCACACCCACCGTCCGGCCTAGGGAGTACTTTGAACGTACATTCTGCATCCTTGACGGTGGCATTTGTAGGTTAGAAATTCAGTGACTAGCTTTAAGAGTACACGTATAATTGTCCCGTGTGGTGTCGGGTTAGAATAGCACCACCCCCTTTCTTCCTGTGGGTGTCGTAAGAGTCGACTAAGGGAACAGGGTTGAAGTGTGTTGTGGGCGATGGGCTAGCAACCTATCACTGCGACATCACATTTTGTCGATCTTTTATACCCACATTTATGCTAAAAGTGGCACTGGAACACAAGTTTTATGTGCTCTGCCTACCCCTTTTAGGGATAAAGGCGTGATTGTATGTATGTATGTATGTATAATTGTCTGTGTTCAATTTAGGTATCGCGTATTGAAACGGAATCGTTGACTTTTTCTCATTATTTATTTGTTAGTCGCGCGAGGCGTGTGCTTATACATTTGTACTGACAGCGTGCTAGTGCACTATAGTCCCCCGCGGCTATGAAGTCAATCCTGAGACATGCCTCTAGGGTTGAATATGTAATTTTCTCCTATGGTTGACATTGTCATTATTCAGAAACTTCATAGTTGCGCAATGTGTCAGGATTGACTTCATAACCGCGGGGGACTGTAGGCGAAGAGTTAAAGGATGTCAAAAAAAGTAAAATTGAATCGGAAATAATATTTTTCTATGAACACGCTTGATTGTGATTCAAGGCACACTGACCCACATGTGTAATGTAATGTATCTACGAGCGATTTCCGCTTCAGAGCGAAAAAAGGCTGCTATATGCTACGGCGTAGCACACGACGTAGCGTTGCTTACGTAACCCTTTGTAGGACGTTCGGCGGTGAATTTTTGAGTGCCCCCGGAATAGGGTGACCAGAAGTCAGGAATTTTCCTGACATGTCAGGAATTTTAGACATATGTCAGGAATGCGGCCGGAAAAGGGAAATGTCAGAAATTTTCGGCAAATAAAATTAAACAATAAAACTTTTATTTTTAATCACGATAACAAAAAAGGTAAAGCCACAAGTACTTTGGAGTTTCATAAATTGTAACTTATAAATAATCGTAATTATCTACTCTGCGTCAAGCTCGAGTCAGGAATTTTGGCTGAAAATTAGGAATTTTGTCAGGACTTTGTATCTGGTAACCCTACTCCGGAATGACATGCCGTCAGGTATGCCATGACATGACACAAAATGAAATCTTCACACAATAACAATTTAATATTTAATTTGTTGTCAATTCTCCTATATGTCACAACATCATAGGATACCCGCGATATACGATTAGACGAAAAATCTAAGCAAAGACTACAATATACATATCGTAACCTCGGGGTACTTTGGCCCTGGAGGGTTACTTTGGCTTTCGCGAATTACTTGGTCCTCCGCTTTTTTATGAGTTTAAGAGTGGTCTGATCACCTTATTTTTAGTTTCAGCTACCTGCTCACGTTGGTACTTCTATTATTTGCCATTGCTATGTGTGGTTTTTATGCGGGCCAAAGTAACCCTCCATTGGGTTAATGTACCCCGAGGTTACGGTACTGAGATAGACAGGCAACTCGACCAAATTGAGAAGGCATTTAATGCTTGCGTACAGGCGCCATCTATTCTGCGATACTAAAAAACTTTTCTTTGAATGTTAAAACATACAAAAAGTGCGTCGGTCGCAGGGTTTCAACCCCGGCTCATCGACTCCAAATACCGCCTAGGCTACTGATGTCTTATGACAATACGGCGAGTTTTGAAATACCTTGACAGCCTAGCCTAGCAATCGCTACAGCTTCAGAGAGTTCAGAGCCTAAAGTCTAGGCGGCACTGTTTTCAGTAAAAAACTGGATTTGCAAGTTCTAATTTCCCATAGCATGAACTAAGTACAAGTCACTCGCAACTAAAGAGTATACCATATAACTATAGATTTTTACGGATAAATTCGTCTAACTCTTCATTCATGTAGGATATCAAAGGGAAATCTTGTACTACTTATATTGATTTCGATCATTATAAAGTACTTTTTAAACATAGCAACATTCTAGACAACATTTCCGTTTATTGGACTATGTGTTGGATAATCACAAGTTTGAGGCTTATGTGACACATCACATGTTCTTGAATACACCTTCTAAACGAGTATAGTACATCTGATCACATAAATATATCATGTATGAAAAAAATTGTTTTACTGGTGTTGTCTGTGACACCATCATTTTAATATAGTGATATTATTAATCTATATATATAAAACAAAGTCGTGTTAGTTACACCATTTATCACTCAAGAACGGCCCAACCGATTTTTGTGATGTTTGATTTGTTGTATTTCTCTTCACTCCGAATAGCAGAATAACTAATAATAAATGCAAAATGTAAAGTTTTTTTTTCTTTTTTTCATACATTTTGTATGGCGGTACGAAGTACGCGGGGTCAGCTAGTTCAGTATAGTTCTTAAAGCGCACGTGAGGAACTGAATCAGATTTTGGTTCTCGTAATTCGGTTTTCGTAGTCTCTTGTTCCCTGAAACGGTTTGAGACATGGGCGTACCCACCATGCTCTCTGACGCTGCTAAGAATTTTTAGGCAAAATTAAATATTCATTTGGGTTCTTTAAAACTAACTTCTGCCGGGAGCGTGCCAACGGGAGTACCCAGCATTTTAAGGAGAGGGCCCTTAAAATGCTGGGTACTCCCGTAGTTTTAGGGCTCAAGCGCATTGCTTTTATTGTCATATTCGAGCGCTCGAATATGACAATATGCCCCCGAAGCCGTTCCGTAGAACCCTATAATATGTTGGGATGTGGTCACCTTTTTATTTTTTATTTTCAATCTTAGTTGTTTTTTTTTCATACATGATAGTGTGCAGTGTACTTTAATATTTAACCACTACAAGACCACTACTTCTTTTAAGTACATTTTTGTTTTTATACGTATTTTTTAAGTATAAGTGTTTTATTATATTATAGACTTTGTACATTTTGTTTAATGTCACACTGCGTTCTGCCCGCGTTTGCATATATCTATATATCTGTCTAGTAATTGACACAAGAGCACTTAATGGTTAACGGACGTGTGCGTGTTTGGCATTGAGATAATGTCTTTGCAATATTGGTTACTATTTACACTTATTTATGGACACAATCGTACATAGCATTTATATAACCAATACACTTTTATGTCGAATTTATAAAGCATATTTTTTCAAAGTAGGCTCTTCTAGACAAAGCTTAATCGAGTCTAGTTTCCCCTTTTGAACGTCGGATGGTAATCGCTCTCGCAAAAGGCCTACGCGTGTGACTAGGTCGATTATTTTTACGTTACCAACTGACTAAAGTTGCGAAAATACTCAAAAAACACCAAGCTACAACTAATTTTTGTTATTTAAAAACAAAGCCTAACAAGCTAAATCTTTATATGAAAAAAAAACATAATATTATTCATTACAAAAAAAACTTAGAAATAATGTATAACGTCTCTGTCAGAATTAAGAAGAGCACATGGAATTATTTTAATATCCCAGGATGAGTACGGTCTCTGAGTGCTCTAACTCTGTAATCTAGATCTACTGCGATCCTAAAGCGGTATGTTGAGGTGTGGGGATAGTATCTACTGTTGCAGAATTTGTTCGGGTTGTTTACTTATTATTTGGTTAATATTTGTTTCGCTAACCGTCTAGCTGTATCGTAAATGCCCAGTTTTGTCGCGCACTGCAAGGCTATCAGATGACGGCCCACCAGCTGTATTGCGCGAGATAAGCTCTCATTCATTAGAACGCGTAGAAAGAGAGGGACAGTTTATGTCGCCGCGACATACCTCGCGGGCCGTGTTGTGATAGTCGTGATCGTGTCAACTTCTGATGTGATCTGCACAAGTTCTACTAGAACCGTAAAACTACATCACCCAACTATGGTCCAAATCAATTCTCATATTACTTGCTCAGGTGTCCCTATTTTCATAGATGAACTTAAAGACAGGCACTATAATAACACAAATTTAAATAAAAACGTATAAAATAACTTACACGAAATTTGTTATAATAGCAACGAATGAGTTTACTTTTGGACCATAGTTGGGGTAGTGGACTATAGTTGTGTTGTTTTACGGTACCTTATTATAAGGTTACCATTATGGATAGGGTTTTGAAAACAAATTTTAAAATAACCCTATGGAAAACCCTAATAAGTGTAACCGGTTCCGGTCGCTGGATCCGACAACGAGTGTTACGGATAGGTGTGAGGCTCTGAAGGTGGCATCGGCTTATTGCAGATGATGACGGGGTTTTTTTTCTTTGTTTTTACTGATTATACTTCGGCTGACGCTCGCCTGCTTAGTTACCCATTCGCTTTTTTGAAAATCATCACATTACGCACTGGTGACAACTGGTGAGCTCTAAATCTTCTACACAATGTCTCAGTGAGAAAAAATAATTTAGAAACATTCATATGGTAGGCGTTATAGACAGTGTCACTTAGCTATAGCAGATGTTCATCAGGCGGTTGGTTATTTTTTGTTTTCTTTTTTGGTTTTTATTTTTTTTTACTATTTGCGGCTGACACTTGTCTAGAACCATAATAAGTGCATAATTCACGAGGTGTCACCAGTGCGTGAATCATCTATATAGTGACGTCTATAGTCCACTACCCCAACTATGGTCCAAAAGTAAACTCTTTCCTTTCTATCAATACCGATTTTCTATCAATATGATGTTTGATTTGTTGTATTTGTCTTCACTCCGAATAGCAGAATAACTAATAATAAATGCAAAATGTAAAGTTTTTTTTTCTTTTTTTCATACATTTTGTATGGCGGTACGAAGTACGCGGGGTCAGCTAGTTCAGTATAGTTCTTAAAGCGCACGTGAGGAACTGAATCAGATTTTGGTTTTCGTAGTCTCTTGTTCCCTGAAACGGTTTGAGACATGGGCGTACCCACCATGCTCTCTGACTCTGCTAAGAATTATTAGGCAAAATTAAATATTCATTTGGGTTCTTTAAAACTAACTTCCGCCCCTCCCCTTAAAATGCTGGGTACTCCCGTAGTTTTAGGGCTCAAGCGCATTGCTTTTATTGTCATATTCGAGCGCTCGAATATGACAATATGCCCCCGAAGCCGTTCCGTAGAACCCTATAATATGTTGGGATGTGGTCACCTTTTTATTTTTTATTTTCAATCTTAGTTGTTTTTTTTTTCATACATGATAGTGTGCAGTGTACTTTAATATTTAACCACTACAAGACCACTACTTCTTTTAAGTACATTTTTGTTTTTATACGTATTTTTTTAAGTATAAGTGTTTTATTATATTATAGACTTTGTACATTTTGTTTAATGTCACACTGCGTTCTGCCCGCGTTTGCATATATCTATATATCTGTCTAGTAATTGACACAAGAGCACTTAATGGTTAACGGACGTGTGCGTGTTTGGCATTGAGATAATGTCTTTGCAATATTGGTTACTATTTACACTTATTTATGGACACAATCGTACATAGCATTTATATAACCAATACACTTTTATGTCGAATTTATAAAGCATATTTTTTCAAAGTAGGCTCTTCTAGACAAAGCTTAATCGAGTCTAGTTTCCCCTTTTGAACGTCGGATGGTAATCGCTCTCGCAAAAGGCCTACGCGTGTGACTAGGTCGATTATTTTTACGTTACCAACTGACTAAAGTTGCGAAAATACTCAAAAAACACCAAGCTACAACTAATTTTTGTTATTTAAAAACAAAGCCTAACAAGCTAAATCTTTAGATGAAAAAAAAACATAATATTATTCATTACAAAAAAAACTTAGAAATAATGTATAACGTCTCTGTCAGAATTAAGAAGAGCACATGGAATTATTTTAATATCCCAGGATGAGTACGGTCTCTGAGTGCTCTAACTCTGTAATCTAGATCTACTGCGATCCTAAAGCGGTATGTTGAGGTGTGGGGATAGTATCTACTGTTGCAGAATTTGTTCGGGTTGTTTACTTATTATTTGAATTTGAATTTGAATTTGGTTAATATTTGTTTCGCTAACCGTCTAGCTGTATCGTAAATGCCCAGTTTTGTCGCGCACTGCAAGGCTATCAGATGACGGCCCACCAGCTGTATTGCGCGAGATAAGCTCTCATTCATTAGAACGCGTAGAAAGAGAGGGACAGTTTATGTCGCCGCGACATACCTCGCGGGCCGTGTTGTGATAGTCGTGATCGTGTCAACTTCTGATGTGATCTGCACAAGTTCTACTAGAACCGTAAAACTACATCACCCAACTATGGTCCAAATCAATTCTCATATTACTTGCTCAGGTGTCCCTATTTTCATAGATGAACTTAAAGACAGGCACTATAATAACACAATATTTAAATAAAAACGTATAAAATAACTTACACGAAATTTGTTATAATAGCAACGAATGAGTTTACTTTTGGACCATAGTTGGGGTAGTGGACTATAGTTGTGTTGTTTTACGGTACCTTATTATAAGGTTACCATTATGGATAGGGTTTTGAAAACAAATTTTAAAATAACCCTATGGAAAACCCTAATAAGTGTAACCGGTTCCGGTCGCTGGATCCGACAACGAGTGTTACGGATAGGTGTGAGGCTCTGAAGGTGGCATCGGCTTATTGCAGATGATGACGGGGTTTTTTTTCTTTGTTTTTACTGATTATACTTCGGCTGACGCTCGCCTGCTTAGTTACCCATTCGCTTTTTTGAAAATCATCACATTACGCACTGGTGACAACTGGTGAGCTCTAAATCTTCTACACAATGTCTCAGTGAGAAAAAATAATTTAGAAACATTCATATGGTAGGCGTTATAGACAGTGTCACTTAGCTATAGCAGATGTTCATCAGGCGGTTGGTTATTTTTTGTTTTCTTTTTTGGTTTTTATTTTTTTTTACTATTTGCGGCTGACACTTGTCTAGAACCATAATAAGTGCATAATTCACGAGGTGTCACCAGTGCGTGAATCATCTATATAGTGACGTCTATAGTCCACTACCCCAACTATGGTCCAAAAGTAAACTCTTTCCTTTCTATCAATACCGATTTTCTATCAATATGATGTTTGATTTGTTGTATTTGTCTTCACTCCGAATAGCAGAATAACTAATAATAAATGCAAAATGTAAAGTTTTTTTTTCTTTTTTTCATACATTTTGTATGGCGGTACGAAGTACGCGGGGTCAGCTAGTTCAGTATAGTTCTTAAAGCGCACGTGAGGAACTGAATCAGATTTTGGTTTTCGTAGTCTCTTGTTCCCTGAAACGGTTTGAGACATGGGCGTACCCACCATGCTCTCTGACTCTGCTAAGAATTTTTAGGCAAAATTAAATATTCATTTGGGTTCTTTAAAACTAACTTGTGCCCCTCCCCTTAAAATGCTGGGTACTCCCGTAGTTTTAGGGCTCAAGCGCATTGCTTTTATTGTCATATTCGAGCGCTCGAATATGACAATATGCCCCCGAAGCCGTTCCGTAGAACCCTATAATATGTTGGGATGTGGTCACCTTTTTATTTTTTATTTTCAATCTTAGTTGTTTTTTTTTCATACATGATAGTGTGCAGTGTACTTTAATATTTAACCACTACAAGACCACTACTTCTTTTAAGTACATTTTTGTTTTTATACGTATTTTTTTAAGTATAAGTGTTTTATTATATTATAGACTTTGTACATTTTGTTTAATGTCACACTGCGTTCTGCCCGCGTTTGCATATATCTATATATCTGTCTAGTAATTGACACAAGAGCACTTAATGGTTAACGGACGTGTGCGTGTTTGGCATTGAGATAATGTCTTTGCAATATTGGTTACTATTTACACTTATTTATGGACACAATCGTACATAGCATTTATATAACCAATACACTTTTATGTCGAATTTATAAAGCATATTTTTTCAAAGTAGGCTCTTCTAGACAAAGCTTAATCGAGTCTAGTTTCCCCTTTTGAACGTCGGATGGTAATCGCTCTCGCAAAAGGCCTACGCGTGTGACTAGGTCGATTATTTTTACGTTACCAACTGACTAAAGTTGCGAAAATACTCAAAAAACACCAAGCTACAACTAATTTTTGTTATTTAAAAACAAAGCCTAACAAGCTAAATCTTTATATGAAAAAAAAACATAATATTATTCATTACAAAAAAAACTTAGAAATAATGTATAACGTCTCTGTCAGAATTAAGAAGAGCACATGGAATTATTTTAATATCCCAGGATGAGTACGGTCTCTGAGTGCTCTAACTCTGTAATCTAGATCTACTGCGATCCTAAAGCGGTATGTTGAGGTGTGGGGATAGTATCTACTGTTGCAGAATTTGTTCGGGTTGTTTACTTATTATTTGGTTAATATTTGTTTCGCTAACCGTCTAGCTGTATCGTAAATGCCCAGTTTTGTCGCGCACTGCAAGGCTATCAGATGACGGCCCACCAGCTGTATTGCGCGAGATAAGCTCTCATTCATTAGAACGCGTAGAAAGAGAGGGACAGTTTATGTCGCCGCGACATACCTCGCGGGCCGTGTTGTGATAGTCGTGATCGTGTCAACTTCTGATGTGATCTGCACAAGTTCTACTAGAACCGTAAAACTACATCACCCAACTATGGTCCAAATCAATTCTCATATTACTTGCTCAGGTGTCCCTATTTTCATAGATGAACTTAAAGACAGGCACTATAATAACACAAATTTAAATAAAAACGTATAAAATAACTTACACGAAATTTGTTATAATAGCAACGAATGAGTTTACTTTTGGACCATAGTTGGGGTAGTGGACTATAGTTGTGTGGTTTTACGGTACCTTATTATAAGGTTACCATTATGGATAGGGTTTTGAAAACAAATTTTAAAATAACCCTATGGAAAACCCTAATAAGTGTAACCGGTTCCGGTCGCTGGATCCGACAACGAGTGTTACGGATAGGTGTGAGGCTCTGAAGGTGGCATCGGCTTATTGCAGATGATGACGGGGTTTTTTTTCTTTGTTTTTACTGATTATACTTCGGCTGACGCTCGCCTGCTTAGTTACCCATTCGCTTTTTTGAAAATCATCACATTACGCACTGGTGACAACTGGTGAGCTCTAAATCTTCTACACAATGTCTCAGTGAGAAAAAATAATTTAGAAACATTCATATGGTAGGCGTTATAGACAGTGTCACTTAGCTATAGCAGATGTTCATCAGGCGGTTGGTTATTTTTTGTTTTCTTTTTTGGTTTTTATTTTTTTTTACTATTTGCGGCTGACACTTGTCTAGAACCATAATAAGTGCATAATTCACGAGGTGTCACCAGTGCGTGAATCATCTATATAGTGACGTCTATAGTCCACTACCCCAACTATGGTCCAAAAGTAAACTCTTTCCTTTCTATGAATACCGATTTTGTATTAGTGATATGAAAACTTTTTATCTATATTTTTGTTACTGTATTGCATGTCTTTAAATGCACCCATGATAATAGTCACACCTGAGCAAGTAAAATACATCTGAAAACTACCGGTTATTTTGCCGTCAAAAATTAATCTAACATGAAATTTGACACAGATGTTAAACCGTGAGAGATGATGGACAAACTCTTGACCACACGCGTTAGGACCAAGCAGCTGGCAGCGAGGCTTGAACTCATTCACATTTTTTGTCAAATTAAGGTTCAAGTCTGTATTAGCGCCATTGCTATTATTAAATGTACTGACTTTGACTTACATTCGGTTACCTACAATATTTGATGGCGATCGTACTGACTTAATTCTCTAATTTCTAAATTCTCACGTTGTGACAAAGTGGCTGTGTACAATTCACAATGAATTCTAGACGGTGTATACTTTTCCGGAAATGGGTGGCTGACAACTATGGGCTCTTACTTCCATGCTATACACGGCGGCGAAAATGTACCCCGACGTATACCGAGGCCGCATATATACGGCCTGGAACTGGGTACTACCCACACTGGAAATAAAACTATATTGAAAACAAAATAAGTGCTATATTCTATTGGGCTTTTTTCTAATTCAAAGGCGACAAAATTAAGAAGCAATTGGTACCAACCGAAACTTCATTCTTCATAAAGTCGACCAGTAGTAGCCAGTACAAAAACCGTTGGTCCACGTGGTGCGTCTCTACGACAGTGACCCAAAAAAAAGTGTTAAAAAGTGGTTTTTTGACGTAATAAGGGATATAATTAATGTTTTTTATACAATTTATACCATATAGATGGTAAATACTCAACTGAGCGTGCTTTTAACATCCCTCGTTTAAAAAAAAATACGAAAATAAAAGTTGGGTTCGTATTTGCCGGTCCGTTACAAAAAGTGATATTTTATTGAAATTTTAGTGTTTATATGCAATTTTGCTGTTTGATATCAGTTTTTGATTAGTTTATTTGCGTTAAGATAAAAATACAAACCAGTGAGGTCTAATAATAACTTTACAAAAATAAGTTAAAATTGCGACCATGATGAGTGAAAAAAAAATTGGGTGCTTACGGTTTTTTGAATGCAAAGAATATAATATTTTTACAGGTAAGTCTTCTAGTAATTTACTATGGTTGATGCCCTATATCTTGAAGAATGAGAATAAATAAAATATCTTATAGTTACAATTCCATATCTTTATATCTTAGCGTATCTTTGGAGAGTGACAACTATTTTTCTTTCCTATCAAAGATCTATGGTTTTCTACATTGTAATATGTTGTTATGATATTTTAATACAAACACAATGTAGGCCAATTCATGCCCTTGTAAAAAATGTAAACATTTACTATCCTAAGTATAAACACTTCAGTCATACGAGCGATAACGCTGAGTCAAGTGTTTTGCTACCTGACACTCGAATACGCGCGGTACATGCGGGACCACCCACATTGGAGGGGGGCGGTAATCGAGAGTAGCAAAAAATTGGCCGTATATATGCGGGCCCGGTAAACAGAGGTATCATATTTCATGGGGGGCTCGGTAAAGGACAAGTTATAAGGTTACCATTATGGATAGGGTTTTGAAAACAAATTTTAAAATAACCCTATGGAAAACCCTAATAAGTGTAACCGGTTCCGGTCGCTGGATCCGACAACGAGTGTTACGGATAGGTGTGAGGCTCTGAAGGTGGCATCGGCTTATTGCAGATGATGACGGGGTTTTTTTTCTTTGTTTTTACTGATTATACTTCGGCTGACGCTCGCCTGCTTAGTTACCCATTCGCTTTTTTGAAAATCATCACATTACGCACTGGTGACAACTGGTGAGCTCTAAATCTTCTACACAATGTCTCAGTGAGAAAAAATAATTTAGAAACATTCATATGGTAGGCGTTATAGACAGTGTCACTTAGCTATAGCAGATGTTCATCAGGCGGTTGGTTATTTTTTGTTTTCTTTTTTGGTTTTTATTTTTTTTTACTATTTGCGGCTGACACTTGTCTAGAACCATAATAAGTGCATAATTCACGAGGTGTCACCAGTGCGTGAATCATCTATATAGGTCTATAGTCCACTACCCCAACTATGGTCCAAAAGTAAACTCTTTCCTTTCTATCAATACCGATTTTGTATTAGTGATATGAAAACTTTTTATCTATATTTTTGTTACTGTATTGCATGTCTTTAAATGCACCCATGATAATAGTCACACCTGAGCAAGTAAAATACATCTGAAAACTACCGGTTATTTTGCCGTCAAAAATTAATCTAACATGAAATTTGACACAGATGTTAAACCGTGAGAGATGATGGACAAACTCTTGACCACACGCGTTAGGACCAAGCAGCTGGCAGCGAGGCTTGAACTCATTCACATTTTTTGTCAAATTAAGGTTCAAGTCTGTATTAGCGCCATTGCTATTATTAAATGTACTGACTTTGACTTACATTCGGTTACCTACAATATTTGATGGCGATCGTACTGACTTAATTCTCTAATTTCTAAATTCTCACGTTGTGACAAAGTGGCTGTGTACAATTCACAATGAATTCTAGACGGTGTATACTTTTCCGGAAATGGGTGGCTGACAACTATGGGCTCTTACTTCCATGCTAGAACAAGACGGCCATAGTTGCCGGCCACACATTTCCGGAAAACTATATTCATATTCATTTATTTCGTATTAATCATACATTGTCATTCATTACATTAAATATCATAATAAGGTCATTAAAAACAATGTCAACTGGCATATATATAAGAAGCAATACAGTCAAAGTTATTTAATTTATAATTAAAATTGTTCGTCCAGGAATTCAGCTACCGACAAACAGGCCTTCTGCATCAGCAGGATTCGTCTAGAAGCCCCTTAATAATAAATACTGCAACTGTAGTGGTGATATATGGCCTGAGACATTCGAACGACCGACGTGTTTCACGCTCAACTCTTTACTTGTACATTACCACTGTAGATGTGCGAATTTATCGCTTTCTAGAATCTTAGCAAAATTACTGGCTCTACTAAAAAATAAGCCTTCTGCATCAGCAGGACTCGTCTAGAAGCCCCTTAATAATAAATACTGCAACTGTAGTGGTGATATATGGCCTGAGACATTCGAACGACCGACGTGTCTCACGCTCAACTCTTTACTTGTACATTACCACTGTAGATGTGCGAATTTATCGCTTTCTAGAATCTTAGCAAAATTACTGGCTCTACTAAAAAATAAGCCTTCTGCATCAGCAGGACTCGTCTAGAAGCCCCTTAATAATAAATACTGCAACTGTAGTGGTGATATATGGTCTGAGACATTCGAACGACCGACGTGTCTCACGCTCAACTCTTTACTTGTACATTACCACTGTAGATGTGCGAATTTATCGCTTTCTAGAATCTTAGCAAAATTACTGGCTCTACTAAAAAATAAGCCTTCTGCATCAGCAGGACTCGTCTAGAAGCCCCTTAATAATAAATACTGCAACTGTAGTGGTGATATATGGTCTGAGACATTCGAACGACCGACGTGTCTCACGCTCAACTCTTTACTTGTACATTACCACTGTAGATGTGCGAATTTATCGCTTTCTAGAATCTTAGCAAAATTACTGGCTCTACTAAAAAAATTACAATTTCGAAGTGGAGATTGAATATACAGGGTGGGCAGGAGTATACCGACAGATTTTAACCATGGATTCCCGAGGTCATTAGGAGCATAAAATGATAGATTAACCCCAGTCAAATCCGGCCTAGTTTTGAAGATATTATCAATTTTCATGTAAACTATTTATTGGTTGCCACTGATGTTGCCAAGTTTCGCGTCGCTATTCACAGACATCAAAGTGACAGCAACCACTCACTAAATTCATCCTTTTGATGGAAAAATAATCTTAACCATTTTATCAAAAGGGATAATTTCCATGGAGAAGCGATAGTTAACCAGTTTTTATTGTCAAAAACCGACACAACTAGTTTTTTTAATTTTTTTTTCGTGAATTTGACTTGAGTTCCTTTATCATTTTTTACTCCTAATAAGCTCAGGAAGTTATGGTTAAAATCTGTCTGTATACTCCTACCCACCCTGTATTTGGGCCTATTTTTTGTTGCTTGTTGCCATGGTTACGTCTCCTGGGTCACTCCTTAAAACTATGATTTTATGCCGTTTAAATCCACTAAACACGTGCTTTTGTTATATTGGTAAACCCATTCGGCATCTCCTTAGCATGATAGAAGTCCCATTTTTAGAATACTAGCGACCAGCCCCGGCTTCGCACGGGTTTATATCTATAATACATGCATGTTGTATACATATAAACCTTCCTCTTGAGTCACGCTATCTATTAAAACCGCATCAACATCCGTCGCGTAGTTTTAAAGATCTAAGCATACGTAGGGACTGACAGACAGCGGGAAGCGACTTTGTTTTATACTATGTAGTGATTTTCTAAGAAACTCTGTCCCTGTTGTCTCCTGGCTTAAATAAAAAATCGTATAAGTTTGGTTCCAGTGAGCAGGATGACTTATATTGTATTGAGACATTTTCTTTACTGAATAAAGCGGATTGTATCTTACTAAAATCAAAGATTGTAAACTTAGCAAAAACCACTTAAAGACTGTATCGTTTGATATAAATACAAAAAGAAAAAGCAATATTTTTTGTATTTCATTTTATTTCCACATACTTTTTCAAATTACCTATGTACACACACACAGAAAAACCAAATACACTTCATCCTCATTAAAACTTTTATACTACTGAAACTCGTACATACCGAAATTCGTACATACCTACTCATACATCGATAGGGAACTTTTTGATTGGCCTAAAATTGCCAAAGTTCGGTGCCATATATCTCGAAAACGGTAAGTTTTATAGTAAACATGGGATATAATTTCGGTAAACCTCGTTGTTGTTAATACGATAAGCCATAAAAAACACGAATAAACGGGTAGTTACAGATCGAAGGTCATTGGGAGCAGGGAGCCCCTTAAACGGTATGTCTGAAGACATCAATGGAAGAGGGAAGACACTGTTTCATACAGTGTAACCGAATGGTTTTTTTTCTATAACACGGTATTTGTACCGTTTTGTTATTTGTGATTAAAATTTATTTCGCGTTATTGGGTAAATGACAGGATATTACACTATCACTGTGGATGTCGTCATATTTAATGCCATATTTACATACGTTGGCCGTAAGCTTAAGCGAGTATGTTGACTTAAATATCAGAGCTATAACCACGAACTTCGAACATCGTATATCTCCGTCTCTATCGCTCTTATGGTTTATGGTACTCGAGCGACCGAAACGGAGATATACGAAGTTCGAGATTCGAATTTCGTGGTAGCGCCGCAGAATACTATGTACGTTGCCTCAGATGAAAGCATTAATGTAAACGCGGCATAATGTTGCTGTCTTATAATATATCGCTCTGTATATCTTTAAGACATTAAGTAACTGTTAATAATCTGTGAAGTGAACGATACTTGACTGATTCCAAATCTGTAGTTCCCATTTTCTTGATGCATCTGATTTGGGTATTTGATACGAACCAGCGAGCATCCGAGTTACTTTGGAACAATCTGCAATAATATATGTTACTTTTGTAATAATTTAGTTAAGATGTCTTCCAAATAGGGTGACTAGACCAGGAATTTTCCTGACATGTCAGGAATTTTAGACATGTCAGGAATGCGGCCGGAAAAGGGAATTGTCAGGAATTTTCGGCAAATAAATGAAACAACTACATTTTATGCACTGTAAACTTTTATTTTTAATCACAATAACAAAAAAGCGGCCAAGTGCGAGTCGGACTCGCACATGAAGGGTTCCGTTAAATAAATTGCAGTTTACGATTTATGACGTATTAAAAAAAAACTACTTACCAGATCTCGTTCAAACTAATTTTCGGTGGAAGTTTGCATGGTAAGTAATGTACATCATATATTTTTTTGAGTTTTATCATTCTCTTATTTTAGAAGTTACAGGGGGGGGGGGACACACATTTTACCACTTTGGAAGTGTCTCTCGCGCAAACTATTCAGTTTAGAAAAAAATGATCTTAGAACCCTTAATATCATTTTTGAAGACCTATCCAATGATACCCCACACATATGGGTTTGATGAAAAAAAAATGTTGAGTTTCAGTTTTGTGTATTTTGTGTACCGGCTAAAACTTAATGTTTTTTTTCGATTTTTGTATAAAAATCTTAATGCGGTTAACAGAATATACATACCAAGTTTCAACAGTATAGCTCTTATGGTTTCGAAAAAAAATGGCTGTGACATACGGACGGACAGACAGACGGACATGGCGAATCTATAAGGGTTCCGTTTTTTGCCATTTGGCTACGGAACCCTAAAAAGGTATAGCCACAAGTACTTTGGACTTTCATAAATTGTACGAGTAACTTATAAATAATCGTACTTAATTATCTTTTTACGATATCAACATAAATCAATCAACAATGACAAATTAAACAATTTAAAAAATCAACAAATAGTAGGCTAAAGGTAAAAATAGGGCAATAGCCCCCTCCTCCTCCGCCTCCCCGCCGCGGCCCACGACGTAATGACAATACGCTGCGAGCGCGAGCGCGACAATCTCGTGTCAGGAATTTTGAAATTTGTACCTGGTAACCCTACTTCCAAAGCACCTTTGATCAGAGTTAGTCCAGGCAGAGGCACTGAACTGACAACTTGTATGGAAAAAATGTCAAAATTGGGAATAATTTATAATATTAATAGCTGATTTTTTCTTTGTAATGGATATATTATCAATTAAATAGTTACCTAACGACAAATTTCAGACATCAAAAAAATGACAACTTACCTGGCTTTTGAAGTCAGAAAAAAAATTAAGAAATGGTTTTATCTTTATTTTGGTTAATTTACATTTGCTCTATAATATTCAAGATAAATAATGAAAAAAAAAACAATTTATTAAAATATATTTAAATACTTCCAGATGAAAAGTTTGTTGGATTCTTAAATAAAGCATCTTAGAATGATGTTTTAAAATGATATAAAGAAAAAAAACGCTATTATAAATTAATGTTTTTCAAAACCGTATTTTGCCTGGAGTACAGATACGCTTGTTATGTAAGGACTAACTGTCTTTAAAATTCTAATGTTTTTTGAAAATATATCGTTTTTAAAATTACTTAATTATTGTGTTGTTCACCGAAATCCTGAGGTCTAAATGTAACGCAGCTCAAACTCTCGTTTGTTTGTCTTTTGACCGCTGCGAAACGGAACCTGCACAGCAGCCTCCATTTTGTTTGTTACGTCACGCGGCCATCTTGTTATACATAATAAGAAGATGGCGGCATTTGACCAGCTTCACATTATGATGAATATTTGATAGAAATGCAGCTACAATATTTTAAAATAACGATGAGCCTATCATCGTTATTTTAAAATATTGTAGCTGTTGCGTGGTGTTAAAATTGGTAACGTCGTGTTGCTAAATGGATAGTAAACCATCAAATGATTGTAATAAAGTATAAATTACAAAATATAATTCAAATCATAAAAATAAATGAACCTTGAAAGTCAACAAAAAAAATATTTTTATTATTTATTGTCCAAGAGTAAATTTAAAGGTACCAATAGAATTCTTACGCTTTTATAGAAACACATTTGTATGACAACTATGGACCTAAACGCAGTATTTCGCGACCGAAACAGCAATTTACTTCATTTTCCATGCAACGGTTAGTACAAATTGCACGGTGTGACGTCATACTTTAAAGCCAATCAGTATGAAGCGTTTCGGCTGCTGTCAGCGAGGTCCGTCTTTAACTCGATTTTTTGGGTATTAATGTCCTTTAAATGTAGTTGCTTCCATACAAACATTTGTTCATCTACAAAAACTGGTTTGAATGGCATCGTAAACAAATTTAAGGTCACAAGCCCATTAACATTGTTGTTGGTAAATTCACCGCTTGCTATAGAATGAGGTTGGTTGAACCAATCACAACGGCGGTCAAGAGGCTATTGCTAAGCTAACAGGTTCCTAACTTCATAGGAGTTACGGACGTCTTTTCAATGGCAAGGCAGATTAGTCATAAGATGCATGATAAATTGATAAGACTTGTAAAATGCGGGCGAAGCTCTATATTTTTGTGATATCGATGGGCGAATCGCTCGTGTATTTTTTTATTGCTACTCCATCTAACAACTGTTTTCTTTGTGCGGTTACCGCCTGACTTGTATAACAATTACGTTTGTATTTTACTTTTTGTATTTTGAGAGTGTATAGTTCAACTACGGACGTTTTGCAAACTATGCCTGTACAAAATTGCACCTTAAGGTCTCGAGGAAAGCGTAGAATGATACACCGAGATCAGTATTCTCACAAATGTATTTATTCTGCCACACAAATTCTCACTCAAACATAAAAAAACGTTCCTAGTGTCTACATATTACGGCAACCTAGCGGCGCTACCACGAACTTCGAATCTCGAACTTCGTATATCTCCGTTCCGGTCGCTCGAGTACCGTAAACAATAAGTGCGATAGAGACGGAGATATACGAAGATCGAGATTCGAAGTTCGTGGTAGCGCCGCAGGATTAAATTATCTGAGCGAAGCGTTCCGTAGCGGAGCTATGCACTTGAATTGAATGTTGAGTCCACCAGTAGGTACTCGGGCTGGAGCCCTCTGTATCTAACATCTGCCGTTAGTGGAGTGGACACTAAACTATTGTATATATCACGCATAACGAAATATACAGATGTAAGAGATGTTTCACTTCATGTAAATAAATGTGATTCATAAGATCTTTGTTTTTTTTACAAGCTTTCTAGGTATTAACTTGCGATGTATTGCGAGTTTGTTCAGGTGAAATCTTGCAACTTCATCCGATTGAGCTGAAAGGATGATGGGCAGTTTTGTTTGGACACTGGCCTAAAAATCAATAATGACAAGCCACATGTCATTTGAAAGGTTTTTCATATTCTACAACTTTTTGTACCTATGGCGGGAAATCTTAAATCGCTGTGTGAAACAAGTTATAGTTCAGTCAATATATCCAAAAAATCGACCCTACCCGTGAATAATTAGTTCTTGGATTTTCTTTTCGTAGGTCCCTCGGGAGGGTCACTGGGAGTGTAAATTCAATCAAAAAAAAGTAGACTGAATCAGGCTCCGGCGTATATTCAGAAAACTGTTTTTCTTGAATAACTCGGTCATTTTTGATTTTACAGTAAAATCGTGAGTACAAAATTTGAAGAAAATTTGATTCTCTACAAGTTTGGTCATCACAATGTTTCTTCTAGGATCGATATTTTGGAAATTAAATTTGAAAAAAGCGACAAATTCAAAATATTTTCATCATCTCGTTTATTTTCAACTTTACGGCATAAATGAAGAGGAGTAAACTTGTCAAGTTGAAAATTAACGAGATGATGAAAATATTTTGAATTTGTCGCTTATTACCCGACTGCCGAAGAAGAGAGGGTTATGTTTTTCGAGCGTATGTATGTATGCATGTAAGTATGTATGTAAGTATGTATGTGGGTATGTCTTATTCTTTGACACGGCCTGCAGCCTAAACCGTTTGACGGATTTCGACATGTGAGGTGTCGTTGGATTCCTCTTAATCGTGGGAGTGACATAGGCTATAATGTTTGCAAAAAAGCAGTTGGGTTTAACGAAAAATGTTTAGATTTCACTTGTTTTCAAATATAATTTTCAAAATATCGATCCTAGAAGAAAAATTGTGAGGACCAAACTTGTAGAGAATCAATTTTTCTACAATTTTTGTCCTTACAGTTTTACTGTAAAATCAAAAATGGCCGAGTTATTCAAGAAAAACCGTTTTTCGAATATACGCAGGAGCCCGATTCAGTCTACTTTTTGAATTTACACCCCCGAGGGACCTACGAAAAAAAAATCCAAGAACTAATTATTCACTGGTCAAAATCTATAATGACTTAATTGCAAAATAAAAACATTCCATCAATAAGTATTTTTTACTGTTATAGGGTTTTAGTTCTGTAAGTACAATGGTTTTTAAACGTTATCATAGAAATACACATGAGAAAACAACTAGATATCGATATACCATCAAACAATGACTACTATTTTTCAAGCAAAAGGTTTATCAATTATGAAGTGTGTTGAAGTGCCCAGCTGGAGCAAGGCCAAGGTGGCTATAGGAACTATAAAACGACACAACCCCATCGAGTTTGGGCTCGTTAGAATCGTCTCAATGAGTAGGTAGTTGATGCAGAAAAGTACAGACGGCAATAAAAGCTTGTACCAAAAATTAAAATTTTGACAGAAACTTATATTATAACACTAGCGACCCGCCCCGGCTTCGCACGGGTTTATATGTATTATACATATAAACCTTCCTCTTGAAGCACTCTATCTATTAAAATAAATCCCATCGAAAACCGTTGCGTAGTTTTAAAGATCTAAGCATACATAGGGACAGACAGACAGCGGGAAGCGACTTTGTTTTATTCTATGTAGTGATGTATGTATGTAAACACTTAATAATATATGTCACACAATAGATCAAAGTACAAATGCGTACTTATAAGGGATCTCTTCCAGCTAACCTTTGAGCAATGGGGAAGGCAACTGTCAAACTGACGGCTCCAATGATTGTACCTAAAAATGCTAAATTTGTATGGCGGGAAGTACCTACTTTTTATTTATTTTTGCGAGAATGGCTTTATTTTTCGTCCCGAATTGCTCCGTAGTGGGAATCCACCGTTATCCGAAAAAGGCTAAAAATAAAAGGCTGTGGATTAAAGCTATGGGGAAGATTTTTGCCTAAAAACTGTATATTGTTTCCGTACATAGTAGGTACAACCGATCTTCCGTCTCTCTCTCTCTCATCGTATGGAATCTAGAAGAGCGCCATCTACAATTAGCTTTCACCGGCCAACCCCATTGAGAGGAAGGTAGGTTCCAGGCAAACCTATACCGTATACAAAACAGACAGAAAATTGTTTAAATTCAAGAGAAATTATAAACATGAAAATACACATACAGGGTGTATGGCAGATCGGTGTATTTTTACAAACTTTATATTAACTTGCACTGTTCCTATGTATGTTAATATGTAAGTATGTAAATATATAAGTTGTCCGTCAAAATTTGCAATCCATTTTTCAGTCAATTCCCGTTATCCAATAGGGAACATTACGCAAAGCTCTTCGTAGGTGGCGACTAGGTAGGTTCCCACTTGCGGTATTGTCTATGCAAGCATCCTTGTCACTCATTTGACAAACAATTGTGCATGTGTGTGTGAATCCTTATATTTTCCTATACTGGTTTACTATTAGCGGTAGTGCTGCCTCTGGCGGCAGAACATTGCAGAGTAATGTTCCCTATTGAGCTGAAATTTTGCAAGCATATGTATATCGCATGACAATGCAATATTATGATGACTTGGAGCTGATCTGATGCTGGAGCTGGAAGGTGGCCATAGGAACTCCGCAATAAAACGACACAACCCCATCGAGTGTGGGCTCATTAGAATCGTCTCAATGATTAAGTACTTGATGATGGTATGCAGAAAAGTATAGTCGGCAGTAAAGGCTTGTACCAAAATTTAAATTTTTGACGGAAACTTATTATTATTTTATCTCGCCATAGGCAAAAAGTTTCAATATTGCTTAGGTAGGTACCTATATTTTATTATACCTAATGTGACAGCATTAAAGTGTTTGATTTCTAATGTATGCGTTTGCGTATCAAATAGAAATCTCATTTTCATTTAGATAGGAAATAAAAAAAAGTTTTAGCCGACAAAGTGTGAAGGACTAAAAATAAAAATCATAAAACTCAACTTTATTGCACAATAAAAATGTACACATATCTTTGTCGTTAGAATGGGGTCGCAATTAATTCTTCTCGTACTAAGAAACCTCCCGCTTGTAGGTTTTATCCAAGTACCAACCGTTGTTTTTCATAAGTAAATCAATATTGGCGCTTGATGGGGTCTATACATGTCATGATTTGTCAGAAGCTGACTAATTGCTATCGTCTGGAGGCATGTTGCGCTGCTGATCCAACTGTCAAACGAGTTGTACTGAGAAAATGCATGCACATGTGGTTGGATTGTTACATCTGTACGACACACCCAATTCTGACTTCGACATGTTGTACTGACAAATTGTGGTGAAATCAAATAATCTGTAGACCCCATGATATTTCGTTATGGGTACTTACGTGTTACATAAGTACATAAGGCCCGTTTCTTAGAACGTAGTGGTTATATTCTATTTGGTTGTGCCTTTCTGTGACATGTGAGTAAGAGAGGGACACCAATAGTAGCCAGCCACATATTGCAGAGAAAATATGGCTCGTTTAGAAGCCCCATTACTAATTCAACATTTTTGTTCTGGTCACAGCGCGGCTCGCGTAAGACTGCAACCTTACCACAAGGTAAATCTTCCAAAGACCATTATACGCCTTGCAATTTGTCACAACAACCGACATCATCATCATCATCATATCAGCCGAAAGACGTCCACTGCTGGACATAGGCCTCCCCCAAAGAGTGCCACAATGGCCGGTCCTGCGCCACCCGCATCCAGCGCACTCCCGCGACCTTTACCAGGTCATCAGTCCACCTTGTGGGGGGGCCTACCCACGCCGCGCCTTCCGGTACGACATCCGACATGCTATGGTTAAAATGAGATAACAATAACTCAGTTTCGGGGTTCTAATATATGGTTATCCTATATGTAGATTGAAATTCCAAATATGTGTAAAACTTTATTTCTATATAAATTACAATAAACTTTTGGGAGCAATATCAGCACGGTAAGCACAAGGTAGCGCGCGAGCTGTGTCGCGGCGAAATAGACTATCCGTCTCTTTCTAAGTGTTCTAATTATGGAATAAAGAAACCAACCATGTTTGATATTCCGTGTCTGTATCATATTCAACTGTACCTAACAAATGTAAATTTCATACAATTCATACCCAGTATATGAGACAATAGGGAACATTACGCAAAACTCTTCGTAGGTGGCGACACTTGCAGCTTTGACATGGTATCTCGTTCCCACATTGCGGTATTGTCTATGCAAGCATCCTTGTCACTCATTTGACAATCAATGTTGCATGTGTGTGAATTCCTATACTGGTTTACTACTAGTGGTAGTGCTGCCTCTGGCGGCAGAACATTGCAGTAATGTTCCCTATTAAATTGCATAAAGGTACACACGCACACAATGGTCTTTAGTGGCACAAAAGCATGCTAGTTTCGAGCAAATAGCATGTGTATCTGGAGAATTGCTAGTAAGTAGCATGCTATTTGCATACATAATTAATAATTGACCACCTCGCATTTGAATCTGTAGCGGCGAATGGGTTAAATTTGTGATTTAATGAAAAGTCTGTGAGATTGTACTTTGTATGTAATCGAACGAGGTAGCGAAGAGAACGAAGGACTATGCTTCAGCTTGGGCCGAAAATCGTTTGTATAGGAGACGCTACACGGGCCGATATCGGCCGGTCTGCATGCCGGCCGACGCGTGATTAGGTCCGTGTGGATACGTGTCGGAAGCACGGCGGCCGGCCAAAACAAGGTCACTCCATACTAGACTTTCTGTGACCTTGCTTGGCCGTCCGGCCGATATCGGCCCTTGTAGCGTCTCCTTATGTCCGGTGTCTGTCCAGCTGCTCTCATCTACGGGTCGCATTTCTCAACCGATTCTCGTCAAAATTTGTGAGCAGCGGCGCTACCACGAACTTCGAACTTCGTATATCTCCGTTTCGGTCGCTCGAGTACCATAAACCATAAGTGCGACCGAAACGGAGATATACGAAGTTCGAGATTCGAAGTTCGTGGTAGCGCCGCAGCGGCGGTACCACGAACTTCCTATATCTCCGTCTCTGTCGCTCGAGTATCGTGCGATATCGAAGTTCGTGGTTATAGCTCGTTCGTTGATTATATAGTGTTTTTTTATCGAAATATTTTTTTTTTGTAAAGTGTCTTGGTCCTAATTAACAGCTCACGGAGCCACTAGTGGCTAAACTCCGAAACCGCTAATTAAATCTGGGGGCACGGCAGTGCCCCCGCCAAGTCGAGCAAAACAAAGAGGCACGGCCGTATCATCCTTTTCTCGAAGCCATTCAGGCCATTTTCAACATCCTGTAATTTTGTGCTGGCTAAAGCTAGAACCCTGAATTTTTAGGAACATGTAGGGCATAATACGGCTAACATATAATTTCAATAACATTCAATTTGAACTTTTAGTTTAAAAACTATTGTCCGTCAAAGTTCGTTAGTTTTGTCACTGACATACTCACTGATAATGATCACGCTAATTCTAAGGTAAATATAGCAGACCCACAATCTCCAAATTTCAAAAATAATTAGTTTTTAGCCTAATAATTCATACAAAACCTAAAAATATTGCATTTTTAGTCACGTTTCAGAGATATACAAACTGCATAAGTAAGTTTGTAATCCTATACAAATACATGCGATTACAACGATTTTTGGCCCAGACTGAAGCTTAGAACTTTGTTCGCTTCGCTCGCTTGTTCGAACATAATTGTGTATACAGTATTAAACATATCTTTGACTTCAACCGTACATGTTATAGTATAAAACAGGGACTGCATAACCGAAAAATACCGGTATTCTATTTTAACGGTATGACGTCATAGCGGTTTCGGTAGCGGAACCTTTATATTTCGCTACCGAAATATAAAGGTACCTTTATTTTTTCCGGTACCGTAACCGCTATTTAAAGGTACCGATATATCAACTTTGGCCTGGAGTTGTTGCCAAAAACGCCGGCAAAGTCTTGCTGCTTTGTCTTTAAATATTTAGTAGCCAATGCTTCCTCTGTAGAGTGCCAGCTCGCTTACTTTTCTCGATAACCTTTATAGTACCGGTATTATAAAGGTTACGGTATCGTTTAAAACTGGTACCGCTAACCGTTATTTCAAAACGGTTACGGTACCGTTATGTTCGCGCGGCGCGCATAACCTTTACGACATAACGGTACCGTAATGGAATACCGGTATAACCGTAACCGAAATCAGTCCCTGGTATAAAACACTCCACCTAACACATCATCAGAATGAAGTCTCAGATAAAAACTAAAATTAGTATCATAAATCATAATTAAAATACCACAAACCAGCAAGCTCCACAGGATCCTGTCATGAATGGTGCCACAGAGAGTGCAACAGGGGTGTCCCGGTCCCGTTCCCACATTTGTAGGCCCCACCCAGTGTGAGTTACATAAAAGTATAGTGGTAACAGCTGGGTATAACCCGAGGAGCAGGGTTACCACCAAAGCTTACTTGTTTATTTTTGATTTATTTATTTAAATTGTTTGTTCAAATTGTGCCCATCACCTACTTACACTACCTAACTTAACCTAGTGGAGAAACAAGTGAAGATACTCTGTCAGCTCAGAATTAATTCCCTGTACAAAAGAATTGCTTCTAATTGCAACCATCTCCTAAGTAATAAATCAACAGTTCCTCATACTATTGAATGTAATTTATCAAAAGGATATGAACCGTGCAGCAAAAATACAGTTGACATTATTTAATGTGGCCAATATTTTATTAAACTTTTATTGCAATTGGAATCTTGTCCCTTGATGGTAGAGTTGCTTTTCAAATGGACTTAAGTTACAATTCGGCCAACTCAAAAAATCTCAAGTATATACATATACTTGAGATTTTTTGAGTTGGGGCAACATTAAATACATGTATTTAATGTTGCCCCAACATTGTCTTCTTCAGGCCCACCCTACATTACAAGTCAGCATTTAAATATGAATCATTTTGTCATAAACTGCTATTAAACAATTGCAGCTCTGTTCGGATTGAACATAATTTAAATTGCTTTAACAGAACAAGTCCTTTCTGTTGTTAGACCCCATATAAACAATTGTCATCAAATATCAACCAATCTCTATCCACAGTTCAAAACAATTCATAACACAGCTAAAATAAAAACAATATGATGATATTTACTAAACAAGATTCAATAGTATCTGTCGATATGATGAACTGAACAAAGTATTGGACAGGGTTAAATAGCCATTCCTTTGAGGTAGTCATAACGGCACCTTCTTTGATCCTGCAACTGCCCAATTTTCGATGCGGAGTCACATTCACGGCACACACCACAGAATATGCTAGTGATCATGTGCAACGGGCTCCGGTAGTACAGACGCTGGTCCTTCAGCAACTTGTTCTCTCTATGACACCAAACATGAATAAATACTTCTGCTACCATTAATAACATGATGAGCACTGACGGACAGACCACTGTGATCGGTATAATGAGTAATCTTGGACTAAACACGTTAGAGCCTTGGATTATGTTCTCTTTTAACACTTGAAATTTCTTTGTCTCACTCATATACCCTTTGGGGAACTTGATGGTCGTCGGAGTCGCGCGCGGGGCTGCGACGGGCCCTGCAGACGGTCGCGACGGCGCAGGTTCACCCGTCTCATCGTTCACGAGGTACGTAATAATCTCGCCGGTCTCGTCATCGCAACAAAAACGCCTCTGCCCCGACATCTTCGGCTGAAAAAAATACTACATTAGATACGCACGCACAAGTCATAGATAGATAATTTGTTTAGTTTTGTATATTGCAAATCGGTTTATTCGAAGTTAACGATAGTTGATAATTACATGTATAGCTGCTACGCAGTGAAAAATTGCAACAGGGCAAATACTTCACAAACTCACTATTCGCTGGCTTTTGCAAAGAACCGGTTTTTTTATATTTCAATCGTTATTTATCGCATCGCAGGATCCATATATCCTTCGAACATAGAGGTTTACTAATATATCTACGCAACACCGATAATTATGATTTGTAATTATTTATTTAGTTGTGTAAAGTAAATACAGTGTAATCTACCTACCATCCAACTTCAAGTTCAAACGTCAAAGTCGAAATGTCAATTGTCAGATTGTCACATACCTGTCACATTTTACACAAGTCGCCGCCAAATCATCGCCAAGCTGTCAAATATTGTGCGGTTTATGGCCTATCCATTATCAGACACGATTCAAATTCGACGCTCTAATTTCTGCTCGCGTACCATCTTGTGCTTATCATGCTGCATTTTCAGATTTCAAAAGTATTGATTAAGTTTTATTGATGAGCTCATGCACCTGATCGGAATTTATTTTGTTAGTATCTGAGAATGTAATGGAACGTACAAGTCACTTGTCACGTTGCTGTCATTTGTTTAGGTCAACATTTAAATTAGGATAAAACTTCGCATTTATGTAGATAAATATCTCTATGTTGGCCGTCTTTGTCCTTGTAATATAACTGGAAGGCGTAAAAAATCTTGGACTTTTCTCAATTCAGTTCCACAAAAAGTAGCAGACGTCGTGAAAAAGGTAATTTTGAAAATCTAAGTACCATTAGAAATTGCGTTTTAAGCGATCCTTCAAAATAAAGAGCAAATGAGACAATAGCGATATTTATGTAATTGTGTTTGTTTTTGGTCAGTTTAGAATATATAACTCGCTTATTTTTATAGCATTTTATACCGTTTCTGTTATTCAGATCCATTTAATTATGTTTTTACAGTGACCTTCACGGGCTGAAAGGTCATTATACTGTTTATATAATTTCGAATGCTTTGTTTTCGCACTCGGCAGTAGCGTAGCCATCACGCTACTGCCGATATCACCTTAGTATAAAAAAACAAAGTACTTACATCTCATGTGGTCATTATTTACAAAAGCATATAGGTAGGTAGAACAGGCTGAATAAATTCCGTGGACCTGACGAGAATCAGCCTCAGTCTAAATTCAAATTTCAATAGAGTTTCTTGGGTAGGTACTGGCAGCAAGGCAGAGTGATAATAATGTTTGTTATTGTATTTTTATGCATTAACCGATTTTGATATTGGTTGGCGCCCTCTAGCTGTCCTTGTTTGATTGTTTGTACAGTCATAAATAGTGTTGTGATGTGATAGTAGTTAAAACGGTTTGTGGTGTCATGCTGTTATCACATGAAAACTGACTATTTATAGTTTTATTCATTCTCATTGTTTTGTTGCAATTTGTGAGTCCAGCTGGGTGAGTGTTCTTTTTTGTTTTTGTTTAGTTATTATTAGCTTATAATCTACAGGAAATATCCTTATCATTTTAGAAAAAGATAATTGTTAAGCTTCCTGGTCTGTTTTAGTTGAACATTGTCATTTCTTTGGCTTTTAATATTCATTTTTGTTATCTTAAATACTGCATATTTATTTAACTAGCCATGCGTTTTTTTTTGTAACTACACAACAATTTTGTAGTAACAAAACAAAATCCATATACCTTTCAATATTGTATAGAGGATTTAACAATAAGTATATTTAACTTGTTGAAACAAACACATGAAACTGATACAGGTATACTTTACTTACTAGGAGATCCCAACCTTTTTTTTTTTTTTTTTTGTAGCCTATATTGTGTCCCACTGCTGGGCAAAGGCCTCCCCTTTTTTCCGCCACTTGTCTCGGTCCAGTGCTAGTGTTCGCCAATCTGTACAAAATGTGTCAAGGTCGTCCCGCCATCACCTTTTCGGTCTGCCTCTACTTCGAAAGCCATCTTGTGGGGTCCATTCGGTGGCTAATTTGGCCCATCGTTCTGCGTGCATTCGGCAGACATGTCCAATCCAGTCCCACTTAAGCTTTGCGGTTTTGGTACCCACCTTATATGATACAAAACTTGTACAATTTTAACTAAATAAACATTTTTCATAAAAAATAACGGCCAAGTGCGAGTCGGACTCGCGCACGAAGGGTTCCGTAAGTACCATCACTACATAGTATAAAACAAAGTCGCTTCTCGCTGTATGTCTGTCCTTATGTTTGCTTAGATCTTTAAAACTATGCAACTGATATTGATGCAGTTTTTTTTAATAGATAGAGTGATTCAAGGGAAAGGTTTATATGTATAATACATGCATGTATTATACATATAAACCCGTGCGAAGCCGGGGCGGGTCGCTAGTTATATATAAAAACGGCAAAAGAAATCACGTTGTATGGGAAAAATTTAAACATTTTTTTTCTGTTTTTTAGTATTTGTTGTTATAGCGGCAACAGAAATACATCATCTGTGAAAATTTCAAATGTCGAACTATCACGGTTCATGAGATACAGCCTGGTGACAGAGGGACAGCGGAGTCTTACTAATAGGGTCCCGTTTTACCCTTTGGGTACCCTAAAAATGCAAGTCCATTCTAGGAGTAGGTCAAAGTTAAGTTGAAGATAGCTGTAGTCAGGATGAATTTAAATTTGGCTGTTGCACAGGTTGCACCCATTATCATAATTATATGTACACCACAAAGTATCAAAATAATGTAAGTGCTGTATTGCTTCGGGGCAGTCTATCGTCCTACACTACCAAAACGTAATATCTAGTATATCAGTGACATTAAATTTGAACCTCAATACTATGACGATACCGTTTGTTTTTCAACATGAATGTTGTAGTGGCACGTGCTTACTCGGTAGCTAGCGGCTATGCGATAATAGAGACAATGACCTTTGTTTGAAAGATTAGGGTTCGGAGCGAAAAGTTCACCTGAGAAGAGCCGTACTATTGGGAGTATTGGGGATAGAAGGGTTGATTATATTGTTGAACTCAATCTCAAAATATTCTTTATTCAGGTAGGCCTAGTAACAAGCACTTTTGAACCATCAATTTTTTTGAAAGATAATCTTAAGCTATTTTTTTAGAGCTATTTATTAATTCAATTGTTTTGCGTGAAATATTTTGAATTGATATGTACAGTATAGGTGGGTCATTGTCAGATTTAGGTTCGCGTCTCTTCGGTGGACATTGCCAAAGTTAAGGGCTATAAAGCCTAATTTTTGGTTGATCTCTGAACCCGCATAAACGGCGTTGCCCCTTCTATAATTCTATGCGATAAAAACATATTATGTGTGATCGTAAGCCCTTAACTATTGACCACCGGAAAGATGATTTTTGTTTTTGTGTCTGACAATGACCCAGGTGCCAAAATAATGAATAATAATTTCACACTTTTATATAATTTATTTTTTACACTGTGACGATCTGTCACAGTGTAAAATATAAATTATATAAAATACTAGTCTAGAATGTTTCTAGGTAAAAAAACAAATGTTCAAACGAAATACAACAAAATTAAAAACTCAAATGTTATAATTCCAAATAAAACTGTTACAATTAATCCCACACTGTTTTATAATTCATGTAGTCTTGTGTGCCATAAGCCATAATAAGCTTTCGAAATACGTTTACGCTTCACATGGTTCTTGAATTTATTAATAGACATTTCAGTAACGTTTCCCGAAAGTTTGTTATAGAACCTTACACAATTACCCATGAATGATTTCTTGATTTTTTGGAGCCTAGTGGTGGGCACCACAAGCTTATGCTTATTTCTAGTACTAATATTATGTACATCACAGTTTTTCCTAACATTTACAATGTTTTTATGTGCATACACAATATTGTCATAGATGTATTGACAATGTAATGTCATTATATTAATGTCATTAAACTTATCTCTAAGTGAGTATCTATGGTTCAACTCTCCTGAATAGCCCTCTTCTGCAGAACAAAAACCGTATGAATCTCCGAAGCACTGCCCCACAATAAAATACCATATGACATAATGCTATGGAAGTAGCTAAAATATACCTACTAATCGAGCTGTTTTCACGTCTGTTAAGTGACGGATCTTGCTCACTGCAAATGCTGCAGATCTCCAGTCTAAGTATTCGAGAGATTAGCAATATGGGGACCCCATTGAAGCTTGGAATCTAACAAGAAAAACAGTACTATCAACTAGGTCCAATTCCTCACCCTTCACAATTATGTTGATGTACAGTCGCCATCACATACATAAATACACTATAGGTGTTCAAAAATATCGGCACATGCACCCTAATGCCTTGAAAATAGGGGTGTTCCGATGTTGGTGAGCTGCTTGTTTGCTCCTATGTATGTGATGGCGACTGTATGTTGTGCCATTCAATTTTCAACAGAATGTATGACTTGAGATTATTTGAGTTGGCTGAAATGCACCCATGGACAGGCTATACGTGATGCCACAACTAGGGACGGAAAGGCTCATATGCAGCTAAATTAAAAACTGGTCTTAAAATGGCTGATGGCTTACCATAAACAAACTAGTTCATTTGGACGGGTAATGGTTTGTTGGGCACAACATCATACTTAATTAGTTGTGCCCAACAAAAAAAAGTGGAACTATGACAATGACAACGAATGATATATCTTTTTCTGTCACACTTATTGCGTTTGGTATAGCACTTTCGCGCTTTCTCGTGGTATTATTATTACCATAGCCTGTCCAGAGTATCCTATGTTCATGATTGCACCGAAATTACTACACGCGCGCCTAAAGCGGCAATTACACTTCGTCGTTCGCCGCATCGCATGCTGCATGCGGCGACCCCAAAAGTGTAAAGAACACGTTAGTCGGCCGCATTCGGCGATCGACAGCTGCCAACGGCATAGCATTAGCATTAGGCGGACAGACTAGTGTAAAGGTGACGTTTGTTGGCCTACGTAGTAAAAATAAATTCGGCGACCGCATTAGGTGAACGACGCAGTGTAATTGCTGCTTAATATGTTTGAGGAGTTCCCTCAATTCCTCATGGTTCCGATCATCCAACTGGGGTTTTGAAAACAATGAGACCAATCTGGAAGCATATACTTTCAATTAAAAAAATAATTGTACAAATCGGCATACTTAAATGACGGAGTTCTGAGGATTAAACCTCCTTTTTTTTCAAGTTGGTTAATAAATATATGAATATGAATATTCCCAATTCACACTTACCTAAATATCTGTAGTATAATTTAGCCTCCAGAGATATCATTATTATAGATTCAGATAGTTTATTTCTCAATTATTAATACATAATTTTTAATAATACTATATTTCTCTTTCTTTGGGGTGGTATTAGAAAAAGAGATAAATTTAGGCTGGGTTCATAAACATCCATCAAACCGGTTTTACTCGTAGTACAAGTTAAATAAATAATCATTTACTATAAAAACAAAGATTTAACTGACTTCAATTCAGTACTTCGCGTTATTTGAAGGGTTCCCTCGATTTCTCCAGAACGTCATCATCGGATCCTGACCCGGAGACCATGAGACCACCTCACTTGGCGCCAAAATGCTAGGCTAGTAGAGAATGCACACCGGTTTTAACCGATTATTGCAATTAAATATCATAACCGGTTTTCGGAATTTTGAATAACCGGTTACGATTAATAATAATAAATAATAATATTCTTTATATTGTTCTTTTTTGAAGAGCGTGTATTTGGGTTGCCACATTGTATCAGAATGGTCTAGTAGCTATTTTCTGGTGTTTAGCCGATAATTTCCTTACTTTTAACATAAAATAACCGTAACCGGTTATAACCGGCTTACGGTTATATTTCTACCATAACCGAAATTATAACCGGTTATTAAATATGACCGGTTATTGCATTCCCTATAGGCTAGTGGGATAGGCCTGGTACGGTCGTGTTTATTAAATAGTACATTACTGCAGCCGCCGGGAAAGAAGGGCTTGCCGGGTGAGTAGGCGGATAGTGATACGAAGCCGGCAAGCCCTTTTCACGGCTAGGCATGTATAGTGCTTTTTTCAAACATGCAATGAAATAAATAAAGCAAATTTTCATAGCTGAACTCCGTGACCATTGCCACAAATTGTAGAATAAAATTAAAAAAAAATGCATGTTTGAGAAAATTTACTTTTTTTTTTTTTTTTTTTTTTTCGTGGAGAAAATGTACCTTAATGACATTGAATCCTAGCCAGGCATAAGTTCGCATATATGTTATTAGATGTTACTGTACAGTCAGCATTATATGTATAGTCAGTAGCAGCCAAAGTAGCTAAATATTTCGGTACACGTCTTTATAACTGTAAAAGTAAGGATGTGTTACACGTACGATTTATTTGGCTGCTTCTAAGTATGATTGTAAGTATTATTGTTTTTATTTTTAATGTGCGTCTAGTAGTGTACCCATGATTTAAAACATGATTCTGTCAAAAATAAAGTTTTTGGTACAAGCTTTTATGGCTACTGTCCTTTTCTATGGGCATTTTCAATAATTCGTGCACCCAATTAGCATAATTTGTTAAACAAAAATTAACTCAGTGTCAGTTTTGTAACGACAATTAAGTATTTAGTTTGTATAAAAATTTACTTTTTTCTTTTCAATATATAAATCATATGCATATAGACCTTATTTAAATGCGAACAAAGTTCAGTTTGACATCATTTGTATGCTTAACTTTCGTTACAAAACTGACACTGAGTTATTTTTTATTAACTCACGCTAATTGGGTACACGAATTTTAAAAAATGCCCCTATATACCGTCATCAAATACTCATTGAGTCGATTCTAACGAGCCCAAACTCAACGGGCTTACGTCGGTTAAGTACTGAATTCCCATGGCCACCTTCTGTCTCCATCATCAGATCAGCTCGATGGTACCATAATATTTTGAATTGTCATCCAAATTAACCCAAAATTTTAACTCAATCGGTTTAAGATATATGTACTCGTATTGTACTCGTATTCAAAATTATTGAGTGGCAAGATTCCACCCGAACAAACATAGTTACATAGGTACATACATAGGTAGTTAGGTACATACATTGCAAGTTAATAGAAAGCTTGTAAAAAATTGTAATGACTTAGGCTTTTATATTTCCTGGACTTAATGTTAATTTATTTTTTATTTTTCGTGTCTATAAATAAATAAATGATGCTGACTTTAGGTAACTACTAGTCTAAACGAGGATAGAACCTCGTTAGTGAGTAGCTTAACTAGCAAAGACACTTTAAACCTTAGCACATTGAAGCAAGGTCGACAATCGAATTTTTATTTGCGAAGTGCTCTCAATAGCTGCCACTTGGCCTAGATTTTGTGTTAAACGTTAGCGTCTTTACATACTTGATTCAGGTACATATATCAAAAAATATATATTGAAGACACAAACGAAATTAAACTTTGTAAGTTTGTTCTTAAGGTGGTTCGATTGCCATACAAAACGTTATTTGACATTCGCAGGCTAACGGCGTCATATTTTAAGAAACAAACAAACTTTCATAAATAGGCTTCCCATTTGCGCCAAATTCCTCCTTTCCAAGATTAAAAATGTATAAACTAGATTAATTTGAGAAATTGGTTTGCGACGTGATTTTGGGAAAACTATTTTTCTCAAATTAGTTTATACAAGTTTATTCTAGGAAAGGGGGAATTTGGCGCAAATGGGAAGCCAATTGATGAAAGTTTGTTACATAAGTTTCTTAAAATATCACGCCGTTAGCCTGCGAATGTCAAATAATGCTTTGTATGGCAATCGAATCACCTTAAGATACATTTCACGTCACTCAGTTACCTAAAACATCAATTAAATAGTTTATAAACAAATCTTACTATTGCCATTGAAGATTTCCATCTTCTGGCTTCCTCATGTGTCTCCGAATGACTTCGTCCGCATTACTATATAGTCCACATTTCCACGTCGTCAGCGTATACATCTCAAAATGTCAACTATTCTAATTTGTCCACGTTGCTGTGTCGACTACTTCTTGACTCGCCTATATTCCTATGGTACATAGTGCTAACTCGTCCACATTCCTACATGGTTTACTGTGCTCATTTGTACAGGCATTCATATATGGTCCGTAGTCCTAACTCGTAGTACACATGTTTGATATGTTAATTTTTAGTAAATTCGACAGTCTACGATTTAGCAATGTGGACGAGTTTGGTAGGTGACGAAATAGGGATGTGGACGAATCAGGAAAATTTACCATACCGGCAGTCTTTCTGAGCCCATCATCAACTTGATGTTATCAAATTAAGTATTGTATTGTCATCTATAAGTACCTCTATTATAGATCATACTTGCAACGTTTCAAACCTAGATAGAAAATGAGCAGGTAGGTACTCAATTCGATTGCTGTTAGCATTAATTGACTCATTATCCTATGATACAAATGAGAATGTTCACGATTAATTGTTGATGATCATGATAATAGCCTAGCCTAATCTGCCTAATCTAATATAATATCGTCAGTTCATTATTTTCATAACGGGACTTGATTGCCTTTTACTAAATTGATTTACCATTTTGAACCGACTTAAAAAAAGGAGTAGGTTCTCAATTAGTCGGAATATTTTTAACCGACATCAAAATAAGGAGGAGGTTCTCAATTCGGTTGTATGTTTTTTTTTCCATTATTTTTTTGTGTGTTACCTCAGAACTCCGTCATTTATGAACCGGTTCATACCATTATTATTTTAATTGAAAGTACGAGTATATGCTTCCAGGTAGGCTTGTTTTCAAAACTCCAGTTGAATGATGGAAACCATGAGGAATTAAGTGAACTCTTCAAATATATTTTTTTCTATTATAACTCGTGTATTTACTCGGAAATCATAAATTTGGTGAAGTGGAAGTGATGATGAAGACCACAGATGGCTTGGGAACTGCTCAATGATGTACTTACTTCAAACTATAAAACTACGTCACAGATTCTGATATCATTCAGTTGAAATAGAAAACAATGAAGTGCCTAAAGCAGCTAAGGTGATTCTGAGATCCTTGAGGAATCGACGGAAGTCCTCAAATATTATCGGCCCACATACAGCGAATTAGTTTTTTTCTCTAATAAATCTAATTATCAACGTATTTGTTGTAGGAAATTCATGTGGTAAGGGATCCTAAAGAAATCGAGGGAACTCTTCAAATTTTTTAGGCAAACTTGAAGCAATTTGGCTATTGATTTGAAATCGGTTAAAACTTCGTTTTTAAAGTAAATTATTATAATAAATACTGTTTCGCGCTACTTAAAGACATTAAGTGTTAGAAAACTACACAAATGTCGATTGTATAACGCATCGTATCATAACAAACAACGTTCGTTTAACCTCCTATCTAACTGCTTTTGGACTGTTTATATTTAGATGTAATTTTTTCTCCAAGGCCGTGAACGAATATTCACACTCATAACATAACATAGTCTCTCGAAGAATGTCATCTGTACTAATATTATTAAAGCCCGAAACGCACTGACAGCGGTGGCTGAGCGGCGCGGCGCGGTGCGGTGCGGTGCGGAGGCGGTACCGGTTGTAATGTTCGAGCTAATATGAAAGGATCCGCACAGAATTCCACGCCGCCGCGCTGTGCGGATGCTTTCATATTAGCTCGAACATTACAACCGGTACCGCCTCCGCGCCGCGCCGCTCCGCCACCGCTGTCAGTGCGAGAAAATGTCTGTGAGGTTGTAAAATGTTACAGTTTTACCCCGACATGTGTATGTCGGTGGTGGTCTCGGGAACAACTCATCCGATTGGTAGCTACCACAGATGTTTTAATATAAGGAGATCGGACATGCCGGCCGATTTGTATTGAGTACGCCTGTCGCAAGTACATTAACCCACACAAAGCCCAAATAATTGACAAGACAAAGCACGCACACATCTAAAACACACACTTGTATACCTACGCTCTTATTGGACAATACACGCGCATCATATCAGGTATTTTGGGAAGAAATGTACCTAATATTCTCTGCGATCAGCACGCGTGCACAGTATGGCAGAGTATGCCCATTGAGCTAACAACTGCGACGCGGCCGCCGGCGGCTTGTCCTCTCTCTAGTATTCTATGCTCTGAGGTAGCTACAAACACAAACTTTAGCTTGTTATACCTACTTAATTGAAAGAGCGAACGAAGCAATAAAAAAAAAAAAAAATTAAATTTGAACTGTTTATGTTCAGATCTGTGATTAAATTATATATATCAGTTACATTTAGTACAATCTTTAATATTTAAGATTATTTACTAAACTTTTTTATCTTAATAACTAGAATAGAAGTTCTCCGTTTCACCTTGGGGCCAAAATTCATTCCAGATGTCCCGCTGTTATCCTCAACGGGTCGCATTATTCATTCCAGATGTCCCGCTGTTATCCTCAACGGGTTGCATTATTCATTCCAGATGTCCCGCTGTTATCCTCAACGGGTCGCATTATTCATTCCAGATGTCCCGCTGTTATCCTCAACGGGTCGCATTATTCATTCCAGATGTCCCGCTGTTATCCTCAACGGGTCGCATTATTCATTCCAGATGTCCCGCTGTTATCCTCAACGGGTTGCATTATTCATTCCAGATGTCCCGCTGTTATCCTCAACGGGTCGCATTATTCATTCCAGATGTCCCGCTGTTATCCTCAACGGGTCGCATTTCTCAACCTATTCTCTTGACATTTTGTGAGCAGGTTCAATATAATTATGCAGTTTTTTTGTTAATTTAGTTTCTCCTTTTTTTTTTATGTAATGATATGTTCGCGAGATTTACAGCTCACAGAGCTATAAGTAGATGAATTATCGAGAACATGGAATTGCATTTGTAGTGGTTGTACCGTTTGCAACAAAAGGAGAATATGCACAACGTAAATAATATTCACAATTTGACACTGACATTATTTTGGTATTTGCTACTTCAATTATATATACAAACCTCTTTAGATTCAAATATAGAATGCCTGTAAACACACAATGCTACTACATATGCAATTCCATGCTCTCGTTAATTTATCAATACTAAATAGTATTTGCAAAGACAACGGCTGTGCTGTATTATCCCGACATTAATTTGTATTTTTTTCTAATTCTAACCTATCTTTAAGTACCTAGTTACTAATATAACTATGGAGTTGTAATATTCCGAAATAAAGAATTTATTATTATTATGTATGTCTTTCCCGCTCACGGGACAATGATGTCCCGGACCTTTGGGGGGCGTGCGTGGGGCTAGATACCTACAAAGTAACAACTGAGCCAACACGTAGAGGTCCTTTTGACAATTTAATGAAATGCAAGGAGTACACCGAGCGGATGCTGTCCCTGCCCGTGTCATGGGACGCACACAGAGACAGCACCCGCTGGGGTGTATAGGGACTATTGCTGGTTGATGTAATCTAAAGAAAACGGGTTATTGGGTGAAAATGATGGACTAGTGGCTGGGCTATTGGGTGAAACATCGGACGCCTGCCTAATAAACTGTCTCGTTTTTTTATCACTGGCGGACGGTGACTCGCCACCCGCTAGATGGGCCCCTATTAATAGCGACATTAAAAAATGGCCTAAGGGCAACACCAGTCAGAGAGGCTGGGGGGGGGGGGGGGTAGAGAGGTGGCACTGGACTTTAAACATATAGCCAACTCGCCACTTAGGTGTCCACATCTACCCTCGACCAACAGCTCTTGCGACTCCACTCTGGACAGCCAGTTAAGGCAAGCCAGAGGTGGGGGGCCTGTCCAACCAACCACCCGATCGGCTCAGCCTGACCACAGTACACCCCCAGGAGCACTCAGGTACGTAGGGTCGCTAGTCCCTAACAGCCCGCCACAACCTGCCTTACGTTGACTGATTGCACCAGAAATCTGGTGGGCGATGGGGCCGTCACATCCCTACGCCATTATTATTATTATTACACGGGTTTAAGTCCGGAGGGCATTACCTCTGGCCTGAAAATCATCCCCCATAAGGTGGTGGATTGAGGGCAGAAATTGGGCGATACGTATTACGTGGGCAGAAACCCGGGCATAGCTAGTATCATGTACGAGTATGTCATCATAATAGATTGAAAGTAACAATATAAATGTCTTGCTGATACGTCTTAACTTTGAATAATGATTTATTAATTTGTTTTTACTGATACCTATATAATAGCATGACGTCAACTATATTTAGGCATGATATAAATTTAAGCTGTAATACATCTTATGTCAATGTTGGGACGGTCGGAATTTAATTGTACAGCGAAACAATTTGTTTACGAGTATGATACCGCTTTGGAATTTTGTCACAGAAGGCCAACTATTTGTTTCTTCAGTAATTAAAGCGACGTAGGCTCGTGGTCTTCTCTCCCTCTTACTGAGCATAAGCGTGAGCGAGATGGAAGTGCGTAGAGCGAGTGCGTGTTCGGAAGCGTGGATATCATGTTTTTAATTTTGATATTTTGTACGTTTTAAATGTTTAATAAATAAAAAAACCGGCCAAGGGTTCCGTAACATTATCTATAAAAACCAGCCAAGTGCATTATCTATAAAAACTAATTTATTTTGTGTTTTTAGTATTTTTTGTTATAGCGGCAACAGAAATACATCATCTGTGAAAATTTCAGCTGGAACTATCACGGTATCAGTGAGATACAGCTTGGTGACAGACAGACGGACGGACGGACGGGCGGACGGACAGCGGAGTCTTAGTAATAGGGTCCCGTTTTACTCTTTGAGTACGGAACCCTAAAAACGGCAAAAAAAAATTGTTGTATGGGAGCCTCCTGTAGCCTAGTTGGTAGTGACCCTGCCTACGAAGCCGGAGGTCCCGGGTTTGAATCCTGGTAAGGGCATTTATTTGTGTGATGGGCAAACATATTTGTTCCTGAGTCATGGATGTTTTCTATGTATTTAAGTATTTATTTATCTACATATATAAGTATGTTTATCGTCGTCTAGTACCCAAGCTTTGCTTAGTTTAGGACTAAGCTGATTTGTGTAAGATTGTAAAAGAAAAATAAAAGAAAAAATGTACTAAAAATATTTATTTATTCTGGTTTTTCAGACAGACAGACAGACAGACAGACAGACAGACAGACAGACAGACAGACAGACAGACAGACACACAGACAGACAGACAGACAGACATACAGACGGAGAGACAGACGGACGGACAGCGGAGTCTTAGTAATAGGGTCCCGCTTTTTGAGTACGGAACCCTGAAAAGTAATAGCACTATTAGCTAAGTTCCCTCAGACATGATATTGCCGATTTTGTAGAACCAATTGTAATATGTTTAGCTTTTGTGCATAATTTGTTACGATTTTTACAAGCTTTTTATTACAAGCTTTTATTTAGCTCACCCCGTTTGTTTTATTTTTCTTTATTCTTTCTTCGGTCAAGTTTAGTACTTAATTGCAATTTGACCCACTTCCCTTTTTCCGATTGAGCTGAAATTTTGCATGCATATGTATATCGCATGACAATGCAATATTATAATGACATGGAGCTGATCTGATGCTGGAGCTGGAAGGTGGCCATAGGAACTCCGCAATAAAACGACACAACCCCATCGAGTTTGGGCTCTTTAGAATCGTCTCAATGAGTAGTTGATGATGGTATGCAGAAAAGTACAGTCAGCAATAAAACCTTGTACCTAAAATGAAATTTTTGATAGAAACTTGTTTAAAGTGTACCTATTTTAGACCTATGTTCGTGATTTTTTTTCTATCGAGCAAAAGTCAAAAACTCAGTATTCGAATAGCTGTTGTCCCTCAAGAAAGGCCTCAACCTTGCTAATTTTGTATGATAATCGTGCGGATAGGTAATTCCCAACACGTGTCGATCAAAAACACTCCCTGACAGTCGTGTTTTTGGTCATCGCCACTCGTTGGGCCTACCGTTATCGTCACACCTACTTTCCGCACTTGTATCATAAATAACTATTTTGATTTTAACTTGGTGTACCAAGTGTACAAAATTCCAACTCTGAATTGGACTTTAATAAGTTGGTATTAAGATTGAACATTGAACGCAGGTCGATCACGTAACGCATTGTACGAACGTCGGATAGGTCTAAATGTCACTTTTTACATGGAAAATTGACAGTTAAATTGTACCGACGCGCGTTCGGAACGTTACGTGACTACCCCTCTGAACAAACCTTTAGCTTGTAAAAACTACGTACACTACCGGTCAAAAGTTTAAGTTCACTCTTTGTTTTAGGTACAAAATGAGTACTTTTGGACAATATTTTTTGCAGTTCGGAAGCCGAAATTTGTTTCCAACTGATCCGTTATTGTTTCCAGAGATTTGTTTAATTAGTCAGACACAATTCACGTACATTTCTAAACAACGCATTCCCTAAAATCTTATAGGAATGACGGCAAAGGCTGGACCATATATGGGCTTGCCACTTAAAACGTACAATGATCAGATACAATGTTGGTTTTTAGGGAATCAGTTGTTTAGAAATCTCCGTAAACAATAACGAATCAGTTGGAAACAATTTTCGACATCTGAACTGCAAAACATTATCGCACAAAAGTATAAATTTGTACCAAAAACAAAGGGTGAACTTAAACTTTTGACCGGTACTGTAGATAATAAAGTTTATCGCTAGCGGAACAAGCGTGATGTAAACAGATAAATAATGTAACTATCTCATTGACATGACATGACTTGTTTATTGATAACCGACGTGACTTTGTGAAAACTCAGGTCACGGTATGCACATCGTCAATGATTTCTTCTTCCTAGTTCCCTCTCAGAAACTAGTTGACCATTTTCATATTAAGATGTTCAAAGATGATCAAGTTAAGCCGTTTAAAATACAAAATAATTTTGTCATGTTTAATGGGCGTGTAGGTATGCTTTGTTGATGGTTAATATTAAGAGGCTGACAAGACCTAATTTGTTGAAATTGTTATTATTTAAGCAGTTTTTTAAGAAAAACTATTTGTTCTAGCACATCAAAAAAAATAAGTTAATATTCATCATATTTCCAAGACGGTAGACGGACTCGAAACATAATTGGACGAAATCGGCTCTATAGAAAATAATTGCAAAGATTGGTCTTAAAATCATCTTAAACGGTTCTATTTATGTCCTTATTTTTGAGACGTATGGGTCTGCAATTAAAAACATGAAGTCCACATATTCATACCTAAACCGCTAACGAGCCATATTTCACAAATAATGCACACTTTTTTTTATTTCAACATTTATTCATCATTTTTTTCTAAACCCTGGCCGCTCAAGTAACACTCGCTCTCGTTTACTCCGATACAAATAGACAGTGAGCGCGTTTTTGGTGTTGACAGCGCCTTAAGATTTTATATATTATAACTCCAGAATGTACGTATACCTGCCTAGTCATTTTCAAAGACCATTTAATATTGTAGTTTTTAATATTAAATATGTCAAATAAAATAAAAAATATGCTTCAAGTGGTCGCGGTTGATTAGAGAAAAAGAGAACTGTGCTTTTCAAAGTGACACTGCCAACGCGATTGACCATTTAATGATCTTATTGTTTGTCCTTAACCATTGACATCTGTATTTGTCCCTTATATAGGACAAAATATGTTGTACCTCTCAAATGATGACTAGTTTACGCCGTGAACTACCTTGTACTTACATTACCGGCCAATAATATATCACCTTTGCGTTTTATTGTATGAAGGTGACTCACAACTCAGCGTAAAGGCCTCCACACACCGGTCGCGGGCGCGGGTCGGGCGCGCGTCGGGCCCGCGTTCGATGTGTGTTTGAAGTGTAGTAAAGTTTCAATGTTTTACAACTTGCGCGGGCCCGCGCCCGACGCGCGCCCGACCCGCGCTCGCGACCGGTGTGTGGAGGCCTTAAATGCTGGCTACAGCGTAAATTTACAGTATTACATTGCAGTTGACGTCAAAATTTTATGTAATATATTTACGAGTAACTAGTAAAATACGAGATGTTTCAACAAACCTAAATTGTTTACTCTATACACGTTCATGGGTATTTTTTTTTCAAAGTGTACCATTTTATTTGAATAGGCGTCATTCCATTACTTAAGAGGGCTACTTTACCATACACATAGTAACGGAATGGACGTAACGGAACGAATACTTCGCAGATTAAAACACGTGTTTAATATACTGTTTTTAACAATTGTAATAGTATTTTACTGAAATCATGGTTAATGATAATGACAGATTAAGATAATTGAGTCGCTAAGCAGAAAATTTATAGGAACCTTCGTAATCTCGTAACGGAACCAGGACACTAGTTTTTGGGTCCACCACTCAACGCATCGTTCGCGCGCGATTTCTAGCCACTACTGACAGTTTGTAAACAAAACAAATGATGTTACGTAACGGTATGTGATGCTAGATGAAAATAAACACCTAATTTGGTAATAAAAATACCTCGATCCCACAAAATCATCGTAACGGAATGTGGACATGTCCACTTTTCCAAAATCACTGGACAAGATTACATTTAGTTTATTATGTAAATAATACTTTAGCGAGATAAATATAAGGTTGATTTACGAAAAATCATGTTTTCCACTATAATAAACAAGTATTTCCAGGCACAATATGCAAGTCCTAATACTTCGAATCGATACTTGAAGTTGGCTTTCCGCAGGTGGACAGGCTAAAATCGAGGGTCGGCAGCCAGAAAAACCAAGAAAATGTGGTAAATTTAATGTTAAATGATAGGTTTTTTGGGTTTTTATACGATTTAGACATATTATTGACGTTTTAAAATCGCTACAAGTACAATTTTTCAATGTGTTTCGTATTTGTAGGGTGTCAAATGCACTGGACACGCCAAAAATATCAAGGTACAAGAAAAATAATAAATGCCGTCATAGAATAAAACGCAAAGGTGATATATAATTGGCCGGTACTGTACCTATATATACACCGTGGCCGTGAATAACCCGAAAGATTTAAACCACGTATTTTTGACGACAGTACGAGTAAATAATGTTGTATCAACATGGGTCTAATTATGTGTCTTAATTAAATTACTATTTCAGTACAAATTAAATCTTATTAATTGCCCGCTTCTTTGTGAACAACTCTTTAGTTGAGAAACTCAAGTTGAAGAACAGAGAGCGAGCATAACACTTCACGAATCGCTCCGAAATCATACGACGAACGGCGAATGCCGTGACTTGTGTTCCATGACAAGAAGTGTCCAGTTATGCTCAAGCCTTTAGGGTGTGTTAGACTGGAGATTTTTTAACTTTTGATTATTTTCAAATAATTAATATCTCCTTAATTATGAGTTTTTGGACTATATGTTACATAACTTTATATACTCTAATTAGTATCGTTAGCTTAAATCTTTCGGGTTATTCACGGCCACGGTGTATATACTTATATAGTAATAAGTTTTCTGATTGTTGCTAGGTACACCTACACCCTTCTAAGGTTCTTGTATCTACGCTTTAAGTACATGGTTGCATATAAATTTATCATAATTTATACTGGGTGACATATGTTACGTGAACAGAATAAACAAATAGTGAATCTATATGGAATCTATCCATGATTCTTAACTGTCAGTCAACTGGACCCCTCTCCTATGAAACACCAATTATTTGCAAGGACAAGGCTGGTCCCTTAGTGAAAGTTGTAAGAATCGTGGATAGATTCATTTTATTTTTTAGGGTTCCGTACCTCAAAAGGAAAAAACGGAACCCTTCTAGGGTCACTTTGTTGTCCGTCCGTTCGTCCGTCCGTCCGTCCGTCCGTCCGTCCGTCCGTCCGTCCGTCTGTCAAGACCCTTTTTCTCAGGAACGGGTGGAGGTATCAAGCTGAAGTTTATATCAAATACTCAAGTTTACTGTCCCTTGGAGCTGTGAAAAAATCATACTTCTAAGACAACGCAAACAAAAGATACAGCCGTTTATATGCCGCAAATTTTTGAGAATCTTGAAATTTGGTACGAAGCAACGTCATATAGCACAGATACCTAAAGGAAAAATTGCGAAAACCGTAAATTTTTAGTTACATGACTGAAAATTTGAGTTCCAGTATAAACTGACACGCACTAAGTATGTGAGTACATACTTAGTGAGTGTCAGTTTATAGAGGACGTGTTTCTATTGCACAGGGTGGTCCGGAACCCTCGGTGCGCGAGTCTGACTCGCACTTTGCTGGTTTTTTTATTTTGTACCTTGTAACATATGTCATCGGGTACTTATATATTTTATTTACTTATTATATTTATTTCCAGCTATCAAGATGAGCAAGCTGTGCCGCCAGGTGTCGATAGAGTCCCCCGGGTCCATGCTCAAGGAGTGCGTGTTCAGTTTCGACGTGCCCGTGCCCGAGGTGCCGATGTATGGAGCGCGTATCCGTGTCGCGTACGCCGGCGCCTGCTACAGGTGAGGCAGCCTGCTTGGACGTCTATATATCTTTATTTAGAGGAAGGAAGATAAGAGACAAAGTAGTAACTGCTGCACTGACTCCAGAAGAATCACAAGTGCGTTGCCGACCCTTTATTCACTTGAGGATTCGCTAACCAACATAACCACCGCGTTATCCCCGTGGCGCGGAGGTATCCATCACTTTCCTTTTTCTTGACATAAAAAAATGTCTCAGCGACTCTATTAGCAGTTTCGCTGACGCTCCAATTAATCCTACCAGGGCAAGCCGCACGCGATCCGCCTCAGTCTGCTCGACATCCTCCGTCTCATCCATCGGCAGCCTGACCGGTGAGATGGAGAACTTCGGCTTCCACACGTCGACTCCCGCGCACATCGGGCTGCGCGACGGTGCGCTGTTCCCCGGCTACGAGGTGGCCGGCGTGGTGGACGCGATCGGGAGGGACGCCGACACGGAGGGGGTACGGGAGGGGGACAGGATCGTGCTCTACCCGTATGAAGGTTGGTTGGGATGTTCATATACTGTTGTTGTCTGCCATGAAGCGGAGACGCCTCCACATATCCTAACATTTCTCACCGCTTGCCCTTGCCTAATGCGCAGCTTTTTATTTATTTATCGTATGGCGGTTACACACTGGTACATATATGTATTCGTATTGATGTCGCTGATAGAGTTCCAGTGTGAGCTGCGAGGTTCAGATGTGACGAGGAACAGTGCAGCTGGCGAGTTTGTTGTTCTTTTAGCACCACCCTGTGCGCAAATGCGGACCAAATGCGCAGCTGTAGTTTTAGGTTGAGAGTCAGATGCCAGACGCTTTCGTAAAACTAGTGCCTACGACAAATCTTGCTTACTTTAAGTGTCTGCTAGACGGTCGCCAACACGCCCCTCCGACCGTGCGACCTTGGTCCGCACCGACCGTGTAGACAGTTGTTTGCAGCAAAATGTCATACTACGGCGGTCGGTGCCGACCAAGGTCGCTCGGTCGGAGGGGCGTGTTGCCGACCGTCTAGCTGACGTTTTAGGATGCAGCCGGGTAAAACTCTAGCAGGATGATGTGATGACTACGGTGCTCGGGGCCATAAAATGTAGGAACGGGACACCTCTGTTGCGCTTTCTGTGGCAATCATGGCAGGTAAGTTCCACGGGCACCGCACCCGCACACCATCACTCCATCATCAGTCATCTCCATCGGCAGCCTGTCCGGCTCGGCTGGCCTCGTCCACACGTCGACTCCCGCGCGCATGACGGTGCGCTGTTCCCCGGCTACGAGGTGGCCGGTGTGGTGGACGCGTTCGGGAGGCACGCGGCGCTGGGACAGCGTGCTCTACCCGTATGAAGGTTGGTTGGGAGGTTCATGCTATACTGTCCTCTATAAGGGTGTTGATGCTGACTGCCGTAAAGCGGAGGAGACGCCTCCATAAATCATTCATAACATTAATTTATATTTTCTACTAGCTGACCCCGCGTACAAACAGAATGAAAAAAAAAACTTTACATTTTGCATTTATTATTAGTTATTCTGCTATTCGGAGTGAAGAGAAATATAATAAATCAAACATCACAAAAATCGGTTCGGCCGTTCTTGAGTTATAAACGGTGTAACTAACACGACTTTTTTTTATATATATAAATAGATTATAATTAATAGGTGCACGTTTTAATTCGCCAAACTGTATTTACAGTTTGTTGGTGAGTGATGCGCTCTACCGTTTAAATACATTTGAAAGTTATACCTAAATTTATACTAAGCAGAAACGTCCGCTAACGAAATTCTTAGTTTCGATCAAAAAGGGAAAATTGAAAAATTATTCGCCACGGGCGGGATTTGAACCCATGACCTCTGGAATCCGTCCATTGCTCTTATCCAACTGAGCTACCGTGAGTCCCGCCAATGGCAACGAATCTTTCAATCCCTTCACTCTTCTAATTAGAGCCTCCTTAAGGTTAATTAGAAGAGTGAAGGGATTGAAAGATTCGTTGCCATTGGCGGGACCCACGGTAGCTCAGTTGGATAAGAGCATTGGACGGATTCCAGAGGTCATGGGTTCAAATCCCGCCCGTGGCGAATAATTTTTCAATTTTCCTCTTTGATCGAAACTAAGTTATACCTACTTATTTAACATTAAACTAAATAATTAAAACTAACTAATTATAAAACCAAGTAGCGTAAGTACCTGCAGCGACGTCACGCCGTACCGACAAAGATCTCATATGCTATTATGCTACTCACAACCTGTCTTGGCTCGCCTCTCCTCTCAACCTATTGTAACTTGATCACGATATTTGCTACGACTGTGTTTAACCAGACGGCAGACTTACACTGGCTCCCATCAGGCGAGGTATATAACCAATAACCGTACGTCGTTATAGCGGGGTCGAAAACGATTTGACAGTACAGGTAATCCAGTAACTTTGTCGCCTGAAAGTACGGGGTAGTTTGCGTCAAATCCGGTAGTTCTGATTTTTTGCAGACTTGTTTATGATGCTGGCCCAATGAATAATCCAAGTTTGTGACCTCGAGCGCCGAATGCAACTTTGTCAAAAATCTAAAGTACCGTGAAATCCCTAAAGGACTCGTTTTTGATAGAACCCTTTGAGGACGTTTTTAAAGTAAACTAAATTGTATATAGTCCTTAAGGGTTATAATCAGGGGGCGTACTTTTCATGCCGATGACATCAATTTGACGTCACGCTGCATATAGAATGATCCCAAATAGTTTTATTGTAATTATTAATCATTAGTCGTCAATCATTTTAATCATGTACAAATTACTTCAAAAGTAATCTATTCACACGTGGAATAATTAATAGGTACCTACTTGATACGTAAAACGTAAATTAAACTTTATGTTTTGTTTTTATACATACAATTGCAATAAAACTCTATGCAGCGTGACGTCATTTTTGCGTCAACGGCATGATAACAATAGCATTTAATAAAATGTATGTATAAAAACAAAACAAATAGTTTAATTTAGGTTTCACGTATCAAGTAAGTAGGTACCTATTAATTATTCCACGTGTGAATAGATTACTTTTGAAGTAATTTGTACGTACATGATTAAAATGATTGACGACTAATGATTAATAATTACAATAAAACTATTTGGGATCATCCTATATGCAGCGTGACGTCAAATTGATGTCATCGGCATGAAAAGTACGCTCCCTGGTTATAATAAAAACTTTCGCGGTATTTTAGATTTTTGACAAAGTTGCGTTCGGCGCTCGAGGTCAAAAACTTGGATTATTCACTGGGCCAACATGATAAACAAGTCTGCAAAAAGTCACAACTACCGGATTTGACACACACTCTGGATGTGTAAAGTTACTGGATTAAGAAAGATTATGACAAACAAGCAATAACAGACGTGAAACTCATTTTGAGGAACATTTATGCCAACGAGTTTAAAACATTAACCTGAAATAAATATATACTGAACTGAATTATTTCTAATATTCGACCTCCATACTTGACTTGAGTACCAATACATTCTTAAATAGATTAACTATGCAGTCGCAATGCAATAGTTATTTGTTATACAAGGGTGCAAAGTTGTATTTTAACCGCGAGTGTGGAATTGAAACACGAGCTAGCGAATGGATTCTAGGGTTGAACCACGAGCTAGCGAATGGATTCTATGGTTGAACCACGAGCGAAGCGAGTGGTTCAAAAATAGAATCCTGAGCGAAGCGAGTGGTTCAAAAATAGAATCCTGAGCGTAGCGAGTGTTGCAACACACGAGACGTCAAAATAACTTGCACCCGTGTGTAACACAAATCTTTTCACCTCACTAAAGCGAGGAAAAAAAACATAAAAAACAAAAAAGTATAAAGGAAAATTTTTGAAAAATTATTAAAAAGGGGGAAAAAAACATTAAAAATGAGAAAAAAAAATTAAAAACCATGTAAAAAAAAACAAAATATTACAAAATTAAAAAAAACATTTAACAAAGAGGAAAAGAGAAAAAACATTGAGAAACAAAAAAAATAACATTAAAATAAAGAAAAACTTTAAAAAAAGGCAAAAATAACTTTCAAAAAACATTAAAAAAGACTGATAAAAGAAAAACAAAGCAATAAAATAGAGACAAAAACATATAAAAAAGAAAAAAGTTACAAAAAACATTTTATTAAGAGAAAAAACGTAAAAAAAGACAAAAAAACAAAAAAAACATGTAAAAAGAGAACAGGGGTAAAAAAAAAATAAAAAAATGGAAAAAGAAAAATAACCTTGAAATAACATAAACCGCTTAAAAATTAAACAAACATTAAAATATGGCAAAAACATCAAAAAAATATGAGAATTTCAAAAAACATTGAAATAATAAAAAATAAACACTAAAAAAAAGGAAAAAACTTATAAAAAGAGAAAAAAGACCAAAAAAACAAAAAAAAACATTTAAAAAGAAACAAAACATTTATAAAAAGGCGCAATAAGCAAAAAACATTGAAAAAAGAAAAATAAAGTAATAAAATAGAGACAAAAACATTATAAAAGAAAAAAAGTTACAAAAAACATTAAAATAAGAGAAAAAAGAAAAAAGACAAAAAACTTAAAAAAAACATTTAAATAGAGAAAAAAGTGGAAAAAACTACAAAAATAAATCAAAAAGAAACAAAACATTAAAAGATTTTTTTTTTTAAAGTGGAAAAAATAAAAAAAAAACCTTGAATAAACACATTTAAATCAATAAAATATAAAAAAAACATTAAAATGTAGACGAAAACATCAAAAAATAAATAGAATTTCAAAAAACATTTAAAAAAGAAGAAAATATTAAAAAAAAAAAAACCTATAAAAAAGACCAAAAAAACATTAAAAAGAGAAAAAAAATACAGAAAAACATTCAATAAGAAACAAAACATCTAAAAAGAGAAACAACATTCTTAAAAAGGAGAAAAAGAAAAAAGTTTTAAAAAACAAAAAAAAACATTTAAAAAATAATTAAAAACATTTAAAAAAAAAACATTCAAAAAAGGTACCTAAATAAAATAAATCAGATGGGCGAAAAATGTCCTGTCTGGACTGGCCTTTACCTACATGTTATTATGTTTAAAAAAGTAACTAATAACACGTTCGGATTTCAAATATTCTTTGCACTCTTGTGGATAAAATGCAGTTTTGCTATCTGTTTTTAAAGAATAAAAATGGGCTTTCCGAGCTAGTGAGGTGAAAACTCATTTGTCACTTTTCCTATTTGACAATGTCATTTATTAGTAAGGAAGGACATTATCAATTATCAGTTCTGATAACTGTGTTTACAATATAAATTGCCGAGTGCTTTTAAAAATGCCTCGAAGGAAAAAAACGTGCGATGAATTTGTGGAGTTGTGGATAATAGATGTATGTTGTTAGGGGAAAATACTTCACTTTAGGATACCGGCGCCATGTTTTAGTATGTTATTAGGCATGTCCCCTGGATTCCAAAACTGCCGGGAGACAATCTCTAAAGAGTCGAATTCTCCTGTAATGACGTCATCAAAAACGCTGCGGCCGCGCTTGGAAAAGTGTAAATTACACCCAAACCATACAACGTACATACACATGTGAGATACCAAATGAAAACTGAATAAATTGTCAATAGTTCATTTTAACATTATATTTCAAAATATACTCTAGTTTAAGTACTATTAGCAAAAGTATAAAAAAATCAAGAAAAATTCTAAGGACCTTCAGACTTTGCGGCAAAACTAGAAAAGATACACGAATGTAATGTATAACACAAATGATATCTAGTATTTCAGCTTTACATTTTAGTTTCTTATTTAAAGACAAAGAGCAAAATTGAGAAAATTGTGCTCAAAAAACCAACAACGCAAAGCGAGTTTTTCCTACAAGATTAATTTTATCGAAATTACTATTTTCCAGAAACCAGCACGAACCTTTTGGTATGTTGTTAGCCGTGTTATGTGTACCGCAAAACTGCAAAGAGACAGTCTCTAAAGTGTCAGACTGTCTCCCGGCAGTTTTGGAATCCAGGGGACATGCCTAACAACATACTAAAACATGGAGCCGGTATCCGAAAGTGAAGTATTTGTTCGACGGAATCCCCTAACAACACGCACGCGCACTATAAATGATTATCCTGAGTTACAAGCTCGCGATACACAATTATATTGCTCTAAGTGCAACGTTAGTAGAAGCCGGAAATTCATCATCATCATCATCATATCAGCCGAAAGACGTCCACTGCTGGACATAGGCCTGCCCCAAAGAATTCCAAAGTGACCAGTCCTGCGCCACCCGCATCCAGCGGACTCCCGCCGCCGCCGAAAATTGACTGTAGATAATTTAGATAGAATCTTTATTATCTATTACAAAAACCAAATAAAATCATCATTCTCATAGCGGCATATTCCCGGTTGTGGCCTAAACGAGCCCAGGGTCCGCTTTGACGCCAATCCCAAGATTTGGCATAGGAACTAGTTTTACGAATGCGACTGCCATTTAAACTTCCAACCCAGAGGGAAAACTAGACCTTATTAGACCGGTTTCCTCACGATGTTTTCCTTCACCGAAAAGCTAACGGTAAATATTCCGTACAAGTTTTGAAAAACTCATTGGTAAGAGCCGGGGTTCGAACCCACGACCGTACCGTAGCTATTAAAATCGTGACCACGATCCACGAGCGTCATAGTAAATGACAATCGTTTCATATGAAGCTGCGTTTTTCGGAAAAGGGACAGAATATACCCCCTCTTAATACTTTGGAAACTTATAACTTTGTGATTATTTAATCCCCTGCTTCGCTCTTATCTGCTTTTGACAATATTTTAAATCCTTTTTCGAGAAAATTCATCATTTTTGGTTATTTTGTTTGGTGTCTACACCCCTATTGCCCCTTTACGACGAGTATTCATTATCCACCAGTGATGTGGGAGGTAGCGGAACGGTGATCGAAGAAAAAATCCACCGGTTAAAAGCTTGGTACTTCATATTGGTGGATTTTTACTCGACATCCTCCGTCTCACGTTATTTAACCTTATGTTTTTTTTTATTTATTAAATCAGTATCTTTTAATTTACAAGGTATGTATGGTTCCCTCAGAGCATAGAATACTAGAGAGAGGACAAGCCGCCGGCGGCCGTGTCGCAGCTGTATGCTCAATGGGCATACACTGCCATACTGTGCACGCGTGCTGATCGCAGAGAATATTACGTTTTTTCCCAAAATGCCTGATATGATGCGCGTTTATTGTTAAATAAGCGTGTAGGTATACATATACAAGTGTGTGTGTTTTAGATGTGTGCGTGTTTTGTCTTGTCAATTACTTGGGCGTTGTGTGGGTTAATGTACTTGCGACAGGCTCACTCTATACAAATCGGCCGCCATGTCCGATCTCCTTATACATCTGTGATGGTTCCTATGACCAATTTTTTTGTTAGTAAGATATTAGCGAAAATAATTTTGTATTTTCCAGGCGTACCCCACGGTTACGCGGACTATATAGTGGTCCCCGACTTCAAGTGCCTGGTCCGTGTGCCTGCCTCGCTCCCGCTGAGCGTGGCCGCCATGCTGCCGACCGGCGCTCTGCTCGCCATGAACACGGTCAACACTGGCAGCGACTGCCTCAAGCGGATACTGGAAGGTCGGTGCTTTAGTTAGGCTATAAAGCTACTGTTACACATGCTCTATAGTAGCATGCCGGTTTGAGCATGCTCAATTATTTTGTGGTCAAATAGCATGCTACTTACTAGCAACTCTCCAGATACACATTCTATTGTCTCGAAATTAGCATGCTTTCGTGCTACTAAAGAGCATGTGTGTGTAACAGTACCTTTACGGCCGTACTGACAATATAGTGTAGGCTTGTGTCGGTCAGGAACTAGGAACTAAAATGAAAATTGAAAATATAAATGAAAAAATATTTATTTCCGTAACACACAGTGATATTTAAGTTGATTACAACTGTTACAAGGTAGGGGCTTCCTATTAAGTATGAAATACCTGTACCAGGAACCCCGCTCCTCCATGGCGATAATTTACAGAAAAAAGGACATTATTTAGAAAAAAAATGTGTGTGTGTGTGTGTGTGTGTATGTATGTATGTATCCCACCAAATACCTGTTAGGAACCCTAGGTTATAATTCGTTGGAGTTAAGGCGAAATTACAATTTTTGAGTGACGGCGTGATCGTACGCGGTGAGTTAGATTGTCCGGAGCTAGTGAGTCGCGTTGTGCGACTCTATACTCCGGATATCCCAAAGATAACCCTTAGGGCACGGCGACGCGATTTGTTGGCAGTGCCGACAGCGCGCACGAACTCACGTCACGCAGGAACCCGCCGCTGATCCGTGCTCTCTCACAACTCAATGCGCTTTTGGCATCAGCACCGGAGTGTGACTTACTTAGTGTGGCGATGGATGTATGTGTGCGGTGAATGTCTGAGCTTCTGTGAGGAGATGGATGACAGGCAATCAACTGTACCAATGTAATTATATGTATTTTTGTTGTATTGTTCAGTATCGTTTTCATGACGCATTGGTTTTAGGACTGTAATGATGAGTTAACATGTTTTTAATAATAAATAAATAAACTGGCAGCTATTTGCCAGTGTCAGTTTACCACGGATTTTTAAGATATTTTTTTTAATATGACACGTATCAAGCAAATTGTTTTATTCGCCGTCCTAAACCCAAAACTTAAGTGAGGAAACTGTTTATATCTTTCACAAAAAAAGAATCAGGAACATTTAAAATTTTCATTCATTCCCAATTCGTGGTTGCGCGTTGCCGTGGTTACCATTTTGGACTTTTAAGGTTTGGATAACGGTGCAAACGGCTGGTAGCGCACCTCCCAAACATGCTACCAGTCCATATAATAATTATTGTCCTAAGAAACTCTGTCACTAGTGTCACCTGGCTTACCAGAACCGAACAAGAACAACTTGACCGACACACATGTCCCAATAGTTATTTGTTATACAAGGGGGGAAAGTTGTATTTTACCTGCGAGTGTGAAACACGAGCTAGCGAAAGGATACTATGATTGACCTCGAGCGAAGCGAGTGGTTCAAAAATAGAACCCTGAGTGTAGCGAGTGTTTCAACACACGAGACGTAAAATAATTTGTCACCCGTGTATAACACAAAACTTTTCACCTCACTACAGCGAGGAAAATAAGAAAAAGGGTAAGACAAAAAAAAACTCACACTCTCACACACTATCTCACACTATCACAAAAAAAGTAAAAAAGAAGGTAAAAAAAAGAAAAAAAACAGTTAAAATAAATTAAAAAAGGTAAAAACAATATTTCAGGAAAATAAACATTTAACGTCATAGTAATTTTAACGTTCTACGTCTACTTTCTTCACATGTGGATAAAAAGCGATTTTCTCAATAGATATCAAACATACAAAAAGGGCTTTCCGAGCTAGTGAGGTGAAAATGTATTACCTTCCAGGTCCCGAGCACAAGGACAAAGCCACAGTGCTGATCGTCGGCACCGGAGGCCTGGCGCTGTGGGCGCTCCGCATCGCCACCCACTACTTCCGGCACAGCCGCTGGCACGACCGCGTCAGGATATCCGTCGCCACGCTCAAGGACGAGGGGTTCCTGCTCGACAAGGACAGTGACGAGTGAGTATTTACATATTTTTTTTTCCATTATAATATTTATAAAACACCGAATGGACCCCACAAGATGGCTTCCGAAGTAGAGGCAGACCGAAAGGCGATGGCGGGTGTTGTATATCATGATTATACAGAGTGTTTTTTTTAATGGGACAGTATGGGGAAATCCGAATCTAAAGGAGATAGAGGAAAAGTGTCCAAGGAGACATTAGGTGTATTTTTATGTAAACAAATTTGGCTCGTTAAAATTTTTGGTCAAGCGTGAGTTGTTCTTAAAAAAATATAAAGTTGGTAATTTTTTTTTTGACGCGGGTCGACTCTGTTTCATGTAAGGATTATTTCATTGTATGGAAAGAAAAAAATCTGAACAGCAGAAGTTGGTCAAATTTAATGAAAACTAATCTTCATACAGTTGGTTTATTACTTGAGTAAATGTTCGATGTGGCCGCCGTCTTGTCTTATGCAGGTACGAGCACGCTTCAAGACACTTCTAGTTGCATTTAACAGAGACTTATGGTGAATTGTGTTTAAAGTGTTGTAAACAGCATCTTTTAATTCTTGTACGGAGTTCTATAGGGATTCATAAATTCGACCCTTAGAGTATAAGAAAAAAATCAAAATCAAATTTGAATTCTTTTTTTTATAATTTCAAGACTATCGCGTGCCATGATGTTTACGAAGATTAAAAAACATGTTCTTCTCTTGAATCATCTGGAGCTCTTATCGATTATCGAAATTTAAAAATGGAATAATTTTAAATATTTTTTTACACGCCTAGGCACTTGTAACAATATTAAAAGGCGAATACTGCAATGGGGCTGGCAACTGTCAAACTGACAGCACCAATAATGGTCCCTAAAAAAGCTAAATTTGTATGGCGGGAAATAGTTTTTATTTATTTTTGCGAAAATGACTTAATGTTTCGTCCCGAATTGCTCTGAAGTGGGAATCCACCGTTTTCCGAAAAAGGCTAAAAATAAAAGGCTATGGGGAAGATTTTTGCCTAAGAACTGTATAATGGTTTCCATACAAGTTAGGGACCATCGATCCTCTGTCTCTCTCTCTCATCGTATGGAATCTATAAGAGCGCCATCTACAATTAGCTTTCACCGGCCAACCCCATTGTATGAAGATTAGTTTTCATTAAATTTGACCAACTTCTGCTGTTCAGATTTTTTTCTTTCCATACAATGAAATAATCCTTACATGAAACAGAGCCGACCCGCGTCAAAAAAAAAATTGACCATCTTTATAATTTTTTAAGAACAACTCACGCTTGACCAAAATTTTTAATGAGCCAAATTTGTTTACATAAAAAAACACCTAATGTCTCCTTGGACACTTTTCCTCTATCTCCTTTAGATTCGGATTTCCCCATACTGTCCCATTTAAAAAAAACACTCTGTATATGTGGGTAGCTGTGTAACGTAGGGTAGTGTGTTGAATTAAATAAATCAGTTTAGATCTTGCTCTCAAACTGGTGGTTTACTTTATATCTCTATAACTAAATACTACATGGTGTCAGGTGTAAATCGTGAAATTAAGTTAAAGACGGGAGATATACAATGACGGGAGGGAACAATAACCCGGGGACGAGTGCGCAGAACGCAAATAATGTTTACGCGAATATACAGCAGCCGCCGCCGATGTGCGATAGCGGTAACATGGCGGACAATTGGCGAGATTGGAAAAAGACGTTCGAGTGGTATATGGTAGCTTCGGGACGCGGAAACTCGCCAGGAAAGGAGAAGTGTGCATTATTTTTGCATATAATTGGTAAAAGTGGTCGCGAAATATATGAAGAGTTGGACTTTGTGGAAGCCGAGAAGGATGATTATGTGGTTTTGTGCCAGAAGTTTGATCGGCGATGTGACCCGTCAAAGAATATAAATTTTGAAAGACATCTGTTTTTTGAGTGTAACCTAATACTGAACAATTCGATAAGTACTTTGCAGCGCTGAAAGTCAAGAGTAAATCGTGCGAATTTGGAAATCTGCGAGAGAGCTTGATACTGACTCAAATGATAAGAGGGATAAGAGATAGTCAGCTCAGGGAAAAGATGCTTAGGAAGTCGGATTTGGAACTGCAAGAGGCGCAATCGTGGTGCAGGGCGGCGGAAGTAGCGAGCGAGCAAGCCGAGGCCGCCGGCGCTGCGGGTGAGGCGCTCGCGCCGAGCGCCGCCATCGAGCGCGTCGTGGCGCGCCCGCGGGGTGCTGCGCGGCCGCGCGCGCCACTGCTCACTCGAGGCGCCGCGCCGCCCACCGTGAGCCGGCACTCGCGCAAATGTGGAAATTGCAGCTACGCACATGATAACAATAGATGTCCCGCTTTTCAAGTAGTATGCTTCAAGTGCGACAGACGGGGACATTTCGCGAGGTGTTGCCGTTCAATAGGATTTGCGAATCGCGCCCTTCGTGATGAGCGACGAAGAAGAGTTCATGATACGGGGGATCGAGGTTGGAAGTATTGGCATTAAGGGCTGGCAGGTGATAATAGGAGTAAACGACGTTCCTGTGCAATTTAAACTGGACAGCGGGGCCGACGCGACGGTGATGTCGTTGGACAGTTATGTGTATTTGATAAGCGAGCATTACGTAACACGAATACAGTTTTAAAGGAGGTCAGTAAACATACTTTACCTGTTGTAGGTTACTTTGAAGCCCTTTTAAGTTATAAAGGTATGTCAATAATGCATAAAATATATGTACTGGACACTTCATGTGGTAATTTATTGTCAAGAAATGCCTGTACAGATTTAAATTTGCGCATTAAAGAAGTTTGTGATATTAAAAATAATAACATACTTACGACTCATAATCATTTTTTCGAGGGGATTGGACAATTGCCGGGGCTCCATAAGTTAATATTCGATGAATCTATCCCTCCTGTTGTTAGAGGGTCACGAAATATACCTATAAAATTAAGACCGAAACTAGAGGAGGAATTGGAAAGGCTACAAAGGCTAAATATCATAGCTCCAGTGAATGAGCCCACCGATTGGGTCTCAAATATAGTATTAGTGGAAAAAGCTGATGGAAGTATTCGAGTGTGCCTTGATCCCCAGCATTTAAATCAAGCGATAAAGCGAAGCCATTTCCAACTCCCCACTCTTGATGAAATAACAGCGAATATTTCGGGTGCTATGTATTTTTCAGTTTTAGACGCTAGCAAAGGGTTTTATATATGTGTGTTAGATGAACCGAGCTCAAAACTGTGCACATTTGCGACCTCTTTCGGTAGGTACCGTTTCCTGAGGTTACCGTTCGGAATCCGGAGCGTTAGTGAGGTTTTCCACGGTATAATGTACAAATTGTTTGCCAGGCAAGGTGTGGAGGTATTTGTCGACGATATTTTAGTTTACGGCAAAACGCAGGCCGAGCATGATGAGAGGCTAACGGAAGTGTTACGGCTAGCAGCCGAATACGGGGTTAAATTTAATAGAAACAAATGTGTTTTTGCTCAGAACAGAGTTAAATTTTTAGGGCATATACTTGATACTAATGGCATACGGATTGATCCAGACAGGGTAAAGTGTATCGAAAATATGCCAATTCCGGAGGACAAAAAAGCATTGGAACGGTTCATCGGGATGACAAATTATGTGTCACGTTTCATTCATAAGTATGCGGATCGAGTTGAGCTATTAAGGGAACTGTTAAAAAATAACGTAAATTTTGAATGGCATGAGGCGCATACAAAAGCATTTCAGTTACTCAAGCAGCAACTGGCGCATGCTCCAACACTCAGGTACTACTCGCCCAACGAGCCGGTGACAGTGTCGGTGGACTCCAGCTCGCGTGGGCTGGGCGCGGTGCTGCTGCAGGGCGGGAGGCCCGTCGCCTACGCCGCGCGCACGCTCACGCCCACCGAAACGAGATGGGCTCAAATTGAGAAGGAACTTTTGGCCATCGTGTTTGGGTGCAGTAAGTTCCATCAGTTCATTTATGGACACGCTCAGGTAATTGTCGAATCGGACCATAAGCCGTTGGAGGCTATCTTCAGAAAGCCGCTGAATGAGACACCCATTAGACTGCAACGTATGTTATTAAAATTGCAAATATATTCTCTTAAGATCTGTTATGTACCGGGGCGGTTGATGTACGTGGCAGATACGTTATCGAGGGCGACAGTGGATGCGGGAGGTAAGAGAGATCAACATGTGCAGGACGAGGTAGGCCTGCATATAAATACTCTATTGGGTAACCTACCATTCAGTGATAGTAAAATGCAGGCGATAAAAGAAGCATCTAGGTTAGACCAGAGTCTATGTGAAGTAATGGAATGCTACAGAAAGGGATGGCCGCATACAAAGAGCATCGTGAAAGAGCAAGCCAAGCCCTACTGGGAGGTCAGGGATGAAATCCACGTCGTCGAGGAGACAGTGTTTCGTAATGACATTGTGATCATTCCGAGCAGTTTAAGGACAGGCATGATTGAGAAAGTACATGAAGGTCATCTCGGTATTGAGAAGTGCAAGAGACGAGCACGGGACGTGATGTGGTGGCCAGGTATGGCGGCCGCCGTGGAGCGCGCCGTGCGGGCGTGCGAGGTGTGCGCGGCACGCCAGGCCTCGCCGCCGCGCCAGCCTCTCGCACCGCACGCCACGCCCGAGAGACCATGGCAGGTGCTAGCTGCGGATATTTTTCAGGTAAAAGAAAGATATTATTTACTCGTGGTTGACTATTATTCAAAGTATGTAGAGGTAGCGACCATTCTGGATCTGAGGAGTACGACGGTAATAGGTATCTTCAAACTTATGTTTGCTCGTCACGGTATACCGCAAAGATTAGTTTCTGACAACGCCACTCAATTTGTATCGCAGGAATTTAAAACGTTCGCGAAAGATTGAGATTTTGAACAGGTAACCAGCTCACCCCACTATCCTCGTTCAAATGGTCTTGCGGAACGCAATGTGCAAACGGTTAAAAAATTGATAATAAAAGCGCAGGAAGATAAAACTGATTTTTACGTTGCACTTTTGAATTTTCGTAATACGCCAATATCGGGAGAACAATACTCACCTGCTCAGCTATTGATGGGAAGAAGACTAAATACAAAGTTACTGGTAAAAAGTAGTTTACTAAACCCGAAAACACCGTCGAAAAATGAAATTAAAATCAGTCGCGAAGTAAAGAATAAGAAATCAAGGCAAAATTACAACAGAGGAACTAGAGTACTAAAACCATTAAGTGACAATGAGCAGGTGCGTATTCGAGACCCGGGACTGCCTAATGTCGCGGGGCGCTGGGTGCGAGCGCAGGTGGAGCGCGCCGCCGCCGAGCCGCGCTCCTACTGGGTGCGCACGCCGGACGGCCGCCGGTACCGCCGGAACAGGCAGCAGATCATACGGGCGCAGCCGCCCGACACTGCCACCGCTAACGCTAAGAGTACCAGTGCACGATATTACGATGACTTGGAGGAGTATGGCGGAGGTCAGGAAACGGGGCCGCGGAGCTCCCGGGAGTCCCAAACCAAAACATCTGGGGATCCGACTTTCCGTTATACTCGTTCAGGCAGGCGAGTGCGCACGCGCGATATATTTTAATAAAAGTAATAGTTGTGCATGTATGTAGGTAATGTTCTTGAAGATAACTGTTACCTAAACAAGTATCATAAAATTATAATGGTAGCTATGTATGTTGAGATTATTTAATGTGGCCGATTTTTTTTTTGTAACTTTGTATGTTATGAGTTGTGAAGCTGCCATTGGAGTTGGAACCTTATACCTAGGAAGGTGGAGTTGTTTTTAAATGAACAGCTTCAATGCAGTTCGGCCGACTCAGATAATCTCAAGTATACCTACGTTACAACGTTTTTTTTCTGACAAATATGTAAATCAGAAACCAGAATCGATTCGTTTATTATGTAGCTAGATCGAATCGTTTAGCAATAATTTTGTAGTATAAAGCAATTATTATCAATAAGTATGATACCATCGGTGACACAGTCACCTGCCCACTCGTGAACCTTAAATAAACGGGTTAAGGTATATTACCAGTAGTTGTTGTTGTGCGTAGGCACATGGTTTGTTTATCTTGTTATACATTTTCGTCAGGAAAGCAATAACAATAGTTATTTGTTCAACAAGAGAGCAAAGTAGATTTTTGCTGCGAGTGTTGATGTTGAGTCCCGAGCAAGTGAAAGATTCTATATTTGAATCACGAGCGTAGCGAGTGATTCAAAATTAGAATCTTGAGCGTAGTGAGGGACTCAAAGGCACGAGATGCAAATATCTTTGCTCTCGTGTGATACATACAACTTTTCACCTCAGCAGTGAGAACATCGTCACGTAAAAAAATATATCGCTAGGCTTTTACGCACCTATAATATTCTGAATTTGTAATAGAGCACTGGTGACACATCATAGTGTGGACACTATGATGTGTCACCAGTGCTCGATATCAAAATTAAAAAGCTACTTTGACTCACGGAGTGAGCAAAATCGCATTTTGCTCACTGTTTTCACGCAGCAAAATATGCTTGTTCAAGCTGCTGAGGTGAAAAGAGAATTATATATATAAGTAAAACCATGTAAGCATGTGAGCATGTACGTAGACAGAATTTATGTATTGTATAGATAGATAGTGAATGAGATGAAGGTAGTTAAAGCAGGTTAAACAGGTCTCTGTTACATTGACGACTGAGTCTTGTCTGGCCTGGTCTTCATCACAACTGTACAGCATTATATCCGTGTTCCATTTATGCGAATATAGTTAGGTATGCATAAGGGGGAAGATATTGTATATCATGATTATATATGTGGGTAGCTGTATAACGTAGGGTAGTGTGTTGAATTAAATAAATCAGTTTAGATCTTGCTCTCAAACTGGTGGTTTACTTTATATCTCTATAACTAAATACTACATGGTGTCAGGTGTAAATCGTGAAATTAAGTTAAAGACGGGAGATATACAATGACGGGAGGGAACAATAACCCGGGGACGAGTGCGCAGAACGCAAATAATGTTTACGCGAATATACAGCAGCCGCCGCCGATGTGCGATAGCGGTAACATGGCGGACAATTGGCGAGATTGGAAAAAGACGTTCGAGTGGTATATGGTAGCTTCGGGACGCGGAAACTCGCCAGGAAAGGAGAAGTGTGCATTATTTTTGCATATAATTGGTAAAAGTGGTCTTCTTGGTAATCTTGCTCTCAAACTGGTGGTTTACTTTATATCCCTATAACTAAATACTACAGCGGGGCGACCTTGACACATCTTGTACAGATTGGCGAACACTAGCACTGGACCGAGACAAGTGGCGGAAAAAAGGGGAGGCCTTTGCCCAGCAGTGGGACACAATATAGGTCAAAAAAAATGTAGATAAGGGAAATAAATGTTTTACCTACCTACTTAAATACTTTAATTAATTATTTTTATTAAAGACAAACTTAAAAGTATTGATTCAAACATTTATTCGTGACAAAAATAACACAGATAAAAAATCATATCAATAAAAACCGGCCAAGTGCGAGAAGGACTCGCGCACGAAGGGTTCCGTATCATTGTCTATAAAAACGGCAAAAAAAACACGTTTGTTAAATATTTATTTTATTCTGTTTTTTTAGTATTTGTTGTTATGGAGCGGCAACAAAAAGACATCTTATGTGAAGACAACTGTCTAACTATCACCGTTCATGAGATACAGCCTGGTGACAGACGCATAGACACACAGACGGACGGACAGTGGAGTCTTAATAATAGGGTCCCGTTTTACCCTTTGGGTACCGAACCCTAAAAAAGCTTCCAAGATAATACACACGACTCGCTGGCCGGGCTCTAACTACAGGAGCGTCACACGAAACAGACAAATCTATAATTTTAGATAAAAATGCATTAGATCTGAATGAAGCCTGAATCGAAACAATAGGGAAAAGTTTGAAAATCGAAATTTTACGCTTATATTCTTTTTTCCAGAATAAAAGTGGTCCAATGGAACGAGGACCTGTACGAGAAGCAACTGATCGAGCGCACCACAGACGCGTGCGGCGGCCCCGTCGACCTGGTCATGAACTTCGGCACCACATCGCGCTCCTTGCACCGCTCGCTGCAGTGTCTGGCGCCGGTAATGTCCTTTATACAGTACACACGTCCTTTATAAAGGACACACTCTCCAATGGAACGGGAACCTGTGTTTGCGGCGGTCTTCTTGACTTGGTTCTGAATATCGGCACCACACCTCGTTCTTAACATTGCTATCTGGAATGTGTGGCATCGGTAACGTCGACATTATTTTTTTTCCGTACAAAAGGTAGCTGTCGCCCGGAGCATACAAATCGATTGATACCTCATTTACCAAAATTGTTTCGGTATCTTAAACGCTACGGTGCAACACACGTAAATACAAACATAGAGTGCTAAAATCATATCCCTTCTTTTTGGCACTGTCATAGTATATGGCATAAGGCAACGAAAACTTGTACAGTCGCCATCACATGCACCCTAATAACTTGAAAATAGAGGTGTGTTCCGGTGATTGTGACGTGCTTGTTTGCTCCGATGTATGTGATGGCGACTGTACCAAAAATGTTTTTACAAGCTTTCTATTAACTTGTTCGGGGGTAATCTTGCAACTCAATTTTTAAGCAGATATCTTCAATCGATTGAGCTGACATTTTGGGTGAAGTTATAGTTTGGACGACTATGCAATATTATGGTACCATCGAGCTGATCTGATGATGGGCACAGAAGGTGGCCATTGGAATTCAGTACTTAACCGGCATAACCCCGTTCAGTATGGGCTCGTTAGAATCGTCTCAATTAGTGACGACGGTATACAGAACTGATGACGGTATACAGAAAAGTACAGTCGGCAATAAAAACATGTACAGTCAAGGTCACCAATATGTACCCAAAGTTATAACAACCTTACTTCCGTAGTAATAAGTTCTGTATACATATATCTGTAACTTTGTGGTGTATACATATATGTATTGTACGCGCGGGCATCGGACGACGGCAAAGGACGGGGCGCTTGAAGGGCAGATCGGGCGGCTGCGCTCGCGCACCGCCAGTCGGCGAGCCACCTCATCATCAAGCGCATGTCGCGCAGAGCTATTTTATCATTAATTTCGTGCTTGTGAAATAAATAAATGTTTTAAGAAGAAGATTACATTTTTATTGTCCTGCCTGGACAGTATTGGTGACCTTGACTGTACCGAACATTATTTTTTTGACAGAATCATATTACCTATAAATGACGTCTTTATTTGTCCAGGGTGGCGTGGTGCTTGTGACCGAGGATGTGGGCGAGAAACTGCTCCCCAAATTCGCGAAGAAAGCCGAGGACTTGAACGTGCACATTGTGATCGTTCCCAACGGCACCCTGGAGCAACTGCGGGAGCTCGTGGGCCTCGTCGCCACCGGAGAGGTAACCCTACACACTAAGGTCCTACCGAGGTCTCGGCTAATCTCGGGCAACAATTGAGGCGAGGTCTCGGCTAATATCGGGCAAAAATTGAGCTGAGGTCTTGGTCTGGGGTAATCTCGGCCAACAATTGAGCTGAGGGCTCGTTCTCGGCTAATCTCAGGCGACAATTGAGCCGATGTCTCAATCTCGGCTAAAAATTTATCCGAGATCTCGGTCTCGGCTAATCTCGGGCAACTCTTGAGCCGAGGTCTCGGTCTCGGCTTATCTCGGGCAACAACTAAGCCGAGGTTTCGGTCTCAGCAAATCTCGGGCAACAATGGAGCTGAGGTCTCGGTCTCGGCTAAACTTGGCCAAAAATTGAGCCGAGATCCGGCCAATTTGTGACACAGGTAAAATGTTTACTGAATTGGTTTTCGATTTAGCCATCATTACATATTTTGAAATAAATAAATATTAGGCGACGATATATTGAAAAAAAAAATTAAATACTTAGTAAATATCCAAGACTTAAATACATGCCCATCACACACGCCCACCGGTAATTGAGCCCAGGACCGTCTGCTTCGTAGGCACTAGGCTAAATTACATCTAAATAAATTTATTTGCCATAAGGATAATAGTAATTACATGCAAATAATAAATATTAAATAAACACAATGGTAGTCATTATTATACTTTTTTACGGTTACATTTTTGGTTTAATCAAGTGCATTTGCAAAATATTCCTGGAATAGAATGGTCTGGTTATTAAAAATTGTTTTAGTTTTCTGTCAAATATTTTGATGTCATTACAATCTTTAATGTCATCAATAATGTATGGTATAGAGCTGATCTCATGATGGAGCTGGAAGGTGGCCAAAGGAACTCCGTAATTAAACGACGCAATCCCGAGTTTGGGCGAATCGAACAGAAAAGTACAGTCGGCAATAAAAGCATGTACCAAAAATGATTTTTTTGACAAAAACTATTTTTTTAACTAATTTAAAATATGTGTGTGTTCAGATCGCCCCTCCCCCGCACTCGGTGTTCCCCGCCGAGGAGGCGCAGGAGGTGGTGAGGAAGCTCTGCAACTCGGAGATCAAGGGCCGCGCCATTCTCAGATTCCACAACGTTGACTAAGTAAGATACCTTGCTAGTAGTTTTCTGTGTCCTTAGAGCAGCTGCGCACTAAGCCACTAGTGGTGACCCCCTTTTACGAAAACAGGTATTTCTTAACCGACTTCTAAAAAGGAGGAGATTAGCAATTCGTCTGTTTTTTTTTGATCAGATTGAACCCATTGTCACCAAGATCCAGTTCTGATGATGGGGTCCTGGAGAAATCGAGGGAACTCTTCAAATTTTATAGGCAAACCTGAAGCAATTTGGCTACTGATTTGAAGTCGGTTAAAACTTTGTTTTAAAAGTAAATTATTGTCGTTATTAACCCATTAACCGCCATAGTCTGATTTATAAGACATAAAATATCCAGCTCATTTCGCCGCCGTCCGATATGTAAGACAAAGTTTTGATATATAAACCTTATAGCTCTTAAAATCTTAAAATTAAAAGATTGTAGCAATATTTAATGTAGAATTAAGTATTTTTTATGAAATAAACAGTTAATTTTTTTTGTTATTAAGTCTTACTCGGGGTGTACCTTCGTATCGGTGGCGACACGAGCATGCCCGATGAAAAACTCTAAGCGATTAAAGGGTTACAAAAGAGCGATTTTTGCGAATGACTTATACATGGTCACTTGCTACACATTTTGGGCCAATTAACACTCGTCCTGCCCACTTTGTTTTTTTATTATTATTGGTGGTCTTATGCATTCAGCCCATGTAACTGGCTGGACCTAGATACTAACCGAATAAACCCCCCATTTTAGACAGAAACCATTTTTTGCCGGAAAGTTTTTAATGATTCTAGACATGTGGCATACCGTTAGAATAGTCATGAACTGGAGTTTTTTTTATGATATTGGAAGATCTGAGGAGTTTCAATTTATTTTTAATTGTCTGCTATCATGTTGAGTTTGATGATTTTTATTTTCTGTCCTTCCCACTTTGTCGGCTCAATTTTTTTTTTATTTCCCATCTGAATTAAAATAAGATTTCTATAGGATACGAATACATTAGAGATTAAAAAAATACAAACACTTTTATGCTGTTACATAAAAAAAAAGATAGGTAAGCAAAATTAAAAAAAATTGGCAAATGCCGAGATAAAACAATAAAAATACACCGTGGGTAAAGTGTTAATTGGCCCAAAATGTGTTGCTAGTGACCCTACCTATCCACCCTAGTCTTTTGGCAGACGATCTGCCATACTTAGCTTCTACGATTTTATCAAAAAACTAGCCATTTAGAATTTGAAATGGGGCCGCTACATCCACAAGAAAAGGTGATCCACTGTACCCCACACTCCCCTAGTGGCGACCACTAGTGGCTGTAATGTGCGGGCGCTCTTATAGGACAGTGTATTGGATCGCGAATTGACGAAGTAACCCTTTGGACGCCAAGAACACGTAAACGTGTTGCGAAGGACGACTATAGGTGATATGGCGTGAACTGTCAAATTCACCTTCATGCTTTCAACTAACATCACTCTTATGGATATACGTCGTACGTAGTACGCAAAGAATGGCGGCCAAAAGGTTAATTAACGTGCAATATAAATTTTAAATATCATAATCAGTCTTATTAGACACTCAAATACATACATTTTATGACTTGTCCTTTTAAAAGGACATCGTTCGCACATACTGCTTTAGATGTAATGAACAAATTATCTGTAACTGTAATTAATGACAAGTCTCATTAGACACTCAAATATATACATTGTTAAAAGAACAAGTCATACTTGTTCTTTTAAAAGGACATGTGTCTCGTGCGCAAACACTGCTATGTAACGGTCATGAACAAATTATCTGTACTGTAATTGTAGACAAGGTTGTTGCCTATATTTAAAATCAAACATGTGACATAAATTAGTAGAACCTTGGCATGCCATTACGATCAGTGTCAAATATACTCTTAGGTGCTCAAGATGTTCGGACCTTTTTGTGAAACATATCTGATGATAGGTGACGCAATTCAGACACTTGTGTTATTTTAAATTAATGTCTATTTTTCGCAGCCATTAAAGATGTGATTATTTCGCTTTACGTGGGAACTGGTTAAATTTTATGTATGAAAAGTATTAAATTGGTTTAAAATCTTGCTATAGTTTGTAAGACGATGCGTTTACGTTTAAATGAAATAGTTTTAGTTATTTCAACGAATATCATATTTGATAGTGTTGCTTTAATGAAATTGTTCAACACTGTAAAAAGAGTTTTATTGGAATTATTATAAACACTTAATAATTACTAGGATATTTGATTGTTATCAGTAATAAATAATGAATTATAGAAAAAACCTGGTGATTTTATAATATGAATAGATTGTATAAAACTGTTTTTTTTGAGTTTAGTCGTTTATACGGCTTTATTTACGATTTGTCTTCGCATAACTAAGCATATACATTGCGCCATTTTATAATCAATTGGGAACACCTTCTTTTCGCAACTAACGTTTGGCAAACTGATTCATTTCGCAACTTTTCATTTCTCAAACTCTGAGACTGTAAATATTTCAGGATTTATTTCAGGGCATCGTGTAGAAATATTTAACAGTTTCAGAAATATTATGAGGTTGGGAAATGAAAAGATGCGAAATTAATCAGGTTGCCAAACGTTAGGTTGAGAAACATTAGTGTTCCAATTAATTGATATGAACAAAGAAAGAAAATCCTTGCTTTAGTCCTCCTTGTGAGCGCAACTAACTTAACTCATTCACCGCTTATTGTCACATTATGGGAAAATAATATCACGCACATAATAATCAGGGGCCATTTCTCAAAGACACTTGTTAGTTACAATTGTAAAAGCCTAAGTTGACAACACCGAGGTTCTCGACCAATAGACTGGCCATTTGACAAGTGTTGCCTGTGTAGACTTGTTCAATTGTAACTTGTAGTTTATGAAATGGTCCCCTTAATCTAGTTTCTTCCCAGTTTGTGACGAGGATTTCTTTTATTTTGTTTTTTCCTAATTATTATCTCTATCGCTGTATGTTGTCTTTGTACTCGACATATAATTCTTCCTATATACTTCAGTAGTAAGACTGTATTGGAAACCTATTTTTCTAGACGTTATGTTATGGTATTAGTGAATTTGGAAAATTAGGTCGTTTGAGATAAGAAACGAGTCAATTTCAAGTCGAGAATTGTCAATTTCAATACAGTACTCGGTCTTTTTGTACCAAGAAAAGCACAAAATTGACCATAACATACCTACCTTAATGTTCTCAATATGGCCTCTTTTAAATTGTCTTCATTGACAGTTCATACCAATCGACCTTCTTTTCAACTCACTGTTATTGTTATAAAACATATATTTAATCCATATTAATATTCATATCGTAACAGTGACGGCGCGTGAGAATTTTCACTGGACAACCCGGAGCAAAACAAATTGCAATTTTTTGATGATATACGAGTTTGGTAACATAATAGCAAGAAATTTTAGGCAAGCCGGTGGGAATCGGCTTGTATGGGCGCTCCGCCACTGTATCGTATACATACAATATAGATAAGAAAGGGCATTTTACTATATTTTTTACGTCATACCTGGCCATAAAGTAGGAATTACCGCACGCTATGCGTGCGGAAAACCCCACTTCCTGGCCAGATAGAGACGTAAAATGTTGTACTCACCACGGGCGGTAATAAAGAAAGCCTCAGAGCGCATATTTATCGCCCTTGATTTCGGCTCGGGCGTCAAATACCTGCGATCTAAGACATTCTTTGTTTAACCGCCCTAGGTAAGTAATGTACTATTACGTATTTCTAAAAACAAACGGCCAAAAGTCTATATTTTATTTACTTAAATATATCAAAATCGTTTTGTAATAAATATGTGCTTCCTTCATAAATAAATATGAGCTTTCGATACTTATTACTTATAAAATTATTATACTATAGTAATTTTATTTGTAATACAACTTCGTTCTTTGATACATTAAGTATATTATTACAAGTACCTATTTTATAGATTGGTTCCTCTAACATGTCTATCACCGCATATCTACTAGCCATATAATATGTACCTACACATTTTTTTTCTTTACTATTGTTTATTTCGGTGTAATCCGCGAACAATCTGTATTTTATTTAATATGCACTTGTAACTGTTCACTGTATTGTCATAATCAGCGCTTTGTGAAATCGCCGTCCGTTTATATTTTTTGTAACAATAAATACTATTTTAGCTTTAATAATGTAACCGAATCAAAGCTTTCTGATTGATATCAAATGAAGTAGTTAGTAACAGTACTGCCAGCACAGATATTTCTATATGGCGGAATGCCCCAATACAATTGACAATTGCTCCTGCGTCTATACAAACGTATGTCGATCGATTTGCCCCTCCGCCTGTGTAGATATATCGGCAGCTCACTTTACAGTCTGTTATGTATGAGAGAAATGTTCAGTTTACAAGAAATTATTTTTACCGTGAGGTATAATATATAGGTACCTATAGCAGTAGGTAATATTAGTTTGGCTTAATCTCTGGATTTTAAAAGTAATACAATATTAACAGATCTTTCAATAATATGCTATCGGGGGACTACATCGCCATTAATGCCATTATAGTGTCAACAGATTAACAAACTAAATAAATGATAATGTCAATGATAATGTCCTTTGTAAAGGACATTTATTAGAATAACACCTACTTCAAAACAGTTTCGCGACATTGCAAAACAGGATACGGATTATTTCTTAATCGCTTATGTGTTAAATGGAATGTTCTTTATACAGTACATAATTATATTCAGTTTTCAAACACGCTCGCTGGATGGCACGTCTAAATTATTCACATGCGTTTTAAGTTAGGAGGAAATTCAACAGTTTTAATTAATTGGCTAATAATAGTTTGTGTAAGAATGGCAACTACAGTCACCAGCAAATATATAAATATAATTGGTTACCGACACCAAAATATCGAAGGCGACTGTACTGCAATAACCTCCTAAGGCCCATGGCCTACTGGAAGGACTTATTCTCTTAAAAGCCGTTAAATAAATTTCGCCAAAAAACAAATTGAAAAAAGTTCCATTCGATTTGTTCCAGTCTTTTTTTTTTAATACAAATGAAACTCAACTCTCTTTTCTACAGCAATCGATTCCAATTTCAATGATATTTTATAATATACGGTGGGCCTTAGGAGGATAACAAAAATAGTTTAAGGCCATGTTTTAACCTCTAGTCAACGAATTCTGGAAAAAAATCATAAAACTGAAGATTTGTTTTAATGTAACATAGTTGTAAGACCCAAGTCATATTTTCGTTAGTTGTAAGTATGGTATAGATAGAATTAGAATCATGGATAATTGTTTATTGTACTTTATTAATAAAGAGATGCGATGTTAGGATTTGTGTTTTATTTATTAATGCTTATCAAAAAGTATCGCAACTGAAGTGAAACATGTAGGAGACTTTGACAACAAGTCACGACTAGGCGTTGTCTATACGGTATTGCGATAGGCTTTTTACGACGCATGGTGGGCGCGTACCTATTATTATGTTATGAATTTAAAAAAAATTAAAATTCGTCAAATTCACTAGCCTTCGGGAATGTAAAGTAGCAGAGGTGCAGAATCGTAGACTACGTGGCGATATTTTTATGTTGACCAACGTATTACAACCCCTGCTGTGACGACATAGAAACTACAATTTATTTGGCTATTTGCAGGCATGATAGCTTGCGATGACTGGAGGCTACGCACTGAAAGCGGTGGCGGTGCGGCGCGGAGGCGGTACCGGTTGTAATGTTCGAACTAATGCGAAAGGGTCCCCACAGAATACCGCGGCGCGGCGCGGCGCGGCGCAGAAGTGCGGACCTTTTCATATTAGCTCGAACTTTACAACCGGTACGTACCGCCTCCGCGCCGCGCCGCTACCGCTTTCAGTGCGTTTCCAGCTTATAGGGCGTTTTGCTTTTAGGTCATTCTGATTTCATCGCGTTTCGCTTTCGGGACGTTTTGCTAAAAGGGCGACCAGATAATAGGACGATTTGCTTTTAGGTTGTTTTACTAACAAGACGTTTTGCTTTCGGGTCATTGTGCTAATGGGACAATTTGCTTGCAGGTCATTATGCTAATAGGACTATTTGCTTGTAGGACGTTTCGATACGAAGGGGTATCCTGTAGGTCGATCACGTAACGCATTGTACGAACGTCGGGTAGGTCTAAATGTCACTTTTTATATGGAAAATTGACAGTTAAATTGTACCGACGCGCGTTCGGAACGTTACGTGTTTACCTCTCTGTAGTCTTACCGCTCGGCCACGACTTTGGTCTTAAGCGACCTGCGACCAGCATTTTATCTGTTCATTGCGCGTGATCCCAACTAACCACAGTGCGTTGCGCGTCTCGACCGCGCAATGAACAGATAAAACGCTGGTCGCAGGTCGCTTAACACGTTCCCTGTCCTCATACAAAATTGTCCGTCCATGTCACAAGTCCAAGTGACAGTTGTAGTTCGGAGCCGTGAACAACCCGTGGACCCATAGTGGGGACACGGACTCCTGAAAAAAAGGTTCGTGGCCCCACATTGGGGGCACCCGGACAGGGAACGTGTTAAGACCAAAGTCGTGGCTAAGGCGTTAGGGCAGATTCTAACCAGAATGGCAGCGGCGCGGTGAGCACTTTCAGTATGAAATAATTTTAAACTTTATCCACGGTGTATGTACGCCAAGAACCTATAAAGTGGTCGTGTGTCGTCGTGCCCACCACGCCAAGAACCCCTATAGCGGTTATGACGTCCGCTGTCAAAGCAACCTTCAGTCTTTAATATAAGGTTAATAGTCACTCTCTTATGGAAAAAAGGTTGGCGTGTCAGTGACACTTTAGTACGTGAATCATGGCGTTCAAAGGGTTAAATACCGGTATTGCTTGAAAAGTTGGAATAGGTCGCGCGGCCGCCCGTGGTGACGCGAGGAGCCTCGCGGCCACGCGCGCTTTTCGGCGGTTCTACCTGGCTGCGGCTGCCCGCGGGTAGCCGCGCGACCTATTCGGACTTTTCAAGCAATACCGTTCTTTACGTATGTAAGTAGCCGCAGGCGGCGACGCGAGCCTGCCGCTGCCAGCCGCTGCCATTCCAGTTTGAATCTGCCTGTATGCTAAGACCATCCGAGGACCCCTATGTTGGGTTGGGTATAATATGGCCTGCCTACACAGGCTGCTGATGAGGTATAATGCAAACTACAAAGTACGCGTAAAATCACTCGAAATTTATTTAAACGAGATCAAAAATTCAGTATGTGCACACATGAAAATAAAATTACATTAAGTTTTAGACCTAAAGAGAACCAAAAACGTCCTAACATTACTATAAAATATATTTTTCCTAATATTCCTCGCCGCCTTCGCCTTCGCCCTCGCCAGAGTCCATTCCGACCTCTTCGTAGTCCTTTTCGAGGGCTGCAAGGTCCTCTCTGGCCTCTGAGAACTCTCCTTCCTCCATGCCCTCGCCTACGTACCAGTGGACGAAGGCTCGCTTGGCGTACATGAGGTCGAATTTGTGGTTGAGGCGCGACCACGCTTCCGCGATAGCAGTAGTGTTGGACAGCATGCAAACGGCTCTTTGCACCTTGGCCAGATCACCGCCCGGCACGACCGTTGGCGGCTGATAGTTGATCCCAACTTTAAACCCAGTTGGACACCAGTCAACAAATTGAATCGTGCGCTTGGTCTTTATCGTGCCAATAGCAGCGTTCACGTCTTTCGGTACCACATCGCCTCTGTACAGCATGCAGCACGCCATGTACTTCCCGTGTCTCGGATCGCACTTCACCATCTGGTTCGCAGGCTCGAAACAAGCGTTGGTAATCTCAGCCACGGACAGCTGCTCGTGGTACGCCTTCTCAGCGGAGATCACCGGTGCGTAGGTTACTAGAGGGAAGTGGATGCGAGGATACGGTACCAGGTTCGTCTGGAACTCTGTCAAGTCGACGTTTAGCGCGCCATCGAATCGCAGTGAAGCGGTGATGGACGACACGATCTGGCCGATCAGACGATTCAAGTTGGTGTAGGTCGGTCGCTCAATATCCAAGTTCCTTCTGCAGATATCGTAGATGGCCTCGTTGTCAACCATGAAGGCGGCGTCAGAATGCTCCAGAGTAGTATGTGTGGTCAGGATAGAGTTGTATGGCTCAACGACCGCGGTAGAGATCTGGGGCGCGGGGTAGATGGCGAACTCTAGCTTGGACTTTTTCCCGTAGTCGACGGAGAGACGTTCCATGAGGAGAGACGCGAAACCCGAGCCGGTGCCGCCGCCAAATGAGTGGAAGATAAGGAAGCCCTGCAGGCCCGTGCATTGGTCGGCTAGCTTGCGGACCCTGTCGAGGACCAAGTCCACGATTTCCTTGCCGATGGTGTAGTGTCCGCGCGCGTAGTTGTTGGCCGCGTCTTCCTTGCCCGTTATGAGCTGTTCGGGGTGGAACAGTTGTCTGTAGGTGCCTGTACGGACTTCGTCTACCACCGTTGGTTCCAGGTCGATGAACACGGCGCGCGGCACGTGCTTGCCCGCGCCCGTCTCGCTGAAGAACGTGTTGAACGAGTCGTCCCCACCACCCACGGTCTTGTCCGACGGCATCTGCCCGTCCGGCTGAATCCCATGCTCTAGGCAGTACAATTCCCAACAGGCGTTGCCGATCTGTACTCCGGCCTGCCCGCCGTGAATAGATATACACTCACGCATTCTTGATTATGTGATTACTAATTATTATCTTAAACTAAAAAAAACTTATTCTTTTGCTACCGGTTCCTTCTGGTTTTGCTCCAAAATTCGAACTAAACAAAATAGACAGTGATATCGAATCGAAATTTAAATTGAACAGCTAAGATTTTGAATTAATTAAGAAACATTATTTTATGCCAGTTAGGTATATTATTACTATGGAGGGCGCATACCTAAATTACCTAATCTTACATGAAGCCTTACGAGAGACAGATCTATTTAGTAAAGTGAGAGGTAAAACTGGGTCAGCTTATTACTATCTATTTCATGTTAAAAGAATGAAAATGAAATAATTTATATGTGACAAACAAAGCTTAAAAGCTTAACGAAACGGTGCCGGTTAAAGTACGGCCCAATAATTGGCGTCCACTATATCTCTGTCTCTTTTTAACTCATGCAAAAAGAGAGAGAAAAAGATAGATGGACGCGTATTATCGGGCCGTACCTTTTTTTTTTTATTTTTACTTGGGGAAATGCCTTTACGCATCCCACCTAGCCGAGGAACGAGGATGGGTATGACGGGCTCCCGGGAACCCCCCGGACTACCGTCTAAAACCACCAAGGTATGCCCTCTCTGCCGTGTAGTAGGGGCGTCATGGGATCGCGAACATTTCACCACGACGCCCCTCGGCAACAGCCGCAGCTGCCCTCACTACTGAGGCAAAAGCCCCCCTTCCCGTCGTAAGCGTGCAGGGCGACACCACACGCTTACCAACCCGACCAAAGGACCTCTACGCCGGGAGAGGGTGATAGACCTCGGATTCACCCTCTCAGGTCCCCTTGTAACTTTTTATAGAGGTTTTCTACCTCGCAGCCACAACTCGGCCCCGGCCTGACGGTCGCAGCCCCCGCGCCTAACATGAATCCTCTGATAGCAGAGGATTTGTCAGGGTTCCGGGTCCGTTATTCATTATAGAGGCAAACGGCAATGGCCTCTCCCTCAAGCCGCACCTGGGGAATCTTGCGATTCCCTGGGCGGAACCCCTCGACCCCCCCGTGTCGGGTTATTGGTAACACCAGCAAGCGATAACTTAGGGTTCACTAAATTATCACTTGCCGTTGTCTCCAGGGCGCACCGGCCAAGACACTACCCATTCCTGCGGATCAACCGAATCAAGAGGAATCGGTAGAGTCCAGACACTCGAGGAGGTTACCCGACATAGCGCCCCATCGGGCCGTACCTACATTAACCGGCACCAACGAAACAAAGAAGGCAAAAGACATATGGATAGTTTTTTACAGTGTGCGTCTACGACCCGGGCTTTTTTAAAGGAGGTTAAAAACGTGATTTCAACCTCCTTTAAAAAAACCTACTTCGAAGTCCCGTCTCTTAGAACGTAGTGGTTATGTATATTCTCTTTGGTGCAAGGCCCAAAGAGAATACATTATAACCACTACGTTCTAAAGGCGTGTCCGCTGCGCCAAAAAACTAACAAAACATGTTTAGGTACAGTGTACAAGAGACGCCTTGCACCACAGTAGGTATATTAAAAAAAGAAGCGGGTTGTGTCGGAGATACAACCGTTAATTAAGTTTAAGTGGATACTTGTTTGTTGGCTATGGTGTACCCGTAAAATATATATCTGAATTAATTCACTAAAATCTGTATAAGATAAATCGGTATATATGGCAACATTGACTGACGTAGCTCATTTGACTCGCGATACATTGAAAATGGCGGTCATTTCAGCATTATTTTCATGTCCGCCACATAAACTAAATAACATTTTGTGATTAACAACTAATGGCATATAAAGAAGGATTAAAACATGTAACAAACAATTATTTCAAATCAGATTAGGCTTCTCTACAAAAAGTTATTCCGGAAGTCACGTGACACATTTTGAGCTGTACCCCTATACAAGAACGCGAGCAAAGAAGTATCCATTTCAAAAAACAAAGACATTCTCTATGAAAAATCGGGAGCCAATAATGTACGGCCAAATAATCTAACGCTAGAGACTTTTTAATGACGCCAATTATTGGGCTGTACATTATCATGGCTGTACATTAACATGGCCGTACATTAACCGGCACCTATTTGTCAGTCACTGTCAAGTCAATAGTGTCTTAGTGTCACGTCACTGTCACAGATCAGAGATTACAGAGAAAGGTTACAACTTTGTAATCTTTGTATCAACAAATTCAACATTTTCCTAGTTTTAGTTCTAATTTAGTTTTGTTGAGACAATATTTGAAGAACCGTTGCGAGAATGTCGGACGAAGATATCGAAAAATGGATGAAAGATGGCCGTAACAAAGGTTAGTTTTCAAAAGTTCAATATTTATCGTCACATTTGCTGTGCATGGTGATTAGCGATAACATTTCTTTCAAAATTAAATAATTAGAAATTACAATAGTGACTTCTGATCCTTGCGCTCTTTTGACCCATATTACGCCCATTAGCAAGCAGCTTGATCATTTGTTATGGTCGCACCACACTTGGGAGTTCGTGTTCGCGTTGTGTCGTTGCCTCTCTTTCATTTGCCGTAGGAAGGAAAAAGATGCAACACGAATATTTGGGCAAACACCCCCAAGTGTGGTGCGACCAAAGTCACCTCACAGTTCCATAGATTTTCGCTAAGTATTTACTTATGTGTATTTGTTTTAGGATATTTGAATACCCGCCTTAAGGAATACCATGGACAAGGATAATGCTAAAGGCATTTTATTTTCAGATTTACAGGTGTCAACAAGTTGTTCAAGCTTCGAGGTTCTTGACCCCCACGACCCCGTCATCAGCCGGCTGGCGACACAGCTCTTCAAACGCACCAATGACTACCTACAGGGGGAAATGTCTGCTGGCCAGGTACTGCATTTTTTAATAACCTGCTGTTGTAAGCAAAAAGGACGCACCTGACTATGATTCTCTTTTAAAAAGGACGCATCTGTCTATTAGTAATATAGTATATGCGTCCCTTTTGAATGAGACTCATAGTCAGATGCATCCTTTTTGCTTACGACCGCAGTATCATGCCCTGCAGGTAGGTCATACTTTGTTGACTAGACGTCTGCCCAGCTTTGCTTGTGTATTGAGGTTCTATGAATGCTGCCATATGAATGAGCCAATTCCTGATTTAAAAGGTTATTGCAATGCAACATCAAAGGTTTTGTAGGTATTTGACAACATGTTTCTTGCAATTTGTTTATGTGTTGCTGGCAACGAAATTGTTTCCGTTTAGTTGATGAGCGTTTTTCAATTCATTTTTTTTTGTTTTTCTTACTTAGAATATTTGATACTATCGATCCTCATACAAGAAAAAAAGTGTCCTAAATATTCCATTCCAGATCGTCACATTTTTGTATGCAGTCTTTTTTATTTATATGATCGTGACGCACTGGAAGATAAAAATTACATAGTAAAATCTGGGACACTTTTTTTCTTGTATGAGGATCGATATTATAAACGATTCTGAGTAAAAAAAACCAAAAAATTTCGAATTCTGAAAAAAAAAAGGTTTGTACACTTTTTTTGAAAAACGCCCTGATGACTTTAAGTTAAAGTTCGAAATTGTAAATGTCTAGCTGCTTGCGCGGCATACCCACTCAGAAACCCTATTAACATCGAGAAAGTCCATTATCCATGCATAAAAGATTTTTTTAAATGGGATAAGTGTTTCCAGAGATTACCCATTACATACCAACTTACAATCTCATATGCTTTTCCTCTTTATAATATTAGTATAGAAGAGGGTTGAAAGTGATGTGTTTCAACCCAAGGGATGAAAATATATTAATAAAATACTATGGCAGAAACCTAAAGCCACAAAAACTGAATTGATTTTAAGAGTTTGTTGGTAACTATTTTGGGTTAAACTAGCACGTTGCACATCTGTCATTCCATAGTAACTTGTCAAACTTTCCATACATTCAGATTTTAATGAACACTGCTTAAGGTGCCTTTCCACCAGAGATGTGCTATTCCATACTATGCTACGTTTTCATACATTTGTCACGTAGGTCCAGCTACAGCTACGTTTCAAATGTATGAAAACATAGCATAGCATGGAAAGAAAGATGACATTTATTCACTACACAAAAGACACACAGAGACAAAGGAGTAGACATCAATACAAATGACACATATTGTGTGTGTCTTTGCGGCAGTGAATCGGTCGCTGTCTCAGCATAATGCCAAGGTGTCAGACTGACACCTACAGTGCGTGTTTTCAGACAGCACCGTACGTGACCCATACCCACACATAATAAATAAAAAATGCGACAAGGTTGGGATATTACAAAGTGCTGGATGGGTTAGGGTTGGGATTCTGTTTCTACAAGACCATTCAAGCCTGGAGAGCTATCCCATCAGGACTGAAACATTCCAAGGCGCTTATTAGAGCCTTTAGCAAAAAGGCGTCTTCTGACGCCTTGGCGCTAAGTAGGAATAGGAACCGTCTACGCATGCTGGTCAGGGTGCTTACAGGGCACTGCCGCCTAAATAAGCACATGCAAACGATAGGACTGTGTGACACAAGGCAGTGCAGATTCTGCTTTGAAGCAGAGGATACGCCTACACACATCCTAACCGATTGCCCTTGCCTCATGCGCAGTCGTAACTCCTTGGGCAAACACATCATGTGCCCGGAGGAGATCAAATTTCTTGATATCAACATAATCCTGCAATTCTTTGAGTTTGCAGGACTTGACCAAGAATTGTAGTAAGTGGCAATCACAATAGATCAGCGATGGTCGCAGTGATACCAAGGGTTTTGACAGCCCGGAAGCCACTACCAGAATAATAATAATAATAGGTTTGGGATTTCTGGAGCATCACCGAATAGTCTTTAAGCTGGCGCTTAAAGTTATTTTTGCTAGACGTTCCTTGGATAGGTGGAGGGAGATCATTCCAATACTTGGACGCCGCGAACCTAAAAGTACCTCGAAACGCTGGCATAGCACATCTCTGGTAGAAAGGCACCCTTACAATTAAGGTTTGGTGCAACTCACGGTTAATAAATTTGAAACATTTTGTTCACCAGTATAGCATTAGACCCAATAGGCTAGACCAGCGCTAAAAACTCATGCCTCGTTTATTATGAGTCCCTAGGCAACAAACATAGTTTGGTTTTCATTTTAAGATGGCGTACTGCAACAACACGAAACTTTATACACTATAGGATCCGTCATATCTATGTCGGAAACTAGTTTCTGTTCAAAGTGTTCTGTTCTATACAAAGTTTCATGGTATTCTAGCTTGTCGTTTTAGAATGAGAAACTAACCAAGTCCTGCAGGTCGATCACGTAACGCATTGTACGCGCGTCAGGCATCTAAACGTCACTTTTTATATGGAAAAATGACAGTTGGATCTACCCAAACGTTATGTGTGTATCAAGGGTGTGTGTGTGACCCTTGATACTTCATTATTATTCCATATTGCAGGACCACTACAACTTGCTGGAACAGATCAACCGGCTCACTATCACCAAGTACGCTGATCTGCGGAACCTGGCCGTAAACCTAAGCAAAACACTCAATGAATACAATGAAATGTGTAAGTTACACGTGTTTGCTACTTTTTAGGGTTCCGTACTCAAAGAGTAAAACGGGGCCCTATTACTAAGACTCCGCTGTCCGTCTGTCACCAGGCTGTATCTCATCAACCGTGATAGGTAGACAGTTGAAATTTTCACAGATGATGTATTTCTGTTGCTGCTATAATAACAAATACTAAAAAACTGTTTTTTTTTTTTTTACAATCTTACTCAAATCGCCCTAGTCCCAAACTAAGCAAAGCTTGTACTATGGGTACTAGACGACGATAAACATACTTATATGGATAAATAAATACTTAAATACATAGAAAACATCCATGATAAGATAAGATAGCCTTTATTTGCTGAGTTATTTTGTTACATTTCATTTACTACATGCATGGTTATCAAACATCTTAAACTAATTTATTTTCTTAAATAAATATTTCATTTTTCTATATATATTTGTTTTATTTTCCTAACTTCAGCTTGCCTCTTGGACATAGGCCTCTTCCCAAGCTTTCCATTTTGTTCTGTCTTTAGCCTCCCTTCTCCATATTGTTCCTGCTTTCTTTTTAATATCGTCCTCCCATCTCATTCTAGGTCTTCCTTGTTTTCTTTTTCCCAGTCTTGCCACTTTTCCATTTTTTCCCTCATCATGTGTCCTATCCACCTCCATTTCAACTTTTTGATGCACCGTCTTATATCTGCCACTTTGGTTTTCTTCCTAATTTTTGTTAGGGACACCGCATCCTTCCTTTTTATGTTAAGCATGCTGCGCTCCATGTTTTGTTGGCATACTTTCAGCTTCTGGGTGTTTCTTTTTGTGAGGGCTTCAGCATCATCATACATCATGCAGCAAACATCTATGACTCAGGAACAAATATTTGTGCTCATCACACAAATAAATGCCCTTACCGGGATTCGAACCCGGGACCTCCGGCTTCGTAGGCAGAGTCACTACCATACCTAGGCTACAGGGGCTCCCATACAACAAACGTGATTTTTTTGCCGTTTTTATAGATAATGGTACTTACGGAACCCTTCGTGCGCGAGTCCGACTCGCACCTCGCACTTGGCCGGTTTTTTTTTATGTACCTCTTCTAGCGTCAGTGGCAATCAAATGCATGGCCTGCCTGACGGTAAGTAAAAATGTTCAAAAAAAATGAACGAAGCTTCAACTTTTTCTTAGCTCCCTAAAACTCTATACTCTCTGGTAACATTGAACAAACTTCACAGATAACACCCAAATCCGGCCCCTCCTCCAACAAATCGACGCCATCGACGCTCAAGTATCCAAGTTCGAAACCAACGCCTATCGCCTCGACGCGTACACCAAGCAACTCAAGCAGCGCTTCAAAGAACTCGAGGACATGTAGAAAGAGTGTGTTCACTTGCGTCGCCTACTCTCCGTACACCTAGCAAGTCAAGCAGCGCTTCAAAGAGCTCGAGGACAACTAGAAATAATGTATTGACTTGTGTCGCCTACTCTCCGTACACCTAGCAAGTCAAGCAGCGCTTCAAAAAGCTCGTGGACAACTAGAAATGGTGTATCGACTTGTGTCTCCTACTCTCCGTACACCTAGCAAGTCAAGCAGCGCTTCAAAGAGCTCGAGGACAACTAGAAAGGATGTATTGACTTGTGTCGCCTACTCTCCGTACACCTAGCAAGTCAAGCAGCGCTTCAAAAAGCTCGAGGACAAGTAGAAAGAATGTATTGACTTGTGTCGCCTACTCTCCGTACACCTAGCAAGTCAAGCAGCGCTTCAAAGAGCTCGAGGACTAATAGAAAGGATGTATTGACTTGTGGCGCCTACTCTCCGTACACCTAGCAAGTCAATCAGCGCTTCAAAGAACTCGAGGACAAGTAGAAATGATGTATTGACTTGTGTCGCCTACTCTCCGTACACCTAGCAAGTCAAGCAGCGCTTCAAAGAGCACGAGGACAATTAGAAAGGATGTATTGACTTGTGTCGCCTACTATCCGTACACCTAGCAAGTCAATCAGCGCTTCAAAGAACTCGAGGTCAAGTAGAAAGGATGTATTGACTTGTGTCGCCTACTCTCCGTACACCTAGCAAGTCAATCAGCGCTTCAAAGAGCTCGAGGACAACTAGAAAGGATGTATTGACTTGTGTCACCTTCTCTCCGTACACCTAGCAAGTCAAGCAGCGCTTCAAAGAACACGAGGACAAATAGAAAGGATGTATTGACTTGTGTCGCCTACTCTCTGTACACCTAGCAAGTCAATCAGCGCTTCAAAGAACTCGAGGACAAGTAGAAAGGAAGTATTGACTTGTGTCGCCTACTATCCGTACACCTAGCAAGTCAATCAGCGCTTCAATGTATTGATAGTGGCGTCTGTACACGACATAAAAGTGCAATATACGGCGTTTGAAGATTAAGAGGAAAGACCACTGGCCATTTTTCCATACTTACAAACGTTCTCGACTGTTTCCTCCAAGGTTTTTGACCGTAGATTTATGATTTTTTGAAATAATATTAATATCATCAATATCTGTGTCGGTACGTTTTGTTTTTTTTGATATTCTTATTTTTATAAGTGCTAGGTTACTTTAAAGAAAGCTTAAAACGGCCCAATTACATAGTCGCAAACATACGCCTAGTACACACATCTGTTAACAATAAGTGCAAAAATCAAAACAGCCCGACATTCCTACGATCCTTCTAGGTGAACTCTGATACTTATCTATGACATTATAAAGATTTAGCGGCGCGCCTAAAAGAAACCACTGGTGACCAGAGGGCTGGCCAATACTTTGCACAACGTGTCAGTATCACTATACAACGTGGCAATACTGCCAGCCTTCTGGGCACACTACCCATCGGCACTGATTTGGGAGATATTTTTTATTTATAGGTAGTTTTTAGTTTTTTATTAATGTCACTTTAAATTTTTTAATTATTATATTAAAAATAAAGAAAAAAAATAATTATTTAAGTGGACATAGTTAGTTATATTTAAATTGTTATTATTCTTTAATTTTTATTTTATTGAATGTTCTTGACGATCACAATAGGGATTCTTGTAAATTGGGATGTAATTTATAATGTAATCTTTTATTGTGAATAAATGAATCTGAATCTGAATCATTTAACATTTCCTTCCTATTCAATTACCAAAATTTGGTTACGATTGATAAAGTTTCGGAGGAGGAAACAGTCGAGAACGATACCTCGATTCTTATGATTTTTACTTGGGACTTTTAGTCGGAGCTGCAGTTGTCCTTATCACACTAACTTTTGGGGCGGTAACGATATGGTAAATACGTACACAGACAAAAAAGTGATAGGCAATCGTCGACACTAAAGGTCGATATCCTAGTGGTGTGAAAAGTTATCGATAAATCTAAGTCATCGATATCTTCTTTTTATATGGCGTTTTGTGAGAAGTATAAGAGGGAAATTCACTTATTATTGATAGCAGGTAAGTCAAAATAAAGTTTTATTTCGAATATCATAATGCCGTAAAATAGGTACCCTGACAGATAGTTCACCTGCTGACCAAATACCCAACAAGGGCAATACTTTGTTAATAAATGTGTATTACTTAACTGTGAATTAACCCGTTAAAATTGTAAGACAATAGATAGGGTAAAGTGACTAATAGAAGGACAACTTAGCGAATTTTTAACCGACTTCAAAAAAGGAGGAGGTTATATGTTCCACTGTTTGTATTTTTTTTAAATGTATGTTCGCCGATTTCTCCGTCAATTGTGGATCGAATTCCAAAATTCTTTTTTTATTCAAAAGAGTATACTCCCGGGGTGGTCCCATTGTCACCAAGTCAGGATCTGATGATGGGATCCCAGGGAAATTGAGGGCAACCCTAAAATTTTTAAGGCACGCGTGTAGTGATTTCGGTATTTTCTAATATAACTCGTGTATTTACCCTCGGAAATCGCTTTTTTGGTGAAGTGGAACTGATGATGAAGACCAAAGATGACTTATGGAACTCCTCAAAGATGTAAACTACGTCAAAGTTTCTGACATGATTCCGTTGAAGTAGCAACTAATGAAATGTAAATTCTGGGATCCTTGAGGAATCGACGGAAGTCCTCAAATATTATCAGCCCACATATAGCGACTTGGGTTTTTTCTGTGATATTCAAGGCATTTGCTCTCGGAAAGCCGTTCATGTGGTAAATTGGAAAGGAAATGTGGAAATTTTCGTGTACCATCAGCCAAAAAAGCGTTCTACCACTTTTGGACCTTATTTTGTATGCAATTAAGTCGAAAAGTGGTAGACCACTTTCTTGGCTGACTGTACCTATGTGGCTTGGCGAAGTACTGAATTGAAGTCGCTTTAAACTTTGTTTTTAAAGTAAATTATGTTATATGATACCATATTTTATGTTCGTGACTTGAACGTGACTATTTGAAAACAATTACTTTGCTTAAAACATCTTATATATAATCTTTAATATTGTCTGTAATCAAATTTTTTGGCAATTGCCAGCAGTTTGGTCACGCCGCCAAGACGTGCAAGCAATCTGACCTCACGTGTGGACATTGCAGTGACGCTGGGCATTCAGATAAGGAGTGCCCAAAGAAAGGAGATCCGCCCAAATGTGCAACATGCAGATTTTACAAAAAGCCGAACGAACATAAAACGGGTGACCTTGAATGTCCTGCTAGAAAAATGGCCGAGCAACGTTACATAAACTCGATTGATTACGAAGGGGTCTAATTTAAGGATTTTTGTTTTGTCTCATTTTATATGTACTTATAGATTTACTTATTTCACCTATTTTAATCACTAATTCGTCATATTTTAACGTCGTTCTAGTAAACACGTAGGCCGCAGCGCAAGCAATTATTCGTAAAAAAATATGTATTGCACTCAATCACTTAAACTTGCTTGACCTACTTAGTCTAACGCAATTGCAGATGCTGACACGTAATTATGTATACTTAACGTAATTTTAATAGACGATTTTGATATGTATATACTTAATTTGTTTAATTTAAATAGATATAAGTTACTATGTTCTATATGCCAACTGTTTCTAAATGTACGATAATATTATATACCATTCTTTTGCACAAATTGCACTAATTAGTTTGTGTTTTTTATCTTTGTCTGAGACACAGGATCATCCTAGTTCAGACGCATGTAATATCTAATGTATGTACCTACTATGTATTAATACGCAAGCACTTTGTTAAAATTTGCAGTAAGGTTTTTCAATAAACTATTCTTATTCTTATTATTATACAATATATATGTATATCAAATCTTGCAAGTTTAATTTGACCTACTTCCCGGTGACCGATTGGGCTGAAATTTTGAGTAGGTATAAGTATTGTTTGGATGATAATTCAATATTAGTGTAGGTACCATCGAGCTGATCTGATGATGGAGACGTGGGAATTCAGTACTTAACCGATATAACCCTGTTGAATTTGGGCTCGTTAGAATGGTCTCAATGAGTAATACAGGTTTTGTTGCATTTTTATTTTACACTTGTAGCTCGCGCGGTTTCGCCCGCGTATTGCAAAGAACGCAATATACATAGCCTAAGTCCATGTATTACACAGGTGTATGGATTTTTGAAATCCGACCAGTGGTTGAGGTTCCGGAAATTACTTCCTACATACAAAAAAAATCTGTCAAAATGTTTTTTTTTTTGGTACAAGCTTTTATTGCCGACTGTACTTTTCTGTATGCCGTCATCAACCACTCATTGAGACGATTCTAACGAGCCCAAACTCAAAAAAAAAACTTCTGTCTCCATCATCAGATCAGCTCGATGGTACCACAATATTGAATTGTCATCCAGACTATACTAACACCCAAAATTTCAGCTCAATCGGATAACGGCAAGCAAAAAATCATATGGGTAATTTTTACAATGTTTAACACCTACTATGATAAATTAAAGTGGGTGATTGTCAGATTTAGGTTCGCGTCTCTTCGGTGGACATTGCCAAAGTTAAGGGCTATAAAGCCTAATTTTTGGTTGATCTCTGAATCCGCATAAACGGCGTTGCCCCTTCTATAATCCTATGTGAAAAAAACATATCATATGTGAGCGTAAGCCCTTAACTATTGACCACCGGAAAGATGATTTTTGTTTTTGTGACTGACAATGACCCACGTATGTCAAAACAATGCATTTTATTCATTTTAGACATCATGTTTCTTAGAGACATTTACAGCTTAAGACCTACACAATCGATATTTAAATAGAAAAAGTGTAAGTTTATTTTTTCAAAACAACCGGGTTCGATTCCCGAGCAGGGTACAGTTTTTTTTCAAATGTATGAATGCAGTTTTTCTTTTTATCAAAATCGGTGACATGGTTCCTAAGAACAAATCTTCGTATGTCTTATAGTTTCAGACATTCCCATACTGACCGATTTGAATGAGCCAACCTGTATACAAATATTGCTCGATTAATAGTATAGGATAGGATAACGGGAATCTACAGGTAACCATAAAACAGGAACTAACTCCCCAATAAAGTGCGAGTTCCACAAACTATTTTATTTAATCATTCAATAACTACATTTTATAACATTTCTTTTGGAACATCGTCGACGGCTGCAGACTAACCCGGGCAATTACGATACAGTTAGTTAAAATAATATTAGCTGTATATTTAATAGACAGGAGGAGGTAAAGGCATATAACGTTTGTACATATGCGACCATGTATTACTAGAAAATAATAGATTGATAGATTTAATTATCTATTCGGAAACACATTCAAAAACTTGGGATTTTGCCGTTATTAAGATTTTTAAATATTGGACATCTCTGTACATTCCAGGCATTATTTGAGCATCCTCCGTGCTCGATTTCTCGGTTGTAAAGGGATAAAATATAGTTTCAAGTAATACGTGACTACGTAGCAGAATTGACAGGCCGCATTTAGAGCATTTTAATACTAATTCCATCGTTTCCTCTACAATCTTGTGTGCCGAAATTAAATAATAATCCAAACATTACACTAATTACACAAAATTACAAGTGAAATAAATATAATTTGTACAAAAGTTCGTCTTAGAAACATACTACTATAATAACACATTGAAAACTATCTTGATCAATTCCAATTATCTACCTAATTTATATGTGTTATTATTATAAACCATAACTAATTTTATTTTGTTATCTACTTATTTAACAGATTGCATTAAAACATTGTTAATTCATGTTTAATTAAATGTTTTATGAACACTGCATCTAGGCCAGACTTTAGAACATCATAAAAACAAAATAAAATTATAACAATGAATTTATCAAATATATATTCACTAAACATATAATAATCACCCTTAAAATACAATATTTTGGATAATACGCCTAACTAGGTTTAAAGTACAATACAATTTTATACTTTATATATAAACAATAACTGCCATAGAGCGTAGGTAAGTAATTGAGCACTCACTGACCAAAAACTTTATCTACAGGGTGAAATTTGAGTAGTGAATAAAAAGTAAATGAAGTCGCTTAATGAATACATCCACGATTCTGAAAAATGAAACACCTTGTCCGTGCGAAAAAAAAATCTTCCATCGTTTGAACAAAATTAATGAAATACTTAGCTGATTATAATATTCATACTTTTTATTTTGATCCACGAGTAAAATTTCACTCTGTATATTTACAAGATACTAAAAGTATAGACATTTCTTAACGCCAAAGTTAAAACAATTCAGTAAATAACGTCGATTTGTTTATACTTTTAGCACAAAAGCGCTAGAGTCACATATTTATATGGCTGAATTTTTACAAATTATATTACTATGATATTTATAATTATCTAGTATGCCCTGGTCAACGCTGATCTGCAGAACGGGACACTGAGGACATGATTTAAATACGGTAAGTATTTGACAACAGTAAATAATAACTCATTTTACATTACCAATAGAAAGCCAAGTACTCGGAAAAAATCAATCTTCAACTTATTTTCGTCATTTCCATTACGGTATTTGACAAAAATCAAATCAGATTCTTTTTATGAAACGTCAAAAACGCTCCAATAGTATGGAATTTGTAGGGATTACTTGCTTGTGGTCCATTAGCTTTACACCTAATTTGGACCACATCCGGAACACCACGCTGCGCTCCAAGACCCAAATAGAAGATGTAGCTCGGAAGGCAGCCAAGTTAAAGTGGGACTGGGCTGGTCACGTCTACCGCATGCCGAATGAGCTGTGGGCCAAAGGGACCACGGAGTGGAAGCCCCAACACTCAAAACGGAGACGCGGTAGACCTCGTCGGCGATGGCGGGATAACTTGGACTCCTTTTTAAAAGACTGGCCAGTTATTGCTCAAGACCGCGATGAATGGAAGGGGACATAACGGGCTCGATATAATAATAATAATAACTTGCTTGTGACGTCACTATCAAAAAAAGTCCTTATTATGAGTTTTTATGAATTTAAAAATTTAAAATAGCAAAATTAAATGAAAGATTCATACTTTCCGAGTATTTTCGTAATGTTTATCTGTTGCTAATGAAAAAACAATTTATTTTCACTGTTGTCAAAATACCCAATTACATAACTTACTGACTTACTCCGGTGGCTCAGCGACCCAGAGTCTTGACCTCTGGCACGAGAGTGCGGCTGCAAGTACCTGTAGCCCTAGTATAAGTTTTATCGATGCATATACGTTTTCGAACGCGTTTGCGTTTAGTTTCAATTTGTATGGCAACGCGTAGTTCCTAATAGTTACCACCAGAGGCGCTGTTCGCGTTGCCATATAAATTGAGACTAAACGCAAACGCGTTCGAAAACGTATTGCATGGATAATACTTATACTAGAGCCTCTGTTCGTTTGTTAATGAGGGACAAAGCTTGGAACTGAATTTTGAACCAGTTAACCTCAACCGATTGAGCTGAAATTTTGGGTATTAGCATGGTACCATCGAGCTGATCTGCAATGGTGATGTACAGGTGGCCATGGGAATTCAGTACTTAACCGACGTAACCCCGTTGAGTTTGGGCTCGTTAGAATCGTCTCAATGAGTAGTTGATGACGGTATACAGAAGTACAGTCGGCAATAAAAGCTTGTACCAAAAATGAAATGTTTGACAGAAACTTATTAATTACGTCTTGTGATAGCCGTGAGAAGCATTATCTGTGTATTTACATGTGCTTATTTCGTGTCTTAGGGCGTGGCCTAGACGCCAGCGGCAGTTCACACGTTCGATCGAGTTCAATCTAAGAATCCGGACCACACCCTTAGTGACATCAAATGTATCATATACAATATAAACATAAACCTCCTAAGGCCTACTCAAGTACCTACTTATAGGATAGGATTTATTTTCTTGAAGGCGCTAAAATCATATTCAATTGGATTAGAGCTGCAATTGATTTGTTTCGGTCACTATTGAAAGCGAAACAAATTCAGTTTTATTTCGGATACAGAATTATTCAAATTTCAATGCCATTTTGTATTGTATGCTGGGCCTAAGGAGGTTAAAAACTTAAGGTACTATAAAATTATTCATTTTTGATTCAAAGTTTGTTTTTGCGGGCGACATCACAGGTCTAAATTTTTTTTTTTTAAATTATAAGAATTTCCTAAATTAAAATAATGGAATATATACTCGTGACGATAAATGCATATGCTGTTTTTCTTACATGATTGCCCTAGTCAGTAACTCAGGGCATGAGAATAATAAAATTAATAACAATTTGCTAATCGGCACTTACAATCGAAACGGCATCGCTCGTCCAAGTACGGCTCAGAAATACAGGCAGGCTCCAGGACTCCAGTAGCGTTTACGTTTAGTTGCAATTTGTATGGCAACGCGAACAGCGCCTCTGGTGGTAACAATTAGGAACTACGCGTTGCCATACAAATTGAAACTAAACGCAAACGCGTTCGAATACGTATATGTATCGATAAAACCACAGAATAACTAATAGTACTACGTACAGAAGGTTCTCTGTTAACAAATTCCCTGTTTAGGTACGCCAAACTTGCCTAAATGTGGCCATCCCGTTCTATCGCATGCAACGCGCTGCGACCCGTGCGAGCGTCCTGTGCCAACACGTGGCAGCCACTGAATAGAGCCCCTTCGAAGGGGCGACCGGCATGTACTTGTAGCGATAAACACAAATCGCGAGTGAGCCGCGCCTGATAAAACTAACACTAGAGCTACTGTTCTTATTCATAAACCATGACACTTATTTTATAATCCTTGGCACCAAAGTATGACCTGGCGCAAACTGATCAACTATCGCAATCACAACATTTTATTACCCAACTACATATATGTATATCGCTTGTCCGAATTTTAATTTCGGCAAAACGCCGTTTTCTCTGAAACTATGAAATTTTCAGGATTATAATAAAACAAAACTTAGGGTGGTATTCCCCTTGTCAGATTTCTGTCAAAGATCTTTGATCAAATGTATTTGCGTTTCATATTTTGGTTGAAGAGTGAGTGAGACGACGCAATGCACATTGGACAAAGATCTTGGATAAGTGGAATAGCACTCTAACCTAACCTAATGGGTTTTACACGATAGGTGTTTAAAAATAATCAAAACTGCGATCTTCGAGAAAACTGGCCTTTTGCCGAAATGAAAATTCGGACAAACGTTGCAGTTGAGATGTTTTTTTTAATTACAATAGGATCCCGCGTATGCTGTCTGACCATGATGCGCACTAGTGTTTCTACTTTAGTGCCGGGATTATAGATAGAAAGGCGTTATACAGTCTTTATCCTCGAACAGCCCACCCTACAATAAATTCGCAATGAAATTCGAATTTGAAATTGGAAACCATAACTAGGTTTGTTTTAAAATCGAGCGAAAAAAAAAACCAAATGCAACTCTTTTCCAATTTTGAATGGTATAAAGTTGATTCAAGAGGTTTTTAACTGACTTCAAAAATGAGAAGGTTCTGAATTCTCCGACGAATCATTTATTTTTTATGCATCTTCCCCGACTAGACCGATTTCGATAGTATTTTTCTCCTTTGAAAGGGTATACTTCCCAGGTGGTCCCAAGGTCAGGGTCTGATGAGATCCTGGAGAAGTCGAGGGAACCTTTCAAATAAGGCGAAGTACTGAATTACAGGCTGAGGTTATCCGCATCAGAACCAAAGTAACCGATATAGCCCTCCGAATCGCTTAACTTAAGTGGCAGTGGGCGGGGCACATTGCACGTAGAACCGATGGCCGTTGGGGCGGAAAGGTTCTCGAGTGGCGACCACGTACCGGAAGACGCGGCGTGGGTAGACAAGGTGGACTGATGACCTGGTAAAGGTCGCGGGAGTTCGCTGGATGCGGGTGGCGCAGGACCGGTCATGGTTGGCACTCTTTGGGGGAGGCATATATCCAGCAGTGGACGTCTTCCGGCTGATATGATGATGATGACTGAATTACAGAGGGTTAAAACTTTGTTTTAAAGTAAACTTATAACATACGATTGGGCGGCCTGAGGATATAGAAACCTTGAAATTTTAGAATATGTCAGAGAATAAACTTTTAACTATCAGTGGTTTTATGAATAAGAGAGTATAAGTCACGCTGTGGATTAGGGCCGGCTTTTCATCCCCGATATCATCACTACCCTATCACTACATAGTATAAAACAAAGTCGCTTCCCGCTGTCTGTCCCTAATGTATGCTTAGATCATCAGAACTACGCAGCGGATTTTGATAGAGTGATTCAAGAGGAAGGTTTATATGTATAAAACAAACCCGTGCGAAGCTACTAAATTATATATCATACAAACATCAATTATACAAAAATAGTTTTGATAATAAATAATTTTAACTAAATTATAGAAGTGAATTTAACTAAATTTTAACTAAATTATAAATATAAATTGTAGAAGTGAAAAAATATTTTTTTTAACTATATTATTATGCTCGGGTATACTTTCGAAAAAACACCGAAGATGATATACATGAATAATGTGTACCTAATGGACTTATACAACATCAATATCTCGTAATTAATTAATATAATAAATCATATAAGCTCTATTTTAGATAATAATACTTATAAGCCAAATGATAAAATGTGCAGCCCACATCGTTATATTAAACAAAACATCTTTTTATCTTAAAAAAATATTTCATCCTGACTTCCTAAATAATATTATTTATAATCCAAAATTAAGTATCTATCTATAAGATATCATATCAAGTTTTTGTTTTAAAGTCTGTATTTCTTATAAATCTTATAATACTACCTAGGCTTGACAAATAAAAAACGCTTAGAAAGGAAAAAAAAATATTGAGATACTTTAAAAATACGTATATATTTTTTTAATTTCTATACATGTATAATCAGTACAACAGAAAATATAATAGCCGGCCAGCGTAGGTACAGTCAGCAGCAGAAGTAGCTAAGCGGGCCGGGTGTTCAAAATGACCTACACACGCTCTAATTTCTTACGAATAAAGTCGTGTGCATGTCATTTTGAACACCCGGCCCGCTTAGATACTTCTGCTGCTGACTGTACCACCATCCTACTTGACACTGCAAAATATACTTAGTACAGAAAAAAACAGTTTATCAAAATAAAATTACAAATTATTCAAGAAAATAAATAAACAACATCATATACAGTACAGTACAGTGCCGGTCAAAAGTTTAAGTTCACCCTTTGTTTTTGGTACAGATTTGTACTTTTGTGCGATAATGTTTTGAAGTTCAAATGACGAAAATTGTTTCCAACTGTTTCGTTATTGTTTACAGAGATGTGTTTGATTAGTCAGACACAATTTACGTAGATTTCTAAACAACTGATTCCCTAAAAACCAACATTGTATCTGATCATTGTACGTTTTAAGTGGCAAGGCCATATGGCCCAGCCTTTGCCGTCATTCCTATAAGATTTTAGGGAATGCGTTGTTTAGAAATGTACGTGAATTGTGTCTGACTAATTAAACAATTCTCTGGAAACAATAACGGATCAGTTGGAAACAAATTTCGGCTTCCGAACTGCAAAAAATTATTGTCCAAAAGTACTCATTTGTGCCTAAAACAAAGAGTGAACTTAAACTTTTGACCGGTAGTGTATTTATGGAATCTAAAATTACATTCTTGCTCCGAATACTTTCCTTAACATTACATAAGAAAACGTTACAATATATATAATATATTTTTGATAATAATTATAAACATCAACATCTGAAAGCATGCACCATAAAGAAATGGACAGATTTAATTTTCTTACACATATAAGATATAATTGCAACTAAGTTTAAGTCCGTTATCAAATCATTTTCCACATATTACTCGTTGTGTTACATGTATTTTCATACAACATTCCAATACGGTAACATATTCTGGGGCAATGTTATAACGCGGAAGATGACTCGCCTGCGGTTCTTTACAATGTTGTATCGCGGAAGATGACTCGCCTGCGGTTCTTTACACACACACACACACACACACACACACACACACACACACACACACACACACACACACACACACACACACACACATACTACTACTTGGTTATACTAAATTCGGAGCTAACACGGTGGATGCAAGGATGGTAGGAGAATGGAACTAATTTCACGAAGTAATCCTGCTCGGTGGCCAATGGTCGGTGTTTGGAGATCTGTGAAAGAAAAATCTTATCTGACCATATGTTAGAAAAAGTGTCGGAATTATGGACGAAACACAATTTCAAATCAATTTATTGTTCTCAGCGCACGAAAAGGCGGAAGCAGGTTGTTCCAGCATTTCGCACAGCGCATGTTAAACTGCCAGGAAATGCTAAGTTTTGTTGTGTATTTTCGTAACACTAAACATTCATAATTCTCAGGCATTTAAGTTGTGAATTGCCCGGGCGTAACTGAGCACTACCGTAGACCGTAAAATGGGCATCCAGTGAAATACTTAAATAATAATAATAAAATATTTTTTTATTATTTATTTCAATAAAAGTCCATGTCAATAAAACTTAGTCAAATAACCCGCCCCGTGTCATTCCGGGTGCAAAGCCATCACACTCGCCGCATTGCCACGTTGAATTGCGATCGACAACCTTTGCAACAGGAATGACCCGGAACGGGGGTCATGCCCTCTCAGTCGCAAACGGCGCCCCACTTCATATACTTAAAATAGGATAACAATAATGAAATTTTACAAGTCAAATGTAATTGAATTATCTACGTAGGTACTTACTATATGTATAACAATTATAAAATGGATCCCTCTTGTTTAATTTTTTTCTGTAAATTAATTGATTGTGTAAAATGGGTTACATTGAAAGAAACATTTAAGCCTGCTCTTAAATTCTATAAATGGCATATTTGTTATGTGAGAAGGTAGCAAATTATATAAAGTAATTTTGAGAGGTAGACCTTGTTTAAATGTTTTTACTAGTTTCGTTGGAGGTACATACAGTTTATTTTTATTGCGTGTATTATAATGAATGTCTTTCCTTTTGATAAAGCTTTCCTTCTCTTTGTGGATTTCCAACAGACTATTAAATATAAATAACGATATTACTGTCATTATTCGGCCTTTTACAAAGTATTCTCTAACCGAAGTGCCCTTGCGTAGACTAAACTTATGCTATGACGTCACACCATATATGTATTCTCGGCGCGTTTACTATGGAGTAAGTCATTAATTTGCAATTATCTCCATAACATTTGCGTTTAAGTCTATACTTGTCATACAAAATATCATTTCTAATTTAATATTCTATGTAACTGTTAATTTTATTTTATCGAAAAAATAAAAAATAAATTTTCGTCATTTTAACGTTAGGTAAAACTAATCAAATCGTTTTTTATTCTTTTTTTTTCTTTTGTATTATATCTCCACGTATATCCGCATCGATTGAGTGCAATTTATTCGAAATTGAAGTCCCATGCAAGTTCCATGCAAGTTCCCCATTATAATAAATAATAGTAAAAAGCGCATGTCATAATGTTATCCTTACCTTAATGTTATGCTGGAAATAGAAGCTAAAAAAAAAAACTGGGCACTCACAGATCTAGTTGTTGAGCCAGTCCCAGCTGTCTTCCTTGGCGCCCTTGGTGCGTATGGTGAGGTTCTTAATGTCGGGCGGTGGGCTCGACACGCCGACTTGCGACAGGTCGCGCGCGTCCATGTTGTTGCGGGCGGCGACTGACGGCTGCACTTGCTCGTTCCTGGATATCAAAAAAAAGGGTACTTCACTAATTTATTATTCAGTGAACCAACCTACAATAATTGGGAATGGATGAAAAATTTTGAAGTGCCTGATAATTTTTTTGGTGATAGGAATAACCTTCCTTAGCACCAGAAAAAAGTAGCAGACTTTTCAGCTGCGTCAATTATTTTTGAAAAATATAAACAGTTTCCTCACTACGTTTTGGGTTTAGGACGGCGAATAAGATACTTTGCTTGATCCATCTCATATTACAAAAAAATATTTTAAAAATCCGTGGTAAATTGACACTGGCAATGATATTGACAGCTGCAGCAGCTATATTTGTCATTGCCAGAGTCAGATATTTCAAATGTTTTTGTAATATGATTATGAGAGTGTCTCATTCGCCGTCCCAAACCCAAAACGTAAGTGAGGAAACTGTTTATATTTTTCAAAAAAAATTGACGCAGCTGAAAATTCTGCAACTTTTTTCTGGTTCTAAGGAAGATTATTCCTATCACCAAAAAAAGAATCAGGCACTTCTATAATTTTCATCCATTCCCCATTAACAGACAATGCAGTGGGAACAGGGCATGCTCATTTAAGAAAACACTCTGTCAGGTTACGCCTCAAAGTTTTGATGTTACTTACTTAATTTTATTATTAAACTTCTTGCATTTCACGAAGACGAGTGGAAAGAGGCGGAAAGGTTCTCGAGTGGCGACCACGTACCGGAAGGCGCGGCGTGGGTAGGCCCCCCACAATGTGGACTGATGACCTGGTAAAGGTCGCGGGAGTCCGCTGGATGCGGGTGGCGCATGACCGGCCATTGTGGCACTCTTTGGGGGAGGCCTATGTGCAGCAGTGGACGTCTTTCGGCTGATATGATGATGATGATGAGTGGATTTGACGAAATTAAACCTTAACCTCATAATCGTCCTTCTTGAAATGCAACAACGTAGGTACTGCTAGAGAAAGAAGACCCACAGCTATGGCTAATGATGTGAATACAATTCAAATGTCTCAAGAAATTACTAAAATACAACCATTTACAATACATGTTGCAAGTATGTGAGAGAAAGCGTCACATGAATCTCTAGTAAATTACCTTTAAAAACCATACCTAGTAAATTACATTCGGCCCATATGAAAGCAAGTTTTGCGGAAAAGGAACAAAATATGTCCCCTCTTGAAACTTTGGTCACTAATAACTACGTGATAATTTATTCTCTTATGTTGACTAACCACTGAGAATACGGCTCCGAGGTAAAGCTGCGCTTGGCCCCGTAGCTCTGCGACTGGTAGAGCTGCGCCGAGGTACTGCCGCGGCGGGTGTCGGTGTCGGTGCCGCCGAGGGAACTCCAGCCACCGCAGTAGACTCACCACTGAGAATACGGCTCCGAGGTAGAGCTGCGCATGGCCCCGTAGCTCTGCGACTGGTAGAGCTGCGCCGAGGTACTGCCGCGGCGGGTGTCGGTGTCGGTGCCGCCGAGGGAGCTCCAGCCACCGCGGTTGTTGACCTGAACCAAACAATGTTAACTCGTTTTTAGGGTTCCGTAGCCAAATGGAAAAAAACGGAACCCTTATAGATTCGTCATGTCTGACTGTCTGTCCGTCCGTATGTCACAGAAACTTTTTTCCGAAACTATAAGAGCTATACTGATGAAACTTCGTATGTAGATGTATTCTGTGAACCGCATTAGGATTTTCACACAAAAGTCGAAAAAAAAACAGTAAGTTTTGGGGGTCTCCATACTCCGAACTAAAACTCAAAAGATTTTTTTTCATCAAACCCATACGTGTGGGGTATGGTATGATGGATAGGTCTTCAAAAATGATATTGAGGTTTTTAATATATTTTTTTTCTAAACTCAATAGTTTGCGCGAGAGACACTTCCAAAGTGGTAAAATGTGTGTCCCCCCCCCCCCCCCCCCCTGTAACTTCTAAAATAAGAGAATGATAAAACTAAAAAAAATATATGATGTACATTACCATGCAAACTTCCACCGAAAATTGGTTTGAACGAGATCTTGTAAGTAGTTTTTTTTATACGTCATAAATCGTAAACCGCAATTTATTTTACGGAACCCTTCATGTGCGAGTCCGACTCGCTCTTGGCCGCTTTTTATACTAGTCGACGAACTGTTGCACACTAGGATTACCTCAAAGCTTTTATCAAGCTTGCTCGAGGAAAGAGAAACAGTTTAATGTCCCCCTTTAGTTACTTAAATTTGTTACGAAAAGGAAGGATGTGCTGCGAGGGTTGAAAGGGAGGACGCTAAAATGGGGTGTCCCTGACGGAGAACTCCAGAGTAGTCCGTGGGACGCTTGCATCTACATGTTCTTTTACATGTTCTTTTTTATGAGGCCACTAGATGTCGCTGTTCCGTATGTCACCGATCCTGAATGGCACTGTTAAGATTTTTCGTAGAATATAGACCCCAGCGTGGTAAATATGTAAATTTGTATGCCGATCATCCTGGCGGGGGACTTCAACGCTAAGCACCTCAGCTGGCACTCCTCCCGCACCTGCCCTGTGGGTGCACGGATCATAGCAGCCGCCCTAATCCACAACTTTGACGTCTCGGGGCCCGAGGAGCCGACGCACTATGACGACGCGCACGGGTCCTAGGACGTCATAGACTTTGTCGTCCACAAAGACGTCAACGCTGCCATGACGCAAGAAGTCCTGCCTGACCTGCCGTCCGACCATCGCCCAGTCCTGCTGGTCGTGAAGGACATGCCGGTCAAGACACCAGCGAGGAAGCCAGGAAGACGCATCTGCTGGGAGATCTACTCCGCAGAAATGGCCCGCAGTTCGCGGACCATTCCAATCTCCACGGCAGAAGAAGTGGAACTAGCCGCAGACGCCATCACCACAGATATTCAGAAGGCACTCGACACCGCAGCTCACACCGTTCCGACCAGCGAGAGGCGAAAGCCACTGCCGGCTCGGATCCAGGCACTTATAGAGCGCAAGCGCCGGACAAGGATAGAGTGGCAACGCACCAGATGCCCGACCATCAAGACCTCACTCAACGCCCTGGTGGAGAGGGTGAGAAGGGAGCTTGATGCATACAGAGCGGAGTCACGGGAGGCCCACATGGCATCCGTAGACGGTGACATGCCCTCAGTTCACCGTCTATGCCGCCAACTAGGACTGACACCCACCACTATACGCCCCCTAGTGGATAAAGACGGCTGCCCGAGATAACAAGCGAAGGACAGGGCGGAGATCTTCGCCGAGTGTCTCGAGAAGCAATTCAGACCGAATCCGACGGACGATGAGGAGCACGTCTCAGCAGTCGAGAGACACCTGGAGAGCTACTGCACTAGCACCCGGCCAAGTGCAGCGGACGCTCTCGAGGTTGAAGCCAAGAAAGGCCCCGGGCGCCGACCGGATCCCCAACATGGCCCTGCGTCACCTGCCGCACCGCTCTATTGCGGCGGTGACCCGCCTGTTCAACGGGATAATGCGCTCGGGACACTACCCCACAGCATGGAAACTTGGCCGAGTCATCATGTTGCACAAGCCGGGTAAAGACCCGAAGAAGCCGGAGAGCTATCGCCCGATCACTCTTCTCAGCAACATCTCCAAGGTGTTCGAGAGACTCCTGCTGAGCCAACTCCAGCCCCACATCGAGCCCAGACCGGAACAATTCGGATTTCGGAGCGGACACTCGACAACGCTGCAGCTGACGAGGGTACTGCACTACATGGCAGTCGCCTTGAACAAAAAGGAAGCCACAGTCGCAGTACTCCTCGACATGGAGAAGGCGTTTGACCGCGTGTGGCATGAGGGCCTGCTATACAAGGTCTCCACCTCCTCAGCACCCCGCCGAATTGTCCGTGTCCTCGCGTCGTTCCTGGACCAGCGACGATACCAGGTGGCGGTAGAAGACGCCGTTTCAACCGAACGCCCGATAGCGGCAGGCGTTCCACAAGGCAGCTGCTTGTCTCCGGGCTGCTACGCGCGATACACCAATGACATCCCGGTGCTCGGCGACGTACAGCTCGGACTTTATGCGGATGACGCGGCGTACTACGTCTCGTCCTACAAGCCCGCTCATGCTGCCGTCAAACTTCAGAGAACCCTGGACGCCCTGCCCGAATGGCTCACCCGATGGAGACTTTCGGTGAATGTGGGCAAAACCCAGGCCCTCCTCACGGGTCAAACAAGAAAGCTGCCTCCGCCACTCCGTCTTCAGGGACAGGAAATCTCCTGGTCCAGTACCGTGAAGTACCTGGGCGTCACGATCGACAGAGGGCTGACGATGAAGAAACACGTAGAGGAAAAGGCACGGCGAACAAAAGTCGCGAGAACTTTGTTAAGACCAGTCCTATCCAGCAGTCTCCCCATGCCGACCAAGTTGGGGATCTACAAGACGTACTACGACGACGACTACGGTCCCGCCTCACGTATGCGTCACCCGCATGGTACGCGCTTGTGTCGGCATCCAATAAGAAGAAGCTACGTGCGCAGGAGAACCAGGCCCTGCGCACAATCACCGCTGCCCCTCGATTCGTGAGAAACGAGGTGATCCAGAAGGACCTTCGGTGGGAGACACTGGACGTCTTCATCAGCCGCCTCGCTCGCGTCATGTTCGACCGTGCCGATAACTCCAGCTTCCCGCTACTACAAGAAATCGCCCCGCTCCACGCGCGCCCCCCGGATCGACGCTCGCGCCCTCTGCAGAGAGAGCTCGCCCCAAAATCCGATGCCCCCTGATACGCCCAGGTAACCTCAAAGCCAAGACTGGCCAACGTGACCCCAAAGCTGTGAAAGGCCAACGGACCACCAAGCTATGACTGGCCAACGAATCCGCCTAAAAAGGCCCCCGAAGTCCGGCCCGTTATAACGGGCTGAGTAGACATCCGCCACCAGAGGGCCAACGCCCTGTAATGGCTACCTCCACAGCCAAGAGGCTGTGTGAGACGACTACCTTGTGTAAATTTGTACATTGGCTCAATAAATTATATTGTTGACACTCAGTGTATCATTTTGGGCCCAGTTTTCCATTTGTCACAGACGCACTGACTGCCTGTTAATTGTAGATTTGGCTACTATCCTAGAAAATTATATTTGGTCCGTACATATACAGTCAAGGTCACCAATATGTACAGTCATGGCCAGATAATTAAGAACATGTTTTTTTCCCCCATACAGTTGTATACAAATATGACTTTTCAAATTTGATGATAATTTATAATGTGTTTGGCCAATTTTATTTCTGAGTATATGGAAGTATCTGTGTATAAATAAGATTTAATTTAGTTAATATAAAAGTTCTGTAAAAGTTGTGCTTAAAAAAATACGGATGGTCAAATGGCCAGTTTTTACAAGTTCATACTGTAATTAGGAACAATGTATGAATGTAATTAGGAACGATATGTTTACGATATGATGTCTGTATTTTTTAAAGTCTAAATTTTACAAAAGCTGTACATGCACTATATTAAATACTGTTTAAACACGGTTACATCCGTATAATCAGAAACAAATTTAATCAAACACATTTTAAATTATCATCAATTTAATAAAATCATATTTGTATGCAATTCTATGGAAAAAAAATCGTGTTCTTAATTATCTGGCCATGACTGTATATACCCAAAATTGCAAAAATATGTATACAACAACCTTACTTCCGTAGTAATAAGGTCTGTATACATCTTTCTGTAAGTTTGTGGTGTATACATATTGGTGACCTTGACTGTACAATTATATTTGGTACACTTTTTACCATAATGTGACGTCACTCAGAACTTTAACGGGCTATGTCTTCATCATTTTTGTGTTTAATAGACAAACAAAAAAATATGTGTCCAATATTTTTTGATGATTTAACTGACGGACTAAATATAATTATATCTTTTTTTTACCCAGAAATGTACTTAATTACTTCGACGACAACTTAGCATACACTGTATGAAATACCCCCATTATATGAAATGGGGAATGGATGAAAATTTTAGAAATGCCTGATTATTTTTTTGGTGATAGGAATAACCTTCCTTAGCACCAGAAAAAAGTTGCAGACTTATCAGCTGCGTCAATTATTTTTGAAAAATATAAACAGTTTCCTCACTTACGTTTTGTGGTTAGGACGGCGAATGAGACACTTTCCTTGATCCGTCTCATATTACAAAAAATATTTTAAATATCTGACCCTGGCAATGACCAAAAGCTGCTGCAGCTGGCAATATCATTGCCAGTGTCAGTTTACCACGGATTTTTATGATATTTGTATGTAATATTTGACGGATCAAGGAAATTGTCTCAATCGCCGTCCTAACCACAAAACGTAAGTGAGGAAACTGTTTATATTTTTCAAAAATAATTGACGCATCTGAAAAGTCTGCAACTTTTTTCTGGTGCTAAGGAAGGTTATTCCTGTCAACAAAAAAAAAATCAGGCGTTTCTAAAATTTTCATCCATTCCCCATTACACGTTACAATTATACCAGCTTAAAAAGGCAGCGTTGAGACACCTATGACAAATAGCCTTTTTAAAAGTCCATACAACGAAACTAAAAGTATTTACAAATCTAATCTAACTTGAAATGCCCCCTTAATCAACACAGTACATTTTTGAATTCATTTTAACAACACAAAACTTTTCAGGTTATTCGTGACAGGCTAGCTTTTATAGCACGCATTTTGCAATTTCTGTCAATAGTGGCACTCCACTTGGTGGTACTTGCCTAAATATTCGTGTTGCATCTTTTTCCTTCCTACGACAAATGAAAGAGAGGCAACGAGCAACCCCCAAGTGTAGTGCCAGCATGATTGAAAGCTTGGAGTAGGTATCAAATGTGATGAAGAATTTATAATGGGTTTTTATAACCCTTTGTGGGTCCCCAGAGAACCACTAGAATATACTGAAATACTACCAAATAGGGAACTTGCATGGGACTTCAATTTTGAATAAATTGCACTCAATCGATGGGGATATACGTAGGGATATCATACAAAAGAAAAGAAAAAAAAACTGATTGTATTAGTTTTATCTCACCTTAAATAGAAAAAAATATGTATCCTTTTCAGACCCGAAAAACAAGACCTTGCCAACGTAAAATGAAGTATATTGACATATGTTTTTGATTTGACAATTGAATGTAAAGCCGGGTCCGAAAGGGATATACTATTTTTTCGATCAAATTACATAACAGTTAGACAGAATATTGATATAGACATGATATTTTGTATAAAAAGTATAGACTTAAACGCAAATTTTGTGGAGATAATTGCAAATTAATGACTTACTCCATAAACGCGCCGAGAAGAGAGAGAGAGAGAGCGTATTCGGTGGGTGCCAACGCGTACAGATTTCAAATGCATATAACATCAGAAAAATAAATTATAATAAAGTTTTAATGCTACAGTTGATATTCATCTGGATTATATTTTTGATTTTCGGAATAAAATAAAAAGATGCATGTTCCCTATTGTAACACAAGTAAGTCTTAAAACCCGCCGGCTGCCATGGGAGTTTAATTTATTCGATTTAACGGTTATTAGGTCACGTATAACTGCTACATAGCCGTACATACCTTCTCAGTGACAGTGGTCGCCATCTCGGACACTTTCTGCGTGGCGATGCCTCCGTAGCGCACGGCCGACTCTGTGGCCGTGCGGGCGGCCTTAGACATGGTCGTGGCGAACAGAGACCATCCCTGTCACACAGATACAATGTTACCTAGTGTCGGACTCTTCTACACATATAAAGTTATAACACAACTGGCCAACTCTACCGTTCCCCCTGCAATCGTTTTTAAGAGTAAGTTTGGACTAGCCAGCCACACCAGAGCTCACAATAGGACAAGTCCATAATTGCTAGGGTCGCCGACATCGAGATAAAAAATGATGTAAAAAGGGAAAACCCCTACAAAAGAAATGCGTCGCCAAATAAGAGTGCTGGTTCAAATCCGGCTCAAAGGACCAACATGTTACAATAATATAAACTTTGCTGGTTCATTATCAATTAAGGTACAGTCACGAAATTTAATTTTGGACCCATTTAAGGTAGACAGTCCTGTCATATTTTATAGGAATATTAGGAATCCACAGAATACTCGTATTTTTGCGGAATGAGTCGTAAATTAAAGAACGCGAAACTTTATTCATCACGAGATTGAATTGACCAAGTATAAAACAAAATATAATATAAATAAGTTTCTGTCGAAAATTTCATTTTTGGTACAAGCTTTTATTGCCAACTGTACTTTTCTGTATACAAGTTTCAAGTATTTTATTGCATTCATGTTGTTATAATATAGTACATAGTTGACACATGTTACAGTAAGTCTCAAACATGAACCCTGCAAGGGCATCGCAATACATAGGTATTTATAGATTAACTTACAACTAATAGTCTAATAAAATAACATAAGTCAGCGGTAAACATAGTTATTTTTAGGCATTTTGTGTGTCTTTATGCATATGTTTGTTGATGACGTATTTAAATTACTAAACATAATTTAGATATAATATATATTTATTTATTTATATATATGTGTGCCTATACTCTGTGTTGAAACAATTATAATTTGGTAGTAGATATATGTACTTTTATAGTTTATCATCTAGGTATTCATTTATAGAATAATATGCGTTATTTAGTAATATATTCTTTAGTTTAGTAAAAAATTAAAATTAATTAAATACCGTCATCAACTACTCATTGAAGCGTTTCTAACGAGCCCAAACTCAACGTCGGTTAAGTAACTACTGAATTCCCATGGCTAACTTCTGTCTCCATCATCAGCTCGATGGTACCATAATGTTGAACTGTCATCGAAACTATACTTAAACCCAAAATTTCAGCTCAATCGGTTGAAGATACTCGTATCTGAGAGAGGTAGGGCACATCGTAGAGAGGTAGGGCACAGCGGAATGTCATCTCGCTCGTATGTGGAGCAGCCCAACTGGGGAAGTACCTTACAGAAGACCGGAGCCATAATAGCACCACTGCTTTGTAGTGTTGCTATATTATTGCATGCTATGAAGTATGTGGTGTTGTGTTCCTGGTGGTGAGTAAGGTCGCCAGAGCTCCCTAGGATGCGCTGTGTTGGAAGTGAGGGACCTGTATGTCTCTATCTGCCAACACAGCGAATCCTCAAGTGAATAAAGGGTCAGCAACGCGCTTCTGATTCTTCTGGAGTCACAAGTGTACATAGGCGACGGTACCAGCTTAACATCAGGCAGGCCGTAAGCTTGTTTGCCACCGTCGTAGTATAAATAAAAAAAAAAATCTTCAAAATTGAGTTGCCAGATTATACATTGCAAGTCAAAGAAAAGCTTGTAAAAAGGTAAAACTCCAACAAAAGAAGTGCGACGTTCAGTGTTCATTACAATTCAAAAACTTAATGATAGTTACAAAAGTCTTGAATAACTCTTACGGGCAACCGGTTGGTGCCTGGTTGTAATAATGCTTTGCAAGTTTACGCTTTGTTAACTTGAAAACTAAATTTCGCGCTTCGTTGAAGACTTACACTTGGTTAGAATTAAGTGATGGTTACAGAGGGTAGCGTATGTCTAAGCAAACTTTTGCTCGAGGACAATCATTATACTTCTTATGGTTGCCGATGTTATTTTATTACAAAATGTTAATGTATCGTTCTTAAAACTAAGTAAAATTTCTTATGACCTTTTAATTGAGCGAGCGAGCGAAGCGAACGAAGTTCTCCGTTTCAGATTGGGCAAAAATTATTTCGTATGTCCGGTTGTTCTCATCTACAGGTCGCATTTCTCAAACGATAGTCGTGTGCAGGTTCGATGATTAAATAGATCTTTTTGTCGATTGAATTTTACGAAAATAAAGGTAAAAAAAAAAACGGTCTCATGAATTCTACAGCTCACAGAGTCGGTAATCTCAACTGAATTAGTTGTTGAAGTCATAGTTACCGAAGCGAGCGAGGCGAGGGTGTTGTCAACCACCTCGTTGCCGCTGTGCATGGGCGACATCGGGGTCGACTGCGACTGCTTCTGGTTGCCGAAGCCGGTGTAGCGGCCGCTGCCGTACTCGTTGCTGCATGGAAAGGGTTGACGGTTAAATTGGCCATACGCAGTTGACTGATGGAAATAAGATCCAACTTGGGATTACAGACCGATCAACGATCAAAGTTTGCTTATAAAGCGACGTTGTACAGTCGCTATCACATACATAGGTACACTATAGGTGTTCAAAAATATCGGCACATGCACCCTAATGCCTCGAAAATAGAGGTGTGTTCCGATGTTTGTGAGCTGCTTGTTTGCACCGATGTATGTGATGGCGACTGTACGGTAGTTTGGTTAGTCGTCAATAATGCAATCAGCGTCAGAAGCAAGAAGCAAGGCGTCCACCGCTGACCGCATCCCAGACGAAAGACGGGCGAAAGCGTAAATCTGAATGTATGGAAAGTTTGACAAGTTTCTATGAGATGACATTGACAGCTGCCGGCGCCATATTGAACGTTGACCGGGGCCGGGGGTTGTCAAACTTTCCATACATTCAGATTTACGCTTACGATGACAGATGGTTTGGTGCAACCCACCTTTAAGTGTTGTATATAAAGGGGGAACGTTGTGTCATTACATTAGTACTGACCTGGCCCCCACCACACTTTAAGTAGTGTGCGAGAAGATATACGATCGATCACTTTCCTAAGTCTTTCATGCATTTTTTTTCCTTATTAGCGGTTGTACACGGCAGCTTTTTGCTATAGCAACACTCACTCACGGCACCGCCATTGATCTATCTATTCTGTATCGGAAGCCTTATACCTCGTACATAACCAGCCATCGCAAATTCGCGAAACACTAGATAGGTTAGGTTCGTTAGGTAGCTTCAGATGCCCGAAGGGCAAACCACCCAGAAGTAGGAGCCCCGCTGGTCGGGGCTCCGACAAATCTTTCGGACTAATATGGTGAAAGGGGCATGCCGGTAATGTAATAGCTGTGTATGGAGAACAAGGGTATCTGAAAGGTAGGTTAAGGTTTGATCTGAATAAACTATTATGGCAAGTTAGATAAACTAAAAATAGTCGACTGGTTGAGATATTCTTGTTTACGAATCGTTTTCAATTAGTTGTTTTCAGTGCACAAAAGTTACTAACGCAAACGATGGCCAACTTCAGATATAATTTGGCAGATCAGAGACCACATGTGTTGAAGGCAGGATTAAAGTTGGCAGGGGTAGCACAGTATACGATTCAGCGAAACTCACTATTCACCATTCGATACGGCGCCCAAAAACTGTTTATACAGACGTGACTTTAAAACGGAGTTAGAGCTAGTTGACAAGATTACCTCTGCTGGGTAACTTTTTAAAACTGTGATTTTTACTGGTTTGGGACCACCATTTTGTAGGGTTTTGTTGTCATTTTATCCCGTTTATGTGGGCTATATTCTAAGCATGCTAGAAGTTCACTTTTGAACATTTTTATCTAAGAAACTCTGTCATATTCAGCAGGGGTCGGCAACAGCCGGCCCGCGAGACCCTTGCTTGAGACCCGCGTGATTCCCTGGCTGTTTTGTATGTAAAGGTCGTTGAAGTCAAAATTTTGGACTTATCTGATAAGTGATAAAGTCACAAATCATTAAGAAGTGCGACCCGCGTAATTTTAGGCCGTTTGTTGCTATAAGGTTGCCGACCCCTGTTCTAAAGGTACAGATTAAATTGATTAACGTAAAGTGACTACTTTACGCTGCCACGGGCCTTGCCGCTGTTCCTCGTAGTCCTTTACTATCTGAGAATCAGAATAAAGACAGCAAAACTACTCTAAACATCCAACTCATGCCGTTACAGTCCTATAAACATCCACTACTAGCAGTACTTACTGCTGGTTACCATCTGGTTACACCGCGGCAACCTACATCCCGAAAACTGCTTGAACTGTACTACTCTACGATATTTACGTGTCACTGCCACCGGCCACGTAGTCTCGAGTCCGACATATAAAACAACATTGTAGATAAATGTTGAACTAACTAGTATATGATGTTGTTGTCGGAAAAGAATTTTCTGACGGAGGGGCTCCGCTTGGCGTAGTCCTTGTTAGTCCAGCGCCAGTGGGGCTGCATCTCGGGGCTCCACTCGGAGTTGGAGCTCCCTCTAACGGAGATAATCATCACATACCGTCCGTGAAATATTAAAATGTTTTCGAAAATTGGCTAAAGACGGGCCCTGTCAGCCTGGTACAAAAAAAAATCGAAAGACATTTTAACATCACACAGACGTAATATGAAGAGAAATATATTCGTTGATGCTCTTGGTTAGTCAACCATTTTATGGCAATAATTTAGATGTACCGACCTGCCAGTGGCGGAGCGCTCATACAACCCGATTCCCACCGGCTTGCCTAAAATTTCTTTTTGTACTCGACGATTAAAATATGTGTATTAAGATTTCATAGAGAATACTGCAACGTCACTCTTTTCACAGTTGTAGTCCATGTTACTGTCGAAACAATCGAAATAACTACTTTTCGATACGCTCCAGACAACTAAAATAAATTCGACCAATCACCGTGGCTGTTTTACTGAACTGTAATGAATTGGACCAATAGAATCGCTTTGATGTCGTACGCTCGTTGATGTCTTTTAAGATATCAACAAGCGTACGAGCGATGAGCTGCACTTCGTTTCAACAGTATCGAGTTTGTTTAATTAGTTCAGTTGACTCGTAGAAAATTAATTTTAATGAACTCGTACAAAAAGTATTGTTCACAATAGTGTTATAATCAAGCTTTTTAATCTCGTACCTTACTTAGGCCACTCAGCAAGCTTCGTGACCTAAACACGGTACTCGACTAAAAAGCTCTCTATTATAACACGATTGTGAAAAATACTATTTTAGGCAAGCCTATAGTTATATACTCTAAACCTTTCATAACTTTCTTTGCTCCGGGTTGCACGTCGAAAATCTTCACGCGCCACAACTGCTACCTGCCTACCTGGTTACTGCTACGATTACTGCTAAAGGTTTGCCTAATATTATATGCGACAGGAGTACAAGCACCGTATGACTACGGGGTCACAGCGTCCCCCCCAGGGGACCCTCACTAATTTCACGTAAGTCGGATTCTGTTTTAACGCGTGTGGGTTAGACTGACTGGTAGCTGATATTGTTGTCCGATCCGCTGTTATGCATGTCGTTGGCTGCGCCATTGCCATTGCTGCTGCTGCTTGAGGAGTAGGAGTCCTTTGACTGCGAGTAGGCCTGCGGTTTGGGGGCCGGGCGGTCCGGCTGGTAGTCGGCTGGGGTCCATTCGCGACCCTCGGAAAGGGCGGCGATCTGAGAACAAATAAAAATAAATAAATATTTGGGGACAATCTTACATAAATCGTGCTAGTCCCAAACTAAGAGAAGCTTGTACTATGGACTATACGACAATAACATACTTATATAGATATATAAATACTTAAAACATTGACTCAGGAACAAATATTCGTTGCTCATCTCACAAATCAATGCCCTTACCGGGATTCGAACCCGGGACCTCCGGCTTCGTAGGCAGCGTCACTACCAACTAGGCTACAGAGGTCGTCACAAAGGAAGTGTATATTAGTCATGACTGTCATGAGTTCCTTGATTGTCTCCTGGTTGGAGTAAGTAAACACATGGTATAGGTAAATAACTGGCATGTATGCAAGAGTGGGGCGCCAGACGTCTCCCACATTCCTGCAGCCTAACTGCCTGCTTTACAATAGTAAAGTCCACGAAAGATAATAAATACGTTCCGAACGACACTTTTTAGATTTATAAATAGATAAACAAGCTCTTTTATTAAATTAAAGTTAAATATATTTATTTTTTGTTAAACTTAACAGACATCTGTAAAGTGAGTGAGTTTCGTCCCTTTCTTAAAAACACAATTCGACAGCGGCAAACAGACAAACAAATTAGTCCAGGCAATGAACTGACAACTTGTATGGGAAAAATGTCAAATTTGGAAGTAATTTATAATAGCTGATTTTTTCTTTGTAATGGATATATTATCAATTAAATAGTTACCTAGCGACAAAATCCAACAAAATTTCAGACATCAAAAAAATTATAACTTAACTAGCTTTAGAAAAGTCAGAAAAAATATTAATAAACGGGTTTATCTTTATTTTGGTTCATTTACATTTGCTCTATAATATTCAAAATAAATAATAATAAAAAAACAATTCATGCTTTATTTAAATCTATTTAAATACTTCCGGATGTAAAGTTTGTTGGATTCTTGAATAAAGCATCTTAGAATAATGTTTTAAAATGATATAAAGAAAAAAACCGTTATTATAAATAAATGTTTATCAAAACCGTATTTTGCCTCGAGTAAATTGTAAATAACCACATTTCATCTAAAATAAATTTAGATAATGGACGTTTATCAAAAAGATGATTAATCTTTTGTCATTTTGTCTATTAGTGATGTACCGACGTTTACGGTTTATCGTCGGCGACTAGTTGGCAAAAGATACCGAATATTCGCCACTTTATGTTATTTATTTATTTATCGTATGGCGCTTACACACTGGTACATATAAATATGTATTTGTATCGATGTCGCTGATAGAGTTCCAGTGTGCGCTGCGAGGTTCAGAAGGAACAGTGCAGCTGCCGAGTTTGTTGTTCTTTTAGCACCACCCAGAGGTCACGTGTAGGGTTTCTAGGGTTATTCCTACGGACGTAGAACAACAACGACCTCCCTGACTTACAAGAAAACAAATAAGTTTCTGTCAAGTTTCGTTTTCGGTAGGTACAAGCTTTTATTGCCGACTGTACTTTCCTGTATACCGTCATCAACTACTAATGAGACGATTCTAACGAGCCCAAACTCAACCGGGGTTAAGTTGGTTAAGTACTGAATTCCCATGGCCACCTTCTGTCTCCATTATCAGATCAGCTAGATGGTACCATAATATTGAATTGTAATCCAAACTATACCTTTACCCATAATTTCAGCTCAATCAGTTGAAGATATCTGCTTCAAAATTCAGTTGTAAGATTCCACCCGAACAAACATAGTTATTAGTTACATACATAAGTAGTTTGACCAACCAATTTGATTCCTAGGCCATTATAGAACCTTGTCGTTGTAAATGCTATGTCAATACGGGTTACTAGGATTATTGCGTCGCTATGTAGCAGTTGAAATGACAGGGTTCTACGGTGGCCTAGGAATCAAATTGGTTGATTGTACAGGTGTAGTGCATAATGGTTTCTCATTGTTTTTTCCCGGAAACGTACGAACGTGTCTTGCTATTTCAGTCGGTCACGGTACAAAAAGTGCTGAGGTTGACTGATGTAGCATGACAAATACGGACATTTCCGAGAAAATAAGATGGGAAATGATTATTCACTACATCTGTACATTGCAAGTTAATAGAAAGCTTGTAATAAAAATGCGATTTCTTAGAAAATTATCTTTCATTATTTTCCAGTTAAACGGTTGTTACGTTCATGATAGGACCTCAACTAGGAAATGCGATCCTGGCAAAGGCAAAGCTATGGCTTGGCTATATCTGTACACCAATATGATTAACGCTTTGCTTTCAGTGGATGTACAATGTAGGTACAGCTACTACAAAGAGATGCAAGTATCTATTTTCCACCAGGTAATAAGGTGAAAAAATCTTTTGTAGTCTACTGTTATTCCACTCAGAAAAATCTTGAATAAACTAGGAAACACAAGGCCTTGTCATAAAAGGAGGCAAGACTTCATTAAGTGAATCTTGCCAGAGTAAGGGTGGTAGTCCACTAGAGCTGTGCGAAGATATGTTTTCATATATTTGGGACCTTTCATGCTTGACAGCCAGGTGTTAAATCCATATCCATCCATACTAATATAAAAATTGCGAAAGTTTGTCTGTCTGTTACTTCTTCACGCCTAAACCGCTGAACCGATTTAGATGAAATTTGGTATAGAGATAGTTTGAGTCCCGGGGCATGGACATAGGGTAGAGCTACGATATAAACGAGTTCCACGCAGACGGAGTCGCGGGCAGAAGCTAGTATAAATAAATAAATATATGAACTTCCGGAATATTTCCGTCACTGTGGAAGACAGCAAAGGTAGTACCTATTTACAAATCAGGTGATGACAAAACAGTGTCTAACTACAGACCCATATCCTTACTTTGTACATTTGCCAAGATCTTTGAATCGGTTGTCTGTCCACATATCAATAGGCATTTTGGAATGTACCTAAGCGACTTTCAGCATGGGTTTGTTAGGGCCAGATCAACATCTACAAACCTAGTTTCATTCACTGAACTTCTTTCTGATGCAGTAGATGCAGGAAAGCAGATGGATGTCATATACACAGATTTCAGCAAGGCCTTTGATAAAGTAAGTCATAAAATCTTGCTGCAAAAGTTGTCTGCTTATGGATTCGGATCCATACTTAATTGGCTAGAGTCCTACTTGCAGCACAGGTCATTTTTTGTAGTAGTTAATGGTTATCAATCTCTGTCACACACCATATCATCCGGGGTACCCCAAGGTTCTCATTTAGGCCCAATACTATTTAACATTTTCATAAACGACATTCCTGATTGTTTTATACACTCGAGCATACTTATGTATGCTGATGACTTAAAGTTTACTCGGACCATTGATTCTGTCAGCGATGTTGACTTATTACAGAGCGATTTAAGACGGCTTGTTGACTGGTGTACAAACAACCAGATGGTCTTGAATGCCAAAAAATGTGTACACATCAAGATATCTAGAAAACACAAAGTTGTAAATTCTACTTATTTCATTGGTGACGAAGCTATACAAGAAGTAAATACAGTTCGAGACTTGGGTGTAGTTTTAGATCAAAAGCTCACATTTCTCCCTCACATTGAAAATATAATTAAAAGAGCATCTAGGATGTTGGGCTTTGTTTTACGGAACGTAAAAATATTCAAAAGTAGTGTAACAAAAACGTTGTTATACAATAGCCTAGTAAGAAGTATTCTGGAATACTGTAGTGTGGTCTGGCGGCCGCACTATGCCACTCACTCACTACGACTAGAGCGTGTGCAGAAAAGGTTTGTCCGGCACTTGAGTTTCTCTGCTGGCAGATTAAAAAAAAAATCGTATTCTTATACACAAAGTCTTAAGAGGTTCGGGTTAGGATCACTAGAAGTACGGAGGAAAGTTGCGGACGCAATTTTTTCATATAAGCTCGTAAACAATCAAATAGATTGTCCGCAACTATTAGCCCTTCTGTCTTTTCGAGCTCCTTCCCGAACTCCTCGCAAACCTATCACGCCATTCTGCCCACCGCTCAGAAGGACTGTCCTCGGCAGTAGCTCGCCTATCCCAAGGATGTGTAAAGCAATTAACAGCTGCAGTCACATGTCTGATGTTTTCTTTGACTCGGTCGTGAAATTTAAAATAAGGTCTGGTAACTGCTTGGCTTTGCAATAATAATAAAGTTGGTGACATCCATTTTCTCGCGCAGAAAGTTGTTAAAAAAGTTTTAAATTCTTTAGTTACGTCGCAATAATAAGTTAAGCAAAATATATGTATAATTTTGATAAGTTAATGTTAAGGTTTTTTTTTTATATAATGCATGCGGTGTTTACCTTTAAGTGATTGTTACACTTAGCAAGTAGTTATGATACTTGGATTACTGTAAACTTCAGTGTAAACAATTGTTGGTGAACCAAAATAAATAAATAAAAATAAAATAACTTAGAGCAGGTTAACATTAAGGCTCCGCACGTTCATGGTTTTATCTCCCTCTCACTGAGCATACGCGTGAGCGAGATGGAAGTGCGTGCTCGAAAGCGCGGATATCATGTTTTTCGGAATATCTCAGAAAACGAGAACAAAAAGTAAGTAAGAAAATGAAGTTATTGTTCATTAGTTCATTACTTTATGAAGAAGATCACAAAATTTCATCGTTTTCTGATAAAAAATGGAGCAGTAAACCGGTTACAAGTGAAATAATAGGGTTACCTTTAGATTTTTTTATCTCTACTTTCTTTTGTTAAAATGGATTTCTACAAAAACTATGTTATTTCTCATATCTTGCAGATTATGATATATTTTATCCTACGCTAAAATTGTTACGTCATAATGTATAAAATGGTTTCTAAACAACTCATTTTTACGAATATTTGAACTGTCGAGCCTTAAAGGTGGGTTGCACCAAACCGTCTGTAAGCGTTGTTCATTAAAATCTGAATGTAACATAGAGGTAGAATAGAATAGAGGGACTCACCCATACATATACACATGAGTGACAAAGATAGACATATGCATAGACAATGCCGCAAGTGGGAACGAGATACAGTGTCATATTGTCTGTCCCTCATCGCGTATACGGATTTTTTGTTTGCCACCACACCTGTCAAAATTAGTACTGAAACTGACACCACCATGAAGTCACCGATATAACACGACTAAATTATAAATGACATTAAACGTCAAGAATGTATTAGCTGATACTTCTTAATTTAGTAAGGTTAGTATACCATCGTCCCTTTTGGGTATACGATAAGACGTCATCTACGGAATGTAAGGAAGGTTTGACAGGTTTCTATTGAATGACAGCTGCCGTTAGCTTTAACGGGTCCTTAAAATGGTTTTGTCTTTCCCTTCGCTCGCTTATTCGATAACGAGCCTAACGCGATGGTTTTGCCACAATTTGGGAGTTTCTATGTCCCTTAAGTCCCCATCACCAGACCAGCTCAATTATACTACCTCTATAATATCGCATTCGCCGACTTGATTATGGGTCTGTAGATAATGTAAACTCAATTACAGTGCATTCGCGTTAAGAAAATAATGAGTCATTGCTGGTACCCGGCTTCGCCACGCCCCTTGAGCAATTACTTAGGTCACTCTTGTAGATACAGGACTTATAGATAGCGCCCTAGCGTATACCCGAAAGGGACGATGGTAAATTAACCTTACTAAATTGAGTATAAGAAGACTAAATATATAATCTTGACGTCTAATGTCGTTTATAATTTAGTCGTGTTATATCGGTGACGTCATGTCACGTGAGTTTCAGTACAATATTTTGACAGGTAAAGGTAGGATAGAGGGACTCACGCACACATACACACATGAGTGACAAGGATGTATGCATAGACAATACCGCAAGTGGGAAGGAGATACATACAATGTCATATTTTCTGTCCCTCATCGCGTATACGGAATTTTTGTTTGTCACCAGCTTGATTATCACCCTCTGTCAAAATATTGTACTGAAACTGACACCACGACTGTCACCGTTATAGTCCAAGTTATAAATGACAATAGACGTCAAGAATGCATTAGTCTTCTGATACATCTTAATTACATATTACGGGTATACGCTAGGACGGCATCTACGAGTATTACGAGTATATGATATTATCAATGATCGGAGTTCCCGGTGCAACACGGAGTGAATGACCCCAAACATTATGTTAATATGGAGATGCTCCGAGATTCCGGGACTTACATTTTTTTTGAAGATAATGATTTTGATTATACATGAAAAAAAAAACAATTACATTTTAACAATTGATATAAAATAATTTCACTATAGTCAAGAATAGTGCTACGGTGGAAGAAGACATTACGGAGACCAAAAAAAGTTGTTAACTTTATTTTATGAGCCTATTCACAAAATGTATATTTAAGACAATCAGTGTTGACTATTATTCAAAAAAGCTGTATAAAAGTTTGCTAAATAACTCTGTTTAAAATAGCCTAAGCGGCCTAATTACAAATATCATAATTCTGACTAGCATTTATTTGAAACAAGATGCCGGGATTTTGGTCATGTCCATATTAATATTTCTACTCGATATCCCACCGTGTTGCACCGTAAAATCCGATCACTGGATATTATATTCTCTATCTACGAAAAAAGCGTATACGCGCTGGGGGACAGGAGATTTGACATTGTATCTCGTTCCCACTTGTGGTATTGTCCATGCTCACATCCTTGTCACTCACGTGTGTAGGTACAGTACGCGGTACAAAAGTTTGCGTGTCTGAAGTTAGCCTCGAGTCGCCTCCCGCATACCCGTCCGACCCCTCTGACACCTTTGCGGCGCTACTAGTAGCCAACATCAGAATCTTTAACTGATTTTAATCGTATTGTATGTGTGTGTGAGTCCCTCTATTCTATTTTTCCTCTATGGTCACTGTAAATTAGAAAGCTGTGTTCACATTGACCAGTTGAAGTAACGCCTTTAAACTGTATGGTCGCGTCTACAGTAAATTTAAAAAATTGTTACTTCACATATGCGTAAAAATAAAAATGGATCCATAATTTATAGCGGAGAAAGATATGTAATTTAAAATACTTTTAAGTAAAATTACCTTTTGAAAATACGGTGTCATAAATCGATTAATTTAATATGAATTGTTATTTTTTTACCTCAGTATGAATACGCCTTTACAATGCAGTTGCACTGATGAGACATTATTTTCTCAAAGTGAACGGACAATAAACTCAAGGGAAGTTGCTCTAATTCGACTTGCAAGACTTGATTACAGACAGGTGTAACTATATATAAAAAAGCGGCCAAGTGCCTGTCGCACAACGAAGGGTTCCGTGCCTACTACTAACTATGTACACTACAACCTATATTAAGTAAGACTAGTGGTTCTCTCCAAACTGTGAAACGTCTTGGATAATAAAATATTCTTGTCTTACTTATTCATTCGCTTACACCCGAATATCATCGAACAAACATGTATACGTACATACAAATAATGTACGATTGTATATAAAAAAAAAATAATTAGGAATTTGCTAGAGCGTCGTCTAATTAATCAGTAAGGGCGGGTTGCACCCCTTACAATAACGGCGATTTATATTAAATATGGCGAATTTTCCATACATTCAGATTAACGAACACCGCTTTTGATGCAACCCATCCTAATTCCGCTGCACAGCAGGTCAGCCTACCTGTATCTTCAGATTCTGGCTACATTAAAATCGCACGTCTATACAGTTTAAAAGCGTTCCCAAATAGGTCTGTGATAGCTAAACAAAGAGGAATAAGTAGGTATATTATAGTCCAGCTTCACTGGTGAAATTACCAAACACAGTGTCTATTACCTAAATGTATTCCTCCTCGCGTGGTTACAAAGTTGCAGCAAAGAGGAGTATAAGTAAAGCATTTCGCATAAATGTATCTAAAAGACTTTCAAGAAGAAAATCTTCGTCAAAATCTTCAAAAACTAGCGTGGGCACTTGGGCATATCGACCCTGCCGGCGCGGAGCGTCAGCTCTGCGAGCTGCGACTAATGCGTGTCATGGAGAAGCAGAAGACCCGCACAGGAAACTGCAATCGCTTAAAATTGCTTGAAAAGTTCAACATCGTAATAAATAAATAAAAACCAGTTATTTTTAGAATTACAAATGCTTTTATAATAATTTATTTAACAAAGTTTAATGTAAAAAAAGTTCACGCCCATGCGAGATGCTTTACGGCAGTTATGTGGTCAATCGCTGTCGAAAATACAGATTCTGGCATTTTATTCAACTCTGTTTTTATTTTTCGAATCAAACTTTATACATTTTTTGGACGAAAATTATTGCAATACACTCGCCTTTTTAAATTTGCCCAAAAATCTTCAATAGGGCGAAGCTGTGGAACATTAGGCGGATTTGATGTCTTCGGCACAAACGGGATCTTTAGCTCCGCCATTTTGGTTAGAGTTTTTTTCGCATAATGGCTTGAGGCTAAGTCCGGCCAAAATACTACATTTTCTCCTCTATGACTTGTTTTTATAAAATCCCGCACTATAGGCAAGCAACGCTCTATGTAACGATCAGCGTTCACAGCTAAACCAGATTCAAAGAACACGGGCTTAGACATACCGCGAGGACTGATGGCAAGCCATAGTAAAACTTTTTTAGGGAACTTAGTATGCTCGACATATTTTACGTTTTCTTCAGTTTGGTGTTTTCAAAATAGTAATTGCCTTGCCACTCATTTCCATCTAACGTGAAATAGGACTCGTCGTCCATAACGCATGTGACGTTATTTTCAGCGTAAAATATTTCATTAACCAATTTACGTAGTCGCTTTTTCTGAGTCGTTTTTTGACTTTCGGACACGGTTGGCTTAACTTTTCTGGAACGTTTATTAATGCCCATGTCTGCAAGATATTTTTTAACCGTTTTACCGTCACATCTAAATTTCCTTCCGAGCTCTCTATACGATTTAGCGACTCGGCCGGCCGTCATTTTCTGTAGTCGAGCTCGCTCAGAAAACTTGCTCAAACTGCTATGGTTTCCAGAACCGTGCTTTCTAATAGTGGTTTTCCGCAAGGAAAAGGACGAGAGAATATTATAAATTGTGCTTCGACTCTCACCCATCTCTACAAAATGTTCCACCACCTTCGATTTCGGCCATAGGGGATGTGAACTGTAGAAATTACATACAGTTTCACGACGTCGTTCTTGTCGACTAACCATAGTTATTGACAGACATATAGACGTTACAATGACAGTTATACATAATTTTTGTTTTAATTTATTTTTCACATTTTACATTTTGTCTAAATTTCACTCCGCATACGTTATCAGCGGAATTCGCGTATAAATACAGCTTCGCTGGTACGAGTACCTACCTGCAGGCCGTAAGGACATGTGCTTAGAAAAGAATTAGCTGCAGTGCCTGCAGTCTTACTACTTTTAGGCGGGCACCATTAAGAGCCCGTTCACGTGCTCACTAGCGTCACTGGTAAATGATTGAGATTATTTAAATTTAACGATAGATACACACTGTATTTTGTATTTAACTACCTTGTGAACGGGCTCTTAACAGCTTCATCATTTAATCTTTCGTACGGTGTAGCCTTTGTATAATAGCATTTTATAATCATAATACATGTTATATCATACTTATAATGTTCAATTATTTAATCATGCTGGCTTGTCCGGCCGTATCTAGGCAGGAACTGTTTTTGGATCAGTCAATGGTTACTCATTTCCCCGCGAGATGGGACTATTTATAATACAAATTAGATTTCACTCGGCCTTTGAAGTAGGTAACTCTTTTACTCAATTGCGTTGTTTACCGAGGTGGGTTAGTCTTGTCTTCATTACATCTGCATATAGGTATATTGTTTAAGCCATTATAGTACTAAATGCTTGACGATTAAATCCTAGAATGACATGCATGGATTTGAAAAACTGCGGTTCGTGGACTCTAGATTCCACCCCCGATTTCATCCCTTTGAGGGATGCTTTCCGGGATAAAAAGTATTCTGTATGTTAATCCAGGCTATAAACAATATGTATACTAAAATTCATCTTAATCCGTTTGGCCATTTTTGCTTGAATGAGTAACAATAATTCAAACATCTAAACGACCAATACTCAAAATCCTGTGAACCGATCTTGTTCAAAATACTTTTCGGTAAAAGTATTTAATAAGCACTATTTCAACGATTTATTTCAATTTTTTCACTTCCGCCGTTCGGAAGTTAGAGGTTGAGGGGGGGGGGGGGGGGGGGGGGGGCACAATTTTTGTGACTTTCGGGGTGATTATCTCTGACTATATTCACTTAATCAAAAGAAATGCTGAGAAACCTTATATTTATTTTGAAAGGCCTATCGATTGATGTGCCACATGTGGACATGCAATGATTTAATTTTTTTTGGCTTGCAGTTACATGTATGGAGTGCATCCCGAAAAAAATACTTATTTAGTGATTTCATTGCATAACTATGTAGCGGCTAACAAAATACACCTATAATCCAAATTTCATTCAAATACGCTTTACAGTTTTCGAGTAAAATGCCTGTGACATACGGACATGACAAAACTATAAGGGTTCCGTTTTTGCCATTTTGGCTACGGAACCCTAAAAATTGCAATCCGTCAGCTCTTAGAAAAGAGTAATAAGAAAAGTTGATGAACCCCCCATATTTTCATTTCAAAGTTCATTATTTCAAAAACGGCTGAACCGATTTTGTTAAAACGTAGCTAAGAACCATCTCGATCACGTTAGTTTTCGGATAAAAAAAAAACCACAGATCTCGTGCCTTTCACGACCTTCTGGTACATTGAAAATTAATTTAATGAATTAAACAAAACTACTTCAATTTACTAATTGTCGGTTGCGTTATGATTGTTATGAAGCAAATATTAAAATGTAACTTATTTTATTTGTAATGCAACACGTGCGACAGCCTCTGTGCAATCCCTTTTCATAGTCTATTTTATTGTAATATTGTTCGTAAGCGATTCTATGAACAATAAAGTCCCATATTTTTCATGGTCACGAAAAGCTACGGTAGCCTAGTGGTTCAGGCATGCGGCTGTCAAGCGGCGGTCGTGGGTTCGAATCCCGGCTCGTACCAATGAGTTTTTCGGAACTTATGTACGGAATATTTACCGTTAGCTTTTCGGTGAAGGAAAACATCGTGAGGAAACCGGTCTAATCCCAATAAGGTCTAGTTTTCCCTCTGGGTTGGAAGGTCAGATGGCAGTCGCTTTCGTAAAATTAGTGCCTATGCCAAATCTTGGGATTAGGTGTCAAAGCGGACCCCGGGCTCCTTTAGGGGCACAACCGGGAATAATAACGCTAGGAGGATGATGATGATTTTTCATGGTCTCAACTTATTAAAACAATATACTTAGTATTGATTTATGACTACTATCGTTTTAAAACCTAACAATTGTCATGCAATTTATAAGTCTCTACCGCTTCCTGATCTAACTATTCAGTGAGAAACTATTGTCTTTACAACTCTTTCATTGCTGTTAAGATTAGTTTGGTTTGGCTTGTTTTTGTACAAATTTGGTAAAATGATATTTTATGATAAGACAAATAAACGCACCTACGAAAGCTATACATTTCAGCCAGGGGCAGTTTCACTATAGGATTGCGGCTAGACCCTTTGAGTTTTCTAGAAAATGTCAGAAAGAGTAAATGACCTGCTCTCTAAAAATAATTGAACGAGCGAGCGAAGCGATCGAAGTTCTTTGTTTCAGCTAGGGTCAAAATTATTTCGTATGTCCGGCTGTCCAGCTGTTCTCCTCTATGGGTCGCATTTATCAATCGATTCTGGTGTTTAAAAAAAAAGTAGAAAAAAAAGGCGTTTGTTCTACAGCTAACAGAGCCAATAGTCAAATAAGAAGTATTTTTTAAACACCCTTGATAGTTTTATAATGTACTGACAAATGTTAAAAAATGCAAGGAAAAAACCTTGCGCTTGTTGACCCTGAACAACGCTACACTTAAAGCTGTTGCTTCGGTGCAAGAGCTTTTGCACAGTTGTTTTGACTGGATTCAAATTTGAAAGCACAAAGCTCTCATACCTTACGTTTCAAGCTCGGTTTTAATTCACCCTAAAGTGTTTGCGGGAAGCATTGTTCGACGAAAGCACATTTCTGCGGAAGTTATACGATTCTAACGTTTAAAACTCTAAACTACGAGAGCACTACCTAGAGTATTGTATAGTAACATAATTAATAACATAACATAATTATCTATTTTTTAAGTAATATTATTACAATCCCGTTTTAAATTCTGGTGTTGCAATGCAATGATTATGATCCTGTCTGTTTGAGACCTGTAAAAAAGCACTAGTTTCTTATACAAAGCAATCAAAACCATAGGGCAGTTTTGTTGACCGTTGATTTCTTTCATCATCATCATATCAGCCAAAAGACGTCCCGTCTGCTGGACATAGACAACCCCCAAATAGTGCCATAGTGACCGGTTCTGCGCCACCCGCATCCAGCGGACTCCCGCGACCTTGACCAGATCATCAGTCCACCTTGTGGATTGTGTTGTGTGATTTCTGGGGACAACCTGATTGTGCTACATTAGTGCCGTGAAGGTTGTGTAGAGCCTTGGTGTGAGCAACGTGGATAAGTTGGCTCAGTCCCATGCTCAGGCCCCCATTTCTGGAGACAACCTGATTGTGCTACATTAGTGCCGTGAAGGTTGTGTAGAGCCTTGGTGTGAGCAACGTGGATAAGTTGGCTCAGTCCCATGCTCAGCCCCCCATTCCTGGAGACAACCTGATTGTGCTACATTAGTGCCATGAAGGTTGTGTAGAGCCTTGGTGTGAGCAACGTGGATAAGTTGGCTCAGTCCCATGCCCAGGCTCCCATTTCTGGAGACAACCTGATTGTGCTACATTAGTGCCGTGAAGGTTGTGTAGAGCCTTGGTGTGAGCAACGTGGATAAGTTGGCTCAGTCCCATGCTCAGCCCCCCATTCCTGGAGACAACCTGATTGTGCTACATTAGTGCCATGAAGGTTGTGTAGAGCCTTGGTGTGAGCAACGTGGATAAGTTGGCTCAGTCCCATGCCCAGGCTCCCATTTCTGGAGACAACCTGATTGTGCTACATTAGTGCCGTGAAGGTTGTGTAGAGCCTTGGTGTGAGCAACGTGGATAAGTTGGCTCAGTCCCCCATTTCTGGAGACAATCTGATTGTGCTACATTAGTGCCGTGAAGGTTGTGTAGAGCCTTGGTGTGAGCAACGTGGATAAGTTGGCTCAGTCCCATGCTCAGGCCCCCATTTCTGGAGACAACCTGATTGTGCTACATTAGTGCCGTGAAGGTTGTGTAGAGCCTTGGTGTGAGCAACGTGGATAAGTTGGCTCAGTCCCATGCTCAGGCCCCCATTTCTGGAGATAACCTGATTGTGCTACATTAGTGCCGTGAAGGTTGTGTAGAGCCTTGGTGTGAGCAACGTGGATAAGTTGGCTCAGTCCCATGCTCAGGCCCCCATTTCTGGAGACAACCTGATTGTGCTACATTAGTGCCGTGAAGGTTGTGTAGAGCCTTGGTGTGAGCAACGTGGATAAGTTGGCTCAGTCCCATGCCCAGGCTCCCATTTCTGGAGACAACCTGATTGTGCTACATTAGTGCCGTGAAGGTTGTGTAGAGCCTTGGTGTGAGCAACGTGGATAAGTTGGCTCAGTCCCATGCTCAGGCCCTCATTTCTGGAGACAACCTGATTGTGCTACATTAGTGCCGTGAAGGTTGTGTAGAGCCTTGGTGTGAGCAACGTGGATAAGTTGGCTCAGTCCCATGCTCAGGCCCCCATTTCTGGAGACAACCTGA